>CM061142.1:474115751-475525751 GCA_030789695.1 Scilla litardierei
GTTTTGCAATGGTGATGAGTCTGGGTACTTCTCATAGGCATGTTCTACATATGCTGAGATCTACGGAAGGCTGTCGTTATAGAAATGTAATGTATCTCCCTCGTGCCGCATATAAATCCCATCAGTTACGGCGACACCATCCAGGGTGTTCGCATTATGGAAAGCAGTTGCGATGAAAACTGAGAGCTTTTGCGTAGCTGGATCATCTGTAGGGAATTCAACTGGGCCATGGGCCCATACGTCAGCTACCACGCTCTCTATTATCTCAAGCATCTGAGAATCTTTCAATGACTCCAATTGATGCGTCTCTCCCCAGTATGCATCAACAGGCGGAGTCTCAATGGCCTGAAGGAGCATCACGTTCTCTTCGAAGCTTACGCGAATATCATCTTCAATGGTACCTGCATCAGAAACCTGGTTCATTAAATGATCAATGACTAGTTGCTGATTCACGTTACCTGCAACATAGGTTCCTGAGCCAATAATTCGAACTCCATCGATCAGTTCTCTAACCGCGCATTCAACCATGGACTCGTCCATATGCGAGTCTTGGAAGCTGTGCAAATGATAAGGAGAGAAGCTGAACTCCTCCGAGTCGCTATCAGACTCACAGGTCCACTGCACTTGCATTACCACATCCATTATGCCTGATTGGTAAGGAAATAATCGCTAGCTGGAGGAAGATGTTAGCAACAAGGCAGAGAAAATAGAAAAAGAATAAAAATGGGGGGGAAGGTGAGAGATGATCGGAGTGCTAGCAAACTTCATAAAATAAAAACAAACTAAGATAGAACACTATTGCCATCCTCGGCAGCGGCGCCAAAAATTTGACGCACCCGTAACCTACACCTAGGTTCCACCTGGCGGTGTCACGATCGCCATGCATTGTATGGCCCCTAGGCTTCAATTCCAGGCACAATCCGCAAGCGGACGGTGTCGAGTTATAGTATATAAGATGTCGAATCCCACAGGGACGGTGATAGTGTCAATTGGTTCTCAGTTTATCTCTAAGTTTTGAAGTGAGATAGCTATCGGGGTAAAAGATTTGTTTGGGGTGATGTTGTTGCTGTAATACTAATAAAAGGGACTAGGGCTTTAGGGATCACCGCTAGAATCGTTGAGGGTCAACGTTGGAATAAGATCCTTGCATTGCATTAGGGCTAGGGAATTAATCTCCCAATTCGTACCACTCTCGTGGATTAGAATTGCGGGATATTTCGGTGGCTCTCGTTGACGCAATGGCGGTAGCCGTCAACGTAGCGGTATAGTTCGTCGATGAATCCCCTCAAGGCACGAGCCGGGCATGGTCACGAGCCTCGGTTGGATCCACCGATTTCCATATTCGAATCCCTAGATACCCCTTAAGCACATCAATTCCATAGACCGTGGGCATGATCTCAGTACGAGTTACCTACAGATTTGGTAGGATCTACCGAAATACTACCATAGGTCCCCAATTCAATGTAGGGATCCAGATCTATGTTTTCTCCATTGGATCCTAGGGCTAATCCATCAGCCCTAGAATAATCTACTCACTCATGGTATCGTTAACAAATAAAAACGTGATTTTTAGGTACGAACTCATCATAGCGTATTAATAAAATAGAGATAGAAAACTTACAGTGAAGAATGAAGGAAATCACAATATATAGATCCAGAAAATAACTCCAGGTTCCCAAGCACAAAAACAATCCCGAATAGAAATGACAACCTTCAAGTTCAATCCAAAATTCCTTACAAAAATTAATCTCCCAATCCTCGCAAAAATTGCCTAAGCTCTCTATCAAAAACTATCCAAAATTCCTAATGAAAGTTCGCTCTCCAGTCCCCGCACAGCTCCCAGCTTCAAAGTCCAAAATCGTGCGCATCGCGGCCTCAGAAAAACATTCCAAAATAGCCGTTGGGTTGCCGACCGAGTAGGTGACTCGATCGAGCAACAACTGCTCGTTCGGTCGCTCGGGCCGAGCAGAGAAGCTGCTCGACCGAGCACTACAGAAATCTTCGAAGACGTTGCTCAGCCTACCCGGACCGAGTAAGCTCTACTCGGTCCTAGTAGGCGTCGACTCGGTCGGCTGCTCGGGCCACATCGTGGCTTGCTTCGGCTTAGGGAAATTAAGGCTACTCGACCGAGCAGATGCGCTGCTCGGTCCAAGTCAGCCCGTATCAGCTCTCTTCTCAGATTGAAGTTACTCAGTCGAGCAGCTGAGCTGCTCGGACCGAGTATTTTCTGGGAAACTCTGAGAGGGCTTCTGGGGCTCTCTCTCTCTCTCTCTCTCTGCTCTCTCTCCTTTTCCAATGTCTCCAGCAGTGTGGCAAACTCCTTCAGAGCCTCGCCAATGAGCTCACGAGCATGCCGGATGTGTCCATACTCAAGTGGGGTCCCAAATCGCTCCAAAATCCCTGAAAACTCACAAAACCCTACGAAACTCGAAAATATCGTCAGAAATGCAATATCGTAGTAAAATGAGGGATTTGGATGCGAAAATGGCATGAGATGCAATGGAATAATGATATGAAAATAGTATAAAATGTGGACACATCAGTAGTCAATCCTGAAACACTTAACACACACATTAAAAATGTTCACATACGTTTGTTATCATCAAACACGAACTTCATAGATCGTTGCTATCAACAATATCCCCTTTTAGATGATGAAAAACTAAGTATAGATTTGAGCAATAAAGTTCCGAATAGTGTGTGAAAGTGTGACAATAGAGGGTAACATGAAATGATATAAAATGATGTGCAAAGTTAACAATATGCCTGCTTCCCCTATATTCATGCTCCCCCTTAATCAAGCATTCATATTCTCATGAGCATTAATACCAAATACCAAAAATAGTACCAAATACCAAGTTAAAGCACACAATAAGTTGAAGAACACAATACCAATTCATAGTCCAAATCTCCCAATTTTTCTCCCCATTTGTTATCATCAAAAGTTGATACATGCAGTCATATAACATATAGCATGCAAAAAGAGAGCATTATTAACCATTACCAATAATTGCATGCATACAATCATAGAATTATCAAGTCAAATCAAATGAAATGAAACAACGAAGAATTCAACACCAACGTGTACGTGTGATGATTAAAATTGAAGCACATAAGGAGAATCATTTATGGAAGTCAACCAAAAACCAATCCACATTTTCCATATAATGTTCTATCACCTATTATTGAATTTTTCCATCTCATTAAAAATGAGTTCAAGATACCACACCCCCAAAACATAGCATATAAGGACTCTTAGATGTGGGGGTGGCATTGCTTGACGAGTAAATACATCAACGCTAAAATTTACCTATAAAACTTATGTTGGATACTCGTGGGTAATACCGTTGCCAAGGATTGTATCCATTTTTCATACGGAGCAATTAACTTTCTATTTCATTTTTATACTTGTAGTATCATTTTTAATGCTCAATTTTTATCCATGGCAAGGTATATCATATCCCTTAGATTTTCAGTTAAGTTTTCCTCCTACATTCACTTTCCATACTTCATAAACGATATCTCCAGATGTGCAACAATAATAATACATGTGGAAGTGAAATAGTAGGTGTATAAATCAAGTTATTTTCAGTCATTGAACATGCCATGAATATATAGAAAGATGAACATGCGCATATAGCAAAAGCAATAATACACCAATTTCTACATAGATATGAAAATCATCCATGAAGACTTCTTTTAATGAATCAAAGAGAAAGATACACATTTAAGCACCATTTTTTTGTTATTTTTCGGTTTTTTGTTTTTTATCATGAAGTACTAAAGCAAACATGAGATGCTATCACACAAAACAAAGAAAATCATGCACACATAATAATGCAACTACTAGCACACAAACAAGAAAAAGTTCAAGCACACAAGAAAGCATGAAATCTCGTTCTAAGTTTTATCAATAATATTAGGCTCTATTTCAGAAATAAAATCACCATAAATACATAGAGCGCAAAGATTTCTAAAAGAGGAACGAGTGTGTATACCTGTCGTAGGTTTACCTATAATCAAGTCTGATGGATGGTTTAGATTGATCTCAGCTCTCCTTTGTTAACTACTTCTTCTTGTATTTCTACCGTGCCAGTTTTAGTTTCCTCTTGTCTTTCAGGTTGCTCCTCATTATTCCTTGGAATGCTTTGTTGTTCTTCATTTTCCTCTTCTTCGTTATTCCTGCAAACCAAAGGAAGTATATCAGATTTATCAAATTTAACATGTATAGATTCAATAACAGTGAGAATGCGTTTATTATATATCCTGTATGCTCTGCTCCTCGCTGAATAGCCCACGAACACTCGTTCATCTGATTTGGATTCAAATGTGCCAAGTTGATCTCCTGTATTTAATATATAGCACCGGCATCCAAAAACTCTAAAGTAAGAAATATTCAGAGTGTTGCCATGCCATATGTCATAAGCAGTTTTATTTAATAAAGGTCGAAGCATAACTCTATTGCACACATGACATGCAGTATTAATGGCCTCAGCCCAAAAAGACATAGGCAAACTATATTCGTTTAGCATACTCCTAGCCATCTTTTTTAATGAACGATTCTTTCTTTCGACCACCCCATTTTGTTGAGATGTTCTAGGAGAAGAGAATTCATGTAAGGTTCCTTTTTCAAGACAATTTTTCAAACATAGCATTTTCAAACTCACCTCCATGATCGCTTCTAATTCTTATAATGGAAGAATTTTTCTCATTAGAAACTTGTATGTTAAAGTTTTGAAAATTATTAAATGAGTCTGATTTGTTGGCTAGGAAGTAAACCCATGTGTATCTAGAGTAATCATCAACCAATACTAAACAATACTTTTTACCTCCTAGGCTATCAATGTCTGTGGGACCAAATAAATCCATGTGCACTAATTCCAAAATGCGTGTGGTAGCAACTTCATTAATGCTAGAAAAAATAGATCTAGTTTGCTTACCTCTTGTGCATGCCACGCACAACTTACCATTCACATTTGTTTGATGCGGTAGTCCTCTTACCAGATTTTTGTTTTCCAACTTCTTTAGCAATCCCATGCTTGCATGTGCTAATCGTCTATGCCATAGTGTGGCATCTTCTTCACATACAAGCAAGCATATAGAAACAGTCAATTCTTCAAGCATAAGAGTATAAACATTATCTCTTCTATTGGCAGTAATAATAGTGTCACCTGTGGAGCCATCAATAATCCTACAAAAATTTGCATCAAATTCTACTTTCATACATTTGTCCAACAGCTGACTAATAGAAATGAGGTTGTGTTTAAGCTTTTCAACCCATAGGATGGCTGAAAGCTGAAAGGTGTCGTTACCTACAACACCTTTACCAATTACCTTGCATTTTCCATTGTCCCCCCTAAAGTAACACTTCCTCCTTCACGCTTTACAAGGCTAAGGAACTTTTCACTATCACCTGTCATGTGTCTTGAGCAGCCAGAGTCTAAGTACCACTCACACTATTGTTCCTTAGCCATGCCATATTCCTACACGTAGGAAGAACATGATATGTGTGACCTAGGAATCCAAATAGGTCCACTGGTATTAGTCACTTTACCTTTTGGAACCCAAATTTGCTTAAATTTAACGTTGGTGTTCCTATACTTGCAATTATAATAAGCATGACCTACACCACCACATGTATAACATTCAGCAAACATAACTCTTCTAACACCAGTTTCTTTTTAATACTTTCTATTAATTCTAGGCCTGTCATCAATTCTATTTCCATAGCCTAAACCACGCCTATTATGTCCATGTATCTGATTTCCTAGAATTATGTCTAAGGAATTCTTTCCAACACCAAATTTTTTAATAGACAATTCAAGATCAGATATTTAGATTTTGAGAACATGTTCTCATTAACAAGCATGGCACATTTACTAATAAAGGCCTTTTTGTTCTCTTCCTCGCTCTTTTTCAGATTAACCATCTTCTTTTCAAGCTCTTTGTTTTCATTGATTAGCATGCAAATCTTCTCATTTAGGGATTAATTTTCAACTTCTAGCTTAATCATATTTAGTTTAAACATGATAATATCTTTAAGCGAAGTAGAGCAGTTAAGACATTCAGTTTCAGCATGTATACTAGATTTTCCCTTTTTCAAAGAGCTAATAGTAGAGTTACATGCAACACGCTTTTCTTTTATTTCATCAACTTCTAACGACATATTATAATTGTCTTGTTGCAATTCAAAATTAGCACATTTAAACTTTTCTACATGGGATTCAAGTAACTCTACATTTGATCCCAAGATTTTAATTTCCTTTTCCATTTCTTTACAAACAGTCATAAGTTCAGCTTTGGTGCAAGTTTGTACCTCATCGAGTCCTCCCATTAGGCAAAAGAAGGAGTGCACAACTTCCTCTTGAGATTCATCCTCGCTGTCCAAATCCCATGTTAGCACTAGAGATTTTCCTTTTTGATGTGCAGCGTTGTTCTTTGATTGAGGGCATTAGTTCATGAAGTGTCCCTGCTTTTTACATTTGAAACATATAACATGATCAGTAGTAGTCTGCTCAGAAAATTTATTTGCAGAATTAAACTTGTTAGAGCAATTGATCCTTTTTAGCATCTCTGATCTCCCATTGCCTGTTCTGATATATTTCTTGAAGATTCTCACCAAAAAAGCCTCCTCTTTATCTCCATCTTCATCCTCCTTAGCCTGAAGGGCTAGTGCCTTTGAAGTCTTGATTTCATCTTTCTCTCTAAGTTCAATGCTCTACAGTTCCAACTCATGGGACATCAGGTTCCCTATCAGGTCTTCCACTTTCATCTGCGATAAGTCCCTTGCTTCCTGAATAGCTGTGATTTTGGGACGGAAGGTGCTAGGCAGCGCTCTTAAGATCTTTCTGATTTGCTCCAGACTCGAGTACGACTTTCCAAGAGAGGTAGATTTGTAGACGATGTTTGTGAACCTTGTAAACATCTCCTTAATTAACTCTGATGGAAGCATGCAAAAGCTTTCATATTCAGTGCTGAGCAGTGCAAGTCTGGACTCCTTAACCTGCGATGTACCCTTATGAGTAACCTCCAGAGTATGCCAAATTTCTTGCACAGTTTGACATTGATATATATGGTTAAACTCAGCTTTATCTAAAGAATAAATCAGAGCATTCATCGCTTTATTATTTAAAGAAAAATGTTTCTTATCATGATCATCCCACTTATCTTCTGGTTTCAATATTTCATTATCTTTAATTTTAATAGTGGGATGTTTATAGCCTTTTTCTACAATGCTCCACACGTCATAATCAACAGCAGCTAAATATATCCGCATCCTAATTTTTTAATATGCAAAATCAACACCGTTAAACTTAGGAGACGAGAAATAGACTAACCGACAACAAAAGCAGAATCAGACATATTCATAGACATGGTCAGCTAGGCTAGATGCTCTAAACTGGCTCCGATACCCCTTGTTGGATCTGGATCTAAGCCTAGAGGGGGGAATAAGCTTATAAAAATAGTCGTGCAACCCACATGAAATCTCAGGTAGTTATAGCACAATCAATCAGATGCAGAGTATAATAAAGCAGTCACAGCATGCACAGATGATATACCCTGGTTCGGTCGTCCTAACGACCTATGTCCAGCCCCAAAAGCAATACTAGATTATTAAAATTAACTGGTACAACCTGAAGCTAGAGCACAAACTCTACACTCACCTAACTCTCAGTACCTGCACTCACCAAAGTGCCCAAACAATAACAATCTTAGTAAAGCTCTCTCTTGGCTAGTCCCAACTAGCCAAGTCCCCAAACAAATAATAAAATAGTTCTACAAAGATCATAATGCCACAATCAAAAATAAAATAAAGTTTAGAGCTTAGAATCGCTCATTTGTGACGACGTTCATGTCTTTGTCGTTCAGCGCATGGTCAGAAGCAATCTGACATGTAGTAGTCCCTCGTCTCTATTTCCAACTCCATGTATGATGATCTGAACATGTTGCGGCTCCCTTCCACGTTGCAGCTCAGAAAAAAATGCGGCTGTGGTTGATTCTTCAAAAATTGTGGCTCATATCTTGCGGCTGAGGAGAGAATCTTGCGGCTGCCCTTGTGAGGCTCTTGGAGTTTTTGGGAAAGGAAAATTCGGTAGCTCCTGTGGAAAATTGCAGCACACCCTCAAAGAATTTGTGTGGCTGTCAACCAATCCTCAAGAGGTCAAAGAAAACAACATGCTTTGGGATTTGCAGAAGAGAGAAGAACATGCGCTTGGGCTTTGAGATTTTCCAAGGAGAAAAAGATGATGTGCTCTCTTAGTTTTTCAAAGGAGACCGACCTGTGCTCTTTGATGATTGGCTATTAAACAAAAAGCATTGCGGCTGGGAGATTCTCAAAGATACACAAAAAAAAACCTGCGGCTGTCAGCTTGGGACCTGAGAATTCTAGGGCTTTAGGGATTTTCAAAGAGCAAAAAGAAAACTCAAAGATTTCGGCCCTGTTGAAAAACTGCCGCTCTTGGAGTTTGATTAGGGTCGGAAAATAAATGCGACTGCTCCTTTTTTTCCTTTCTCAAAGATTTGTGCACACCTCCCTTTTTTGGGTTCAATATTGTGCCGACTTGCTTGCTAGCCTCTCTTTGGATGATTGCCTTATATATTAGAGCCTCTAGGGTTGATGCAGCAATATGGATCCAAAGGATAGATGGAATTCGGCAAGGGGTGATCCAATGGGTAAGGATAGATGGGTCGGCACAAGGAGTCCTAATGCTAAGGGGAGATGCAATGGATTCTAGCTTGAGCTTGACTCGGTATGAGCACTAATGAATAAGACTCAATCCAAGTAGATTGCCTCCCCACTCTTTGACTATTTCTCCTTTGCACATGAACACCCAATTCATCATCCCATTGACCAAGTCTCTATTTGAGTATCCATAAGGTAGTCAATCCTGAAACACTTAACACACGCGTTAAAAACGTTCACATACGTTTGTTATCATCAAACACGAAGTTCATAGATCATTGCTACTAACAAACATGCCAAATCTGGGCGTCTGTGCATGTGGCACGATTGTGTCACCTTTCTACTGTGGTTGGCACGGTCGTACTATATTGACAGTAGCTCATGCAGGAATCTGCATGGTCGTGCCAATTTACCCATATACTTGGCATGGTCATGCCAAGTGAACAGTAACTTTTTTCCCAAACTGTGCTGACTGTGGCACGGTTGTGCCATTTTTTATGTTGGTTTGGCTGTGCCAAACATTGTTTTGCTCCGTTTGACCTGAAATTAATTTATCACACTTGTTAGAGCCATACAACTTGTTTGTCATAATCAAAATTAAGTTTTGACCTTAGTTAGTGGGCTAACTAGGCCAGCAGACTTCAGCTGCTCCACTGGGTTCGCCCATAGTAGCCTTCCTACCTTTCACCATGATGCTGGTGAAGACATGAAATATATGGTGGTGAAAGCAAAGAAGCTGAGACGACGACGTGGATGCCGGAGAGGTTGCTGGTTGAGTGCATTTGTGACGAGAGTTGTCATATGGACCTTCCTCTAGCACCAACTGTTGATACCTTGAATCTCATGGTATCCGAATGTGGCTGACAGAACGAGTATTCATGCAATAGAGAGCCCAAGCAGGGTTTCGTCAGGCTGAGAGTGGGAGGATCCTTCGACACCGCCTGAAATAGATAGAAAACACGTCAGAGGAAATGAAGGGGGTGGCCCTTTGATTTTCCTCCAATTCTTAAGTCAGTATCAAGCCGAGGAAAGATGGAGCATTGGCTGGGTGTAACCGCTACTAGGGTTTTGTGATGGGAAATAGAGATGGAAATGCTATGGTTGATTTCAGATACCGGGCGTTGGGGTTGCTCCCTTGGTTTTATAGGCTTAGGGGGGTAGTTATGCCACATCAGAAGATTTCCCACGTCTTTTGTAACCAACCCGTCAAAGGGTTTGTTGTGACTTGAGTCGTGCCTGCCGCAAAAGCTCCCTAACAAAACTGACCACGTGCCCATAGAAATATAGAACATACATCCCTCTGATAAAGCTAACCATTGCGTACATTTTGGATGGATCTGTTAATAAAAACATGAAGAGTGTGTGGCCTATCTGCCTGAAATCACGCCATTGTGGTTGCTTGGGCTGATCCTGCCAGACAGGCGAGCGCTCAGGTATGGAAGGGTGTAGTGGGCCGTATCTACAGATAAGGTAGGCAATTATTAGGTGGGCATAGAATACCTGTTGCTACGGCCTGTAGAAAGGGGCGGCTTGTCCGCTTGAGATTGCGCCACATGGAGTGGGCTGACCTAGCCAGGCAAGCAAAAGCTATCACGCCCCGCTCCCCATAAATACGGGTGCGAGGATGAGACGAAGGTCCGTATGGGCTGGAGCTATGAAGCTCGAGCCCTTCACCGCTCGAGCCCACTAAGCGTCTGTAGGGATACACCATCAATGCACATGGTCTTGCATTATAGTTCAGAATAATAAATGTACTCAAAAGAAACAACATCATTCATTCATCATAATAATAATCTAGCAGTACAAAAGAAGTCTAATAAAAGAAAGCCTCGGGCATGGCTACAACTGAAAAGGAAACTACTGGTGCTATGCACCTAACCTAGACAAGAATCTAAATGGTGCTACGCATCCAAACTAGAAACCTGGAAACTCCAAGTCAGTAACATAAAGGGAACTCAAGACTGGTCCTCACCTGGATCGTACTCCTGAGCAGTGTCCTCCTGCTCCAAGTCCGCAGGTACTGTCTCCTCGTCTACATACTCTGTCTTAGTACCTGACGTACAAACACCCAAGAGAAAAGGAGTTGTACGTCAGGCAGAGTCTACAACTGAAATGTAAGAAAGACTTTATTGCAAGGTATATGGAATTTAAAGAAAATTATTAAATGTTGTTTACATGGAAGTTATGAGATGCGACATCATGACAATTTATATAAACATGATAGGAGAGTAAAAGACGGTGCAAGAAAGTAAACATGGCATGTCAATGGCCGTAGTGTGTGCTACCGACGACAAGACAAGACAAGACAAGACAAGACAAGACAAGACAAGACTGTGCGTGTGTCTAGGGTCACGCCTTAAGGTTAGAGGGGAATCAAATCCTCTAAACCTTGCGATCGCTCAACCCCACCCCACCCCAAGTGCATAATTCCGTACAAAGGATCACTCTCTCTGTCTTGGAGAGTGCCTTATTCCCCGCAGGTTATCCGTACAAAGGATCACTCTCTCTATCTTGGAGAGTGCCTTATTTCCCGTAGGTTATTAGTCCAAAGGATCACTCTATCTATCTTGGAGAGTGCCTTATTTCCCGCAGGTTGTTCAATACAATTCACGCATAAAGTTACATGGCAAGACAAGAATGATGCATGTCCGCTTTAAGATATTTATCACATGGACGTTATATCATATTGGGCCTAGACTTCATCTCAAGTCTAAGCTGTCGTGAGGGTATCTTAGACGCTATCATTTCACGCCTAGGTCTCTTGTTCACATTTTTACAACTTAAGGAAAGTAAAGGCCTAAACGTGGCCATTTCAATGCAAATGAGCACACTTGCCTGAAGTGGCAAGAAGTGCATCTGTAGGGGCGTCTCGTCACGACAGTGCGTCAGTTATGGTTCGCTGTAACAGGTCAAACGGGATGGTGTCAAGACTGGTTTTAGAAAATCCATTATGGCATGTCTCTAGGTTGATCGTGGCTATCCTAGCAGTTCCAAATCAATTTGTTCACACATTCAGATCTATTCTATGGTTCTCTATGTCGATTATACCCTATGTGCACAGTCAAAATAGTCCAATCGACGGTCTTGGTTGTCACATCAGTTTAAAGAAGAAGAAAATAACTTTAGTGATTAAGTTGCCAGTTTTAATTAGGTTTTCAGTGGCATAACGTTTGGGTTACTACTAGTAGGGGTACCAACCTAGTACGACGATCGCACGTAGATCTGGCGCCGGTTCTGGAAGTAGTAACGGATCACGTCGCAGCTCCGGTTCCTCGACTGCAGGTAGCACAGTGGGAAGATGTTGTCGAGGTTGCATCGACTGCGGGTAGCGCAGTGAAGCGGCTTGCGGCAACAACAAATTACGACAGCAGCAAGGGTAGTAGTCTAGAGGCCTGGTAGGTGGCGCACGGCAGCAAGGGACGACACAGCGTGGTCTAAGGGGAGAGGAAGGTCAGAAGGGCTAGGAGTTAGAGTTTCGGGGCTTTTGAGAGGGAGAGGAAAGTCGGCATATGGTTTCTAGGGGAGTGCGGCTGAGAGATAGGAGGGTAGACCCAGGGGTTGGTTTGTGCACAGAGGAGGAGGGAGGATGGCCGGAGTTAGGGCGTCGTGTTGAGGGAAAGATGGCCCGGTGCATGGTGTGAAGGGGACTGGGCACTTGCGTGCGTGGAGGCCTGGGTCGGAGGTGACAAGTGTCTGGGGATGGTCAGACTGAGGAGTGGCGGGCGTGAACTGGAGGAGGAGATGGGCTTGCGGGTTTGAGGGGGAGATGGGAGAGGTTGCACGCGGCCTGGACGTGGGTTAAAGCGTCGGGTCTGAGGGGAGATGGCAGTGTGGTGAAGGGTTGCACGTCGAACAGGGTGGTGGCCGTCGGACTGGTGGTCGGGAGAGGGAGAGAAGTAGGTTACCGGAGCGGGTTTGCGCATGGAAGGGAGGATGGTCGCCGGTCTGCAGGTGGAAGAAGCTTGGGCGCGCGGATCTGGGTTGCTGGCGAGAAGGCCCTGAGTTCTGAGCGCTGGGAAAAGAGATAGGTTCAGTTTTGATGCGTGGATAAAGAAAACCTAGGGAAGAGTTGTTGATAATATTGAACGGGGGCTGCTGTTTTCTTTTAGAGAAGAGGAGAGAAAAGCTCCAGTGGGCTTTGTTGGGTAGGTGCATGAACGAAAGGGGCTTGGGGGTTCTTGTAGTCTTCTATAGGGTTGTTAAGGGGAGAGCTTCACGTGGGTGAGAGGGGAAAAGTGGGAAGAGAGATAGGGATTGTCAGGATTTGATTTAAAAACGATTTAAATAATAATGTTGGTTGCAGTTTGATGTGTTAATAAAAAAACTTGGTTTTGTAAGGATCGCCTTACCCTTGCAATACTAACAACAACACACTTGGGGGGGGGGGGGGGTGAATAGTGTAATGACAATAAATTGTGCAATTAAAATTTAACTTGCAAATGCAGAATAATAAATGCAAGAGGAATTAATCAACACAATCAAATCAAACGCAAACACAAGAATATACCCCGGTTCCCCAAAACTTGGGTACGTCCAGCCACATCAATATTCACTATATTTCCCACAAAGAGAAGTGAATACAATCCCACAAAGAAATAACTCACATATAGGATTTTGTCCTACACAAGAACCAAATCAACCTTACACAAGGGTCAAACTCCCACACAGAGAATTACTAACTCCCACTCAGAGAATTACGGTTACCCTACACTATGACACCAAACTCCCACAAAGAGAGTTACTCCCATAAAGAGAGTTATTCCCACTAAGAGAATATCTAATTCCCACTAAGAGAATTACTCCCATAAGAGAGTGTCTAATCCCCACAAAGAGAATTAGGGTTTCAAAGAAACACAAAGTAAAACAAATACTCTTACCTATGCCTTGAGATGTACTTACTCATAAATGAATGCAAGGCATGGAAGATGATCTCCAAGTGATGAGATTTGCTTGAAAGCATTTGGATGATTTCCCTTGAGCTTGACTTTAATGCATGAAGGAGATTTAGAGCTCTAAGAGGGAAATGAGAGAGTTTGAGAGTGGGTTATTTAATCTCTAAAGATTTTCAATAGCATCAAGAAGTTCTAATGAACTCAGCCCTCTCATATATATAGGAACCCTATAGGAACTATTAAAAGCCAAGGAAACAGCCAAAAACAAAAAGATGCAATGGCTAGATTCTGGGCAAAAACGTCACCAAAAGTCGACTGAAGAACAAAAGATAGTCGACTGTCCAACGGCTAAATAATTTCCAACGGTTATAATCTGACCCTCGACATTCGACTGATGAAACAATACTGTCGACTGTAAATAGGACATGCACCTGTAAATCCTTCAGCAGGCGACTGCTGCAGGGGATGGAATAAAACAAAGAAATGCACTCTTTCGCACTGTTTACAGACAGGCGATTGATGGCCAGTATACAGGCGACCGTCAAATGGACATGCAACTGTAAATACTGAACCAGTCGACTGACTAGCAAACTGGGATGAAGCCCAGACAATGCGAGTTGCACAAAGTCGATTGTAGATCAATTCACATGCGACAGTTGGAAGACATGTGACTGTAAATTGACCGTCAGTCGACTGCTCCAAAAGCTCAAGTATGAGTCAATAAAAGGTTGACTTGAGCAATGCACCACAGTCGATTGTAGAAGGCTCGACAGGCGACTGGAAATCACCCAGTCGACTGTAAAACCTTCATCAGGCAACTGTTGGAGAGCCAGAGACTCCAACTGAGTCTTTGGACAAGATGAGCCTATTGGGTTGGATTCTATGATAATCCTAATGCTCACTAAGATGGTTAAATACATATGCATGCATGAGTAGACCATCTATCAAGGCATTATATTAAACCTAGACTCTAAAGAGAGAAAGCATTAAATGAAATAATACATGGATTACATTGCTTTCCTTAGAGTCTATGGCCTCATTCTTGATGCCTTGATGCTCCCCATCATCTCCCAGATTTGGCACCCCTCGAGTCCAAGCTTTGGCCCTTCTCCACTTGATGTCCATCCTTGCACCAAGTGTTTAGTCTCCAAAAATGATATTTTTGAAATGTAACTATGAGACTAAAATAAGAGTCATTAGCAACAACATAATGTTGTGATCATCATCAAAATAACATTGGTATGAAACACCTATACTCAACAATCTCCCCCCTTTTGATGATGACACACATTATGTAAAACATAAAGAAATAAAGCACAATGCCAATGAGCTCGCCCTACTTATATGCACCAATTGTAAAATAAGATACACAATTGTAAATACTCATTATACCAAATGAAATAATAAGAAACCATGGTGACATATAATAGGCATGGATTACACAAACCAATTACAATAGAAAATAATCATGCACACATAAATGATTTATATAATCTCACATATCTCTCCCCATATATATATCTCTCTCTCCCCATTTGCATATGTATGAAATACAAGATTTACATAATGCATATATCTCTCCCCCTCGACATCGTCAAAAAGGTGGACATCAAAAATATCTCCCTTGCCATCTTAATTAAAGATGTGACAATATGTAAGAGTAAAGAAATGTATGATACCAAATTGTAAAAAATTAGTGGGTATCAATTACTATCCCATGCTCCCCTAGATCATAGAAATGGTCAAATTTTTGACTTCTAGGATCTATTACCAATTGTAAAGTAGGAGATAAACAATTTTTAACAATTGAGATAATACCAATTGTAGAAAAAGAATCTTGAAATACAATCCTCTTTACCAGTTGTTATACATAATTGGAGCCATGGGTCAAAAGTGTAAGAAATAGATATGAAAAAATCAAGCTTCAATCATACACAATGATATTGGCAAACAAAATACAACATGAAATATATTGGCAATATCCAGGGGATTGAGTTTGAGACCAAACTAATCAATTGTGACACCAATTGTGAAATAATGACCCCAAACACACCCCGAAATGAGAGTCAAAATATGTTTTAAAATAATTTTAAACATACAACATATTAACTCCCCAATTGTCATACATATAGATAAGTGAATGCATCCATGACAATGTATTCCCCAAGGTCCCCATATTCATGAAATAAAATTACATTTGAAAACATTTTCAAAGTCATAAAACACACACAAACAATGGGTATGCTAAAAATACACATTTAAGCACAATACCCATGTAATATGCATTGTATGAGGAACCTAAACATTAGGGAACCAAATCCAAGAGGAGTTTGATTTTCTAATGTAATCACATGAGGTGATAACATCTCTAACTAGAGAGTTGATGTAACTATCCCTCTCTTGCACACTAACCTTAGTGGGAATCCATAAACTCAAGGATTTCCTAGGTAAGGGTTTTGCTTTTGCAAGAGGGGTGGATGTAGCATGCTTAGGCGTAGAAAATGTTTTCTTAGCATGCATGAAGTGAGGATTTTACTTCTTAGCAAAAAATGAAGATTTTTCATTTTTCCTCACCACCTTGTGATTTACATGCTTCTTGTTAGTGTTATTGTTATACAAGAAAGCATGGTGATTCTTCTTAAGTGCTTTAGCAATATTTCTTGTATTTGCACCATAAGAGGAATTAGAGGTGGGTTTGGGTACCACATTTTGAATATACCCTAAACCTCTTGTATGATTTGCCGGATGTTATTTTTCTAGCAAACCGTGGAGTGAATCCCTAGAATAAACAAAGCTTTTGAGCTTACGGGGTTCCTCTTTGCATTTCAACGTAAGTTGTTGAATGCGAGTTTCTAAGCTAAGGTTTTCAGTAACTAAATTATCATTAGACATGCTCAATTCCTTAACTTAAGAGAGAAGTGTGTCTCTCTCACTAGTGTCACAAATATGCATATCATTATTGTTTACACTAGCAAATTCTAGTTCATGCAATCTACTCTTAGCAACCTTATATTTTTACTTTTAATTTATTGTAAGAGTTGATGCACTTAGTAGCTTCTTCGGAGACCATGTCGAACCGATATTCGAGCTCCTTGTATGAGATCTTTTCCTCATCGATCTCATCATCGTCTTCTTCCTCGCTAGAGCTTAATGATGACTCTTTCCCGTTTGCCATGAGGCACAATTCCTTATAGGAGATGAGCCACGCATATACCTCTTCTTCATTTGAGCTAGAGGGAATTGGTGAAGAAACATCAATTGCCGCAAAGCACGCATAAGCTTTCTCCTTGTCATCCTCTTCTTTGTCACTTGATGTATCCTCACTCGAGTCATCAAATGTCCCGACAAGTCCCATCTTGTGGTTCTTGAACTTGGACTTCCCTTTCCAATGCATCTTTTCTTTACCCTTGTATGTCTCTTTGTTGGGTTTGGAAGGGCATTCGGTGGATAGATGACCTTTTCCACTGCAAGTGTAACAAGTAGGAACCTTTTTAGAATTGGAGGCAAACTTTGACAAAGATTTACGTTGCTTGCCCTTGAAGAATGCCTTGAATTGATCGGCAAGTTCCTCAATTTCTTCTCCACTAGCCTCTTCTTGTTCATCTTCTTCACTAGGGGCTTCTCGATGGAATTTCTTCCTCTACTTGATTGGATCCTCCTTGGCATGGAATGCAACCCCATTTTGCTTCTCCGGCTTCTTGGGCTTGGATGGTTGAATCTCCTTCTTGTGTTGAACCTTCACTTCATATGCCATGAGATTTTCAATGCACTCCTTAACGGTGTATTTGGACATGTCATATGACTCCAAAATTCAGTTGGCCTTTGCCTTCCAATGAGACGTGAGAGACTCAAGGATCTTCTCTACACGATCCTCTTGGAAAATCATCTTCCCAAGTCCCTTCAAAGCGTTCACGATGTCAGTGAACCTTGTGAACATATCTGAAATGCTTTATCCTTCCTGCATATTAAACATTTCATATTTAGATCTAAACACAGTTTGTATAGATTTCTTTACATTTGAAGTCCCCTCATGACAAATCTCCAAAGTATACCAAATTTCGTTGGCCGTTTTGCACATGGAGATGCCGTTGAACTCATTTACAGTGATGGCGCAATGAAATGCATGTATAGCCCTTGCATTGAATTTGATTGAGTCCTTCTCCACCTTTGTCCTTGAAGCCGCAGGTGTAGTGGGCTTCTCAAATGGCACCTCCGTGATGTCCCATAGGTCTTGACCCTTCAAGTAAATCATCATCCCGATCTTCCAACTTGGGTAGTTGGTTCCATTGAAGAGCAGGGGTTGAACGATAGAATGTCCTTCTTCATGAGACGCGGATGTAGCATTGAATGCCATCGTTGAAGTATGCTATAACCTTGCTGTGATACCAATTGTAAGGATCGCCTTACCCTTGCAATACTAACAACAACACACTAGAGCAGGGGTGAATAGTGTAATGGCAATAAATTGTGCAATTAAAATTTAACTTGCAAATGCAGAATAATAAATGCAAGAGGAATTAATCAACACACTCAAATCAAACACAAATACAAGAATATACACTGGTCCCCCAAAACTTAGGTACGTCCAGCCACACCAATGTTCACTATATTTCCCACAAAGAGAAGTGAATACAATCCCACAAAGAGATACTTCACCTAGAAGATTTTGTCCTACACAAGAACCAAACCAACCCTACACAAGGGTCAAACTCCCACACAGAGAATTACTAACTCCCACTCAGAGAATTAGGGTTAGCCCTATACTAGGACACCAAAATCCCACAAAGAGAGTTACTCCCACAAAGAGAGTTATTCCCACTAAGTGAATATCTAATTTCCACTAAGAGAATTACTCCCACAAAGAGAGTGTCTAATTCACACAAAGAGAATTAGGGTTTCAAAGAACACAAAGTAAAACAAATACTCTTACCGATGCCTTGAGATGTACTTAGTCATAAATGAATGCAAGGCATGGAAGAGGATCTCCAAGTAATGGGATTTGCTTGAAAGCACTTGGATGATTTTCCTTGAGCTTGACTTCAATGCATGAAGGAGATTTAGAGCTCTAAGAGGAAAATGAGAGAGTTTGAGAGTGGGTTATTTAATCTCTAAAGATTTTCAATAGCATCAAGAAGTTCTAATGAACTCAGCCCTCTCATATATATAGGAACTCTATAGGAACTCTCAAAAGCCAATGAAACAGCCAAAAACAAAAAGCTGCAATGGCTAGATTCTGGGCAAAAATGTCACCGACAGTTGACTGAAGAACAAATGACAGTCGACTATCCAACGGCTAAATAATTTCCAATGGTTATAATCTGAGCCTCGACAGTCGACTGATAAAGACAATACAGTCGATTGTAAACAGGATAGGCGTCTGTAAATCCTTCAGCAGGCGACTGTTGCATGGGATGGAATAAAACAGAGAGATGCACTCTTTCGCACTGTTTGCAGACAGGTGACTGATGGCCAGTATACAGGCGACTGTCAAATGGACAGGAGACTGTAAATACTGAACCAATCGACTGACTAGCAAACTGGGATGAAGCCCAGACAATGTGAGTTGTGCACAGTCAACTGTAGATCAATTCACATGCGACTGTTGGAAGACAGGAGACTGTAAATTGACCGTCAGTCGACTGTTCTAAAATCTCAAGTATGAGTCAATAAAATGTTGACTTGAGCAGTGCACCACAGTCGACTGTAGAAGGCTCGACAGGCGACTGGAAATCACCCAGTTGACTGTAAAACCTTCATCAGGCGACTGTTGGAGAGCCAGGGACTCCAAATGAGTCTTTCGGCAAGATGAGCCTATTGGGTTGGATTCTATGATAATCCTAAGGCTCACTAAGATGGTTAAATATATATGCATGAATGAGTATACCATTTATCAAGGTATTACATTAAACCTAGACTCAAAAAGAGAGAAATCTATAAATTAAATAATACATGGATTACAATGCTTTCCTTAGAGTCTATGGCTTCAATCTTGATGCCTTGATGCTCCCCATCATCTCTAAGCTTTGGCACCCCTTGAGTCCAAACTTTGGCCCTTCTCCACTTGATGTCCATCCTTGCACCAAGTGTTTAGTCTCCAAAAATGATATTCTTGAAATGTAACTATAAGACTAAAACAAGAGAGTCATTAGCAATAACATAATGTTGTGATCATCATCAAAATAACATTGGTATAAAACACCAATACTCAACAGGTTTGTTTTTAAAACGAATCCCATTAGGTTGACAAAAAAGAGGGTTGTTTCTCCTTTTTTTATATAACAAAAATTTCCAAACGTTCAGATTAATATAATATGTTAGGATAACATCAGTTTAAAGAAAGTTGTATAATGATTTAGAAAACAACTTACAGTTTGACTTAATGGTTTAGTTAGAAAAAATTAATTAATTAATAATAATAATTATATAAAACTACTTCGCCTCTCGGTATCCAAAAATTGTAAAGAACACATCGGGGCGATCTCGCCTTCGAGAGGGTCGTGAATACGGGGTCCGGGTACATGTCTGAGCTACGGAAAATAACTAAAAATCAAATACAGAAACACACATAATAACAGAATACATATTAAATACGCACGATCGGACAGTGGCCATTACATCCTACCCACCTTATAGAAAATTCCGCCCTCGGAATTTCTAACACTTACTGCTCAGGAAACAAGTGCGGGTAGCGCTCTCTTGTCTCGTCTTCCCACTCCCATGTGGACTCTCCAGGTGATCCGCGACGCCACATCACTCTCACCCGGTCGACTACCTTGTTCCTCAACTGCTTCTATCAACTGCTTCTGTCGACGGTTCAAAATCTGCACTGGCTACTGCTCATACGTCAGGTCCAATAGGATCGTGATCTCTGAAAAATCCATAGCGTGTGATGGGTCACTGATGTATCGACATAGTGAGATACGTGAAAAATATCGTGAACTCTCTCCAAAGATGGTGGTAGAGCAAGGCAATATGCCACTGCTTCCACATGCTCCAGCACGTCAAACGGTCAAATATACCTCAGACTCAGCATTCCCTCTTCTCGAAACGAATGAATCCATGGTAGGCTAGTCACTAATTCCATCGTGATGTGCTGCCCCTTCCGCTCCAGGATAGGAAGCGGTTGTAGCAATTCTACTGTCTGATGGTGCTCCGCCTTCACTTGTTGGTATACAAGATACTTGACAACGTTCCGTGCCACACTCCTATTCATGCCAATCCACCAATAGTTCAGACAGAGATCCTTGTATATCTTCGTGCCTCCAGGATGTATAGAATAAGGCGAGCTATGTGCCTCATTTAATAGCTCATCTCTAATGTCTCCTGATTTCAACATAATATTACATTATTTTCCCCTTATTGGACCACAATTTGTGCATACATAAATGTTAAAATAGCTCTAGTATAGTCATATTCAGAATATCATATAATATTAGAGCTTATTCTCATAGTTTACACAACTATTAATTTTTGTAAACTAATTTGTGCTTCTTCATATTTTTCAGGAGTAGAGCTCGAGCCCACGATTCCAACGGCTATTTATTCGTATTTTTCGGAGCTCAGTGGAATTTTCTACAAATTTTGGAAGCAAAGCAGTTCATGTTTATTAAAGAAAAATAAGAAAAATAAGAAAATAATTCAGCACAAATTCCACTAATTTGTGACTCTTCAACTTATTTACATGATTAGAAGCCAAAGGGATAGAAGATGAAGAGCCATGGGAATTTATTCTCAAATAAAGAGTGGGAAGAACAGCCATTGGAATTTATTCTCAAATGAAGAGCCATGGGAATTTATTCTCAAATAAAGAGTGGGGAAATGAAGAGCCAATCACCATAAAACCTTTAGTATTCTAAGCCTATATAAAGAGGAGAGAGCTTCATTCTTTTCATGTACTATTCCATATAGAATTCCATAGCCAAAATTGTGAGTTTCTTGAGTTTTAAAGAGCATTGTGAGTGAGTTTCATAAGATTTTTAGAAGAAGAAGAAAGTGTTTCATTTGCAAAGGAATAAGGGTGAAAATTGGTGATATCTTCTCCAACTCTTTTGTTTTCTTTTAAGTTTCTTTTCCTATGAATAAAACTATGTTTTATATATTTATAATCTCTTTTATTCTCAACATGTATGGCTAGATTTTGATTGTGCATGATATGTCGTAGTTAGGGAACACGTTTTGCGTTACTTTAGTTGAATTTTAATGTTATCGCTTTCACGTTCTTAAAGTTATAATCTTTATTTAAAACCTTCTCATTCATTTTCCAAAAGATTATGAATGAGTTGATGATCACCCCACAAGGGTGAGTTTTGATCTTCCCAAAAGGAAGTTTCATCTCTTATTTAAAAGATTATTACTTTAACAACTATCTTTTGCATTATCGCGCTTAATCCCCACAAGGGTATTTTTCGATGACTTTCTCTCAAAAAGAGGTGTCATTGAGTTTTATCTCATCAACAAATTAATACAAATCATGTATCCTAATGAACCCATATCATGTGCATACTTATAAATATTTTCAATAACAAAAAAATGTTCTTCGCATATTTTTCCACAAACTTAAAAACCACATCCAAAACCATAAAATCTTCATCATTCAAAGTAGTTAGCTTCTCTAAGATCATTCTCTAATTGATTTGAACTTGTAGTTGCAACAGGTTTTCTCCCCAGGA
Source organism: Scilla litardierei (assembly GCA_030789695.1). NCBI lineage: Eukaryota > Viridiplantae > Streptophyta > Magnoliopsida > Asparagales > Asparagaceae > Scilla > Scilla litardierei. The sequence goes on from CM061142.1 coordinate 474,137,996, forward strand.
TACGATATCCGGACTCCCGGAACTTTACTACTTGCACGAACTCTTACGCTTGAGAGTAACACAATTTTGAGTGAGGCATCTCTTACAGGTACGCAGAGTCTACTACAGTATCTCAGGAATCCATCCTTATGAATGATAAACTCAGTCCGAAGTCCAGCTTCGACCTATCTTCTGACCCTCTGTAGCTTCGGATCTCCCGCCTGAGCTGCCTTGATACGATCCATAATCGTTGACTAAATCTGCATGTTCATCAACGAAGCGATCACTCCAGGTAGGACAACCTCGATGTACATCCCTCTTAGCTCCTACTGTAATCTCTAGTGGTCAGTATGCATCATCACTGCAGGGAGTCTGCTCAAAGCCTCTGGTACTACATTCACTTTTGCCGAGTGATACTGCAAATCTATCTCATTATCCGCCATCAACTCTAACCACCGTCTCTGACACATGTTGAGCTCCTTCTGAGTAAATATATACTTCAAGCTTTTGTGATCGGTGAATATTTTCACACTCTCGCTCAGCAAGAAGTGTCTCCAGATCTTCAACGTAAATATCACAGCTGCTAACTCCAGATCATGTGTCGAGTAGTTCTTCTCATGATTCTTCAACTGTCGAGAAGCGTACACGACCACGCGACCATGCTGATGTAGGATACATCCGAGACCCTTGCCATCACAGAAAATCTCGAAGCCTCCACTCCGATCCGGTACTGCCAAAACCGGTGCTGTGGACAATCTCGCCTTCAAAATACTGAAAGCCTCCTCACAATCCTCTGACTAACAGAATTCCATGTCCTTCCTCATCAACTTCGTCATTGGCTCTGCAATCTTCGAAAAAAATCCTTGATGAATCGACGGTAGCAGCCAGCTAATCCAAGGAAGCTCCTGATATCCGATGCTGACCGCAGGGTCGGCCACTCGCTGACTGCCTTGACCTTCTCCGGATATACTGATATGCCATCACCAGACACCACGTGTCCCAGGAATGCGACTCTGTCCAACCATAACTTGCACTTACGATACTTGGTATAAAGCTGATGATAACCTCAGTGTCTCCAACACTTTCCTCAGATGTCGGCTGTGCTCCTCTTTAGACTTTGAGTAAATAAGAATGTCGTCGATGAAGATGACGACGAACTTATCCAAAAAGTCATAGAATATCAAATTCATCAAATTCATGAATACTGCAGGAGCGTTGGTCACACTAAAAGGCATGACTACAGAATTATAGTGTCCGTACTTTGTCCTGAATGCCGTCTTCGGAATTTCATCCTTCTTCACCTTCAGCTGATGGTATCTACTCCTCAAATCCAGCTTCGAGAAAACTCTCGAACCTCTGAGTTGGTCAAAAATATCATCAATGCGGGACATCGGATACTAGTTCTTCACTGTTACTGTGTTCAGCCCTCTGTAATCCACACACATCCTGCGGGATCGATCCTTCTTCTTCACCAATAGGACTGGTGCACCCCTTCTTCTTCACCAATAGGACTGGTGCACCCCAAGGCGACACATTATGATGTATGAATCCCTTTTGCAACAATTCATCCAACTGCTTCCTCAGCTTCTCAAGCTCTGCAGGAGCCATACGATACAGCGCCTTCGAATTAGGTTACGCTCCCGGCATAAGGTCTATGCTGAACTCCACAGCTCTGTCAGGTGGTAACCCTGAAATATCATCCGGAAAGACGTCGTCGAAGTCTCTGACGACTGCTGGTCTCCTGATCTCCATCTGCATGGTGACAACGATTAACTCCTCCGGCTTAGCCTGAAATCTGATGGGCCTAAGCGATCGCTATCTGCTGTGAAACTCGAACCTCGGGTGGCCTGGTATCCTGAACACCACCTTCTTACTGTGGCATTCGATTGATGCATGGAAATCTCCCAGCCAATCGATGCCAAGGACATCATCGAAATGCGGTTGGTCATGGACAATGAAGTTGGCATCGAGCTCATATCCATTGATCAGCACCGAGATCGATCGACATCCTAAATTAATCGTCACCACTCTGTTCCATGTTGTGATATCCCAACACTTTGAAAGTGTGTGGGTGGGAATGGAGTGTTCTGTTACGAATCTCCGGGTTATGATGCACATAGATGGACCGGAGTAGAACAAAGTTAGTGCCGGATAAGATGACACTAGGATGGTGCCAAAGATATAAAAGATAATATCTAGGATCAAACAAGGTTACTAATCTAACTAGTAAGGTTATACAATCACATGCAAACAATATGAACTATGCTATACTATGAAAGACTAGTTCCAAATTAGACTTTGCACATGTTAAACTGGATATTAAATGAATGCGAGTACTTTTATCGTTTCAAACTTTTCGCATGACCTGCATGGGCCACCACAAAAACCTGTCACGCCCTGCTTCCCATAAATACGGGTGCGAGGATAAGACGAAGGTCCGTATGGGCTGGAGCTGTGAAGCTCAAGCCCACTAAGCGTCTACATGGATACACCTTCAATGCACATGTTCTTACATTATAGTTCAGAATAATAAATGTACTCAAAAGAAACAACAACATTCATTCATCATAATAATAATCCAGCAGTACAAAAGAAGTCTAATAAAAGAAAGCCTCGGCATGGCTACAACTGAAAAGAAAACTACTGGTGCTACGCACCCAACCTAGACAAGAATCTAAATGGTGCTACGCACCCAAACTAGAAACCTAGAAACTCCAAGTCAGCAACAGGAAGGGAACTCAAGACTAGTCCTCACCCGGATCGTACTCCTGAGCAGTGTCCTCCTACTCCAAGTCCGCAGGTACTATCTCCTCGTCTACGTACTTTGTCTCAGTACCCGACGTACAAACACCCAAGAGAAAAAGAGTTGTACGTCAGGCAGAGTCTACAACTGAAAGCAAGACTCTACTGCAAGGTATATGAAATTTAAAGATAGTTATTTAATGTTGTTTACATGGCAGTTATAAGATGCGACAGCATGGAAATTTATATAAACATGACATGAGAGTAAAAGACGGTGCAAGAAAGTAAACGTGGCATGGCAATGGCTGTAGCGTATGCTACTGGCTACAAGACAAGACAAGACACAATTGTGTGTGTGTATATAGGGTTCACGCCTTAAGGTTAGAGGGGAATCAAACCCTCTAAACCTTGCGACCGCTCAACCTAACCCCACCCCAAGTGCACAAGACAATTCTGTACAAAGGATCACTCACTCTGTCTTAGAGAGTGCCTTATTCCATGCAGGTTATCTATACAAAGGATCACTCTCTATCTTGGAGAGTACCTTATTTCCCGCAGGTTATCAGTCCAAAGGATCACTCTCTATCTTGGAGAGTGCCTTACTCTCCGCAGGTTGTTTAATACAATTCACGCATAAATTTACATGGCAAGACAAGAATGATGCATGTCCATTTTAAGATATTTATCACATGGCAGTTATAGCATATTGGGCCTAGACTTTGTCGTCAAGTCTAAGCTATCGTGAGGGTATCCTAGACATTATCATTTCACGTCTAGGTCTTTTGTTCACATTTTTACAAATTAAGGAAAGTAAAGGCCTAAATGTGGCCATTTCAATGCAGATGAGCACACTTGCTGAAGTGGCAAGAAGTGCGTCCGTAGGGGCGTCTAGTTACGGTTTGCTATAACAGGTCAAACAGGACGGTGTCAGGACTGGTTTTAGAAGACCTATTTTGGCATGTCTCTAGGTTGATCGTGGCTATCCTAGCAGTTCCAAATCAAGTTTTTCACACGTTTAGATCTATTCTATGGTTCTTTTCATCGATTCTACCTTATGTGCATAGTCAAAATAGTCCAATCGACGGTCCAGGCTGTCACAACAGTTTAAAGAAGCAGAAAATAACTTTAGTGATTAAGTTGCCAGTTTTAATTAAATTTTCAGTGGCGTAACGTTTGGGTTACTACGAGTAGGGGTACCAAACTAGTACGACGATTGCGTATAGATCTGGTGCCAGTTTTGGAAGCAGTAATGGATCGCGTTGCGGCTCCGGTTTCTCGGCTGTGGGTAGCGGAATGGGAAGAGGTCGTCGGGGTCACCTCGGCTGTGGGTAGCATAGCGAAGCGGCTTGCGGCATCAGCAAGGGCAGCGGTCTGGCGGCCTGGTGGGTGGTACACGGTAGCAAGGGATGGTATAGCATTGTCTGAGGGGAGAAGAAGGTCGGAAGGGCTAGGAGTTAGAGTTTCGTGGCTTTTGAGAGGAGAGAGTAAAGTCGACATATGGTTTCGAGGGGAGTGCGGCTGAGAGATAGGAGCGTAGACCTAGGGTTTGGTTTGTGCACGGAGGAGGAGGGAGGATAGCCAGAGTTAGGGCATCGTGTTGAGGGAAATATGGCCGGGTGCATGGTGTGAAGGGGACTGGGCACTTGCGTACGTGGAGGCCTGGGTCGGAGGTGACAAGCGGCTGGGGATGGCTGGACTGAGGAGTGGTGGGCATGATCTGGAGGAGGAGATGGCTTGCGGCTTTGAGGGGGAGATGGTTGCACATGGCTTGGACGTGGGTTAGGGCATCGGGTCTGAGGGGAGACGTCGGCGTGGTGAAGGGTTGCGCGTCGGACAGGGGGTGGCCATCAGACTGGTGGTCGGGAGAGGTACGTGGCCGAAGCGGGTTTGCATGTGGAAGGGAGGGTGGTCGCCGGTCTGCAGGTGGAAGAAGCTTGGGCACGCAGATCTGGGTTGCTCGCGAGAGGGCCCTGAGTTTTGAGCGATGGGAAAAGAGATATGTTCGGTTTTGATGCGTGGAAAAAGAAAACATAGGGAAGAGTTGTTGATAATATTGAACGGGGCCTGCTGTTTTATTTTAGAGAAGAGGAGAGAAACGCTCCTGTGAGCTTTGTTGGGTAGGTGCATGAATGAAAGGGGATTGGGGGTTCTTGTAGTCTCCTGTAGGATTGTTAGGGGGAGAGCTTCACGTGGGTGAGAGGGGAAACGTGGGAAGAGAGATAGGGGTTGTTAGGATTTTATTTAAAAAAATATTTAAATAAGATATGTTGGCTGCAGTTTGATGTGTTAATAAAAAAACTTGGTTTTATAAGGATCTCTTTACCCTTGCAATACTAACAACAAAACACTAGGGGGTGAATAGTTTAATGGCTATAAATTGTGCAATTAAAATTTAACTTGCAAATGTGGAATAATAAATGCAAGAGGAATTAATCAACACAATCAAATCAAACGCAAACACAAGAATATACCCTGGTTCTCCAAAACTTGGGTTCGTCCAGCCACACCAATATTCACTATAATTCCTACAAAGAGAAGTGAATACAATCCCACAAAGAGATACCTCACCTAGAGGATTTTGTCATACACAAGAACCAAACCAACCCTATACAATCATCAAACTCACACACAGAGAATTACTAACTCCCACTCAGAGAATTAGGGTTAGCCATATACTATGACACCAATGAGAAGCGCTGGTCTGGGGTAACGATGTCATCTTTGGAGAGCTGGGGGAGACTGTTGGATATTGAGACATCCCCAATGTAGTTTTGATGATGATTAAGCAAATGATGGATATTAATGATTATTCTTGAATGTGAAGGATTAAAAGATCACATCAAGCATTAAGTTCAAAGCCATGTTAAAGGGTATCCATCAAATCCATAATGTGTTCTGAAGAAGACTGGAAGATGACCAAATTGAGAGCACGCGATCAAGATAGAGTGTGAAGGAAGCTCATTCAAGACAAATGAAGATAAAGAATCAAAGGCATGGATATGAAGGATGCTAGCTACATCAAGAAGTCAAAAAGAGGATAATATTAATGTACTATTTAGTCCATATCTTTAGATTATTTGTATTTCCTTGCGATTGAAGCTCTGCACACATAGGATAACTCAGAAAAACTTTTTTACCTCACAAAAATATTTTGAAAGCATTTCGACAATAATTAGATTGAGTTAAGTACTCTTTAAAGATACATCTCAATGTATCTGTAAAGGAGTCGACTACTATTATAGTAGGAGTCGACTACTTTGAACTACGAAGTTCTGAGTACTTATTGTAATATAAAGTAGCGGACTACTGTTGTGCATGGAGCCGACTACCAGCCAGGAGTCGACTACTTCTTATATAGGAGTCACCTACTATGGCACCAACGATAAAATTTGACGAGCTCCGTGATTTACAGAAGTGTGTCGAATTTGCCCGTTGGGGGTCAGTTTGGAGAATCTTTCTTGGACAAATTTTGCCCCTATATATGCTGGAGTTGCCGAGGGATTTAGTACGAAATTCTTGAGCAATTTTCAAGATTTTCTAAAGCAATTTTCAGCACTTTAAGCTTTCAAAAGATTCTCTCTCCTTAAGACAAAGTTTTGATTATGTCTAAAAAACTTTTAAGCAAAGATTTCTGGGAAATTCTTAATTCCAATCTCACAAGCTTAATCTTGTTCTATTTGAGATTGAATTAAGACTCTCTCTTTGATTTCCAAGTGTTTTCAACTTCTATTTTTATTGAGATCAATAAATTTCCATATAGCCACACAATACACTCAAAAGAGCTTCAATTTTCATTAACTATAGGAAGGATGTTACAACAACTTCAACTTCAAAAGAAAATGTTTGTAAAACCCACAAAAGGGTGTGGTGGTAAGTACTTGTGGTTGTACTTGTGATTTGTAGTTGGAAGGCCTCAAGTATGTGAGGTCCTCTTTGTGAAGAGGTATTAATTGTAATTGGGAAGATCACTTATTGGAGAAGTGGCAAGGTTGTAGAAGCACTCTAGTTTGAGGAACTTTTCTCTTGGTGGGCCAAACTATGATAAATCTCTCTTGTCTTCATGTGCTCTTTGTCTTTCATCTATTATATCTTATTACTTGACTTTGTGTTGATTTTTGCTGAGCTAGTTAGAGTTATTGATTAAGTACCTAGTGGAGTAACTGTAATGCCCTGATAGCTACTGCACAAGTACTAGAGGGGGGGGGGGTGAATAGTACTTTAAAATAATTAAGAAGATAATTCCTAATTATCTTGCAAACACAACCAACATTGCGAAAATGAAAATATTGACAACAAAGAAAATACAATCGCAAACAAACGATATAACGGGTTCGGATCCACCCAAGTCCCCCCGACTTGTTCCCGGTGATCCTACGTCCCAAACACCCGGATCCCCTCCGACTATTTGAGTTAGAAACCTCTAACTCAAATTTACACTATGAAATTCTTGTAGAAAACCTCTACAAGATCAAATCATACACAAAGGAAAATGTGACTCCCACAAACCGGGATCACACACAACTCTCACAACCGAGAGTAAAACTTGCAATGTCAAAGTAAATGAAATACGAAATGCTTACCAACAAAATTCTATGCCTTGAGTAAAACTTACAATATTAGGGCAAGGAGGATTTTGAGGAAGAAGAAGGCAGCAAACCCTAGCTCCAAGAAGTTGACCAGCAATAAAAGCCTAGGAAGGAGTTGGTGACCTTGAATCAAGCTCTTGGCTTGAAGGGCTCACAATCAATGAATCTCTCTTTAGGAATAAGAGTGAGGGAGAGATTCTCGTGAGAAATGAAAGCATGGAAATGAGAAATAAATGCTTCTCTTTGATTCTCTAAAATGCAATTAATATCAGCCTTGAATGCTATGAAGAAGCATCTCAAGAATATATAGAATAGAGAAGAGAGAGAGAGAAAATTCGTGCATTTAATGCTCCAACGGATCTATTTCTGAAGCAGTCTAATCGGTCAAAGAAGGATCACTGACTGACTAGTTTCTCAACTAGTCGATCGGTGATTCAACTTGGACCGACTAACTGGAGAACAGCCAAAAGAGAAAGTTCAGACAATAAAGAACTAGTCAGTCTAAGAAGACTTGCCAACCGACTAGTTTGATAACTAGTCGGTCGGTGAGTGTTCTTTGACCGACTAAGAGTTAAAACTTTCTTGGAGAGCTAGTCGGTCTAAGAACAAATTCCAACCGACTAGTTTCACAACTAGTCGGTCGATAGTTGTTCTTGGACCGACTAACTGTAAACAGTAGCTCAGACTGAAAAATGAAGTCTTAACTAGTCGGTCTAAGAAGGATCCCTAACCGACTAGTTTGACAACTAGTCGGTCGGTGAACTTTCTTGGACCGACTAATTGGTCAACAGTGAAGATGCTGAATTTAGCAAGGAGATCTAGTCGGTTCAAGAAGAATTGCCGACCGACTAGATTGCCATTTAGTCGGTTGGTTCTTCTTCTTGAACCAACTAAGATGCACAAGAAGCCGTGAAATGAAGCGCGAAGCTTCGGGAAAGTTTCTATGGGCTTCTAATATAATCCTAGCTCTAAGATATGAGCGTTATGAAGATTAAAACGTAAGACCTACTCAAGGCTTACCATTCTACGAAACGAAGCTAGAAGACTATAAATTAAACTAGACGAACCGTCTTCAAAGCTTCAATCCGAATCTCTTGACTTCAATAATGCTCCTTAAGCTTCAACGAAGCTTCAGGCACTCGATCACACGCTTTGAGAAGTCCTGAGACGTCGCTTTTGATGTTCCTAGAATTTTGACGACGATCTCCATAACTGCGCTCACAAAGAGTTAGTTCACGATATTTATGTTTGTTCATCATCAAAACCAAATCCGGGAAATCAATACTCAACATTCTCCCCCTTTTTGGTGATGACAAACCAACATAAATAATAATCAATAATAATGATTCAAATGAAATTTACTTACTCCCCCTGCATTGATGACACGTTAATTCCATATAAAATAATAATCAATAAGCATCAAGCAGACGCGGAAAGTATAAAATGAATCCAATTATCGAAATTTAGGATCTAAATCCATTTTTATATCTTAACTCCCACTGAATCTAACATATCAAATTATATTCTCGGAAAATTGCTTTAAATTATCATTAAGCACATCATCATTATTAATTCTCTCCCCCTTTGGCATTAGCAAAAAGAGTGGGATGAGATCAACGACAACAACAATGGCTACAATTAAAAGCACGTGAGTCGTAGAATATGACCACGGTCCAAATGACACCAAAGTAAAATACGAAGTAAATCAAAGCGTGCCAACAAGACCAAAGTCGATAATCGAAAAATAAAATCATCAAAACTCAAATCAATTTCATGTATTGAGTTATGGAACATACTCTCCAATATCAACATTCTTGATGAATTAAGTGCATGGAAAACAATTCTATGTTTTCATAGAAATAATTTCTATTAAATCAAATTTAATCGTCGAGCGACGAAGTCAACATCAGAGACAAAAAGAATATAATGCGCACAATGAAGTAAATGTCAACACGATGTGTGTGTGTATATATATATATATATATATATATATATATATATATGGTAAAGGGATCCTAAGGTGCCTCCTTAGATTCAATCTAAGGAGGCGCCCTCATTTCCCCACATCTCCCACAATTTTTTTGAAATTTTTTTTCATGGGTTTATTTTTCACCTCATGGATGATCAACATACCAAATTTCAAGAGATTCCAATACTTTTTGAGCCCCCATCTAGTCCTTGCAACTTCGTGGGGTTTTCAGCACGTTTTTAGACCGTTGAAATTGTAAGGGGTAGATGGTGGCTCAAAAAGTATTGAAATCCCTTGAAATTTGGTAAGTTGATCATCCATGATGTGAACAACAACTCCATGAAAAAAATTTCCAAATAAATTTTAGGAGATGGGGGGAAATGGGGGCGCCTCCTTAGATTTTCATCTAAGGAGGCACCTTAGATCCCCCTTTTCCATATATATAACATGGTACAACAAAATGTATACATCCGCCAACATACATAAAAACGATCGTAAGATCGGTGCACACATACAACATATGTCTCAACAGACATAAAAAAGAATATACAACATCAAAAAGTGTATCATCAGAACATCCAAAACTATCAAAAAATCATAACCACCAACTATCCTACCCCACTCTCTCACAACAAAGTAGATCATCCAATGTGCACAGGGAGAGTCCTCCAACACAAGCTAAGGAGGCGGAGGGAGGATCAGCAGCAGCAACAGGCTCTGCAGAAGGGGTGATGGTCACAGGGTCGACTGGAGTGTCCACAGAAGGGAGAGTCGCAACAGGAGTGGTCTCGGAGCACCAGAAGATGTATCCACCGAAGGAATGGTGGCAGCAGGTGTGCTCTCGGGAGCACCGGCAGACGTACCCTCTGGGGCATGAACAGCAGATCCAACAAGCTCCTGCAGCTCAGCCTCATCCATTTTCTCATCGTCAGAAACAGACGGAGGAACCTCAATGCCAAAGTGAGAACAGATGCGAGCTAGCATCTCATCAGAACGAGAAACACGAGACTCCACACGTCTCAGAGAAACAGCAAACTCAGCGAGTGTAGGAGCAGGAGGAGGAGCAGCTGAAGAGGTACCCTCGGTGGCAGAAGGGGTAGTCCTCTGAACGTGACGAAGCGTCGCAAGAGACTTCTTGACGGCCGTCGCATTCAGAGGAGGACCCAACAGACGCTGATCATCGGGAGGGAGAGGGGCGTCGAAGTGACGAAAAACGAGGGTCAAAAGTCAAGGATAAGGGATGTGAGCTGATTTGATGGACTTACGGATGCATTCAAAGGAGTCCATCTTATCTAAGATAATACGAGCCCAATTGATCTCGCTCCCCATGAAAAGAGCGTAGATCAGCTTGAGGAACGGCTGAGAGGGCAAGCTAGATGAGCCGTACTTCGGAAGGAGGCACGACTTCAGGATAATATTCAAGACCCAAGCATTAGGCTTAAATGATTTTGAGGGGACGCCAATCATGGCGGGAGGGATAACATGAAACATCTCAGAAAGCATCGCCTGGTCAAGATCGTGGATATCATCCACGGAGATATCGGTAGGAAGCAGGCCAGAGGATGAGACACCAATCAACCCCCCTAAGATCTCTGTCGTGAGGACAATAGGTTTCCCCAAGACAGTGGACTCAATGGAGTGGTGTCGTCATACTGACCCCGAACACGATTCGCATAGAATAATTTGACAAGACGGGGGTACGGATGAGGGTTCGCTTTGGGGTCATGACGAAGATAGTCAAGTAGGTCGCTGTAGGAAAGAAGATCGGCGAGATGTGAAAAATCGTAGAACTGAACGAAGTGCTCCAATATCAATGGACAGTGCTCGATACGATTGTATGCCGCGAGACACATTGGGTCATCGCGACATAACGATATATCGACACCACCCAAAGGCATGGGAGCCTTCCCCTTAGACAGACGAGTGCTAGATCGAGGAGGAGGAGTATGAGCCTTATCGGTAGGCTCAGACTCAGGGATATACTCAGCGTCGGAGGCATCGTCGGATTCACCGGGAGGAGTGGGAGCACGGAACTTCTTAGGCTGGGGCTTGGGTTGAGATGATCGGGCTCTAGGCTTAGCAGTTGCCGTCCTCTTCTTCTTAAGAGGAGGCGAAGAGGAAGATGGATGGGTCGATTTGGCACGGTGTTTGGGTTGAGGGGGGTCCGTAGAAGGAGACTCGACGGTCATGGGAGACGGACTCGAGGGACCGATAGAAGACGTGTCTTCGCCATAATCGAGACGCGACAACACACAATCGAACTAGAAATCGAAAGCTAGGTCGAAAAACCTAGGACAAACCCTAAAAACGACGAAAATCGATAAAGAAATCTAACCCTAAAAGCTGAGAGGGAGAGAGAGCTTTACCCTAGGACGGAGGAAGGAGGGTGATCGATGGTCGGAGATGGCCGGAAATGGCGACAAACGACGGAGGAGGCAGATGGAGTCGAAGGGTTTTGGGTAGAGGGAGGAATTCGCACCGATTAGAAAGAGATCTAATCTGTGCGGAGGAGATTAAATCGACTGGGAAAGTCAAAAGACACAACAGCCCCTGCGCATTTAGTCGGTCACAATTCAAGTGCTGACCGACTAGATTACAATCTAGTCGGTCGGCCAATGAACATGAACCGACTAAGTGCAAACAGTAACTGAAGCCAAAATTAGGGCATGAGTTAGTCGGTCTGTGTTCATTCACTGACCGACTAGAACTGAATCTAGTCGGTCGACCAATGAACTTGGACCGACTAGGAGAGTCCAAAAATTTGAAATGTCGAAATTTTGAGTTCTCTCCTACGCGCACTTGGACGAAACATCGAAATACTCTCATACATCATTATTCTACCCCATAAAGCATCGAAAATATTAAATACGACGTTCATGAATAATTCGAGCATAAATTCCGAAAATTCAACCAAAAATCCAGAAAATCTCAACCAATCAAGCATGAGCATATATAAAGAAAATTATTATCATGCAAGATTATTGAAAATATGAATCCTAAATCTCGGATTCACCCATAATCCCCAATTCTCGATGTAACCGCACAAAGGAGTCTTCCTTGAGTGGTTTCGTGAAAATATCGACGATTTGCTTCTGGGTTTCAACGTACACTAAAATGATGTCCTTTTTAGCAACATGATTATCTAGGAAATGGTGACGGACATCTATGTGTTTAGAACGGGAATGGTGTATCGGATTCTTAGAGAGACATATTGCACTTTGGTTGTCCACCATGATAGGGCAAGTATCACAGTTTATACCAAAGTCTTTAAGTGTGTGTCTCATCCAAAGAACCTGAGCACACGCAGCACCGGTGGTAATATATTCCACCTCGGTGGTTGAAAGTGATACGGAATTCTGCTTCTTGGAAAACCAAGAGACAAGAGAATTTCCTATAAAATGGTAAGTGCCACTAGTACTTTTCCTGTCGGATTTGCATCCCGCATAATCTGCGTCACTATATGAGATTAACTCATATGTGCTAGACTTTGGATAATATAATCCGTAGTCGAGGGTGTAACTTAAATAACGGAAAATATGTTTTACTGCTACTAAGTGAGATTCCGTAGGTTGAGATTGATAACGAGCACATACACATACGACAAACATAATATCTGACCGACTAGCAGTAAGATATAATAAACTACCTATCATACCTCGATATAGACGGATGTCTACATCTTTGCCGCCCGAATCCTTATCAAGATGTGTAGTAGTGCTCATTGGAGTCTTCTTCCCGGAAGCATTCTCCATTCCAAATCGCTTTAGCAACTCCACCGTGTACTTTGTTTGGTGGATGAAGATTGCATCGTTCATTTGGCGAATTTGGAGACCTAAGAAATATTTGAGCTCACCCATGTGGCTCATCTCAAATTGGTCCTTCATAACATTAGAAAACTCTTCGCAAAGAGTGAAGTTAGTAGCACCGAAAATGATATCATCAACGTAAATTTGAACTAAAATAATATCATTATTCGAATACTTAACAAAAATGTAGAATCAACTTCAACCATTTTAAAACCCAAATCCAAAAGAAAGTTCTTTAAGCGGTCATACCAAGCTCGAGGAGCTTGTCTCAAACCATAAAGTGCTTTCTTAAGTTTGAAAACGTGATTTGGAAATTTTTCATTTATAAAACCCGGAGGTTGAGAAACATAAACTTCCTCAACAACATCTCCGTTTAAAAACACACTTTTTACATCCATTTGAAAGAGTTTAAAATCTTTATGGCATGCAAAAGATAACAATAACCTAATAGATTCTAATCTAGCTACCGAAGCAAAGGATTCTTCGAAATCTATACCTTCCTCTTGCCGGTAGCCTTGAGCTACTAACCGAGCTTTGTTCCAGACGACGATTTGGTTCTCGTCGGTCTTGTTCTTGAAAATCCACTTCGTTCCTATAACGGTGTGGTTCTTCGAAGGCAATGGAACAAGCTCCCAAACCTCATTCCTCTCAAATTGAATGAGTTCCTCCTCCATGGCTAGGATCCAAGCACTATCTTCGCACGCTTCGTTAATATTCTTTGGCTCAATTGAGGAGGCAAAGGCACAATGAGCGAAGTAGTTGACTTGAGATCTCGTCTTGACACTATCAAGTATGTTGCCAATGACTTGCTCATGGGGATGGTCACGAACTGTATGAAGCCGTTTGGGAACTCCCTGATTACTAGAAACATTCTCAAAAGATTCATCAGTAGGGTTAGTATCAATAGAATCAATAGAATTAGAATTACCAATAGAATCACATAAAACATCCATGGAGTCATCATCATTAGTAATTCTAGAATGGACAAAACATTCATTAAATGAAACATGAAGTGATTCCTCGATCGTTGAGGTTCGTTTGTTGTATATCCGGTAGGCTTTGCTACAGGAGGAATATCCAACAAATATCCCCTCATCGGATCTTGGATCAAATTTGTCCAAACTACCATACGTGTTCTTAATAAAACATTTTGCACCGAAAACATGAAAATGTTTAACTTGAGGCAATCTATCAAACAACAATTCATAACAAGTTTGTTTGGTGCCGGGTCTCAAGAGTATTCTATTAAACACGTAGCAAGCGGTATGTACCGCTTCCGCCCAAAATTGATGGCCAAGTTGGCTATCATCAAGCATAGTGCGAGCACATTCCACTAGCGTCCTATTCTTTCTCTCAACAACACCATTTTGAGGGGGTGCGCGAGGGAAAGAAAAGGTGTGAGTAATACCAACTTCATCACAAAAATTTGAGAAAGACTCATTCTCAAATTCCCCTCCATGATCACTACGAATAGTGACAATGGTGGTTCCAATGAGATTTTGTACTTTCTTAATAAATATTGTGAAGTTTTCAAAAGCATCATTTTTATTACTTAATGAAAATACCGAAGTAAATCTAGAAAATTCATCAATGATGACAAGTCCATATCGAGCATTCTCTAATGAAGCAACTCTAATTGGCCCAAAATGATCTAGATGTAATAGCTCTAGAGGCCGCTTAGAAGAAATACTTTTCTTAGGTTTGAATGACGATTTTGGAAGCTTGCCTCGTTGACACGAGTCACAAAAGCTTTTCTTTTGAAAGACAAGCTTAGAAAATCCTTTAATAGAATTTAACTTGGAAAGTTTGAAAAGTGTTCCAAAGTCCACATGTCCAAAACGTCGATGCCATAAGTGTTGTTCACTTGTGTTGGCAATGAGACATTGTTCATGTGATTTTGGAAGATCTAATATATAAATATCCTTATGGAGTGTGCCAGAAAACAATAAATCATTATTATCCTTTCTTAAAATATGACACATTACTTTTGCAAAGCTAACTTTGTAACCTTTGTCACAAAGTTGGCTTATTGAAATAAGATTGTGATTTAATCCTTTAACAAGGTAAACATCACTTATTAGTGGTTTAGATGGGTTACCTACTTTACCAACACCAATGATGGTTCCGCTCTCGTTGCCTCCAAAGACGACTCGGTTCCCATTTGCAACGGGCACCACTCCGGAGAGCAATCGAGCATCACCCGTCATGTGTTTTGAATACCCGCTATCGAGTATCCACCCATCCTTGGAGCTAAATTTAGATATGTTGCTCCGTTTCTTTTTCTTGAGTACCTAAAGATAAACATATCATTCCATGGTACCCAAGGTCATTGGGTCCTAAAAGATTAGACCTTTGGAAGCCAAGTCCAATTGGACTTAGACTTCCCCACATAATCATCATTATGCACTACATTCATGAAATAAGAATTCATGTAAGCTTGTTTTTCATGCATATTGGTGTTCTTCGGGCCCCAAATAGTGAATATTTTGGGAGCCCTATCCTATTGAGAGCATGCACACGTTGTTGATTTCTACGTGATGCATGTCGTGGATATGTATATGGCACATGATGAAATGGTCGTGGCATCATATGAAATGGTGCATGATGGTAATCATTCATATAATAATGTGGATGAACATAAGCATGTGGGGGAACACGTGCGTGAGGGTGTCTCACTTGGTGTGCACGTGCCCGTGGACGTGTAGCATAGAAGTCATCATAATTGTGAACCGGTGGAGTAGGATGTGTTTTCCTACGTGGCATAGTATTGGTGTACATAAATGCATGACCCTTCTTTGGAGGTCCACCCAAAGTGGGTTTCTTTTCAAATGAGGGTGTGTACAAAGTGGAAGCACCATTGGTAGATGAACTATCAATAGAGTGTTTGCTCCCACTCGTTGAGGCATCGAAAGTTGGCCTAACAAAGGTAGTGGACGATTTGGATGAATTTCCCATCTTATACCCCAAGCCAATGTGATGATTGGCCGGAAGTAAGTCATTTAGGATATTATCCAAATGGTCCTTACCTTTATTGAATTTATTAATTCGGCCTACTGTGCACTCATACTTCTCGGTGAGAGAATGCATAGAAGCATCCAACGTGGACACTTGTGATGTGAGTACACAAACACGAGATTTGAGATTCTCATTCTCAATACTCAAAGTTGAGTTTCGAGAAATCAAATCCACCATCTCGCGTTAATCCGAGTTCTCAATATGAACATGCTCAAGTTGAGATTTGAGATTTACAATCTCATTTCTCAAGTCTTCAACAACGGTGTCGTTGTTGATGACAATAGGCTTAGGTGAGGTTTGGAGACTAGCTAGCTCATCTTTAGTCTTAGTATATCTATTAACCAATTTAGAATACTTAGACCATATTTGCTCATTAGCTAATCTAAGGTCATCCATAGTTACCTCACCGCCTTCATCCTCGCTATCATCGGAGGAAGACTCTTGATCATGTTCCTCTCTAGCCATGAAGCACATGTGTGCTTGCTCCAATTGTTCATCATCCGACTCTCCACTTGAGGAGTCCTCGTCGGAGTCGGTGAATGTCCCGAAAAGTCCTTTCTTGTACCCTTTCTTGTACTTCTTTGACTTGTCGAACTTGGGCGCCTTCTATTTCTCCTTGTGTTTGTTTTGAGGACAATCCGCTTTCATGTGTCCTGGCTTGTTGCATTTGAAACACAAAGGAGCAGAGGCGTTAGAAGAACTAAACTTAGATTTGTTCTTTAAATTACCTTTTCAGAAGAATCAGTTGAACTTCTTTGCCATGAGGGCAATGGATTCTAAGTCCAACTCTTCTTCTAATTCTTCATCATCGGTAGATGTAGATGGAGTGGCCTTGAACGCAATCGCCTTTTTCTTTGGCTCGTCTTGCTTCAAGTACGACTTCATCTTGTTTTGCATCTTTATCTTACAATCCTTGCGTACCTCATAAGACATCAAGGTACCCATTAGTTGAACAACAGTATATTTATTCATATCGTTACCTTCCTCGATGGCGAAGGTACGCTTTTCCCAACAAGAAGGAAGTCCGTCAATTATCTTTGAGACTTTCTCCTTTTGGGTGTAGGTCTTTCCAAGAGCCTCCAACTCGTTGGTGATATCAACGAAGCGAGCATAGTACTCCTTCATCTTCTCACCCTGTTGCATATGAAATAACTCGTAATCTTTATTAACAACGGTGAGTTTGGAGTCTCTTACCCTACTCGTTCCTTCATGCAAGATGAGGAGTGAGTTCCAGATTTGATATGCACTCTTATATGTGCATATCTTGTTGAAGTCTTCGGGCTCCAAAGCGCATTGCAAGGCATTCATTGCCTTGGCATTGGTTACCTCCGCGGCGACCTCCGCGATAGTCCACTTCGCGAAATCTTCTTCGGCGGGCTCGACATACTCCGTCATCGTAGCTCTCCATAGTGAGGTGCTCCGGAGGAACGTTTCCATCCGGCATTTCCAGTACCCATAATTGGTACCGTTGAAGAAAGGAGGCCTAGTCGAGGAGTGTCCTTCCATCATCGAAGAAGCTTCATCACGGTTCCTGAAGGTGCTGTAGGCTGAAGGTGGACGAACGGTTTTGTTGTCGTTGGAAGACATAGCTATGAATTTGGCTCTGATACCAAATGTAATGCCCTGATAGCTACTGCACAAGTACTAGAGTGGGGGGGGGTGAATAGTACTTTAAAATAATTAAGAAGATAATTCCTAATTATCTTACAAACTCAACCAACAATGCGGAAATGAAAATATTGACAACAAAGAAAATACAATCGCAAACAAACGATATAACGGGTTCGGATCCACCCAAGTCTCCCCGACTTGTTCCCGGTGATCCTACGTCCCAAACACCCCGATCCCCTCCGGCTACTTGAGTTAGAAACCTCTAACTCAAATTTGCACTATGAAATTCTTGTAGAAAACATCTACAAGATCAAATCATACACAAAGGAAAATGTGACTCTCACAAACCGGGATCACACACAACTCTCACAACCGAGAGTAAAACTTGCAATATCAAAGTAAATGAAATACGAAATGCTTACCAACAAAATTCTATGCCTTGAGTAAAACTTACAATATTAGGGCAAAGAGGATTTTGAGGAAGAAGAAGGCACCAAACCCTAGCTCCAAGAAGTTGACCAGCAATGGAAGCCTAGGGAGGAGTTGGTGACCTTGAATCAAGCTCTTGGCTTGAAGGGCTCACAATCAATGAATCTCTCTTTAGGAATAAGAGTGAGGGAGAGATTCTTGTGAGAAATGAAAGCTTGAAAATGAGAAATAAATGCTTCTCTTTGATTCTCTAAAATGCAATTAATATCAGCCTTGAATGCTATGAAGAAGCATCTCAAGAATATATAGGATAGAGAAGAGAGAGAGAGAGAGAGAAAATTCGTGCATTTAATTCTCCAACGGATCTATTTCTGAAGCAGTCTAATCGGTCAAAGAAGGATCACTGACCGACTAGTTTCTCAACTAGTCGGTCGGTGATTCAACTTGGACCGACTAACTGGAGAATAGCCAAAAGAGAAAGTTCAGACAATAAAGAACTAGTCGGTCTAAGAAGACTTGCCAACCGACTAGTTTGACAACTAGTCGGTCGGTGAGTGTTCTTTGACAGACTAAGAGTTGAAACTTGATAGGCTGAATTCAAAGAGAGCTAGTCGGTCTAAGAACAAATTCCAACCGACTAGTTTCACAACTAGTCGGTCTATAGTTGTTCTTGGACCGACTAACTGTAAACAGTAGCTCAGGCTGAAAAATGAAGTCTTAACTAGTCGGTCTAAGAAGGATTCCTAACCGACTAGTTTGACAACTAGTCGGTCGGTGAACTTTCTTGGACCGACTAATTGGTCAACAGTGAAGATGCTGAATTTAGCAAGGAGATCTAGTCGGTTCAAGAAGGATTGCCGACCAACTAGATTGCCATCTAGTCGGTTGGTTCTTCTTCTTGAACCAACTAAGATGCACAAGAAGCCGCGAAATGAAGCATGAAGCTTCGGGAAAGTTTCTATGGGCTTCTAATATGGTCCTAGCTCTAAGATATGAGCGTTATGAAGATTAAACGTAAGACCTACTCAAGGCTTAACATTCTACGAAACGAAGCTAGAAGACTATAAATTAAACTAGACGAACTGTCTTCAAAGCTTCAATCCGAATCTCTTGACTTCAATAATGCTCCTTAAGCTTCAACGAAGCTTCAGGCACTCGATCATGCGCTTTGAGAAGTCTTGAGACGTTGCTTTTGATGTTCATAGAATTTTGGCGACGATCTCCATAACTGCGCTCACAAAGAGTTAGTTCACGATATTTATGTTTGTTCATCATCAAAACCAAATCTGGGGAATCAATACTCAACAGTAACTTCCATAAGAGACTTAGGCGACTTAGCAGAAAGGTTTAAATTTTATTTAAGCATTATTTTTATACAATACTATTCATTCCCACTTCTAGTGTTGCTTGCCATCTATAGGGATCCAACACGTGGTATCCGAGATTTGGTTGCATAGATGTCATCAAATTATCACACCATACCGAGGGACTCTCACCATTCGACCACCTCTTTTAATGGAACATGCCACATGAGTTGGAATACTAGGATGATGATCCACCTATAATCAATGAACTTGGACATTTGGACCATCACTAAAAACAAATACGTGGTTCTGGAGACTCCAATGGAGACATGCGAGAATGAGGTAAAGAAGAACGATAATCTTAATGCTAAGGCAATGAACCCATTATTTTGTGCATTACAAGGTAATGAATTTAGTCAGATGTCATAATGTACAACATCACATCAAATTGGGCTCACACTCGATGTAATGCACAAAGGTACGGATAAGGTAAAATAATCTCGTATTAATATGTTAAACACAAAATTTGAAAGTTTTAAGATGAAGGAAGGTGAAAATATTTTTAGAGTCAATACTCTTTTTTCAGAGATTATTAACGAAGTTATAGGGCTTGGAAAGAAAGTTTGTATGTATGATCAGGTGATGAAGATAGTGAGATCACTACGGCTGGAGTGGAAGCCAAAGACTACGGCGATCCGATAAGCTAATGAGATGAACAAGCTCACCTTAGAGGAGCTAATGGCAAATCTTATGGTATATGAGATAGAACTTGAAGCAAACAAGAAGGAGGATGCACAACCCAAGAAGACGAACTTAGCTGTCAAAGCTAAGGCCAATGATTTGAAATCTGAAGAATCCAACAAAGATGAATAGGACATTGCACTTATAACAAGGAGATTCAAAAGTTTTCTCTGAAGTAAGTATTCTAAATGCAAATTCCGTTTAACTAATGATATTATTTGTTTTATGTGTAATAAGCCAGGACACGTGAGAAGGGATTTTTCCTGGAGAAGAACAATGATAATGGTAAGTGCAAGGAGAAGACAAGGAGAAAAATAAGAAGAGAAGCTACAAGGATGAGAAAATTAGGAAGCCATAGAAGAAGGCATTCACGGTACAGAATCAGAGTAATGGTAAAGAGAGTTCCGATGATTCATCCTCATCCTCATCGGATGATGAAGAAGAAAGGGAAGAGGGAGCACATATGTGTTTTGTGACCTCTACTTCCACCATGGCAAGTTCTTCAAACTCACATGATAGTGACTATGATAGTTACGATGATAGTGATAATCATGATAGTGATAGTGATAATGATGATAATGATGATGATTTTGATGTTAGTAGTACTTTTGATGATTTATGTGTGGCTTATGAGAAATTGATTAGGCAGCATCGCAATTTAGAAAAGAATTATAAAAATTGTGTTAATTTAAAGATGTAGTTGAATAAGAGAATGCTAGGTTAAAATTGGAACTTATGAAACTAAAGGAGACACCAGAAGAATTAAATCTTCTTAATCAAAAATTTAAAAAACAAAACAAAAAGCTTAGTGATGAGAACTGACAATTGAAAATGGATAATAAAAATCTTATTGATGATTCTAAAATTTCGAATGATAGGATATATAAACTAGGTAAAAAGATAGACTCATCTGTATTGAATTATAATGAATTTGTAACGGCCTGAATCCATCAATACGTATTTTATAGCATAAATACTTCCAAAGATATTTTTAAATAGGTTTATATGATTTTTAAATTAGTTTATATATATGCGTATACGATTTTTAGGTATATATTATCAAAAATAGTTTCAAAGAAAATTATATAATATATTGTTGTAATTTTAAGTATCATCAAAATGGTTATTAATAGTTTATATGATTTTAAAATATTTTTCTATATAAATATCATTGAAAAATTTTTACTATAAATTTTTATATGTAAATGTTATCAAAATAGTTTTAAACAGTTAAAAATATGATTCTAAGATATTTAATTATACTCTGTAATTTATACGTATTTTTCTGAGACAAAACGACTCAAACCCCTCAACACTGCAAACACACAACATACGACTGATACACATTTTGCCACAAAGCTTATTTTTCTGTAGCTCAAAATTTTAAACAGATATTATTTTCATGATCATTACGACATTAGGAAACCATGATACTTTTTCTGGAATTTTTCGGAGACACATGTATAAAATTATATTTTAATTTTAAAAAAAATAAAATAATAATATTTTTACTAATTACCCTAATTAATTAACACCGTTTAGCTTAATTAACTAATCCTAATTACCCAATCCCGCCGACAGCAGCCGACACGTTTCACATGGCCTCAATTTTCTCTGGCTAGTCATCACCCACCAACCATATATTAATTACCAAATTAATTACACTTAGTTATTATAATAATATTAATATATTATAAATACCCCTAATATCTCTCAAACACTCACACATCTTAACTCTTACCTTCACCATCATCATCTTCTTCCCCCAAGCCCCACAGCCATCGCCGGCGCCCAGAGCTCCATCTTCATCTTCCCTTTGGCGTAGCACAGTCGCAGGAACCCCCCAGGCGCCGCCCCTTTGTGTCGATGAAGCTAAGCTCGCCGGTGATGCCGCACCGCTTGTGCGCCTGCTAGGCCACTCCACCACACGTCGGCACGACTATAGCCACTATCGACGCCCCACAACAATCGCCAACCCACATCCAAACTCCCCTACAAGCCGAACTCCCCTGCCGGCGTTCCTCGCAGCTCCGCCATCGACCACCGATGCCACCTGCCTCTCTGTCACGTTCTCCAACCCTCCTCCGAAGTCAAACAACCCCGGCAACCCCCGTTGGCCCCTCTCTCTGCCGCATCACCCTCGCTTCGCCAGTGCCGCCGCGAGCTCCTCTTGACACCCGCTCTTCGTTACCTCTGCCGACTCTGCCTTCGTGCCACCGCGGTCACACTACAGCTGCTCGCAGCCGCAGCCATGCCCCTTGCCCTCGCCGGTGTAAGAGAAGAGAGAAGAAGGGGGGAGAGATATAATATAATATAATATAATATAATATAATATAATATATTATTATAAGAGAGAAAATTAAATTAAATTAATAGTAAATGATATAAGCAGCTGCGAAATAAAGTGAGGCCACCGAAAAATCCAGTGCATCGCCAGGAGCGCGTAGACCCCTGTCTCGTAATTTGCAGACAAGTACTTGTTCATATAATAGATTTTTCAACATTATTGCCATTTATGTCAATTTAGCTAAATAAATTATTTGCCATCAGATTTTACGTAAACTTAGTGCATAAAAATGGACTATGATTCTGCTAGTGAAGAGAAATAATTTGACATATTTCGTATAAAATTCTGACGTGCAGTTTTTCCTATATAAATCGTGGAACATTTTTAGGATTATATTTTTAAATTCGAAAATTGATTTTTTAGTCATTTAAAATTCAGAAAATTGTTTATTAATTGCTTAAAAATTATTAAAAATGCATGCTAGACTAAGAAAATTATTTCCTACTTAGTAGTACTCATATGTTTAGCTATAAATGTTTTTGAATTCATTTTCTTACAGTAACTGCCTGGTTTAAAAATAGTAAAAATAGTAAAGTGGATATATTATGAATTGGAGATATGTCCCTTGCCACAAATTTTATAGAATTGCTACATGAATTTATGAGACGTTGTGGATATGTCATATGCATATGTTATGATGCAACTGTGCGAAAATGATCATATGACTGATGGAACCATATGGTTATGATTAATGGATTATCAATTGATGAAACATGTACTATAACCTGGCACTTGACTTGACACATGAGATTGGGGTAGTCCGGATGTCACAGAGGGCATGTAAATGATTGGATCCACATTACGACTTTACCTCCACTCACACTAAGTAGAGGAAAGTAACTTGACCGTCGCCCAAGGGAAGGAGTCGGTAAGTAGCGACACGAAGAGCTCCCGATGGTAGTGTGTATTTAGTTACATATTATGCCCTCGGACATGGACTTGACACTAGAACAAGTTGTTATTAAAAGTATTGCCATCAATATATTATGCAGTCTTTTCATCACATATTGCAAATGCTATAAAATGTTCTAACCGCTAGTTAGTATCGTTTTCAGTCCTTACATATCATGATCATAATATGTTTTTCATTATGTCTCTTATGTATAAGCTTTCATATCATACTTGTCATACCATGCTCATATCATGTTATATGTCATTTTCCTTCATATTACGGGAAAATACTTGCCGAGCAACCCTCGCTGACTTGCATTTCTTTGTTTGTTATCTTATGACATGCCTGTCAGGTTTCAAGAGTAACTATCCAGAAGAGCTTAACTAGGAAGTGGACCCAGTAGCTGAGACTATGCTAAGCTATACCCTGTCGAGAATTAGAACAGATCTCATTTAATAGCTATTTTCTTTCTTACCACATTTATGTAAATTGTTGTAAAGGCCATGCTAAACCAAATGTTGTACTTTATTCTGAGACAGTTGATATTTAATGCTAATATCTGTGTTGTTCTTAAGTAAGTATGCAAGAACCTGTAAGTTAAAACTACAGATGTTTAGTATGTTTAAACCAAGTAGGAAGAAAGAATATATATATGTGTGTGTGTGTAAATCTTCAATTGCAAACATTTCACACGGTGCGAAAAGAATTTTATCTTTTTTTGGATTTTTTTTCAAAATTTTTTTTCCACCTTCAATATATGTTGTTATACACCCCTCAAAAAATAATCATTGAGAAATACTGTCATTTGGCCTTCGATCAAGGCATTTCATCAAATTCGCATGTTTTGAGACCGTTAAATTTGTAACGGGTGGATGTGTGCTCTAATCCCCCATATGTTCACCCATTATTTTCCCTGGGGTATATAATTGTATGGATTAAACAGCAAAAAATTTTTTTTGAAAAAAAATTTCAAAAAAATAAAAAAAAGTTTTCGCCCGGGTTTTTTACACCCGAAGATTGCCACACACACACACACATAATGCTCATTGTTTTAAGCACACCGCGGGCTTGCTCGCCTCCTCGCTCCCGGTAGAATAGGAAGCGAGGCGTGATAGAATTGGACCTCAATGTTCAAAAATTTAATAAAGGCAAAGAGAAACTAAATGTTTTAATAGGATCGTCAAACTAATAAAAATGGATTAGGATATAATGCAAATACAAATTCGAGTAATTCTAGGACCACAAAAAGGTATCCTAAACAAACTTTTGTTAGAAAGACAAATCCTACCAAAGCTAACTCTAATAAAGGAGAATGATTAAAATTTAGGTTCCAAAATATTTAAATCAAAAATCATATGATGATTATGCAACTAAATTTAAGTAAGATGTGTAGGATCCTGCCAAAACAGAGTTAGGATCGATAAATGAAGTTGAGACTTACGCTTGCGTATGCGGCACTGTAGTCTACGAACTTCGCCTTCGGATTCGCCACGACGGATCGAGTCTTCTCACGAACGGAGTAAGGCTACTAAATCCACAATCTAAATCTCTACTTTTAGATTAAGAACTTGGATAAAGGGAGATGAAGTATTTCGGCAGAGCTTCGCTAGAATGAAAATGCATGCAAGAATGCCATGCAAAAGTGTAAGGAAATGGCTAACCCTTGGGTCTTATTTATAGCCCCCAAGGTAGTTATTTTAGGAGTAATTGTTCCTTTGGAACAATTTAACTAAGGTGTACCATCGTACATGGCATATTATAAGCTTAAGTTGTACCATATGCATGGTACAATATAAGCTTAAGATATTACCCCTTTATTAGCCATATGTCGCATGCACTTATGCACATATAATGCGACTTTCCCATCAATCTAGAGATCCTCTCCGCAAGGGAACATATTCCCTTTGCACACGACTTCGTGTACGCGATGTTCGAGGTCCGTATTCCCTCATACATCCCCTACAAGGGTGTACTAACGTCTTCCATATCCAACATCTCCCACTCACACTTGAGGGGATTGTAAGAGAATGTATTTCTCTTAGTTCTTTCATCTATCATACCGAGAAATAGACCGTGCGACCATCATGCGCGTAGAGTCTGTTGTTGTGCACTTGTTAGAGATACACAACGACCTCGAAGGTGCAAAGTTGAGTAGTTCAACGCATGCTTTACCCTAGATTATTTATTCACATTTCTTATACTTTATATTCAACAATTGAATCCCATCTGGATCACAATTGGCTGGCCAGCTTTGAATCATTAAAGTCCAAATGTGAATATGAAATCAATCTTCCTCTTCTTGCGAACCTTCTGATCTTGACTAGACTCGCTTTTCTAACGTGCCCCGCCGAGCCGAATTATCATAGCCCATAAGTAACACGCTAAGATAGCGATCATCTCGTCAAATCTAAAGGAACCAATTGGAGTCTTTGAGGGTAAGAGTTAAGGCCCATATGGCCTTTGAGTCTCACATAATAGCAAACACTATTGCTACTAACTCAGTGGTCGAAATGCATACGTGGTATGAACACGTATTACAACATCGCTCCTTTCCCAGGGAGTGTATGTCTCAATGATGTTGTAAGGATGATGATCAGGCACCACAATGTCTGACTTTGAGTCCTTTATTCTACTCAAATAGTCCTTTGGACTCACATCCCGCATTTAGACAGATAGGATTTCCAAAAAATCCTCTTAGATCTTTTGTAAGCATCCATATGATGTAGATCTTTCATGCGACCATTTTGTTTAAGTCATGACTCTTAAATCATCCGTATGATGATTTTGACTTCAAACATGTCTCATCTCTATTCCATCCGTCTGATAGAATAAGGCGGTTGCTCATGTGAGAGAGCCAACCTCAATCTGTCCGACATACTAGAATTCAGCTGAGATTTCAAAAATGTACACAAACATTTCTTAAGAAATTCATATGCAATGTTTGAAAAAGAACTTATTCTTTTATTAATTTTGATCATTTACAGACATGGGAATTTACATTGGTACAACTCAGCTCTTACGCAATCCTTGAGATGATAAGTGTTTGTAAAACACATCTCTGGGGATAGCCTTCGTAAGCGGATCCGCTATCATCTCATGCGTAGATATGTACCTTATGTCTACCTTCTTGGTCTTATCATAGTCTTTTGCAAATTTGTAGCGGATATCTATGTGTTTGGTCTTACAATGGAATTTCGGATCTTTGACATAGGCTATAGATGCTTGACTGTCGCTGTGTATGGGTACAACACCTGAGTCATTTGCATTAATTAGCCTGTCTAAGAACTTCCTAAGCCAAACAGCCTCTTGGACTGCCATGCTAAATGCAACAAACTCGGCTTCCATGGTTGAAAGTGCGATGCAGGATTATTTCTTGCTACTCCAGGATATTGCACCAGATCCGAGTAGAAAAACATATCCTGAGGTCGATCATCGCTCATCGAGATCACCCGCCCAATCAGCATCAGTGTAGACTTCGAGCCTCAAGGCATCTCCTTGATAGCATAAAGCAAAGTCTGCAGTTCCTTTGAGATACCGCATTATCCTCTTAACCGCTTTCCAGTGTACTTGCCCTGGGTTGGATTGGTAACGATTTACCATTCCAACGGCAAAACAGATGTCCGATCTTGTACACATCATAGCGTACATTAGACTACCAACTGCACTGGAATATGGAACTTTTTCCATAATCTCCTTCTCTTTTTGGTTCTTCGGACATGATTTCAGACATAAATTGTCGCACTTGCTTATTGGAGTATCAATGGACTTGCAGTCCTGCATATTAAAACGTTCTAGAACCTTCTTTATATAAGTCTCCTGTGAAAGAGAAAGAAGTTTCTTTGAACGATTCCTTGAAATCTGAACTCCAAGGATATATGCGGCTTCTCCCATGTCTTTCATCTCAAAAACTGATGAAAGCCAAGCCTTGATATCCATCACAAAGCCCTTGTCATTTCCGGCTATTAAAATGTCATCTACATATAGAGACATAATAACATACTTGTTCTTATTCCTCTTGATATATACACAGTTATCTTCATCAAGCATGGAAAATCCATTTGATAAGACAACCTCTTGAAATCGTATATACCATTGCCTCGAGGATTGTTTAAGACCATATATGGATTTAAGAAGTTTACAAACCTTATGTTCGTTTCCTTCTTTTACAAACCCTGTTGGTTGTTCCATATAGATCTCCTCGTCCAATTCTCCATTGAGAAAGGCAGTCTTTACATCCATTTGATGTAATTCGAGGTCTAAGCAAGCTACCATTGCCAGAATCAGGCGAATTGAGGTAAAACGAACAACAGGTGAGAAGGTCTCTTCGTAGTCTATCCCTTCCTGTTGCGTAAAACCTTTCGCGACAAGGCGAGCTTTATATCTGTCAATAGAGCCATCAGCCTTATGCTTGATCTTGAGAACCCATTTGTTCCTAATATCTCTACGTCCTCTGGGTAAGTCAACTAAGTCCCAGACTTGGTTAACTTTCATGGATTCTAACTCCTCTTGCATCGCTTCCATCCATTTGTCTTTAGCAGGGCAAGATACGGCCTGTTTGAAAGTAGCAGGCTCGTCATCTTCTTGTAGTAAAGTCATAAAGGTTTGCGGAAATTCATCCTCAAATCTTAGAGGAGCCAACCTTGTACGACTACTACGTCGTATTTGAGATTCTTCAAGTCCTTGTTGACTTGAGTTTAGATCAATTCTAATATCACTCCCACTTGGAATGTCGTTAGAATTGCTCCCACTTGGATCATTATTCCCGTATGGAATAGGATAATCGTCATTCGTATAATCCATTGGTGAAGGTTGAAACGTATTTTCGTTTTCACCAAGAATTCTCCCACTCGAATGAGGTAATCCTTCTTGATCATAAATCTCAAATAGCGATAAGTCCTGACTTATCTCGCCCTGTCTTGGAAACTCGTTTTCCAAGAAAGTGACATCCCTTGATTCAAACTCAATTAGCCCACCATTGTCTTCCTGACTAACAAAAACATAACCTTTGGAGTTTTCTGCGTATCGTATAAAGATACATTTCCTTCCCCTTGGCCCAAGTTTGCCATACTTATGGGAGGAAATATGTGCGTAGGATGCATAACCCCAAGGTTTTAAAATGTTTAAGTCAGGAGACCTTTGGTTCCACAACTTATAAGGAGTGGAGCTAACTGATTTCGAGGGTACGCGGTTTAAAATGAAAGCGGCCGTCAATAATGCATCACCCTAAAAGGTGATTGGCAAGTTAGCTTGCGCCATCATTGAACGGACCATTTCCATTAAAGTCCTATTTCTCCTTTCTGCAACACCGTTTTGTTGAGGAGTATAAGGCATAGTTACCTGATGTACTATGCCTTTTTCATCACAAAGTTCCTTAAAACTTATTGATTGATATTCACCGCCCCTATCGGTTCGCAAAACCTTAATCTTGCGATCTAATTGATTCTCCACTAAACTCATATAGTTTTTAAAGCAAGCCAAAGCTTCACTTTTGTGGGATATCAAATAGATATGTCCAAATCGGGTGAAATCATCAATAAAAGTGATGAAATAGGACTTTCCACGTCTTGTCTTGACATTCATCGGACCACATATGTCCGAATGGATAAGCTGTAATGGAACCTCGGCCCTTGTGCCAGTTCCAAACGGCTTGCGACAAGATTTCCCCACAAGGCAATGTTCACAGGTCGACATTTCAACCTTTGAAACATTGGATAGAAGGCCACGTTTGGCAAGTCTATCCATACGCGTTGGTCCAATATGACCAAGCCTTGCGTGCCAACAAATCACATCAGACTCATAAGTCTTAGAATTTGCAATAAGGAAATTTTCATTACATGAGGAATCATACATTGTACTCATTACAATAAATCCTTTAAATACAAACCCAATACCAATAAGAGTATTATTACAACTTAAGTCCACATTACAATCATGAAAAAACCAGTTATAGCCAAGACCCATTAATACGACCACAGAAATTATATTCCTTCGAATATCTGGAGTGAAGAGGACATCATGAAGTAGGAGAGTGCGGCCGTTGTCCAAGACTAGCTTGCAAGTCCCAACGCCTTTCACTTCAACACGTGTGTTGTTTCCTACATAGATCCACTTCGTTCCTTGGGGTATCCGGTGATACTCCACGAAGGACCGTCTGTCCCTTGCTATGTGGTCGGTGGCACCTGAATCAATTATCCAAAATGGATTAGATTCCACAAGAAATATTGAACTAGAAACACATATGTAACTAGTATATTTACAAGTTACCTCGTCGCCTCCACTCGTACACGAACGAGAATAGTGATCGAGCTTGTTGCACTTGAAGCACTTGATCCTCTTCAAGTCTTTCTTCTTGTGCCATTTCTTGTGCCCACCCTTATGTTTGGGTTTCTTGGTAGACTCAGGTTGCTTATTACGTTCATTAGTGAACTTCGAACGATCTTTCCGTTTCTTTCCCCCGTGTGAGGATCTAGCAACCATGTGTACTTCTGCACTTGGCTTGGCAGCCGCAAGCCGCTCTTCCTCTAATTCGAGGTGCTTGGAAACGTCGCTGAAGGTCTTGATGCTCTCATTGTGAGTGAGATGCATCTTCATTTGATCCCACCCATTTGGTAGGGAACGTATAACTGCTTGGATTTGTTGCTCATCAGTGAGCACATGACCTGCGTCCTTTAACTCCGAGATAAGGTTCGCCATATGTCGCAGATGTTTCCCCATGCAATGATCTGGACGTTTCTTATATGTATCGAACCTTATAGTTAAGGCACGAAGTTTGGACACCGATGTGCCACCGAACTTCTCCTCTAGCTTGGACCATATGTCCATGGCTAGGTCATGTTCTCGGAAGATGCGCATTATGTCATCAGCCATACTGCTTAATAACGTAATACGCGCTATCTTATTCTTCCGAGACCAAGCATCAAAAGCTTCCTTGTCTCGTCAGTGTTGGGCCGTAGTGCCCAACTCGGGTTCAATCATAACGTTCTTTAGAGTTTCGAGCACTTCTTGCTCCTCTAGAACGTATTGTATCTTGATGGACCAAAGGTTGTAATTATCGCCGTTGAGTTTTTCACCTCTGTTTAACTCAGCGACGATATTCTTTGAAGCGGAAGACATTTTACTTTTAAAATGCTGCAAAAGACACAAAACCGAAGGTTTAATCAAAACATTGCATAAAAATTCTTAAAATATAACTTCCACTTGAAATGATAATAGAATATCCCATTTGGATAGTTCTAAAAATTCAAATCCCACTTGGAATTATATTATATTTGATAAGTTACTTTCGAAAAATATTGAAGATGTTGTTCTAGAATCGAAAAGGTCTCTATGATTCCAATCACCATCTAGAACAACCTTCAATATTCCCCCATCACTTATCAAACAATCGTACTCTTATAGTACTTCGCAGCGGAAAATTACTTTTGAAAAACATATCTTTCAAAATGGAATAGGTGAGAGTTTGCGCAAAGAATTTTAGCGCAACAATTGCCAAGCCACGAGACCTGTTCTACACACCCATGGGTTAGATAACCATGGCCAGATCGTGGTAGGACTTGGAATTCTAAATTGCGCTATCCCGATTAAGGACGTGACATAACCTATTTGAAAACATCTTTTTCAAAAAATTTGAAATACATTGGCTAATCTCCGTAGAGTAGAGCACAACATCATAAGTACATTGGCTAATCTCCGTAGAGTAGAGCACAATGACATGGCTAATCTCGCATGAAGTAGAGCATTACGGCTAATTTTCAAGGAGTAGAGCACTACGGCTAATCTCGCATGAAGTAGAGCACTTAGGCTAATCTTCAAGGAGTAGAGCATTACGGCTAATCTCGCATGAAGTAGAGCTTTACGGCTAATCTTCAAGGAGTAAAGCCTTTAGACACACCGTATGGGCTAATCGACATGTTCATGTGCGACCAAGGCCTTTTGCCGAATTGGTCGACCAAAACACTAAGATTGGTCGACCAAAAAAATCCCCGTATGGATTTGCACCCTCCTGGCCGGCCATGGCTAGTGCATTAACCGGCCAGTGGCCATGATTGGCCGGCCAGGGCCTCTGCCCTGGCCGGCCAGGGGTCCTGGCCCCTCGGCCAGGGCCTCTGCCCTGGCCGAGGCCGGTCAGGGCCTCTGCCCTGGCCGGCCAGGGGTCCTGGCCCCTCGGCCAGGGCCTCTGCCCTGGCCGAGGCCGGCCAGGGCCGGCCAGGCCCTGGCAGAGGCCAAGGCGCCGGCCCAGGCCACTGCCAGGGCCGGCAGGCCGACAGGCCGGCCCAGGCCACTGCCAGGGCCGGCCAGGCCGGCCCAGGCCTGGCCTTGGCCACGGCCACTGCCGGCCTGGCCATGGCCGGCCATGGCTTGGCCATGGCCGGTCATGGCCAAGGCTATTTTGGCATTGGCCGGCCACCCCCTTTGAATGGGGTTGCCGCACACCCCGCCGGAGGGGTGGCCGTGGTGGTTATTGGCTGTAGCCAACCCCCTCCGCATGGGGAGGGGGGTGCATGGCCTTCATAGCCCATTTGGCCATGGTGAACATGCACCAAATTTGATCTTTCCCGATGGAAATAACTACCACCTTCTTCTTTGGTGAAGCACCCGTTTGTCGATGAAGCACCCGTTCGTCGAGAAAGTGGTTATTTTCTAATGGCCGTGTGCCAAAAATGAAAAATAACATACTACGTGAACGGTCGGTTCTTCCCGTCACGGAGAGTTCCTACCATATCCGTAATGATAGGAGACCCTAACGTGAAAAGAACAACCGCTGCGTTCTCTCCGTCACGAAGCGTTCCTACCATATCCGTAATGGTAGGATACCCATTCGTGAAAAAGACAACGACTCGTTCATAGTTTCGACGGGGCGGCGGTTTGACCGGGGCGAACCCGTATGGCTCCGATACCAATGTAGGATCCTGCCAAAACAGAGTTAGGATCGATAAATGAAGTTGAGACTTACGCTTGCGTATGCGGCACGGTAGTCTACGAACTTCACCTTCGGATTCGCCACGACGGATCGAGTCTTCTCACGAACGGAGTAAGGCTACTAAATCCACAATCTAAATCTCTACTTTTAGATTAAGAACTTGGATAAAGGGAGAGGAAGTATTTCGGCAGAGCTTCGCTAGAAGGAAAATGCATGCAAGAATGCCATGCAAAAGTGTAAGGAAATGGCTAACCCTTGGGTCTTATTTATAGCCCCCAAGGTAGTTATTTTAGGAGTAATTGTTCCTTTGGAACAATTTAACTAAGGTGTACCATCGTACATGGCATATTATAAGCTTAAGTTGTACCATATGCATGGTACAATATAAGCTTAAGATATTACCCCTTTATTAGCCATATGTCGCATGCACTTATGCACATATAATGCGACTTTCCCATCAATCTAGAGATCCTCTCCACAAGGGAACATATTCCCTTTGCACACGACTTCGTGTACGCGATGTTCGAGGTCCGTATTCCCTCATACATCCCCTACAAGGGTGTACTAACGTCTTCCATATCCAACAAGATGTTCATCATTCACATAATTACAAGTATATAAAAGATAGGGATGCCAAACCCAATTGCACTTGGTTCCCAAGGTGATTAGCTTAGGTTTGGAACCTAAGTGAGATACCCTCATATTACCCTTAGTATCTCATAATTAATAGGGTTCATTAATTTACATATGTGTGCTTGATATGCTTGTGCATGTAAGATTAGATTAGAAACCCATATGTTTTACTTTAGAAGAGATAAGACTTGTCTGAGACTGAGCTGCAAATGATTTAGCATATTTCAGCATGGTAGCTGACTCTATGTATAGCTGCAGTTGACTACTTTAATTTTTCAATACCCAGATTTAGCCTATCATGTATAGTAGTCGACTCCTAATGTTATAGTTGTCGACTGCCTCTGTAGTTTTTTTTAGCTTTTTGGACCTGATATACTTTGAAATATTTATGGGTTTGCATGTTTAATTCGAGCTTATTAGTTCCATACCCATTTCATAATGGGTTCTATTGACTTAAACCGCTTAGGGGAGAAAATCTAAACCTTCCATTTTTATCATATGGCTAAGATCATGCCTCCTCCTCTCAAAACCCTAAATTCTATTCCAATTCCTTATTTCATCTCAAGAAACCCTAGAACCCTAAAATCTTTGAATCTAATTGACCCTACATCAAATTTTTGCTTTAGATTTCAGGATCTTGGTTAGATTTCATCTCTCATTAGGTATATTTCTTATCTTATCTCACTTCATTTGTATAACTAGTTTTAAAATTTGCGTCATCTTCATCAAAGATTAGTTGCATCCATTTAGATCAAAAACTTTCATACACATCATTAGATCACTATGCCACCCAAGAAGAAAAGGTCTGCAGTACATGCCACATCTTCTTAACCCCCTCTTAACCCCCTTTTGAGAGGGAATCCCTAGTTCCTTATCTCAACAAACCCGAGCTTCTTAACGCTATGAAAACATATCTCGCCTCATTATTTTGAATGAAATATTTGTCAAAATTGACGATCTTGGAGGGTATAAGATTCATGAGATATTTGCATTCAAGGACTCGGGGGGCTCTTCTCCATTGAAAGTTCTTGTATATGCTATCACATGCTGTTTGTTTATCTATTTTATACCAATATGATTGTCAATCATCATGCTGCTAGATTCACGACCAATGTTAAGAACATCCCAATGAGACTTTCACTCACCATAATAGGGAGTATTTTAGGCATACCTAGCGAGGGAGCAACACTTAGAGAAATATTTATGAACAATGAAGATATCATATCTATTATGTTCTCTAAGGGAAGATCTTTGAACCTCGTATACCAACTAGTGCTTTAAATCCAAATGCAAGGATCTTAGCATTGATTCTTTCTTATAATATTTGTCAGAAAGCTGACAGCTTTTCTCTTACGTCTGAGAAGTTGGCTAAATGTGTCTATGCGCTCATAGCTATGATAAAAATAAATTGGGCAAGTTCGATAAATTCTAATCTTACTCACAGTTCTACTTCTGCATTATCATGGCTACTTTCTCACTCACATCTGTAGACACATCAATGTTAACATAGCTTCTGAGACCTCATTTCTATCACCCATGGTTAGATTTGATAAGAGTGCACTTAGGAGAATGAAACTTCATCAAGATCTTACTCTTAACCCCCCTAATGCTGATGTGGAAGAAGCTAAAGGAGAGGCTGAGGGAGAGACTGTAGAAGAACATGAAGATGAACCTATCTCTTCTCCACATCATGTTGATCCACCCCATATTTCACTGATTCTCAAGCTATCCTACTTTCCAAGCTAGATCAATTGCAGCAAGAGCTCAAACATGAATTCACTAGACTTCATCAGAGGCTGGACATTTCATATTGTAGGATTGATGAATTGCAAGAGGGGATCTTAGAGATCAAGACTATGATCAGAGGCCAACCTCCCTCAAGCTAGGAGATTATATATTTGTAAGTATGAGAGTGTTTGGTTGATATTTTTCTTGACGTTTGCTGTTTGTTTGATATAGCATTACATTGGTGATATTTGTTATATTTCTATGGTTTAGCTGTATTTACATTTTGATATGTAATATTTAGATGTATCAAGATATATTTATGGTATTATGTAACATGATATCATTTTGTGTTATATGATGCTCTTAAGAATATTATGATTTTAAGCTTGAGCTTATTTTGAAGATATCATGTGGTTAATATAAGCCCCATAATTTTGAAGGATTATTCTGTTGATATCAATTTATTTGTGCTCATTATAATGGTTTTAAAGCTTATTGACACACATATTTTTTATGTCATCATTAATATCACTTTGTGCATATTGCTTGAAATTTATAAAGGTTCAATGTTTAGTTCATAAAGGGAAAAATATTTCATGACTCATAAAATATCGAGATATTGAGTCACCAAGTGAAATAAAGCTTCATATTTCATAAACGTCATAAGAAGGGACTTTGTGATTATAACTTGCATAATTTGTTATTTCTCCACTCTCTTTTGATATAACAAAGGGGAGAGAAATGTGTAAATACATATAAAATGTTTAAAATTGAGTTGATATTGCGTAGTTAAATTAATGTTTAAATTCATTCATTATTGAATTTATTGAATATGGTTTGAACTATTATGCACAATAATGGTATATAATATGAAATTATGCTTTACTTAACCCTAATGAGCATTGATGAAGGGAGAGTGCAAAAAATTAGCTGTTAACACCATGCATTGATGCATGGGGAGTAAGTATATGTTTTTGTTAAAATTTCATATTATTTCTCTATTTTATATCATTTGTTTGTCATGATAAAAAAGGAGGTGAATGTTGGATATTGAGACATCCCCAATGTAGTTTGTGTTGAGTATTAGACTTCTCCCTACTTGGTGTTAATGATGAGCAAACATAAATACTTGTGACTAATCCCCTATTTTGCAGTTAATCCATTGCTTAAGCTAATTATGAAGATATACTAGCAATGGATAACTCTCAAAGATCATTGAAGGTAAATAAAATGGATTGGATGATCGTTGATGATGATTGAAGCTCCATGAAGACTTCAAGCTCAGATGTTGGATAGAAGAGAGAGTTCGTCAATGTAAATTTCTTTTATCTCTTCTAGTATATAGCTTAGAAGTAGAACTTTGTTGGCACACTCATACACATCTTCAATTCAGTCTTAGGACATCATTAGATCATTCGTCCTTGGACTCCTATTCATTTCTTGTTTGTTTGTGCTTGTATTGTTTATAACAGTCGACTGCTGAACGTTTTACAGTCGACTGTCTTAGAAATAGTCGATTGTATTATGTTCTACAGTCGCCTGTTATGCATAATCTTTTACAAACTAGTTTTGGGCCTCTCTGTTTTTATTCCCACAGGCGACTCATGAACGATTCACAGGCGCATGTCCAAGTGACAATCGACTGTGTTTTGTTTATCAGTCGCCTATCTATCTTTTGCCCAAACTCTGTTGATCTGTCTCTTACGGCCAGTCGACTCAAGTTGGATTTATAGTCGACTGTCCATTGGATCAGTCGACTGTTAATGCTGCATCGGTCGTCTGTCTGTGAGCCAATTTGTTGACTCAGCTCTCTGGAAATTCTCTGGGTTTTGACAGTCGTCTGTATAAAGATTTACAGTCGCCTGTTCTGATTAACATTTGACTGTTTTATCCTCACCAGTCGTCTGTCTTGTTATCTCAGAAGATTTCCAGAATTCTTCAACCTACCCATTTCTCGGCCAGTCATCTGTAGAAGGATTTACAGTCGCCTGTTGGTTCAACAGTCGACTGTCTATGCTTCATCAGTCGACTGTCCACGTGGTAAGTTACCGTTATGAATTCTCACCTACCCTTGCTGACTGTGCAACAGTCGACTGTAGTTTCCTCAACAGTCGACTGTCGCGAGCGCAGATTCTATCCGTTGAGATTTTTCTCACGGATTCCAGAAGGGTTTTGGCCTATTCTGTTTTGTGGATTTGAGAAACCTATATAAGGAGCTTCTACTGTTCCATTGAGATGTTGGATATTCCATTGCAAAATCTTTCAAGCTTTCATTCTCAAGATCAAAAGCTCTCAAATCCAAAAGCCCTAAGAATTCCAATCTTTGATCTCTTGCTCTCCAACCTAGAACCAAAGAGTTATCTTCTAGGCATTTGGTGCAGTCAAGAGAAAGGGCTTTCTCCTCTCTTCCAAGAGAGTCTTCAACACACGACACACTTCTCATTCAAGTTCTACTTCAAGGCATAGGTGATTGTAAGTGTTGCTTTCATATTTCATAACTTTCGTTATTTGAATTTGCTCTCGGGTTGTGAGAGTGGTTTGCTTGCTCCCAAGTTATGGGAGTCAAGGTCAATCGATTGTATTTCGATTTCACTTGTAGGGTTGCTACAAGTGGGTTTTAAGGAAACCTCAAGTTAGGGTTCTAACTTGAGTATCCGGAGGTATCCGGGTGGAAGGGACGTAGGATTACCGGGAACAAGTCGGGAAGTGACTTGGGTAATCTGAACCCTTGAAACATCCTTGCGTTAGCATTTGTTTCTATTTGGGTTTAATTTTAATTCCGCACTATATTGTTGGTTAGCATTTAAATTGGTGTAACTATCTTTTTAAATTGCTTAAACACTATTCAACCCCCCTTCTAGTGTTTTTTCCATAGCCAGGGTCCTTACAATTGGTATCAGAGCGCAAGGTTATAGCTATGACATCCAACAACAACAACGTTCCTCTGCCGCCTTCGTACAATAATCACGACCATGATGGAGCGTCCACACTTTTCGAAGGTCAATCAACGGTGTGTCCTCCACGTTTCATTGGCACAAACTTTGGCTATTGGAAATGTAGGATGGAGACGTTCCTAAGGAGCGCCTTCACTCTGGAGAACCCTCCACAAAGAATACGTCGAGCCCACCGAAGAGGATTTCGAAAAATGGACGAATTTCGAGAAATCCGCCGAAGTCAACAACACAAAAGCAATGAACGCTCTTCATTGTGCGTTGGATCCGAATGAGTTCAACAAGATATGCACATGTAAGAGTGCATATCAAATTTGGAACCATCTCATTGTTACCCATGAGGGAACGAACAAGGTAAAACTTTCGAAGTTATATGTTGCAGTGCAAAACTTCGATTTGTTTCATATGCAAGAAAATGAGGGCATTGCATCAATGTACGGACGTTTTACCGACATCACCACTGAATTGGAAGCCCTTGGCCAAACATACACCGAATCTGAAAAGGTAAGGAAGATCATAATAGGAATGACCTCCAAATGGGAAAGAAGAGCTATCGCCATCGAGGAGGTCAATGATTTGAAGAACTACACAGTTGTGAATCTTATCGGGACTCTCATGTCTTATGAGGTAAGACTGGAGAACCGATTAAAGATTCGAGCTATGATGAATCCTTCGGAGGCCAAGAAGAAAGCTTTGGCATTCAACGCAAATTCATCATCCTCCGATAGTGAAGATTCAGAAGATGAAATGGATTTGGGTGAAATGGCCCAAATGGCAAAGAAGTTCCAACGCTTCTTTCGCAAAGGTAAATTTCCCTCTAACAAAAGATTTGAGTCTACTAATACTACTTCCTCTCTTTGCTTTAAGTGTAATAAGCCGGGGCACATCAAGAGGGATTGCCCAATGCTAAGAAACAATGAGAAGTGGAAGGCTCCGAAGTACCATAAGTCCGATAAGAACAAGAGAGACAAGAAGAAAGGACTCGTTGGTACATTCGATGACTCAAGTGGAGATTCATCAAGTGATTCCGATGATGAGAAGGGTGAGAGTACTCGCATGTGTTTCATGGCACGAGAAGATCCACTCTCCGATGAGAGTGATTCCGACATGGATGATACCGAGGTAACAATGGATGTACTTCGTATTGCTAATGAAGAATTATTTGCTAAATATCAATCTTTATTTCTTAGATATACTAGCTTAAAGAAATTGAATGTTAGCAATTCATCCATACCATGCATTGTAATGCCCTACCAGCTAATGCACAAGTACTAGAGGGGGGGTGAATAGTACTTTAAAATAATAAGGAGTATAATTCCAAATTAAATTGCAAACAACTACCAAATCAATTTGCGGAAGCTTAAATTGAATGACAACAACAAAAATAACAATGCTAACAAATGATGTTAATGGGTTCGGATCCACCCAAGTCTCCCCGACTTGTTCCCGGTGATCCTACGTCCCAACCACCCGGATCCCCTCCGGATACTTGAGTTAGAAACCCTAACTCAAGATTTCCACTATGAATATCTTGTGAAAAACCTTCACAAGATCAAATCATACATGCAATAGCAAACGTGAATCCCACAACCCGGGATCACAACCTTCTCTCACAACCGAGAGAATCACAAATCAATATTAAAGAGTTTAATATGAAATAAACAATCTTACCACAAAATCCTATACCTTGAGTTTTTCTTACCCAAATGGTGAAATGAAGGATTTGAGGAAAATGAAGTCACCAAGACCTAGCACCAAGGAAATGACCAGCAATCGGTGCCTAGGGATGATTTGGAGACTTGGATCAAGAAATAGCTTGAAGAGCTCACCAAGAACAAGCTTCTCTCTAGATGGATTCTAGATCTAGAAATGAGAGAGAATGGGTTTCTTGTGAGGAAGAGAGCTTTAGATTTGAGTGAGAATAGCTATCTCTTTTGATCTCAATGAATCTCTGAATGGAAGCTCTAACCTAGATAGAAATGACCTAGGTTCGTATTTATAGGGTCCCATAAAAACAAGTTAGGTCATTCTCCAACGGATAGAAATCTGTGAGAATTAGTCGGTCAAAGAACAATCACTGACCGACTAGTTCATCAACTAGTCGGTCAGTCAAACAGCATGGACCGACTAAGTGAAGATCTGAGAAGAGATAGAATTTCAGACCTAGAAATCTAGTCGGTCCAAGAAGACTTTCTGACCGACTAGTTTCACAACTAGTCGGTCAGTCAGTGAACGTAGACCGACTAAGAGACAAAATGAAATAGTCTGAACACAAGTTGACTTAGTCGGTCCAAGAACAAAAGTTGACCGACTAGATTGTCAACTAGTCGGTCACCAAACGTTCTTAGACCGACTAACGATAAACAGTAGCTTAGGAGAAATTTAGCATGAACAGTAAGTCACAACTAGTCGGTCAAAGAAGCATCACTGACCGACTAGTTCACAAACTAGTCGGTCGGTGAGTCAACGTAGACCGACTAACTGTAAACAGTAAAGTCCAAGAAATTAAGGAATCAAACTAGTCGGTCCAAGAAGAGTTGCCGACCGACTAGATCACCATCTAGTCGGTCAGTACTTGTTCTTGTACCAACTAACATGCACAATAAAGTCCGAATCGAAGCGCGATGCTTCGAGGAAGTTAGAATGAACTTGTGCAAGGATCCTAGAGCTACGAAATGAGCGTAGTGAAGATAGAAACGTAAGATATACTCAAGGCTTAACATTCTATATATCGAAGCTAAAAGACTATAAATAAAACCTTAATAAACGGTCTTCGAGAGCTTCGATTGAATCTTCATAACTTCCAAAACGGCGCATGAGCTTCAACGAAGCTTTAGGCATGAATACGAGCTTTGGGAAGTGTTGAGATGTCGCTTTGAATGTTCTCGTGAAATTGGCAACGATCTCCAATACTGCGCTCACAAATTGTTAGTTCATGGATTATTTATGTTTGCTCATCATCAAAACCAAATCCGGGGAGTCCAATATTCAACATGCATTGTCAACAATGGCACCATTGTTGATACTTTAACTCTTGAGAAAGCAAATTTAGCTTCTCAAAATGTCACTTTGAGAGATGAGGTGAAAAACCTCAAATCTCAACTAAATCAAACACATCATAAGGATAATAGTGATCTAGTTACACGACACACACAATTGGGTTTAGAGAATGATTCTCTTAAAACCCAAGTGCACGAGCTCAAAGCACGGGTGTCCACCTTGGATACCAATATTACTTCTCTTAAGGAGAAATATGAGCTCATGTCCTCCCGTATTGTGAGATTCAATAAAGGAAAAGGACAATTGGATGATTTGCTTGCAAACCAATTTCCGGCCACACATCGTGTTGGTCTTGGTTTTGTAAAGGCAAATGCATCCAATGCTCGCACTTCCTATAGTGGTGTCACTATAGACTTTGTGAGGCCATCCTCCGGTGCATCCATAAGTGGTGTCAAAGACACTATAGGTAGCAAACCTACCAAGAAAGTCACCACTTCACCATCTCTTCCTTTTGGCAAGAAACCCACTAAGGGTGGAAACCAAAAGAGAAGCCATGCTTACATGTACACTAACACTCATCTACGTAGGAAACCTCCTACTTCACAAGTGGACACTCATGACACTTTTTATGCTCCACACCCACGGACACGTATAACCCACACATGAGAAATTCTCATGTACGTGCTCCTATACAACCATATGCACATACGCATCATTCTTACGTGTATGCACAACCTCCTCATGTCATGCATGACCCATATGCTTCATACAACATGCATGTTCCCGAGCATCATATCATCCTCGTATGTTCAATGCATATCCACCACCTCATGTTTATGCTAGAAACCATGTTCCTAAGAAGCATGCACCACATAGAAATCTAACAAGTTGCATGCAACTAGAAAAAGGACTCCCAAAACATACACCATTTGGGGTCCTAAGAACACTAACCTAAATGATAGGAATGCTTCTGTTGATTCCTATTTTCATGATGTTATTAAGAATAGTAATTATGCTGGGAAGAGGAAGTCCACTTGGACTTGGCTTCCAAAGGGCTAATCCCCTTGGACCCAACAAACATTGGGTACCATGAGCTTATGGTATATTATGTAGGTACGCAAGAGAAAGAAGAAGAGCAATAAAAGTCATATTAGATCTAAAGGAAAAGGACGGATTCTCGATAGTGGTTGCTCCAAACACATGACGTGAGATCCCTCATTGCTCTCCAAAGTGATTAACATCAAGGATGGTGCAACGGTCACTTTTGGAGGTAATCAAAAAGGAACCATCATTGGAGTAGGTATTGTCGGTAACCCTTCAAAACCGTTAATTACTAATGTATTTCTTGTTAGTGGTTTATGTCACAATCTCATTTCCATTAGTCAACTTTGTGACAAAGGTTACAAGATAAACTTTGGATTGTGTACGATTGTTGATTCTAATTCGAATGTTTTATTTTCCGGTATTAGGCGTAAAAATGTTTATTATTTGAGCTTGCCTAAAACCGTAGAACATTGCTTAGTTGCTAATACAAGTGAACAACTATTATGGCATCGCCGTTTTGGTCATGTTCACTTCAAGCACTTATATAAGTTAGCTAAGCATGATCTAGTCAAAGGTTTTCCTAAAATTGCTTTTAGTAAGAAAAACTTTTGTGATTCGTGTCAAAGAGGTAAACTTAGTAAATCATCTTTTAAGCTTAAAGAAGGCATTACTTCTCAGAGGCCCCTAGAACTTCTTCATCTAGATTTATTTGGGCCAACTAGAACCACTTCTTTAGGCAATGCTCATTATGGATTAGTTGTCATTGACGACTTCTCTAGATTTACTTGGGTTTCATTCTTAACTAATAAGAATGAAGCTTTTGAAGAGTTTACCATATTTGCAAAGAAGATTCAGAATCTTTTAGGATCCACCATTATCACTATCCGTAGTGATCATGGAGGAGAATTCGAGAATGAATCTTTTACAAAGTTTTGTGATGACACCGGGATAACTCATAACTTTTCCTTCCCTCGGGCACCACCACAAAATGGTGTTGTAGAGAGAAAGAATATGACTCTTATTGAGTATGCTCGTACTATGCTCCATGATAGTCATCTTAGACTACAATTTTGGGCAGAAGCGGTGCACACGGCATGTTATGTGCTCAATAGGATCCTAGTGAGACCCCGAACGAACAAAACTTGTTTTGAGTTGTTTTATGACAAAATGCCTCAAGTTAAGTATTTTCGAGTTTTTGGTTCAAAATGTTTTATCAAGAACACTTTTGGTAATTTAGATAAATTTGAGCCAAGATCCGATGAAGGAATTTTTGTTGGATATTCCACACATAGCAAAGCCTGCCAAATATACAACAAAACTTCTTCAACGATCGAGGAATCACTACACGTATCATTTTATGAAGATTTTGATTTTCCTCATGTTGATGATGATAGTGAAGATGTTATTTGTGATTCTCTTAGTAATGTTAAGATTAATGATTCCATTATTGAGACTAGCACTACTAATGAGATTGTTGAAGTTGTTCCAATTGATGCAGGAATAACCCAAAGCTTACCCGACCGTTCGGAACCATCCACATAACCAAATAATTGGAGATATTGGTGTGGGTGTTCGAACGAGGTCAAGAATTGAAGAATTCTCGCATTGCACATTTGTCTCTACCATTGAGCCAAAGAACATCCAAGAAGCTTGTGAGGATAGCTCTTGATAGTGGCAATGGAAGAAGAACTAATGCAATTCGAGAGAAATGAAGTTTGGGATCTCTTTCCTCTTCCAAGTGGTCACCAAGTCATTGGGACCAAATGGATCTTCAAGAACAAGACCGATGAGAACGAGGTAATCACAAGAAACAAAGCAAGGTTGGTAGCTCAAGGCTACCGGTAAGAGGAAGGTATTGATTTCGAAGAGTCTTTTTCCCCCGTAGCTAGATTAGAAGCTATTAGATTGCTTTTATCTTTTGCATCCCATAAGAATTTCAAACTATTTCAAATGGATGTTAAAAGGACATTTTTAAATGGGATTGTCAATGAAGAAGTATATGTTTCTCAACCTTCCGGTTTCATTCATGAAAAATTTCCAAACCATGTTTTCAAACTTAAGAAAGCGTTGTATGGGTTGAGACAAGCTCCTAGAGCTTGGTATGATCGACTCAAGACCTTTCTTTTGGATTTAGGTTTTAAAATGGGAGAAGTTGATTCTACTCTTTTCATTAAAGATTATGAAAATGACATCCTTTTGATTCAAGTTTATGTAGACGATATTATATTCGGTTCTACTAACTTTAATCTTTGTCAAGAATTTTCTAAGTCTATGAAGGATGAATTCGAGATGAGCCACATATGAGAGCTCACTTACTTCCTTGGACTTCAAATTCGACAAATGAAGGATGAGACTTTCATACATCAGAAAAAGTACACATGGGAGCTTATTAAGCGATTCGGGATGGAATCGTCTTCAAGCAAAAGGACTCCCATGAGTACATCAACCCACCTATACAAGGATGAGAACTGAAAAGATGTAGACGTTCGTCTATATCGAGGTATGATCTGTAGCTTACTTTATTTAACCGTTAGTAGGCCCGATATCATGTTTTTTGTATGCTTGTGTGCTAGATATCAAGCTAGACCTAAGGAGTCACACTTGATTG
Source organism: Scilla litardierei (assembly GCA_030789695.1). NCBI lineage: Eukaryota > Viridiplantae > Streptophyta > Magnoliopsida > Asparagales > Asparagaceae > Scilla > Scilla litardierei. The sequence continues at coordinate 474,182,301 of CM061142.1, forward strand.
CGGTTAAACGAATTTTTCGTTATCTCAATCAGTCTCTAGATTATGGGTTACTTTACCCGAAATCTAGCACATATGAGTTAATCTCATATAGTGATGTCGACTTTGCCGGATGCAAGTCCGACATGAAAAGTACTAGTGGCACGTACCATTTCTAGGAAATTCCTTAGTTTCTTAGTTTTCCAGGAAACAGAACTCGGTGTCACTGTCCACGACTGAAGCGGAATATATTGCCACAGGTCATCATGTTGCCTCATATCATCATGTTGCCTATCTTCATTTGATATATTTATATATGTGTTTAAGAAAGGCAATTGAGATTTATGTAATTTAATGAATTCTTTGAGTTTGATTTTAGAGATTAATGTTATAATTGATTTATTGTTTTACATTGTATTTATGATGAGTTTGTGATTAGAGTATAGGTCCTAGGGTGAATGTTCATATCCTATGGATTTTATCTCACTGTGCATTTTTGGACCAAGACAGACGACTGTCTTTCCTTCGACAGTCGACTACCCTACTCTATCTTCTCAGTCAGAAATTTGTATCTTTCGCACAGCCGACTGACGACAATTTTACAGTTGATTGTTATTTCAACAGGCAACTGCATTTTAGTCATCAGGTGACTGTCTTCTCTGTCAAATTTGTCCAGTGCTCTCTGTCTTTTTGATGAAGTTTATTGACTCTCAGTCAGTCAACTGATGTGTAGCTTACAGTCGACTGTCCCTCGGACAGGTGACTGTGGTTTACTCAACAGTCGACTGTCTGTCATCCTGAGCTTATTTCTTATCACTTCATCCAGTCGACTGACTTTTGTCCATCAGTCGACTGTCTCCTGTTGTGGCGGTTCGCTGCTTCGATCTGAGCCATCGATTCTTTGATCCAACGGCCCAGATTATTTCCTCCTTCTTTATTATCGTCGAGACGTTTCATTTCGATGCACGATTTCTCTCTCCTCCGACTTGAAACCGTTCGTCTTCCCGCTCATTTCCTCAGCAGTCGCCGTCGATCTCCTCCTCCCCGCTAGTCGATTGCCTCTTGGGTGTGCCTTAGTGCCTTTTGTTTAGGTCTATCTCTCTCTCTCTCTCGTGCGATTATTGTCGTTTGATTTCATCTCTTGTCGACACTCGTCTTCTTTCGATTGATTGATTCCATGGTTCCCAAGACTAAGGGTAAGGGAAAGATCATGGCTACTAAGAAACCTATGGTTCGTAAGACTTCTATCACCAAGACCAAGAAAACCTGTAAGGCCCGTACCAAGCATGCCGAACCCCCCTCTCACTCTGCTTCGCCGGGATATTCTCCTTCAGGGTTTTCTTCTTTTGACACTGAGCCCTTGACCAAGCGTCATCGCAAGCCCATTGGTGTTAGCATCAATGAGCCTAGTGCTGACGCTCCCCATCATTCTCCTTCTGTGTTGAGTTCTACAGAAGAGTCTCCTGTAGTGCCCCTACTGATCCCCTTGTTCCCATTGGTCGAGATGATCTTTGCTTAGCAAAATTTCACTCTCTTATAGGGATCAAACTTCTTAGGGAGCGGTATATCATTTTCCCGGCCTTCACCGCTGAGAGACTTTCAGATATTTTATCTGCTACCCATCTGGCCAATCTCTTTCGCTTCTCTTAGAGCGAATCTCCTCGGGCTTATCCATTTTGGTTAAGCTCTTCTATGCTAACCGCATTCGCGGTGAGTACTCCACCACTAGATACATTGACACTGTTGTCCAGGGGACCTCCATTCGCATTGATCCCACTCTCTTAGGGACCATTCTTAGGATTACTTCTACTGGATCTCTTCCCTCTGACATTTCCATCTCCGACATTGACGAGCTTGATCAGTCTGTCCTCCGGGACATGTTTCGTGAGATACCCTCAGCCCTAGATTCTGGTATTAGGTCATCTATGTTTTCGGCTAGGGGTTGGGCTGTTCACCTCGTGGTGAAGTCCAACATTCTACCGAAGTATGGATCATCTGACCAGCCTTCCCAGGATATTCTGAGGTGTATGTATGCGATCTTCTCCGGGATGTCCGTAAACTGGGCCGGTGTCCTCCTTGACAGGGTGGACAAGGTCGAGTTTACTTCCTCCTCTGCTCACATTCCATACGGTGGTATATTTACTCTTGTTTTTCGTCACTTTGGGATTGACTTATCTCCCTACGAGCCTGTGCCTTTTGGTCCTCTTCTAGATGCTGCTGCAAAGGCGAAGTCCTCTTCGGCTCTGCAGTCTGCATCAAAGAAGAGGAAATCCACTTCAGCTCCGTCTTCCTCCAGGTACCTCCTACTGACCAGCCTTCCACCTCTGCTCCACCCTCTCTTGATATTCTTTTGGAGATGGTCTCTGGTCTATATGAGTTGTCTTCATTATCATTCCAGCATCAGGGAATACCCTTCCCTGAGCATCTGAGTCGTTTTGTTCCTCCTCAGCCTCAAGAGCCTCCTCAGCCCATCGTCACTAATGTCGTTGTGCATCCTGGTGTAGCTTCAACTCATGATGCTGCTGATACTGCTGTTGACTGCTGATGCTGCTCTTGTTACTGGTTCTGACCCTCCTCCAGAGGATACCCCTGCTGACAAAGAGCCTACTTCTTCCTCTGTTGCACCTGGAGACACTCACTCATGGATTTCTTTTGAGCAGTGTTAGTTTGTATGATGGTTGTATTTTGTGTAGTGATGATGTATGATATTTGCTGATGATGTATGCTGATGTCTGATCATGATGTATTTTTTTGCGATCATGATGTATTTTGACAGACATGATGATGTCCATATGTCTGTGTACTCATGTCATTTTTTGACATATATGTATGATATTGCAGTTTCATCTTTTGTGTCACACCGTGAATAATTGCTAATCATATCTGTGTGCTGATTGTGATATTGTCTCCATGAATGATATATTCTCTCCTGATGTGATTTTGAGACAATTTGGACTTGATATTGGATTATCCATGCTATCTGTGATGTGATGCATTTTTGAGACTATATATTGTTTTTCGTATATCTAAAATGTTGATATTGGACTTTCATTCCTCTATTCATATAAGTATATGATATGGTTTTATGAGTTTTGATTCTATATATCTTTATACTCCTTGATTGTTGTTAGTTCTTATTTAGCACGATTATTGTTGTTGTTATTTACTCCCGTCTTTTTGGATAATGCCATAGGGGGAGCGAAATAAACATATAAGATTCATAATGAATGTGCTAAGTATGTGCTAACACTTTGAATCTAAGATTGAAGTTGAAGTTGCCTTAGATTCAGGGGGGTAAGATTATAATGAATATGGATTTTTATTTCCTAGATTTCATGAATTGAATTCACTCATATCTTACTCATTTGCTTCAATTGATATATAGATGCCCAAATATTTGTTAACTAACTTGATTGGCATCTATGTAGGGGGAGTAAGTTTTATTATGCACAATTATTTATCTTTTTATTTATGTTTGTTTGTCATCATCAAAAGGGGAGAATGTTGAGTATTGGAATTCTCCCTACTTGGTGTTAATGATGAGCACACATAAATACTTGTGACTAATCCCCTATTTTGCAGTTAATCCATTGCCTAAGCTAATTATGAAGATATACTAGCAATGGATGACTCTCAAAGATCATTGAAGGCAAATGAAATGGATTGGATGATCGTTGATGATGATTGAAGCTCCATGAAGACTTCAAGCTCATACGTTGGATAGAAGAGAGAGTTCGTCAATGTAAATTTCTTTTATCTATTCTAGTAAGTAGCTTAGAAGTAGAACTTTGTTGGAGCACTCACACACATCTTCAATTTAGTCTTAGGACATCATTAGATCATTCGTCCGTAAACTCATATTCATTTCTTGCTTGTTTGTGCTTGTATTGTTTATAACAGTCGATTGCTGAACGTTTTACAGTCGTCTGTCTTAAAAACAGTCGACTGTATTATGTTCTACAGTCGCCTGTTATGCATAATCTTTTACAAACTAGTTTTGGGCCTCTCTGTTTTTATTCCCACAGGCGACTCATGAACGATTCACAGGCGCATGTCCAAGTGACAGTCGACTGTGTTTTGTTTATCAGTCACCTGTCTATCTTTTGCCCAAACTCTGTTGATCTGTCTCTTACGACCAGTCGACTTATGTTGGATTTACAGTCGACTGTCCATTGGATCAGTCGACTGTTAATGCTGCATCAGTCGTTTTCCTGTGAGCCAATTTGTTGACTCAGCTCTCTGAAAATTCTCTGGTTTTTGACAGTCGTCTGTATAAGGATTTACAGTCGCCTGTTCTGATTAACAGTCGACTATTTTATCCTCATCAGTCGTCTGTCCTGTTATCTTAGAAGATTTCCAGAATTTTTCAACTTACCCATTTCTCGGCCAGTCGCCTATAGAAGGATTTACAGTCGCTTGTTGGTTCTACAGTCGACTGTCTATGCTTCATCAGTCGACTGTCCACATGGTAAGTTACCGTTATGAATTCTCACCTACCCTTGCTGACTGTGCAACAGTCGACTGTAGTTTCCTCAACAGTCGATTGTCGCGAGCGCAGATTCTATCCGTTGAGATTTTTCTCACAGATTCCAAAAGGGTTTTTGCCTATTCTGTTTTGTGGATTTGAGAAACCTATATAAGGAGCTTCTACTGTTCCATTGAGATGTTAGATATTCCATTGCAAAATCTTTCAAGCTTTCATTCTCAAGATCAAAAGCTCTCAAATCCAAAAGCCATAAGAATTCCAATCTTTGATCTCTTGCTCTCCAACCTAGAACCAAAGAGTTATCTTCTAGGCATTTGGTGCAGTCAAGAGAAAGGGCTTTCTCCTCTCTTCCAAGAGAGTCTTCAACACATGACACACTTCTCCTTCAAGTTCTACTTCAAGGCATGGGTGATTGTAAGTGTTGCTTTCATATTTCATAACATTCGTTATTTGAATTTGCTCTTGGGTTGTGAGAGCGGTTTGCTTGCTCCCAAGTTGTGGGAGTCAAGGTCAATCGATTGTATTTCAATTTCACTTGTAGGGTTGCTACAAGTGGGTTTTAAGGAAACCTCAAGTTAGGGTTCTAACTTGAGTATCCGGAGGTATCCGGGTGGAAGGGACGTAGGATTACAGGGAACAAGTCGGGAAGTGACTTGGGAAATCCGAACCCTTGAAACTTCCTTGCGTTAGCATTAGTTTCTATTTGGGTTTAATTTTAATTTCGTATTATATTGTTGGTTAGCATTTAAATTGGTGTAACTATCTTTTTAAATTGCTTAAACACTATTTAACCACCCATCTAGTGTTTTTTCCATAGCCAGGGTCCTTACAGTTTGATGATGATTAAGCAAATGATGGGTACTAATGATTATTATTAAGAGTGTGGGAATAAAAGAGCATATCAAGCATTACGTTCAAAGACGTATTAAAGGAAATTCATCAAATCCATGAGGTGTTCTTAAGAAGACTCGAAGATGACCAATTTGCGAGCATATGATCAAGATAGAGTGTGAAGGAAGCTCATTCAAAGCAAATGAAGCTAAAGAATCGAAGGCATGGAGATGGACTCAAGCTACATCAAGAAGCCAAAAAGAGGGTAATATTGATATAAAATATGTAGTCCATGTCTTTAGATTATTTGTATTGCCTTGAGATTGAAGCTTCACACACATAGGATCACTTAGAAAAACTTTTTTACTTCATAAAAATATTTTGAAAGCATTTTGAATAGAATTAGATTGAGTTAAGTATTCTTTAAAAGTACATCTCAATATATCTGTAAAGGAGTCGATTACTATTATAGTTGGAGTCGACTACTTTGAACTACAAAGTTCTGAGTACTTATTGTAATATAAAAGTAACCGACTACTGTTGTGCAGGGAGACGACTACTAACCTGGGCTTGACTACTTCTTGAAGGTTTTTGAGCTGGATTCCATATGCCTTTTCCTATGGTCTTGCCCTAGGCTTAACAAATGTGGGAAGCAACATAAGAAGAAAAACCTATGGAAATAACTAAAACCCTTCAGGATCTTTACTATTTAAGGAGAAGGGCGAACCGATCTCGCAAAGATAGATCTGAAAAAATTTACTGCTAAACTAAAGAACATACCTCATGTTTTTACCGAAGCGATTGCAACGCCTCATCTTAGAGCTGACCACTTGCCCCAGAAACTTTCGCCTAAGCTAAATCCCTTCCTCAAGCTTCAGATCAAATCCGAACTCCCTTCAAGTTTTGCTAGACCTGAAAGAGAATAAAGAGGAAAAGAGGAAAAACATTTGGTCGTCTTTTAATCAAAGTTTGCTCAAATAATTAAAGAAGAGCTCCTTTGATTAAGGCTTGGTGTAAGTATAAAAGGAAGAGGAGCACCCTATTTATAGGGTGAGCTGAACCTTCAGTATGGTATCACATCTGATGTGGTACTAAAAGTTTGAATCCAGATTAACTCAAGTTGTTCCCCTATAAAGGACTAAATTTTGAGTAATTAATTCTCCCTATCCGTTAAGCCTAAGAATCAAAATGATATATCATTTTGAAGAACTTCAAATGGAAATTTCATAGAAACAAACGACGCTCAATTCCAAGTTTGTTTGCCCTCAAATGAGTCCTCAAAATCGTCAAAATTCTGACCAAAACTGTGCCTACAGTTTGCTCAACCCGCTGGCCTAACTACGGGCCCCACCCACTGGTATATGCATGCTCGAGTCGGTTCGACCCAATGCTTGACCCAGGTGCTGGCCTGTGCCAGGTCGCCCATCACCTAGGCTCGGGCCTAAGCGCCTGGGCACCCCCGAGCACCCAGTGCCTGGGTTTCAGCCCAGGTGCCTGGGCACCCAGCGCCTGGGCTTGCGCCCATGAGCTCGGGGGAACCCAGAACGAGCTTTTAGCCCGAGCTAAGCTCGGACTAGCTCAAGTGTCACTTGGCTAGCTCGAGCCCGTGCTCAAGCCAAGATAGATGGGCCTGGGACTTTCCCGAACTCCGGTTTGGGCATTTTCTATGCCAAGGCTCTAGTTTTTGATCACATCATATGTGATCAAAATCCTCTTGGCAACTGATTGCGACCATTTTAATTCACATGTATCATATGCATAATTCTTTTATTACTTGGATGACGATCTCAGCCTCTGTGAGACCATATAGCATGACCCTGCTACAAGTGGGATACATAGCCCCTGACGACAGTGACCATGAGCAACATTTTCCGTTCCTGGTTCGGCATCATCATTGTAACGGCCGCTTTCCGATCGTACTTTGTTCGTGCACGTGCTTTTGACCGTGCACATATTTATTTTAGATTTTGTTTGTTTGTGAACACTTTGGTGTGATATGTCGTTGTGAACGTCTCTGAGAGTATTAAATTGTGGCACTAATTTGGAACAACATTTCTCGGGTCGTTCTCCCACGATTTGACCTTATTCGAAGAGACGTTATGATTTTCACTTTTGACGTAGGACGTCTCTATTTTTAGTTTCGTCACCCGACGTCGAAATTGAGATCCATCTTCTTAGTTACCTTTCTCTCGTCACCACGATCGCCCCGATATTTATTTTATAATTTTTGGAGTTTAATTGACCTATTTTATATTTTTAGCAAGGTTTATAATATTTTTAATAGCTACGTTTTAAAGTATTTTTGGCCAAATAAAATTTTATTAAGTTTAAAACGTTTTAAACAATTTTTGAGCCAAATCTTAGCTCATCTTGGCCGCACCCTAGCCATGTATGGGTTTGAGAAGGAAAGATTTGAATTTTAAATATTTTAAAATCCTAATCCTATTAGATTTAGCCCTAGACCAAGTCAACCCCCCTACACTATATAAACAACCCCTAGGAAGACTCATTTTCGCAAGACATTAACCCTAGCTGCTCCCAAAACCCAAATTCACGCTTGCGACGATTCGTCGCAACATTGCACAGCCACCGCCCGCACCGACCGAGGATTTCCCTTGGTTTTCCCCGCACCGACCGACAGCCGCCCCGCACCATCGCCCGCTCCGCACCGCTGTACCGTTCGCCCGTAAATCCCCGCACTGACCGAGATGATCTCTCGGTCAGACCGAGAGATCTCGCCCGCTCAGCGCCCGCTCCGCACCGCGCCATCGCCCTGCTCCGTCGCCCCGCTTCGCCCCGTGTCTGACCGAGGCGCCCGCCCGCTCACGCCCGCACACGCTCCGTTGCAACGTTGCGAACGTTGCAACACCCGTTCTTCTGCACCGACCGACAGGCCACCCCGCACCGACCGAGAGCCCCGACCCCCGCTCCGCACCCCGCTGCGCTGCACAGTCGCCCGCTGTGTCTGACCGAGCCAAAACCCCGCACCGGCTAGTGTCTGACCGAGCAACGTTCGTCGCAACGTCGCAACTTCCGCACCGCTTGCCACCGTGGGCCCCCCAAGTTCTCCAGAGGTATTGTGGGTCCCCTATTGGTCCCTAGGACTACTGTGGGCCCCACCTAGGTGTCTCCACTTCGCGGATTGGACGTTTACGACGTTACGATACGTCATAGCCCTTCGTCGCACGTTCTAGCTATGGAATCTTGGTTCGTTGCTCTAGTTGCTGATCTGATTATTCGAGCAAGGAACTTATTCTGGAATCTGGACTTGGAGCGCGTTCTTTTATTCCAACCCATGGCGTCGCTACCCGATGCCAGCGTAGCTTTCGCGTCGTGTTGAGGTAACGCTTTGCACCCCTAGGACCCCCAACCCATTGCATGATAATCAAGACTAAAATTAATGTTTATAAATTATTTTAAATGTTTTAGAAATTCACTAATCAAGATTAATAAAACGGATGTAGGCCAATGGACTTGTGCACGTAGGATATTTGTGACTTTGGATTCGTTGGACGGTGTTTCTCAGACGTTGTACTTGCAGGCAAGTGAAACTTGCCAACTCTGGCTTGGGCCATGTTTTTAGGCCACTTCCTTGCTTTTAGCGTAAAAGAGACTAGACAGTGAAATGATAGCTGTCTAGACGCAACTTTAAGATCTAGCTTGTCAACGAAGCTAGATATGTCACCCTGCCATGTCATTCATGCATTGTTATCTGTCACGTTTAAATTCCTTATCTGTACGCACTTTTAACTGTCATGCATTGCATCTTACATGTCATCCAAGTTGATTGTTGCATTTGTAGCACACGCTACAATACTTGTACTTCCTTGTCTGGCTAGGTGCACCCCTATGCCATCATGAAAATACTTCCTGGACTCGTGATCCAGAAGCGGGCCACATGTGTTGGTCAAAAGCCAATGCCCGATTTCCTTGTCCGGCTAGGTGCACCCCTATGCCAGTATGAAAAACACTTCCTGGCTCGAGATCCAGAAGCGAGCATTCACGTTCGGGGGTAAGGCCCTGGCTCGATACACGTGGAGGGGTAGGGATAAGCGATCACTTGAGCTAGGAGTTGGCCACGCAGCCACTCTAGCCAAAAGGCGTAATCTCTGTACACGACGTGCTTACTAGACTTGTACTTGTCCTTGTGAATGTTTCTTGTAAAACTTGATATCTATGCCATGATTTAAATGCCATGCTCGTACTTTACTTTACCTGTTGCACTCATACTTTAACTGCCATGTCATTACATCATGCTAGAACTGCTAGGTTGTTTTACTTCCACTTTCAGTTTCCTTGCAAATGTCTCTTGTAGACTTGCTGACATGTGCCCCTTGCTCTTTTGGGTGTCACATGTTAGACCCTGAGCCAGAGACCGTTGCTGAGTACGTGATGTTTTGCTGATGCTGAGCCTGAGCCCAAGTCTGTCCAGGAGGAGTTTTGCGGACACCGGTGACCATTCTTAGTAGGGGTGTGCACGGGTACAAGGTACCCAGATACCCGATCGGAACCTACCCTAATGGGTAGGTTCTGGGTAGATAGTTATCGGTTCCGGGTAGGAAAATTTGGAACCGACGGGTATCGGGTCCGGTTCCGGTTCCCGTCTATAGAAAACGGGTACCCAGAACCGGAACAGATATATATATATATATATATATATATAATTTTTTTATTATAATATTAAGGATCAAAATATATAAGAGTGATCCACCCTGGCTGTATCTAATTTGAACTTATAATATTAGTGAGTACAACTTGCATCCTGAAGTTTTGAGCAATGTGTAAGTTCATTAAACAATGCATTTGAATCAAAGATCATATTGTTCTCTTATGCGTTCAAAAGAGCAGTATATGTAAACTTGAATCATTCTTCCATATGTCTAGCTTTATCTAGTAGAAATGACTGGTCAGTATGCATTTATCACCGAAGAAAGAGACTAGAGACAATATTTTACTTCCAGATTGATTTTTATTCATGCGCATTTGTGACAATTGTCATGCACAGATCATTTGGAAATCATTGTTCGTAATACTTCACAAATTAGATTTTTTTACAGGGTACCCGGAACCTAACCGGAACCATAGGGTCCGGGTATATGGTTTAACTGGGTAGGTTCCGGGTCCAAATTTTAGGAACCGGTCCCTTACCGGGTAGGGTCCGGGTAACATGAAAAAACCAGGGTACCCGGACCCGCACACCCCTAATTCTTAGTGACCACGCTGAGTTCTCCTTTTGTTTTAGGATTTCTGTTAGTTGTCGGTGTGTGGCACCTTTGTTTTGTACGTTGTACTTTTGTCGGCCATGTTTGGGCCTTAGACTCTTTTTCTTTTAGCCTGGTGGCTTTTCTGCGATGTTGGAATTTATTATTATGGATATTCTGAGATTTCTCTTTTGTCTCATTTCCTTATTATTGTCCTTGTTTCGTTTCGCGTTGCAAGGACCTGCAGTTTAAAGTTGATTGACGCTTATCGGACTTGCAGCTTTGTAGCTTCAAGTCTGAGCAGACCTTCTCACGTCTCGCCTCCACATTTTTAGGAAGCGGGGTGTGACAATCATTACATGGTCAGCCCCTTGACATAAACATTGTCGGGACTACCCTTGGCTATGTCAGTGATGAATTCCAAAGTTTTAATCCCTTCGTCAACACTATGTCGCTGCGAAGCCTAGGGGATAGATATATGTCAACCCCATTAGCTTTGCGGTCAGATCAGTATTGTTTGATCTTAGCTTGTCTTTGTTGGATCATATCCAACGCACCTCGGCCAAGGATTTTCGCTAAGAACTACACTGATTCTGTGACTCTAACTCCCTATAACAGGAGAGATGAATTCTATCTTATCCACTACTTCCCTCGTATGCTTCAAGTGCTACCCAACCAAAAAACTTTCAACAGGTCATGCCTCGAAGCTAGGTTAGAGATCAAAGTAACACCGTTCATGTACAAGTTCGTACAATGTCCTCAAGTCGAAGGACCAGCTTTCCTATCATCACTTGAGAGCTACCGTTGATAGTTCGGTTTGTGCTATCCATGTGGAAGTTCTTGTTGGGTAGTTGTTAGGGGATATGCCCTCAGATCATTTGTATTTGATGCAAATGAAAATTTAAGCCTAGATAGGGACTAATTTACATATGATGCAAAAGAGATTAAATGTGTCTTAAATATTTTAAGACCATATTTAATAATTTAAACGCAAGGAAAAGCTCACGGATAAGACGGGAATGTCCCGGTCTACGCCCAGGTTTGAATGGCGTCCAAATCGGACGCCAAACGCAAGAGTTATGTCCAAAACAATAAAAACCCAAGCCCATGTAGACATCAGCCCCTTAGGCTGATTAAATCAAAAGGGGGGCCCAGGCCTGGCCCACTGACGCGGGCGCCTGCTGACGCAGGCTGACACAGGCTAACGCCCGCGTCAGCGGGGCCCGTGTTAGCTGACGCAGGAGTCAGCCTGCTGACGCCGACTGACGCCCGCGTCAACAGACGCGGGCAAGAGCCAAGCGGGCCCGCTTTTAAGCGGGCCCGCCCCATTTATGCGACAAAGAGCCGCCCGCTGTTGCAGGCGGAGTGAAACTAAATGGGCCCGCATTTTGATGCGGACCCGCCTCGAATTTGCTGCTGGTGGGCCCCACACGCCTAGGGTTGCGAACCCTAGGCAGATTGTATTGACGGCTGGTCTTAGTTGCAAAAATGTGACTTTGGACTGAACTTTGGACACTCAATTGAGGGGTCAAACGGACTCGAATTGACGAGCCGTTTTTTCCTATGTGTTCACCGTTGAACGCCCTTCGTATTGATAGGTTGTATCAATCATGAAGTTCAACAGTTAGTGAGTTAAAATTCACAGAAGTTTGCCCTTTCTGAAAGGCAAACTAACTTGATTTAATTAACTCCAACGTTAGTCCCACATCGGATTTTGAGTAAAGGGGAGCAGTCAGCAGCCTATATAAATAGGGGTCTGCTCCCCTCCTCAAAAGTCGTCCCAAGCTCTAGATCTGAGCGGCTCTCGTAAATGTTGGAGCACGCTCGGATCTAGGCTAAAATTAATATTCTTCTTCTCCCTATATTTCTGCCTTACTCCTGAGGGCTCTACCAAAGCCACAAAGGAGTTCGGATTCGGATCCGAAATCTTGGCAAAGGTTCACTCGCGTGAAACTTTCTTCCGCGTGTGGTTGGCTCGGCGACACGGGGATTGATCACCTTGGGATGCGGAGTGGTTCGAGGAGCGGTTCGGGGAGCGGTTCAAGGAGCGGCTCGGTGTGAGACGGGGAGCGGCTCAGAAGACGGTGCGGAACATCTCGCCTGCCCCAGGGTTGAGATTTCGGGTATGTGTTTCAAGCATTAGTTTAATTTAATCGTAGTAGGTTAGATCCTTCTTGGGATGGTCAGATCCATCCCGAGTCGGCATAGATCTTGGCTAAGGGTCTTGTACCTTAGGGCTAAGTTAAATTGTTTAACTTCATGTTAATTAGATTAACTTGTTTATTCTTCCGCTGTAATTATTTTTATGTCTTTGTTCCGTCCGACTTAGGACGGGAATAGAGTTTTTGTGCCCTAAGGGTCCCAGAAAACCCTTCAGTAGTTTAGTGAACTCATTCTCTAATAAGCATCTGTGTCTCGCCTCCGATTTCACTAAATCGAATGATCATGAGATCATCTCCACTAACTCTTGGAAAAGACAGACGACACAATAGTCTTTTGATGCATTGATGTCCTTTCTCAATGCCTCTATGACTATGAACAATTTTAGACTTATGATCTTGACAGTCAATACATTTCATATGATCGTGATCCTCATCTCGATATATGTTTAACCTCGCATTAAGTCTCATGACTTTAACTAAGTGTTAAATGTAGATAGATCATATATAAATATACTCAGATAAATTGTGCCAAATAAAATATTATTATTTTGAATAAGATTCCAATTACAAAATAATTGGTATCGATGGCATATATTTCCAAACATCTCTCACTTACACTCATGCCCAATTATCCTGGAATCAAATACCACTTTTACATATGAGTCACTCTAGATGATCATGTGATAGAGCCTTTGTAAGTGGATCTACTGAGTTTGTCTTCTGCAGAGACACACAAGAGTTTTATGTACTTCTTCAATTCTATATCACATATGAAGTGATATCTACGAAGAATATCTTTGCAGCCTTGGTTCCTTGACCAAATCTCTAAACCATCGCAAGTACTTAAGAATTGTCTTGACTGATTTCTAGTGTGCTTCTCCAGGGTCAGACTGATATCGTTTCACTACACCGAGTGCAAAAAATGACATTTGGTCTTGTACATATCAAAGTTTATATGATGGATCCAACCGCCGAAGCATATGTGATCCCTATCATGCGATCTCTCTTTAAGTCAGTCATTGAAGACATCTTCTTGAAAGAGTTTATACCATGATTGGCCGGTATAAAACCGCACTTACCGTGCTAAACCATTTTAGCACTATGTCAATGTACTTAGACTGGGAGAGACTTAACATCCTTTTAAATCTATCTTTATAGATTTTTTACACTGAGTGTAAATGATGCTTCTCCCAAGTCCTTTACGGAGAATTTGTTCGATGGCAATCCTTTTGATAGAGTTCAACATCTCTATGTTGTTCATTATCAAAATGAATGACATCCACGTATAATACGAAGATGATTTAAAGAATCGCCACTAGTCTTATGCAGTCTACATGCTTTCTCTTCACTCCCACTGACCTTGAGACCTTCTGACTGAGTCATGTAACATTAATATTCTTCTGCCAGATTTCGTAGTCATAAGCGATGGCGAGTATAATCCGAATAGACTTATGTATGACTACTAGTGAGAATGTTTCGTTACCAGCCAGTCTTGCACACTTCTAATTTTCCATTTGCACCAATATTTCTCCTTGAAGATCCATTTGTAGCCTCTTTCCGGGATCAACAGGTAGGAAAGGACTTGTCAGCGATAAAAGCACACAAAGCGAGAACCCACTATAGTTCACTCCAAAAAGGCTTAGGAAGGTGTAGCACACTCTCCGCAGAAGTATTGCCCCGTCAACCGTGATGAATGAGTTACATAGGCCCGTTAGTTATACCGATCTGGATAAAGAGATGGGGGTAGGATCTTTCCTTCTTTCAGGAACGTAGATGTTCATGGTGTAGCATACTTGTTTACAATTGATCCTATGGTCAAAGAAAGGAAGTTGACTGATGCTACTCTGTTTTCTAAGGTCCATACCTTATTTACGCACATGGAATCCATTTTGGATTTCATTGCATCCAGCCATTTTTCATAGTCTATAATCTGAATGAATTTCTGGAAGCTAACAGAGTCATCATCGACTATGATGCTATCCTCGACACATCCATCTACGAGAAAACCATAGTACTTGTCAGGGGCTCGAGAAATCCTGCTAGACTTCGTAATGATTGGTTGATAAGTATCAGTTTTTGCCTCTCCCACTGGTTCCGAATTCTGTTCTTGTGTTAATTCTCCTTCTAGACATTCGTCCAGATCTACCACCTTGCCTACAGCTTCCTTCATAAGGAACTCCTTTCTAGAAAGGTGGCATGTTTGGAAACAACAACTCTTTGTTGTTTCGGGTGGTAGAAGATGTACCCCATAGAATGTTTTGGGTACCCAATGAATTTACACAAGACAGACCTATCATCCAATTTGTCTTGATTATGTAGTTTGACATATGCAGGACAACCTCATACCCTAATATGCTTAAGGTTGGGTTCCCTACCACTCCATATCTGAAATGGAGTCATCGGCACAGATTTGGAAGGAAGCTTATTGAGAATATATGTAGCAGTTTCTAGGGCATAGCCCCATAGGAAGGTTGGCAACTCTGCGTCACTCATCATGGATCACACCATGTCTAACAAAGTGAGATTCATTCTCTCTGACACACCGTACGTTGAGGTGTGTAAGGAGGCGTGACTTGAGACAGAATCCCATTCTCTTTTAGGTATGTAAGGAATTCTTGGCGCAAATATTCACCTCCTTGATCAAATCGAAGGATTTTAATACTCTTGCTTGTTTGTTTTTCTACTTCGTTACGATATTCTTTAAATCGCTCAAATGCATCAGACTTGTGTTTCATCAAGAACAAGTGTCCATACCTAGAGTGATCATCAGTAAACGTAACAAAGTATGAAAATCCTTTTCTTATTTGCGTAGACATGGGTCTGCATACATCCAAATGTACGAGACCCAAGAGTTCAGTAACTCTCTCCCCTTGTCCTACAAAAGGAGTTTTGGCCATTTTACCTTTGAGAAAAGACTCACAAGTGTTGTATGACTCATAATTTGAGAGGTCCAAAGACCGCTCTTTATGTAACTTGATAAGCCTCTTCTCTCCGATATAACCTAGTCTATAGTGCCAGAGGTAGGTTTCATTACAATCCGGTTCCTTACGTTTTCGTGCATTAACATTTAACACAACATCTTTACACAAAGTATACACACCGTTATTCAAGATTCCAAATCCCAGCAATTTACCATTATAGAAAATGTTCATAACCTTTTCATTGATTATAAAATTGTATTCGTCTCTAGCCAAAGCTAAGACAGAGATTACATTGCATAGAAAATTTGGAATAAAATAACATTTCTTCAAAATTGATATGGCGCAGTTCGTCAATGTGTGATGGATGTCTCCTATGGCCCCAGCAGCAACTCTTGCTCTGTTGCCGACCTGAAGAACAGCCTAATCCTTTTGCAGCCTTCTATTTCTTCTCAGACCTTGTAAATTATTATAGATGTGAGAACCCACATCGGTATCTAATACACATGCATTAGAAGTAACAGAAAGGACTATGCTCTGTATAACCATTATACCAGAAATTGAGGCATCAGTATGCTCCTTCTTCTTTTGCTCCAGGAACATCTTGCAGTTCCTCCTCCAATGACCTTTCTTATGGTAGAAATAACATTCTGCCTCAGCCGATGACTCCTTCTTCACCTTTCCCTTAACCTTCTCTATACCCTTATTAGGTTGAAGGGCATTCTTCTTCTTTCCTTTGCCCTTGGGCTTGGAGAAGAAGAAGAGCCGAAAACCAAAGCAAGAGACTTGCTCTTCGAGCTATCCTCAAATTTCTGAAGCATGTTGAGGAGTTCAGAAATCTCAACCTCTATCTTGTTCATAATGAAGTTACCTATAAATGGGGAAAATTTTGGGTTAAGAGAATAGGGATCAGGTCAATAGACAACTCGTGATCTATGATGAAACCTACCTGTGCAAGCTCTTCAATGTACCCAATCATATGGAGCACATGATCTTGCACCATGCACCCACTCATCTTCGTGCTAAATAGTTTACACGAAGCCTCTAACCTTGCGGCCCGAGATTGTTTCCCAAACAAATCTTTTGTATTAAGAAAGATGCTACAAACATCCATATGTTCGTGCCTCCTCTGGAGCTCATTGTCCATAGAGGCTAGAGTGAGGCAGCGTGCCTTTTCGTCATCCAGGAGCCATTGCCTATAAGATTCAACAATATCAACGCTGTCCCCTTTAGGTGGTTCTTTAGGTACGGCGGTCTTTGAGGACATAATTTATTCTTTCGAAAGAAAGGGCAAGCTTGATATATCTGATCAAGTCTTCATAATTATTGTCAGTGTGCCTATTCTTTTCTAAGATAAGCTTAAGTTTAGACGGCATTGCTGCAAATAATAGAACACCTAACTTTAGCATGCGTTCATCAATTTTAAATATATATAGATTGGTTTTTATCTAATTATATTCTCTCATTATTTTAGTGATCATCTCAACCCATATAGATTAAATGAATAGTGATGTTTAGTGGGAAAGGGATCCAACCACTTTGAGTTTCACAACCTTGAGTGTAGCCCAACAAGTTGCTCGACTCTGCGATCGGTAGATGATTCTTCATCAATCACATCATATGTGATTCCCTTATATGTTTTTACCCATATTCACTTATGATCTTGAGTATAACCCAACAAATCATAATGACTAGTCTAGTCTGACCCTTGCTTTTTTGTTCAATCCTAACATACAACGACACTCGAGTATGTTCACGACGTGATAGTTTGGGTTAAGCTGAACTACATCATATGTATAATGGAATTGATTTCCAGAAGATAGCCGTGCTATAGCTTGGGTGTAGCCTAACAACTATCCCAGGAATCCTCGATTGCCAAATTCCAAAAGCAAGGAGGGCTACGGATAATCATGAAAAGGATTTTTAACGTAATTGACTAGAATATAATCAATGGCTACATTATTAATAAATGGAGTTCTAGATTGATCTTGTTGAACACCCTAGGCTCGTTTGGCCATGTAGAATCACTTACCCATAGTAAGGGCGAGCCCTACTAGGGAGATCCAACCTAGACACTAAACGATTCTAGACACCGGCTCATGTATACCTTAAGAACACTGATTATCAAAATTATGCTTCATTGATATGTTTATAGGTTTATTAAATTAGTTAATCTTAATTAACTAGGTGATTTCTAAAAATAACATTTTAATAATCTAAATTTCATCACAGTATAGACATACCACACAATTATCATATAACAGAAAGAGAGACTAATTTTCGAAAAACTCAAAAGCACATGTACTTATTGTACAAGGCCGCTTTAGGGATGAATATTGCATATTATCACCAATAAATAACATCATTTATGCATAATTTATATTCATTTAGGCTTCATTATGCGCATATTGTGAATAACATTAGAAAAATGAGCTTATTCTATATTTCTGTGAACAATGAAATTTTTATTACTCTCTTGCACTTTCTTATATTTTTCAGGTGTAGATGATGTCCTCACGATTCCAATGCCTATTTTTGCAGAATTTTAGGACGTCGGGAGCACCCTCTACAAATTCCGAAAGAAAGCATTGAAGATTGAAGAGCTCAAAAAGAATCCACACTATCGCGTGTTACAACTCCACGCGGTCGCGTGGAGTGTAACACTCATGAGCTTGAAAAAGATTATCCCATGCGGTCATTTTAACAAGCCACATGACTGTGCAGAAAGGATTCAAGAACCCATGAAAATGGAGATCGACGTGATCATTTCAACGATCGATTGTTATTCACAAAATGAAATAGTGAGTCTGGGGTGTTAAATGGTTGTTTCAACGATCGATGCGACCCCGTCAATCTGTGGAGAATATGAGGCCTAGCCACGTGATACGATCACGTTTTGGACTCGAAGTGACTGTGTCAATTGAACTACTGTCTTCTTCCATGCAATTTATACGGTGGAACTCATTTGTTTTTGAGCCGTCGATATAATTGATCGACGAATAGGATTGACTGGGGGTTAGGACAGTATAAATTTGATTCTCCAGCCTCCATTTTGATCATCTTTGGATATTCTAAGGCTTGGAGACATGAATTTAGGGTTGGAGCTTGGAGGATATTAGGAGGAAGATTAGGGCTTCGATTTCTTCGATTCAAACGCAGATTTGATCTCTCTTCTTTTCTTCCCTTGTGTATTTCATATTATGTTGCATATAATCTGAATTAGGTGATGTTTAGTGACAAAACATTTCACTTTCTTATGTCAATGAGATAGAATTTTCTTTGTATTTGTTACAGATAAATCTAGGTCTTTATGATTCGTGATTTTTATGTTTCATTCTTATCTCGATGGGAGATTTGTTATGTCTATTAGTCTCTATGATTGCTTGATGGATTATCCAAGAGGGTATTCCTTAATAGAGGATGAGATGCTTCGAGAGGGGGTTTCATTATGTTTATAGCCAAGTGATTGATAACATAATAGATTCAATGTATTCGATTGTGTAGACAGACATTATCCGAAATCGAATTACGTTTGTATTAAGATATCGCCCTCGTGTATGCTCCGAGAGGATGCATGAGGGACTTGAGATATATCGTTCGTATATGCTTCGAGAGGACCCACGATTGATCTTAGAATCACATTCATAATTCTCCTAGGTGATCCCACAACACATGCAAATCCCACTATTTCTTTATCATTAATTAGCTAACCTGCTTTAGGTATCCTAGATCACCACTCACACCATCTATGCATATCGCCAGTTTTGTAGATTGAGAAGGCATTAGTTTTGCCATCACATTTCCATTCTTAAACAAACATGTATAATTGTAAACCATTGTCTATGTGGATTCGATACCCAACTCATCAGGATATATTGTTTTGACGACTCCTACACTAGGGATTTAAGTACAAGCAATTTTGGTACCGTTACCGGGGACAACAGTTTTGCAATTCACATGTTTGATTGAGTTTGCTATCTCTTAGGATGAGTCTGTTTGTTTCTTTATTTTTCACTTTTTGAGTCCTTTTATTTTCCCTAATTTTTTGTGCTTTGAAAAAATTTAAAATTTTAAAAAAATTATGGAAAGTGACGTGATCTTTTTAGAATTTATTTCAGTGTTGTCCTAAATATTACAGTCTTTCCATGGTACGATTGGAGAACCCATGTTTACTTTGGAAAATTTTGAAACGACATTGAGCACTTTATTTGTTGGGAACCCACACATAAATAGATTATTTCTCAGATATTTCCCATATTTGTTAAGAGATTATGCATTGGATTGGTTTGATTCTTTATCTCATGATTCATTTTATACTTGGTTGTCTTTTAAAACTGAGTTTTATAATGCATTTCTCCATGCTTTCTTGAAACATGCACAGATGTAGCAGGCATTGAAGCAACAGATATCGAGCTTTACCCAGAGAACAGAGAGTATATCTTCCAGGCTTGGGGGAGGTTCAATGGGTGCCTGCTAGACTATCCACAACATGTGTTCGACTTGCACCATCTCCTTAGATTTTTTTACGAGGGACTACAGCCACAGGTGTAGAAGCACGTAGAGAAGAAGAGTGATGGAGCATTTTTGGACATGGAGTTAGAGGATGCATGGAGATTCCTGATGACCTCGTGGAGAGCGAGCAGACTGTGACATAGGGAGAATAGTCATTTATACTTGAAGATGAAGACCAGGACTTTTCATTTGAGGATACCACCCAGCAGGTTCGAACACATCCCGAGGACCCATTTGAGGGCTCTCTGCATAGCCATCCCATAAACTTTCAGGAAGAATCAAATGATAGGTTGCTTTGGAGCCAAGTAGATGAACTAGAGCGTAGTCATCTTGATGAGCATGAGGAGAGAGATGATGGAGTGCATGTGGATCGTGTTGGAGACACGATGCGATTGTACGTTGATGATGATGAGGGAGTGGAGAGTAGCGAAGGAGAGTGACGTTGATGACGTGGATGTGCCTAATCTATGTCACCCTTCAGACTCAACCCCGCAGCTTGAGGAGCGTGATTATATGGGTAGAGTCGCTGAGTATTTTTAATTTCGTATTGTTTAGGAGGATGTGTGCATAGGAGAGATTCTTCAACCTGTTAGGGTTTCTATCATGCATAACTAGTTTATACACATCGAAAAAATAGAAACATACCAAGATCCATGCATTTCAAATCGATTCGATGAGATTACTAACCTTTATTGACGATTCGAATGTATCAAACTGCAGGTGCTACTCAATGAACGACCACCCTCTACTAGTATCCACATGCGAACGTCACGAACGGGAATTGCAAGGGTGCTAGCTCCTTCTCCGCAACTAGGGTTTCTCTCTCGCTCTTTACTTTTTAAAAACGGGACAGACAGATTGAATGTGTAACTAACTGAAAATCATCTCTATATCATATATAGAGTCCCACGTTAACCCTTTAACGTGTTTCACTTACGCTGAGATATCTCTTAGGGATAATATCTTATCTGTTAACTCTTTAACATGCTTCAGTTACGCATAGATATCTTAGGGATAATATCTTATCAAGATACAATATCTGATAGTTAAGATATATCCTTATTACAAGTTTCAAATCAGATTCGAAATCTCGTTTAAAACCATATCCCATCTATTACGCTTTTTGTGTGCGACCTAATAGGCTCATATCAAATTGGCAGTGGGCCTAATCCCATTAAAAGCCCACAAGTCATAATTGATCTCTAGCAATACATTATAACTACCCAATTAATATGAATATCGTTAGTATGATATTTACGTAACTAATAAAACATGTAGAAATCCTTTTGTCTCAAGATATCTGATTTAAACATAAGTCATGGACAATGTCATACTTATATTGTTCAAACATTTAATTTCTCGACTACTAAGTAGACTAATAATATCAAATGACATTCATTTGTGCACGGCCATGCTTTCTCAGTCCTACTTATCAAGGAGCCCATTAGATATCTCTCTTATAAGAGAGGGAAAAATTCCATCTTGTTCATTCACTTTCCTCTGCATAATTCACATTATGTTCAATCATAACCATTCTGATTAACTGATTAAAGATAAAGTTTGGTTATGTCAAAACATGATGTACCTTATGTATGAAACTGTGATGATTTCAGGTCTAAGGATTCTATGACATAACATTATGCGATCATTTATGTCACTGATCCATGTAATGATCTCATAGCGAGTCTATCCAGTACATTGTTCTCCAACAAGTACCTATAAGTTTGATTTGGATCACCATACATATAATTACCGCATAATTATCAACCAAACTCATACTAGTCTTAATTCATCATTATACCTTTAATGATGAATGACTAGGGATGCTTAGAATAACATAAAATAGCTATTCAAACATTATTATAATGAAACATGCAAGCAATATAACAATAACATTAGGAAAAACATTTTATAAATGAAAAATGACATAACACAGAAGTCCAAATATTTGGCCTAGGGCATAACCACTAACACAACCTACTTTGGAGCTCGAGCCATGCATTACCACAAATTCTTTTCAGCAGCCCTTATTTCTGTCCCCTCAGGATGTACACCATGCCATCATTCATAATTTCAGGGGAAACCACAGAGTTTAGGGAGACTTGCAGAGTTTACGTTTTTTGATGGGGAGGATGAAGAAGATGAAAGTGATTGCGAGATGGTATACATTGGACCCGAGTTTCATTTCCCTCCATGTCCTCCTCTGCAGCCATTTCTCCCTTCTTCCGAGATAGAGTATAAGCCAATGCAAAGCATTACACTTTAGGGAAGTTCCCAACAAACCATGCCTTGTTTTTCTGAATCTCAAATCCCAATTCCTTACATTTTAGATTCAGAATATTGTTAGAATTAAAATTTGTTTATTTCGTATGACGATCCTTATTGGAACTCCTATGTTTCAGGGCATGTACATTTATCTTGGATCGACACTGCTTGTCTTCCACTAACCAAAGAAATATGTGCCACGAAGATGTTGGGAGCAATGTTGCTTGGATCCAAGGACGTCGGTGGAGGCGTCACTTCGAAGCAGTTGGCAAAGGAGCGAAAGGAGCCGATGGAGCAGTTATCACCACCATTGGAAGTTTCGGATCGACCATTTGATCACGGTGCCTTCTATCCAGTAGTGTAGATAAAAAATAAATTTTTTATATTTATTCTTTATTAGTAGTATGTTTTTTTATGTTTTGCATTGAATAATCATATACTCTTTCAACATTGAGGACACTGCTTGTCTTTAGTTGGGGGGAGAGTATTAGGTAGCATAGTGTATAGTTTTATATGCTTTTGTTTCATTTTTGTTTAGAAAATTTTTGCAAACATCACCATTCATACTACATGCATATCATATTTTCCTTTAACCTGGCCACTAGTTCATTGCGTAGTCTCTTGTGCATGCATGTGTGAACTTTTTCAGGATATACATGTTCAAAACCTTTGATGTAGTTATGACATGATGTAGATTAGCTTTTCATATGATTTGGTATGATAATATGCCGTTTATGATATAGGTGCACAATTTCCATGATTTGAGTCTTGAAAGAACTTAAGATTAGTTTGAATAAATTCATGTTGTGCAAGATTCATTTGTAGGTAAATTGATTTGAATAGTTAATAATCTTCATGGAGGTGGCTATTAACATTTCTGAATCTATTACTTATGAATGGGTTTGATTTGCTACGTCTTAATAAAAAAATGATGAATAAAATGCATCGTTCTTCCTACTTTTGTTGAGTAGCCAGATATCTGTGCCTCAAGAAGCATTGGAGACTCGCGTCGAAAAACGAGGTTTGGAAGAGTATATGAAAGAATAACTGAAACTTAGGAGGTTTGAGTTAGTAGGTCCGATGGGTCCTTCTCGGCCGAATGCCCTAAAATCTTTTGATTTGGGAGTCATTGACTCAACACTTGCTACATGTACCTTCCTAAGTTTTCACACACACAAAAAGAGAAAAAGAAAACAATCATGATTTAGCATGTCAACCCATGACTGAGGAATGATGAAACTTTTTGTGAATGTCAATATCTTATGGACATTCATAAAACTAGGATATGAGATTTTACCTTGCTTATGATGAATGCATAATCTCAATGTATACATTACTAATTGTATGTTGGATAGAGAAAATTTCATGGTATTTGTTCTCATTCATATATGTTCATATGGCTTATCGATTTATATTGAAAAGTGATGTCTCTCGTTGTGCCATGATCATTTCATAATATTTTGATATGCTTATTACTTATTCTGAAAAAGATCGCTTATTCTGCTAGAGACTAGGAAAAAGCTAGTTGGGTGTATGATTAGGGATGAATATTGCATATTATCACCCGCTAAATAACATCATTTTGTGCATAATTTATATTCATGTTGGCTTCATTATGCGCATATTGTGAATAACATTAGAAAATGGAGCTTATTCTCTGTTTATGTGCAAAATGCGATTTTATTGCTCTCTTGCGCTTTCTTATATTTTTCATGTGTAGATGATGTCCCGATAATTTCAACGCCAATTTTTACATATTTTTAGGATGTCGGGAGCACTCTCTACAAATTCCAGAAAAAAGCGTTGAAGATCGAAGAGCTAGAAAAGAATCCACACGTTCACGTGTTACAACTCCACGCGGTCGCGTGGAGTGTAACGCTCGTGAGCTTGACAAAGTGTATCCCATGCAGTCATTTCAACAAGCCACATTACTATGTGGAAAGGATTCAAGAACCCAGGAAAATGGAGATAGAAGCAGTTGTTTTAATGATCAACGTGACCCCGTTGTTATTCGTAAAATGAAATAGTGGGTCTGGGGGTGTTAAACGGTCGTTTCAATGATCGATGCGACCGTATCGATTTGTGGAGAATATGAGGCCTAGTCGCACAACACAACCGTGTCGAACTCGATGCGACCACGTCGATTGCGCTGCTATCTTCTTCCATGCGATTTATACGGCTGAACCCATTTAACGACCACTTTTCGTTGTACTTTGTTCGTGCACGTGCCTTTGGCCGTGCACGTGTTTATTTTAGACTTTATTTGTTTGCGAACACTTTGTTGTGATATGCCGTTGTGAACACCTCTGAGAGTATTAAATAGTGGCACTAATTTGGAACGACATTTCTCGAGTCGTTTCCCCACAATTTAATCTTATTCGATGAGACGTTGCGATTTTCACTTTTGACGGGAGACGTTTCTATTTTTAGTTTCGTCGTCCAACGTCAAAATTGAGATCCATCTTCTTAGTTAGCTCACTTTCGTCATCACGATCACCCCGATATTTATTTTATAATTTTTGGAGTTTATTTGACCACTTTTATATTTTTAGCAAGGTTTATAATATTTTTAATAATTACGTTTTAAATTATTTTCGGCCAAATAAAATTTATTTGAGTTTCAAACGTTTTAAATAATTTTTGAGCCAAATCTTAGCCCTTATCTTGGCCGCACCCAATCCCTATGTGATTAGGAAGAGTAGATTTGAATTTTAAATTAATTTAAACTCCTAATCCCATTAGGATTAGCCCTAGACCTAGTCAACCCCTCTACACTATATAAACAACCTTTAGAAAGACCTATTTTCGCAAGAAAATAACCCTAGCCGCTTCCAAAACCCAAATTTGACATTGCGACGAATCGTCGCAACGTTGCCACGAACTACCCCCGCACCGACCGAAGAAACGGGCCACTTTTCCCCGCTCCGACCGATAGCCGCCCTCGCACCGCACCCCGCTGCTGCCGCCCGCTCTGTTCCCCCGCTCCGACTGAGAGGAGCTCTTGGTCAGACCGAGAGCATAACCCGCATCCCCGCTCCGCACCGACCCCGCTGCTGCCGTCGCTCTGTCGCCCCGCCTCCGCCCGTGTCTGACCGAGCGGATCGCCCGCACCGACCGAAGCCGCAACGTTGCAATGTTGCAACGTTGCAAGCCTCGCATCCGCAGCGCCCGACCGGTGCTGTCCCTCGCACCGACCGACGAATTCCTCCGCACCAAGCCCCCGCCCGCACCGCTGCAGCCCGCTGCGCTGCAATCCCCGCACCAAGCGTGCCCGACCGAGAGAACTCCCCGCACCAAGGCTGTACTACCGAGAGCCATTCGTCGCAACCCCGCACCCGTCGTACCACTTGCCACCGTGGGCCCCCCAAGTTCTCCAGAGGTATTGTGGGTCCCCCATTGGTCCCTAGGACTACTGTGGGCCCCACCTAGGTGCTTTCTCTTCGAGGAATTTCCGCGTACGACGTTGTGACACGTCGTAGCCCGTCGTCGCACGTGCTAGCTTTGGAATCTGGAATCGTTGCTCCAGTTGATGCTTTGAACTTTCCAGCGAGGAATCTAATTGGAATCTGGACTTGGAGCGCGTTCTTTTATTCCAACCCCTGGCGTTGCTACCCGACGCCAGTGTAGCTTTCGCGTCGTGTTAAGGTAACACTTTGCACCCCTAGGACCCCCAACCCAAATGCATGCTAATCAAGACTAAAATCAGTATCTTTAAAGTATTTTTAAATGTTTTAGAACTCACTAATCAAGATTAATAAAACGGATGTAGGCCGGTGGACTTGAGCACGTAGGATATCGTGACTTTGGACTCGTTGTACGGTGTTTCTCTGACGTGATACTTGCAGGCAAGTGAAACTTGCCAACTCTTGTGTAGGGTCATGTTTTTAGGCCACTTCCTTGTTTTTAGCGTAAAAGAGACTAGACAGTGAAATGATAGCTGTCTAGACGCAATTTCAGGTCTAGATTGACAACGAAGCTAGATCCGTCACCCTACCATGTCATGCATGCATTGATATCTGTCACGTTTAAATTCCTTAACTGTACGCACTTTTAACTGCCATGCATTGCATTTTACATGCCATCCAGTTGATTGTCGCATTCGTAGCACACGCTACAATACTTGTACTGGTACTTCCTTGTCCGGCTAGGTGCACCCCTATGCCATCATGTTAATAACACTTCCTGGCTCGTGATCCAGAAGCGGGCCTCATGTGTTGGTCAAAAGCCAATGCCCGATACACGTGGAGGGGTAGGGATAAGCGATCACCTGAGCTTAGGAGTTGGCCCGCGCAGCCACTCTAGCCAGAAGGCGTAGTCTCTGTGCACGAGGTGCTTACTTGTCTTGTACTTGTCTTGTGAATGATTTCTGTAATATTTGTCATCCATGCCATGTTTAGATGCCATGCTCGTACTTTACTTTACTTTACTTTACCTGTTGCACGCATACTTTAATTGCCATGTCATCGCATCATGCTAGAACTGCTAGGTTGCTTTACCTGTACCTACTTTCAGTTTCCTTGCACAAGTCTCTTGTAGACTTGCTGACATGTTCCCCTTGCTCTTTTGGGTGTCACATGTTAGACCCTGAGCCAGAGACAGTTGTTGAGGACGAGGTGTTTGCTGACGCTGAGCCTGAGCCTACGTTCGTCGAGGAGTTCGAGGACACCGGAGACCAGTCTTAGAGACTGTTGAGTTACTTTTGCTTTAGGTTGCTGTTAGTTGTCGGTGCTTGCACCATTTACTCTGCTTTTGTACTTTGTACTTTTGTTGGCCATGCTGGGGCCTCTTTTAGACTCTTTTTATTTTGAGCCTGGTGGCTTTTCTGCGATGTTGAAATTTATTATTATGGATATTCTGAGATTTATCCTTTGTCTCATTTCCTTATTATTATCTTTGTTTCGTTTTCACGTTGCAAGGACCTGCAGTTTAAACTGATTGACGCTTATCGGACTTGCAGCTTTGTAGCTTCAAGTCTGAGCGGACCTTCTCACGCTTCGCCTCCACATTTTGGGAAGCGGGGCGTGACAGGTTTTGTTGGTGGCCTATGCAGGTCCCTTCTTGCGATTGCGAACTAACGGAACAACGATAATAACGGAATGTCCATTAAATAAATTGCAACATCTAAGTCATTAAGCTTTGAGTCTAATTTGTTTGTTCGTTTTCTATGTCATTAGATGGCTGGACGATGACAGACCTGATCTGGTAGTGGGCCCAATCGTGCTGAGGTACCGGATAGAGAGCCCACCAATGCTGAGATCATGAGGATGATGCATCAGATGATGCAGGTGTAGCAAGGCATGCTCCAGAATACCCAGAATACCCAGAGTGCTCCTCGCCACGAGCCAGGAGCGAAGCAGTTTCGGGAGCTGGGCCCGACTTACTTTGATGGATCTGAGGGACCGTTGGCTGCCGAGGAGTGGATCAGGAATACCGAGGATAATATGAAGATGTCGAAGGTCAACCCAGCTGGATGGGTTGATCTGGTGAAGAAGCAGCTTAAGGATAATGCCCGCAACTGGTGGGATGTAGAGGAGGAGCTGTTGACGACGCCGATACCTTGGGCTACTTTCAAGTCTAGGTTCGATGAGGAGTACTTTCCGAAGGCTGCCAGGAGAGAGATGTTGCAGCGATTCATTGAGCTGAAGCAGGGAAATATGACGGTGGACCAGTACCACCAGGAGTTTACTAGGCTGAGTCGCTTCGCGCCAAAGATGGAAGAGGATGCTGAGGAGAAGGCTCAGAGGTTTCTGCAGGGTCTTTCCCTAGACTTGCAGAGCCTGATGTCTACGACGGATATGGAGTCATATCAGAAGTTGCTAGTAGCTGCTCGGAGACAAGAGCTGATTACGAGGCAGAAGAGAGGACAGATTTCTGGAGCTGGGAAGAGGCCTGTGGAGTAGGTCAGAGGAGTGGTTAGGCCTGGGACCAGGCCTAATCAGCCAGTGCAGTTCAAGAGGCCAGGTGTGCCTCCTCAGAAGACTTGCTATTTCTGTGGCAAGACCGGGCATGTTAAGGAACAGTGTAGGAAGATGTTGGGACAGTGCCTGATTTATGGAGATCCTACTCATGCTATGAAGGAGTGCCCGAAGTCTAAGCTACCTTGGAAGGAACATGTTGCCGCACAGCCGTTGCAGCAGAGAGCACCTGTTCCTGTAGGTCGTGGAGCACCCCTCGCTCTACAGAGGTAGGCTTTTCAGTAGGCCATGCAACCGAGGAGGCAGGCTTACCTGATGACAGCAGTGGAGAGCGAGGCTATGGATGAGGTTATCGCAGGTAACTCTCGATCTAGTTGTTTCCTTCCTTAATTAGTTTTGATAGTTAGCTTATGTTTGGTTGTTTGCATATGATTGTTTGCTAGAATAGGGTTTGATTGTTAGACTGTTTGTTAGGTGTGATTTTGGTTTGCACATTTCCTGCACGAGTCCTCTTTGACTTAGGTGCATCGATGTGCATTATTTCTCGGAGCTTCGTGGAGAAGCATTCCTTGACGACCTCCCCTCTTCCCAAGAGTTGGAACATCGTTACAAGAAATGGCGTGATCTCGGTGCATCGTGGGTGCAATTCTTGCCCTTTGGTGGTTTGTGGACATGAGCTTTACGCTGATTTCATTGTCCATGACATCATCAACTACGATGCAGTGCTTGGAATGGATTGGCTTACGAGCTTCTATGCTACGATCGATTGTCGGAGGAAGAAGGTGGTGTTCGAGGTCCCTGGACATCCGGTGTTTGAGTTCAGTCGTGGTAGCAGTTCGCTTGGTCCTGTCAGGTTTCGGGCCAAGCCGGTGGAGATTGTTGCTATGCAGATGGAGCAGAGTAGACCAGCTGTGGTACATGAATTCGACGACGTCTTCCCCGAGGAGATGTCTGGACTGCCACCCGATCGAGCTCTCGAGTTTTCGATCGATCTTGTTCCGGGAGCGCAGCCTATTTCGAAGGCGCCGTATCAGATGGCTCCAGCAGAGTTGGAGGAGTTGCGTAGGCAGTTGGATGAGCTTCTACTGAAGGGTTACATCAATCCTAGTGTGTCTCCGTAGGGAGCACCGGTGTTGCTGGTAAAGAAGAAGGATGGTTCGCGACGCATGTGTATGGATTACCGGGAACTGAATGATGTGACTATCAAGAATAAATATCCCTTGCCTCATACATCTTTGATCAACTTGGAGGATCGAGGGTGTTCTCTAAGTTGGATTTTAGGAGTGGCTACCATCAGCTTAAGGTGAAGAAGGACGACATCCCGAAGACAGCGTTCAGGACGAAGTATGGTCACTACGAGTTTGTGGTTATGCCATTTGGTGTAACCAATGCGCCCGCAGTCTTTATGAACCTGATGAATTTGGTCTTCTACGACTTTCTAGACAAGTTTGTCGTTATCTTTATTGACGACATTCTGATCTATTCAAAGTCGGAGGAAGAGCCTGCATCGCACTTGAGGACAGTGTTGGAGATCTTGAGGAAGCATCGTTTGTATGCTAAGTATTCCAAGTGCGAGTTTTGGCTGGATAGAGTTTCTTTTCTCGGGCATGTGGTGTCTGGTGATGGAATTTCTGTGGATCCCGAGAAGATTACGGCTATCAGAGAGTGGCCGGTTCCGCAGTTGGCGTCTGAGATCCGGAGCTTCCTTGGACTTGCAGGATATTATCGACGTTTCATTAAGGACTTTTCTCGGATCGCTGAGCCG
Source organism: Scilla litardierei (assembly GCA_030789695.1). Taxonomy (NCBI): domain Eukaryota; kingdom Viridiplantae; phylum Streptophyta; class Magnoliopsida; order Asparagales; family Asparagaceae; genus Scilla; species Scilla litardierei. The sequence goes on from CM061142.1 coordinate 474,212,332, forward strand.
ATGACCAGACTGACGCGGAAGGATGTACCATATGTTTGGTCTGATGATTGCAAGAAGGCTTTTGGTATTCTGAAGGAGAGATTGACGACTACCCCTGTACTTGCTGTGCCTGATCGGAGTGGAGGATTCGAGATCTTTTGCGATGCTTCTGGCAAAAGTCTTGGATGTGTGTTGCATCAGCATGGGCATGTGGTTACGTATGCTTCTCGTCAGCTTAAGGCTCATGAGAAGAATTACTCGACACATGATTTGGAGTTGGCCGATGTCGTATTTGCGCTGAAGATTTGGAGGCACTTCCTGCTGAGTGAGAAAGTGAAGATCTTCACTGATCACAAAAGCTTGAAGTATATCTTTACACAGAAGGAGCTCAACATGCAACAGCGTCGATGGTTGGAGCTCATGGCAGACTACGAGATTGACTTGCAGTATCACCCTGGCAAGGTGAATGTGGTTCCGGATGCGCTGAGCAGACTTCCAGCGGTGATGATGTTGACTTCGCAGTGGAGATTGCAGCAGGATTTTTGCGAGACTGGTATTGAGATTATTCTTCCTGAAGAGACCTCTTTGTTGATGAGTATGCAGATACAGTCGACGATCGTGGATAGGATCAAGGCTGGACAGGCTGGTGATGCTAAGCTGGTGAAGATTCGGGAGCAGGTGGAAGCCGGTCTGCGGACTGACTTCTTGATTCACGAGGATGGTTCGTTGAGATTTGGAGCCAGGTTGTGTGTGCCAGCTGGAGATATCAGAGAGGAATTATTGGTGGAGGCACACAGTTCGCCGTATTCTATGCATCCTGGTGGCACCAAGATGTATAAGGATCTTCGTCTGAACTTTTGGTGGCATGGTATGAAGAGGAGTATGGCTCGGAGTGTAGCCAAGTGTTTGGTTTGCCAACAAATAAAGGCGGAGCATCAGCGTACGACAGGGTTGCTACAACCGATTCCGATTCCGGAGTGGAAGTGGCAGCACGTCACTATGGATTTCGTGACTGGACTATCTCGGAGTCCGAAGCAGAATGACGCGATTTGGGTGATCGTAGACCGATTGACCAAGTCCGCGCACTTTATTCCCTTCTGAGTAGGACAGTCTACCGAGACGCTGGCGAGGAGATATATGGAGGTAAATTCTTTTACCCTCCATTTTATTTCCATTTCCTAGTTTAGATAGTGACGTAACGTGAATCGTGCAGGAGATCGTACGACTTCACGGAGTCCCCGTGAGTATCGTGTCGGACAGAGACACGAGATTCACATCTCAGTTTTGGCAGAGTCTGCAGAAGAGCTTGGGTATGAGTCTGAGTTTCAGCATGGTGTACCACCCGCAGACGGATGGCCAGTCCGAGAGGACGATTCAGATTTTGGAGGACATGTTGAGAACGTGCATGTTGGACTTCAAGGGATCTTGGGAGGATCATCTCCATCACGTTGAGTTTGCCTACAATAACAGCTACCAGGCAAGTATTGGAATGGCGCCTTTCGTCGCGCTATATGGAAAGAAATGTCGATCACCACTGAGCTGGGATGACATTGGAGATCGGGAGCTGTTAGGACTGGAGATGATTGTGGAGGCTATGTATGTTGGGAGGAACATCCGGGAGAAGCTGAGGATTGCGCAGGACCGTTTCAAGCATTGGGCCGATGCCAAACGGAGGCCTTTGGAGTTTCAGCCTGGCGATCATGTCTTTCTGAAGATTTCTCCGAACCGCAGAGTTATTCGATTCGGGAAGAGAGGCAAGCTGAGTCCAAGGTACATTGGGCCGTTTGATGTCCTGGAGAGAGTTGGAGCTGTGGCTTATCGCTTGGCGTTGCCACCGTCGCTGGTGGGAGTCCACGACGTATTTCACGTATCTCAGTTACGTCGATACGTTAGTGATCCATCCCATGCTGTGGATTTCTCGAAGATTACGGTTCATCCGGATCTGTCTTATGATCAGCAGCCCATTGAGATTCTAGATCGTCGACAGAAGCAGCTGAGGAATAAGACCGTCGACTTGGTTCGAGTGCAATGGTGTCACGGTTCCCCTGGTGAGTCCACCTGGGAGCGTGAAGATGAGATGAGAGAGCGCTTCCCGCACCTTTTCCCGAGCAGTGCTTGAAGTTGATTCCGAGGACGGAATCATTTCTAAGGTGGGGAGGATGTAACGACCACTTTTCGTTGTACTTTGTTCGTGCACGTGCCTTTGGCCGTGCACGTGTTTATTTTAGACTTTATTTGTTTGCGAACACTTTGTTGTGATATGCCGTTGTGAACACCTCTGAGGGTATTAAATAGTGGCACTAATTTGGAACGACATTTCTCGAGTTGTTTTCCCACAATTTAATCTTATTCGATGAGACGTTGCGATTTTCACTTTTGACGGGAGACGTTTCTATTTTTAGTTTCGTCGTCCAACGTCGAAATTGAGATCCGTCTTCTTAGTTAGCTCACTTTCATCATCACAATCACCCCAATATTTATTTTATAATTTTTAGAGTTTATTTGACCACTTTTATATTTTTAGCAAGGTTTATAACATTTTTAATAATTACGTTTTAAATTATTTTCGGCCAAATAAAATTTATTTGAGTTTCAAACGTTTTAAATAATTTTTGAGCCAAATCTTAGCCCTTATCTTGGCCGCACCCAATCCCTATGTGATTAGGAAGAGTAGATTTGAATTTTAAATTAATTTAAACTCATAATCCCATTAGGATTAGCCCTAGACCTAGTCAACCCCTCTACACTATATAAACAACCTTTAGGAAGACCTATTTTCATAAGAAAATAACCCTAGCCGCTTCCAAAACCCAAATTTGACGTTGCGACGAACTACCCCCGCACCGACCGAAGAAACGTGCCACTTTTCCCCGCTCCGACTGATAGCCGCCCCCGCACCGCACCCCGCTGCTGCCGCCCGCTCTGTTCGCCCGCTCCGACCGAGAGGAGCTCTCGGTCAGACCGAGAGCACAACCCGCATCCCCGCTCTGCACCGACCCCGCTGCTGCCGCCGCTCTGTCGCCCCGCCTCCGCCCGTGTCTGACCGAGCGGATCGCCCGCACCGACCGAAGCCGCAACGTTGCAACGTTGCAACGTTGCAAGGCCCGCATCTGCAGCGCCCGATCGGTGCTGCCCCCTGCACCGACCGACGAATTCCTCCGCACCAAGCCCCCGCCCGCACCGCTGTAGCCCGCTGCGCTGCAATCCCCGCACCAAGCGTGCCCGACCAAGAGAACTCCCCGCACCAAGGCTGTACGACCGAGAGCCATTCGTCGCAACCCCGCATCCGTCGCACCACTTGCCACCGTGGGCCCCCCAAGTTCTCCAGAGATATTGTGGGTCCCCCATTGGTCCCTAGGACTACTGTGGGCCCCACCTAGGTGCTTTCTCTTCGAGGAATTACCGCGTACGACGTTGCGACACGTCGTAGCCCGTCGTCGCACGTGCTAGCTTTGGAATCTGGAATCGTTGCTCCGGTTGATGCTCTGAACTTTCCAGCAAGGAATCTAATTGGAATCTGGACTTGGAGCGCGTTCTTTTATTCCAACCCCTGGCGTCGCTACCCGACGCCAGTGTAGCTTTCGCGTCGTGTTAAGGTAACACTTTGCACCCCTAGGACCCCCAACCCAAATGCATGCTAATCAAGACTAAAATCAGTATCTTTAAAGTATTTTTAAATGTTTTAGAACTCACTAATCAAGATTAATAAAACGGATGTAGGCCGGTGGACTTGAGCACATAGGATATCGTGACTTTGGACTCGTTGTACGGTGTTTCTCTGACGTGATACTTGCAGGCAAGTGAAACTTGCCAACTCTTGTGTAGGGCCATGTTTTTAGGCCACTTCCTTGTTTTTAGCGTAAAAGAGACTAGAGAGTGAAATGATAGCTGTCTAGACGCAATTTAAGGGTCTAGCTTGACAACGAAGCTAGATCCGTCACCCTGCCATGTCATGCATGCATTGATATCTGTCACGTTTAAATTCCTTAACTGTACGCACTTTTAACTGCCATGCATTGCATTTTACATGCCATCCAGTTGATTGTCGCATTCGTAGCACACGCTACAATACTTGTACTGGTACTTCCTTGTCCGGCTAGGTGCACCCCTATGCCATCATGTTAAAAACACTTCCTGGCTCGTGATCCAGAAGCGGGCCTCATGTGTTGGTCAAAAGCCAATGCCCGATACACGTGGAGGGGTAGGGATAAGCGATCACCTGAGCTTAGGAGTTGGCCCGCGTAGCCACTCAAGCCAGAAGGCGTAGTCTCTGTGCACGAGGTGCTTACTTGTCTTGTACTTGTCTTGTGAATGATCCATGTAATATTTGTCATCCATGCCATGTTTAAATGCCATGCTCGTACTTTACTTTACTTTACTTTACCTGTTGCAATCATACTTTAACTGCCATGTCATCGCATCATGCTAGAACTGCTAGGTTGCTTTACTTGTACCTACTTTCAGTTTCCTTAAACAAGTCTCTTGTAGACTTGCTGACATGTTCCCCTTGCTCTTTTGGGTGTCACATGTTAGATCCTGAGCCAGAGACAGTTGTTGAGGACGAGGTGTTTGCTGACGCTGAGCCTGAGCCTACGTTCGTCGAGGAGTTCGAGGACACCGGAGACCAGTCTTAGAGACTGTTGAGTTACTTTTGCTTTAGGTTGCTGTTAGTTGTCGGTGCTTGCACCATTTACTCTGCTTTTGTACTTTGTACTTTTGTTGGCCATGTTGGGGCCTCTTTTAGACTCTTTTTATTTTGAGCCTGGTGGCTTTTCTGCGATGTTGAAATTTATTATTATGGATATTCTGAGATTTATCCTTTGTCTCATTTCCTTATTATTATCTTTGTTTCGTTTTCGCGTTGCAAGGACCTGCAGTTTAAAGTGATTGACGCTAATCGGACTTGCAGCTTTGTAGCTTCAAGTCTGAGCGGACCTTCTCACGCTTCGCCTCCATGTTTTGGGAAGCGGGGCGTGACAACCCATTTGTTTTAGCCATTGATTTAATCGATCGACTGATAGGACTAACTGGGGGTTAGGGCAGTATAAATATGATTCTCTAGCCTCCATTTTGATCATCTTTGGATATTCCAAGGCTCTATAGATGAGAATTTAGGGTTGGGGCTTGGAGGAGCTTTGGAGGAAGATTAGGGCTTCGATTTCTTCGATTCAAACACAGATTTGATCTCTCTTCTTCTCTTCCATTGTGTATTACTTATTGTATTGCATTGTAATCTGATTTGGGTGATGTTTAGTGACTAGGCATTTCACTTTCTTATTGCAATGAGATAGAATTTGCTTTGTATGTGTTGTGGATAAATCTAGGGTTTAATAATTCGTGATTTTTATATTTCATGCATATTTCGATGCGAGATTTGTTATGTCTATTAGTCTCTACGATTGCTTGATGAATGATCCAAGGGGTATTCCTTAAGAGAGGATGAGATGCTTCGAGAGGTGGTTTTGTTGTGTTTTTAGCCATGGGATTGATGTCATAATAGATTTAGTGTATTCGATTGTGCAGGCCGACAGTATCCGAAATCGAATCACGTTTGAATTGAGATATCGCCCTCGTGTACGCTGCGAGAGGATGCACGAGGGAATTGAGATATATCATTTGCGTATGCTCTGAGAGGATGCATGATTGACCTTAAAATCGCATTCATAATTCCCTTAGGTGACCCCACAGCACATGCAAATCACCCTATTTCTTTATCCTTAATTAGCTAACCTGCTTTAGGTATCCTAGATCACCACTCAAACCATCTATGCATGGAGCCAATTTTGTAGATTGAGAAGGCATTAGTCTCGCCATCACATTTCCATTCTTAAACAAACCTGTATAATTGTAAACCATTGTCTATGTGGATTCGATACCCGACTGATCGATATATATTGCTTTGACGACTCCTACACTTGGGATTTGAGTACAAGCAATTTTGGCACCGTTGCAGGGACAATAGTTTTGCAATTTGAATGTTTGATTGAGTTTGGAAATTTTGGTTAGATTATTGCTATCTCTTAGGGTGAGTCTTTTCATTTCTTTATTTTTCACTTTTTGAGTCCTTTGATTTTCCTTAATTTATTTCTGCTGCGAAAAAATTAAAAAAATTATGGAAAGTGGCATACTTTTTTCTGAATTTATTTTTGGTTTGTCCGAAATCTTACCGTCTTTCCACGGTCTGATTGGGGAGAACACACATTTACATTTGGAAGTTTTTGAAATGACATTGTACACTTTATTTGTTGGGAACCCACATGAAATAGATTATTTCTTAGATATTTCCAATATTTGTTAAGAGATAAGCATTGGATTGGGTTGATTCTGTATCTCATGATTCATTTTCTACTTGGTTGTCTTTTAAAACTGAGTTTTATAATGCATTTCTCACCGCTTTCTTGAAACATGCACAGAGGCAGCATGCATTGAAGCAACAGATATTGAGCTTTACCCAAGAGTATGGAGAGTATATCTTCCAGGCTTGGGGGATGTTCAATGGGTGCCTGCTTGACTGTCCACAACATGTGTTCGACTTGCACCATCTCCTTAGATTTTTCTACGAGGGACTGCAACCGCATGTGCAGGAGTACGTAGAGATGATGAGTGGTGGAGCATTTTTGGACATGGAGTTAGAGGATGCCTGTAGATTCATGGATGACCTTGCAGAGAGCGAGCAGACTGCGTCATCTGGAGACCAGTCATTTATACATGAAGATGATGGCTAGGACTTTTCATTTTAGGATACCACCTAGCAAGTCCAAACACATCATGAGGAGACATTTGATGGCTCTCTCCATAACCATCCCATAAAATTTCAGGAAGAATCAAATGATGGGGTGCTTTGGAGCCAAGTAGATGAACTAAAGCGTAGACATCTTGATGAGTAGGAGGAGAGAGATAATGGAGTGCATGTGGATCGTGTTGGAGACACGATGCGATTTTACGTTGATGATGATAAGGAAGTGGAGACTAGCGAAGGAGAGAGTGACGTTGATGATGTGGAAGTGCTTGAGCTATGTCACCCTTTAGAGTCAACCCCACAGCTTGAGGAGCATGAGTATATGGGTAGAGCCACTGAGTATTTTTACTTTGGTATTGTTTAGGAGGATGTGTGCATAGGAGAGATTCTTCAGCCTACTTTGGAGCTCGAGCCATGCCTTTCCACAAATTCTTTTTAGCAGCTCTTATTTCTGCCTCCTTAGTACGCGTACTAAGCCATCATTCACGAGAACTTTCAGGGGAAACCATAGAGTTCAGGGAGACCTGTAGAGTTTACATTTTTTGATGGGGAGGATGAAGAAGATGAAAGCAATTACGAGATGGTATACATTGAGCCCGAGTTTCATTTCCCTCCATGTCCTCCTACGCAATCATTTCTCCCTTCTTTAGAGATAGAGTATGCGCCAATGCAAAGCATTACACTTCAGGGAAGTTCCCAACAAACCATGCCTTGTTTGTTTGAATCTCAAATCCCACTTCCTTACATTTTAGATTCAGAATATCCTCAGAATTTAAATTCTTTTATTTCGTATGGTGATCCTTATTGAAAAGTCCTATGTTGCAGGGCATGGACATTTATCTTGGATCGACACTGCTTGTCTTCCTCCAACCAAAGAAATACGTGCCATGAAGATGTTGTGAGTAATGTGGCTTTGATCTAAGGAGCCGGTAGAGGCGTCGCTCTAAAGCAGCTGGCAGAGGAGCGAAAGGAGCTGATGGAGTAGCTACTCTACCATTGGAAATCCTGGATCCGCCATTTGAATACGGTGCCTTCTATCCAGTAGTGTAGATAAAAAATAAGTTTTTGATATTTCTTCTTTACTAGTAGTATGTTATGTTTTACATTTAATAATCCTATACTCTTTCAACATTGAGGACAATGGTTGTCTTTAGTTGGGGGAGAGTATTAGGTAGCCTAGTGTATAGTTTTATATGTTTTTGTTTCATTTGTGTTTAGATTTTTTTTGCAAACATCACCAATCATACTACAAGCATATCTTATTTTCCTCCAACCTAGCCACTAGCTCATTGCTTAGTCTCTTGTGCATGCATGTGTGAACTTTTTCAGGATAAATGTGTTCAACATCTTTGATATAGTTATGACATGATGTAGATTAGCTTTTCATATGATTTGGTATGATAATATGTCGTTTATGATATAGGTGCACAATTTCCATGATTTGAGCCTCGAAACAACATAAGATTAGTTTGTATAAATTCATGCCGTGTAAGATTCATTTATAGGCAAATTGATTTGAATAGCTAGTAATCTTCATGGATGTGACTACTAACATTTGTTGAATCTATTACTTACGAATGGGTTTGATTTACTATGTCTTAATAAAAAATGATGAAAAAATGTTTTGTTCTTCCTACTTTTGCTGAGTAACCAGATCTCCGTGCCTTAAAAAGCATTGGAGACTCGCATCGAAAAACGGGGTTTGGAAGAGTGCATGTAAGAATAAGTGAAACTTAGGCGGTTTGAGTTAGTAGGTCCAATGGGCCTTTCTTGGCCCAATGCCCTAAAATATTTTGATTTGGGAGTCATTGACTCAACACCCGCTATATGGACCATCCTAAGTTTTCACACAAAAAAAGAGAAAAAGAAAACAATCATGATTTAGCATGTTAACCCATGAGTGAGGAATGATGAAACTTTTTGTGAATGTCAATATCTTAAGGAGATTCATAAAACTAGGATATGAGATTTTGCCTTGCTTATGATGACTGCATAACCTCAATTTATACATTACTAATTATATGTTGGATAGAGAAAATTTCATGGTATTTTCTCTCATTCATATTTGTTCATATTGCCTATCGATTTATATTGAAAAGTGATGTCTCTCGTTGTGCCATGATCATTTCATAACATTTGATATGCTTATTGCTTTTTCTGAAAAGATCACTTATTTTGCTAGAGACTAGCAAAAAGCTAGTTGGGGTGTGTGATTAGGGATGAATATTCCATATTATCACCCATAAATAACATCATTTTGTGCATAATTTATATTCATTTTGGCTTCATTATGCGCGTATTGTGACTAACATTAGAAAATGGAGCTTATTTTCTTTTCATGTGCAAAATGCTATTTTTATTGCTATCTTGCGCTTTCTTATATTTTTCATGTGTAGATGACGTCCTCACGATTCCAACGCATATTTTTGCAGATTTTTAAGATGTCAGGAACACCCTCTACAAATTTCAAAAGAAAGCATTAAAGATTGAAGAGCTGTAAAAGAATCGACATGGTCGCGTTTACAACTCCACACAATCGCGTGGAGTGTAACACTCTTGATCTTGACAAAGTGTATCCCGCACGGTCGTTTCAACAAGCCACATGACCGTGTGGAAAGGATTCAAGAACCCAGGAAAATGGAGATCGACGCGGTCGTTTTAACGATCGACGTGACCTCGTTGTTATTAGCAAAATGAAACATTGAGTCTGGGGGTGTTAAATGGTCGTTTCAACTATCGATGCGACCACATCGATCTGTGGAGAATATGAGGCCCAGCCGCGCGACACGACCGCATCGGACTCGATGCGACCGCGTCGATTGCGCTTCTGTCTTCTTCCATGTGTTTTATACAGCTGAACCCAATTTTTTTAGCTGTCGATCTAATCGATCAATGTATAGGATTAACTGGGGGTTATTGCAGTATAAATATGATTCTCTAGCCTCCATTTTGATCATCTTTGGATATTCCAAGGCTTTGTAGACGCGAATTTAGGGTTGGAGCTTTGAGGAGCTTGGGAGGAAGATTAGGGCTTCGATTTCTTCGATTCAAACGTAGATTTGATCTCTCTTCTTCTCTTCCATTGTGTATTTCATATTGTTTTGCACTATAATCTGAATGTGATGATATTTAGTGACAAGACATTTCACTTTCTTATTGCAATGAGATAGAATTTGCTTTGTATGTGTTGTGGATAAATCTAGGGCTTTATGATTCGTGGGGTTTATGTTTCATGCTTATTTCGATGCGAGATTTGTTATGTCTATTAGTCTCTATGATCGCTTGAGGAATGATCCGAGAGGTTATTCCTTAAGAGAAGATGAGATGCTCCGAGGGGGGATTTCATTGTGTTTAAAGCCATGTGATTGATGTCATAATATATTTAGTGTATTCGATTGTGCAGGCCAACAGTATTCGAAATCAAATCATGTTCGTATTGAGATATCGACCTTGTGTATGCTCCGAGAGAACGCATGAGGGACTTGAGATATATCGTTTGTGTATTCTCCGAGAGGACGCACGATTGACCTTAGAATCACATTTATAATTCCCATAGGTGACCCCACAACACCTGCAAATCCCCCAATTTCTTTATCATTAATTAGCTAACATGCTTTAGATATCCTAGATCACCACTCACAACATCTATTCATATCATCAATTTTGTAGATTGAGAAGGCATTAGTCTTGCCATCACATTTCCTTGTATAATTGTAAACCATTGTCTCTGTGGATTCGATACCCAACAAATCGGGATATATTTATTTGACGACTCCTACACTTGGGATTTAAGTACAAGCAGCTACATGACCATGTCATCAACATTGGTTAGCTAACTATGGCAGAGCGACGGTAAGACCTTTATAATATAAAATTATATGTCATGCCGTGGAATTCGAAAAACATTGCAATTTATCCATCACATGAAAATAAATTACAATCAACACAGATTCATGAAAGCTCTCTAGAAACACCCTAATTAACTAAGGCAACTCCATGGTCCAAGCTGGAAGGTCACCACATAGCACCATATGCAAAGTACCTTTTTGGCCCATCTTAACTTCATGGATCACCCGCCATTAGCAATCTGGGCAACGCCGCCTCCTAAATCTATTATTACATTGCAAAAGGGCATTCCCTTTAATAAATAATAAAATAAAAAAGGAGGGAAAGCCTTAAAAATTTAATTACATAAAATTTAGTGCACACATGCACTATCAAATTACATAATTAAATAAAATCTAGAGAGCTTCTTGACACATCATTACAATCATCGTCTGCATGCATGATATTATAATAGCAGAAAAAATTCAGATCAGGATAAACATGGCTCTGATACTACTGAATGTTTTTGAGTAGGCTTCCGTAGGCCTTTTTCCCTCGTCTATCCCTAGGCTTAACAGTCGTGGGAAGCAGCGGAAGAAGAAAAACCATAAAATCGCATTTTATGAAAAACCTATGAAAATAAATAAAATCATTGCAGGATCTTTACTATCTAAGGAGAATGGCAAACCGATCTTGCAAAGATTGATCTAAAAAATTTACTACTAAAATAAAGAACTTACCTTATGTTTTTACCGTCGCAAAAACAATCTCCTTATGGAGATGTCCCGAAGCGATTGCAACGCCTCATCTTAGAGCTGACCACTTGCACCAGAAAGTTTCACCTTAGCTGAATCCTTACCTCAAGTTTTGGATCAAATTTGAACTCCCTTCAAGTTTTGCTAGAACATGAAAGAGGGAATACCGAGGAAAAGAGGAAAAATATTTGGTCACCTTTTAATCAAAGTTTGCTCAAATAATTTATGAAGAGCTTCTTTGATTAAGACTTGGTGTAAGTTTAGGAGGAAGAGGAGCACCCTATTTATAGGGTGAACTGAGCATTTATCGGAGTATCACATCCGATGTGGTACTAAAAAGTAGAATCCAAATTAACTTAACTTTTTTCCATTTCAAGGATTAAACTTTGAGTAATTAATTCTGCCTCTCCGTTGAGCCTAAGAATGAAAATTCTATATCATTTTGAAGATCTTCAAACAGAGTTTGCATAGAAACAAACAGTGCTCAATTCCGAGTTTGTTTGACCTCTCAAACGAGTCCTCAAAATCGTCAAAATTCTGCCCAAAACTGTGCATGCATTCTGCTTAACCTGCGGGCCCCACTGTGGGTCACACCCACTGGTACGAGCATGCCTGCTGGGCTAGGCGCCCACTCGGTTTGAGCGGGCACCCGACCCTGGCGATGGCCTAGTCTTGAGCGCCCTGCGTCTCGGCTTTGGCTCATGTACCCTGGTGCCCGTGGGCGCCCAACACCGTGGCTTTAGCCTAGGCGCCCGGGCTTAGGGATGAGAATATGCATGCCCAAAGCCCAATTGTGCTCCCAATTGGGCATGCCGCATTCCCATCTTAATGTGAATTGGCATACCTCATCCCCATCTTAATGTAAAAATCCTTCATTAATGTAAATTGGCATGCCCAATTGGGCGCCCAATTGGGCGCCCAATTGGGCGCCCAATTGGGCTTTGGGCATGCCCATTCTCATCCCTACTCGGGCAAGTGCCTGGGTTTGCACCCAGGCGCCCGAGTGAGCCCAGAACGGGCTTTTAGCACGAGCCCGTGCTCAGGCTAATACATATGGGTTTGGGACTTTCTTAGACCCTGATTTGGGCATTTTCTATGCCTTTCAAGGCGTGATTTTTACATCACATCATATGTGACCGAAATCCTCTTCGCAATTAATTGCGACCATTTTAATTTCCATGAATCATATGCATATTCCTCTTATTACTTGGATGCGGATCTCAGCCTGTGTGAGACCCTACAGCTTGACTATACTACAGGTGGGACTCATAGCCCTTGACGACAGTGACCGCGAGCAGCAGTTGGCATCATTAGTTTGGTATCATCATTTTGTGGTCTGTCCATTGACATAAATATTGTCGGGACCACCCTTGGTCATGTCAGTGATGAATTCCATAGTTTTAATCCATTTGTCAACATTATGTCGCTGCGAAGCATAGGAGATATACATCTATCAACCCCCATTAGCTTTGCAGTTAAATCAACATTGCTTTGTCTTAGCTTATCTTTGTTGGATCATATCTAACACACCTCTACCAAGGATTTCTGCTAAGAACCACACTGATTCTATGACACTAACTCCCCCACACCGGGAGAGAAAAATTCTCTCTTGGCCACTACTTCCCTTGTATGCTTCAAGTCCACCCAACCAAAAACCTTTCGATAGGCCATGACTCGAAGCTAGGTTAGAGATCAAGGTGACATCGTTCATGCACAGGTTCGTACAATCGCCTTAATTCGAAGGACCAGCTTGCCTATCATCACTTGAGAGCTACCATTGACAGTTCGGGTTGTGCTATCAATGAGGCAGTTCTCATTTGGTCGTTCAGTGAATTCATCCTCTAATGAGCACCTATATCTTGCCTCCGATTTTACTAAATCAAATGATTATGCGATCATCTCCACCAACTCTTGGTTAAGACAGACGACACAATAGTCTTTCTCTAATGATGCCCTTTCTCAATGCATCTACGACTACGAACAATTTTAAACTTATGCTCCTGATGGGATCAATACGTTTCATAGGATCGTGATTCTCATCTCGATATATGTTTGAGTTCGTATTAAGTCTCAAGACTTTATCTAAGCATTTAATGTGACAGATCATATATAAATATACTCTGATAAATTGTACCAAATAAAATATTATTATTTTGAACAAGATGTTCCAATTACAAAATAATTGGCCTCGAGGGCATACATTTCCCAACACTTTTTATATAGGAGTCGACTAATATGGCTCCAACGGTAAAATTTGACGAGCTTCGGATTTACGGAAGTGTATCGAATTTGCCCGTTGAAGGGGCAGTTTAGGAAATCTGTTTTAGACAGATTTCGCCCCTATATAGCAGGAGTGGCCTAGGGATTTAGTACGAAATTCTAGAGCATTTTTTAAGATTTTCTAAAGGAATTTCAGCCCTTTAAGCTTTAAAAAGATTTTCTCTCTTTAGGCCAAAGTTTTGATTCTTTCTAAGAAAGATTTTAAGCAAAGATTTCTTGGTCATTCTTGATTCCAATCTTACAAGCTTAATCTTGTTCTATTTGAGATTGAATCGAGACTCTTTCTTTGATCTCCAAGTGTTTTCAACTTCTATTTTTATTGAGATCAATAGATTTCCTTATAGCCACACAATACACTCAAAAGAGCTTCAATTTTCATTGGCTATAGGAAGGGTGTAACAACAACTTCAACTTCAACTTCAACTTCAACTTCAAAAGGAAAGGTTTGTAGTTGGAAAGGCTCATTTATATGAGGACTTATTTGTGAAGATGTATTGATTGTAATTAAGAAGACCACATATTGGAGAAGTGATAGAGTTATAGAAGTCCCCTAGTTTGAGGCACTTTGCTCTCTAGTTTGAGAGTGATTTAAGTGGATGCTGGATGTAGGCCAAGGATAGGCCAAACCAGGATAAATCTCTTTTTTTTGCGTGTGCTCATTGTCTCTCATCTCTCATCTCTTATTACATGTATTTATATTGATTTCTGATGCGCATCGTACTTTGATTTCAAATAGTTAGAGTTGTTGATTAAGTACCTAGTGGAGTAACTTCCATAGGAGACTTAGGCGACTTTGTAGACGGGTTTGAATTTTAATTAAGCATTATGTTTATACAACACTATTCATCCACACTTTTAGTGTTGCTTGCCATCTAAGGGATCCAACAGAGACGACCTCAGTGGGTCGTCCTTATAGGGCTATACAGAGGCCAGGTCTGCCTGACCTCTTAGGCTAAATTCAGGAGATACCTGATGGTGATGATAGCTAGTGGCGACGCCAGAAAAATTTGTTATGGGGCCAAAATAATAATAAAATATTTTATTTTCATAAAAAATACAATTACAAAAATCAAAGTTTCATCATTAATATAAAAAATAAACTTACAACACATATCGACGTGTTTTCATATTTTTAAATCGCTTGATGATTACAACATTACCAATTGTATCGAATATGACTTTTTCTATGAATTTGATCAAGTTATCATTCATCCATTGATCTTCTATGCGTTTCGAAGTTGACTTTTGATTATATTCATGGTTGAAAATGCTCATGATATACATCCACCGGCTTCGTGATGTACTGTATCCTCTCCCGTTACATATAGAGATTATTACCAGTTTGCTACACGTGCGCTGCATGTGACCTACGAACTTGAGAAAGCAAAAAAGAAAAGATAAAATGGGAGAGAGGTCGGCTAGTTTTATGCTGGACTGCCTCCTCTCTAATTAAATACACAGATTTTTTGTTTGGATCTTGAGCAGACCAAGTATATTTGAAAAGGATAAAAAATTGAATTCAGGTGGAATGAGGAAAACAAATTATAGATTAGAAGGAAAAATTAATTTAAACTTCCACTCAAAGGTTCTTTTATGTCATGTGAAGTATAACTATAGACTAAACAATCAAGTTATAATCATTGGCGTAAGCAAGAATTTTTTTTTCCCTGGGCAAAAATAAAGGAATATAAATATATTTAAAAATACCAAAAATAAACGTTAAGAAGTAAGGTGCAACACAAAATTAAACATTAAATAATATCCAACATGCAAAAAATGTTTTCGCTCTTGCTTCCCTCTTCCCCTCTCATAACAAGTCTTACATACGTTTACAAAAAATCTTAACAAAAAATTAAATATTAAATAATACCCAACATGAAAAAAATTAAAAAATTAACAAATAATAGTGAATAAAAAATGACAACAATGGTATCTAACCCAAAAACTCGGGTCCCATACACCAGCACCTTATCCATTGAGACATAAAAAGATGCTGCCTAAACTATACCCAATAAGCAAAACAATAATAACAAGTAACAAATAATAATGAATAAAAATGGGGAATTGCTATGCAAGCATTCATTTTTGCTCGGTTCACAGACCACTTAACTTTTATAAAAATAATAATAGTCAAATTAACAATGAGTTAGCTTACAAAATAATAAAGAGTCAAACAGGCAGGCAATGGGTTTCGAACCCAAATTCTCAAGTTTCCAGGCCGGCGCCTTATTCACTGGGCATGCAAGAGATGCTGTTGGTGAATGCTAAAACTTTGTATTTTATTTTATTTCCCAGGGCAATTACCTATTACAAAAAGTCTGAGAATGTCAGTAGGGGCAATTGCCCCCCTTTGCCCCCAACTTCCTCTGCCACTATTGATAGCTCGCGGCGAGTCCTATTCGACGAACTCGACTGGCCCCATTACCGACGGGGCCCAGTCTAAAAACGGCATCTACAATCACCATTTATTTTTTAATGACATGCAGTCTATGCCTCATTTCTAAACACGCATGATTATTTGTTTTGGTGTTGATATGTGAAATTATGCTATCAAATAAAACAAATAAAACAAAAGTAGTTTAAGGCCCGCTGCCAAAGTACTATAAAAAATAAACTTACAACACATATCTATGTGTTTTCATATTTTTAAATCACTTGATGATTACAACATTACCAATTGTATCGAATCTATGAATATGATCAAGTTATCATTCATCCACTGATCTTCCATGCGATTTTGAAGTTGACTTTTGATTATATTCATTGTTGAAAATGCTCGTGATATACATCCACTGGATTTGTGATGTACTGCCTCCTCTCCCATTACATATAGAGATTATTGTTAGTGGTTATGCCCTAGGCCAAATATTTGGCTTTATGTTATGTCATTTTTCTTTTATAAAAATGTTTCTCTTATTGTTATTATTATATTGCTTGCATGTTTCTTTATAATAATATTTGAATAGCTGTTTTATGTTATTCTAAGCATCCCTGGCCATTCATCATTAAAGGTATAATGATGAATTAAGACTAGTATGAGTTTGGTTGATAATTATGAGGTAATTATATGTATGGTGATACAAATCGAACTTATAGGTACTTGTTGGAGAACATGTACTGGATAGACTCGCTATGAGATCATTTCATGGATCAGTGTCATAAAAGATCTCATAATAGTTATGTCATAGAATCCTTAGACCTGAGATCATCATAGTTTCCTACATAAGGAACATCATGTTTTGACATACCTAAACATTATCTTTAATTAGATAATCATAAAGGTTACGATTGAACATGATGTGAATTATGCAGGGAAAGTGAATGAACAAGATAGAATTTGTCCCTCTGCTATGAGAGAGATATCTAATGGGCCCCTCGATAAGTAGGACTGAGAAATGCACGGCCGTGCTCAAATGAATGTCATTTTATTTTATCAGTCTGCTTAGTAAGCAAGAAATTAAATGTTTGAACAATATAAGTATGACACTGTCCATAACTTATGTTCAAATTAGATATCGTGTGACAAAAAGATTATGACATGTTCTATTGGTTTGGTTAATATTGGACTAACGATATTCATATTAATTGAGTAGTCATAATGTCTGGCTAGAGACCAATTATGACTTGTCGATATTCATATTAATTGAGTAGTCATAATGTCTTGCTAGAGACCAATTATGACTTGTGGGCTTTTAATGGGATTATGCCCACTGCCAAATTTGATATGAACCTATTGGGTCGCACACATAGAGCATAATGGATAGGATAGGGTTTACACGTGATTTCAAATTTGTAACGGTCTGTTTCCATCAGCACGATAATTTTTGTGTTTAACCTATTAAACTATTTTTCGTCTAGAGTTTTATGATTTCAAAAATACCTTATAAAAATATTTTGAAGTATTAAAGTAGTTATGGGGTACATTAGTAAGTTCGGGTTTCATCGAATACCTCTAAATAATCTGGTAAAAAATCATTTTCGATTATTACCGTTTTGGCTTAATAAATTAATTTTCTATACAAACAATATCAAAACGATTTTAAACTTCTACGGTATTATTCTATGATCATTTAGGGCTTCCCTCATTAATTTCGTAATTTTCTGACGTCAAATCAATAGAGAACCGGTAAACCCGCTTCCTAAACGTTTTGGCCCACGACTCGTATTTCCGTAGCTCAAATCGTGAATCGGACTTCGTATTCACAATACTCGTGACAATTGAATCCGTGGGTATGTCTTCATAATTTTTGGACATGTTTACTAGTAGTGGCAAAATCGTAATTTCGTTACAAATTTTACCATCACTAATTACCTTGCCTAATTACTAATTTACACTAACCTAATTAATAATTACCCTAACATGACTAACATGTGGAGGAGACAACGGTTCATATTTTTCAAAAAAGCTAATTAAATGCAAATCTTATCTAAATCTTACTTTTGACTAAGTTTTAAATGCTTAATTAAACAATTAGTTCCTAAAACCTATTTAAACCCCCCTAATCCATCTCCTTCCTCACAAATCCCCTCCTCTACGGTGAAACTCCGGACATCTTTTCCGACGAGCTCCTTTCTTCCGATGAGCCTCCTTCTCCATCCTCCTCCATCTCCTTCAATCCCCACCCTAATCTCCCTCCATCTCTCTTTAAAAGCTCAAGCAAACCCATGAACCCAACAAGTTCAACCCACCTCCACCATGGTTTCCTCCTCTCTCATTGATCTCCCTTCTCTCCAAACAACTCCCCTCTCTTCCTTCATTGATTTCTATCAAGGAAATCAAATAAACCAACATAGAATCAATAAAAAAATCTGGGCTGTCATTCTTCGGCCGGCGACGGCCGACAGGGTGGCCGGCCGTCCACCCCACTCTCCCTCTTCCCTTGGTCTTTCCCCCTTGCTCCTTGCCCACCATTGCTCCACCTACAAATGAAGAAAGGAGATGAAAAAAAAATGGAGGTTGGAAGATGACAATTCTGTGAAGAGGGGGAGCAAATTTTGTGAAGGGCATTTTAAAAGGGAAAGTTTGTAAGGCAAAACTTAAGGAATTTTTGTAATTTGTAAAGAAAATTGAAAAGAGAAGGGGGAAGATTTTTAGGATTTTTGGTTAAGTTTTTGTTTAGGGATTTTGGAATTATTATTTTTTGTATACGTGTATACGTACACATGCGTACGTGCACGTAGTACAAAATTTTGTAACTTCGATTATTATATTAATAAAATATGGGTCCGTGCGTGTGGTGTTTGTAGGTAGACGTCCCGGGAAGACACCGACCGACTCCCGGACACGGTACGAGACCCGCCCAAGAACCCGGATTACAACCGGTCACAACTACAGGCAAGTAATTACCGGGTGTATGCAAGTATTTACCGTGCAAATGTGTTTGTTGTACCCAAATGGTGTATGAATTGGTGTACATGTTGGATGTACAAAATGATGTGCCTATAAGGCCATACGGATACGGATACGGTTAATGTGATACGACACGGGTTTTGGGGTAGTCTTAAGCTATGAAGTGTGCGGGAGTGACCAGGTCCACCCTTATTTGGTAAGCTGTACCATCACCCTGCAGGGGATGGTAGGTAGATATTCCACGAGTTGCTCCGTGGGATGGGTGCACTTCTGGTTGCATATCGTGCACTCGGGCTAAGGCTGATGCACTAACTTGTTTGCCACTATTGTTGTATTGATACCATTGTTCTACTGACTAAGTCGAGACTACTCGAACGTGGCAGAGTGGCGTAATAACAAGCGGTCTAAAATTATGACTGAATCAGTGTCTAGAAAGGAATGGGAAGGGGGTTGGTCAACCAAGGGACTTGTTCCTGCTGTCTTTGAAGTGACATGTGCCTTTAAGCCCTGACTGACTGGCTGATTTGGGAGTTAAGTTAGACTTCTTATTATTAAGCATGCCTGCACTATTAGATAGTCAAGCGACGTTTGTTACCTCTTGTTCGTTCATTGCTACCTTTACTTTCTGTTGGTTTTTACTTGTCGCTTAGCGCTGACATGTATTTCATTGTTTTCTCTGAAATGAATGTCAGACTACGAGCCGACGGAGTACGTGGAGTATTACACTGAAGACGATCCCGTGGACCAGGGATCAAAGGACGTTACTGAGCCCGCACCTACAGAGGAGTAGGAGTTTCCGATTCGACCACAACATCCACTTAATTTCATCGTCAGTGTGCTTTCCTTACCACCGTCAGTGTGCTTTTCTTATTGCCAGTGTGCTATTTACTTCCGAGTGATGTACTTTACTTTTCTGTCGAGTCGATGTAGGCCGTACTATAAGGCCCAGTCCTGTACTACTTATCATCTATTGGGATAATAAAGATGTTGTGTGTTTTTTCTCTGAGATTGCATGATAAGAACATGTCCTTCAATGGAATTACTACAGACGCTTATTGTGCATCGAACAAGGAAGAAAAAAAATTTCCTCCTTCTTTTATGTACAAGCGGACCTTCGTCGCGTCCTCGCTCCCGGGTATTTTGGGAAGCGGGGCGTGACAAGTTTCTGTGGTGGCTCATGCAGATCATGCAAATACTCAGAACAATATACGCATCTTTACGATCCTAAGTTTACTGAGTACATATTGACTCAGGTTTATTGTTTTGTAGCATGGCAGGAAGATCAAACACCCGCAACGGAAATGGCACCAATGGAAACGGTGCCAATGCAAATAGTGCCACCGAAATATCTGCAGTCATTGGAGTGATAAGAGAAATGTTGGAAATACAACACTAGATGCTCCAGCGAGGACCACCGGTACCACCACCATCCGCTGAACCTGGGGTTAAGCAATTCTAGAAGCTTCGTTCGAAGACTTTCTCTGGAAAGGAAGGACCACTTGGAGCTGAAGAATGGGCCCTAGCTACTGAAGACAAGTTGAGCGCTGCTTGCATCCCTCAAGTAGGATGGGTTGAAGTTGCAAAACTACAACTGACTGATAATGCTCAAAGCTGGTGGGATCGTGAAGAACTACGTCTGGTTAAGCCTATTTCTTGGGGCATGTTCCGGGAAAGGTTCAACGCCCAATATTTTCCTCCCTCGGCCAAGAGAGAACTCCAAAGTCGTTTTACTAATCTGAAACAAGGCAATAGGACTGTGGATGAGTATGAGGCATAGTTCTCAATTCTCAGTCGCTTCGCTCCACACATGGTCGAAAATCCAGAAGACTGTGCCTATCAGTTTCGTCAAGGCCTAAACTCCCATGTTCAAGCCTCGATGAGTTCAGTGAAGCTGACTACTCTTGAGGATGTTCTGAAAGCTGCACGAACTCATGAAGCCGTCACACGACTTGAAAGGGGAATTCAAGTTAATACAGTCAAACGCCCGATGGAACCTGTAGGAACAATTTCTGTCCGACTCAGACCGCCAATTTCAAGAAGCCAACAGCTCCAGCCAACACCAAATCCACTATGGTGTGCCACTACTGCAACCGTGCAAGAAGGACTGCCGTGTGTTCTTGAACCTGTGCATAGTGTGTGGGGCTTCTGACCATCTTGCCAAGGATTGCCCTCGTCGCACTATCAAACCAGCCAACCCTATGATGGCTTCAGGATCAGCTCAGCAAAAGCAACCCCTGCCTCCTCAGCAACAAGCTTTTCAGAATGCCAAGCCAAATACACCAAGGCGTTAGGCATTTACTATGACTACTGCTGAAGCCGAGACCACTGATCAAGTGATCTCAGGTAATCTCTAGACCTCAGTTTCTTACAGCATTCTATATCATATGCTTGATTAGTGAGTCTCTCATGCTCAGGTGTTTCCTGCCTTAACATAGGTGTTATCTTAGTATCTGCATCTCCGGCTCTAGTCTTGTTTGATTTAGGAGCTTCACATAGCTTCTTGTCGCAAAAGTTTGCGACAGATCATTCTATTACTATCTGTGATCTTCCAAGATGTTGGAATGTCAACACTGGAAATGGCATAGTAAAAATCTCTACCGGATGCAAGTCATGCCCACTAGTGATCTGTGGACGTGAACTATTCGCTGATTTCATGATTATCAGCATAGCCAACTTTGATGCGATACTCGGCATAGATTGGTTAGGGACTTTCTACGCTAACATCAACTGTCACCAGAAGAGTGTGGTATTTAAAATTCCCGAACATCCTGTGTTCGAGTTCATGAATGGAAGTCGTTCACTTGGTCCCATCAAGTTTCAGGCCAAGCTGAATGAAACAATAGTCGCATTAATGCAGGTTGAGCCTGAGAAACCCTTAGTAGTTCGAGATTTCGAAGACGTATTCCCTGAAGATATTTCGGGATTACCACCAGACCGAGATCTCGAATTCACTATTGACCTTATGCCAAACACTCAACCTATCTCCAAGGCTCCTTACCGCACGACTCCTGCTGAATTGGAAGAACTTCAGAGTCAACTCGACGACCTGTTGCAAAAAGGATTGATACATCCCAGTGTGTCTCCTTAGGGTGCGCCTGTCTTATTGGTCAAGAAGAAGGATGGAACAAGAAGAATGTGCATGGATTATCGAGAACTGAACAAGGTAACTGTAAAGAATAAATATCCGTTGCCCCGCATTGACGATATTTTTGATCAACTCGGTGGATCACGAGTCTTCTCCAAGCTGGATCTCAGAAGTGGTTATCATCAAGTGAAAGTCAGGAAGGAAGATATTCCTAAGACTGCTTTTCGGACCAAGTATGGACACTACGAATTCGTAGTCATGCCTTTTGGTGTGACTAACGCCCCAGCGGTATTCATAATCTCATGAACCTTATATTCTATGAGTTCTTGGATAAATTCTTAGTTATTTTCATCGATGACATCCTGGTCTACTCGAAGAGCGAAGAAGAGCATGCCAAGCATCTACAGATAGTTTTGGAGACTCTGCGTCGTCATCAGCTCTATGCCAAGTACAGCAAGTGTGAATTCTGGCTAGATCGAGTCGCCTTTCTTAGACATATAGTTTCGGGAAATGGTATTTCCGTCGATCCTGAGAAAGTCGCATCTGTTAGAAACTGGCCGACACCCCGATCAGTTTCTGACATCCGAAGTTTTCTCGGATTAGCTGGTTATTATCGCCGATTCATCAAGGACTTCTCAAATATTGCTGAGCCGATGACTCGATTGACTAGGAAGGATGTTAAGTTTGTTTGGTTTGAAGCTTGTGAACAAGCATTCAGAGGATTGAAGATGAAGCTGACAACCGCACCAGTTCTAACTATTTCGGATAGAACTGGAGGGTTCGAAGTTTACTGTGATGCATCTGGAAAAGGTCTTGGAAGTGTGCTACATCAACATGGTCGCGTAGTTGCATATGCTTCTCGACAACTGAAGAATCATGAAAAGAATTATCCAACACACGACTTAGAGTTGGCGGTTGTCATCTTTGCTCTGAAGATTTAAAGACATTTTCTGTTGGGAGAGCAAGTAAAGGTATTCACTGACCACAAGAGCTTGAAGTATATTTTCACACAGAAGGAGCTCAACATGAGACAACGAAGATGGTTGGAACTCATGGCTGATTATGACATCGACCTTCAGTATCATCCTGGGAAGGTGAATGTCGTGCCTGATGCATTGAGTCGACTACCAACAGTCATGACTCTGACGACTCAATGGAGACTTCAACAAGGCTTGAAAGAAATGGGAATCGAAGTCGTCTTGCCAGGAGCTATATCATCATTGATGAACATGCAGATTCAATCTACCATCATCGATCGGATCAAAGCTGCTCAGTTTGGAGACGCGAAGCTGCAGAAGATCAAGGCGCAAGTTGAAGCTGGTCTACGAACAGAATTTCGTATTCATGAAGATGGATCTTTGAGGTATGGAAGTCGCATCTGCGTACCTTCAGGAGAGATCAGGGAAGAGCTGTTAAACGAAGCACACAGCTCTCCTTACTCTATACATCCAGGTGGTACCAAGATGTACAAAGATCTGTGACTGAACTTTTGGTGGATTGGAATGAAGAGAAGCATGGCCCGAAGCATCGCCAAATGCCTCGTATGTCAGCAAGTGAAGGCTGAACATCATCGAGCCGCTGGATTGCTTCAACCTTTGCCTATTCCAGAATGGAAATGGCAACACATCACTATGGATTTCGTGACTGGACTACCTCGGGGCCCAAAGCAAAATGATGCCATCTGGGTGATCGTTGATCGATTAACCAAGTCAGCACATTTCATACCATTCCGAGTAGGACAATCCACGGAGATACTCGCGAAGATGTACATGGAGGTAATGATATATCTCATACCTTTAAACTTCTTGCAATCTACATAGTGATATCTGATTATTACAGGAAATTGTGAGGCTACATGGAGTTCCGATAAGCATCGTCTCCGACCGAGACACGAGGTTCACCTCACATTTCTGGAAGAGCCTGCAATCGAATCTAGGTACACATCTCAAATTTAGCACTGTGTATCACCCGCAGACTGATGGACAATCAGAGCGTACCATCCAGATTCTTGAAGATATGCTGAGAGCTTGCATGCTGGATTTCAAAGGATCATGGGAAGATCATCTGCACTTGGTAGAGTTTGCTTACAACAATAGCTACCAAGCCAGCATCGGCATATCCCCTTTTTCGGCACTCTATGGAAGAAAATGTCGATCTCCATTAAGTTGGGATGACATTGATGATCGAGAACTTTTAGGTCCAGAAATGATCGTGGAAGCTGTTAATGTGGTGCGTACTATCAAAGACAAGCTGAGAATCGCACAAGATCGCTACAAGCACTGGGCTGACGCCAAGCGTCGACATTTGGAATTTCAACCCGGAGACCATGTTTTTCTAAAGATATCACCAAACAGAGGAGTGATACGCTTTGGAAAACGAGGAAAGCTCAGTTCGAGATTCATCAGACCGTTTGATGTGCTAGAGCGAGTTGGAGAAGTAGCTTATCATCTGGCCCTGCCACCATCATTGGAGGGAGTTCATGATGTATTTCATATCTCCCAGCTGCGTCATTACATCAGCGACCCCAAGCATGTAGTTGACCACTCGGAGATTACTGTTCGTTCGGATCTCACCTATGAGCAACAACCGGTGCATATCATAGATCGTCGACAGAAGACTCTTAGGAACAAAGTGATTGAGCTAGTGAGAGTTATGTGGCATCATGATTCACCTGGTGAATCCACTTGGGAATGTGAAGAGGAAATGCACGAGCGTTATCCTTATCTCTTTCCTTAAATTCCGAGGACGGAATTTTTATAAGGAGGGTAGGATGTAACGGTCTGTTTCCATCAGCACGATAATTTGTGTGTTTAACCTATTAAACTATTTTTCGTCTAGAGTTTTATGATTTCAAAAATACCTTATAAAAATATTTTGAAGTATTAAAGTAGTTATGGGGTACATTAGTAAGTTCAGGTTTCATCGAATACCTCTAAATAATCTGGTAAAAATTCATTTTCGATTATTACCGTTTTGGCTTAATAAATTAATTTTTCTATACAAACAACATCAAAAGGATTTCAAACTTCTACGGTATTATCTATGATCATTTAGGGCTTCCCTCATTAATTTCGTAATTTTCTGACGTCAAATCAATAGAGAACCGGTAAACCCGCTTCCTAAACGTTTTGGCCCACGACTCGTATTTCTGTAGCTCAAATCGTGAATCGGACTTCGTATTCACAATACTCGTGACAATATGAATCCGTGGGTATGTTTTCATAATTTTTCGGACATGTTTACTAGTAATGGCAAAATCGTAATTTCGTTACAAATTTTACCATCACTAATTACCTTGCCTAATTACTAATTTACACTAACCTAATTACTAATTACCCTAACATGACTAACATGTGGAGGAGACAACGGTTCATATTTTTCAAAAAAGCTAATTAAATGCAAATCTTATCTAAATCTTACTTTTGACTAAGTTTTAAATGCTTAATTAAACAATTAGTTCCTAAAACCTATTTAAACCCCCCTAATCCATCTCCTTCCTCACAAATCCCCTCCTCTACGGTGAAACTCCGGCCATCTTTTCCGGCGAGCTCCTTTCTTCCGGTGAGCCTCCTTCTCCATCCTCCTCCATCTCCTTCAATCCCCACCCTAATCTCCCTCCATCTCTCTTTAAAAGCTCAAGCAAACCCATGAACCCAACAAGTTCAACCCACCTCCACCATGGTTTCCTCCTCTCTCATTGATCTCCCTTCTCTCCAAACAACTCCCCTCTCTTCCTCCATTGATTTCTATCAAGGAAATCAAACAAACCAACATAGAATCAATCAAAAAAAAATCTGGGCTATCATTCTTCGGCCGGTGGCCGGCCGGCGGTCCACCCCACTCCCCCTCTTCCCTTGGTTTCTCCCCCTTGCTCCTTGGCCACCATTGCTCCACCTAAAAATGAAGAAAGGAGATGAAAAAAAATGGAGGTTGGAAGATGACAATTCTGTGAAGAGGGGGAGCAAATTTTGTGAAGGGGATTTTAAAAGGGAAAGTTTGTAAGGCAAAACTTCAGGAATTTTTGTAATTTGTAAAGAAAATTGAAAAGAGAAGGGGGAAGATTTTTAGGATTTTTGGTTAAGTTTTTGTTTAGGGATTTTGGAATTATTATTTTTTGTATACGTGTATACGTACACATGCGTACGTGCACGTAGTACAAAATTTTGTAACTTCGATTATTATATTAATAAAATATGGGTGCGTGCGTGTGGTGTTTGTAGGTAGACGTCCCGGGAAGACACCGACTCCCGGACACGATACGAGACCCGCCCAAGAACCCAGATTACAACCGGTCACGACTACAGGCAAGTAATTACCGGGTGTATGCAAGTATTTACCGTGCAAATGTGTTTGTTGTACCCAAATGGTGTATGAATTGTTGTACATGTTGGATGTACAAAATGATGTGCCTATAAGGCCATACGGATACGGATACGGTTAATGTGATACGACACGGGTTTTGGGGTAGTCTTGAACTACGAAGTGTGCGGGAGTGACCGGGTCCACCCTTATTTGGTAAGTTGTACCATCACCCTGCAGGGGATGGTAGGTAGATATTCCACGAGTTGCTCCGTGGGATGGGTGCACTTCTGTTGCATATCGTGCACTCGGGCTAAGGCTGATGCACTAACTTGTTTGCCACTATTGTTGTATTGATACCATTGTTTTACTGACTAAGTCGAGACTACTCGAACATGGCAGAGTGGCGTAATAACAATCGATCTAAAATAACGACTGAATCAGTGTCTAGAAAGGAATGGGAAGGGGGTTGGTCAACCAAGGGACTTGTTCCTGCTGTCTTTGAAGTGATCTGTGCCTTTAAGCCCTGACTGACTGGCTGATTTGGAAGTTAAGTTAGACTTCTTATTATTAAGCATGCCTGCACTATTAGATAGTCAAGCGACGTTTGTTACCTCTTGTTCGTTCATTGCTACCTTTACTTTCTGTTGGTTTTTACTTGCCGCTTAGCGTTGACATGTATTTCATTGTTTTCTCTGAAATGAAGGTCAGACTACGAGCCGACGGAGTACGTGGAGTATTACACTGAAGACGATCCTGTGGACCAGGGATCAAAGGACGTTACTGAGCCCGCACCTACAGAGGAGTAGGAGTTTCCGATTCGACCACAACATCCACTTAATTTCATCGTCAGTATGCTTTCATTACCACCGTCATTGTGCTTTTCTTATTGCCAGTGTGCTATTTACTTCCGAGTGATGTAATTTACTTTTCTGTCGAGTCGATGTAGGCCGTACTATAAGGCCCAGTCATGTACTACTTATCATCTATTGGGATAATAAAGATGTTATGTGTTTTTTCTCTGAGATTACATGACAAGAACCTGTCCTTCAATGGAATTACTACAAACGCTTATTGTGCATCGAACAAGGAAGAAAAAAAATTTCCTCCTTGTTTTATGTACAAGCGGACCTTCGTCGCGTCCTCGCTCCCGGGTATTTTGGGAAGCGGGACGTGAAAAAATTTGATTTGAAATCTGTAATAAGGCGAAATATCTTAACTGTCAGATATTGTATCTCGTTGAGATATTATCCCTAAGATATCGTCGCGTAACTAAAAGCCGTTAAAGAGTTAACAGATAATATATGATATTATCATAAAGATATTGTTTCATAACTGAAATACGTTAAAGGGTTAACGTGGGATTCTATATAAGATATAGCGAGGATTTTCAGTTTTTACGCATTCATTCTATCTCTCCTGTTTTTGAGAAAAGCGACGAGCGAAAGAGAGAGAGAGAGAGAGAGAGAGAGAGAAACCCTAGTTGCGGAGAAGGAGCTAGCACCCTCGCAATTCATGTTCGTGACGTTCGTGTGTGGATACCAATTGAGGGTGATCGTTCGTAGAGCAGCACATGTAGTCCGACACATTCAGATCGTCACAAAGGTTAGGAATCTATTCAAATCAATTTGAAATGCATGGATCTTGGTCGGTTTCTAATTTTCTGCTGCGTATAAACTAGTTATGCATGATAGAAACCCTAACAATTATTACCAGTTTGCTACACGTGCGCCGCAGGTGACCCAACAACTTGAGAAAGCAAAAATGAAAAGATAAAAATGGGAGAGTGGTCGGCTGGTTTCATGCTAGATTGCCTCCGCTCACATTAAATACACAGATTTTTGGTTTGGATCTTGAGCTGATTAATTATATTTGAAAAGGATAAAAAATTGAATTCAGGGGGAATGAGGAAAACAAATTATGGATTCTAAAGGAAAAATTAATTTAAATGTCTACTCAAAGGTTCTTTTGTGTCATGCGAAGTATAACTATAGACTAAACAATCAAGTTATAACCAGTGGCATACGCGGGAATTTTTTTGCCCTGGGCGAAAATAAGGTAATATAAATATTATTTAAAATACCAAAAAATAAACGTTAAGAAGTAACGTGCAACACAAAATTAAACATTAAATAATATCCAACATGCAAAAATGTTTTCGCTCTGATTTCCATCTTCCACTCTCGTAACAAGTCGTACATACGTTTACAAAAAATCTTAACAAAAAATTAAATATTAAATAATATCCAACATGAAAAAAATGATAATACATAATACATAATAGTGAATAAAAAATGACATCAAAGGTATCTAACCCAAAAACTCGGGTCCCATACACCAGCGTCGTATCCATTGGGATATAAACAGACACTGCCTAAACTATACCCAATAGGCAAAACAATAATAACAAGTAACAAATAATAATGAATAAAAAATAGGGAATTGCTATGGAAACATTCATTTTTGATCGGTTCACAGACCACTTAATTTTAATAAAAATAATAAGAGTCAAACTAACAATGAGTTAGCTTACAAAATAATAAAGAGTCAAGCAGACAAGCAATGGGTTTCGAACCCAAATTCTCAAGTTTCCAGGCCAGTGCCTTATTCACGGGGCATGCAAGAGATGATGTTAGTGAATGCTAAAACTCTGTATTTTAGTTTATTTCCCAGGGGCAATTGCCTAATACAAAAAATTGCCTATTACAAAAAGTATGGGCAATTGCCCCCCTTTGCCCTCACCTGCCTCCGCCACTATTGATATCTCGCGGTGAGTCACATTAGACGAACTCGACTGACCCATTTGCCGACGGGGCCTAGTCTAAAAACGATATCTACAATCACTATTTATTTATTTTAATGACATGCAGTCTATGCCTCATTTCTAAACATGCAGGATTATTTGTTTTTGGATGTGAAATTATGCTATCAAATAAGACAAATAAAACAAAAGCAGTAAAAGGCCCGCTGCCCCGACGACTACACCAACCTTCTCCAATTATTCTCCCATTAAAAGCATGAGGAAGAAAGATACACAAATTAGATCATCACGACGCAGTGATGCTCCATGTTCGCCCGCGCGCATCGACCAAATCTTCATTCCATAAGCATTTATAGGACATCAAGTAGGCACTAATTTTATTATCTCATCTTGCAATGATTAGAAAGTGTTCTTTGTCCAATAAACAATTTCTCCAGCGGTGCCTCTCTCCTTCCTTTTGGTGGCCGTTTAAAAGTACTCTTTGTGATCTACCATACAAAAACTATTTAAAAAGGTTTAGATAAAAACCATTCGAACTTCGGTCCGTTTTAAAAAAACTATCTTAAACTTCGAAACACGGTAGCAAAACCCCTCAAACCGTTGGTCTTCTCAAGAAACGCACAAACCACGTTGACTATATAAACCCTTTTTTGTTGGAAAAAATCACCAAAATACCAACTTCAATCTTATTTTTCTCTTCCTTTTCTGTGAAACCATGAATTAAATTCATGGTAGCTATCAAAAAAATAAATAACATTAAAACAAAAATAAATTGTTCCCAAATGCACGTGATTTTTTGAGTGATTTTCTTCATGCTTTTCTTGTTATTTATGGTTGTTTTAAAGGAACATCTCATCTGTATCTTCTCCTTCTATTCCTCATTTAAACACATTAAATAACTTCATGGCACAAGAACCGCATGGTTTTTGATTACTTTCTCTGTTGAGAAATGTTAAGAGAAGAGTAAATAATCTCCGATTAGGGGTAGCCATGGCACAAGCCATGGCTCTCTATATATTCACTTCATAATGGGGTTTAGGAGTCCAAGGGACTCCCCACTTACTTAATGGGGAGTAGTGGTGAGATTATGAGAGGAGGGAGGCCAAAGGCCTCCCTCAACTCACATCACTCCCCCTCATCTCTCCATTATCTTGGGTTAAGCATATGAATACTTCAGGATTTAGTATGCTAATGGGATGGATACTTTAGGATCCAAAGTCACTGTGGTTGCCTCGTTAAACCTTAGCTGTGGAAAACCCAGTGGAAAAAACCAGCAGCTTAAGGGAAAAGAGTACAACTATCGAGTGACAATCCCTGATCTGTACAAGCTTCAAGCTTGCAGATATCCTATGTATCTATACAATCATCTCTTATTTTTCTATACATCCATCATGTTCTGAAAGCAAATACAGTCATCACTCATCTATACAAGTTTCACTCATCTAGCAGCTATTCGAAAGCAGTGGCGCTCTGGAGTGGAATGCTCTTTGAAGTTGGTAGATGACTCCACTAAAGTATTTGTTTGAATCAGTCTTTAGTGTATATGCAAGGTACTGATGGACCTGGCTGAGCGTTTTCAATACTTGCTTCTTGGATGATGAGCTTCTCAGAAGATGTAGACTTTGGAGAATGATGTGTAGATCTTTAGGAGGTGGCCGGCCTTTTGTGTTTTAGTCATCGCGATGATCTTTAAACCTGCATATGCGATATATATTCCTTGACCCTTGGAAGTTGCGCAGAAGCAGCTTATCCTTGGTCTAGTGGTGCTCTCCAGGACAGCACTTAATCTGGCTTACAGCTTTACTGCAGACGTTCTATCAAAGACACGTGCAGTTGGCCAGATAAAGAAGTGTAACAAGTACACTAGAGCTAGGCTCTTCGGGACCTAGGATGTCCTCCCCCTCTTCCAGCGACTGGAAGGTGTCATAAATAAGCATCCATTTTTAATAGATTGCAAATGGACATCATGCTTCATAAACTCTAGGTGTATGAAGAATATTAAAGGGTTCCACCACGAAGGTGTTTAATCTGTAAGCCAAGACAATACCATGTTATGCCTAGTTATTTCATTTCCAAGGTAGGTGTAAGGCTATCAGATATCTCAATGGTCTCTGCAGGAGATCCTATTAGACTTAAGTCCACCACATATACGTCGACTATCACAAATCATGTCAACGAGCTTTCGAAAAAGATACACGGGCAGAATATTGCTTAAGACCATCTAATGATCTTTGAAGCCTTTATGGAGAAGATGTTTCTATGTCTATCTTTCATCTCTGGGGGTAGAGTATACCCTTCTGCAAGTTTTATATAGATCTCTATATCTATATTGCCGTATAGATATGCAGTCACAACGTCCATGAGCTGCATTTATTGGCTTTTTCAGAGACGTTTAGGCTTAGTAGGAAAATGATCACATTTCCTTCATTTCCATTTCTTATGAAATCCAACTTATATTCCACAGGTTTTACACATTCAGGTGTATGGACTACTGGTCCAAAGACTTTGCTTTTCAAGAGTGAGTCCAGCTCTACTCTTATTGCCTCATCCCACTTTGGCCAATCTATGTGTTTACGCTAAAGAAAAGTGGATTGACGTCATCGTCGTATTCAACGACATGAACAGCAATAGCGAAAGCAAAACCGTCGTCGACGACTGTGCTATATCTGTCCAGTACCTCTCCAGTACGTACATAATATAATGATTTTTCTCCTGTTGTTTCCTTTGCATGGGAAATTAGGAGGGGAGAGGTTGCTGGTCTGAGCTCAGCATCCTGTGGAGGGATCATTTTAATTTATCCATGAATCTTCCTCTTTCGAGGAACTTTATATATTGAACCTGGCGGGCGTCCTCTTTTCAATTGAGTACAGCCAATTCTGCTGCCGGTGGATTACATCCATTTTTGGGGATGTCAATCCTAGCTGGCGTGTTGGCAGCAGGGACGTGTGAACGAACAATCTTCTGGTTGTCCGTAAATTTATCCGGCAAATGATATACTTTAGTCTGAATGTGAAGGATCTTCTGGATCTCACCTTCACCCAGAAAAAGTATGCGGATCATAACGAGATTAGGACTTTTGTGTCCCATGATATGGTCTCAGAAGCTTCAGGGTTCTTTAGACTGCGTGCCTATTTCAATGAGATTTTGCTCATCAAATTCACAGTTATCAAGACTTGGTGCTATTGGGACATATTATAAGCACATCAAAAACACTCTCAAAGAGGTATGTTTGGTGGTAAACCATAAGCAAGCGGCATCAGCAATAAGATATGGCCACAAGATGGCCGTATCGTGATAAGTGATGCGGAATGCCGTTGTTGATCCCTAAACATCAACATGTAATTAGGATTTAACAATGGACGTGAAATCCATTGGAGTCTCTTTATCAGAGACTCTGATAACCATTATGAGTATGAACATGCTACAGGATGTTCAATTTCAATGCCAGTTGCTTGGCAGAAGTCTGGAATGATATGTGTAGTGAATTCACCCACATTATAAGCTTTTGAGAAAGCTAGGTTGCGAGTGAATATAAAGGCACACATAAGACCATCTAGTAGATGCATATATCAGTACAATGAAGTACCGAAAATGGGCCACTTGCGGGGTGAATAGGCCCGTAAAAGTCACCATGTATTCTCTCAATGAAGCCAGGAGACTCTAATCCCACTTTCAGGAGGGAATGTCTCTATATTAGTTTTCCCTTATGACAAAGGGGAGACAAAGAAACTCAACCTTTTGAAGAATCTTCAGGTTCTTCAAAGGATTCATTTGATAATGCGTCCATCATCGCTGATCTAGGATGACCAAGTCCATTTTGCCAGAGTTAAGAACTATGGCAATGAAAGTCACTTCTGGTGCTCAGTCAAGTTGGCTTTCTATAGGATGAATATCTGTAATTATAGGGGCCCGACGGGGGTCCAATGAAATTGTAAGTAGATGGTCTTCTGGCCATCCTCTTGAAGAGTTACATATTGATATTCAATATTTATTATCCACAGTTTTCAAGTTATGTTTGTTTAAACGAAATATCCTTGAAACTTAAAAACTTCCTATATGTTTAAGGGGAGAAGTTTGCATCTTATAGTCTCAACGTATGTGGGAGCAATATTAATGCTACACCAGTGCAACGAGGCACTGTCCACAATATTATATACATCATCTATAAGCAAAAAGAAATTTTATTTAAGTAAATGTAAAATGACATTCAAATAAAAGTTCGTACGAAAGCAAACTAAAGATGAAGCTACATGTAATTTTAAATGCATAGACATAAAGATAGGGCTCAATCGAGCAGGTCTTCATTCTCGAAGCCTTTTGCAGTGAAATTTGTTGGCGGCTCAACAGCCACCAAGTTTGTTTCAGGCAGAGATTTCTGGCTCGCCTGATATAGTTCCTGGAGGTGGCGAGCAGTGCGGCAGTTTCTGGACCACGTCCAGTCATGCCACATCTATGGCATTTATCCTCCCAGTTCTTCTTAGGAATTGACACTTGGTCAGTGTTCTTATGCTTCCATGTGAAGTTTTTCATTCCTCTGTTGTTGTTGTTGGTCTGGGGTGCTTCTCCTCGTGCTGGCTTCATTACAGCCTTCCCTTTGTTCTTTCTAGCCTTCTTCTTGTTTTTCCACTTCTGGGGAGAAACATGGTGGGCTTCAGAGATAGTGGCAGTACCAGCTGGACGCAAATTATAAGTGGCAAGCAGTAATTCTCTATTCTGCTCTGCCCTAAGAAGGCAAGAGATCAAATCAGAGAACTTCGTGAAGTTGCGTTCACGATACTGCTGCATGAGGATTGCATCTTTCTCGTGAAACGAGGTAAATGTCTTTTTCAACATGCGTTGCTCAGTCACTTCTTCACCGCACAACTGCAGGCCGGAGGTGATACTATGAAGTGCAGAGTTATACTCAGCAATGGACTTATAGTCCTGAAGTCTGAGGTTTTCCCACTCATAACTGGCACGTGGTAATATAACATCAATCTGATATTTATACAGTGCCTCTAGCGCTGCCCACAACTCAATTGGGTCCTCTACCGTTAGGTATTCGGCCTTTAAGGTCCGATCTATATGTCTCCTAATATAGATAATGGCTTTCGCATTATCCACATCAGAGACATTGGTAGGAGTGCTGCTAGATGATTGGGCCACTTCTGGGGCCTTACCAGCAGAAGCATCGGCCGCCGCTGGGGCCGATGAAGGAGCCAAAATTGAGCCAAGGAGGGCCATCAAATGCAAGTGGAACTTCAGGTCCACTCTCCAACTCAGGTAATTCTTTCATGCGGCATCAAGAACTTCGAAATCGACGCTTGCCAATTTTACCATTTATCTATGCAATTTAAAATAAGCATGAATTAATCAAAATGTAAATTCATACATAAAGAATAAAATAAGTAAAATGTGGAGATCGGCCAGATACCCAAAAACGTACAAAGTCCAAAGTCCGATATACAGTTCATAAATAAAATAAAAATACAAGTTGGAAACCCAGAATGGGTCCCTATATTTTGCAAATTTCACCTCCGACTTTATATGTTGGTACACCGGTCTTTGGCATTAATACATTTAATCCTCACTTACAAATTCTCTCAAAAGAAAATAAAAGTGCAAGGAATATAAAAGGTATCAAAACTGGCAGATCCCAAAAACACATTTTAACTTATATAAACATCCACGCAGTTTATAATATGCTACAGGCACAAAAGAAACAACCACGCATATAACTCAGGCACATATAATATGGAAAAAGAGACTATAAAATATAATAATCTCGCGGACCATGGGGATACGTCATACACTGTTAGGTTAGTTGACTTACGACAGAGCGATCGCAGGATCCTTAAGATAATTATATTTTGAAAAATCCTAAAAATCCATAAATAATTAACAATGCAAGAGTGATATTTAACATAATTTTAGCAATTTGACAAACTGGGTGTCAGGCCCTAAAACAAGAAATTAAAATAAATTAATATTTTGATTGGGGCTGCAGGCCCATAAGTAAAATATTAATCATTTTAATAAGCAATTTTATTAACTTGGATTCAAGCCCAATAAAAAAGCCAAATTAAATTATTATTAATATTTGGGCTGCAGGCCCATTTTGCAAAAATTTAATTAACATATTAAGTTTGCAATTTGATTAACGGGGCTTCTGGCCCAATTTTGGTAGTCAAAATTAATTGTTAATCTGAATGGGGCTGCAGGTCCATAAAACTTATATGCATTGTTGTGAAATGGGCTTCAGGCTTAAATTAGAACACAAAATTAATTATTATTCTAATATGGGATGTAGGCTCATAATCAAAATGAAAATCATTTTAATTAGCAATTTTAATTATCTGGGCTTCAGGCCCAAATAACTAGACAAAATGAATTAATTTATGTAGTATGCTTCAGGCCTAATCAACAGTCCAACAAATTTATTAAATAGTTTTGGGATGTAAAAATTAAAATCTGTTTTAACTCAAACCCCAAAACAAAATTTCGGGTTGATGACCCCCAAACCCTTGTCTGATTGTGTCCCCTCATCTCCATTTTATTTACGCAAATCGAAATCCCCATACGACGGCGATTTGTACCCCCCTGCCATCAGGGGGATGACAACCGAAGGCTTCCCCTATGGCAAATAAAATTTAGGGGGAGGCACTGGGAACCCCCCCGATCGGGGGGGAGGGGGGCTGATGACCGAAGAACCCCCCTACCGGGGGCCGCGCTCGGAATCCCCCCCCCTCCCGTCGTCCGGGGGGGGCTGTCGGGGGGGAGGTGATGCGAAACACACAGCCCCCCTGCCGTCGGGGGGGTGGGGGGTGGCGGACGACAGAGCCCCCCTTCGGGGGGGCGACGATGTGACCCCCCCCGGCTGTCGGGGGGTTGGGGCGACAAGGCCCCCCTTTGGGAGGGGCGACGATGCGAAACCCCCCTGCCGTCGGGGGGAGTTGGGGCGACAAAGGCCCCCCTTCGGGCGGGCGAAGATGCGAAACCCCCCCCCCCCCCCGCCGTCAGGGGGGTTGGGGCGACAAAGGCCCCCCTTCGAGGGGGGGCGACGGAACAGGCCCCCCTCCCAGGGGGCGGCGCGGGTCAGGTCCACCACCACCACCCCCCCCCCCCCCCCGTCTGGTGGGGGGGCGGCATGGGACAGGGCCCCTTTGTCTGGGGGGCGACGCCGGGCGATTCCCAGAAGTTGAAGGGTTGTGTTGGGGTTTTTTTGAATTTTTGATGTTATACAAGAATATAGAAGATTTAAACAAGCCTAAAGATAGTCTGTGTAAAATCATAGCTAAAAATATGTGTTTGTAACTATCTACGGGATCGATAAATATTACCTCTAGATTAAAAATCTAGGGACGATCGTAAAAAGAGAAGATCCATAGAAAGAAAAATCCACGCTCCTAATACGCCAAAAATGATCGCCGCAACGGATCGCGCAACGGTTCGCCGCAACAATAGATTCCTTCGCACGCAAGGGTTGAATTTTTGAGGGGATGAAAAGCTCAAGAGATGAGAGCTTTACGTGCTGATAACGTGTTGAGAAATGTTAAGAGAAGAGTAAATAATCTCCGATTATGGGTAACCATGTCACAAGCCATGGCTCTCTATATATTCACTTCATAATGGGGTTTAGGAGTCCAAGGGACTCCCTACTTACTTAGTGGGGAGTAATGGTGAGATGATGAGGGGAGAGAGGCCAAAGGGCCTCCCTCAACTCACAACATTCTCGAAATTTTACATTAATTTTTCTAATTGCTTGTTATCCGAAAACATGCCATCAGAAATTTTTTAAGCTTTTTGATGAAAATAATGAGTATTTCAGTCAATCAAGAGAAGGTTTACATGGTCGTTAACTTGAATTTTCTTCAAAAAGTAACCAAAGTTAAAGTGTGGTTTTTTGAGAGGTTTAACGTTTAAGATGGTTTTCAAAACGGGAGAAATTTGTTATAATTTACTCAAAAAGCCCTCGTGTAGGGGGCTTTATGGTTTATTCCACGCACACGCAGACAAAAAGATGTGCCGAATTATTATTATTGGATAACTATTAATTCAAAAAATGGTTTTGTTGTGAGTGAGGGAGGCCTTTGGCCTCTCTACCACTTTATCCCTCCATTACTCCCCACTTATTGGAGTAATGGGGACCTTTGGTGTCCATGCCTCCTCATATCCCATATGAGATAAATAAATATTAAACCATGGCTTATGGCCATGGTTACTCTTTCTTCTCCAAAATTATAACACGTTATCAGCACCGAAGCTCTCATCTTTTGAGTTTTTTCTCCCGTATTCCCTCAAAATTAACCTCCTACGCGTGAAGGAATCTATTGTTGCACCGATCCAGCTTGTGACGAACCGTTGCGGCGAACTGTTGCGGCGATCTTTTAGGCGTATTGGGAGCGTGGATTTCGCTCTACGGATTTTTTATTACGATCGTCCCTAGATCTTTGATTTAGATGTAAAACTTATCGATCCAGTAGATAATTACAAACAAATATTTTGTTATAATTTTACATAGCCTTTCTTTGGGCTTGTTTAAATCAGCTATATTCTGATTAATACTCACTAAAAAGTAAAAATAAAAAAAATAAAAAAAATAAACCCAACCCGTTCATCTCACCCCCCCCCCCCCCCCGACGGGGGGCCATTTGCTGCGCTGCCCCCTGGACGCAGGGGGGGCACTGTCGATTCCCCCCCCCCCCCCCGTCTGGGTGGGGGGAGGCTTTGTCGCCCCCCTCCCGACGAGGGGGGGCACTGTCGATCTGCCCCCCCTCCCCCGGTCGGGGGAGGGTGGGCTCTGTCCTCGCCCCCTCCCCTCCGGGGGGCTCTGTGCGACGCCCCCCGGACGGGGGGGGGGGGCTCCGACACCCCCTACCGACGGGGGGGCTCTGTGCGACGCCTCCCCGACGGGGGGGGCTCTGTGCGACGCCTCCCTGACGGGGGGGGGCTCTGTTCGATGTCCGATGCCCCCGCCCCTCGTCGGGAGGGAGCTCTGTCCTCTGCCCGCCCGCCCCCCCCCCCCCCCACACGACAGGGGGGTCTCTACGCCCCCCGACGGGGGGTTCTCTGCCTTCCGCCCCCCTCCCCCAACGCGGGGGGGGGGGGGGTCCTCTGCAATCTGCCCCACCCCCCCGAAGGGGGGTTCCCTGTGCGTCTGCCACAAACGGGGGGATCTAAGCCACCGCCCCCGGACGGGGGGGGGCCACAAACGGGGGGATCTAAGCCACCGCCCCCGGACGGGGGGGGGGGGGGGGGGGGGGGGCTCTCTGTGCCGCCGCGCGCCGGACGGGATGGGGCATTGAGCTGCCTCCCCCCAGATGGGGAGGGCCTCTGTGCGCAACCCCTCCCCTCGGACGGTGGATCCTCCATTGCGTCGGCCGCGCTGGCTGTTTTACATAGACAAGGGGAGAGGGGGGATGCGATCTGTAAGATGAGAGGTTGGGGGCTTTTTACATTCCTTAACTAGTACCCTAAAGCTTGTTTTTAGGGCTTGAGTTAAATTTAATTTTGAATATTACATCCCATGGGCCTGCAGCCCAAATCAGAATAATAATTTATTTTGTCTGTTTATTTGGGCCAGAAGCCCAGTTAATCACATTGAAAATTAATATGTGTATTATTTTGCTATCGGGCCTGCTGCCCGCCTCTAGCCCACAGGACTTGCGGATTTGCGGATTATATTATTTTATCTGCTTATTTTCAATTATTAATCTCTTAAGCATTGGATAAAACATTAATTTAAGTTAAATTGGTTAAACGGATCCTGAGACCGTTCTGTCTTTAGTTAACTAACCTAAAGATGAATGACGTTTCCCCATGGTCCAACTAATCCTTTTAACTTAAATAAAATTGTTTTATCTAATATTTGGGCTTGATGATTTTTTGAATGTATGTGATATTATGCAATTATTATTTGCTTGTTGCATATATAACTGTGTGGATGTTAAAATAAGTCAAAATGCGATTTTTGGGATCGGCCAGTTTTGATACCTTTTTTATTATATTCCTTCTATTTGTAATTTCTTTTTCTTTTCTGAGAGAAATTTGTAGTGAGGAATTTATGTATAATGCCAAAGACCGGTGTTACTACCTATGAAGATGAAGGAGATTGCATATATCTGGAACCCAAATAGGGTTTCCAAATTGTATTTTTCTTTTTCTTCTTTATGGACTGTAATATGGACTTTGGACATTTTATGTTTTGAGTATCTGGCCGATCCCCGCATTTGTTCTTATTTTATTTCTTTTAAGCATGATGTTTAATTATTATTACATGCTTATTTAAATTGCATAGATTAAAATGGCAAAATTGGCACGCGTCGATTTCGAGGTTCTTGATGCAGCGAGAAAGAACTATCTTAGCTGGCGAGTGGACCTGAAGTTCCACTTACGTTCGATGGCACTTCTTCACTGGATTCTGGCCCCCGCAGTGGCCGAGACACCTGCTAGCAGTGCCCCTGAAGTGGTACAACCATCTAGCAGTTCGCATACCGTTGTCTCCGACATAGATAAGGCGAAAGCCATTATCTATATCAGGAGATACATAGATTGGACTTTAAAGGCCGAATACTTAATGGTAGAAGACCCTTTAGAGTTGTGGCAAGCGCTGAAGGCACGTTATAAACATCAAATTGATGTAATATTACCACGTGCCAGTTATGAGTGGAAAAACCTTAGACTTCAGGACTATAAGTCCGTTGCTGAGTATAACTCTGCACTTCATAATATCACCTCACGTCTGAAGTTGTGCGGTGAAGAAGTGACTGAGCATCGCATGTTGGAAAAACCATTTACCTCGTTTCACGAGAAGGATGCAATCCTCATGCAACAGTATCGCGAACGCAACTTCACGAAGTTCTCTGATTTGATCTCTTGTCTTCTTAGGGCGGAGTAGAATAGAGATTTACTGCTTGCCACTCATAATTTGCACCATGCTGGTACTGCCCCTATCCCTGAAGCCCACCATGTTTCTCCCCAGAAGTAGAAAAACAAGAAGAAGGCTAGAAAGAACAAAGGGAAAGTTGTAATGAAGCCGGCAA
Source organism: Scilla litardierei (assembly GCA_030789695.1). NCBI lineage: Eukaryota > Viridiplantae > Streptophyta > Magnoliopsida > Asparagales > Asparagaceae > Scilla > Scilla litardierei. The sequence continues at coordinate 474,252,426 of CM061142.1, forward strand.
GAGGAGCACCACCCCAGACCACCAACAACAAAGGGAAGAGAAACTTCACATGGAATCGTAAGAACACTGATCCAGTGTCAATTCATAAGAAGAATTAGGAGGATAAATGCCATAAATGTGGCATGACTGGACATTGGTCCAGAAATTGCCGCACTCCTCGACACCTCCAGGATCTGTATCAGGAAAGTCAGAAGTCTCAGCCTGAAACAAACTTGGTGGCAGTTCAACCGCTCACCAAGTTCACTACAAAAGATTTCGAAAATGACGACCTGCTCGATTGAGCCCTACCTTATATATATGCATTTAAATTTCTGTAGCTTCATCTGTAGTTTGATTTGAAAGCACTTTTCTTTGAATGTCAATTTTTCAATTACTTAAATAAACTTTCATTTTGCTTATATATATATGAAGTATGAGTGCCTAGTGGACAGTGCCTCAACGCACACTATCCTTCGCGATCCATGCTATTTTAATAGCTTAAACAAATATGACGGTCATGTTATTACGATTTCAGGACTGTCCAACATAATCGAAGGATCTAGGAAAGCAATCATATTGCTCCCAAATAACACAAGACTTAAAATACAAAGTGCATTATTCTCTCCAAAATCTAATAGAAATCTCTTAAGTTTTAAAGATATTCTTTTTAACGGATATCACTTAGAACCTAGAGATGAAGAAAACATTGAATATATGTATGTGACTTGTCACGAAGATGACCAGAAGTCCATCCACGAACAATTTAAGGGACTCCCGTCGGGTCTCTACCACACGTATATTCAACCAATAGAAGCCAATATGACTGAGCAACAAAAGTGCCTTTCATTGCCAGAGTTTCAACTCTGGCACAATAGACTAGGTCACTCTGGATCAGCTATGATGCGTCACATTATCTCTGAAACCCGTGGACATAATTTGAAGAACATGAGGATTCTTCAAAATGGTGAATTTCCTTGTCCCCCTTGTTTTCAGGAAAAACTAATAACGAGACCCTCCCTCCTGAAAATGAGATTAGAGTCTCCTGGCTTTCTAGAGAGAATTCATGGTGACATTTGTGGGCCTATTCACCTTGCAAGTGGCCCATTTCGGTATTTCATGGTACTGCTTGATGCATCCACAAAATGGTCTTATGTGTGCCTATTGTCCACTCGCAACCCAGCTTTCCCAAAGCTATTAGCACAAATAATTAGGTTGCGTGCTCATTTTCCCGATAATCATATCAAGAAATTACGTCTTGATAATGCGGGCAAATTCACTTCGCAAGTCTTCGAAGACTATTGCCGGGCAACGGGTATTGAAGTTGAACATCATGTAGCTCATGTTCACACCCAGAATGGATTAGCAGAGTCTCTTATAAAGAGACTACAATGGATTGCACATCCATTGCTCATGCAATCCCAGTTGCCTGTGGATGCTTGGGGGTATGCTATATTGCATGCCGCATCGCTGATTAAGATAAGGCCCTCTGGTGGCCATATATTATCCCCGATGCAACTAGTATATGGTGCACCCCCAGATATCTCTCATTTGAGAGTGTTTGGTTGTGCGGTATATGTCCCAATAACACCACCTCAGAGGACCAAAATAGGTCATCAGCGTCGTCTTGGTATCTATACTAGGTTTGATTCGCCCTTTATTATTAGATACCTGAAACCCCTTACGGGGGACGCATTTAAGGCATGTCTTGATGACTGTGAATTCGATGAGAAAACTTTTCCAAAACTGGGCACACAGTCTAAGAAGCCAGACGCTTCAGAGACCATTTCTTGGGACAATAAGTCTTTGTCTCGTTATGATCCGTGTACTAATCTGTATGAAGATGAAATCTTGAAGATCCTTCACATTCAGAACACAGTACACCTACTACCGGATAAATTTACAGACAACTAGAAGATTGTTCGTTCACATGTCCCTGCTGCCAACACGCCAGCTAGGCTTGACATCCCCAAAGATGGATGCAATCCACCGGCAGCAGAATTGGATGTACCTTAATTGAAAAGAGGACGTCTGCCAGGTCCAAAAGATAAAGTTCCTCGAAAGAGAAAGATTCCTGGTGATAATAAGATGATCCCTCCACAGAATACTGAGCTCAGACCAACGACCTCTCCTCTCCTTATTTTCCATGCAGAGGAAAAAAAGGAGAAACATCATTAAATTACGTACATACTGGAGAGGTACTGGACAGAAATAGTACAGTCGTCGACGATGATTTTACGTTTGCTATTGCCGTTCACGTCGCTGAATACGACGATGACGTCGAACCACGATCTCTAGCGGAATGTAAACGCAGAGATGATTGGCCAAAGTGGGACGAGGCAATAAGAGTAGAGCTGGACTCACTCATGAATAAAGTCTTTGGACCAGTAGTCCAAACACATGTAGTGTTAAACCTGTGGGATATAAGTGGGTCTTCATCAGAAAAAGAATGAAGAAAATGTGATCGTAGGCTACATGGCATGCCTTATAGCACAGGGATTTTTCCAAAGACCAGAGATTGATTATGAAGATACATATTCCCCGGTCATGGATGCGATCACTTTTCGATTCTTGCTTAGCCTATCATCTTTGGAAAGCCTAGAAATGCAGCTCATGGACGTTGTGACTGCATATCTATATGGCGATATAGATAAAAAAATATATGAGACTTCCAGATGGGTTTAATTTACCCCCAGAGGTGAAAGAGAGACCTCAGGATGTCTTCTCGGTAAGGCTTCAAAGATCATTATATGGTCTAAAGCAATCAAAAAAGATGTGGTATAACAGACTAAGTGTTTTCCTTGCACAGCAAGGATTCAAAAATAATGAACGCTGCCCGTGTATCTTTATCAAAAGAACAGGAACATGATTTGTCATCGTTGCGGTTTATGTTGATGACTTAAATCTCATAGGATCTCCCACAAAGATCAATGAGATATCTGAAAGCCTAAAGAATACCTTCGAAATGAAAGACCTAGGCAAAACATGGTATTGTCTTGGCTTATAGATTGAACACCTACGAGGTGGAATCCTGTTACACCAATCAAATTATACAAGAAAACTTTTAAACAAGTTTAGAATGGAACATTGTCATCCTTTAAGTACTCCTATGGTCGTGAGATCACTGAATATTCATAAGGACCCCTTCCGGTCGCTGGAAGAGGGGGAGGAGTTACTGGGTCCTGAAGTACCGTACCTCGTGCCATTAGAGCACTTCTATATCTGGCAAACTGAACGCGTCCCGATATAGCGTTCGCAGTTAAATCTACTTGCCATACATAGTGCTGCGCCTACAAAGCGCCACTGGAACAGAGTAAAGAATCTTCTACGCTACCTCCAGGGTTCTATAGATCTGGGACTATACTACCAGAGAGGTTCCTCCTCCCAGTTGCTTGGTTATGCTGATGCAGGTTACCAATCTGATCCTCACACAGCTAAATCACAAACTGGTTTTGTGTTTACCTATGGAGGGACTGCTATCTCATGGAGATCAGTAAAGCAAACCACCACAGCAACATCATCCAACCATGCTGAACTCATTGCGATCCATAAAGCGAGTAAAGAGTGTTTTTGGCTTCGCTCCGTCGTCCAACATATCCTAGATGCCACTGGCCTGAAGACTAGTGATCTTAAGCCCACTGTCTTGTTTGAAGACAACACTGCATGCATAGCACAACTCAAAAAGGGCTACATCAAAGGCGACAGAATGAAACACATTTCTCCCAAATTCTTCTGGACGCACGATCTACAGAAGAATGAGGAGGTCAAGATTCAACAGATCCAGTCCTGCAACAGCTTAGCTGATCTTTTTACTAAATCTTTACCGAGATGTATTTTTGTAAAACTTGTAAAAGGAATCGGTATGAGACAGCTGAAAGACCTACAAGCCTGAAGCTTGTACGGATGAGGGGAAGTAACTTGTGTGTTGCACTCTTTTCCCTTAAGCTGTTGGTTTTTTCCACTGGGCTTTTCACAGCTAAGGTTTTAACGAGGCAAACACGATTACTCAGGATCCAGAAGTATCCACCCCCTTAGCTTTATACGCTAAGACCAAAGTAATGTATGGATAAGGAGGGAGTGTTGTGAGTGAGGGAGGCCTTTGGCCTCCTCACCACTTTATCCCTCCATTACTCCCCACTTATTGGAGTAATATGGACCTTTGGTGTCCATGCCTCTTCCTATCCCATATGAGATAAATAAATATTGAACCATGGCTTATGGCCATGATTACTCTTTCTTCTCCAAAATTATAACAGGTGTTGAGAATCAATATCTATGGTGGAGGCCATAGACTATATTTATATAGAGTAACTATTACAAAGAGAAGAATACTAAGGGGCTTTACATTCATTGTTACATTCATGGGTGGATACCAAGGGTCTTGGATGCCAAAGGTCCCAAGACCATTCATAACACTTCCCCTTATCCAACCATCATTGTATACTCAACATATGAATACTGCAGGATTCTAATGCTTATGAGTATCATAAGGGGTGGATACTTCAGGATCCTGAGTTAGGGATAACTGCCTCATTAAAAACTTTAGCTATAGAAAACCCAGTGGGAAAAACCAATAGCCAAGGAAAAAAGAGTACAGTTCTCCATAACTTCCCCTGATTAGTAGAAGTATTTAGCGGTGGATACTTCTGGATCCAGAGTCAATGAGGTTGCCTCGTTAAAACCTTTAGCTATGAAAAATCCAGTGGGAAAAACCAATAGCCAAGGGAAAAGAGTACAACATTTCATTTGACTCCCCCTGATCTGAACAAGCTGCAGGCTTGCAGATCTCCTAGGCAACTATACATCAATCTCTTACAATATTTCGAGAATAAGTACAAAATACAAGACATCATTAATTTATACAAGTATCGCTCATCTATACAAGTATCATTCATATATGGCAGCTACTGAATCTGAGGGAACTCTTCTTAAGAGGAGCGGTCTACAGACTCGGTAGGTATCTCCACGTCTTTGATCCAGTCGTCACTGTGTCTGCGAGATACTGCAGGACCTGGCTGTGCATGCTCATGATTTGTTTCTTGGATGATGAGCCTCTCGGGATGGTAAGATTGATGTTGCCTTGGAAGCACGCTTTACTAGTCTCCAGGAGTTGGTCGTTCCTTTGTTGTAGTCATTGTAATGATCTGTAACATGTATCTGCAAATACATTTAACATAGCAGATAATACTTGACCCTTAGAGGTAGCGCAGAAGCTACATATCTTCGGTCTAATGATGCGCTGCAGGCACTGCACTCTATCTGGTCAATAGATTTACTGTCAACGCTCTCTAGAGATGCGTGCAGTTGGCCAGATAAAGGAGTGTACCAAAAACACTCAAGTAAGGCACTTCATGACCTAGGATATCCTTTCCCTTTTCCAGTGAACGGAAGGGGTCTTAATGTGCATCCATACAACCAGTAGGTGTATTTAGTGGATTGCAATTGTCCATGTTTCTTCATTAACTTCGGGTGTATGAAGTTTAATGTCAAATGTTTTTCATCTTCTGGATGATGTTTTCATCTTCTGGATGCTTATTTCATCTTCAGGATGATTATTCATCTTCTGGATGACCATTCATCCTATGGATGATGGTTTCATCTTCTGGATGCTTATTTCATCTTCAGGATGATAATTCATCTTCTGGATGATGTTTTCATCTTCTGAATGATGGTTTCATCTTCAGGATGATAATTTCATAGGATAGATGTCCCAAAAATCTATCCAGGCAATAAAGAAAGCCTGTAAGGGTATGTTATCACATCATCCATAGCAACATAGCCCAAAATTTCTTTTGCCAATCGCATGGTTTTCGCAACTATGACCAGGGAGCCTGATGCATCAGTTTATAAAATTTTGTAAGTGAGTTAAGCTCATCTTACTTGATTACTTCCTGGTTTCAGCGAAATAAACCTCTAAGCTATAGCGTGTTGCTTCTAGCATATGATTTTATTTACATTTGTATTTATACAATACTCATTATGCCCACAGGTTTGATATCTTTTGATACCAGGACTTCAGGTCCAAACACTTCACATTTCATAAGTGAGTCCCGCTCAACTTATTATTGCCTCGTTCCACATTATTGGCCAATCTCTACGTTTGCTTCAGGAAACAGAGTGTGGAACGATATTTATAATTATCATTTAAATGGCAAAATGAAATGTGAGTAATTATCGACAAGTGTGTTTTTTATCCAATCACCTCCCCATGTACGTGCATTATTCAATAATATTCCAATTTATTCCTCTTCTAGAGGTTTTGGAAAGGGAGAGGATATGGAGATGAGCTCACTTTCCTGTGGTGGTATTGCTTTAGGGTCTCCAGGAGTTATTTCTCGCTTTGGAGCCTCGTGATATGTCCTCTCATCCATTGAGGACATACACTTCTGCTACTGGTGGATTGCATCCATTATATTTGGTATGTCAATCCTAGCTGGATTTTTAGTAGCAGGGATATGTGAATTTGACAATATTTATATTGTCAGTAATATGTCCGATAACTGTTTAACAGTTTCATAAGTGTGGATCTTCAGGATCTCATCACAATTCATGATAATCAGATCACAGGTATTAATGTTTTAAAATGGTCAATTGAGCTTCAGGCTCGTGGATGATTATAATATTTCTGTTGAACCTAATACTGGGGAATTAAAGATGTGAATGACCTTCAGGATCATGACCCATCGATGCACATCTTATGAGAAGTGATTTTAAATGCTTCCCCTGTTTGGAGTGCATTTTGATTGTTTATAGTGGTGTATGGGGATGTCTCATCATGGCACAATCTATAAGATGTGCTCTAAACACTTCCCCCGTTAGGGGTTCTTGGAAACTGTTTATATGAGGTGATCAGGCTCATATAAATAGGTTCTAAGGAGGCGTTTTGATGGTTTGCATTATAATAGCATGTTCCCATGTAGTCACCTACAACTGGATTTTTAATGGATACATAATCTGTTTAAATCATTTTAATTATTTATTTATATAACCCATTTTTAGGTGTGAACACAAACTTCAGGGTGTTCGACATTATTCCGGTTGTAAATATTATTTGATTTTCCAGTGTTATCCAATGTTCCCGCCTTTTAGTAATGTGTCCCATTTGCTTTGGAAAAGCTGGACTGCGGTTGGATAATATGTTTGATAATGACCATTTTTAGAGGATATATGGATGAGTACTCTAAAGTACATCATCGATCAGCCCTATGTAGGTAGTGGATAAGTCCACTTTAATTCCTCAAGTACTCTCAAGAGACCCAAAGGTCTTATTATTTTAATGATGATAATAAATATATCATCTTAAATTCTATTAGAGGAAGTTTTGAGAGTCAATGTCCACGTGTAGTGGAGATGATCTCGTAATCATTTTTCCCGTTAAATGGGATAATGATAATGCACCCTTCTGAGAAAACTTCGTGTTCTTCAGAATTATAAGATTGGTTAATGATGTCGTGCATCATCAATCGAGGGTGGCATATTATATCGTTCCAAAGTTAATAGTTGGACGATTTTGGACACTTCTGGTGTTCCATTTGCTTACTCTTTTCGAATTTATGTGAGACTTATGAAAGTCAATTAAAATGCTCAAGTTAATTTTGTCCGGTAATATGTGAACTATGGTCAAACTGTGAAGGATTTCATCTTCACATTGACTATTACGCGGATCATAGTGTGACAAAGCTTCTAGCTTCATTGATTTCTTGAGTCATTAATTAGGGATTTCGTTTTGACGAATATCCATCGAAACTTGGTAAGTTTCTTTTATTGATTTTTGAGAGTACTGGGCATCCTCATATAGAGTATTCAGGTCTGTAAAACCTGAATCTCAAGTAGACGTCCAAAAAATAGTTTTCAATTGGACTATTATTAGGGTTAACTATTTTTGAAAGCATACGTCTACAACTATATTTGAAAAATACTCACTAAGAATTATGTTATGGCACCATATTAAATTTGTTTTCAAAGTCTATTTGTCCTCGAGGAGTAGCTAATATACAATAGGTAGATCGACCTTTGTCATGTAGACTGACTTTGTATATATTTTTCTATGGCAATGACCATTTATAATGCAAGAGCATTATGGGTCTTATCAGAACTGCTGGGTCTGATCTTGGTTTGCCATAGCTAATTCCACATCGAGGATATCATATCTTCCCTTTCTATTTTAATATCAGGTCTAAGTTGGTCCTGGACTTCCTCTGTTTTCAGTATTCAGTATTGTTATTTATAAGGAAGAATGAATAGTAATCTCTTTAAGAAGATATATACAAGGGAAAGAGCTTGTTTCTATACTTCCACTTTACAAATTTATGCGGGACATTTTTAAGTCCATTTGAATGATCACGTACGATCTTCATGCCATTATATTCTTGAGTCATTCAGGTTTTATGTGGATAAAGAAACATGCTAAATGGAAATAAATACGTGGGTGCGAATTTCATAATGTATTTCTCACTTATATATTAAGTCACGACTTCAGGCGTGAACATATATGCAATGCTAGATTCAAGAATCTTTCCTTATAAAGTGAGATTGCTCTAAAAGAGTTTTAGCGGTGTTATGGCACACTTCTGGTGTCCGTATCGGTCTATCTAGACCATAGATCTGTGAGATCTATATACCGCGAAGTGCGCATCTTTAATAAGATGGCATAAAAAGTTTTCGCATAAAACCTCGTATTTTTATTTTCATTTTAGTTGAGAAAAAGGGTGTTGACATAAAAATTTGAACTTCAGGTTCAATTGTCAGAATAGATATGATTTTTAAACTTTTGAATAATTATTTATTTGTGTGCCATTATACATAATTATAGTTATAAGCATTTGCATGAAGTATATAACATGTAATAAACATATCATGCATATAATATAAAACATTTAAGCAAAATAGTATGCACAAAAAATGTCATCACATGAAGAAATATATATAAATTTATTTATTTATATATTTCAGAATTTTTTTTAAAAATAAAATAATTTAGGCACGCGGGCTTCAGGTCAGTTAGGCTTTTCCCTTTGATGGGATGTCTGTGGGCTTCAGGCCCATGCCTTAAAAAGAAAATAAGTTGTCTTTTTTCGTTTTCTTTTTTTTTGTCTTTTTTTAATAACAACAGCAAGCATTTTTCTTGGCCTTTATAACCACGGCAAGAATAATAAATGGCAGCAAGCATGACCCATGTAACATATAATTAAATTAAACATTATATGTCCCAATGTTACTATAAGCAATTAATTTGGATGACCCATTCAATACCAAAAATATTAATTGGTCAAAGTCCAACGTCCCTGCACACAGGGACGGCTTGAATCCCAATGGATAAGCCCTTCAATCTCCTATCATCAATCCGATCATCTGAGAGTAGCCCCATGAAGCCCCTGGACGGATAAACAAATCCCTCCATATGCCGAGCAAATAGGGATGGGGCTGAGCCCCCATGGCCAATTGACGAAGGACACGGATCCTCAAGGCCAAACATCGGAGGAGGGGTGCCGAAGCCTCACGGGTCAACGGAGTTGGGGACGCATCCTCACTGCCTAGGCCAGGTGATCGACATGGAGAGGGTGGTTCGTTTTTTTGTATAATTTTCAAAATAAGGCAAGTCTGAATTGGAATCCAACTGTATATTATCTGTAACAAATTAATTACGATATCCTTATGATGTGCTGTTTTTTTTGTTGACAGCCTTTGTAATGTCATGTATGTGTCCTATTCATAACAGTCATGACATTATGAAGCAATTTCAGACATGTTTGCAAGCGTTGCAAATATTCTTACATTTATCGAAGGAGGAGGAAACTTTGACTACTTTCATCCAGAGATTAAATAAAATGAATGCTCTGTGTAATATCTTGACAAAATATTCAGGTTGCATATGTATAAAATCTTTTACACCAATCCTACCATGGATGAACTCATAACAAGCCAACTATACCGGCCATCTACAACAAAATTGTAAAGTACATGCATTGGCTTCTATAAAATGGTTCCCAATTTAAGTGTTTTTGCATTCAATAGTTCGTATGGATGAATTAGTTGGTAAGATTTTATAATGGATAGATGAATTACCTCTAACCGGAAAAATCTGGAAAAAGAGATCCGAAGAGAATAATACGATCCATATCCTTGCGACGTCGGCGAACGAGCCGCCAACGAGAATAAATTCCATAGCGCAACCTCCATGCGATGGTGGCTATCCAAATAGCCAAGAAATTGATTCCTTCGCTTTTTGAAGAGAAGAAAATTTGATGTGTAGAAATTTTTCTTAAAGCAACGTGCTGATAACGTGTTGAGAATCGATATCTATGGTGGAGGCCATAGACTATATTTATATAGAGTAACTATTACAAAGAGAAGAATACTAAGGGGCTTTACATTCATTGTTACATTCATGGGTGGATACCAAGGGTCTTGGATGCCAAAGGTCCCAAGACCATTCATAACAACAGGTTTCTTTTTCTTTTTTTTCATACATACTGATTTTCTATTAAGTGCATGTTCTTTTGTAGAGAATGTGATTGTGTAAAGTTGAGGGATGGTGGAATCTTGATGAGAGGAAAGTTTGGTTTTGCGTGTTTTTGGTTAGAAAGTTGGTTGGAAAGTTAGTTTGAGAATTTTATGTCGGGCCCACACAACTTTCTTGTGTTTGTTTGATTTTGAAAGTTTCATGGAAAAGGTAGATATAGGGTCCACGGGTTGAAATAATAAATTACATGTAATTATCCCAATTTAATTAATTTAAATTATTTTTAAGTTAATTGACAATTATAAATATTATTTTATTTAATTGAAATAATAAATATTAGTAGTAATTATAAATTATAAATTATTATTATTAAACTAATCTAATTAGTTAAAACTAACCAAACTAATTAACTAAACTAAGTAATAAACTAACATAATTAAACTAACCTAATTAATTCAGGGCCTGTTCTTTTGTAGGAATGTGAAATTGGGAAAGTTGAGGGAGTGAGGAATCTGATGAGAGAGAAAAGCTTGTGTAGTGTGTTCTTTTGTAGGAAAGTGGTGTTGGATTGTGGAGATGGAAAGTTGAGGTGGGTCCTACTTTGTGTAGTGTGTTCTTTTGGTTAAAGAAAGTTGGAGGTGGAAAGTTGGAATGTAGGATAGGGTGAACCTAGGTAAGGTTAACCTCCTAAATAAAAAGAGATCATTTTGGGTTATTTTTTTACACTTGCAGGTCCAATGCAAAAACCAAATACAACAATACTCCGATTTTTACCTTAATACCTCCTTCTACTCTCCAAGCGAACCTCCGACCTGCACATGCACGCTGCCTTGGGCACCCCCGTGGATCCAGCAGTCGCGGATCTCTTCGGCAGCCAAAAAAGGCGCTCACTTTCAGCAGACAGGAGAGAAGACCTCAAATTTTTAGGGTTAACAGTGCGAGAGGTCCCAAGGAGGCAGATGGAGGCTAGGGCTTTTGGCAGCAGTGAAGGCGCACAGGCAGTGAGAAGGGGGGCAGATGGAGCAACACGCCAAGAATTGAAGGTGACCACACGCATGAGGGACCCACCACAGGCAGGAATCTCGCGAAATCGGAGCTCTTCGCGAGGAAAAGCCATCGCCCACGAGATTCCTCACAGCCCCCTCTACGTAGGCAAAATCCAGTCGAGAAAAGTTGCGAGCAAAGAACAGAAATTGGAAAGGGGGATGAGAATCCGCGAGATCCGCTGATGAATAGTGCGAGAGCAGGCTCGATTCCGCGAGAATCGGGCAAAAGAACAGGCCCTCAGCGACTGTGAGGAGTGTAGAGTGCCAAACGCAGTTACTGTTCACTCCTTACCGAATAAGACAAAAAAACGCAAACACTTCTCTCAAATGCCACAAAATTCTCGCGATTAATGTTTCCATCTCAACCAAGCGGAAAAAAAATAAAACAAAAAATCTCGTCGCTGCGATTGGCTAGAAGGCATGAGAGAGAACAAGTGAGACCCAAAAAGAGAGAATCTCGAGCTTAATCTGCAGGTAGATAGTGCATGAATAGTAGCATAAACAGTAGATCCAAGCCATTTTCTCGCCCACTTTCAACAAAAGAAAGATGCCCTAAATGACACCTCAAGCGACCACGGTAGTGCCTAAAAGCGTTGTTTTCCCCCTCAAACGGGTCCCACTCCGTCTTTCTCCTCCCTTTAAAGATTAGGGTCAGGATATTTGGTAAATGTTACTAAGCATCTGTCACAACCAAGATACCAGGCAAAAATTTATTGTATAAATACAGAATTTTCAATCTACTGGAAGTTTTACATTCGTTTCCTTTATCACATTGGGCGACAGATACATGAACATCGACAAAATTTTGCAAATTTAAATAAGCTTAATATTGTAATAATTCTCCCACGATAAATTTAGATGCCTTCTACAGCATGTACAAGTATGTACAAGTGTACAATGGGTTTTTCACAGAATTGATCTCACAAAGACTTGTATTGCTCAATCAAGCGAGACGCATGAAGACGTGAAGTAGGGGTGATTGTGCACCCCAAACTCCGTAAATAAGCAATCTGCGAAGTAAAGAAGTAGAGGAGGCTGTAAGTTGGAACCATAGAGCTCTAAAACATACATTACATACAACATAATACCGAAGATATTTGCTAACAAATTGACAATGAATAAGTGGGGATAAGAATGATAGAATGACTCACGGTTAACGTGTCAAGCATAAAGATGGATACAAGCAAATATATGAAGTCCATATCGGTAAGTATACAGATTGTTCTCGGAAAGGAAATTACTATAGGCTGAATCATTGACCGAACCAAAGGTTTAAAGATTTGAAGTTCAAGAGAGTAGATAACTTCATATGATAAGAAACAATACCAACAAAGAAACATAACATTGCATTTGTACACATTCAATTAAACTTCTCAAGGAACATGCATTCCTCAGAAACAGAAGTGCTTTCAGGTCTATGTACTAGTCATGCAACCAATGTGTGACAAAATGAACCCGACCCAATCCGACCCGACCAGTCATCATTAATCGGATATGGGTATGGACCAAAATGGGTTGGGTCAAATCTGGGTTGACACGACCGATCCACACGACCGATCCGAATAAAATCTTGGTCGGATGCAGGGGTTGATCCACCAACCTGGATCGGCTCGGACCATACTTGTTTTGATCTGACAAATATATAAAATCATATATATAATTATGTATATACTATCAAAAAGGGTGCCACATTGGGATTTTTGGCTAGGGGTTTGATATATATCACATTGGTTGTGAAGGTCATTGGTTCGAGTCTCAGCATGACAACTTTCTTTTTTCATTTTCAAATCATCATTCTTCAAATAATAAATAAAATGAAGCCATTCCACCAACGCTAACTATCCAGCTCAGTTGGTGGGTGCCTGTTCACGTGAACATGCAATCCCGGCTCGAAGCTTGGCATTGGTTGCATATTTATCAAATTTTTTTCAAAGGAAAAACAGGATTCGGGTTGGGTTAGGGTAACCTATCAACCCGTCACGTCAAGTACAGATTTTAAGTTTCCAATCTATATTCAATCTGGGTCGGGTTTGGATATACCCCGAAACAGATCGGGTTAAACCTGGCCCGATCCGTACCCAACCCAACCCGACCCATTTGTCCAAGACACTGCGCTCAAGCGTGTACAGAGACCAGTTTTTCAGTAACAATGCATGTCATACACAGATTTATGTTGGGCAAGAAACTTAATAACTGTTACCATTTGTCCTGCGGTAGTAATATCAGAAAATTATTAAGATAAAACATAATGTGTTATCCTGAGAATACTGAAGGGTCCTGTCATGAAATGGAGCAAGAATGAGCCAAACAAGAAGCAAAAAAACACCAACCTGCTTAGGTGTAGCTTCTGATGACTCCATTGAGTTTTCAATTCTTTGCTTCTGGAAATGTTCCTGAAGGAAAAGGTATTACAAACCTTTACATATCATGAATATTATCCAAATTATACAGTACAACTCATGAAAAGATGCAGGGTGCTAGAAACTCAAGAAGCCAAGCAGACATTCTCGTGTATAGACACCCTTCAATTAACAAGTGTTTACAATGACATTAAATTATCCATTGCTCTATTGCGCCTTATTACAAGAAATTCAATTGTAAAGGAAAAGAAATTTCTTTCACATAATTTCTTCCTTCAATGGACGACATATCAGGTAGCCTAACTAGAGGAATTATACCATTCAATTTATATTTCCTTAAAAATACCCCAAATGAAGTGGATGTGTTTGCTTCCACAAATATATGGAAGCATGTATGAATAAGGGCTGAACTACGCATAGACAACAACAAAACATCATAGATTTTAATTCACACCCACTTCAGCTAAATACAATTGGATACCACAATTTCATTAGCAAGAAATAGTGATGATAATAACAATTAAAGTTTAAAAAGTAACTCTTTACCTGTTTTTCTCTCATCAAATGAGCACGTTTTTCTTCTGGCATCTGTTCCCATTTCAAAACCTGCAGTAACACTTATTATTTCATTATATTGAAATCGGGATATGAATTAGCATTAAGAATACTATGTATTAAATGTCTTTTTAGTAATAAAAAACAACTTACATATTGTGCATATTGAAAGGCTTCATCACCAGCCAAACAGGATTTGAGGACACGCAACAAATCCTACAAAATCAATTTATAAAAATAAAAAAGAAGCTCTGTATTAGGAAAGGAAGATTGTATAGTCTGGGTAAATTATTGAACAGTGTATCACCCAAAAGAGAATAATGGCTATCATACGCCATATGAGAGCATCTCTCATACGCCCTCTCACATAAAGCACCCAAGTACAAGCCCATGTGAGCTTGTACTTGGTTGTACTTGGGTGCTTTATGTGAGAGGGCGTATGAGAGAGGCTCTCATATGGCGTATGATAGCCATTATATATATATATATATATATATATATATATATATATATATATATATATATATATATATATATATATATATATATATATATATTGATGACATCACAAGTAGGCCGAATATATATATATATACTTGTAATGTCATCACTATATATATATGGATTTAATGCAGAAAAGCTGCCACCTGATCCAATGGATCAGGTGGCAAGACACAAAAAGGTGGAGAGTACAAGCCCCCACATGGGCTTGTACTCGTTGGGCCCGCCCCTTTGTGTCTTGCACCTGATCCTTTGGATCAGGTGCCACCCACTCTACATTAATCCATATATATATATATATATATTGATCTCATATGGCGTATGATAGCCATTATTCTCATATCTATATATTAAAACACAGAGGTTTTTGAATTTTAGGGCTGACTGGGACAAGCTGATGTCATGCTGATGTATAAAGAGGTTGATAGAAGAATGGCTAGGATTTAATCTTGGTAAAAGAAGGGTTGAGATGAGTGTTTGGAAACCACACCACTTTTTTCCTTTTGTTTTCAAACACCTCACAATCACTACATTTGCGCAGAATACCACATATTTTCCTTTTTTGCTAAAAACCCCTCTTATTTCACTTTTTACCCACACACCATACACACACACTTATACACTTCCACCCCGCGCGCCGAAGGCGCCCGCTAAATTTTTTTACGCTAATTTATTGTTCCGACTCAAGAGCGCCCTCGCCGAATTTATTGTTCTACGCCGAATTTTTTGTTCCACACAAATTTGACTGTGTAAATAATGTTTGGGAACAAACATTTCGCGGAGGAAAATCTTAAATGAACCGTGCCCGCGGGCACGGGTTATGACTAGTATATATATATAGAATAATGGGTATCATACGCCATATGAAAGGGTCTCTCATATTCCCTCTCACATAAAGGGGGCAAGTACAACAAGTACAAGCCCATGTGTGCTTGTACTTGCCCCCCTTTATGTGAGAGGGAATATGAGAGACCCTCTCATATGGCGTATGATACCCATTATTCTAATATATATATATATATATATATATATATATATATATATTAGAGAATATGCGTTTATCTTTATTGATCTCGTCAAAAAATGTACAAGGCTCAATGAGCAGCAGAAGAGTATTTGCAGGTCATGGTTAAGGCACCGGCACCATCACCACACCCCTACCAAAATCCTTCTCTACTCCAAGGAACCCAAGCTATTACAAAAAAATTGAGAAACAAAACAACATCACACTACCAGACCCCAGTTTGCAAAAGGCCCATTTACAACGTTCTGATCCCCCTCTATATGCCTTAAGGCAATTCTGACATCAGCATCAATATCTTCAAATAGCATAGTCTGAAGTTTGCTCTCACCTTCGAATATCCTTCTGTTTCTTTCCTTCCATATATGCCAGATCAAAGCAGCAAGAACCGTTTTTGCACGGGTTCCCAAGCTATCCTTTTTATGAAATTTCGCAAGAAATAGTTCTCCCACACCAGCTAGAGAAGTGGGGGGCGATGTAGTGATCCCTAGTTTGAGGAAACTCATGCAGAGTAGATAATAAGTGAAATTGCAACCAAAAAATATGTGATCGACACTTTCATGAGCATTGCAAGAACACAGAACACAAAAGGGGAAAGAAGGCACTCCCATTGGACACGTTTGTCCCTCGTAAGAAGCTTCCCGTGGAAAACCCGCAGTAATGTGATGGCCATTTTAGGCACGTGCCCCTGTAACCAAACCACCTTATAAAAAGGAAAGATAGGTCTGACAGTACGAGACCCAGCCCAAGCGTCGTGCAGAGTGGGCAACTTAGAATACCATTTCCATGAGTCTTCCCCCTGCCGCAAAGAGATAGGCGCTATAGAATTCAAGACCGGAATAAGCACAGGGACATTAGCCCAACCCTCCTCAGTCCAATACTCCTAACAGTTTTCATTTCCTCTCCAATCGGCACCTCATGACTGTCGCACAGCGGGCCACAAGGAAGCCAATTATCATACCAAAAGAGAGTAGAGGTCACATCCCTAACAATGCGCTTAGTCAGCTTCTTAGTGATATTGCGGCATTGGAGCATGAATTTCCAAGTCCATGATTGCATAGGAGAATTCTTAGCCACATAGAAACTCATTCTGCCCAAGTATTGCTTTCTCATATAAGAAGCCCAGATGCCATTATGTGTTAACATACGCCAAGTTAATTTGACCCCATAAGCCATATTAAGATCAGAGAATTGCATAAGCCCCACTCCCCCCTCCTGGTTGGGGCACACAGATCATCCCAAGCCCAAATATGAGACTTCCCCCAGATAAACTTCCTGCATATGGAATTGAGAGTATTCAACACAGACTTTGGTATACGAAAAGCTTGCATCCAGAAAACAATCATGCCATGAATAACAGATCTGACAAGCTCCATAGGCCCCGAGATAGATAGTAGAGAAGAAGACCACCCCTGTAATCTGCACTTGCATCTATCAATCAATCTGGCATACATAGACGCTTTAGGGTATTTAGTTGAGAGAGGAAGCCCCAGGTAAGTGGAAAGAGATTGAGCACGCCGAATATATATATATATATATATATATATAGTAGGTCGAACATATATGTATATACTTGTGATGTCATCAATATATATATACTAGCAAATAACCTGTGCACACGTGCACGTGGACTGAAAAAAATGTTCGGGAAGGGGGGAATAAAAGGTGTGGGAGTGTGTGGGGAGGGTCCAGGGGCAAAAATGCAAAACCCGTGGTTGTATGTGCAAAATTCCCACCTCTTCTTTTATCTCTCAAAATCTCATCACAAAATTCCCCACCTCTTCTCTTATCTCTCAAAATCTCTTCACTTATCCAATTTCTCTTGTCCAAATTCTCTTATCTAATTTCTCTTGTCCAATTTCTTTTGTCCAATTTCTCTTGATAACATCCCATTTTATATGTATGTATATGTATATACTAGTCATAACCCGTGCCCGCGGGCACAGTTCAGTTAAGATTTTTCCTCGCGAAATCTTTATTCCCCGAAAAATTATTTTCACAGCCAAAATTTAAAAGAACAAAAAAATTAGCTTAAAATATTTAGCGACACGGGCGCCTTCGGTGCGGAACAACAAATTCAACGCATGCGCATACGACACAGAACAACAAATTCGACGTGGGTGCCTTCGGCGCAGAACAACAAATTCGACGTAAACAACAATTTTGGTGCGGGTGCCTTAGGCGCGAAACAACAAATTAGCGTAAAAATTTTACGAAAGCTTCCGCGCCTTCGGCGCGGGTGCCTTATACATATAACTCGTGCCCTTGGGGCACTGTTCATTTAAAAATCTTGGACCCACAAATTTCAAACAAACATCAATAATTAAAGCTTAATTGTCGCGCCTAAGGCGCGGGCGCCTTATACATATAACCCGTGCCCTTGGGGCACTGGTCATTTAAAAATCTTGGACCCACTAATTTCAAACAAACATCAATAATTAAAGCTTAATTATTATTAGGTCCCCTCAAAATCGTAGTTCCCAAAAATTTAGTTTCCCATGAAATATAAGCAGATGGGATCAAAATTTTACAGGGTTTTGCAACACGGATCAATGAGTTGACAACATCTCCCGCGTTCATTCTCCCACAGCTCGTGTTCATTCCCAAAATGAGATTGTGTGTGTAGAACATTTTGTTATAACTAATATCAAATGAGTTGGTTTCCCTTCACTTTTGTTCCCCCCAACACATAAGTTTTTTCATAACTAATATTAAATGAGTTGGTTTCCCTCCACTTTTGTTCCCCCCAACAAATAAGTTTTCACAAAAAGTTTCAATTCTTTTGTGTATTTCCAACAAATTTCCATTCAATCTAAGAAATTCTTTTGTGTAGTCATAACCCGTGCCCGCGGGCACGGTGCATTTAAGATTTTTTCCCGCGAAATTTTTGTCCCAAAAAATATTTTTACAGCCAAAATTTAAAAGAACAACAAATTAGCGTAAAACAATTTAGAGGCACGGCCGCCTTCGGTGAGAAACAATAAATTCGGTGCGGACGCCTTCGGCGCAGAAGAACAAATTAGTGTATAAAAATTTAGCGGGCGCCTTCGGCATGAATGGGTTGGGTCAGAACTCTGCTTAACGTCCAAAAAGCTCAGCCCACCTCTTTGAATGCACATTACCTGTGTTTTTTTTCAATTTTTTGGGTCTCAATTTTTTTGGGTCAGCCAAAATAAGCTCAGCCGAAATAAAGATCTCCTTTGCATACTTGTTTTCTGGGTTTCATTTTTTGTGTTTTTTGGGTTTCATTTTTTAAGGTCATTTTTGAATGAAGAGTATTAAGTGCTCATACTGCCAATTTCAAAAAAGAAGCTTTTGTATTCTCACAACAAATTTCTCTTCAACCCAAAAATTTCCCCCAAAAACATGACATGACACTGCCACATATGATAAGTTTAAAATCTCACCTCAATTGTAATATAGATATACTAGTCATTACCCGTGCCCGCGGGCACGGTTCATTTAAGATTTTCGCCCATAAAATCTTTGTTCCAAAAAAAATTATTTTTACAGCCAAATTCGGCACGGAACAACAAATTCGACACGGGCGCATTCGACACGGAACAACAAATTTGGCACAGGTGCCTTCGGCATGAAACAATAAATTCGGCGTAGAACCACAAATTCGGCGAGGGTGCATTCGGAGCGGAACAACAAATTCGCGTAAAAAATTTTAGCGGTCGTCTTCGGTGCGGGAAATTATTCTCATCTTGTTGTCCCCTGCGTCGAAGAGATGGTGAGTCCCGCATTGAGAGAGAGATCATTCGATCTGCAGCATTAAGTGCAAGTTAAAGTTTTTTTCTCAAATGCATTAATTGCATGCACTCTCAAATTCCCCAGAAACTTTTATTCCCCATAAAGTTTCATTTTCCAAGAAACTTTCTTTTCCCAAAAAATGTTTTTCCCTCCAAAACTTTCCACAAAATCTCATCTCAACCATTCAATCCTCAAGATTAAATCCAAGCCGCCTTTCTATCAACTTGTTTGTCCTAGTCAGCTTGTCCTAGTCCGCCCTAGAATTCAAAAACAGCTGTGTTTTAATATATAAATGTATATGTATACTCTTGTCCAATTTCTCTTGATAATATCCCTATTTTATAGAATAGATGTATGTATATGTATGTATGTATATGTATATATGTAGGTATATATATGTATGTATATATTCTTGTCCAATTTCTCTTATCCAATTTCTCTTGATAATATCTTTATTTTATAGAATATATATATATATATATATATATATTAGTCATAACCCGTGTCCGCGGGCACGGTTCATTTAAGATTTTTCCCCGCAAAATCTTTGTTCCCAAAAATTATTTCCACAATCAAAATTGCGCGGAACAACAAATTAGCGGTAAAATATTTTGCACCTTCGGCGCGAAATAACAAATTTGGCGCGGGCGCCTTCGTTACGGAACAACAAATTTGGTGAAACAAATTCGGCACAAGACAATAAATTTGGCGTAGAACAACAAATTCAGCGCGTAATAAATTAGACCCGCGATACGGAACAACAAATTCGGCGTAGAATAACAAATTCGGCGCGTAAAAATATTAGCGGGCGCCAAAGCGACACGGAACAACAAATTCGGCATGAAACAACAAATTCATTATAACAACAAATTCGGCCTGGGCACCTTCGGCGCAGAATAAAAAATTTGTATAACTGTGTAGAACAACAAAAAATTTCGGCACGGAACAGAAAATTAGCGTAAAACATTTAGCGTAGCGTAAAAAATTTAGCCCACGCCTAAGCGTAGCGTAAAATATTTAGCGGGCGCCTTCGGCGCGGAAAATTATTCGCATCTTAATTGCGTGAATCCGATCTGCAGCATTAAGTGCAAGTTTTGTTTTTCCCAAATGCATTAATTGCATGCAGCTATTCCACAGAAACTTTCACTCCCCAAAAAGCTTCATTTCCCCATAAACTTTCATTCCCCAAAAAGTTTCATTTTCACATAAATTTTTATTTCTCCAAAAATGTTTTTCCCTCCAAAACTTTCCACAAAATTGCATCTCAACCATTCATTTCTCAAGATTAAATCTTAGCCGTCTTTCTATCAACCTTTTTGTCTTAGTCAGCTTGTCCTAGTCAGTCCTAGGATTCAAAAACAGTTGTCAAATGTATAATATATATATATATATATATATACATATATACATACATAATTACATATACACACACATATATTTATATACATATATATAATAATGAGTAGCATACGCCATATGAGAGAGGGCCTCCTATGCCCTCTCACATAAAGCAACCAAGTACAAGCCCACACATATATATTTATATACATATATACATATATATAATAATGAGTAGCATACGCCATATGAGAGAGGGCCTCATATGCCCTCTCACATAAAGCAACCAAGTACATGGGCTTGTACTTGGTTGCTTTATGTGCGAGGGCATAGGAGGCCCTCTCTCATATGGCATATGATACCCATTATTCTCATATATATATATATATATATATATATATATATATATATATATATATATATATATGTTGAGGGGGATGAGCAGCCGGTGTAGGAAATTTCCTACACCGGCCCTCCAAAAACCTCATTTTACATAAATTTTTTAAAACAATTTTCTTTGGGATTGTTATACATGTTCTAAAACCCCAAAACCCCAAATATGGGTGAACCCTAGAAGGATTTGACCCTTGATCCACTCATTACAAAAAGTTCAATTGTTCTGAACCCGTTGAATTTGCAACAAGTGGACCGATGGTCAAAAAATATTGGATTCACTTGATTTTTGATATTTATATCATCCATATTATGCAGAAAACGATGAATGGTGTTGATCTTCAAAAAAATGGAAAATGACGTTTTTGGAGGGCATGTGTAGGAAATTTCCTACACCTGCTGCTTATTTCCATTTTTCTCTATATATATGAGGTTGAGGGGGATGAGCAGCCGGTATAGGAAATTTCCTACACCGGCCCTCCAAAAACCTCATTTTACATAAAAAATTTTAAAATTTTTTCTTTAGGGTTGTTATACATGTTCTAAAACCCCAAAACCCCAAATATGGATGAAACCTAGAGGGGTTTGACCCACTCTTTACAAAAAGGTCTATTGTTTTGAACCCGTTGAATTTGCAACAAGCGGATCGATGATCAAGAAATATTGGATTCACTTGATTTTTGATATTTATATCATCCATATTATTTAGAAAATGATGAATGGTGTTGATCTTCAAAAAATGATGGAAAATGACGTTTATATATATATTGAATAGTTATAAATTTTATTCATATAACTCAAGCAATTACAATAATGGACTAGAACTCGTCCATACAAGTAAACTAGCATGACACTAATGTCTCAATACGAAAACAAATAAAACAAACCCATGGCCAGTTTTCATCCAAATCTCTTTTTAGAAAGTCTTATTCTTGAACTCCTTCTACTAGGTAGGGCCCTATTAATGGGAGTTTTGTGCAAGATCTCCTCTATCCATTTTGCATTATCTATAGTTGGTTCCTCTTCCACCTGCCACTCGCTCTCATATTCTACATTTTCATCCTCATTGACTTCGTTGTTGGGATCATCAATGTCATCTTTGTTACCAACATCAGCATCATCCTCATTACCAACATTATCAGGATCATCTACATGGACATTTTCCGTAGGGCCCACAGAAGATGGACCACCAAACTCCACAATACCAGGAACAACTGTGTCATCAGATACTTCTGTAGTATTGGTCTCAACATCAATTGGGTTCACAATAGCTGAGGAACCTCCAATTGTAGCTGAAGGACCTACACCTGTAGCATTATCTTCATGAACAAACACATTTTCATCTGCAGTTGAAGATGACTTAGTTTTATATACCCAAACTTTCTTGAAGGGACACTGAGCAGAAGAATGCCCAAAGAACTCATGTTGAACAGCTTGGAGGCAAGTTTTCATACTCCACTCTAATGATCGCATTTCCCTCCTCCACCGCAACCTCAATGGTATTAGGTAATTTTGTCTTTGCCTCAATTTCCACGAAACATCTAGCATACGAGTATCGTTCTCCAGAAGCTGTAGCCTTATCTATAAATAAAGGCTTTCCTACAGAGCTAGCAATAATACTAATGCATTATTGTAGACCAAAATTTCAACGGTAAATCAGGAAATCTCACCCATACTGGAATTGAGAACAAAAGATATCTGTCCATTGTAAGTTCTGGAGTCCAGCGACGCAACACAATCATCCTTTTATCAAACATCCAAGGCTCTCCTTGGAAAACCCTGATGCAATCTTCTTCTAACTCAAAAACGAAGAAGAAACCCCAGTATCCCTGGAGTGAACTTAGAGCTTTCTTTTAGGACGCCTCAACCAATGGACAAATGTCGAAGATATGAGTAAAATGTTTTGTCCCTCACAACATAACCAGCCAAAGTACGTCTCCATTTTGCACCATTAGCATAAATCATTTCTGTAGGGATCCAAGGGACAACCTTACCAGATGAAACCTCTCGAGGAGGAAAGAAAGCGCATTTGCTATTCTGCTTAACAGAACGCCCAACCGAAAAGAGCGAACTCCACTGCCCTGATTTCGCCACCCGCAAAGGAGCATGTGACTTGCAAAAGCTTTATCATTACGAATAGCATTCCGAGTCAGAGGAGGAAAATCCTTATCATCGATGTTCTTCATATTGTTATCACCGGATTTCATCCGTCAACACTCCCCAAAGCACGATGCCGGAGGGGAGGGAGGCCCCATATATATTCGATTAGTTGCTGAAGAACACTCAAGTGTCACATAACACATGCATGTTAATCATGGCATATTCACTGGCATGCACTTATATGCACCCGAAAGATGACCAGGTGTATCATGTAAGAAGCCAAGTAATAGGGAAAAGGATGTGGCGCCTCCATACTCAGATCTCGGAAATTTCAAGAACTAACGTATGATACTTTATCTCCTGTAGATTTGAACCCGTGGACAATGCAATAACGGAGGTCATTATGTTTTTTCATCTGTAAAACAACTTCTCAGCAGAGTTTGCATCCATACAGGTGGAAATGTAACATAAATTATCATTCATTTATTTCAGCTTCAAGTTACCAAATTCTTGTGTTAGTTATGTACTTATGGGATGCGTTGCTTTTTTCAACCTTCCTTACTAACAAGTACTGCTTAGTTGAGGTGTCTGATAATCATCCCACACACAGGCAGCTCAGGCATATATGGTAGAGTTGAGTTGATCTGTTCCATCATCTACGAAGGGAATGTTAACTGTTTCTTATAATTTTTAGTAGCATCATTAATGCTTTATCACATGAAACAATATTGTCAAACTGTTAGTATGCTCTAACTGCATTGGATACATTCTATAGTCTATACGATGCCCATATTCACTCTTTTATTGTATGTGATTGCATATGCAACAAGATTTACGAGTTCGATTGTATGAACCGACATTTTTGGTAGACAAGTGCCTGTTGATATAAAATTTGTAGAATATTTCCCTAAGACTTCTTATTTTGGCATCTTGTTTACTCCACTATTGAAATGAAAAGAATCATTTGGGTTTGTTTAGTTTCTTGGTGTCCATTTTTAGACCAGAGTCTGTGTCAATTCTGCAACTCAGCACTGTGAATGTAGTGTTAAACATCAATTGGCATGAAGATGGGTCTATGAAATCGCTAAATGAACAATTATCAATGGTGTCACTTCAAACCCATAGCTCATTAAAAGAATTCATGAACCATTGTCTTGCCCTACGGTAAATATTCTTCCATTGGCTGTTCTAAGTTGGTTCTTCAAAGTTAGCAAAAGCTTAATCGACACACGTGGTTTATGCCTTTAAACTTCCACCCTACTATGATCACTACTTAAAGGACTTGTTCCGTCAATAAAGTCATTGGGAGTTGATTTCCACTTGCAACTATTGGCATCATGAAGGGCCAAGGTAAGTTTTTTCGAAGGTTGGATTTATTTTTGCAACATAAATCCAGGATATTTTTCACCTCTATGATGTTAACGATTCTGTTTTTTAAAAATGTCTTAGTATTAGTAATCAGTTATCATCATCTGTGAGCCCTTTGGCCGTAGTTGCATATCATAAAGTATTTATTTTGCATGGATCCATAATGCTTGAAGTTGATCATTTATGTGTAAGACCTTGATTGTGAATATGTGATGGAAGTATGTCCTGGTGACATCACGTGATGAGTGTTCACACATGTCGATTAGTTGGTTGGTACGGTGATTCCAAATGAAATTCTAGTTAAGTCTTGGCCTTTTAAGATAACCCCCGAGT
Source organism: Scilla litardierei (assembly GCA_030789695.1). Classification (NCBI taxonomy): domain Eukaryota; kingdom Viridiplantae; phylum Streptophyta; class Magnoliopsida; order Asparagales; family Asparagaceae; genus Scilla; species Scilla litardierei. Next base: position 474,277,635 of record CM061142.1, read on the forward strand.
TAGATGTTCTGTTTAGTTTAATATACGCTCAATGTATCTATTGATTGCTTGTTTGTTAGATACTGTTGTGGATTTACGTAGAATAATCTGAATTTCCATGGCCAGAAGAACTTTCAATGAATTTTTCATATTTCAAAATTCTCATTAACTAATGTATTTGTATTGAACTTCTCGGGACAAAATTAGTTAGAACTAGCTATTATGTATGTAGAATAAAAATTCCTCCGTCTGTATGTCGGTTCTAGTTCTAAGTATTATTATTTTCATTATTATTATTATTATTATTTTCATTATTATTATTATTATAAATATTAAAATTATTATTATTTTCATTCTGCTTTTTATTAGAATCTATTTAATATTTTTTTATTCGTGAGATGTGGTTTTCGAATGAATTTTCTTTTCACAATAGAAAAATCTTTGTTTATTGTGAAAAGAAAATTCAAAATGCAATCTGATGATATTGGAACTCTTTTGTTTTATTACAAGCTTAACTTAAGACCGAATTGGATTGATAAATGTTATTATAAATTAGAAATTATGTACACAACACACAACAAAGAATATTATATTAAGTATTAATAGTTAATTAATACTTAATGATACTAAGAAAGGTATTGAAATTGTTAGAAAAATTTCTTCATTTTAGTAATGAAATTGGAATACATATGAAATCCTATTTATTTTATTTGGTTTTCCTTTATCTGATTTCGCGGATTCAAACAAAATAAATATAAAGAAAAACCCGAAAAAAGGGGAACAGTTCTTAGTTTCTATTTCGACTGAAAACAAAACTTTTAAGTTCCAAGGGTTTCGGAAGAACTTAATATATGGATAGTACGTAAAAGTAAGTCGATTGTTAAAACTGAAGCTACGTACAATGAGACTAACTAAGAATTATTAAAAATTCAAAGATGAATCTTTATCTTATTCATCTGTTCTAATATTTCCTAAACTATATTGAATTGTTGAATCTAGATCTAGATGATTCAACATTTATTGACTATTATTATTTCAAGTCAGCCGCTATGGTGAAATTGGTAGACAAGCTGCTCTTAGGAAGCAGTGCTAGAGCATCTCGGTTCAAGTCCGATTGGCGGCAGGATCTATATGAGATACAATAGATCCTATAATGTATTTAATTCCCGATTTCAATTCTGTAATGGGACACATGTATGAAATTTTCAACTTTAGAACATATATTAACTCATCTCTCTTTTTTAATCATTCTAATTGTGATTACGATTCATTTTATGACCCTATTAATTCACGAAGTCATAGGGTTGCATGATTCGTTGGAAAATGGAATGATAGCTACTTTTTTCTATTACATGATTATTAGTTACTTGTTGGATTTCTTCGAGACATTTTCCATTAAGTAATTTATACGAGTCATTAATCTTCCTTTCTTGAAGTTTTTCCATTATTCATATTGTTTCCAAGATATGGAATCATAAAAATGATTTAAGCGCAATAACCGCCCCAAGTGCTATTTTTACCCCGAGTTTTTCCACATCGGGTCTTTCAAGTGAAATGCATCAATCGTCAATATTAGTGCCGGATCTACAATCTCAGTGGTTAATGATGCACGTAAGTATGATGTTATTGAGCTATGCAACTCTTTTATGCGGGTCATTATTATCAGTTGCTTTCCAGTCATTACATTTCGAAAAAAACATCGATATTTTTTAAAAGCAAATTTTTCTTAATTAAGTCATTTTTCTTTGGTAAGATCGAATACTTGAACAGAAAAAGTGTTTTTAAACACCCTTCTTTTCTTTCATTTCGAAAATATTATAAATATCAATTAATTCAACGCTTGGATTATTGGAGTTATCGTGTCATTGTTTAGGGTTTACCTTTTTAACTATAGGTATTCTTTCTGGAGCAGTATGTGCTAACGAAGCATGGGGATCTTATTGGAATTGGGACCCCAAAGAAACTTGGGCATTTATTACTTGGACTATATTCATGATTTATTCATATACTAGAACAAATCAAAGTTTGCAGAGTACGAATTTGGCATTTGTAGCTTCTATAGGATTTCTTATAATTTGGATATGATATTTTGGGATCAATCTATTAGGAATAGGTCTACATAGTTATGGTTCATTCACATTAACATCTAATTGAAGAAATTCCATTGAGGAATACAAAAGAACATCGTCCCATATATAACGAAAATTTGTATGAGTTTTTGAGAACCGTTTGAATCAAGGAACCGTTTGAATCAAGGAATCATTCAAACGGTTCTCAAAAACTCGGAATTCATCTTATTACAATTTGAGTTCACTTTATTTTTTGCGTTGTACATCAAATGATTTAAAAAATCTTAAAATTCCAAATTCTAAGGCTTTGCTTTCTGTCTCCTTAATAAAAACTATCTATAATAATAATTAGATAGAACAGCTTGTACCTTGTCGACTGATAGCGAGAGAACGAAATCAGGATAAATACCAATCCCTATTATGGGCAAAAAGATACAGATCAAAACAAATAGTTCTCATGGTCCAGAATCTACAAAATTGGAGTTTGGAACATTGAATAGTTTGTATCCATAAAACATCTGATGTAACGTAGATAATAAATAAATAGGAGTTAATATCATTCCAATTGTCATTACAAAGTAATTATCATTTTGGGCATTAAAGATATTTTTGGCTAGTAATTTTTCCAAAAAATACTACTAATTCCGCAACAAAACCACTCATTCCTGGCAATGCAAGAGAAGCCATCAAGAAACTACTAAACATGGTAAATATTTTTGGCATTGGGATAGATATTCCCCACATTTCGTCGAGATAAACAAGACGTATTCTATCACAACTTGTTCCTACCAAGAAAAAAAGTGCAGCACCTATAAATCCATGAGAGAGTATTTGTAAGAGGGCTCCATTCAGTCCCATGGCGATTATAGAACCAATTCCTATAATTATGAAACCTATGTGAGATACGGAAGAATATGCTTTTTTTTAAATTGCGTTGACCAAGAGAGGTTGAGGCTGCATAGATTATTTGTGTTGTCCCTACTATCACCAACTTGGGAGAAAATATAGAATGGGCATGCAGTAATAATTCCATATTCCCTTTCCCTTTCATGGATGAATTATGCCTATTTTCACATTTAGGATTTACATATACAACATATATCATTGTCAAGGTGATCTTAGTATTTAGATTTTTAGATTTTTTTCTGATCCTTCGATAAAAAGATTCATTCTCCTCGTAAAAAAAGAGGAGGTAGAACCAATAAAGATTTTTTTTCGATTCATCTCTGGAGTTGAATACCTCATAGGTCCAAGATCCACATCTATGAATTGAAAGGTCCGAATGATCAACCCTGCAATCAGTTGTTAGAATCAATAGGTGTTCAAATCGTTCATTTGAATAAATTGAAACCGGATGATCATGATACTTCCCAAAGACCGAAATTCTTGATCAAAGGAGGAAAAATATTATCATTTTTGTTCAAAAAGATACCAAAGTGGATGATTGACTCATTTCAACTTATTTCCTCGTTCTGACCTTCCACTAAGCAAGGACTTTTAAGGACTCCAAAATACCTAATAATGGATATAGCCAGAAATTTTTGGTAATGAATGAATCAGAATCTTTTCTTATATCTCCAAAAATTCGTGAAAATTACTTTTTTTTCAAGAAAAGACTTCATTTTTGAGGTATTATGTCAAAATAGTATATGTGATATGTATGTGATAAAAATAGGCAATCCATTTCCTTTTTACAAAAAAATAATCTTGGAGATTGTGTAATGCTTACTCTCAAACTCTTTGTTTACCCAGTAGTGATATTTTTTGTTTCTCTTCATATTCGGATTCTTATCTAATGATCCGGGCCGTAATCCTGGGCACAAGGAAAAAAAAGATTTTGAGTTTTTCTTTATTTTTTTATATATTCCATACATTTCCCTATGATGAAAAAATTAAAGGATCAAAATCTATTTTTTATTTCAAATTCGAAAGTCTAAAATGATCATAGGGAACGAAGAGAGGGATTCGAAATCTTTGATGATTCCATCATACATGATTGAGTTGCGAAAACTTGTGGATATGTATCCTACATCTGAACTGAATTCTTTCTGGTTAAAGAATCTCATTCTAGTTGCTCTGGAACAATTAGGAGATTCTTTGGAAGAAATACAGGGTTCTACTTCTGGTGGCAACATGCTACTAGGCGGCGGTCCCGCTTATGGGATCAAATCAATACGGTCTAACATGCATAACATCTACAATTGGATTGAAAAAGGCATAAGCATCGGGAAATTTGGCGAATAAAAAACTACTAGAATAAAGGGTATAATTAAAACAGATACAGATTAAACTAAAGATAATAAGCATAACAAACATTTCATTCTTGTAGATTAGAAAATTTGATTTTGGTTGAGTTCTTTTTATGAGGGAAAAACGGGCGGGACAATGGGTAGCGATTCCGCGAGGGTGAGCTAACTCCAAAAACCCGTCCTCAGCTCGGATTGTAAGCTGCAACTCGCATGCATGAAGCCGAAATCACTAGTAATTGCTGGTCAGCCATACGGCGGTGAATTCGTTCCCGGTCCTTATACACACCGCCCGTCACAATATGTGAGTTGGCCATGCCCGAAGTCGTTACCTTAACCGTAAGGAGGGGGAAGGAATATCAGTCTTTCTGCTAAACATGATCTATTGAACTCATAATTCATTAGATACTTCTTCTGAATGTCAACTAAGTATCGTAAGTAAATTGATCCCAGTTGTTCAATCATTTGATAACCAGAGTCATTCTTTGATAAAGGATTACTATGATCAGACTCAATAGAATTTGATCAATCCTTTTCTCTGTCATCAAGGTGGAGAACTGAACCAAGAATTCTCTTTCTTCATCATCAATCGAAACACTGTTCGCGACCCAGGATTCGATTTATCATCAATCCAATCTAAGTTAAGTAGCAGTCATGTTTTTTTCTTTTTCTTATCAATGAATAGATCTCTTTACTTGTACGACTTAGATGTCTCATATTTCTCGAAAAAGTGATTCGATTGCATGGTATGATACTTATGAGATTGATATTCAAAGATTTCTTCTTGCCAATTGCCATTTAGCTAATAAGCCTGTGGATATTTAAGTTCCGCAAGCTGTACTTCCTGATATTGTATTTGAAGCAGTTGTTCACATTTACATTATCGGAAAGTACAGTGATTCATAGTGCATTGAAAGAGATAAATTGAACAAGTACGGTCGTCCCCTATTGGGATGTACTATTAACCAAAATTGGGATTATCCGCAAAAAACTACGGTAGAGCGGTTTATGAGTGTCTGCGCGGTGGGCTTGATCTTATCAAGGATGATGGTCTGACTCTCCCACTCCAGTCGTTGCTTTTCTTTCTGTTACTTCGAAAGTAGCTGCTTCAGCTTCAGCCACACGAATTTTCAATATTCCTTTTTATTTCTCATCAAACGAATGGCATCTGCGTTTGGAAATCCTAGACATACTTAGCATGATACTAGGGAATCTCATTACTATTACTCAAACAAGCATGAAACGTATGCTTGCATATTCGTCCATTGGTCAAATATGCACAGTCCCGCCCACCCAAGATCAACCCGAGAGCCTTTGATTAATTAGTGGTGCCGCCCTTCCTCTCGTCTATTTCTTACTTAGGTGCTGCTCTAGGCCTTTCTTCAATAGAATGATCACTACTACCAGGGCTAATACTTCATTCGCTAGCGGTGCCGTCGGATCGTGGCTCCCACCCGAGCGAGAGAGAGGTGTCTCGGGTAACGCAACCAGATCTAAGCGGGGAAAACATCTCTCTCGTCTGTCCGGTCATCCGTACCGAATCGCGCACAAATCGCATACTCGTACAGCCTAAAAGTAAGTTCAGGTTTTTCCCGCCCCTTAAAAACTCAAAAAGGCGTCTACGCCTAAAATTGAGTACTTTTCTTAATAATGGCGAAGCCACCACCGTATTCTGAGGCATCAACCGAGTACCAAGTACAGTACCACCCCTGGATAGACTAGATAAATAGCATTCGGATCACCTGGTGGAAAAGCAGCCATCGTCTTCGTTTGCGTCTGCTGATACTCTGCGCTTTCCCTCTTAGCGTCTCTACTGCTCGAAACCCTTCTGGCATTGAGCACCTTCGCTTCCCGGATCAGTTCTACTTGTATACAGTTGCTTGGTTTCCTTTGCTTCATTACTTGGTTCGGTCGGAGCAAGGACGGACTTCAACGAAGCCTGTAGTAGAACCTTCCGCCGTTGCCGATGCCCCTTCCCTTCGATTCGAACGAGGACATTGGTAGGCTCTCTCTCTCTGCGCATTGAACTCATTCTATTTCCATTCGACAGATGACTCATCCCTAATTTCAAATCGATTCATAAAAGGTGGGATATATGGATAGATAGATATCCGTATTGGCATGTAATTAATAAATACAATACTATTCTAAGTATATTTATATTACGAAATTCCATCGTATTTTATAAATGAAATTTCACTCACTACCAAAAAGAATCTGCGAATTCTTTTTTTGAACATGAAATTTATTGTGTTAAATTATAATAACATTGGGATATATAAATCACATTATTTTATGAAATCCTTCATTGAAAAAATATACATGGATATATAACTATATATTATTAAGATTCCAAAGACCAATGCACAACTTTTCTTTGCATCAACAAAAAAAATTATAAATAAATCTATTTACAACGATGAAACAAGTCAAGAAATGGTTGAAAAAACAAATCAAAACACAATGAACTTTATTTCGAATATAAAAAGTCATTTTCTAATACTAATATTAGTAATAAAAATTCTAATATTTATTGTGACTTATCTTCTTTGTCTCAAGCAGATGTATTTTACAAATTATCACAAAATCAATTACAAAATCATTTAATATCATTTGAGATCTGTACATCAATATCACGGCACCTATCCTTTTCTTAAGGATATAATCAAGAATTTTTGTATGACACGAGGAATATTTGATTCTAACCCAAGGCATAAAAATTCATAAGTCTAGGATGAAAAATTTATCTTAGACCAAGTGGTCCTATTTAGTACTGAAAAAATGGCGAAATAGAGTCAAAGTGGGTGATAAGGTAGCTGGAAGACATGTGAATAAAGGCATCGTTTCTAAAATTTTGTCTAGACAAGACATGCCCTACTTGCAAGATGGAACACCTGTTGATATGGTCTTCAACCCATTAGGAGTACCATCACGAATGAATGCGTGACAGATATTTGAATGTTCGCTCGGGTTAGCGGGGGATCTGCCAAAGAGACATTATAGAATAGGATCTTTTGATGAGAGATATGAGCAGGAGCCGGCTCCCATGTCATCATGTCACCAACTTCCTTGACCTTCCGGCACTGGGCAGGCGTCAGCCCCCATTGACCTGATAGGCAACTCTAATTTTGTTGAAAAATTTTCAACTCCATCGCTAGTTAATCACTCTTTCATCATCCTCTCACTATCTTCTATGGTTTCAATCATGATGGCTCGATCTTCCACGTCTTTCTCTTCTCGGTCTCGGATCGTCAAACTCGATCTCTCTTTCATCCTCTCATTCTTTACCCTCTCAATTTTGGATCAAGTATGGATGATGGCTGTCAACAAAACAAAACATGTCTCCCTCATCATCAGGTCTACAACGTTGACGCCAAGTGCTCGGTAAGAACGAAATTCAAGAACTCCCACAAAAAGCTCCAATATTTCAATTAGTTTCAATTTCTAATATAATTTGATGCACTTTTTACTTGATTTTATTCACTTTAATTTGATCTATTGATCCAATTGTGGTGTGGTTGGTGTAAAATGGTTCTTTTTTAAAAAAATTGAGCTTTGATTTTCATAAGGATTTTCTCCTAATTCAGTTTAGACTAATAATGCTACTAATAATAATAGTAATTTTGGTTCAATAACTCTTTTTATTTATAGAGAATGGAATGCAAAATAATTTTTAAAATGCCATTTTAGGCATCGAATGATGATAATACTACTACAACTACATTCGTTTAGAAATTATACCAGATTTATTTACAAGAACAGAGAAAGGGTAGAAAGAAAAATAAAAGATCATATGTATGGTACTTGATTAGTCTGTGACTACTTGCATAAATCGAAAAGGTTTTCCAATAGATTGGTGTTCGATTCAAGTTTAATGTAACACTAGAAATAACCCGTGCATAGAGTGCACGTGGCAAAAAAATCACACACAGGATGTGATGCACGCGCACAAGCGAGGAGTGAGAAGTGTGGGTGTGTGGGTATCATCGAGGGTTAAAAGGGGAAAACCAGGGGCTAAATTGCAAAAAACGTTTGGGCAAAGTGCATAAATCTCAATGGCAATTCACGTAAAATAGGTGGGAGAGGGAGTTTATTTGGCAATGACAAGCATGTGATTCGTGGGAATGGTATGCTTTTCTTATGGTGCTCCACAACACACCAAACCACACCCAACTCCCCACCCACCCTAAGTGGGCACCACCATGATGATGAGGTGGCCAACTATAGGCCACCACTCTATCAACATGTTTGTCCTAGTAGGACAAACATTACATCACATCCCTCAATTGTATAAAAGATATTGAACCAAGTATACCATAAACATATTTTAATGTGAGTATATATAATATATATCTACTTAGAAACATGCATAGCATGCATATGATATCTATTTTTAGTCGATATGACACTCCGATATTTAGTCAATATCCCTGATAAATCTCTGATTTATCCAATATCATATTTTCCAAGCCGATACGCGACAAGTCTACAATATTTAAAACACTGATTATAATTATGAAAATTGCTCAACACTTATGCTTGGTGACTGTACTGCAAAAAAATTACAGTTCATCTGGTCTTCCACATCTTTAAGATTCTTATGTTGGTTTTAATTGCAAATGGTTTTGCAATACAGATATGCTTTCTGGATGTTTATAGTGTAGATAAATCTTTTTGGCCAAATACCCTTGGGTCATCTGTACAAAAGAATTATAAAGATGTGATTTGGCCCTGTTTAAGGTGGCCTAAATTTAATTTTTTCACTGGCTTGGAGGTAGCATGTTTAGTTCCCACCAATCATGGGCAAAGGCCCATCTGGCTCATTCTCACCCCTCATACAAGCACCTAGTGACAAACAAAAAAATTTACAACATGATTATCAAATCAAGAATAATATGTAACATCCGCAATATGTGGAAACTTCATCCTATGCTGGTAAAAAATTCTAATATATGCCCCTTCTTTGGATGATTGGCACAGTTCACATGGTTGCTTTTGATCTCCATTCTTAAAACAAACATACACCAAAGTTCTTCTGATTCTCCTCACTTGCATTGCATTGGGTGGTTAGAAATTTATGGCGTTTTAAGGATACCATTTTTCACTACTAATCCATGGGAAGAAGCATGAAAATAGGAGGACCTTTGCTGTATCTATGGTTTAATACATAGAGATCAATTTTGAACGGTGCTACAATAAGGTCAATGGCTAGAAAGAAGACTTTCACCGATATAGGAAGGATAGCGATCGATAACCATTATTTACAATGAAAAAAATACATCAAATATATAAGTAATTACACAAAATGTAAATAATAAGGAACTCACTTCTCAAAAATGATAAAACGCAAAATCAAAAAAATAATGCAAAAGTGATATCAGATAAAAGATAAACCTTGTGCTTGAATGTTTTGCTTCTTAAACGTTCATCAATGGCGAAGGTTATCTGCAGCCACAGATAAAAGGAAATCATGCACTGAAGTAAAACAAGATACCAAATACCACACAATGAAATGATAAGAAAGGGGTAGCGGAAGACTAGATGCACATAAAATCGAAAATGACAAATTCATTTCTTGGTATATCAGTTTAATTTCATACATTTTTTTGATCATATGTATTAATAGATTTTCTTAGCAATGCAATTAACTATATGAGACCCACAGCATTTGAATATTATTTTTTGGTTTGTTTTTAAGGCATAAATTTAACTAACCTTGAAGGATTACCCATATGTGCCTACCCCTCACAATCTAAGCATGAATTCATTCAACCCAGATTCATCACATTAACATTGGGGGTGGGGGTTATAATTTTAGCAACCGCATGACATACTCCATATACCTTATTATACAGGATTGCCTTTGGACAATCCATTGGGGACCACACAATGCACATGGATGTAACATACACATTTAGCAAGAAAACATAGATGTACAAAACATATACGATTGTAATACTATTTCTTCCATTATTCCTCCTCTTTTACAAATAAATTTTTTCAATATTCCATTTTGTCATGTCCAATTGAAAGCAAGGGAACATCATCATCAGTTATAGTGTAAAATATTAAATAGTAGGATTATGCGTAAAGTGTAAACTCCATATATAATAAAGTGTTGTTATAATTATGACTAACTCCCTATAATCTTTCCACAAAACACTATAATCAATAATTTGTATATGGTATCAGAGCCAAACACAAACCTAATCTAGCTGGTCAAAATGCCACCACCCAAACCACATCTCTCTCTCAACACCACATTGCCACCATCAATGTCTTCGACATCACTACCACCCTCCCGCCGTAAATATAACGTCACCATCACCTTCCCAACTTAATTCCAACATCGCCATCATCTTTCATACCACTTGTTTCCTGAGACTAATTTGTTTTTCTTATCACCTAATTTTTTGGATATTTGGATATGTTTGCTTCATCAATAATTATAATGTGAAACCTAATCTAGCTTGTCAAAACGCCACCGCCCCAACCCCATCTCTCTCTAACACAACATCGCCACCATCGATGCCTTCGACATCACTGCCACCCTCCCGCCGTAGATATAACGTCACCATCACCTTCCCAACTTAATTCCAACATCGTCATCATCTTTCATACCACTTGTTGTTTCCTGAGACTAAATTGTTTTTCTTATCACCTAAGATTTTTGGATATTTGGATATGTTTGCTTCGTCTATAATTATGATGTGGACAACAAGGCATACACCCGAAGACGAAGACGAGAGACACAACCAAGTTCGCTATGTCTGGGTTCGAACCCATGTGTACAACTTGATTTGGGACCTTGGTTTTTGTAGTATTTTTATTTTATTTTATTTTCTTTTTAGAGTAAGTTTTGTCCCACATCGGTTGGGAGAAGAAAGGAAATTGGTTGTAAACCTATAAAGGCCTCAAGACTGGTTTATTTTAATCAATGAAAGCTTGAGAAATAAAAAAAATCCTAAGCAGAGAATGGTCTACATTGACAAGAAGTCAATATCTTGGTGAGAAGCCTCGGAACTCTAATTTTCTTACTTCTTCCCCAAAATTCTCCACAAACTTCTTCCCAATGGTGAAAGTTGATGGGGACATCAAGATATACACACGAAGACGAAGACATTAGACGCAACCAAGTTGCTATGGTTCGGTTTGAGCCCAAGTGGAACTCTTGATTTTTCACTTTATTTTTCTTTTTTGGAGTAAGTTTAGCTCCACACGGATGGGAGAAGAAAGGGAATTGGTTGTAAGCCAATAAAAGGCCTTAAGACACCTAAACCTGAAAAAGATTTTCATAGACGAGAAGTCAATTCCTTGGTGAGAAGCCCCGGAAACCATAATTTTCATTGTTCTTCCCTAAAATTTTCTACAAATTTCCCAAATCTTTTTGGTTCTACTTCAAATTACATCACAATGATCTTTAACCTGACACCTGATCTTTAAAATATGTATTTTAAGGTATTCTCGTACACAAGTTATAAATGTTATAAATGTTAATTCCTATGATCAACTAGTCTTTTTATGTCGGCTGATGTCAAACTCTTAGTCTCAAGACTCTCAACTGTACTACACCCCACCTTGAGATAGCGCCCAAATATTAGATCCTGACATCGACGATGCGTTTTTAATATATATGTTACCAACACAAAGGTATAAAATTACGCAGGTCTATCAAAGGCAGAAAATACCAGAACACAGCTCCCCAATCATGTCTCCATTCCTAGTGCTTCTGTCATCTCACCTCCAGACCAGGTATTGTCTTACTCATTGGATCCTACCACTAGGATCTTCACCGGTGAAGGTGAGTTGGTTTTCAATTTGGATATCCCAATTGCTTATATAAAACCTACTCATTGCACATCTCATCCTCTTCACAAGCATACATCTTATGCATATTTTTCTCCACCATTCATAAATTTTCTCTCAACCATTAAGTCTTACCAAACTTCTCAGTCTATTTCCGAGGCTTTATCCCATTTAGTTGACATACCTTAGTGTTAAAAGAAATGAATGCTCTTGAGATTAATGAAACTTAGGATCTTATGCGCGTCCCATCAGGTAAGAAAGTGATCGGTTGCAAATATGTGTACATTATGAAACTGAATCCTAATGGCTCCCCTGCTTGGTTGAAAGCCAAGCGTGTTGCTAAAGACTATTCACAAATATATGTGATATATTACTAGGAGATGTTTCCTTTAGTTACCAAGATGGCCATGGTATGTTTATTGATTTCTCTAGTTGCCACCCATTACTGGCCTTTACATAAGTTGGATGTCTAGAATATGTTTCTCAATGGTATTCATGAAGGTGTACATGGAGCAACGACATGCTTTATTGCTCAGGGAAAGTCAGGAAAGATGTGTAAATTGAAAAAGCCAGTGTACAGGCTGAAACAGTCACTGAGAGCTTGGTTTGTGCAATGTGTTTATTCTTTAGATGATTTGGTATCAAGTGATGTCAAAGTAATCACTTCGTATCTATTAAACCAGTTAAGAAAGGCGAATTTTATTGATGGTATATGTTGATATTATAATCAGTGGGAATGATGCTTCACTAATTTAGGATTTAAAACAATTCATTTAGAAGAAGTTTCAGTTCAGATACTTTCTTAGGATAGAGGCCGTGTACTTGAAAAAGACATCTATTTATCACATCGAACGTATGTTTTGAATATGTTCTCGAAAACAGTGATATCAAGGTGTAAGTAATACTATCTTCTCACCGATGGATCCAAATTTCAAACGTGTACGTGTAATAGATCAGGGGAAACACTGTGTCATCTAAGACGATACACTGTGTCATCTAAGACGAAGACGATACAGAAGATTGATTGGGAAACTAAACTTACTATAAAATGTCCTGATATTGTCTTTCCAATAAGTATCATGAGTCAGTCCATAGTTGGCCCGATGGCTACACATTAGGATGCGATGTACAATTCTTGAGATTAATGGAGAATACACAAGGCAGAGATTGTAACGCCCTTTTTTTATAAAACCCGGCCCATCGCTTATCTCTCGTTTTCTTTTTCTTTTCTTTTGTTTTTTTCTCTTTCCCGTGCCTAGCCCGACCACGGCCTAACCCTAACCCTAACCGAGACTAATTTTTAGATCTCTCTCTCTCTCACCTGAGCTCATCCACTATTGTAGCTTTCATCGATCATCGCCTCGACTTTGATTCACACCTTGGTGGTGGCAGCTGCAGCTGTGGGCGTCGGTAAGGTGACAAGGTACCTTTAGATGGTAATCGACGGTTCTCTCGACTTCCAACGACAAGTAGATCCCTTGAAATTTTTATGGCCTCGATAAACTCGGGCACTAACTTATATTTTTTGGATGTTGGATTGGTTATTTTAGGGTTGTGATGAAATTTTTGGGCTTTGGCCCATGGCGTGATTCAGGGCTCTGTCCTCCTGGTATGTTGAATATGGCTTTTCCCTCTAAGTCGTAATTTTGGGGCACTACCCCTTGTAGTTTGATGACAGGGCACTGCCCCTTTACCGTGGTTAATAGGGCTCTACCCCTGGCCGCTGTGAACTGGGGCTCAACCATTTGCTGTTATGTGTAACGGTCCAAGATTTCATGAGATATTTTTCTGGAATTTTATTTATATTTTTCCTCTTTTCCTTTCCATTATTTTCTTTCTTTATTCTTTTTCTCCAACCAAGCCGAGAAGCATAGCCCACTACCCCTCTCCTCTTCCTTCTCATTTCGTTTCTTTTCCCCATTCATTTTCTTTTCCTAAAAAGCCCAACAACCCCTCACCCTTGGCCAAAATTAAACAAAATCAAAACCATATCATTCAACTCCACAACCCAACCCACTTCCTCCTCAAAGGAGTCAAACGGCGCCTTCTTCGTTCGACAAAAACCCTAACCCTATCGGAACGGCCACCGCCAATTGCTCGCTACGGTTACACAAGTATCGCGTCACGATCCCTCCCATAAATTCTCCCAACGGACTCCCCTGATTTCTATATCTTCTCTACCTTTTCCTTCTTCGAGTTTTATGTGAAAATTTGAAGTTTTCCTTAAAAAATTCTGATTCTTTGATTTCGATTTCTTTGAACTCTGTGTTATTTTCTCGTGGATATTGATAGGATCTTACTGGGGCTTTCGGATTTCTTGGATTTCTTTGGAATACAAAATGTTGAAAGTAGACAATCGTTGCAAACGTACCACTAGTAACAATCCGATCATCATCAACGAGAACATGGCGGGAGATCAAGGTGATGAAAGTGGATCGGGTACTGTCAACAATGTCATCAACCACAACCTCAACGATCTCGTCGACATTGGCAATGACAGTAAAAACGACGTCGACAACCAACCCAATGACAACATCAACAACGGAAATGATAGCAATAATGTCAACAAAATATTGAGCAGCTTGCAGCGACGATTCAGATTTCAGATCAGACCCTACGATGGATGATTCGAGCTTTACAAAAAGAGCCTGAGCACAGGCGTGAAGGAGTACAACAATTCCAATCACTGCGCACACAAATCTTTAAAGGAACAGAGGACCCCTTGGAGTAAAAAATTGGTTGCGCTACCCTACCGACATGCTGAAAACGACACAAATCGCACCAGATTCGTAAGTTGACACAGCTAAACTACAATTGACTCAAGAAGCCAGAGTATGGTAAGACTCAGAAGAAGACCGTCTGGTGCAACAGCTTTCATAGAGCACCTTTAAAAAGAACATCAATGCTCAGTATCTCTCTGGAGGCAGAGGAAACTGTACGTCCAATTTATGAATCTGAGGGAAGGCTTCAAGAACATAGAACAATATAACGCCGAGTTTTCCAGACTTAGCACGTGTGTATTCAACTTACAAAGTTGATTTATATGATATATGTAATTTACTAACATGTTTTTGCAGGTTTGCGAAGAACATGATGTCCAATCCATTGGACCGAGCTCAGCGTTTTTAGGCAGGCTTGAACATCAAGGTCCAGAAACAATTGGTCGGATTAAGGATGAAAACGCATACCGAAGAATTCAACATAGCTCGAGACTACGAATACGTGTAGTTGAAGGTAGAGCAAGAACAACAAGCAACTTCCCCTCAAAGACGACCTCCTCCACCATCTAACGACGGGCTCTCTGACCAGCTCAACAGACACCTTTCAAGAGACCGGCCGCACTACATCCACAGCAGCGCCAACAGCAGACCATATGTCACTACCGCAACAAGTCGGTACACGTCAAGTCTGAGGGTCGATATCTCCTAAACCAATGTCTGATTTAAGGCGCAGATGACCACACTGCCAGAGACTTTTCCCAGAAAGGACAGAGACCAGCGGCTCCAGCATCAACAGCTGCACCAACTCTAGCGTGGACCCCCACCGCAGCGGAAAGGATTTCAGCAGGAACAACCACAGACTCCACCCCTAAGCGCCAGATGTTTGCAATGACAGCAGAAGAGACTTCTTTCTTAAATCAAGGGGACACTCCCTCTATTGATATTGTTGATACACCAGTGCATGCTACACACACATTAGTTGGTGCTGAGAAAGAAACACTTCTTTCTTAAATCAAGAAGCTTGGCAGAGAAAATAGCGAATAGAAAGCCAAAAATCTTGATTTAGGCTCCCGTATTTCTACACTAACGTTGAAATGCAACGAGAAATCCCAAAAACTTCAAAAGTTTGTGACATTCAGGGATTGCCTCAACGATTTTCTTAAAAAAAATCCAGTAAATCATCGTGGGGGTTTGGGTTATAACTCAAAATGTTGGGTCCTAACCCACCACCTCTTCTTTTGGAACTAAACATGCATATCAAGCTCCAAAGAAGATGCATCATGCTTTCTTGTACAACAATACTAACTCCAACAAGAAGCACATAAAACACGGCATTGTGAATGCGAATCAACATGATTCATTTTATACCAAGAGGCAAGACATTCACGTGTTTTAGTCTCATATTATTAATTGATTATCTTGATGAGGAGACAAAGCATTAGGTGTAGGATGATGGTTTCAAGGCTATAAAGCAAAAGCTTGTTTGAAGAGTATTGGACTTCAAGTGTAATTTTACATTTCTAGATGTAATTTTGCTTTCTTTATAGAATGTTTGTTAAGCCTTGAATAGATGCACACACACTCATATGCATCATTCTCATCTTAGGGCTTCATAGATTTAGACTAGAACCTATCACATTTGATCTCTTGTCCAAAACACTCTTTATAGTGATTTTGGAGCAGGATCAGACGTCTAGTGCGGTCAGACGTCTGGTATAGAGGCACCAGACGTCTAACGTGTTACCTTTTATCCTGCTTGACACAACCATTTGTCAGCCGTCTAAAGCTCATTAGCCAGACGTCTGAACAGTCGTGCAGACGCCTAATTGGTGAACTCCAGACGATTGAACAGTGGGTGTTAGTTTTCGTGAGCTTTCTGGTTTCTCACCCACATTTTCTCAGCCGTCTGATGAAGAAATGATCAAACGTCTGAACAGTTGATCATCCATTTGATAATCCTTCTTCAGACGTCAGATTGCTGGGAGTTTGACACCATTTTTCTTTAGCCCAACTCTACTGTCAGTCATCTAATGTTATATTTCAGATGTCTGAACAGTTGATCAGCTGTCTGAAAACACTTTAACATACGTCTGATAACTAGATTTTCTGCCTGTTTATAGCCGTTATATTGCTTTTTGGTTGGTTATTTTTCTTGACTGTTGTGCAGAATTGAGAGGTTATTTAAGCCCGTATGAGAGGGAGATTTTGACACCAATACACAAAGAAAGAAAGCTATTTTGTGGGACCAAATCCAAGAATTCATCTCTTTCTCTCTTTCTTTTCTCCAACTTTGAGCATTCCATTCATGTGGTGAAACTCTAGCTTAAGGAGAATGTTTTCTAGTGCATTCAAGCTTCACATCAACACTTTGGTTTTCACACTTCATGCCTTCATTCTCCACATAGGTAAATCTATTTAAGACATAGGTAAGTGTGTTATTATTATTTACAATTTCGTTTTATCCTAGCTATCGGGTTGTAAGAGCATTGTGGGGCGTGTACTCCACTTGGAGGGCCTACTCCACACTTAGAAGGGTTTACTCCTCGTTATCCCAGTTTAGGTATTGTACTCTGTTTGAGTTTGGTACCCCGGTTTAGGTAGCATTAATGGAAATCAATAGCTCGGTTTTACGAGGGTGTGACTAAAATAGAATCGCCGATGTAGGGATCCGAACAATGATATTTTATGTGTTTGCGTTTGCAATTTCTCTCTGTGATGGTTGTGTTGCAATTAATATTCCGCATTATTTAATTTATTTCAATTAGCATTCTTAATTGCTATTACACTATGCACCCCCTACTGTGTTGCTTAGTGTTCAGTGATCCTACTAATTAGCAGATATCCAGATTGCCCCGTAACCATTTACGGACGAGAGCTCTACACCGGCTTCTTGGTAATTGATATACCAAGTTTTAAAGACGTATTCAAGTTGACTGGCTAGGGACCTTCCACGCTACGTTGATTGTCGAGTGGTGTTAAAGATTCCGAATTACCCGAGATTCGAGTTCGTCAGCGGGAACCGATTAGAAAGACCAGTGGAGACTGTGGAGTACAGAGCCAAATTTACAGATACCGGGTTAACTTCTATGGATGCTACGCCTGAGAGACCAGAGATAGTACATGAGTTTCTAGATGTATTTTTGGATTCGAAATTTTCTGTGGTGCATCTGTCAAGGGTCTCGGAGGTGTACTTCATCAGCATGGGCGTATGGTAGCTTATGTATCAAGACAACTAAAGAATCATGAGCAGAACTATTCCACTCAAGACTTGGAGTTAGCATCCGTCATTTTCGCATTGAAGATTTAGAGACACATTCTACTTGAAGAGCATGTGAAGGCATTTACGGACCACAAAAGTTTGAAGTACATCTTCACTCAGAACCTTTAAATGCGACAGAGGCGATGACTTGAGTTGATAGCAGACTACGACATTGATCTTCAGTAACACCTATGAAAGATCAATGTTGTACCCGATGCATTAAGTCGACTTCCAGCAGTGTTTACCCTTACGACTCAGTGGAGGCTCCATCAAGAGTTACGTGAGATGGAGATTGATGTAATTTTACCAAGGCTGACTTCTACATTGATTGACATTTAGATATAGTCCACCTTGGTAGACATGATCAAGGCTGCGCAAGCAGGAGATACGAAACTATAGAGGATAAAAGAGTTGGTGATGGCTGGACAACGACCAGAGTTTACGATACATGCAGACGAATCTTTGAGATTTATCAACAGGCTTTGCATACCTTCTGGTGATATTAAAGAGAAGCTATTAAAGGAAGCTCACAGTTCGCCATATTTCATTCATCCGGGCGAAACAAAGATGTATCAAGATTTGAAGCAACACTATTGGTGGCACGAAATGAAGAGTTTTACACGGAGCAAGCCAAATGTTTAGTATGCCAGCAGGTGGAGGCTGAGCACCAACGAGTTGCAGGGTTATTACAGCCACTGCATGTTCCTGAGTAGAAACGGTAGCATATCACGATGGACTTCGTGATTGGTCTAACCCTGAGCAAGAAGTAGAACGATGCAATTTTTGTAATTGTGGATCGATTGACAAAGTCAGGTAACTTCATCCTTTTCAGAGTTGGTCAATCTACGGAGGTTCTTGCCAAGAGATGCATGGAAGAGATTACGAGACTGCACAGAGTACCAGTAAGCATAGTTTCAGACAGAGATACCCGGTTCACATCGCATTTCTGGAAAAACTTACAGAAGAATTTAGGCACTCATCATAAGTTCAACACTGCTAATCACCCACAGACGAAAGGACAGTCGGAGCGTACTATTTAGATTTTAGAGGATATGTTACGAGCGTGTATGTTGGATTTCAAGAGATCATGAGAAGATCACCTACACCTCGTGGAATTTACATACAACAGTCATCAGTCGAGCATTGGGATGGTGCCGTTTGCGGTGTTATATGAAAGGAAGTGTTGGTCATCCTTGAGCTAGGACCACGTTGGAGATCGAGAATTGATGGGGCCCGAGATGATAGTAGAGGCAATTAACGTGGTGCAGACGATCAGATAGAAACTACAATTTGCGCAAGACAGGTACAAGCATTGGACAAATTCGAAACGAATAGATCTATAGTTTCAACTAGGAGATAAGGTCTTTTGGAAGATTTCACCGAATCGGGGATTGATCTATTTTGGCCGGTCAAGAAAGCTTAGTCCATGTTACATTGGACCTTTTGACGTGCTTGAACGAGTGGGAGAAGTGGAATACAAGATCGCACTGTCTCCATCTTTAGAATGAGTGCATAATGTGTTCCACATATCTCAGGTATGCAAATATGTGGGAGATCCAGCGCATATGGTGTACCATTCAGAGATTTCAATGCATCCAGACTCAACATACGAGCAGCAAACCGTGGAAATTATTGATAGGCAATAGAAGGTTTTGAGAAATAAGACTGTCAACTTGGTAAAAGTGTGGTTGCATCGTAATGCGTCAGGTGAGTCCACTTGGAAAAGAGAAGAAGAGATGAAGAAGCGATATCCCTATTTATTTGAGCAGTATTAATTCTTTCAATTCCGAGAATGGAATTTATTGTAGGGGAGGATGTAATGACTCTTTTAACAGCCCACACATCAAACCTCAGGCACATGGATGCCCAACTTTCTCTTATTTAAACAAAACTATCTCTCTCTCATTTTCTCAAAGCCTAGCAAAATCCGATTCGATCGGGACTCTAACCTTATCCCCCACGGGGTTTGATTTCTCTATTTAACATCCATCTTTTAAGGTTTTGATTCATGCGTAAAATTTGGTTTTCCTCGTAGAAAATTTTTCGATTAAGTTCCGATTGGTTTCTGGTTTTCTCGGGTGTTTTCGGCTTGGCTTCTATGGTGCACGGTAGACCATATTTGCTCTAAACTCCAATTATTTCTTTTCATGCCTTTGATTTGTTGAAGAATTAGGGTTTTCGGAAGTTTCTGTGCATATGAGATGATGATGCATTTTTATACAAAGGGAATTTCTCACATCTTGCAAGTTACGACATCCTACGAGCAAGGCAGCAAATTACGCCACCGCTCCATACTTTTGATTTAGGGTTTTGGGATTTTAGGGTTAGCCGTCGAGGGTTTCCCCCTTCAGGGGTCTATTCGGCTGGGTTCTTTCTTGCGGTTTGGACTGTCGGATGTGTTCGGCTGTGTTTTTCCCTGTAGCTTAGGCCGTCAGCTGTGTTTTTTATGTGATTGTGGCTTTCCTGCGGTTGTTTGGACCGTTGGCTGAGTTTTACCTTCCTTGTGAGTTTCTGTTGTCTGCGTTCTTTTTCTGAGGATATTCGGTCTATGGCACGATGATTAAATTAATGTGGGTTTTCGGTTCATTTAGTTACTATAGCATGTGGACGGATTTTGATGGATTTCAAGGAGATCGTTTGCTGTTCTTATTATCAGAATTGTTGATGAAATTTCCTCGAGTTGGTAAACCTTAGAAACTAACCCTGGATGCCTAATGAATATGAATCTGATCATATGGATGTTTCAATCCCTTTAAAACGATTTATTTTCAGTTTTAAATGTTTGAAAGACTTGATTGATTTGAAATGTCTTGAAGTGAATTGTATATGATTTTTCCTTACTAATAAAAATCAAATAATAGAATTGTTATCATTAGAGGATGAAACTTCGTATTTAGAATTGTGCAAATAAAGATATTGTTTATGGACTATTGACACATTGGATTGACTGTTATGGATACTACAGTTTTACACACGATTCTTTTACATGGTTTAGAAAGTACAGAACTAGAAGATATGTGAAATTGAAATTGAAATAGATAGAACTGTCACATGGGGTTTATGAACTCAAAATTAAAAATAGGAAGAGTGGCGGAGACCACGCTCATTGACTGATTTGTATCGACTTGATGGGTCCCCTATCGACTTCTTTAGACCATGGAATTAAGGCCCAGATGAGCTCGCCTATGGATAGGGGTGGTTCTTCAGTTTGCTCTTTCCATTTGCATTGTGAGCAAATTAACAATGAAATGTTTTAATTAGATAAACACATATTAGTGCTTAGTTATCATTCATGTTAGGAGTAGGGTTACATGTAAAAGTTATAATTGTTGGTTTAATGTAAAGATCGTCTACTTCATTGTCTATTTTTAAATATTTTTCAACAGGTGACGAACCAGCTTACGAGGATTGAGACTGATCTGTAAGCTTCAACCCGCTCTAACCATGATTGGCATTCAGGATTTGGATAAACGGAGGATGCAACTTGTTTTCTATGATGACATTGTTCTGAGGGAAAAAATAATTAGACCTTGACATGAACATTAAAGAAATTAATTGTGTGATATGCATAAGAGTACATAGATGATTATAAATTAAAATTGAACACTGTTTTGTAGTCGAGTCTTAGGCAATGCCAGAATTTGATAATACAACTGAACTATTGGGTTTTTCATGACTTTATTACTAGATTGACATGGAGGTTTGATTACTGTTCCTTATAACATGAGCCTAATTCCTGATTACAAATATTGATATCATGATATGTGCCATAGGGATATACATAAAGCTGTCTCCTGACATGATAAGTACAATGCTAATCACAAAAATAGCTACCAGTATACATGATTACACTGATTATTGAGATGTCTGAGTACATACATCGTACACCTTCATTGCCATTGACATGACACTGATTACATACACATACATGTGGCACTGCACTAGATGTATATATTGTATATGATACTATATGAGACTTGATATGACAATGTATCTGGGGACTGTACTTGACATCAGACATTGATATTCACAAACATCACACCTAACTATTTAGGCTTGCACTAGACACTGAGGGATGGTGTAACTTAATTTATTGAAGGCACGAGAGCGACTAGAGCCACCCTTACTACTCCTGTTACGGTTACTGTTCTTGACTGAATCTGGTATGGGTTAGCGCCCACGTGACACAGATGAGTTCGATGTTGCATATTATGTCCTCCAGCATGAGTCGCAATACTTGGACTGTTTCCACCGACATAGTCACATAGGCACTGTCACAGTTAGTATGTCTCATCATCATGCCATACATGGTCGTATAACCTATTTTCACACAATATTGGTCATGTGAATGTGTTTAGCTTACCTGATATCACTCATGTTGTTTATATGATGCCATTTCTGCTACTGTGTTTTCAGTTTATATGTTTATGTTATATGTAGATATCGCATGTTCTCCCGTAGTTTTTACTAAATGCTACTTCAAAAGAGAAAAAAAATTGACGTTAGATCTGCACTCAAAATGAGCATAGCTCCAATAGCAGTTGTTGAAAATTTTACACATAATTATGCCAGTGGGTTGTTCTAAAATAGGTGTTACATGCAGTTGGGATACCAGTATAGATTGAACAAAAAGAATTCAAACATCTCTTGTGGTAGAAACATTTTTTAGAGCCATCCTGATGAGAGGTACTCAAATGCGAAGAACACAATGCAAAATCTGCCAGATATACTCAGATACATCCAACCACAGCAACCCAAATGCCTCATTCATTTAAGAGTGTGCTTGTCTTCATGTGATAACATGCATGTTTGATTTAAAATTGCTAAGCCTTACACACAACAAGTTGCTGACTTTGAATGCAATGAATATGCCAGATAAACATCAATGCAAAACAAGTCAATCAGCTCAGAATTAATCACTTTCACAATCATGACCCTTTTGGGACAGAACCTTCATGTTCAACAACACAACAAAGTAATAGTGTTGCGTCTAACATAATATCAGTCCAAGGTTAGGGAACTCGGTTTTTGTTTCGGTCCATTCAAAAAAAATTCGTTTCAGCAAGTTTCTCTAGTTTCTATGATTTCGTTTTTAAGTTTCGGTTTCAGATTTATCTATCTTATTAATGTGTGTGTGCATGGAAATGCATGTAGTAATTTTTTTAACACAAACCCATAATTTATACCCAAACTCAATTACAGTTAAAATAGGGTTCAGGCTTAGAGCAACCAAGCAAAATACAGGCATCCACGTGGGGCACTTAATTTTCTCTCACTATCTCGATTAAAATATCTAAGCTTCAAAAAGCATCAGCATTAGCAAAAAACATTTAAAAAATTAAAAAGCAATAGCAAACATCATTAAAAAATTAAAAACCAACAAAAGCAACAAGAAATGAGGAGAGAGAGAGAGAGAGAGAGAGAGAGAGAGAGAGAGATTGAACACGAAGCTGTAGCAAAAATTCTAACTAGAAAATTCAAAAATTAAAATGCAGTAGCAGTAAAAGTGGCGGCTGACATAGAAAAAGAAGTGGCACAATAATCTCTTTCCCCTGATCATCTTCTTCTTCTACTTCATCCTCATTCTTATTTTTCATTTTGGTTTCGTGTTCCCAAAAAAGTGATTTTTTGCTTTATCTTTTTTTGGACCAGAGACATCAAGTCTATTGGACCTGAAGCAGGATGTGGGATCAAGGCCTGATGCTTGATGTGGGATCAAGATCCAAGGCTTGATGTGGAATGGAAATCTGATGCTTGATGTGGAATGGAAATCATGTGTACCATATGTTATATGGTATTATATGACGTCCAAAAAGATTACTCTTCGCGTATTTTCATTTTCTGCTGTTGCTGTTACTTCCTTTTTTCCTTTTACAAAAGGTAAAACCATCACATGAAAAGAAAATTTCGGCAAAAAGATCATTTCACTCTTTTCACCCAAAATCGTCCAAAACAACTGACCGAAACTGGCCTAGTTTAAGCCAAAACCATACAGAAAACCAGACGCAATTTTGATACGGGTTTCTTACATAACTTAAACAAAACAACCGAAACCCAAAACTTTTATCGCTGCCACCAGCTGATCTGACTTCTACGTCCGAAGGTTCTCCACATGCATAAGATCTTCCTTGTACTGTTTATCTAACTTGCATATTTCGACTGCGTATCGTAAAGGTAAACAATCATTTACTTTACATCATATCAAATATTTTGTTTCATACGATCATTTGATCTTTTTTAGTATTTTATTGTCCTTTCTTCAATGTCTATTCCCAAGTCTTGTAAGAAAATTATGTTACACCCAGATTGGAAGAAAGGTACGGATGATGAGATAAAAGCTTTGTTGACATATGGCACATAGTAGCTTGTTACGGCTCCCACTAGGACAGATGGTTATCTATGGGTCTATATGATACAATATTGGTCAGGCAGTAAACATGTATAAAGCTTGTCTAGTTGCGAAGGGCTTTATTTAGACATATGATATGGACTATCTTGAGACATTCTCTCGTGTTGCTTACATGAATTCAATTCAGGCAATTTTATCTACATCGATTAATCAAGACTAGCCAATGTGTCATCTGGATGTGAAGAACAACTTTCTCTATGGTAAAGTTAAAGAGACAGTTTCCGTGAAGCAATTACATATATATGTTGACTGGGGAGAGGATGTTGTATGCATGCTGAGAAAAGTGATGTATGTATGATGCGGTCGTATATCGCAGACGGCGCGCGGGCACGGGTCGGGCCGCAGATCCGGGCATGGGAGCAACCAATTGAGCGACTTAGTCTCTTTGCTTTATGCACTATCCTTTATACTTTTAAGTTGTAGTGTGTTTAGTCTTTTGTTAGGATAGTACATAAAGGGAATAACCCTAATTGTGTTAGCTATCGGAGAATTGAGATAAATCGTCATTGTGACGGCTAGGACTTGGGGAAATAGACTTGATCCCATATTTCAAGTTGGGGAACGATCTACTCCAAAAAAGATCATTTATCTCATTGTTCTTATCAATTTCATTGTCCACATTATATTTCCTTTCTTTCTTTCCACTAAAAATCTGAACTTGTTACGATTAACCATAATCGTATCAATTTGATATCAGAGCTTTCGTCTCCATGACGAACACACAAGCGGCTGCGACAAAAACTCTGGAGGAGCGGCTCGATACAAAAATCTCAGGGTTGAGGAAGGAGATGACGAATTTGATGGATGAGATGAAGGCGGATATGAACACGACCATGGAAGCGAGCATGAAGAGGATCTCGGAACAACACTCGCGGGAGATGAAAGATAGATTTGCTGAGGTAGCAAAGATGTTTCAGCAGCAATTTTTTCAGCGAGATCCGGATCCAAAAATATCTGGATCTTCAGATCTAATCTCGCAGACAACCCCGGACGTGGGCGACGGCGGAAGACAAACCCTAGGTTTTGGCGATGGATTTTTCCCCACCTGGGGGCGGTGCAGGGCACGGCACCGGCGGGTACGAGGGCAGGCGGCCCCCTTTTGAGGCCGCCGGTGGGCAACCGCCCCAGCTGTGGGCGGGGAAGACCAGCGGCCCCCACACGGGGCCGCTGGAGCATATCCGTCCCCTGGGGGCGGAGGAGGGCGGCACCCCATCGGGGGGCGCGGGGGCTATTCCGCCCTTGTCGGGGGGCGACGACAACTGGGGGGCCATCTAGGGCCCGCAGGGGGAGATCTGCCCCCGCAGGGGCGGCGGAGGTTGGCAGGCCCACCTGGGGCCCGCAGGAGGCAGGCAAGCCCGACGGGGCTGGCGATGACAGGCGGGTCCACCTGGGGCCGCGGGAGGTTTTCCCCCTCCTGTTGGAGGCGTCGATGGGTGGAGGGCATATTGGGGGCCCACAATGGAGATCTGCTTCTTTTCGGGGGCGACGAAGGGGGTGGCTATATGGGAGACCCCGACGGGAGCAAGTTGACGAGTGGAATGATGTGGGCGTACTCGCCAACGAGAGGGCCAGGGGAGATGAAGGGCAGTGAAGAGCGGAGGAGCATCCTTACCAGAGGCGTCATGCAGCCAACAGAGAAGGGCCACAACGAGGTTACACCAACCCCGAGACTAAGATGAGGAAGTTGAAGGCGTCCCTTTTTGATGGCAAGGACCCCGATGGATGGATTTACCAGATAGAAAGGTACTTTGATGTAGCTGGCTTTACCGAGGCGGAGAGACTGAGGGCGGTAGCACTGAGCTTCGAGGGCGAGGCTCTTTCGTGGTACAGGTGGACCCAGAAAAAGAGGCATATACAAACTTGGAGGAAGCTGACCGAGTGTCTCATGGAGAGATTCCAGGATATCCATGGAGAGGGCTGTTTGAGCAGTTGTATGCCTTGAGGCAGGATGGGTCCGTACGGGACTATATTGCGAAATTTGAGACACTCTCAAGCAGGGTGGAGGGTGTATCTGAGGAATCGATTGAGGAAAACTTCTTAAAAGGGTTGAGGCCTATGATTAGGGCTGAGCTGAGGGTCCAGGATCCTCAAGAGTAAACTGCCATGATGCGGATGTCAAGGAGAGTGGAAGACAGGTTGGCTGAAGAGAGGAAGTTTAGGGGCTGGGGGATCAACATACCACATTCCAGCACCTACGGAGGCACCTAAGACCACTGTGGAGGCACCAGCAACGGCAAGGGTGGATGCTACGGAGCCACGGCCTGGAGGGCAAACTCGTCGCATGACAAAGGCAGAGATGAGAGAGTGAAGGTCCAAGGGCCTTTGCTTTAAGTGTGACGAGAGGTTCACACCAGGACACCGTTGCGCAGGGAGGACCATGCAGCTGGAGGTTGCGGTAGAGGATGAAAATATGGTGGTGATTCTTGACGGATGTGTGGACAAGGCAGAGCCGCGTCCACACTTAGATTAGGAAAGATTGATACAATTATCAAACTGCAACCTTGAGAACAAGGTTCGATTTAGGGGGAGTAATGCTGCGGTCGTATACCGCAGACGGCACGCGGGCACGGGTCGGGCCGTAGATCCGGGTGTGAGAGCAACCAATTGAGCGACTTAGTCTCTTTGCTTTATGCACTATCCTTTATGCTTTTAAGTTGTAGTGTGTTTAGTCTTTTGTTAGGAGAGTACTTAAAGTGAATAACCCTAATTGTGTTAGCTATCAGAGAATTGAGATAAATCGTCATTGTGACGGCTAGGGCTTGGGTGAATAGACTCAATCCCATATTTCAAGTTGGGGAGCGATCTACTCCAGAAAAGATCATTTATCTCATTGTTCTTATCAATTTCATTGTCCACATTATATTTCTTTTCATTCTTTCCACTAAAACCACTAAAAATCTGAACTTGTTGTTACGATTAACACTAATCGTATCAATGTATTGAAGCAAAGTCCTCAGGTTAGATTTATGAAGTTTAGTCAGATGGTTATACATTCTAGCTACAGAAGGTGTCATTTAAATCACACGCTTTTCATTCAACGGATGGCTTCAGGATCTATCATTCTGATTGTATACGTAGACTATATCCTTCTGACAGGGAGTAACTATTAAAGGAGTGAAGAGACTGAGGAAACATGAGGACGCATCTTGTGACCAATGATATGGGACGGCTTTGATACTTCTAATGTTAGAAATTATAAAGAAGTGTGGTTTTGTCTCATAGGAAATATGACATGGACTTACTATAGGATACTGGATTGTTAGGCTACAAACTTGCATGTACTCCTAAGAAGTCGATGCAAAGTTGTAGGATCTTTATAGCCCTCTGCAAGAGGGATGCCTCGTTGTATAGGAAGTTCGTTTTAAAGCTCATTTATTTGACAGTAATAGGTTGAATAACATGTTTTCTATTGGACGGATTAGTTAGTTTATGAACTAGCCTAAAGAATTCCACTGGAGAGTAGCATTGAGAAGTTTGCATTACATTAAAGCATCCACAATAGGGGGTCGTGTTTCAAGAGGCACTACAAGAAGATTTATGCATATTCTGATTCTATACATGCTAAATAATAGAAAAAACAGAAGATTTACTTTGGGCTACCTATGTTGGAGAAAAGTTGATAACCCGGAGAAACAAGAAGCAGTGTGTTGTGCCTCGACCAAGTGTTCAGGCAAAATATAGAGCTATGACCTATGCAACACGTGAGATGCATTTGTTGAAAACCTCGACCAAGTGTTCAGGCAAAATATAGAGCTATGACCTATGCAACACGTGAGATGCATTTGTTGAAAACCTTAGGTGAGCATGGTTTCCAAGATGACAAACTGATGTCGATGAACCAAACAGTTATTTTTATTGCTAATAATCATGTCTTTCAAAAAAGAACAAAGCACATTGACATGAAATATCATTTTAACAGAGCTACCACTATGAAGAAGCTGATTTACCCTCCTTTCACTCACTCCTTCAGCTACTCAACTAGCTGATATCTTCACCAAGTCTGGTTCAGCTAATGTTTTCTTATCTTTTTAACAACTAGAAATGACAGCTATTTATGCTACAGCTTGAGGAGCGTTCAATTAAACTATTGGTTTTGGCATTAATGGGCTTGAACATGTGTGTACTAGAAATTGCCCGTGCCGTAGAGCACAGACACCATCGTCGCCCAAGCGCAAATGCGGATAGAAGCGGAAGCCAAAGTGAAAAAAGCGTGAGGTGTGTGAGGAGCGTCGGGGGGCAAAAGGAAGAAAAGCATGGATCAAATCGCAAAAAAAACCTACCCCAAACTAAGCCCAAAACACCACCCACCCCCCATTGAGCCCCATGAAGATGATGTGGAGCACCTTGTTTGTCCTATTCAACTTGTGACTGGAACAAACGTCATATCAACAGCCTCAAACCTCATTTAAATTTTCCCCCCAAGTTTTAATTTTCACCCTAATATGTTTCCCCAAAATTTCAAATTCAAATCATTTTTCGTATTATTATTGTCCTAG
Organism: Scilla litardierei; assembly: GCA_030789695.1. Lineage (NCBI taxonomy): Eukaryota > Viridiplantae > Streptophyta > Magnoliopsida > Asparagales > Asparagaceae > Scilla > Scilla litardierei. The sequence continues at coordinate 474,306,619 of CM061142.1, forward strand.
TCAGCATCCTAGTCACCAATGTTTGTCGTAATCATACTTTGGTGTCCACTTAGGACAAAATTCAAAAAAAGCCCTCATTTGTATAATAAATGTGTGTGTGTTACTGAATATGTGCTGTTAGTGCCCCAATGCTGTTAGTGCCCAAAATACTGAAAAATTTTAAAATCTTTTTCAGTTTGTTATACACATTGTAGAACCACAAAATCCCAAATATGGATGAACCCTAAGGGGTTATAATCCCTCGATCGGCTCCTTGCAAAAAAAATTCTATCGTTCTAAAACTGTTGAATTTGAAACAATTAAATTAAGTATCAAATAGTGTTGGATTCACTTTATTTTTGGTATGTTAATAATCTATGATGTGTAAAACACATATGAAGAAATTCTATAAAAATAAAAATAAACACCAGCAACACATATACATTTTTCTTATATATGCAGAGGTTAATGGGTATGTGCTATCAACCCTGCACCGACGGAACAAAAAAACCATTAATCTGATTTTTAAAATTTTTTGTTTAGGATCATATTCTAAAACCCTAAAAGCCAAAATATGGGTGAACCCTAAAGGGATTTGACATTCAATCCACGCATAACAAAAAGTTCTATTGCTCTGAAATCATTGATTTTGCAACAATTGAATCAAGAGTCAAATATGATTGGATTCCATTGATATTTGGTATGGTGAATATCCATGATATGGAGAACACATCTTTAAAAAATGTTTAAAATAAATAAAATGGTATATATTTTCACGCACTGACAGCACATATACATTATTCATATATATACATATAGAAATATTCATATGCAAAAAGATCTCCGTGCAAAATCAGAGCAAAAAGAGTTTTCCTGATTTTTTTTAATCCAAATCGTAGGACGTATTCTACATATGTTAATACACACCTATCAAAAATCATGAAAATCCTAGTCTATTCGTTACTCGATTGGATCATTAAAAATTCTATTTTTTTTGAAATCGTTAAATGTGTAATGCGTTGATCGAGGGTCAAATCCCTATAAGGTACATCCATTGTTTTCCTTTGAGTATATAAATGTATGGATTAAATCATGAAAAATAAAATTGAAAAAAATTTCCAAACAACCTTTTCAAACGGGGTGTGTGAAATTTTTGCAAATGAAACCCCATATATATGAGAATAATGGAAAACATATGACCTTCCTATATTTTTCAAAAGATCGAAACCATTAATTTTATTCTTCACATTTTAAAACCTCAAAATATCAAATCGGGTAACCTCAAGGTGTCACGTTCATCCATCCGTCGCAAAACTATCTATTCATACAAAACTGTTAAATTTGTGATGTGTGGATCAACAGGTAAAATCCCTTGTGTTCACCCGATATTTGATGTTTTGGGGTTTTAGAATATGAAGATGAAACTGAACAGTTTCAATCGCTAGAGAAAATATGGGATGATAGACTTTTTGAGGCGCATGTGGCTTAGCAAAATGTTTCCCATTATTCTACATATAAATATATAGTATGAGGGGAGGTATCTATCTCTTTTAATCTATGAAACCCTAATTCCATCATGATCAATAGACAAGAAAACTCAAAATTACTTGAAAGTTTTGCTATATGTACATTGTACAATTTTAGCACAACTTAAATGGAGCAGATTTTAAATATAAATGTCTGGTCATTGAATTCAATGGGAAGGATTGGCTTTCTTGTCCTTCTTAAAGTCACCCACTCTGGGTGTGCACACACACAAAAGTAGTCCAAATAAAGAGTAAGATGATATGAATAGCTTACGGGATTAGATTCTGCAGCACAATACACAAATTTAGTTAAATGCCGTTGTACACCCACTAGGTGCATTAAGTTAACCAAAAGCATATAACTTAGTTAATTCTCAAGAGATTAATGACATACTTTATCAAGTAATCGTTTTGGATTCTGAAATGCCGGCTTCTTAGCCCACTGATGGAATAAATGAGAAACAATTGACCTCTCCTCAATGCTGAACCTACAGAATATCAAAAAGAGGATCCATAAAAAATTTAACAAAAGGGATGTGAATGATTCTACATCAAATGAGTAATATTGACAAGTACCTCTTTAACAAATAGTTCCCAAAGGATAAACCAACCAGTTCCAGATCTTCTGAGCCACCAGAAAGAATCCCATTGTCCTCAATAGTATTATTCTGAACTGTTTTGTGTGGTGGTTTGGAAACTGATGCATCAAAAATATAGCTTTCCTTTTCTTCAAGCAGGGCTCCATGATCATTCGCAATTACCTCACCCTACGAGTGATGTACAAGACACGGGAAAATTACAATATCTGACAAGATTATTCTACATTCGTTAAATTTAGAACAAGTTTTGTATGCAAATGATTTATGGGATACTTTGTGTTGCTCTAGGGAAGAATCCATTTTAATCCATATTTCCAGGCTGCAGTGTACAGTCAGTTTGGGCATCATTAAAACATTTATATATCTAGACACATAAAATCCATCCGTTGGACCTATAAATGCTAGTGAAAAGAAAACTGTGGTGATGTCTCCTGAGTAAGAATTATCAAACAGAAAATGCATGAAAAATGTCGTAGTATATAGTGGCTGGTGAATATGATTATGCAATGGCTGCCAGATTGTGACTTAGATGGCCATTTGAATGGGTAACATAAATAGCATCTAGCACAATGCAAACGGTAATGTTGTGTAATCTGATCCTCCCCTGAACCTGTACCGGCATTCATCCACAACTATCTATAAGGTTCTTAATTCACAAGTATGACAACCGATAGGAAAGTGAGTGTTTCAAATCCACCAAAAAAAGAAAAGAAGTGGCTCTTGAAGTATCTTAACAAATAAATATTAACAACCAAACCTATGAATAGTGAATACACACTAATAAGTTTATAGATTATGTCAGCGAGCCTGGAAACCTAGTTTGGTGCCCATGATACGGAGACAACTAAAAAAATTAATGATGGTTAGCAATTGTTTACACAGCTTCAGCCGACATTGTGTGTTGTTGAGTAACTATCTTTCTATTAGCATAATATGTAAAAGTTTACAAACAAGATTTGCTAACTACTGTGTTAACATTATAAAAGCAGAATATTAGATGTTGTGTGCATGCTTAACATGTGAAACATACTGAGCGTATGTATTCACAATATGCTTAGTGGATGAGCTCATGTCCATGTCACAGCTATGAATGGAGAATTATGTTTAGCATTAAAATTCTAGCGGAGAAGCTCTTATGATTGCCATTTGTCATCTTTGTCCACAACCGGATGTACTCAACAGTTCACCATAGGTAAGAAAAAGCATAAAAGAATGCTCTTCAGAGTTAAGATTAAAAGTCAACTAATTGTTTGTTTGCAAACAACTACCAATTAATTAAACTACTCACTTGCATATCGATAAGGTGACCTGGAATTTCCTTAAGAAAGCGTGAAGGCTGCAGCAACTGGAAGTCAACATATAAATAAAACAAAATAAGCATTTAGTAAAGAAAATTTCAAATGTGCAACTCGCATCTAACTAAAGAACTAGTACCTGCCAATTAGAGTCCACTGTAACATATAAAATGTACAACTTTTTCCGTGCACGGGTCATTGCAACATATAACAACCTGCGCTCCTCCTAAAAGATCAAATCCATGTTTATGTAGGAGACAATACTCAACAATTGTTACTCAAACCAAAGAAAAAATTTATCCATGAATAAGACAAACTTACCTCAAGGGTAGTCCCACTTTCTTTGACAACTCCATTATACTCATGCAGCAAAGGGATTTCAGAGTCATTTGCCTACAAGGAATCAGAATGTCATCCTACTGTAGGCATATTCATCTTGACAGATGGAGATTACCCAATAAATGTAGCACCTATCTTGTGAATTTTTTATAGAATATATGGCATTGTTTTTGTCTCTTGAATGTGCAAATTTCTTATCAATTGTCGCAACTATATCCATTGATTACCAAAAAAACTGCCAATAACGACTTAATGAGACAGAGAAAAAAATTGTCACAGCTATTGAGTCATTGTTTACACATATATTGAAGCAAAGCATTACTTGCTATTTTGCTGATTCTTCTGCCATATAGTGACAGGAAAAGAAGGGGGAAATGAAGTTGAGACAATGGGATTGATGAGTAACATATACTAAGATAACATAACAAAATTCTGAATTAATCTCCATGAATCAAAAACTGATTAATGTGAACAATTACAACCATCAAATGGTATATACTGAGAGATTGAGACAATAACATGCAAATGGTCTGACACATTGGCAAGAGATGAGAGCTAAATCCACAATTTCTCATAGTTTTGTTCCAAAACTTCAATGTACTTCTAAAACCATCAAAAACCGAAATGCATCCCAATTATGATCGTCAAAAAACATAAATAATATACTGATAGAATAATGAATTAAAGCAACATGGGATATGTGTTTTAGTCATATTGGCAACAATCATTTTGCCTTTACTGAGCACCCAACCAAATCCCCCAGGTAGAGAACGGGTATAAGCAAAAATGCAAGATAATAAAACTTGTTGAAGAAAACTGCAATCATATCTATTGTGATAATAAGGGGGAATGATCCATCTGAAGCAAATCCAAAAGACTGATGGCAGTCTGCACAAGATAAAAATTATACAAAAACATTACATGCAGACCTCAAATATATATTCGCCACAAAAGTGTCCTCAAAATATAAGTAATAAAAGCAGCTGAAATAAAATAATTTGGGTAATATATGCACGCCATTAATACTATTCTCGGGTATGCGTGCCTATGTTATAATTTCATACCTTGATAATAAAAACTTTATCCCATTCCAAACCCTTCGACTGCAACAGAGAATTTTTCATTCAGTGTGACATCCAAAATTGAAGAGATGAACTCCATAGCTGTTACAAAATACTAGCAAAAGCGATGCAGTTGCTGCGAAAACAATTACCTGATGAATGGTGGTCAAGGTAACTGAGTTCTTATTGTCGTGCCTCTGAGATCGAAAATTTTCAGTTTCCCTTAAAGATATATAGTCAATAAAGGCCTTGAGTATATCGTAACAACCCGTCTCTCCGCTTTTCTTTTCCTCTATGTCCTCAGGATCGGTAAAATATGTGGATAAAAAATCAGAGACATCATCCAACAAGTATTGAAGGACCTGCATAAGAACATTACTTTTACTGTTATCATTTAGAAGAAACTTAAGTGAAAACCCAATAACACAAATAAAATTACAACATTATCAACAACATACAAGTGACAAATTTCCCAGAGGGAAAATTACGATGCAATAACACACATCATGCATGGACCAGGGTGTCTGTATGAGTTACATTATAGGGGACTATTTCCACTGGGAGTCGATCATTGGCTAAGCCATACGTAGAGATAAGGATGAATAGATACTAACCGCAGCAATACAAGTTAAAATTTTCTTCTGCTAAGTCTGTTTGCAAATGCTTAAAGGATATCAACGAGATCGAAAAACCTGGAATTGGCTTGGGAATGTTTCCTAGTAGGCACACGCTGGATGACAGATTTTATTTATTCAATTCTTTGACATTCTCTGTTTGGACTTAGCTCCTTGGATGACAAGCAGAGAACCCATACAGTCTTGCTTAGACTTATGCTGACCGGTGTCTAGTCAAGGGGGCTTTTGTTCATGGATATGGATGGTGGCTGGATCAAGATAGACCACCTAGGGACGCGTCCTTATTTATAGTTATCCAGTCTAGTTGGTTATCTGGAAGCCCTATGGATAGTTCTGACATCAGGCACAGAAACCTTGAACATCGCTTTGCAATAAAAACTGTTCTTTTTGGATCTTACCAGATTAATTCTTATGGAAAGATAGACAAGAATGCAGCATACATTGTTGCACATATCTAACCTAGACAGATGAGATACCACCTAAAACAATGGATGGACGAGTATGCCGCATACTTTATTGCGCATATGTAACCTAGACAGATGAGATACAACCTAAAACCACCGTGCCCATGGATTCACAGATTAGTTATTTATCATAATAGCATTCAAGGACGACAAGATGGAAGGAACTGACTTCTATATATTCTTAGTTAACTAAGGTTCATAAAGTTATAAATCACAATGTTCTAAAAGGCATTTTATGCATCCGCATAAACGCAAGCGGCAGAGCCGCTGAATTCTGCATCGAGGTGCAGATAAACTTGCAAAATATGCAGACAACCCACATAAAAGGATTATGTGAATGCATAGATAACATAATCTGCATACTAGACACATTACGCACCCGAATAATTCGCACACTTGCCGCAAAAGTCAACAGTAAGCTTGCAAAAGTTAAAAATCCTAAAAATTGTTATTTGATAAAGATAAATTTCAACAATGAGAATTGGCTATTTGCAACAGTAAATGTAAATGTATGAGTCTGAACATGTGGATCGTCATCATCATGATTCGTATTTAGGTTGGACTTGAATTAGAACTTTTGAGATTGCTTCAAGCACACATTATCACTCCTACATGGTCATTTATGTATACAACAATAATAACTTGATAATATTGTTTCTGATTTTTCCTCAATATTTAGGCATTTTTGCATAAAATGTACATTTATGCATTTACATGTATATATCTATTATTTGTTAAACATGCATATTTATTAAAATATTCATCTTCATGTAAAACGCATAATCCACATAAGATGGTGCATAAATATTATGCATTAGACCGCATGCATAGTAAAATCGCCTTTAAGAACACTGGTTAATCATGATTTACTAGATTAAACTCCACCGATTTAATATGTTTGAGTGCCATATAATCTATACAAGTCTGATCCGTTCAGGCTTGGACCAGCGATCATAATAGTAATTATCTTAGAATGAATCACTGTGGGAGTTCAAATACATGCGGCTTGAGGACCAATAACCAAAATTATCTACATATAGATAGATGCATGAGAGGTTAGTTACTACCCTAATATTGCAACAACCATATCTCACTTTCTCCCTCTCCTATAGGGCTGGGAATTTGTCCAAACTCGGCCCAAGTTTAACTCCATCAAGCCATGTTAGAGCTATGCTTGGGGCAAAATTTTCATCTTTTAATCGGGCTTGGGCATAGGCTTCCAGACGACTTGTTTACATGCCAGGTTTGGGCTTAGGGTATGTGGCCCAATAGGCCTTTAAGAGTTATGTGTTGTAATGCCCTGTTTTCCAAAATGCAACGGAAACAGAGGTGACAAACTGTTAGACCCACGGCATGAGGGGGGTCCCAAGCCGGCGCCCAAGCCACGCGCGCAAGAGGGGGAGGCCGAATTAAGGGCCTTTTGGTCTTTTTCTTATTTTCCGTGTTTGGAGATGATTTTTCTTATTTAAACTAGGGCTAGCCGTCTTTTAGGATCATGCGTGATGATTGATAATTCTCTTGAGCATCCTTAGGTAGATCTAGATTAAAGAGTGCGGACGTCCTCTTATCGGCGTCTTAGAAGGAGGATACACCTTTCTTGCATCCAATTATCTTCATTTATTCCAGTTAATATCATTTTAATTTCAGATTTGTGTGGATCCTAACAATTTGATATCAGAACATATGACGATCCATGGCGGCTTCGACAAGATCGCAAGACAAAATTGAGGCTTTGGAGGTGAAATTTACAAGCGAGATCGACGGGATCAAGAAATCGTTGACGGCAAACGATGAATCCATGGCAAAGTTGACGGCTTCCATTAACCAATTGGCGGCAAATCAAGCGAAGCACAATGAACAATTCGCGCAATTGATGGAAACCCTAAATCAATTGGCGACGAACAACAAAGGAGATGGGAAACCTAAATCGGCGGGAAAGACGCCACCTTTAGTCAAGGGGAAGGAGAAAGTTGAGATTTTTGGCCCGGAAAACGACTTTGTGGAGGAGGAATTTGTCGAGGATAAGGAAGAGAAGCCGTGGAAGGTCGACTATCGAGAGGAAGTGCGGCGAAAGGCGGTGGAAGCATAAAGAGGGGCCGGCGGCTTCGTCCAAACACACACGACGGCACGTGAACAAGTGGGAGGGCCGCGGCAGCACCCCAGGGCCTCGCCGCCTCCCAAGATTGCCGCAAGGGAGGCGGCAGCCGCCCCTGGATTCGCCCGGGGGCGGCGAAGCCCCTAGGGGGGCCGGCGACCCCCTCCCCCCGACGCACGGGGGGGCCGCTGGGGCCCCAAGGGCCAACTGGCGGGGCCGGGGCAAGCTGTGGCCCCGCAGACATTAGAAGACCTTGGCGCGGGGATTTTGAGGCTGGAGGCGGCAATTTTCAGCTCTTTCACGACAGGCAGCCGTGTCAGGAGGTGCCGGCACGTGACTTCGAGGAGGAATTGGGGCCCGGGGGATTTCAGGAGCACAGGGACTACGACAAAGGTTATCGGGATCCTCCCGTCCCTCGATTTGACGACGAAAGGTGTCAGCCCCGGCACCACCTCCCGGAGGGACGCACAGTGGCGCAGGTGATGATTACAGAGACTTCCAGGTGGGGCCAGAGCGCAGGTTTGGAGGCGACGAAAGGGGAGGGTATGGAGACCGAGGAAGAGGACCTCATGGGGTTACGAGCGACGCCAGGAGAGGTATCAGCACTATCACCAGTCTAGACACGACGGAGGTCACGGGGACCAGGGGGATTCAACATGGACCGACTGAGGAAGCTAAAGATGCCTATATTCGATGGAGTGAACCCGGTCTCGTGGATCTATAGGGCAGAGAGATTCTTTAGAGTCTCTCGCATGACTGAGGAGCAGAAGTTGGAGGCAGCTGGCTTATGTCTGGATGGAAAGGCCCTTGCATGGTTTCAATGGAAGGACGTGAGGCGCCCTTTTTGCTCATGAGAGGAGATCAGGAACCAGATGGTAGAGAGGTTCAGAGACCCCATCTGGAGAACGTACGGGAGCAGCTGCTATCACTCAGGCAAAAGGGCACCGTGAGAGATTACCTAGAGAGGTTTGAGGCACTATCAGGACAGGTGCACGGGGTATCAAACGAGGCGATGGAGAGCACCTTCGTGAAGGGGCTGAACACTACGGTTCGAGCAGCGGTTCGCATGCAGAAGCCTCAGAGTCTGATGGAGGCCATGGAGTACGCTCAGATGGCGGAGGACTGGTAGATGGAGGAGAGAAAGGCAAGATGTGGTTGGAGTGGACCGTTTTCGCGGAGTGTCCCGATCACGACAGGAGAACAGAAGGCAGTTACAGGGGGCAGATCAAGCAATTATTGAGAAGACGGGAGAGCGGAGCAGCGCACCGCCAGCAGGGGGTCAGTTTAGGAGGATGACTGACGTTGAGATAAGGGAGAAGAGGCAGAATGGGCTCTGTTTCAGGTGCGATGAGAGGTTCACTACGGAACACCACTGTGGGGATCGCAAGCTGCAAGTGTTGATCGCAGAGGCAGACGATGATGATGATGTGGAGGACGAAGGGATCGAAGTTGATGACGACCCCCTCGGAATAGCACTGCCAGTGATGTCAAGCACCACCTTGAGGACAATGTGGATTTTCGGGGACGGAGTAGTGTTAGACACACGGCCTGAGGGGGTTCCGAGCTGACGCCCAAGCCACGCGTGCAAGAGGGGAAGCCGACTTAAGGGCATTTTGGTCTTTTTCTTATTTTCCGTGTTAGGAGAGGATTTTTCTTATTTAAACTTGGGCTAGCCGTCTTTTAGGATAATGCTTGATGATTGATAATTCTCTTGAGCATCCTTAGGTAGATCTATATTAAAGAGTGCGGACGTCCTCTTATCTGCGTCTTGGAAGGAGGATACACCTTTCTTGTATCCAATTATCTTCATTTATTACAGTTAATATCATTTTAATTTCAGATTTAAGTGGATCCTAACACAAACCATCGCAAATTTAGGCCTATTAAGAATTCCCACTTTTCAGCCTAAATGCAAACGCGTCTAGTCAACTTCTGATGATCGCCAGTTTCTAACTAATAATGAGCAACAGAAAGAAATGATCTATGTAGTTCTATAATCAACGAATATAGAGAATGACTCAAATGCCAATAAATATAATAGCATGTAACCGACAAGACAAATAATAATAAAAATTAACTGGTTACATGTATACTGGTACTTTATGTCATCCACTAGTACTGGATCCTCAAGATTTGGACTATCCCGTAACTACCTCAACTACCGAACAAAAGCACAAAGCAACCGACAAGTTAGTCGTAGACCTCAAAAATTCGAAATAAGAGATGCTAGAGCTGCATATAAAATAGGTAAATGGTGGACAGTACTAAGAGTTGGCCTAGTTATCCCACTAACTAGGTCACACTTTTAATTTTGATGGTGACAAACAAGCCACATGCTACTAATATATTTGTTTAGTAATTTTCAGATCAAAACAAGACTATACTGACCAAAGGGTAATTTTGTAATTTCTACATCGTTTAACTTGCCCTAAAGATGCTCAAAGATCATTATTCATGGCCAAAACACATCATGATATTTCTCTATGGATTATAGCTTTAAAATCATGACCAAAAATCAAGTAGAAGATACAGAGACAACTTGGTAACTCTACATTGGTCAAACATCTTCTACAAAGTCAAAGGAGAAGGAGAAGATAATGTGTCCTGGTCAAACTTATCTAGAAAGTCAAATCATGAAGTAGAAAGAGTTCATGAAGGATTACATATTGGGGTGACTACTAGAGTCCTAATGCAAGAGGGATTCAAAAAGTTCATTTGCACAAACAAGTCTAGTTGGCTACTAGAGTTATTGTGCACATCAAACATAAGAAAGTCTAGAGGTACTAGGACTTATGGTTTCTCATATGTAAACCCCTCATGCACAAGTCCTAAATCCTTAAGGAGAGAAACAATTCTACAAGGAAAACCCCTAATATTTGGCTGGCCTCTTCATCTATGCTGAAACACCATTGACGTCCCTAGTAACTCCTCTCCCTCCATTGATCAAGCTAGCAAAGGAAGGAAGCCAAACATCTCCATCTCCATCATCAAGCATCCTCAAGCACGTCGTCATCTCTCATTGCCGCAAGCTCAAGTTCTTCAAGACTTCAAGCAAGCTTGCAAGCTTCAAACAAAGTCAAGAACAAGAAGAGCAAGCAAAGCCCGACATAAAGCATCCACGCAAAGGAGAAAAATTATAAAAGCCCGAGTTCCAGCCGACCCTAGTTTCTCCACATTGATCCCTACATTGGCTGAACTTTAACATGATCTCCATGCAACAAGAGTCTCCAAGCAAGTTGAAATCTTCATCCATGCATTGAAGATATAGCTCTGTCCTTGCCGCAAGTTAAAGCTCCTTCATCAAGCAATCGTCTCTCATAGCCAAGTCTACTTAGCATCAAGCTTTATATCATCTTGAAGCAGGCAAGCCCGAGCAAAACTCACACTAGCCAAGGGATCAAACGAAAGTCACGCAAGGTAAGCCCTCTTTGATCTATAGCCACGCAACTAGCACCCTGGGTTGGGTGTTGCTCGGGTGTAGTAAGTAAAGCTTTTGAAGGTCTCAGAAATTTTGCGTAGTTTGAGCGGGATTAGATTCAGTACACTCGTAAGACTAATATCCAATAGTGATGTTATATATATTAACTAGTCATAAGCCATGCCCGCGGGCACGGTTCATTTAAGATTTTCTCTCGCGAAATCTTTGTTTTCAAACATTATTTACACAGTCAAATTTGTGCGAAACAACAAATTCGGCGTAGAACAATGAATTCGGCGAGAGCGCCCTTAAGTCGGAACAACAAATTAGCGTAAAAAATTTAGCGGGCGCCTTCGGCGCGGGCGCCTTCGGCGTTCAAAAATCTAGTTATGTTTTCAAGATTCTATTCCATCAAGCGTGTTTCAACATGACGGTAACAATATATTCCAACGATACTTCAATTTTATTTGGTTCTCATAGCTCATTCAACATATCAATTATTTCCAATATTATGTGAAACTGTGCAAGATTATACTATGATTATTAACACCAGGGAACATGCATCATGTATTGATGGACACAATGAAACATTTAGCATGCCTTAAACATTGCACTAATTTAAACATATAACATGAAGCATGCATAGGTTATACTAATTTAAACATGTATCATGGATTGCATGTATGGCAGGTAACATGTAAAATATTATAAGCATGCTAAGAAATCTAAATCTGAGACAAGTAATAAATTTGAGCTAACTTGAATGTCGAGTAGCGAACGGTGCAACTTTTTAAATATAGGGGACGAACAATGGGGGATGGACAACTATAATGATCTCAGATAATTCTCAGCGATCGCTTTCGGGACATAACCATGTGTTCATGGTTTTTATATAATCATTCAGGCAGTAATTTATGATCCCACATTTGGTAAATTATGATCCTTCAGGCATGGAACCATATAACTCCAACAGCCTTTAGTGGCCAAACCCTCATTAACAATCATAGGGTAACCTAAGCCAACTTTGACTTGTAGGGCAAAGCCCCGAGGTTCCTATACCAACCCATGGCCCTACCAATTCTCGAGCCTAGCCAAAACATAACCAAAGCAATATCTACAGCCACCATCCATTAACAAAAATCCCAAAAACAGTCATGGTAGGGGAAAATCACATCGTTCAATCACGGTGTATGGCATTATGCATAGAATCAGTTACGGCCAAGTCAAGGAGAGACAAGGCAAGGGCAATGGGGCCCACAGGTCACGACAGAGAAGCGAGGAAGCCGAACAGTGTTAGCAATGGGGAAATACCCAAAACAGATCATGGACAGGTGAGGGAGCCCCAGAAAGTCACGGCCAAAACAAAAAACCCAAGGAACAGTCACGACACAGCTAAGGACAGCGGTGGGGTCGCTACCAAGCCATAGGGATACCCAAGTCTTGCTCAAAACCATCATCGCAAGCACGTAAAAGAAAATCTCAACTTTAAAACCAAAAATTAAAGAGTTAAAGTGGGTTCCCAAAAACTGAAAACCAACGGAGAAAACTTGGGCCTCGTCGCATCGCCAGAGGACAGTTGCAACTCTCGGTGATGGGAGGGAATTGAACACCAAACCCGGCTCCAACAAGAAAGTAAACCAAAATTCCTTTGAAAATAATTTTTCCAAGTGAAAACCAAAACCCTAAGCTCATCTAAGCTTTTATAGAGGAAGATGGAGACATGTGGTACTCGGAAAAGGACAGGGGAGGCTGTAGATCAGCCACAAAGATGAAATCGTGTCAAACCCCTAGAGATTTAGTGTGGAGAGTTCGTGAGGAGAGGACAGCTGTCGGGTGAGGTGTAAAGATGAAGGGTAGCCTCGGAACAGTGTTTTTACTTTTCCTTCTTGCCGAAGGAAGCGACAGAGTGAGAAGGAGAGAGAGAGGTCGTCGCCGCCTCGAATGAGATCGCGAGAGAGATGGAGAACAATCGGAAGTGAGGGGGAGTAAGGGACATGTGCTATGCACGTGTCAAGGTTTAAGTGGGAGCGGTGCTGGGCTGGGCCGGACCGCGGGGTAAAAGAAAAAGAAAAGAAAAAGGAAAAAGGAGAACTGGGCCTGCCTTTAAAAATAACAGGCCTTTACATTCTACTCTCCTTACAAAAATTCCGTTCTCGGAATTATAAAAAACTAAAATACAATAAACAAGTGAGGATAACGCTCACGCATCTCGTCTTCTCCTTCACATGTGGACTCCACAGACGAGTCTCGATGCCACATTACTTTCACCAGCTTGACGACTCTATTCCGAAAGGCCCTCTACTGAGGGTCAATGATCTGTACTGGTTGCTACTCATATGTCACATCAAACCGCACAGTGAGCTTAGAATGATTAACCACATGTGTTGGGTCCCTTGCATACTTGCGCGGCTGAGATATATGAAACACATCATGCACTCCTTCTAAGGATGGAGGCAATGCAAGTCTATATGACACTTCTCCTACGCGCTCCAAGTTGTCAAAATGCTCTATGTAGCACGCGCTAAGCTTCCCTCTTTATCCAAATCGAATCATGCCTCTGGTAGGAGAAATCTTTAAGAAAACATGGTCAACTGGCTGGAATTCTAAGTGACTTCGCATCTGTCCAGTACTTGTAACGATCTTGTGCCACTTCAAGTTTCTCTCAAATGAAGTGCACAATATGGGTGGAAATTCGGCCTGGCCCGGTCTAATCGGGCCGGGCTGGCCCAGCCCAGTTTTCTTAAAGGACCGGGCCGGCCCATCTTGATAAGACTTCGGGCCATTCCGGTATAGTCCGGGCACGACCCGATAAAAATTCGGGCCGCCCGGCCCGGCCCAATGGCACATCACTAGCAAGGGGAACGAGAACATTGGTGTCAAGAATCTCTTGAGCATTGCTTTAATTGCATAAGAAGTGACCATGGAGCTGAGCACTCTGCTGATCATCATACGTGCGTGGTAGATGTTTATGTTTCTATCAGGATCTATTGAGCAGGTCTGTAATTTGGTTTACGACTGTATGACAAGGCTCAAGCACCATGCATGAGTTTGGGGAAGAAGCATGCAATGCATACTACAATGTTGAGGTTGGTGAAATGGCTGCGCGTGAACATTATAGTTTATAACCAGAAAGTCAGCTATGTTATTCTCTCTAATATTTATGTTAGAGCTCACCTCTGGGACAATGCTAAAGAAGTAAGGGCTGAAGTCTTCATTTAAGATATCCAGTTTAAGTTGTTCAAATTCCCATGCTAATGCAGCTTACAATTATTTTCTCTGCCTACAACTATAACCTAATTGATCCTAGTTCAACGATTCAATAACCGATATCAACTTGTCATTTTCTATGCTCGACGCTGTTGATCACATATTCTGGTGTTCCCTTTTCATATATCAAGTGAATAGGCGACGTGGTAGTTCTGATACAATTAAAGTAATGCAGTTAAAGTAAACGCCAGTTTCAAACTTCAAATCTCTGAACAAGAGAATGAGCTCAAGATGCACACATCTTTCTCCCTAACTGAGCTCCTCAATGAGGCTGACTAATCTCTAATGTCACGATTGCTCGAGGCTCTCGTCAAGACCGAGATGCTGGTTTTTGACAATAGATCGTTCAGCTACGTGAATGTGAATCAGTCCTTTATTAATATGAACCAATTTTCAGGAACAGGGTCATCAGCTTGTGTTGCTGAGACCGTTTAAAGAGGCAGAGGATTGCATAGGATCAGGGAACAATTTTTTTTCCACCCATCGAAGAAACAGAACGATTCATGGTTTTATGCCAGCTTTGCCAATCAAGTTGATAGCCACAGTTTTTACAACCATCAGTTGCCGATCAACTATCAATTGGGGATGCAGTGAACATAGCAAGAGAAATGAGGAAAACAGCAGAACAAGCGAAGGAAACTGATGCGAACCATGCCGCATCTTCGGCTGGCACACGCTTCGAGGAGGCCGCACCACATGCGGTGGATGGGGAAAGACCGCCCATGATCACTTACGTGCGCAGGAGGAGACGTGGAGGCGTTAATTAGTATTATTAGCCTTAGGGGTATTTTGGTCGTTCTAGGCCAAATTAGTAAATCCCCGCATTCTCTTTATTAGAGCTAGCCGCCATTGTATTTGCTTATGCTTAGATTGTTGAGAAACTCTTGAGCATCCTTAGCGAAGGATATTTAGGCTTTTGTTCCGTTCAATCAAAAGCTCGGAGAGCAAGTCTCCTCTCGAAAGAGGCTTTTATCGATTGATTTCCATTGTCTTCTCAATCTAAAAACCCTAAAAATATTCCTCTCTTTTTAATTTTTACACCTTTAAATTGATTTTCTTGATCGATCCAAGCGGATCATATCAAATTGGTATCAGAGCTCATAAAATCTAATGGCGCAAGGCACGAGAGCCACCATTAAGGAGAAGCTACAAGCCCTACATGAAGAAATCACCAAAGAGATCGGAACCACGATGGAGACGATGAGCGATCGGCTTGAGAAGAAGATCGAGAAAAACAACCAAGCCCAAGAAGAGAAGCATGCAAAAAGCGAAGCAAATCAATTAAAAATCATGGAGATTTTGCAAACCCTAGTTAAGGGAAAGTGGAAGAAATCATGGGCGGAGGTTGAAGATGACACGGATCCCGAAGTCCAGGAGTTAGGGCGTGAGATGCCAGGGTTACGGCGCAGTTTGTAACAGCTGGGACATCGGAAGTCGTCGTATCGACGAAACCGGGCGACAGCGACGAGCGGGCAAGCGACGAAAGCGCGCGCGGGGCGTCAGGGCATGGGAACCCTCCCGGAGGGTCGGCCAGACCCGGAGAACCCCTCAGGGGGTCGACCGGGCCTGACGAACCCCCCAGGGGGGCCGCGAGCCCAGCTTGGGGGCGGCGGGCTCTGCCGCAGTGGCAGAGGCCCCGCGCGGCCCCCGATTGGCAGCTGGGGGGCCGCGCCCAAGGGGCGGGGGTGGGCGGGACCCCAGGGCCCCCGCTTGGCCCCTGGGGGTCCCGGCGGTGGCGGATCAGCCCCCATGGGCTGTCGACAGGGGGCGGCCAACAGCGGGAGACCTTCGGAAGGGCGCGGGGGTTTTTTCGAGGCGAGGACGGGGACCGGATGGCCATTTCGGTGGTCGAGGAGGACAGCGGCCAGCTGCGGCAGCTTTTGGAGGACCCCATGGGCTGTCACCAGACGGTAGACCTTTTTGGCCTGAGGACGAATATGCAGATGATGACTACGATCCCCTCCGGAACCACGGGGATAGGCGTTGGGACCAGGAGAGGTGGAGAGAAGCAGAGTTTCACGCTGATAGGCGGCTGAAGAAGCTGAAGATGCCCGTGTTTGAAGGGAGCGATCCAGATGGGTGGATCTACAGAGCGGAGAGGTACTTCCAGACGATGGGTTTTACCGAGGAGGTCCTGAAGGCGGTGGGCATCTATTTTGAGAGAGAGGCCTTGGCGTGGTACCGGTGGAAGGTCGCACGCAGTCCCTTTTCCTCGTGGACGGATCTGACAGCCTATTTGATGGACCGATTCCAGGAGACACCGAGGGGAGACTTTTACGAGCAGCTCAGGGTACTCAGGCAGGAGGGAACGGTGCGGGACTTTGTTAGGAGGTTCGAGCTACTGTCGGGCCGAGTGCCTAGGGTCACGGAGGAGGTGCTCAAGGGTAACTTCATGTGGGCTCGAGCCCTCCATTCGAGCTGAGCTGAGGATACAGAGCCCGAGGGGCTTGGAGGACCTGATTCGCCTCGTGCAGAAGGCGGAGGAGAAACATACAGAGGAGAGGAGGATACGTGGGACCTGGGGGACCCAAAATGCCCGGCCCACGCCAGCAGCGGCAGTGCCGAGGGCACCTGCCGGTGCACTAGAGGCTAGGGGAGAGACTCGCCCCGCTACTCTTGGGCAACGGATGACGGAGGCGCTGGTGAGGGAGAGGTGTGCCAAGGGGTTGTGTTTCCGTTGCGATGAGAAGTTCACCCCTGGCCACAGATGTGCGAGCCGCCTGCTACAGATTACCATGGTGCCGGATGAGGAGTTTCGGGATGACGAGGAGGCCAAGGTGGAGCCATTCGAGGAGGAGAAGTCTCATCTAGACTTCGCGGAGGTCTCCCTGAACTCCGTAGTGGGGTTCACACCGAACCACACCATGAAGTTGTCAGGGCGGTTGGGCGATATGGCTGTGACAGTGCTAATAGACAGTGGGGCAACCCACAATTTCATCTCTAGCCGAGTGGTGGAGCATCATGGGCTGCAGTTGAGCACCATGGAGAAGTTTACTGTTTTGCTGGGGACATGGAAGATGGAGGAGTGCAAGGGGCTCTGCAAGGGGTTGTGTCTGACCTTGCAGGGAGTGCAGATTATGGAGAATTTCTTACCCCTGGAGTTGGAGAATGTCGATATCATTTTGGGCGTGCAGTGGCTGAAGAAGTTGGGGGACGTGCGGGTGAACTGGAAACGTCTCAGGATGGAGTTTGAGGGTGACCGCACGGTGGTACTTACATGGGACCCCACCCTATGCTTTTTGTTGGTGGCCTTTAAGGCCATTACTCGGGCTTTACAGATGGAGGAAGAGTGGTACTTAGTGGAGTGCCGTCCATTTGGAGTTGAGCAGGAGCAGCCGGCAGAGGTTCCCGAGGTGGTTGAGCAGATGCTGGAGCGGTTTCAGGAGGTCTTTCAGGACCTACAGGGGCTACCACCGGTGAAGGGACATGAGCATGTGATCGTCTTGAGAGAGGGAGCAGCACCAGTGAGTGTGCGGCCGTACCGATATCTTTATGTGTAGAAGGACGAGATTGAGAGGATGGTCGGGGAGATGTAGGCGGGAGTGATCCAGCCTAGTGTGAGTCCTTTCTCTTCACCAGTGCTGTTGGTGAAGAAGGACGGGAGTTGGCGGTTCTGCGTCGACTACAGGGTGCTGAACAAGGAGACTGTGGCTGACAGATTTCCCATTCCCGTGATCGACGAGCTGCTAGATGAGCTGCATGGCGCAGTTGTGTTCTCGAAGATCGACTTGAAGGCGGGTTATCACCAGATCCTGATGAGGCCCGAGGACGTGCCGAAGACGGCGTTCCGCACACATGAGGGGCACTATGAGTTTCTCGTCATGCCTTTTGGCTTGACGAATGCTCCCTCCACCTTCCAGGCCTTGATGAACGAGGTATTTCGGCCGTACTTGAGGAAGTTCGTCTTGATTTTCTTCGACGACATCTTGGTTTACAGCAGGACCATGGAGGATCATGTGGGGCATTTGGAGACAGTCTTCCGGGAGTTGAGGGAGCAACAGTTGTATGCGACCCGGAAGAAGTGTAGCTTCGGCCAGCTGCAGATAGAGTACCTTGGGCACGTGGTGTCGGCGGAAGGAGTAGCGGCGGACAGGGCGAAGATAGAGGCCATGTTGGACTGGCCAGTGCCTACTTTTTTGAGGGCATTGCGGGGTTTCCTTGGGCTGACGGGCTACTACCGGAAGTTCGTGAGAGGGTACAGTACGATTGCACGGCCGCTTACTGACCTTTTGAAGAAGGATGGGTTCATTTGGGGGGAGGAAGCGACCAAGGCCTTTGAGGCCTTGAAGGTGGCCATGACTACGGCCCCGGTGCTGGCGCTGCCTGACTTCAGCATCGCGTTTGTAGTGGAGACGGATGCATCAGGAGTAGGTTTGGGGGTGGTGTTGATGCAGTTGGGGCGGCCCGTAGCCTACTACAGCCACGTGCTCTCTGCCAGAGCCCAGCTGAAGTCGGTGTACGAGAGAGAGTTGATGGCGATAGTGTTGGCGGTACAGAAGTGGCGGCCATACCTACTTGGGAGAGAGTTCGTGGTCAGGAAAGACCAGAGGAGCCTCAAGTACCTATTTGAGCAGAGGTTGGTGACTGAGGAGCACCAGCGTTGGCTTTCGAAGCTGGTAGGGTACCGGTTTGTCATTGAGTACAGGCCCGGGTTGGAGAATAAGGCGGATGACGCCTTGTCTCGACGAGAGGAGGGAGTGCACCTGAGGGCGCTCTCGTTACCGATGTGGCTAGACGGTGAGCCCATGTTACAGGAGGCAGAGACTGACCCAGAGCTGAGACAGATTAGGGAGCGACTACAGGGCGGCAGGGAGGCGCCGAAGGGGTACTCTTTGGAGGGGCGCATGCTGTTGTACCAGGGACGGTTGGTCTTACCACGGAGGTCGGCCTTCATACCCGTGCTGTTTCAGGAGTTCCACGGTTCAGAGATTGAGGGACACTCCGGGGTGCAGCAGACTTACATGCGGATGGCCCGAGAGGTTTACTGGCCATGGATGAAGAAGGCGATCGCCCTCTTAGTGGCGGCTTATAATGTCTGTCAGCGTCACAAGTACATGGCCATGACACCTGCAGGGTTGCTGCAGCCTTTGGCTCTGCCTGATCGGGTGTGGGAGGAGGTGACGATGGACTTCATCGACGGATTACCCAGATCGAATGGGTACTCAGTGATTTTTGTAGTTGTGGACAGGCTGAGTAAGTACGCACATTTCATACCGCTGAAACACCCGTACAAGGCAGTTTCAGTGGCCATAGCGTTTACTCGAGAGGTGATACAGTCACAGGGGATCCCTGGTTCTATAGTGTCTGACCGGGACCAGGTGTTTTTGAGCAGGTTTTGGCGGGAGTTGTTCCGGGTACAGGGAACGGTGTTGAAGATGAGTACCGCCTATCACCCCCAGACAGACGGGCAGACAGAGGTGGTTAATCGCAGTATAGAGACGTATCTGCGATGTTTTGCATCGGAGACACGTGACAGTGGTACCGCTGGTTGGCCTGGGCAGAGTATTGGTACAGTAATTCGTACCATTCAGCAGCAGGGACGACCCCTTTCCGGGTGTTGTATGAAAGAGACCCGCCCGAGCTGATTCGATTCAGGAGCAAACAGACACGGTCTCGTTGATGGAGGGTTACATGGAGGAAAGGGATGGGATGCTAAAGGAGCTGAAGAAGCACCTGCTACGG
Organism: Scilla litardierei; assembly: GCA_030789695.1. Classification (NCBI taxonomy): domain Eukaryota; kingdom Viridiplantae; phylum Streptophyta; class Magnoliopsida; order Asparagales; family Asparagaceae; genus Scilla; species Scilla litardierei. Next base: position 474,326,979 of record CM061142.1, read on the forward strand.
GCTCGGCAGGTGATGAAGGCGAAGGCAGATGGACATCGACGGGATGTGAGCTTTCAAGAGGGAGATATGGTAAATCTCAAGCTGCGGCCATACAGACAGAGATCAGTGGCGAGGAGGAGGAATGAGAAGCTATATGCCAGATTCTTTGGTCTCTTTAAGATTGAGGCCAAGATTGGCCAAGTGGCCTAAGGCTGAGGTTACCCACAACGGCTACGATACATCCCGTTTTTCATGTTTCGCAGCTTCGCCGCGCTATTGGAGAGCAGACGGTGTCATCCACCCTTCCACCGACATTGACAGAGGATATGGAGGTGATGATGGAGCCGTTGGACGTCAGGGCAATGCGTCAGGGTCCGGGGCGTCGGCAGGAGGTATTGATATATGGGCGGGATTGCCGGACTGCGATGCCACGTGGGAGGCGTTCGACGTTGTTCGGGAGCAGTTTCCGGACTTCCACCTTGAGGACAAGGTGGCTCTTCTACGGGAGGTATTGATGCGGACCATGCCGCATCTTCGGCCGGCACACGCTCCGAGGAGGCCGCACCACGTGCGGTGGACGGGGAGGGACCGCCCATGATCACTTACATGCGCAGGAGGAGACGTGGAGGCGTTAATTAGTATTATTAGCCTTAGGGGTATTTTGGTCGTTCTAGGCCAAATTAGTAAATCCACGCATTCTCTTTATTAGGGGTAGCCGCCATTGTATTTGCTTATGCTTAGATTGTTGAGAAACTCTTGAGCATCCTTAGTGAAGGATATTTAGGCTTTTGTTCCATTCAATCAAAAGCTCGAAGAGCAAGTCTCCTCTCGAAAGAGGCTTTTATCAATTGATTTCCATTGTCTTCTCTATCTAAAACCACTAAAAATATTCCTCTCTTTTTAATTTTTCCATCTTTAAATTGATTTGCTTGATCGATCCAGACGGATCGTATCAGAAACATGTTCTTATTTAAGGAGGAAAATATCAAAGCAAATTTTCAGGTCGGGCCAGGCTGCCCAATGGGCAAGATAGCTCGGCACGGGCCCGGCACGATAAGGAACCACGCCGGGCCGGCACGGTCCAATAAGGATTTCGGGTCAAAATCAGCGGCCCAGGCACAGTCTTATCGTTGCTAAAGACACATCCCATACTAGGCTTCTAACAATATTAACCTGATTAACCTGATTTAAACACTGGGCTTCTAACAATATCCTTGCTAAAGGCACATCCCATACTAGGCCCATAACACTGCGCTCACACCCCATTTGTTAAGTATTATTGAGCATCCAACCTAAAACCAATTGGTATTAGGTGGAGAGGCCCTCTAATACTTAAACTATGTCTTTTTCTTTTTGCACTGCTGATGTGGGACTATTTTTGGGATCCTAACATACCACCACGCTTCCAACAACGCCATCCACGGCGGCCCACTCTGAGGTGCTCACTCTAAGTGGCCCACTCTTTGCCTCACCGAGATCGCCCCCTCTTAGGTCGCTCCTTCCCCAGGTCGCCCCTTCTGCTTTCGACAACCATTGCCACGACGGCCCACTCTGAGTTGCCCACTCTAAGTGGCCCACTTTGGCCTCACCCAGGTCACCCCCTCTTAGGTTGCTCCTTTCCCAGATCGCACCTTTCGCAACGTGGGTCGTAGTATAGGGCTAGCTCTGATACCATTTGTTAGAGACACATCACACACTAGGCCTCCAACACTAGCCCATTTGTTAAAAACTCATCTCATACTAGGCTTCTAACAATAGCCTTGCTAAAGGCATATCCCATACTAGGCTCATAACACTGGACGCACCCCCCATTTGTTAAATATTATTGAGCATCCAACCCAAAACCAATTGGTATTAGGTGGAGAGGCCATCTAATACTTAAACTATTTCTTTTCTTTTTGCACTTCTGATGTGGGACTATTTTTGCGATATTAACATTTTGATGATGAACAAATATTGCATCTAACATCTTTAAGTGTAGCAGCTCAAGGAAAGTCAAATAAAGCACTCAATGGCTTAATGATGAGCTAAACAAGGTCATGGACCAAATGGAGAAAGACAATGAGCCTGAAGAATCAAGAATGTAACAATAGACTTCATTGTTAAAATATTATTACTGTATTTTTCTTTATTTTTTCTTAGCTTGTTAAGGCCTTGCTAAAAGCTCACATACAGAGAATCGCTATAAAAATATTTTTAAAATGTTTTAAAAGGTTTAAAAAGGTTTTCCAATTAGTATCATAAGTATCAGTTGAATAGTCGACGACTCCTTATATAGGAGTCGACTACTTTCATTGGAAAATCTGTCTTGTGCAATAGTCAACTACCGTTGTTCTGGAAGTCGACTACCATTTGTACTGTACCAACAGCCCAACGGAAAGAAAACACAGTTTCGTGATTTTCGAGAAACTGTTTTTTCAATCCGTGGTGTGTTTTTTGAACTGTTTTTCAACGGAATTTCACCATAGTTATAAGCTGTGTTTTGCAGAGAATTTTTGCCAGGAATATTGATCATATTTTCAAGTGAAAAAGAGTTTTCTAATAGCAAAGCTTTTAAACAAAAATCATTCTTTCTTTGGCCTATGTTTTGATTTTTCTAAAAATCCTTTGGCCAATGTTTTCTTGATGTCCCCAAAAGCTTTCAACTTCTTCATCTTTGAAGATCAACACTATAGCCATCACAATTTATACAACTTCAAAAGTAAGACTATATGTAAAAGTGTTATTCATCCAAACGAGCAAGTGAAAATCCTCGATGTGTTGAGGGGGTGAATTTTATTTCTTGAGAAAAGATTTATTGAAAGGAAGGCCTCTTGGAAAGAGACAATTGTAACAATTTGGGAAATTATGGATTGAGCTGAGCGGGACTCGAGTGGCTGAAGTAGGATATGGAATCCAAGTGGGACTTGGATATTTGAATCAGGATAAACATCTGTTTGTGTTTGCTATCCATTCTCTGTATTGCAATTGTTTACATTGCTTGTGATTTATTTTCGTTGCACTCTTTTAGCAAGTATAACCGTTGTTGATTAAGTTAAAATTAAGTAACTCTAATTGTTAACTTAGATAGATTTTCTAGAGAAATTTTTAAAAAAAATCATCCACCCCTCTAGTGTCTACTTGTCCATCCATCCGCATAAAGAAGATCCCAACACGTGACATAATGAGATATATCTGGGACCAACAATTTGGACATATAACATGAGTGGTTAAACTATATATATAACACACACTAAGAAATCAACTTAATTGATTCAGCCTGCGTATGATAAACTAGTTTTTTGCTAAATAAAAACTGAATGGAGATATCTTTCATACTATTGCAATGGGTAAATTCCGCTAGCACCCCCTATGTGGTATGCGTCACTATAGCACTTGAACCATGAAACTAGCAGAAACTTCATGGCTGTGTCACTATACACACTAGTTCTTTGCTAAATAAAAGCAGGATGGAGATATCTTTCAAAGCATTATGATTTGTAGATTCCGCTTACACCCCCCATGTGGTATGCATCTATATACATACATGAACCATGAAACTAGCAAAAACTCCCTAGAGTAGCGGGAACCGTTAAATCCCAATTTTTCCCTTTTTCCTACTGCTTCATATTCCCCCTTTTGCTACTGATGCTCACTGCTAGGGGTGGCAAAATGAACCCGACCCGACCCGACCCGACCCGAACCCGGCCTACTTAGCCGGGTATGGGTATGGGTGTATCCGGGTCGGGTCGAATTCGGGTCGACCCGGTTGACCCGTATAAAAATCGGGTCGGGTCCGGGTTTGACCCGTCAACCCGCATGACCCGGATTATACCCGGTTTATTAATAAATAATTATATACTAATATTTATACCTAGATATCCAAGGGTGCTTGCTGGGACGTTTGGTCAGCGAGTTCAGTTGATGCGTTGGTTTCAAACAAGGTCACGAGTTCGAATCCTTGTGCAGGCGTTGTATTTTTAATTTTCTAGTATTGTCTAGTAGTTTAGATAAATAATTAATTGATGTGTGACTCTCAGATCTGGCTGCTAGCTCAATTGGTAAGCTTGTGTTTCCGTTTCCGGGGGATCTTAGGTTCGATTCTTGCTGCAGTCGAATTATGTCAAAAAAACATTTTGAAAGAAAAAGGAATGCGGGTCGGGTTCGGGTGACCCGCCAACCCGTCGGGTCGGGTTCAGGTCTTGCATTCCCGACCCGGATTAAATCCGGGTCGGGTTCGGGTCCACCCCTAAACGGGTCGGGTCAAACCTGACCCGACCCGAACCCGACCCGACCCGACCCGTTTGCCACCCCTACTCACTGCTCACTCACACACTCCACTCTCTCTTTCCTCCTCCTGCCCTTCTTCAGCGCTGCCAGCTCTCAAACTTGTGCTGCTCCATTCAAAAAAGGCAGGATGAGGATAGAGAAAGGGAGAAAGAGTGTGAAGGGGGAGAGGAACATCCGCCAAAGGAGGAAGAGAAGCAATGAGGGGTAAAAGGGGAGAAAAATAGGATTTATTGGTTCCCGCTAACACAAGAAATGTTTCTACTAGTTTCATAGTTCATGGGTGTTCAATGACACGCCTGATCATAGTTTAGATAGTGTTAGCTGAATTTACGCAATTATAAAATGTCAATATTACCCGCAAATGGTGATATCATCACATTCTATAACTTCAATGATGTTGAGGTTTCAAGATTTCCTCAATGTTGCCCAGGTACTGACCACAACAAAACACCTCAAGAATGAAGCATCAGGGAACACTAATTTGAGAGTTGCCATGATCCAGTAATAATTTGCAATATTTCTCAAGGAACGTGATTTGGAGCGTTATAGCACTCCATTAATAATTTGCACTTTTCCTAAATAATATAAAACATTTAATTATCTACCAATTAAGAAAAATGTCACATATATTAAAGAGGCATGGAAGCTGACAACTAGTTAACATACCAAAACAAACGTATTGCCATGCACCAAAGTAGTATCTGGTAACTTCATCAATCAAACAATCAATAAAAGTTCTATTACGTTCAGGCAGTCAAAGTTGCACCACCAGTCAAAAAACAAGATAATTTTTGTTGCGAAGAAAATGGGTGTCATCGCAGTACAATAGAATTGATGTTTTGCATATTTATATCATTGACAAGCTAAACAATATCCAGAACGAAAATTGAAACAAAAGAAAGGGGCCAGATGCAAAGGTTCACATGATCCTACATATATTAACACAATCATTATAAAGGTTTTTTGGGAACCAAGCAATGACACACCGGATAATAATTGCAGAGTTTGCTCAAACAGTAAAACTGTTCCATAAGATTTGGCAACGACTAATAAGATACAAATTTACTGTTAAAGAAAAATGGTAAAGCAATGCACTCAAATAATTAAAGTCGTCATAAAACAAAGTTATTGCAGAAAGTATTACTACTGAAAAGAATGACTTACGGATCTTAGATCATTGTCTTCATTCAACAACTTCCCACCTTCAGCATCTACTACAGCTCGTTGTTCAAGAAGATATTTCTAAAAACAAACACAAACAATTTTGGGGCAAAAGTACCAGTTTTAATACCTACAAGTACAATGAATAATATGAAAGCAGCATATAATGCTGCTGTATTTTAATTTAACAGAAGAGAGTAAGTTAAAGATCAATAGAATATGATCAAGTGAAACTCGAAGAACATAATTAAAATCTGATATGGTGAATTGATTATGACACGCCCTGAAACCCTAATAGTAATAGTAGTAATAATAAAAGGACGACAACAATCGGCTATAATACCCCAAACCAGGAGGACTGCAAAGCCTGTCCGCTACATGTATAACATCACAACTTTTCAAGAATTTAGAGCACATATAGGATGGTCAGGGGTAATGCTCGGTCCAAATTCATACAAGCCTAGACCAGGATCCATTTAATTATCTTGCCTCCAAGTCTGAACGGTTTATTGTTGGATATTAAGCCATCCCAAGTATATTTTGATGATGTACAAACACAATAATAAACAATTATTGTGTGCTAATCAAATTTGTGAGTAGGTAAACAAAGATTAAGTATAAAAGACAATGAGTTCAAAGCTAGTTCAAAGCTATAGAAGAGACTTGCACAAAGACTTGTGGATCTCACTAAAAGATGATAAAGCTCACAAGGAAGAGCTCAAATTCATGTGGATGAAGCTCACCAAACTCTATGGAATACAAGGAATCAAGACAAGGACCAAGTTCACAGTGGACTACATCAAAACTTCATAATATGTGTATTTTTGATGTATTTTCTAGTCATGTCTTAGAGTAATTGTACAACCGTTAATTGAAGCTTCACACTTGGGAAAATCTTTTTAATTGTATTAAAATATTTTCAAATCATTTTGAAAAGATTTCCTAGTGTTATAGGCCAAATTATATATAACAATCATATTAGCCAACTAGCACTAAAACACCGTCGACTAGTAGAAGTTAGATTTAGGCTAGCACAATGTCAAGAATTAGTCGACCCTAGTTATGCATCTAGTTCACTAATCCTTATACAGTAACAGAGTTGTAGTCGACAAATTTTTACAGAGAGCTCTAGCTCCTCTTGACATTGATGAACTAGTCTACCAAAGTTCAATAAGTAGTCGACTAGTGACCCGATTAGTCGACTAATGAGTGAACTCTAGTCGACTAGTAACTAGCCATTAGTCTATAACGGTAACATTTTGACTAGCCGTTTCTAGCCGCTGTAGGAGAATCGTATGCAGTCTCTGTCACGCCCCGCTTCCTAAGTACGGGAGGCGAAACGTGAAAAGGTCCGCTCAGACTTGGAGTTGTGAAGATGCAGTCTGATAAGCGTCTGTAAAAATTTCAAACTGTAGCATGTCCTTGCATTGCGACGAAACAACAACAATAATAAAGCAGATAAAAAGTATCCACCAACAACATCCGACAATTATTTCAAACATCACAGATAAAGTCACAAAGTACAAAGTCTGAACAAAGGCCTAAAGCATGGCCAAACAAAACAAAGAGAGACAGGTGCTACGCAACGAAACCTAACAGCAACTAAGGAAAGGTAACAACTAAGGGGAGACTCCAAACGAGTCTAGGACTGGTCACCAGTGTCCTCGAACTCAGTCTCTGCAGGGACCTCAAACTCAGCGTCAACAAACTGCTTGTCCTCTGCTACCTGCTCTGTCTCAAAATCTGACATGTGACACCCAAAGAGAAAAGGGCACATGTCAGCAAAAGTCTCCCAAGAGGGCGGATGACTTTTGTGCAAGGATACAAATAAAATAATGCAACTAGCAGTTCTAACATGATGATATGACATGACATTAAAAGAGTGCAACAATTAAATGAACAAGATAATAATAATCAAGCACGGTGTAGCAGAAAGCTGCAATTCACTATTTCACGATTCACGATTCACTGATTTATCACTTTGTGCACAGAGTTTCTGTCTTTTGGCTGAAGTGGCTGTACGGGCTCACTTCTACGCTCAAGCGATCGTTTAACCCTACCCCTCCACGTGTATATGGACTGGCGCCCATCTTCTGGATCACGAGCCAGTAAGTGTTATTGGCATAGGGTTGTACCCGCAAAGCAGGTGCATAGCCTCAATAGTTACAATTTTTGTAGCGTGTGCTATGCAATCACGATAGAACAATTTGATGCATGACATGACATAGTAATGAGCAGTTAAAGTGCGTACGGTTAATTGAAAGTAAACGTAACATGGCAACATGAAAAGATAGCATGGTAAAGGTGTCGGATCTAGCTTCGTTGTCAAGCTAGATCTAGTAAGAGCGTCTAGGCGACTATCATTTCATCGCCTAGTCTCTTTTACGCTACTATACAAATTAGCCTAGAACATGGCCTAAATAATTACTGGCAAGTATCACTTGCCTGTTTCCGGTGGTATTGGTTGTCGTAGGTTCGGCTGGACGGGTACTACGTGTCGGTATGTCCGGTTCTCTGTTTCGGTTAAACAATTCAATGAATTAGATTTATTGCGAGATAAGTCAAAATATCCAGTTAATCCTTAAACTGGGTTTGTCTAATTTTATTGGGTTCTCTGGCTAGGGTGATGTCTATATTGTGTTACACTAACATGATACGCCTCATTTTATACTATTATTATTAACCTAACAGTGTTTACAACTATTAACATGCAAAAATTAAGAATACTAACCAGTTAATATTAATATTAACAACTTATTAACACTAACTTATTAACACCATCCTAATGTTAGTTAATTACATGGCTAACATGATAATTAATAATTCACCTACTCTTACACCTACCCACTTACACAAATATATTAATACAATATATCTAAAACCTTTTCTCTCTCTCTTAAATAAAAAACAGCCACCTACTCTTTAAGTTTCTTAACATATCAACCCTCTCTTTCATTCTTTAATATATCCTACTCAAAGCTGTCACTGTAGCATTTTTTTATTCAATCAACATCCCCCCCTTTATCTCTCTCTGTCTCCCTCTCTTCTCTGTATGTTCTCATTTTCATTCTCTTTTTTTTATTTCGAAACTTGCAGCAATCATGGGGCATCACGCAGCAACCAAGGGAAGGGGTCTCACCATCGCGCGAGGGGAGGAGCGACGACTCCGGCGGTGCACCTGGGCGACGCCGGCGACCGGCGGCGCAAATGGGTGGATTTCCGGGAGGTGGCGCAGCTGAGTCTGGCGACGTGCAAAGGTGGAGGAGGTGGGGTCGGCCTAGGGGAGAGGGAGGAGGAAGAAGATGAAGGAAAAGTTTGAGGGTTTGAAAGTGAAGTATGTTTGAAAAGGTTTGAATTATTTTCAAATTTGTTTGAATCTGAAATTTGTATAGTTTTGATTTGGGTTTCTGAAGTATAGATTTCAGATTCGGTTTTTGTTTGCTTTCCCTCTTTGTTTTGAGTTTGGAGATTGAATTTATAGGAGGGCTGATTTGGTGTTTGTTTGTGGTTGATTGGTGATGAGAATTTGGTTGATGGAATTGGTTTTTGTGTATGGGTAGCTTGCTGAAATTGAAAGAGGATTTGCAGAGTTGAGTTTTGCAGAGATGAATTTGCAGATGATAGATTGCCTTAAGAAGAAGTTAGCAGGGGACAATTTCCAATTTTTTCAACGCAATTTAATGTGATGTTTGTTGATTTAAGGGGGAGAATGAATCTGACTAACGTGTAAGACTTCTCCTCTTAAAACTAAACGTGATTGTTGAATGAAGAGTATTTAATTAATTAATTAAGTTTTAAAAAAATGTAATTATTAAATCAACAGAAGTAATTAGTAAATAATTAAATTAAAGTTTTTAATTAAACGCGATGGTTAATTAACGACGATACGGTAAAGACGGAAAAACAGAGTCGCGCATACGTGACAAGAAACGTATAGACGAAAAGTCAATCAGACGACTGAAGGAAAATTCCGGTACGCACGATCTAAAACACGGCTAAAAATAAAGGCTGTTACAGTCTCTTTTGGCCAGATTCATTCCATATATACTGAGAGTTATTGGAGGACTTTATTATGAATTTATTGATCAATTCTTAAGAAAAAAAATGCTTTAAAACCCTTCAAAGGCCATCTTAGAAAAAGTATTCTTGGCCAAAGTTTTGCTTTTAAGACATCTTTATTGGCCTCCTAGTTTTGATCTCTCTAAGTTTTTATCTTAGTTTCTTTTGAGATTTTCCTTAGCCACATTTACACTAAGCTTCAATTCTTTAGCTGTTGGAAGGGCGTACAACTTCATCAACAAAAAGAGTAACTTGAAAAACCACAAGCATGGTGGTAAATTTGTATTGAAAAATCCATGGTTGTGGTCCACTTGTAAAGAAGTGTTGGTTGAAAATCCTCACTTGGCGAAGTGGTGGAAATCCTTACAAGGTGGTGGTTGTAAGTCATCTTGTATAAAGGCAAGTGAAAGTCCTCTTGTATGTGTAATGACTCATTAAAAACAGAAAGTAACAAAAATAGGCCCATGTGGGCCTCCCCCCATTAGCACCACTTCCCTCTTTTTATTTAAAGCTCTCTCTCTCTCATTTTTGTCACATGTTTCTCAGTCATGTTTCGTTCTTTCTTTTTTTTCCTTTCTTTCTCTGCTCGTTCTTCTCTCGCAGACGGCAGACAACCGATAGCACTCCATAATTCGTCGATCGCCATTAATTTCGAGCCATATACATTGTCAGCAGCTCACATCTTTATTTCTTCTCTATCTTCTCCATCTTCAAATTTACGCGTAAACCGTAAGTTCTCTCTACATTTCTGGGGCCTTTCGGTTCAATTTCCTTCAGATTTCAGGGTTGATTTCTGTGGATATTGTTCGGATCTTGCTGGATCTTTCGGTTTTCTTTGATTTCTTGTGCATCGGCGGTGAAAGGTAGATTTTTATCTTTCTCATGCTTCAGTTTAATTTCGGTTTCATTATATGGAAATCATGAGATGAAAGTGATGGTTAGTTCGAATTTTTTGGGAAGATGATTTTTGGGAAACAATTTAGGATTTGATTCCCTTTTTTACTTTTGTTGTGGGGTTGGCTCCCTTGTCTGCTTGGTGTGGGGTCTCGGAATGATGTGCTTGGCTGTTTTTTGGGGTTTTGGCTTGGCAGTTTTTGGGGTTCAGCCTGTTCCTTTGTTTGTTGTTTTGGTTTGGATTGTGGATTTGGTTGTTTTTAAGGTTTCGGCTTGGCTGTTCTAGGTTCGGCATGTTCCTTTGTTTGCTGGTTTGGGTTCATGTGTGGTTTATTTGGGATTGGGGCTTTCTTACTTCGCTATCTTTGGTCTCTGGCCCTGGTGACTAGCTGTTCAGACCACAGTCCCTGTGGACCTTGACATAAGCTCGGTTCCCCCACAACGTGATGAAACTCCCAAAATCTGATCCCCTTTTCTTCGAAAATGAGTTGTTTTTTCTTGTACCCAAGTTTACGATTTCAAAAGAAAAAGAAAATTCTTTTCTACGTTGCTCAGTTTAGCATCTTTATAAATTAATTTGTGTTGAGAAAATGTTCAGTTTTAAAACTGAAATTTGAAAATGTTAAATTTCTTTTCGTACTTTCATTTGGTGGTTGTGAATATTTAAGCTCAATGTGTTGGAATCAAGGTTTTAGGTCTCGGTTTCGGTCTCGGTATCGCTCTTCCCAAAATTTAGGTTTCGGTATCGGTATCGTCCGTTTCGGTGGTTTCGGACGGTAGTTTCGTTTCATCAGTATCGGTAGTTTCAGATACTTAAAACTCTATTAAATACTATCAAATATTAGCACAAATACCTTTTTACTAGTTACACATTTTGTTAAAAGTATTATGCTAAATATATTACATTTTTTTGATCAACATGATTGAAAATAAATGAGAATGGCAAGCTTTTGAATAAATGGAAGGGTTTGGTGGCTGAAAATGATAACTTTGTAAATAAATGGAAAACCTTTAGTGGCTGAATGTCAAGCTTGTAATTAAATGGAAAGCCTTTGTGACCAGCTCACTCAAAAGGTCAAACTTCTTAATAAATGCTAGCATGTGTTGGACAATTGCACTTGCACCGTGCAAACAAAATTTAAATTAAATGCTAGAATATGCTACCATATAAGACCTCAAATTGCAGGAGGCGGGCTTCTTCGGGGATGCGACGGGAGGCGGGCGACCATGAGGTACGTCCATCTCTTCGTTTCTTCTTCTTTTTCTGGATTTTGGTGATGTTTCCTCCTCCTCCTCCTTCTTGTTTTCATTTTTTTAAGTTTCAGTCGGTATCGGACAAGTTTCGGCCGGTATCGGCCAATACGGCCGAAACCCCGGCCGATACGGCCGAAACCCCGGCCGATACGGCCGAAACACGGCCGATACGGCCGAAACCGAGAAGTAACGTGTGGTTTCGGACCGGTCCCCTCCGAAACCGATCCGAAACGGCCGAAACCGGTCGGTTTCGGCCGAAACCTAAAACTATGGTTGGAATTGATCATTGAAACCACCGGTGGAAAAACCTCGAGACACATAATGTTATTGCATTTTTTTAATGTTTGGATTATTGTTATAATATTGTTATAGTATTCCTTAAAGCCCGGTAGAATCGATATCCAAGCATGCCATGACTAGAATGTTTAATATTAGCTTTAAACTGTGTAGTGAAGAGTATGTTACAATTGACGATGCTTAAAATGTATAGCTTGCGGACTGATATCATAAATTAACTCATGACATGTCTTGTTACTCCTACATGAAAATAAATTTGGCTTCTTGTCTGTGGACCCTTAACTACGTGGTTTAAATAATATTAAACTTGGATAAACCCTGATAGGTATAATTATGCTTGACATTGTTGACATGCAAACTAGAGACAATTGAAAATCTAGACAACATGACCCGACATGAATATTGCACATGACACCAAACTGTTAACTAAATAACTTCACATGACTCACTCGCTGGGGTTTGGGAAAACTTATAATTGAGAGAGTGTGTGAACGATTGGAGCCCTGCTTTCGGCCCATATCTGGGAGGATTTCCGTCTACGAATCCTGAGCCACTGTCACAGTTAACCTTTAGACTCGGCCCGGGGTAGCGCCTCTCGGTCCAAGATGGTCTCCGGGTTGCCCATCGTGATCTCCGTTATAAGTCACGACCTAGAATTGGTTAACATTAATAGTACAACCTTGTAGTAGTTTGATGACATTGAAATAATCATAACATCTTACATCTTTGTACTGTACGATTTTTATTTGTTCGCTAATATATCTCATTGATTATGCACCGTTATTATTACTATTGCTTGGTTAGATAAAATCTACTCTATTGAGCAGCGGTACCACTCCTATTGTTGCCACTAGGCGACAAACAGGAATACACGGAGGCACCTGAGTGTGAGGAGTCAGAGGTTCCGGTTCAGTACGCTGGGTTTTGAGGGGTGGTTGATAGTGAGTGTTCTTGACAATGTTTTAGGTCTCGGTTTTGGTCTCGGTATCGTTCTTTCTAAAATTTAGGTTTCGGTTTCGGTTTCGCCGCCCGTTTTGGCGATTTCGAAATCAAATTTCGGTTTCGTCTGTATCGCTAGTTTCGACAATTTCATTTCGGGTATCGATTTCGGTTTCGGAGATACTTTAAATATATGTATATACTATATACACACAGTGATGGTGTTGGAGATTCTTAAATCTAAACCTATCAAATACTATTAAGTACTTAACAAACTAAAATATTAATCATATACTAGCAAATACTAAATACTAAATAGATAAACTAAATTTGAGTTTGTAATCATATCAATACTAAATACATAAAGTTTGATACTTAAATACTAAATATTAAAAAAAGGAATAGGTCCTAAAGCTTGCCTTGCGCACCCACCGTTTTACCTTGCACACAAACCACTTATTTACAAGTTTACCAAAAAAATCGATGGGTTGCGCACCCACCATTTTGTGTTGCGCACATACCACTTATTTACAGGATTGCCACAAAAAATCCGCTTCTTATGTGCACCGACTGTTTTACTCTACGCACATACCACTTATTTACAAGTTTGTCTTTTTTTAAAAACGCAGCTTCTCCTGAAAGGTGACTCGGGCTTCTCTCTCTTTGCTCTTTGTCTCTCTCACGCTAAATAGTTGAGGTGGGGCAGCGAGGCAGGAGGCAGGTTCGGCGAGGCAAGAGGCAGGTTCGGCGAGGCGGCGACGCGATGCGGTGAGTTCAATTATTTCATCATCTTCTTTTTTTTTTACTTTTTCTTCTTTTTTCAGCAATTTTTTATTGGTTTTGCCTTTTCTTCGTCTAATTCTTCATCATTTTCAAGTCGAAACCCTAGAGTTTTCTCCTCTTTTCACCGAGCTTTCTTTGCAACATATTGATTCACGAAATTTTTTGGGTTTTTAGAGAATTTTTATTTAATTATACATTTTTCATCCTCCATCTTCGACCGATACTGAACGATATCGGTCAGTATCGGCCGATACGGAACGGTATCGGTCAGTTTCGACCGGTATCGGTCGAAACTGACCGATACCGTTCCGCATCGGCCGATGCCGAAACTAAACCCTAGTTTCGGTCTCGTTACCCACCGATACCGATACGAAACGGACGATACGCAGGGGTATCGGCCGAAACCTCAAACCTTGGTTCTTGATAGTTTCTTTCCATGTATTTACGTTTCAACTTTATAGTGAGATTGTATGTTTATTTACTTGTACAGAACTTTGTAAACCTTGTAAACCTGATATGAAGGTAATGAAAAGAAAAGAGTATTTTAATTCTGTTAATTTCTGCTCTGCTCTACATTGTTTTCACTGGTATCTACAGGACCTGTATATAATTGTACAAAAGTGACGGCAACCGGACATGGGGCGTTACAGTGTGTAGACACGTGTAATCTTTCTTCATTTGGAGAGTTGATTAGTGAATTTAATCCAAGCATGGCTTAGGACTGGACATAGCCAGAAAATGGGTGAAGCACGATAATTCTTGTGAGCTAGCTAGATATCTGTGTCTCTTGTGATATTATCTCTTACTTACAATTGTGCTTAAATTTCTGGAGCTTCATTTACTTGTAAGTTGTAATATTATTGATTAAAAAACCAATTAGTTAACACTAATTAATTTACATAAAACTATTCACCCCTAGTATTTCATTTACCGTTTACAAAACTCAACACGTGATATCAGAGCATGCATCTAGATGCAATCAACATCATTCACAGCACCATTTCTAGAGGACCACTCTACTTCCCGACCCCCAATGTTCAATAGCACAAACTATAGGCTATGGAAACAAGGATGACGATCTACGTGCAATCCATGGACATAGAGTGGCGGTCAATCGTGAGAGCCGAGTACAAGAAGCCAACCACACACATGGAGTCTTGAAAAGATGATAAGAAGAAGGGCAACATCAATGCCAAAGAGATGAATGCACTATTCTGTGCACTCAATGTCAATGAGTTCAACCAAGTATCTTAATGCACGACACACGAGATTTGCCAAACACTTAAGGTAACTCACGAAGGTACTAACAGTGTAAAAGATTCTAAAATTAATGTGCTCACTAATAAATTTATGAAATTTGGGATGGTAAAGGAGAATCGATTTCTGACATAACTACTAGATATTCAGAAATTGTTAACAGTCGTGTAAGTCTTGGTAAGAAACTAACAATGCACGAACAAGTTATGAAAGTTCTCCGATCACTTACACCGAAGTGAAAGGAAAAACCATAGAAATTCGAAAAGCTTAAATGGAGAATCTCAAGAGAAATCTCATAGCTTATGAGATTCAACTTGAGGAATAAAAGCGGTAAGAGCATACAAAAAAGAAGAATCTTGCTTTCAAAGCATGAACATCCGACTCGGTGGAATTCGAAGGCGAGGAAGAAACCATTGCTCTCATTTCAAGGACTTTCAAGAAGCTTCTCAAAAGTAAATTCCAAACTAAACCTAAATCTAGTTTATCTAACGAAGTTATTTGCAATGGATGCAACTGTCGATAAAAAAGAATGTTCCTTGTAGAAATACAAAGAAAAAAAGAAGAAGGTCAAGAAGCCAAAAAAGAATGCTTTGGCAGCTTGGATTGTAATTACAAGGAGAGCTTCGATGATTCATCATCATCATCCGTTTAGAAAGAAGAAATGGAGGAAAAAGCACATATGTGTTTATGGCATTAGCTTCCAATAAGGTAAGCACTAGCTTAAACTCTAATGTAGATAGTGAGAGTGATAATGATGATAGTGATAGAGAAGATTTTGATGTTGATAAGGCACTTGATGAATTGTGTTCCTGACATAATAAATAGCTTAGGAAGTACGTTACATTAGAAAAATTACATAAAAATTGTCTTGATGTAAAAGCTTTAGAAGAAAATGCTATGGTAAAAGAAAAATTGATGCAAAAAAGGAACGCCCGAAAGAGCTAACTCTAATAAATCAAAAAATTAGAAAATGAGAACAAAATGCTTAGGGATGAGAACAAACATTTAAAAGATGAAAATAACAGTCTTATAAATAAATGTAAAAATTTGAACAATAGGCTATACAGCCTAGGTAATGAAACAAAAATATTAAAACTAAATATAATAATTTCCACTCTAATGTAATAAAATTTAACAAAGAAAAACAAAACCTAGATTATTTAATAGGATCTCAAAAGGTTAAAATAATAAAAATGGATGGAGACAACCCAAACCACCATGCATATATCTATAATAGGTTAACTAAAACTCATAATAACAAGAAAAAAATGTTAGTAACCCATCAAGTAAAGCAAACAATTATAATAAGAAATCTATTAAAATTTGAATTCCTAAATGCTTTAAGCAATAAAATGTCATACATACACATACATACATACATACATACACATACATACATACATACATATATATATATATATATACATATATATATATATATACACACATATATATATGAAAGATATACACTTTTCACCTAAATATAAATATGCAAAAGATGGTAAGTCCAACCCCAATTGGATTTGGTTTCCAAACTAAATAGCTTAGGAAAAACTTAAGTGAGATACCCACACAATTACCCATGGTATCTCACACAATTAGGGTTCATTAAAATGTGCTTAAATGCTTGATTGAGAGCTTGTTTGTATGCTAAGACATAACAATTAATAAGTTAATTAATAACCTAATTAAAAGCTAAGTTCCAAATGCCCAAACTGATTTCCAGACACCTAGTCGACTACGAACCCTTTAGTAGTCAACTAATTTTAACAGAAAGTTTGTAGTTTATTTTCTGTGGAGCACAGTACACTGATTAGTTAACTAGTAATCCGACTAGTTAACTAATGCTTGTACTATAGTCAACTAGCTATTGTGTTCAGAATCCCAACTTATGCAATCTGTTTTAGGTTCTTTTGGGTTTTTTGGGTTTCTTTTACTTGATTTCACCTAAAACCATTAACATATTAGGTTTTATGACTCAAACCCACTTAGGAAACTAAACTTAGCCATACATTTCACACCTTAAGGCTAGCATTAGTTTTTCATCCATTCAAACCCTAAAATCATCCACATTTGCTTCATCTTTCCCAATTCAATAGAAAAACAAAATCCCTTGAACCCTTACTCTCCAAATTTGATCTCCTCAAGAATCATCAAGGAATTTCAAGATTTATGCTCAAAGATTGCTACTTTTAGGTATAAACCCTTGATTTCCTGTATTTGCTTGCATTAGATTGCATAATTTCATTTGAAGCAACATTTAGATTGCATCGTTTATTTTCTTGTGTTGCATTAGTCCATGTACACTTTTTCTTCATAGATAAGAGATCTAAATGCACTATTAAAAAGATAAGAACATATTCACAACCCTCTTCTTCATAATCATCACAACCTAGTGCACCATAATTTCAACTTTTGAAAAATCTACAAGCAGAACAATTGTACCGCAAGAATTCACAACTTGATATTACATGAAAGATATGTGAAATACGAGAATCTGGATGGCTACTGGCTACTGTATAAGGCAATTTTTGTAGAACCAAGGATTGGTCAATCTTTTCTTGGTTTAAAATTCTCGCCGTTGCTACCATATATTAGTGATTCTATTTTACACAAATATGACTGTAAATGCTTATGATTTTACAACAATGGTTAAAAATGAGCACTTTAGCTTGACACCTAACCTAGTTCAATAGGGAGCATACCTGGCATCCTTTGTCGGTGGGTTACCCTTTGGGAATTTGCAATGAATGATGAATCCATTCGCGCAAAAATATCCCCAGAAAGAAAATCATTTAGGTCGGGCATGACAAATGAATTATTGTAGTAAGTTAGGATCATTGCTAGAATCATATCCTACAAAATTATACAAAAATTTGGTTGTTTTACATACTTATCTGAGAGTTTAGCTAAGTATGGATATGTTCTAGAAGGCCAGATTAAAGTAAATTGGGCTTATACCATATATGAGAATTTAGCCCGTCCTACTACACTATCTCTACACCATGGACACTTCCTCATTAGAATCTTCATGCATCATAAAGTTGACTTCGTCACTGAACCAATAGTAAAATCTCCTCTAGTGCCATTCAACAAAGTTACTTTGTCTACGATGAAAATTCCATTAAACCCACCTGACCTTAAGCATGAATTTGATGATTCTAATGATTCAGAGGAAGAGCCTGAAAATGAGCCTTCAGACCAACCCCTTATAGGTCCATCCTCTAGTGCACCACCATCCATTCCTCCATATATTCAAGCCCTTGAAACCAACATCACGAATAAGTAAGGGTAGATGGAACTGAACTTTAAAAAAAGGCAAGATGAAGTCATGGAGACAATGTCAGGACTTGAAGCTTTGGTTCGTAGACAGCCTCCTTCAGAGTGAAGCTTACTTTGTATGCTTGGAAGAGTGGATGCTTGCATAGTGATGTGATGATGGTGATTGTAATTTGATAATTATATTTGAACAATCAATTATGATATATTTTTATGACCATGATGTATTAAACAATCTTTTGGTTATGTATTGTAATATTTGCTTAAACAATGTCTTGGTCATATGCTTGGACAATGTCTTGTTTATGGAGTTGAATATTATTCTCTTCATGTTAAGAATATAATGTGATGCTTGCAAGAGATTATTGGTCGTATGCTTGAGATGATTATATCTTTTATTGTTCATGAATCATATGACATTATTAGCAATATTGATATTCTTGTGGATATTGGTGATATTTTGATTCATGATGAGACATTTGATAATGTTGAGCTATATGTTAATATTTCTAGGTCATGTGTGATATGTTGACATATAGTGAGAGATTCTTGAGTTTGTAGCACATATTGGATATTTTTCCATATAATTGATTTTTTGATATTTATATCATACCTTAAGCTTACATCTCATACTTCATGATTTATGTCACAACATAGATATACTTGATGTATTGTGACTCACATGCTTATGTTTGATATATTCTAGTCACACACTCATGATAGCATATTACTTAGACATGTTTCATAATTTGATCACTTTGACTGTGTAAGATGATGTGATACTTGACACTTAACTAAACATATGACACTTATTTGACATGTGTTCACCATAAACAGTGTCACTTGAATTATATATATACATTTATTGGTGACATGCTTTGTAGTATCACACTATTATTTTTTGAACTTCATTTTGAATGTTGAATATGTTATTCAATTGGGCATATAATTTATTTGACTCAGAAATTTAAAAATGTGGAGATATTGACTCACCCCTTTGGGAAACTAATCCATTCTTAATGGATAACAAAAATATTGTGTTTTACTATGGTAATAGGCACAACATGTCTCATTTATTTCATAATGATTTTGTCACCCTTTTTGAGAACGCCAGAGGAGAAAAATGGTGATATATAGAGCCATAAAATATGTTGTCACTTAACACTTGATATACATGGTTGTACACACATGTGGTATATAATGCTTACATATGGTATTATGCTTTGAATGTGCTTATTCTAACATGCGCTGATTCAGTAGGGGCTTAAAGTTATTTTCCAATATTGTACATCGAGTATGCATCTATATGTGTGAAATTTCATACTTTATGTTTATCATCATTAAAAAGGAGAAGAATGTTGGATATTAAACCACCCCAAGTATGTTTTGATGATGTACAAACAATTATTGTGTACTAATCAAATTTGTAAGTGTGGGTAATTAAAGATTAAGTATAATAGACAATGAGTTTAAAGCTATAGAAGAGACTTGCACAAAGACTTGTTGAGCTTACTAAAAGATGACAGCTTTCCAGGAAGAGCTCAAATTCATGTGGATGAAGCTCACCAAACTCTTTGAAGTATAAGGAGTCAAGATAAAGACCAAGCTCATAATAGACTACAACAAAACTTCATGGTATATACATTTTTGATGTATTTTTAGTCATGTATAATAATTGTATAGCCATTAATTGAAGATTCACACACTTAGAAAAATCTTTTTAATTGTTTTAAAATATTTTCAAATCATTTTGAAAGGATTTCCTTGTGTTATAGGCCAAAAATAAGCATTAACAATCAAATTAGTCGACTAGCAGAAGTAAGATTTAGGCTAGCACAATGTCAAGAATTAGTCGGACATAGCTATGCATCTAGTCGACTAATCCTTATACACTGGTTGACTAGTAGCAGAGCTGTAGTCGACTAGTATTTACAGAGCGCTCCAGCTCCTCTTGACATTGCTGAGCTAGTCGATCAGTGTTCAACAGATAGTCGACTAGTGACCCGATTTGTCGACTAGTAAGTGTCGTTGGCCTATAACGCTAATATTTTGACTAGTAATTTCTAGATGTTGTACATTTTGGGCAGTCTCTTTTGGCCAGATTTATTTCATATATATTGAGGGTTTTTGAAGGAACTTATTATGAATTTATTAATCAATTTTTGAGAAAAACAAAGCTTTAAACCCATTCAAAATCCCTCTTTGAAAAAGTTTTCTTGACCAAAATTTTCAAAGTTTTTAAGCAATCTTTCTTGGCCTTCTAGTTTTGATCTCTCTAAGCTTTAATCTTAGTTTCTTTTTAGATCAAAACTTGTATTTTTTTCCTTAGCCACATTTCCACTAAGCTTCAATGCTTGGTTATAGGAAGAGTGTGCAACTTCATCAACAAAAAGAGTAATTTGGAAAACCACAAGTGTGTGTTTGTATGTTTGTATTGGAAAATCCACGGTTGTTATGGTCCTCTTGTGAAGATGTGTTGGTTGAAAATTCTCACTTGACGAGGTGGTGGAAATCCTTAATCGATAAGGATGTTTTAAGTCCTCTTGTAGGGGAAGCAAGTGAAAGTCCTTTTGTATGGAGGTAAGTGTAATCTTTCTCCATTTGGAGAGTTGATTAGTGGATTTAATTCAAGCCCTGCTTGGGACTGGACGTAGCCCGGAGGTGGGTGAACCTCGATAATTTTTGAGTTAGCGTGCTCTCTTTATGTTTCTTGTGTTATTGTCTCTTAATTGCAATTGTGCTTAAATTTCTATTGCTTCATTTACTTGCAAGGTGTGATATTGTTGATTAAGAAACAATTAGGTAACACTAATTGATTTTTTAGGTGAAATTCTAGAATGAAATTCGTATTTTATTTACATAACATTATTTATCCCCCTCTAGTGTTTCACTTGTCGCCTACAGGATCCAACATTTATGTTCGGGCTTGGATTTAAAATTGGGTCTATTTTCATAACCAACCCCATTTACATATTACATACCTTTTTAAATAAAATTAAGCAAGTCATACCATATCTCAACGTGTCCTCTCCATGCGAGTATTTGATATATGCAAACCTTGGTTAAGGCATCCCCGCCATAGGTTGATTGTGGTGAGACAGATTTAATTTGGGTGTGAAGTATTGACAGGTGTGAAGTATTGACTGCACTGGAACACATCTTGCTTAGTTTCATTTTGTAGGCATCGTTTCAAAGAATCATTTCATAACATGTCACACTCATTAAATTGACATAAACTACTTGTTTGAAGTTATTGAATCATAATTGATTCTAAATTTAAGAACTTAAATTGCTTAATACAATTCATTCATTTATTAAGCATTAAGCTCATCTAAAAAATTTCAATCGTGTAGGGTCCAAGGGCCAGCTAACTATCTATTGTGAGAATCTCGTATGTGATGCTCTTCGAGTAAATGGAGAAGTGTAGCGTTTTTTGGGTGGTGAGTTCACTCAATGTTAGTTGGTTCTTTTCATTATGGACAAGAATGAAAAACAAATTCATGTGTGTTTGTGTTTGTCTAGACAAGAAGTTTAATGTTATATGCTTTAAGTGCCTAAGACGTAATTTTAGATTGCCCAAGGATAGACTTCATAGTTATGTGAAAAAAATTTCGCCAATTGCCATTGGCCCTTTTGCATTATTGTTATTGGATGTCTGTGTTTGGCATTAATGCTAGAAGCAGTGCGTTTAAGATGCACATCAAGGCATTTTTAGCCATCAATGCTTCGATGCATGCTCAGAAGGCAGGCAGACAAGTCAAATGCAAGCCTCACGCCATAAGGCACATGCAAGGTGATCACCTCCTACTCAAAGCACAGTATGTTCTGCTGTGTATGCCCCTAATAAAGGGGTAAAATGGAATAAAATGGAGAAATATGACAGGATTAGGGTTTATGCCATAATGTCAGATTTGTAATTTTTGGGCACAGAGGCATTTTTGTAATTTTGAGAGCACATTGGCAGATTTGTAATTTTTGATAAAACCCCTAGGTGAGGGGTATTATGGTAATTTAGGAGCAGCGGCTCAATAGGAGTCTCATTATAAATAAAGGGAAAATTTGGGAAGAGTGGATGATGTGGAATTGAGTGAAGAATTGAGAGACTAGGGAAGATCCCTTAGATCTAGGGGAGATTTAGTCTTTGATCTCGAATCCAGAATTGAGGGAAGAATTGAAGAATTGAGTCTTCTTTCTATTGTGTGTTTAGTCGTAATGGGCTTGACTCAAAAATAAAATATTTATTACTTCTAGAGATTTTGTGTGTAGGATTGTGTTGGGTTGCCGTAATTTTGGTTTTTGATTTAGGGTTTCACATGATTGAAATTGATTCACAGCTAAAATACGACAATGATCAAAAGTTTAAAAGCTTAGGGGCTAAACGGGCAAAGGTTTCATATGGATAGCAGTCCCTACATCAGCAAATAAACGAGTCGAGAATAGGTCAAGGGTAAACAGGTTAACCTAGGAATAGTCCGAGCTGGCCCAAGCCATTTGCCATGACTAGTCTAACTCAATGTAACCTTTTTGATATTAATTTAAGCCATTGTATTGTATTGGTTTTAGCACATAACTCGGTTTCTAACCAAATAATTAAATTGTATCAAGTCCATTCATAACATAAATAGTAGTTCATTTGATTTTATTGGAACTTGCCATGTTCAATAATTAATAAATAATTTTAAAATATGATTTTCCAAACATTTAACTTCATAAATTAATCATGAGAATTAACTTACTAATTTAAATGTGCATAACTCTGAAGATAGTAGTGCTCAGTTAAATATTAGATTATAGAAATGTTAATTGAGACTTAAGTACTCTTCAGCAATTATTCAAAAATGCTAGACATTGCCAATTGTCTTTTCTATATTTATAAATTTTTAAAATAAATTAAAGTTGTAAGCCATATGTAACAACAATTTACAATGCCAACCTAAAAGACTGAAACTGTTGAAACCAAGAACTTCTGATATTGATACTAAAAAGCATTCAAAAACTACGGCAAATACAGAGATCTCAAACCTTGACAATGTGTTGATAACATTGTGCTCCTTTTATAATGGCCGCTGGCCTTACATCACAGTCCCCATAATGGGGAATCACAGCCCCCACCCTAGTGGGAAAAATTTCCCTGAATGAACAAATTACTCACATGCACATGAATCACAGTGAAATTCCACAACCCGCTATTAGCCTTTGTGCGCTGTGTTCTGGATTTGTTACATAACAAGCCTGCTAAATGTACCCCTACATTTTTAATTCGAAAATCATCTCACTCAACGCTTATAAAGGATTCAAACTCTCATACTTCTACAATGGAAGTGCTATGCTGCTTGAGCTTTTACTTTAAACTCTATGCATTGATATGACACCCTAAGAAAACTGGCATACAAGTGTTGACTGCTACCGAACAGTTAAAAATTTAAAGCAGTCTTGACTCCATTCTAGACTAAACAATGATGCCATCAAATACGAGAAGAACCCTTATGACAATAGCTTCTTAATAAAGTATAACATGAAGTTAACCTGAGGTATCATGTTTGCTGCAGAAGAGATGACAACTGAAATTGATCGTTCCTAGAAGAAAAGCGGAAAATAAAGTAGTCAGTTGTAGATAATATCTTGAAAATAAAGGACGGTACGTATCCTGAAATTATTCAAGTTAAGGCAAAGTGCATTTAACTATACATGTATAATAACAAGATACAAGTTCATTTCAATCAGTAAGAATGTTTTAGAAGCGCAATGACCAAAAGTTACTAAATAAAAAATAAAATGTCATTTTGAGGGTGGAAAGGAAGAAATTTAAAGGTTGCAAAATCTTCAAGGCAGTGTTCTAAATGGCCTGCCATAACTTCACCATGGCAGAGGCAGCCCCTAGCTGCCTTGCCATTGGCTATGGTGGCCTCCCACCCTGCCTTGACATTGGGTGCCATGGCCGCGGGGGGGGGGGGGGGGGGGGGGGGGGGGGGGGGGGGGGGGGGGGGCTGGAGGAGGGAAGGAGGAAGTTGAGGAAGTTGAGGAAGTAGGAGAAAGGAGAAAGAGAAAAGGAAAGGAAACATAATAAAAAGTATTTTTGAAATTACAAAAATGCCATGGCGGCATGCTGACATGGCACTATAGCGCAGCCCCTCGCCGTTGCTCCCATTTGTAAAATTGGGTTACAGGATCAAAATAACAGAAAATTGGCATGTCTCAAATGCTGAAATGGTTAAAGTATGTGTCAACTAAAATGACAGAAAATTGACATATGTATAGAAGGCCGAAATCGTTAAAGTATGTGTCAACCAAAAATGTAATAGTAACAAGATATAAGTTCTCAACCTGAAGTAAATAACAGTTAAGATCTATTAGAACAGAATCAGGGGCCCACGATGAGTCTGCATGGTGAAAGCATTATATTGGATGAGACAGTCTAACCCAAGACATAAGATACCAGTTAGAGGCATAACTTTCAATTTATGTCACTCTATCTATTTTTTTTCCAATGTAAGACAGTGTGGAACAATGTGAAGGGGTTAGTAATAAGAAATTATAGTATCCATATCATGAAGTGGTTCTTGCTATTTTAAAGAGTTTCTACTACTTAGAGTTTCTAGATTGTTTAGAAGACAACAACAAGAATTTAAGGAGAGAATTTATGGATAGCAATGACCAAAATTATTTAATAAAACATAACAATGACTATGTGAGGATGAAAAGAAAGAAATTTGAAGGTCACCACATCTTCACAAAAGCGAAATAACAAAAATTTGACCAGCAACCAAGTTCATAAACAATAAATAAAGCACGAAGAGAAAGAATGTCAACAAGAAAAAGTATTGCTTGGCAAATAGATTTCAAGTAAATCATTCCCTCCCCCAAAGCACTAATTTAAATACATGATAACACATACTCTTGATATCAAGGTTTGAAATCTCAGCCCATACCAATACGTCTCACCTGTATCGTAACAGATATAAAGCATGATGATATGGTCCATCCAGACGATATTATTTTGATAGATAAGACCAAAAATGATGTAAATGTAAAATTAGATTTGTAGATGCAGACATTGGAGACTTGAGGTTTCGGACTTCGCATAACAAAACCAAGTAAATGAAATGTAAGTTTGGTAGAGTGAGATATGCAGATCATAACATGATGAAACTGAATAGGAAAAGTATAGAAAAGTATATCAGTAAGTAACCACTTTAAATATCTCGGTTTAGTTATCTATGAGGATGTCGGGATTAAGGAAGATGTTGATGATATAAATAAAGCAATATGGTTGAAGTGAAAAGCCGCAACAAGAGTGTGTGTGTGATCGAAATGTATCGATACTAGTAATGGATAATTTTATAGTAACTAGACCATCTTTGTTCGGTTATCACCAAAAAGCATGAACATAGTTTTGGTGTACAGAGACGCAAATTTTGCTCTGGATGTACGAAAACTCTAGAAAAGACGGGATAAAAATAATGAAGATATCTGAGCGAAAGTAGGCATGGTCCTTTTAGAGGATAAAATGAGAGAACATCGCTTCAGATGGTATGACCATGTACGCCAAAGACATACTGATGTCCCCGTTAGAAAGATAGATATATGAATACTGATATCAACAAAAGCAATAGTAGATCAAAAAAGACATAGATGGAAGTAATAAAGGATATGAAAGATCTAGGTTTGACAGAAGAGAAATCTTTAGATCATAATGCGTGAAAAATGAGTATCCGACATCACGATCCAACATGATCATGATACGACATTCTTTCAATTGAGTCCATGAAACCGACCCTAATTTTTTTTTGGAATGAAGGCTATGATGATGATGATGAGATACGAAATATCCAGAATTGGCTAATATTATCGATACTAACAACGGCTAATCTAGGAGATGTAAAGTTTGAATTATTAAATTTTAAAATTTTATGTTTATCGCATATAACGGTCAAAAAGATCTTAAGAATCAAACTAACTATTTGAAATATTAGTTGATACCAATACAAGTAAACATTTTCAAATCAAATTTGTGTGAGGGATAACAATAACCCCTTTTTATTAGCAACAAGTGAAACTCTAAGTTTCGTAAACATATATGGTATCGAACTACTTCGACTTAGTAAAAGGCTAAGACATTGAACTTGGTAATAAAACAAAATGAAGTTGATATGACTGATTTAGATAATTCATGAAGATTGCGCGGTGCATGGAATTGACAAGTTGCCTAAATGTTAATAGAATGGTAAGAAAAGGAAAAGAAAAGATAGTGTCGTAAATGATAGAGATGACCTATAGATAATAAAGCACTTACTAAAAATGACTAGCTGCAATTATGAACTAAGGCACCAAGTATCTAATGTCCGACACATTTGATACATATCGCTTGAAACTTCTGATACAACAAATACTAATACTAAAAAGTAGAAACCACCTGGCGAAATCGAGACCGAACCCCCGATTTCAAATATGCTTGAAATACATGTGTAGATCTCCTGCTGCATAATCTTACAAACAAGGCGTGTAACCTTACAAACAATTTTAGCTCGACTTCTCTTTAAAGTTGCAATCTATAATATCTTGGTTAGCAAATTATTGGGAATAACAATAATAGGTTTCCTTCTATCTTCATTATTGGGAGTTGCAATAGGATGAGTAAATCGTATTCGATATGGGTAGAATTATACAACTAGCAAGTGAAATAGCCTTCCTTGACTTTGGACTTGGTGTTATTATTAGTGTTGTATTTAGGTTCATCTTCAACAAAATTTTATGACATGTCTCTATGGTAGCCAAAATGGTTCCTAGCTAGACACACTAACCTTTTTTGTTTTGGTAATTAGCCCCTAAGTTTCGAATTTGCAAAAAAAAACCTCTCAAAAATTTTGAAAATTTCAACAATACACAATTGACTGTAGACTGTATAAATTGTAGGAATAATATATGAATTTAGTGTTTTAACAAGGATTTCACATGTTGATGGTTGGATTTGAATATTAAAGTATCAAAAATTAAGTTCTAGGCCAAGAAACTTCAAGATAATGATATGAATTATTATTTTGCCTTCAGGAAATCTTGATAAGAGCTAATGTGTTGCTTTGGGATCACACATAGGTCTTGGGAATTAAGATTATTCTATATGTGATGAATGAGCATTATGTAGTTTGTGTTTCTATGATTATGTTAGGATCTAACAAAGATGGAATTTTTATTAGAAAAACAATAGCAAAATAGAAAGATAATTGAGCACAAAAAAGGTGTGCTCTCCTCCCAAGACGCCTAGAGGACGTCCGCACTCGTCTACCTAAGGAATCACCAAATATCAATCATCAAAATAGCATAGGTAAACAAGCGGCTACGCCCCCCTATTTATAATCAAAACTAGGGCAAGGGGATGGCATGTGGCTAAGAGAGGGCCGGCCACCAAGGGGGAGGCAGCTAGGGCAATGCGGGTGCGGTGCGGAACCCGCAGGTCAGTAGATGGGTCGGAAGGCCCATCAACACTCCCCCAAAGAGCCACCTTGTCATCAAGGTGGAAGTCTGGAAAGCGCGCCGCCATGTCCTCCAAGTCCTCCCACGTGCTTTCGTGCTCTGGTAAGCCTCTCCACTGCAACAGCACCTGCCGTCCGCCTGTGTCGTTCTGACGAACTCCCTTCAGCAATTCGGGCTCCATCCTCACCTCCATATCTGCAGTAAGGGTCTCGGGTAACGTAGGAGAAGGGGTATGGTCGCCAATGGCCTGGCGCAACTGTGACACATGGAAAACATGGTGAATGGTAGATCCCAGAGGTAAGCGCAATCTGTAGGCCACTGGTCCTATCCTCGCCTCAACCTCAAAATGTCCAAAATACCGCGGAGCCAGCTTTTCATTCCTCTTATGAGCCACTGACCTCTGCCGGTAGGGCCGCAGCTTCAGATACACCATATCTCCAACCTCAAAGTGTACGTCCCGTCGGTGTTGGTCTGCCCGTGCCTTCATCACCTGCTGAGCCCTCGCCAAGTGGAGCTTTAGCTCCTCTAGAGTCCGGTCCCGCTCTGCCAGGTACTGCTCCTCATCCGAATCCGGAGTCGTCTCATGGCCATAATGAAGTAAGTGCGGAGGGTCTCTGCCATATAAAATCATGAAGGGTGTAGTCTGCGCCGCCGTGTGGTATGAAATGTTGTACCAGTATTCCGCCCACGGTAGCCAACGTGCCCACTCCTTAGGATTCTCTGAGATGAAGCATCGCATGTAAGTCTCCACACTCCTATTTACCACCTCCGTCTGACCGTCAGTCTTGGGATGGTAAGCAGTGCTCCGCTTCAAGGCCGTCCCCTGCAATCGGAAAAGCTCCTGCCAAAATTTGCTCTGGAATACCTTGTCTCTATCCGAGACTATGGACTTCGGCGGGCCATGCAAACGAATGACCTCTCTAACAAAAATCTCTGCCACTGAAACGGCGCTGTAAGGATGCTTAAGCGGGATAAAATGTGCATATTTGCTGAGGCGGTCTACCACAACAAAGATGACGTTGTAACCACCCGACTTTGGCAATCCATCGATGACGTCCATAGAGAGGTCCTCCCAAACTCTGTCTGGTAGAGATAGCGGCTGTAGTAGTCCTCCTGGGGACATGGCCTGATATTTGTGACGCTGGCACACGTCACACTCTGCCACCATCCTGGCCACATTCTTCTTCTGCCCCTTCCAGTAGATCTCCCGCGATAGCCGCTGGTAGGTCTTGAGGACTCCAGAATGTCCTCCTATAGCACTGCCGTGGAACTCCCTGAAGATGGTCGGTATAAAAGTATAAGTCCTCGGTATCGCCAACCGTCCCCCCAGTAAAGTAGCCGCCCATCCTGCAAAAAATATCCCGGATACTCAGTCGTCCCCTGTAAAAGGGCCTCTCGTATAGCCGCCAGCTCCGAGTCCTGCTCTACCTCCTGCTGTTGTGGGCCCCAATCCTCGAGGATCGACACCGTAAGTGCCGCTAACTCTGTCTCCTCCTCCCGCCGAGATAACGCATCAGCTGCCTTATTCTCCAATCCCAGGCGGTACTCGATCTCGAACCTGTAGCCCATCAGCTTTCGCAGCCACTTCTGATGTTCCTCCGCTACCATCCGCTGCTCTAACAGGTATTTTAAGCTCCGCTGATCCGTGCGCACTATGAAGCTCCGTCCCAATAAATATGGTCTCCACTTCTGTATGGACAACACTATCGCCATCAGCTCTCTCTCATAGACCGATCTCAATCGAGCCCTCGTGGTCAACACCTGGCTGTAGTAAGCTATGGGACGCTGCTCCTGCATCAGTACTGCTCTCAGCCCGTGTCCTGATGCATCCGCCTCTACTACGAATGGTCTGGTGAAGTCGGGCAACGTCAATACTGGCACAGTGGTCATTACCCTTTTCAGGGCCTCAAAAGCTGTCGTCGCCTCCTCCCCGCAGTGGAACTGATCCTTCTTCAATAACTCCGTCAATGGCCAGGCAATCGTCCCATATCCCTCTACGAATCTGTGGTAGTAACCTGTAAGGCCCAAGAAGCCCAGTAGCCCTCTGAGAGTAGTAGGGCGCGGCCAGTCCAGCATGGCCGTTATCTTCGATCTATCGGCGGCTACCCCTCCTGATGATACCACGCGCCCCAGATACTCCACCTGCGGCTGCCCGAATAGACACTTCTTTCTGTTCAAATAAAGCTGGTGGTACTACAGCTCCTGAAAAACCACCTGCAGGTGGTCCAAATGCTCCTCCAGAGTACGACTGTACACCAAAATGTCGTCGAAAAAGTCTAGTACAAATCGCCTGAGAAAGGGACGGAATACCTTATTCATGAGAGCCTGAAAGGTGGCCGGGGCGTTGGTCAGCCCAAAGGGCATGACCAGGAACTCGTAGTGGCCCTTATGTGTCATGAACGCCGTCTTGGGCACATCCTCCCGTCGCATCCGTATCTGGTGATAGCCTGACTTAAGATCTAGCTTGCTGAACCAGGCTGCTCCGTGTAGCTCGTCCAAGAGCTCATCAATCACAGGTATAGGGAATTTATCAGGTACCGTCTCCTTGTTCAGCGCCATGTAGTCCACACAAAACCGCCAACTACCATCCTTCTTCTTCACCAATAACACTGGGCTGGAGAACGGGCTCACGCTCGGCTGGATCACCCCTGCCTGCACCATCTCTGAAACCATCCTCTCTATCTCGTTCTTCTGATGCTGAGGGTATCGATAGGGCCGCACGCTAATAGGGGAAACACCCTCTCGTAGAACAATGGCGTGCTCGTGGTCCCGTGGTGGTGGAAGACCCCGAGGCTCCTGGAAGATCTCCTCAAACTGGTCCATCAGCTGCTGAACCTCCCCTAGAATGGGCTGCTCTGTACTGGCCTCTGCGCCTCCCTCACCTGTCAAAGAGTGCAGCTCTACTAGGTATCCTCCTCCCTCTGTCTGGATGGTCCTAAACATGGTCTTCAGAGAGACCAAAACTCTGCAGAGGCTAGGGTCTCCCTGGAGTATTACTGCTCTCCCTGCCTCCCGAAACTCCATCCGTAGCAGCTTCCAATTTATGGTCATCTCTCCTAATGTCTATAGCCAGGTCATGCCCAAGATGATGTCGGTACTCTCTAGGTCAAGAGGTAAAAAATCTGCAATAATCTGTATTCCCTGCATGGTCAGCACCAGTCCCCTACAAACTCATCGGC
This sequence comes from Scilla litardierei, assembly GCA_030789695.1. NCBI lineage: Eukaryota > Viridiplantae > Streptophyta > Magnoliopsida > Asparagales > Asparagaceae > Scilla > Scilla litardierei. The sequence goes on from CM061142.1 coordinate 474,357,800, forward strand.
TGCTCTCCTTCTTCCATGTCCCTATCATCACGTTGAAGCTGCCGCAGTCTGTCAGCTGAAGCCCCTGCTGTGCCACCACCCTCCTGGAAATGAAATTGTGGGTAGCCCCACTGTCAATAAGTACAGTCACCTCCTGGTCACCGATCTTTCCCCTCAGCTTCATGGTATGGTTCGGTGTGAACCCTACCACGGAGTTGAGGGACACCTCCGCCACGTCCAGCTGCTGGCCCTCCAGCTCCACCTCTGCCTCAGCGGCCTCCTCCTCAACATCAGCGTCGTCGTCGTCCTCCAACAAAATCTCATGGAGCTTGCGCCCCGCGCACCGATGGCCTGGCGAAAACCGCTCATCGCACCAGAAACACAAGCCCGTCTGCCTCTTTTCCCTCATCTCCGCGTCCGTTATGCGTCTGAACTGCCCTCCAGTCACTGGCGCACTGCTCTTCTCTCCAGTCTTCTTCCGGCTCATCTGGATCACCCCCGCGGGGGTACCCGCTCCTCCAGCCCCTGATGGGGTGCCCCTCGAAGTCTGAGTGATGTAGCTGCTCCGGACCCGCCTATCCTCGGTCTGTGCATCCTCTACCATCTGGGCCATCTCTATGACCTCTGAAAGCCCCCTGGGCTTGTAGGGTCTCATCGCTGCTCGCAGACTGGGGCGCAACCCCTTCAGCAAGGTGCCCTCTAGTGACTCGTCCGACACGCCATGAACACGCCCTATCAGTGTCTCAAATCTCTCAATGTAGTCCCGCACTGGCCCCTCCTGCCTGAGGGCGTACAGCTGCTCGTGTAAGTTCCCCAGACGGGGGTCTCTGAATTTCTCCAGCACCAGGTCCTTTAACTCCACCCAGCTCCTAATCTGATGCCGCCTCTCTTTCCACTGGAACCATTCCAAGGCACGCCCCTCCATGCAGATCGCCGTCGTCTTCAGCTTCTGGGCCTCGGTCATGTGATGTGCCGTGAAGTATCTCTCAGCGGTAAACAACCAGGCGTGTGGGTCCTCCCCGGAAAATAGCGGCATCTTCAGCTTCCGGACGCGACAATCTCCTCCAAAACGCCCCTGCTCGGGCCTCCCCTCCTCTCTGTGCTGCAGACGGTAATGCTGACGCCTCTCGTCCAGTGTCTCGTAGCGCCTAGGCGGCCCTCCTTCGCGACCCCCGTAGTCCCCACGGTGATCTCCACGTCGCTCCTCAAAATCGTCCCAACCTGCGTCGTCGCCGAACTCTGCCTCGTAGCCACCCCTACCGTCTGAATAATTATCTCTCCCGCATTCGTCGCCGTAGTAAGGGTCCTCTGCTGCTGGTCGACGCTCCGGAGGGTCAAAAAGTCTCCCGAAAACTGCCCGTAGCCCTCCTCGTTTGCTGTCCGCTGTTCGGGAGGCTCAAAAAATTCGTCCGGGGGCTGTCCGCGCGTCCCCCGCCCTTCGGGAGGCTGCCAGGGGGGTTCCTGCCCCTGGCGGCCCCCGCTGGAAGTGTCGCCGCCCCTTGGCGGCTGCCAGGGGGCCTCTGGCCCATCTCGGTAAGCAATCGGCCCTCCGGCCCCCGGAGGGGCGGCAGGCCCTGCCAGGCCTCTGGCAGGGCCGGCGGGCCCTGCCGAAGGCTTGGCGGGCCCTGCCGAAGGCTTGGCGGGCCCTGCCGAAGGCTTGGCGGGCCCTGCCGAAGGCTTGGCGGGGTCGCCGGGCCCTGTCGAGCCACGGCAGGGCTTGGCCGCCCCTGCCGTGGTCCGGCGGAGGCGGGGGGAGGCCCCCCGCCTTGTTCGCGTACCGGTCGAGCCCCAGGATGCACTGGGGGGTTCGGCCGGCCTTCCTCTTGGCCGTGGCGATCTCCGTTGGTTCTCCATCGCCTTCCGCCGTATTTCCTCGCGGTAGTCCACCCTCCATGGCTCCCCGTCATCTTCCTCGTCCAACTCCTCCACGTAATAGGGTTGATTTTGGGGGAAATTCTCCTCCTTCTCCTTCTCCTTCTTCAAAGGTGCCGCCTTTTGCGTCGGATTAGGGCTCCCATCGCCTTTGGAGTTCGTCGCCAATTGATTTAGGGCTCCCATCAATTGCGCGAATTGATCGTCGTGCTTTGCTTGATTTGACGCCAATTGGGAGATGGATATAGTTAACGTTGCCATGGATTCGTTGTTTCCCGCCAAGGACTTTTTGATGGCCTCAATTTCACCCGTGAATTTCGCCTCCAACGCCTCGAATTTGTCTTGCGATCTTGTTGAAGCCGCCATAGATCGTCACGTGATCTGATACCAAATTGTTAGGATCTAACAAAGATGGAATTTTTATTAGAAAAACAATAGCAAAATAGAAAGATAATTGAGCACAAAAAAGGTGTGCTCTCCTCCCAAGACGCCTAGAGAACGTCCGTACTCGTCTACCTAATGAATCACCAAATATCAATCATCAAAATAGCATAGGTAAACAAGCGGCTACGCCCCCCTATTTATAATCAAAACTAGGGCAAGGGGATGGCATGCGCTAAGAGAGGGCCGGCCACCAAGGGGGAGCGGCTAGGGCAATGGGGGTGCGGTGCGGGCCTGGGCCCGCACCCCTTCCTGTGGGTGTAAACCAGCAGGTCAATAGATGGGCCGGAAGGCCCATCAGATTACTTGCTAGATGCATCCCAAGTTGATATCTTTCAACCTAATCGATGCATGTAATCTGATATATCTTGATTGACTTATGAAAGGTACGTGTTTTGTTGATATTGGATTTAGGCTCCATCAGGGGCATAACCATGCACGCCTTGCTCTGGGCAGCTGCCCAATGCAAGAAAAAGCAAAATTCTTTCTTTAGTACAAGATAGCTCGTGTATCAAGAGAATGAGGTAGTGGCGCAGTCGGCTAGCATGTATGTTTCACAGCTCTTGATTATTATGTGGTTGCGAGAACGAGTCTCTCTAACAATTTTTAATTTTGGGGTTAATTCTTCAAATAAGCTTAATAATTTTGTAATATCGTAACTATAGCCGTTTAGTGAAAATAATACATCCATTGGTGACCACTTATTCTGTTCTTTTTGACATTCTTATTACTTCATTAGTTTTTTCTCTCCTCAATGTCATAATTCGTTATAATTTTGCTAGTTGATGTGCATTCTTATTACTTCCCTCAACGTCAATATTCGTTATAATTTTGCTGGTTGCATTCTTATGACTTCATTAATTCTTTTTTCCCCACAACATCATAATTCGTTATAATTTGTTGCTTGATGTTCACAATAAAAATCTCCATACAAATTACCCACAAAACTCCACCCGCATGCTCAAGTAGGAAATTCTTATACATCGATTATTCCAAAAAGATCATGTATCTATTTTGAGCATACCTAATGCTTGTATCACATACACTATTTTTAAGTATGGGGATACTACTCAATAATCCATATTTTTCTAATCTAGTCTGTTTTCTATGATGATTTTGTACGGGTTTAGTTCAACCCCGAATATGACCCAATCCCAATAAGAAATAAGAGACTTCAACCCAAACCTAAGCATCCGAGTCATCTTCTTGGGTTTGTGTTGGAATCTAACATGAGTTAGAAACTGAACGATAGATTAGTTCGTTTCACGAGATACTTTTAAAGGTCGACTTAGATTTTTAATGTTATATATCATGTTTTGAACATTACTATAATACTATTTTTCGATATGATTAATATATAATTAAAACGCTCTGAGCATTTATTTATTTTTTTGCTTTAATTTTAAAAAAAAATCCTTACATCATCTTTATTTTCGGCCATGGTAAAAAAATTTCTAGTTACGCTACTGCTCCATAAGCATGATTATGTTTTTGTCTTTAGAGGTAAGCAAAGATACATATGCATGGGTGATATTGGTTATGAATTGATATATGTGTTAAGAATGTGTAGAGTGTGTTGCCCTATTAAAATTCCATGTAATGCCCATGCATTGCATGTTCAAGCAACTCATGTCAGGACTCAATATGTACACTATAAGAGTGTTTGATCTGTGCACATCTTGGTGAAGGCATCCCAGTCACGGACCGTGACTTATATTGGTGAAACCCAGGTCAACAAGGTTGTGATGTGTTGACGTCATTAGGGTATTGCTTGCCTAGTTTCATCTCATGGATAGTGTTTAGAAAATTCGTTGCATGACATGTCACACTGACTGGACGTATACGTGCTACTTGTTTGCAATTATTACATTATTATTACTTGATTTGAAAACTTAAACTTCTTAGAATGCTTCATACACTTGTTAAGAGTTAAGCATGCCTAATATTTTTAAGATTTGTGATGCCCAGTTACCAGCTAGCTAGCTACTTTGGAAGTCTCATAAATCAAGAACTCATCAGTGATAATAATAAGTATTGCTTTTGGGTAGGTAATTTATTATCACTCACCATTTGATTTTGGAATCATGGATTTCAAGTAAGTGTGTGGACCTGTGTGCACCTATAGATGAAGCTAAATGCTATATGCTCTAACTAGTTGAGATGCCTGAAGTTTGAGCAAGCAGATGGGCTTCGCATTTCTCCTGTGGAGAGGAATTATGGCTGACTGTTCCTAAACCTCATTGATATCATTATTATTGTGGTTTCAGGGTGTGACAATATACTTCTTAGAAAGCAAAATCTAAGAATAAAAAGAAAATGTAAAGGTGATAAGTTAATTTCAATAGCAAGAATTTAGATGAATTCAATTAAGAAAGTTTTTCCCTCAAAACATACATCAACTTAATATCTTACGTGTTAAATGGATATGCAAGCTAATTGATGAGGATAAAATTCTATTTAGTTCGAGTTAGTTGAGAGTTTTTTAAGATTTTGGTCAGGATTTCATTTGCTATTAATTAGCATTATTTGTTAGGATTTTTTTATGTTATTTGATGTTTTTAGTAGTTTGTTATTTCAGTTTAGTCCCATATTAGTTGGGAGAAAATTTGTTTACAATTGTAAGCCTAATAGGCTCCAAATCTGATTTTATTATTCAATGTATTATTTAAGATCAAATTTACTAAACTGAGATAGATTTGGTCTCTTGACGAGAAGTCAACCAAGCCCTAGAGCCCTAATTTCATCTTTGTTCTTCCTATTTTCCCCAATTCTACCAACGTTTTCCTGGGTTCAATATCAAATTTGGTATCAAACCCGCATGATCTCATTTCCCATTCTTCAATTTTTAATAAGTTCTCTATTAAGGTTAGATTCACAAAAATAAACACTACTGCTACAGTAAGTAACCTGGCGATATGGTACCGGCTAATGTAATGATTTCTGCAAACTGTTATAGTGCATCCTGAAGAAATTTTCAAACCTTTTGCATTAGGAATACTATTTTGGTTCTTCTGACGTCCTTTTAAGACTTATTTTCAGTGTTCTAAATATTGGTCCGATATCCGATATATCGGCCGTAATATCAATTTTATCACTAAGCCGATACGATATAGGCTTATATATTGTGGTTTCCGATATTTAAGGAAATATCACCGCAATATCGGGTTGCGGCCGATATTGCGGCCGATATATCCCTTTGAAATATCGGCGCAATTCATTGTTTTTGTAAAATAAAATTAGCAGGTCGGTCCACTTAAAAGTTTATCTGACCCGAGTCACCCGACCTAAATCATTTACTTAAACCGATGAGGCATAGGATTTTTTGAGGGATAATCGCTGCTTTGTCCTAAATCTAATCACGCCACTCCGCTCCTTTCGATGCTCCGGTCCTCATGCTACTTTGCTCAGCTCTATCCAATGAAAATTACCGGTGACAATCGATTGAGTTTCGGCGTCTGGCATTCAATCTTTACAAGGGAGTGTTTTCCGATCAAGATGAGTAGTCAATCCCATTTTTTTCAGTTTTTCATATATATTCATTTCAGTTTTTTGAAATTTTTTCCCTTCCATTTTTGGGTTTATTTGGCATCATTTTTTAGCCTTTGATACGAGGCTCCGATATTTAGTCAATACCTCACATATTCATGTTTAACGAGAGAAGTATAGCCAAAACATATTTTTATTTGAGTTAGTATAGTTTATATCATGGTTTGAGGTTTCGACCGATACCCTTGGGTATCGGCAGTATCGTTTCGGTCTCGGTGGGTAACGAGACCGAAACTAGGGGTGAGTTTCGGTATCGGCGTTTCGGCCGATACCGACCGATACCGTTCAGTATTGGTCGAAGACGGAGGAAGAATACTGTGTAATTAGTTAAAAATTCTCTTAAAACACCAAAAATGAGATGGCACCCGATTCACACCCTATATTTGTCTAAACATATTACACATTATTTACAAGTTTGTCATATTGTAACTAACGTGAGAGTGTTTTTAGCTAAATGGTTAACATGAATAACATATTTTTCACTAATATTGTTCATAATAATGTTATAAGTTACAAATTATCTTTATTAGTTTGTCATTATCTTATTAGTAACAAATTTTAACTAATATTGTTAGTTACAAATATTGGTTACAGTAACTTACAATTTTTGAAACAACCGATACAGACGAACCGAAAGTCACTTTCGAAACCACTGAAACGGGTGATACCGATACCGAAACCTAAATTTTCGGGAGAGCGATACCGAGACTGAAACCGAGACCTCAAACGTTGGTTTATATCTTCTTAGATACATCTATACTTGATATGTCATCATTCTTAAGCCTCCAATATGACACTCCGATATTTAGTCAATATCCCCGATATATCCCCGATATCCGCAATCCGATATCAAATTTTCTAGGCCGATACGTGACCGATATCCGATACTTAGAACACTGCTTATTTTAAGCCTTATGTTCGAACCGGTAGACACAATTGCAAACCAATTCAAGAAGCTAAATAGGTTGTAGGAATTTTCCATTATTTTTAGTATGTTGTTGATATTTTACAATACAAATTGTTCTTTAGATGCATCATGCATGCAAGTTTACATTAAACGAATTAAGACATTTTGCACCCTTCCTATCTTTAAGGGGTCAAACATATACTAGCATTATGAAGAGCGGTCTGTTATGAAGGACTTCTTTTCATATTGCTATGATCTAACGAATAAGAATTAATTTTGGTGTACCGAACACAAATTAAAATGAGAAGCTCGTCTTTATAAGAGACAAGAGCCTTTGTTAGGCTTGGTTGAAGAAAGATCTTTGATGTCGGTATCCTCCCAAACACCGACCAATCCATCTTGTTTATGTTTTCCGGCAAATATATAATTTTCTTTTATTAATTAACCAGAAATTATTTGTGCATATAGTGCACGTGGATTAAAGTAAAAACCAGTGAACAAAGTAAAAAACCACACAGGAGGCATCTAAAAATGAGAGAGAATTGTGGGTGTGTGGGAATCGTCTGGGATAAAAAAGGAGAAAATGATGGGCCTAAGTGCAAAAACGTGGGGGGGGCAGTGGAAAGACCACTGGCGAACTCGTAAATAGGTGGAAGATGGATGTGTTTTTGGTTGTATGAAAAAGTCATGGCAAGCTTGTAATTCATGGGAATATGGGGCTTATCTTTGGGTGCACCACAAAACACCCCAAACCACACTCCCACCCATTCCCAAGTGGGCCCCACCTTGAAAATGTGGCCAACCCGTGGCCACATCTATACCCACCTTGTTATCCTAATATGAGTTTGCACGTGGGCAAACTCCCCTATTTGTAATGTACACTAAAATTACTCGTGCACACAGTGCACAGAACAAAAACCACACACGAAGAGGATGCGGTGCACACGCGCAACCGAAAAAGAATGAGAAATGTTGGTGTGTGTGATGGTATCGTCGGGAGGTAAAAGGTGCAAAATCGTGGGGTTAAAATGCAAAAAAAACTTGGGGGTGGCAAACATGTAAATAAGCGGGTGATTTTTGGTTTTTTGGGGTGAATGTCAAACTTGTAAATAAGTGAGTTTGTGGGGCGTTTTTTTGGGTTTTTAGGGGATGGCAACCATGTAAATAAGTGGCTTAAGGGGTTATTTTTTGGGTAAGGTAGAGGGTGAGGTGGAGGAGGTTGTCCCATGCGATGTGACATTAGAAATTACTTTTGATCGTTGATGAGTCCAACTCTGATGTCATGCTTTGACATCTTCCATTAATTTAATATTAAAATTACTTTTAGCATGAATGATTGAAATATTTAAATTGATATCATTAAATTGTGTAGTTAGGTTAAGCGCTATGCATGCAGTGAGATACAAGACTAAACTGATATGTGGCTCAATGTTGGAAATTATTGCAAATTGATACATGACTTGCGCACTTTTTGGAAACATGAACTGAGATGATAACTTGATGCATAGAATATCTAACTGCGTAAATTAAGTGATGTGACCCTTGGACTTTTTGAGAGACTATGTCTCATTCTAGTATTTAAAATGCATGCTAAGTAATCAGCACAACAAGAACTAGAATGATACAAATGGTACAATCTTGAGTTAATTTTTAACACATCAAACCTATGACATGTAAACTTTGCAATCAAGATAACTAGAGAACAATTACGGTACTCGGACAATGCACCTGACACTAAACTGACACTTAAACATTACACTTGATTCACTTATTGGGATTTGAAAAAACTCATAATAGAAAGGGTGTGCGAGCGACTAGAGCCATGATTCATCACAGTTTCTTAGTGGATCCTGACGCAGTTTCTTGATATCCGAACGGGTTCCCTTCACAATATTTTGTTAGACCAGTCACAGTTATGTCGTATGGGTCCTGGTCCCTTTCGCAGTTTCAGTTTGGACTCGGCCCATGTGAGCACCCTCATGGTACAAGGTGGACTCTGATTTGTATATCGTACTCTCTATTATGAGTCACAGCTTATAATGGTATAACTAAACTATAAATGAAACTTTCACACTAATAACATGGAATCATTGGTAAATCTTGTCACTTGTATGATTTACATTATTTATTATGCATACTTGTCATTTTTACCGTTTCTTTGTATTAGATGTAATATACGCTGAGCTAGCGGTGTTTTCATTTATTGCTTTCCGTTAGGTGCTAAACAGGTATATAAGAAGGCTTCAGTGTTTGAGGATTAGCTATAGACTTCAAACTTCACTGTGTAGTATGCAGAGTTCGAAGAATACACATACATGTATGTCGGTATATTCCTGCCTTTTCATATATTGTTTTCGTGGATAACTTGCAAAACCTACTTTACACGAAAACGGTCATGTTTCCACTAACCGGGGGTGACAAGTTAAACTCATTAAATAAAATCCTAATTTAATCACAAATTAAATTTCAAAATACGAATCATTCAAATTAAATTTAAACAAAATCAATCTTTAAAATCAAATTAGAAATCCAAATCAAATATCAATTGTAATCTAAATAAAACTAATACCAAAGCCGACAAATTTACATCCAATAACCTACCTATTTAATCTTGATCTAATCTCAAATTAAATTTCAAATTTAAATCTTCAAATTTAAATTTCAAATTTTAGAAAATATTTAAAATTATATTAAAAATAAAATATGATTTCAAAATCAAATTAAATCCTAATTAATTTTAAGTTCAATTTCAAATTTTGAACATTCAAATTTAAATTTTAAGACTTAGGACTTATTTAAAGCTGGATTGAAAACATAATTTGTTTTAAAAATTAAATCAAATTTTAACTAACTAAATCTAAGTCAAATTAACCAACCCAATATCTAACTATATATATGTGTGTATGTATAATAGAATCTACACACATCTCCCTCTCTTCTCTATTTTCTCTGGAGAGAGGCTGCTACCATCTTCCTTTATTTATTTCTTAAATGGTAGATTACCTATGTTTTTTCAAATTTCAGTTTTCTTGATTTTATAGGAAAGAAATTATATAAAAATTAGTTTTTTGAAGGATTTGATTCAAGAATTGTTGAACATGTATGTTCCTTAAATTTGTATATTTTCTGTCTGTTTTGATTTTAATTTTAGTTTAAAGCTAATTTAAAAGAAACTTTGTATAAAAGTTAAAAAATTTAAGAAATTTATTCAAAAAAATTGTTAGGCCATGCTTTATGTTTTGATTCTCTTCATACAAATTTTCATGCTATTTAGTCTTGGTAATGAGTTTTGATTGAGAGGGTTATAAACTTTAGTTTTGGGACATGATTATGTTATGATTTATTTAAATTGGCATTTTAATTGATTTTTCATAAAATGTTATACCTTGGTCATACTTATCGAAATTAGAAAGTTTTTTATGATTTAAAATTAATTCTTGTATAATTCATAAGTAACTGAAATAATGAACTTGATAATAGTGCTCGAATCGTTGTTTAGTTAAGCCATGGAAATTAGTTAATATTAGCCAAGATAATTAAATTATTAATGAAAATATTGTAGCATGTTTGCTATAGCATGATCATGGATAACATAGCATTGTGATTGGCAAAGTATCATCAATTTTAGAGACATTGTATGCTTCATTCAATCTTTATATAGATAATTGGTGTAACACTAAACCAAAAATATATAATAGTTACATGACACACGAGGTATGGGAAACGTCTTAAAACTAAGGGTTCGGGAGCAACGAAGGTCCTCAATGACCACACCTAGCCTTGGGTGTGGGAAGGTACAAATAGACACTACAAATTATAACCCGAACAGTATAGCACGGATGGTAACTGTTAGTGAAGGTTCCGACCTATGATTTCCAATCCCGATCAGAAATCGTTGAGAAGGTTACAACCCACCGATGTAGTCCGGTGCTACACCATGCAGGAAAGATATTGGTCCATATTAATCGATGTTCCAATCAAACAAAAGACCTGAATTGCATATAATACCTTAAGACATAAGTTACACGTTAGACTAATATCATCATACTAGTATAATATATGACACCATAGACTATTATCTACATACAGCACTTGACACCATAGACTAGGATCATGATACTGTGCTTGACACCATAGACTAGAGGTATTAGTTGGTATTAATTTTATTCTCAGTTAACGTATTCATTCACTGATTTATGATGCAATTGATGTATCGTCATGCTTATCATATTATTGCATAGACAAGTCATTTGGTGATGATTTATGTTTTTTAATTGCTAAATAATTAAACGATTTAAAAAATAAAGTTATTTTTCTTGAGAAAATTATTGATTTATGTTTTTTAAAATTGCTAAATATATAAACATTTTTTTTAAAATGTAAATTATTTAAATTATTTGTTTATGGAACATGTGAATCTCGCTAACAACATTCTCTTTTGTTGAATGTTGTTAGTTTTTGAATTCAAGACTAACGTTGTTTTGATGATGATCAATACATTATGTTAGTATGCTAATCAATATTATGTTTTAGTCTCAGTTTATCTTAATGATTATATGTTGATGAGACAAAGCATAATACTTGGAGGATGATGCAATTGATATCTTAAATACCTCCAAGAGTGATGAAGTGCTCAAGCTTAGATGAAGTCGTGAAGATCATCTAATGAAGCCAAGCATGGAGCATGATGATGGATGAACATCTAGAGGAGTAATGTCAAAACTTGGAGCTTGATGAAGAGAAGCTCATCAAGAGGTGCCAAAGCTTGGAAGATGTTGGGGAGCATCAAGGTATCATGAGCTTGAAGACTTAGACTCTAGGAGATGCAAAATGTAATCCAAGTAATTTCAATTACTTGCATTTCTCTTTTTGTGTCTAGGATTATTGTAATGCCTTGATAGATATTCTACTCATTCATGCATATGCATATAACCATCTTAGTTAGGATTATCATAGAATCCAATCCAATAGGTTCATCATGCCAAATGACTCAATTGGAGTCTATGGCTCTCCTACAGGCGACTACTGAAAGGACAAGCGACTGGGTGATTCCAGGCGTCTGGCCAGCCTTCTACAGTCGGCTGTTGTGCACTAACTCAAGTCAACTTTTATTGACTATATCTTGAGCTACTGGAGACAGACGACTGACGTTCACTGTACAGGTGCTTGTCTTCCATCAGGCGCCTTAGATTTGTTCTACAGTCGTATGTGTGTCAACGTGCATAACTTGCATTTTCTAGGTTTCAATCCACTTTGCAAGTCAGTCGACCGATGAGAGGTTTTCAGTCGCCTGTCAAATTACATGCACCTAAGAATTGGTCATCTATCATATGAAAGCGCTAGGGCAAAAGTCGCATTTTTCATGCTCCATTTCCATCCTATGTGACAGTCGCCTGCTGAAGGTTATTCATGCGCCTGCACCTTGTATAGGCGCCTGTGTAGTATTCTACAGTCACCTGTCCTGACTCCAATTATAGACGTTGGGATTTTTATAGCCGTTGACCAATCGACTGTCTGTTGTTCATCAGTCGACTGTCTCTGCCGTAAACTGCCAAAAACTAACCGTTGCAGATTTCTTCCCTTTGGTTTTTTGGTTGGATTTATGTGCTCTTCTTGGCTTCCTATATATATGAGTTGGCTTAGTTCATTTAGAACTCTTGAAAGACTTAGATCATTTAATCTCTTCTCTAAGCAACTCATCCCTCATTTCCCCTTAGAGCTTCACTCTTATGCTATAGCATCTAAGCTCTAGTAAATTTCTCCAATGGATTTTCAATCTCATTACTTTCTTGGAGAACGTCTTTCCTCTCTTCATTCATACACTCGAGTGAGAAGTGTTAGGGTTCATTCCTAGAAGAAAGAAAGATCGACAAGTGCAATCAAAGCAAATCTCTAGCACTTGGGCATCCACACTTGCATGTCTTCTTCATCGCATTGGTAAGATCATTTCAAGGCACATGTAAGTGTTATTTCGTTTCATCTTTTGTGAAACCCCTAATTCTCTTTGTGTGAATTAGTCACTCTCTTTGTAAGAGTTACTCTCTGTGTGAGAGCAATAGTCTCTCTGTGTGAGAGCAAAGATATCTCTTTATGGGAATCCAAAATCCTCTGTGTGAAGTATCTCTGTGTAAGATGTATTCACTACCTTGTGTAGAATTATAGTGGATATTGGTATGGCTAGACGTACCCAAGTTTGGGGAACCACGGTAAAATCTTGTGTTTGCGAGTGTTGTTGAGCATGCTCTTTAATTTCTGCTGCTTATTGTGCATTAATTTCAGTAACTTTTAATTAAGTACTTTGCTTGCCTTTACACTATCACCCCCCCTCAAGTGTGTGTGCAACCCCGCAGGGTCCAAACAAGTGGTTTGGTGGCTTTGGCAAGCATGACTTCTAAGTCTCAAAAACATCTCTCCATTCCTCCCATCTTCAAAGGCAAACAGTTCTCAATATGGAGGAAGAACTTGTTCCATTGGCTTGATATGCAAGAGTAGTCAAAGATTATTACCTCGGATGCCTCATGTTTAGAATGCCTTGCTCAATGCCATCTCTCCGAAAATTGCAAAGAAAGTAAGTGATATAGAGACGACATATGAGATATGGAATTATCTTGATGAAGAATATGGTGGAGAGGAATCTTGCGATGATGAGAGCATCAATGGCAATGAGGTATCTCACAACTCTTTCGTTTCTCAATGCAATAAATTAAATGATAATTATAATGCGTTGTTAGTTGAATATAACTCTCTCAAAGCGAAAAACAACAAGCTTGATAAAGAAGCTCGCATACATACTTCTTAATCATCCAAACCTCGTGATGATACACAAACCATTGCATTGAATCAAGAAAAGATTGCTCTTGATTCTCATGTGTGCATGTTGAGCAAATAGAACGACTCTCTTAAAGCTCGTATTGAGTATGATCATGATTTTCACAAATCTGTGAATGAGAGTCTGTATGCATCGCATAATGTTGAACTTAATTCTTTGCATACCGAGAAAGATACTCTTCTTTCTCAATTGAGTGCCTTGAGAGATGAGAATGCTTGTCTCAAACTCCAAATGGAGAAGATGCACTCGGAGTGTGATTACAACATTTTGATAGATGAGAAATTGGCTCTCAAGTCAAAATGTTGTGAACTTAGATCATTTCTATCCAAGAGGGATGACAACATTTCTTCTCTTTGGAAGAAATTTGAGCTATTATCTACTCAAATTGAAAATTTCAAATTGAGCAAGGACAAGGTTTTGGGATCCTCTTCATTGAAGGTGAACAACAAAGCTCTTCTCTTAGAAGTACCCAAATACATTTTATAGGGAGCATTCTAATGAGAAAGGCATATCCAACTCTTTTGGCCTAAAATCAACTATTATTTCTAAGCCAAAGAGAAATCATGCATTTTTTGTATTCTGGTCTTGCATATATTAAGAAACCTATTCAAAAACATGATGATATGAATGCTTTTTCTTTGAATGCTATGCATGATGTTTCTACTCATAGAAAATCTTATTATTGCTTGCATGCTAGAATTGATGATAAACTTTTGCATGCTTCACATGTTCCTAGCATGGTAGAAATGCTTATGTGAATGTTTCTAATGCTAAATTGCATGTTTCATACACGGAGCACACCAATGTTTATGTTCCACCTCATAAGAATTCACACTCACCGCCTACTCATAAGAAAAGGCAAGACGGGCAGTTGGTTGCTCTCAGATTTCTTCATGGTTGAGGACTAACCTGATTCCGTAAAGTCCGACATCTTAGACAAAAAAGAGCTGTCATCATTTGCTCCTCGGATATATTATGATGTCTGTGAATCTAACTCCAATGAGGTTGTTGATGAGAATGCGAATGATGCATTTGTTTCTAAAAGTAACACACCAAATCAGGTGAGTAATGTCCATGTTAGCTTCACACCTGCTTGTGGTGGATATCATGGTAGAGGTCATGGCGGATTTCATGATAAAGAAGATCATGGTAGAGCTCCTGGAATAGCTCCTGGAAGAACATAGAGTTGCATTCATTACAGCAAGAACAATCACATTCATGACTATTGTTGGGTAGGTGACCATCATGTATTGTGATTGTTATTTCTGGGTATTGCGACTACAAGATGACATCGGTTCTACAGTTGATCCTACTGAGCAACCTACTGTTCATGCATTTGGAGAAGAATATTCTCACTCACTGTTATCATATCTGGCTGCATAAAAGGTATCGACTCCAATTGCATCTTTACCACATAAAAATTACCGATAATATATTTTTCATTTGGTTCTACTTCTCAACTTTTGGTCATTGTCTTAAAGGGAACTGATAATGTCAGGTGCACAGTCTCTCTTATGCAGTATGATATCTTCTGTTAACTTGGCTGATGAATCTCCAAATACAGTTAGTGCCATATGATCATGGTTATGGAACAAGGTTGCAGAAAATAGCGGCACCTCGCCGCAATGCGTAGACATGGCTTAGGCTACAAAAGATGGAAAAATATGCCAATAAAAAAGTGAGACAAAATCATAATAATAGAGAAAAAATGAAAAATGACAAAAAATATAAAGGGAAAATTAAACTAATATCTTTTTGATTAATATTATTGACTTATAAAATTGATATCAATAATTCAACACAAGAAGATTATTCATAAAATATAACATGTTCACAATCTTAAAGCGGGGCTAAAGCACTTCAAAAAGCAAAGAGGCTAAGCGGTGGCTTAGTTTATTGGGATTTTTGCAACCATACACAAGATTCATAAATCTTATACCCTCTATTTGTTTATCGTTAGTTTTCTTTGCTTCTTGTTTTTTCCACTTAATCTTTTGTTAAAAATTTACTAAAAACATTCAGCTCTCGGTTACATTTTCTTCAACTTATGTTGTTTTTCAGGATTTGAGGTCAAAGAAGACGATTGACAAAGAGCACAAGTCCAATGATCTCTACTATCTTAAGTCTCATACTGCCTGCTTAGCCATAGTTCTTTGCTACAATATCATTGTATAGGCCATTCGTTATTAAGCAATTTGAAGTTGGTTCCTATTTAGGTCATTTGCAAAGTCATGTAAGTATGTGAAACTTCATGTATTGAATAACATGGTGTCAATAAACAAGCTTCTGGTCCTCTTATTTTCGTTCAATTAGACATTTGGGGTCCACGTTGCGCTTCCTTAAAGTTAGGCTTTAGATATTTTGTTGCATTTGTAGATGATTTTCTCATGTTACAAAGCCCTATATAATGAAAGATTGTTCTAATGTCTCAATTTTTTGTTCTTTATACTCTGAAATTCAAGCTCATTTTATTGTTACTATGAGAATTCTTTGGAGTAATGCAAAAAAAGAACAATTTTCATAATCTTTTCACAAGTTTAAGATTGTCCATGAAATTTTTCATCAGTCACCTTGTTCATATGCTCCACTACAAAATTAGATGGCATAACAAAAAAGTAAACATCTTTTAGAAGTTAATAGAGCCTTATTTTAAATAAGCGTTCCTAATATTTTTTCCAGTTATGTCGTTCACACGTGTTTTTATGAAAAATCAAATGTCATCACCTGTTTTACATGGTAAATATTCACATTGGCTCCCTTTTCTCGTGAGCATATTTCAGTTACCACCTAAAATATTTGATTGTAAATGTTTTGTTGATGAGCATGACCCTCAGATAGACTAGTTTACTCCTCGAGCAATTAAATACATCTTTTTAAGATATGCACATACATAAACAGGACATGTGTTATAGTCACACACTTCATCTTTTCTTTATTAGTATGGATGCCATTTTGAGCCTACTCCATATTTCTCGTCTTCTATAATTCATCGGATCTTGCTAAGTTGCGTATGCTTCTTGTACATATCTTATCTCACCTTCTACCTCACAGCCACCACTGGACACAACTGTCTTCACAGCCACCAATCGTCAAGTCAGCTTCATAAGTTCTATTTTCATTTTGATGTGTCTAATCTTCAGGTTATTGGTATTAAAAAAGAAAGTTGTTTCTGACCATGGAGACTCAAATTAATTCATTACCTTAGAATCATAATGAATTAGAAATTTTAATGTAAATGAGCATGCAGTTCTATCCTATTTTGCACTTTGCTTTCTATTATAACTTGTCTTCATCATATTCTTTGCTTGTCGCTTCTCTTGCTAACATCGGTAAACCAAAGAATATTAAAAAAGGCTTTATGTCCCTCGGATGGAAAGCTACAATGAATAATGAGATGCTAACATTGCAAATCTATTGTTGCTTGTCGTTGGTCTATACTATCAAAATTTATATTAATGGTACTGTTAAGAAGTTGACATGTTGTCAGGTTGCTAAAGGCTATAATTAGATTTATGGCATTAATTATTCTAAGACCTTTCCTCCTATCACCAAGATCTCATCGGTTAGACTACTAATTTCATCGATATCGGCATTTTCCTGGTAATTACATAAACTTGATATCAAATATGCATTTTTTTTCACCATG
This sequence comes from Scilla litardierei, assembly GCA_030789695.1. Taxonomy (NCBI): domain Eukaryota; kingdom Viridiplantae; phylum Streptophyta; class Magnoliopsida; order Asparagales; family Asparagaceae; genus Scilla; species Scilla litardierei. Next base: position 474,375,020 of record CM061142.1, read on the forward strand.
ATCTTTATGAGGAAGTGTACAGGTATACATAGAGCAAGCTCCTGGTTCTATTGTTTAGGCTGGTTTGGATTGTTTTGTCTCAAAAACTCCTTGTACGATCTCAAATAGTGTCCACGATCATAATTTAACAGATTGAGTAGCGGTTGTTATTGAGTTCAAAATGCAACGACGTAAAAGATCATTATGTCTCTTTTGAAACAGATCCATGGGTGGTATACTGTTTGTGTTGTTAACTTGTTTGTGAATGACAAAGGTATACACCAGTTGATAATATTTTTACATACAAAGTTTAAAACAAAGAACTTAGGCTAGCTGCTATATTTATTAAGAACTAACGTTAATCAATCTCATCATGGTATTTTTCTTGTCCAAAAGGAAATATGTACTTAATTTGTTGACTAAGATAGAGATATTTGCTTGCTAACTCATTGTAATGGGCCTAACCGAAATCTTATATTTTTGTATATAAATAAATTGTTAAAATTTTATATTCTGTTCAATTTTAATTTTTAAACTTTTTTGAATCTTTCTGAATTTTATTTGGATCTGTAATTCAAATTTAAAACAAACCCATTAACCCAAAACATGTTAACCCTTTGAACTCAATGAACCTAATTAAACCCCACTAACCCACTAATAACTCATAATAACTAAGTATGTAATTCAATTATTAAATAAATTAAATTAATAAATACACATATATATACACATTTGTCTTAATTCTCACCTCTCTCTCCTCTATTCATTTTCATTTTTCTAGTCTTTTTCTTCATCTATCTCCCGCTATCAGGCTATCGCCGCCCTCCCCGATCTCACTCCTTCCCTGATTGCTCGCATGCACATTGTGTAACTGCTGCCAACCATCAAACACCCACGATATCCATGTTATACCTCATCATCTTCCTCATGTAACCATTTCTCTGCTCTCTATAAAACCGCTAAACGTAAAAATCTCCCTCTCATGCTCAAATCACCCTCCTTCCCTCATATCTCTCTCCTACTCTCAGATCTTGTGATCTTTTTCGCGTGCTGTCAAATCTCTCACTTCCTCTCTCCGAGCAGCAATAGAAGCAGTAGCAGCAACCGCAATTGAACATCGACAGACGACAAGACACCCTATCATTGTTTCTGTTTATCTCATTCTTCAATTTCAAGTAGATTCCCTTAATTTTGTTTATGTCCTCAACAAACTCAGTCGATGATTGAATTGAATGTTTTGGAGTTCAAATTCTTGGGTTGTGAGGGGGTATTAGTTTTGGCTTGATGTACGGCTTTTTGTTGTTCCATTTGGTGTTGTTTTGCCATTCAATTTGATGTTGGGGGATTTCGGTTGGCTTTATTAGGGTTGTTTTATCCGTTGGCTTGTTGTTGGGGTTTCGGTTTGCTTTATTAAGGATGTATTAAGTCTTGGTTGCTAATTGGGGCTTCATGTTGCTTTTGTAGGTTCAGTTTTACCTAAGGGCTGATCTTGCTCAGTATTTAGGTTTTCCTACTATTTTGTGGGGTTTGAACTTACCTAAAAGGTTGTTTGCCCTGTTTGAGGCACTAACGTCCTACAATGCTCAGTTCGGTGTTTTGATCTCGGAGATGTTCCTTCTTGGTCTATAGCCTTTGGTCATGCTCTGTTGTGATCTTTTCTGGCCTCTGTTTTGTATCTCTAGTATATCATAACTAAGTGCTTTGATTCATGATAATGTAATCTTGTCCATGTGTCGTTTGAGATAAGTTCAAGGTTTTGATCTCAAATTCTTGGAGCTAATCTTGAGATATGATGGTATTTGACCCTTGATGGCTTTGACCTAACCATGTATTTGGGATGCTAAGCTGCTTGGGACATGTTATTGGCATAGATGATAAGAACTTGATTAACTGATTCTTAGTGTCAACCCCCTTGCAATTATGATTTGGGCTATGAGATTGTTGATTTATCAGTTAAGTTGGTTAAATTAGTAATATGACTGTCCATATTGCTTATATTGTTGCTTGCCCATGTTATACTCGGTTATGAATGCCATTAATTTGCATTTCCTTGTATGCATAGGCCCAATAACACCCGTAAGGATTACTATATGTCATCTAGCCACCTTGGGTATGACATTAAGACTATCTCACCCTTTCAATGATATGCACGCGTGTCCCTACAGCCATGCTATCAAAACTTGATCATAACATGTAATTAAATGTTTTTGTAAAATAAATGGACAAGTTGAAGTTTAACTTTAAAGGTAAAGTGCTTAGTAATGTTCTCTACTCGTTCATGCGTTTAGTATTCTTTCTTTGTACATGCCACTGCATATATATATATTGTATTTGCCGCGTGATATTGCACCGCATATATTTATTGAACCTACCAATGTACTCGATTACCATATCTGGTTACATGATCATAATACTATATCTGACATTGTTCCCGATTACCATACTTGATTACATGATATTGTACATGCTCATTATATTGGACAATGTATACTTATCTGACACTTGGTGATGGTAAACTTATTGTCATAGAAGGTGCGAGAGCAATCAGAGATCATTCATCTATTACGATACTTGACTATATTTGACCATACTGTTGGTTCTTGGCTTCAAGGCCAATGTTGTTTTGATGATAATCAACATTCATCTCATTTGTTTTAGTCTCAAATTAACAATTGTATTATCTTGATGAGGAGACAAAACAATAGGTGTTGGGATGATGGTTCAAGGCTTAGAGCAAAGCATTGCATGAAGACTTGAATATTCAAGAGTATTTTCATTTTATTCTTCATGAAATTTTGCTTCTTTTACTTAGAATATATGTAGCCTTGAAGATACACATACACTCACATTTGCATCATATCCATCTTAGGGTTCATTAGAAATCTTGTAGAACCCATCCCATTTGGTTTATTGCTGTAAACAAACTTGGGTGTGCATTTTAGAGCTCGGCAGACGCTTGGCGCAGGGACACCAGACGCCTGGCGTGTCAGCTTTCTGATCAGCTGAACATTGCCCAGTGGGCAGTCTCTTGATGGTCTATGACCAAACGTCTGCATAGTGATCCAGACGCCTGGTATATATACTTCAAGTGCATGTACAGTAGAGCCTATTTTTCTTCTGCTCTCTGTCTGGTTGGACACATATTTGTCAGCCGTCTGAAGAAGGATTCCTAGAAGCCTGAACAGTGTCCCAGACGCTTGAGTGGTGTACTCCAGACGTCTGGTTGCCTTGCGTTGGAACTTCTGCAATCTGTCTCTGACTTCAAACATGTGTCAGTTTCTCTGTAGTTAGAATTTCTTATCCATTCCAACCCCATGAGATTGCATTCCTTGCCAGCTTTCCAACGCATCTTAGATCAACTCAATCGGAGTTCATTTGTGTCAGTTATGACCATTTTGCTGATCTAGTGTTTTCTCGGTTGAGTCTGTTGCAAATTCTGCAATCTGTTTCTGACTTCAATCTACTGTCAGTTTTTCTATGGTTGAAATTTTTCATCCATTCTAAGCCCACCAGATTGCAAATCGTGTTAGCTTTCCAACGCATCTTGAATAACCTCAATCGAAGTTCGTTTGTGAATGTTATGAACGTTTTGGTGATCAAGTATTTTTCTGAGGAGTCTGTCAGACCAGACGTTGCACAACATCGGATCAGATGTATGGCCACTCTTCATCAGGTGCCTGGACCATCTCCATCAGGTGCTTGGTCAACCCCAAAAACTAGCCGTTGGGACTTTCGAGCTAGTCGTTTCTAGTCTGTTAGTCCGTTTGTGGGCTTTTTTGTGAGCTTATTTAAGCCAGTTTGAAGGGTTTTAGCATCTCTCCGTACTTATAGGAATCAGTTTGAGGGGTTATTCATTGAAGATGATTATTTTCCCGCTTTCTTCTCCTTCATCCAATGCATAATCTGGTGATGGTTTAACCCTAACATTAAGGAGAAGCTTCCAAATGCATAGATGCTCTACATCATCTAGCACTTGGTGATTTCAATCTGCATGCCTTCACACACATAGGTAATATCTATTCAAGGCATAGGTAAGATTGTTGTTTTTCGTTTCTTTTTGTTACGAAACCTAGTACTCGGGTTGTGAGTACATTGTGGGAGGTTACTCCATTTCCCGGTTAGGGGTTGTATCCCGGTTAAGGGTTGTACTCGATTAGAGTGTACCTAGGGGGGTTACTCCTTTTGGCACTTGTACTTCTGTAGTGGGAGAGTGCAACAAAGCATCAAGTTGTGGTGTTGGTTGTTTTGACCCGGGAAGGATTAGTAGAAAACATGAAGTTTGATTGCAACATGTGACTATAGAAGGATCACCGGGTAGGGACCCGAACCAGAATACGTCTCTTTGTTTGTGTTTACATTGGCGTATCTTTCTTTGTGGTTATTGGTGAGCACATTCTTTTTAATTTCCACTGCATATTGTGCGTTTAATTTTTAGTACCTTTTAATTACGCATATTGCTTGCCATTACACTATTTACGCTTCGTATAGTGTATGTTGTGTAGCCATAGGTCCCAACACATACTTGATTATCGTTATTGACCGTACTTGACCTGGATTAACGTACTGTGACAGGGTGATGCTCGTGTGTTGTATATTGTACCATCGGACATGAGCACATCACTAGATAATCAATATCATGATAGTATAGCTGTTATATCTAGACAATAATTAGCTACCGAACCCCGATTTACCATGCATACTTTTTATTGCTTTTGGATATGATCTCTATGATTCGCTTAAGATGATCCTTCTATTATTATATTTGTTTTATATTGTTGTTATTATTATTGTTGTTATTTGTATCTCCTTATTTTGGAAACCAACCTTGTGAAAGCTTACTAATGGTTCATTCTTAAAATGTTATATTAGCACCAGAAAACGAATTCATGAAGGACCCGAGTAGTCGCTGAGAAGCTTGGAGACCAGTACCAGCGAATAGCGCATTTTCTTTCCAGATATCAAGCATTTCCTTATCAGTCCAATTACTGCTTTCCTTATTGTCTTGGTACATGTCCAGCACTTTTCTTTCTAAATGTAATAAATAGTTGTCACAACCTGCATACCTTATAAGTCTAATACTTCATGTTTTAAAACATTAGGTTCTTGATGTAATAAAGTTTTTTATAAGTATTTCTCGCTGAGGAAATGCCGCATGACATGAGATTGCAGTCGTTTCCAACATTTTGTCCTTGATGTATTTAAATCCAACGTGGACCCGTCTCGTCTTATTCCATGTTAGGAAATGGGGCATGATACTCATTCATACTTATATGGATCTAAATACCAAGTTAAGGGCTATTACAAGTGAGTTGTTGAAGTTCCCATTTAAGTATTAAAGGTTGGTAGATAGAAACTATATCACTATAACACATTCAGATATATGTTTGTTGGAAGTGTTATAAATCAGTTTCTTGATGACCCTCAAATAACTTACTAGGATGCATTATGCATGCTCAAGGGTGAAGATTGTTACGTCAAGATCATAAAAATCTCCAAAATAAGTGTTACACTGATGCAAATGAAGCGGGTGGCCAATGATCAACGGTTTATCTGTGGCAATTTTGTTTTTGGTGGAGAAAACTTAGCGCCTAGAAAAAGTATGAAGCAACCAATAATCTATCGATCAAGTGCATAATCAAAATATAGAGCTATGGCAAATAACACATGTAAGTCGATATGGTTGAAATAATTATTTAGAGATCCACAGCCTTACAATAAAGTTGCAATCTACATTGCAAATAGTCCAGTATTTAATAAGTGAACAAAACATATAGATATTAACTGTTGCTTTGTTTAAAAAATATTTTGGATAAGGTGATTCAAATGGCACGTGTCAAATTGGATCCTCAAGTGGTCGATTTATTTACCGAACCTTTAAGTGGTTCCAAAGTAAAGTATATTTGTATCAAACTAGGAGCATATGATTGTGCTCTAGCTTGAAGAGGGCGGTTAGGTTATATTAGAATTATAAAGGGGTATATTTGTAATGTCATATTTCTTGAATAGTGTATATATATATACTTAAAGAGGATCTTTCTTTGAATCGAAGGTTTCTGAATTATATTTCTTGCTTCTATTGACACTGCTTTTGAAACCGTTGTCAACTCCTGTTAGGAAAAATATGGAAAAGGAAAAGTTACAAAACTTTCTCAAATCATGGCAGGAAAAATTTGGAAAAAGGAAAGTTTCAAGCCTATCCACGACATTCTACATATTCAGTAATTAAGAAATACAATGTATATATAGTTCATTTATTAGACCTTCATAGGATCATCCAACATATTGTATCTCTTACTATAATGAAAATCCTTAGGGATCTTCAGTTTGCGGATGAATTTGGTTTTAATTTGGTATCACAGCTTTCTCCATTCTCTGAAAAATAACAATTACAAATATGTTTGGAAATAGACAATTGCACTTGCATGTATTTAACAAGGAATGAGGTTTTGCTGAAATCACTTTGTTTCAGCCGTTTTGTATCGGTTTCGAATAGGGACAATACGAAACTGCCATAGAAATTCGGTTTCGGCTGGTTTCAGCTAAAACCAATTGAGTTCGATTGGTTTCAACCAAAACTTTCAGACAAAACTTCACTCCTTATAATAAAATATAGGTTTGAGTTTAAATACATGGACTCATTTGAGACATATACATAAAAATATTTATTAACGTTTTTAAAATTCTAAAAATTTATTGGAATTCTAAAATTATATTCTGAAATTTCTGAAAATTTATTGAAATTCTAAAATTATATTCTGAAAATTCTGAAAATTCTTTAAAATTCTAAAAAACTTTATTATAAATGCATTGTTATATAAGTATATGTATAAAAAATACATATAAATCCGAAACCAAAACTCAAAATGAAACCTACGAAACGGGAAAAACTCTTCGAAACCTAAAAAAATTTCAATAGCCGAAATAGAAACCAAAACTGAGCTCTCAAACATTGGCATTTAAAAAAACTTTAGCAACTGAAGAGTATAGTTCCAAATTTCCAAAAAATTTATAATGAAATTGTATCACACACGAATATTAAAGTTCAAATCATATGTATCTTCTTAACTAAAAGTGCATTTGCATGTGACAAACATTTTAGTATTCATGATAGTAACTATACGGAGGAATTTTGGGTGGCTAAGCATAAAAATGAGATACAGAAAAATTATCAGTAAGAGGTACATACACACTCAAACATTTGAAAATGACACATGTTCCTTACTCTTTTTACAAGCTTTGATAGCATATCTAATGTGGATAAAACTCTGCGTCCTTGAGTAAGCTGTGTCCTAAGGCAACATTCAGAACACAAACTGAGAACAAAACTCATATAGATTCAAAATTAACAACAGGAGTAATTTAACAGTTCATGTGGAATATAGGAAGCTAATATCTTGCTTATATATTTCATGAAACCATTCAAGTAAATTTTTAGAAAAATTCTCAAAGCAAGCCTATCGGGCACCAAAAATTCAAACTATTGATGAGGAATGAACTTAAACATAAATATTGATGAGGAATGAACTTAAGCTTGTTTACAAAATAGCTTTTTCCTATTTGACTCATCCCCCTCCCTCGATAACCCAAAAAGGGATATGCACAAAAGGGATGAACTTAATCTTGTTCCATAATAGATTTCTCCTATATGATCTTTCTTCCCTCTATCTCCATAATCCTAAAAGGGAGATGCACAAATGAATGATTTAAAGATAAGACAAGTGGCATAGATATGAGAACAAGAACTTAGAAATTAAGAAAAGAATGACCCTTCAAGTTAGGTTAGAAAACACATGTTTATCATAACAATATGACTGCAGTTAGGTCTTGAGTTAATAGAAGCTATTATATAACAGATAACTCCCTAGCAGCCAATGTAAGCATGTTCGCCTTTAAGGCTGTGAACTTGTGAGTAGCAATCAAACATTCTGAAGTAGTGTCCACCCAGCATTTTGCAGCTATTTTTCCAAAAAAATTACAACTAATCCATGTTTAGAACATTAACATCATAGACATATTTTAGAAGAATTAACGGTTAGTATGATAGGAACAAAGAAGAAACACCTTTTGAAGGTTCCTGATATCTTTGCACCAAATATGTCACTGGCTGCTGATGCAAAGCTACATTTCCTGATGGTTGAGATTTTTTCCACATATTCAATAACCTGAATGATGTGACCATTTGAAATGACATCAATCGTGGACAATAAAGTAAGCAAACAACTTCAGCATTGACATTACAAAAACAAAAGACAGGTAATACAGAGATGATACCACAGATGAAAACCTTTTTCTTTTCTTCTTTATCACCAGGGTGAAGGGCTTTGAAAGCTTGACGAAATGCACTATCATCGCAACCGGGCAATGTTGTCTTAAGCATTGCCATAGTTGCTTTGATTACCTGTGATGAAAGAGGCAAGAGGCACAGAATACACTTTAGAAGCATAAATATAAGTAAAAGAAATTGGACGATTTCATATGCCAAGTTAAAAAAAGAAACTCGACATATGAAAATGGTTACAGTTTATAAAATTATATTGGGTGCTTAAAGGCAAAGCATGGTATCAAACAAAATGCGCATATGCCCATTGACCAAAGAATTGAAGTTCGCAGTACACAGTGCAAAACATAGAATACATCAAAAAAGAATGATAATGAAAAGAAATGCATGTCACTGACAGCAGCACTGGTAGTAAGTAAACAATGAAGTTATGTTGTGTAGATGTAATGCAGTGGACTCACAAGGAGAGTCTCATGGAACCAAAAAATTTCTAAAAGAAAGTCAGACATAAACTTTTAAAAAGGGTTCTATTATAATTTTTCCATAAGTAAACTGCCCGTAACTTAAAAACAATGCATTCTAAAATATATATAATATGAAGTGATGCGTGTAAATGATGAACATAGTGTAGAACCAGGACCAGTCATCACCCTGTTTCACTCATCAAATTTCTTGGAAGTTTATGATGATTATCGTTAACAGAATAATGTCAATGTGCGCACGGAAAAATTTCCCACACTGACAGACATGTACATTATATATTTTTTTATTTTTTTACAGATTTGTTCTACACATCATGGATGATCAAAATAATAAAAAATCAAGTGATTCCAATGCTATTTGACTCTCTATCTGATTATTGCAAATTCAATAATTTCAAAAGAACTTTTTGTAACGAGTGGATCGAGGGTCAAATCTCCAAATGGCAACAACCTCAAAAAAATCATTGAAAAGTGATTTTTTTTATTGTCAGCGCAAGAAATATTATGTGCTAACAACACATATCCAGTTTACTCTATTGTTAAATGCCCACACATTTTGCCAATTCATGCAATAAAAAGTTAGCATGCCTATGGATCTGGAATAATACAGTAGATAATACAGACCCATTTAAAATTAAAAAATGAATAGTATCACAACACAAGCACATAAGCAATGTGCTTGGAACAATATCAAGCAGTCATCTTATTTGACTACATGTGAGAATATGTTAGCATATTTAACCATAGGACAACAATAATATGGCTAGACTGTGAGGACAAGACAGCATAAATTTGCAATGCAATTCTTCCAATTCTAAGTCAATGATTCCATGCACTAAAACGGGACAGATGTAAGCAACCTTCTTCCTGTAGAAAGCCACCCCATGAATGTTAAAAGGAATTTTTCTGTTGCGGAAGGCTGTCTGGAAAGCTTTGCCAGATATCTGCAAAACCTTAGTATGAAGCATCTAATAGAAACTTTGATTTCCCAAAAAAATCATAATATGGTGTTTACAATTTTACCTGTCTCCTATAGAGGATTGCAACATTGCTAAAGGAGCACCTGTCAACTGAGCAGTTAGATGTAATTTCTAAGATTTTGTCAATGACAAATGCACATTGAGCATCTTCGGTATGGCATTCTTTGATCGTAATCTGAAAGATATGAAGTACCAAACTGCTGAAGCACTAAGTTATAGAAGAATAATGGACAATTGCAATATAACTAAATTTATGGTCATGAAGCATAATCGTGGGAGGGATACCTTACAGCCAGCAGAGTTATCAGTCTCAACTTGTTTAAGTTGGCATCTTTTGACATTATGTTGTATAAGAGATGTTGCTGCCTCAACAATACATCGTGTGGAACGATAGTTCTTCTTCAATCTTATCTGTGATAACCAACATGGAAAAAGAGGTGGGAACAAAATTATATAAATTCAAATATTAGCTTCGGCACTCATCACATGCCAGCCAAATTCTATTGCTGATACAAAAAAGTTAGCAGAAAATATGAAATGAATTGATAGAGCAAAAGGAGAGACCTCCTTCAGAGTTGGAAAATCTTTACGAAACAAGTCAAATCCACAAGCATCAGCACCGTTGAAGCTGAATATTGACTGATGCCAAATAAGGAGAGAGAAATTTGAATAGGTCAAATTCCATAATGATGGCCACTTGCAAAAAAATACTAATGAGAAACCACCCAAAACCCAGCATTTATAATTACTATACGCCACTAAGAGAATAACTACAACGCAGAACGAACAAGAAAAGTGCACCTGGTCTTCATCACCGACAATAGTTATGTGACCATGAGAAGCAAGAAGCCTTAAAAAATGATATTGCATAGAACTTGTGTCCTGAAACTCATCTACTACCATGGCTTTCCATGTATCCAAGCATTCCTTATAAACTGAATGTGAAAAAGATAAAGTAACTGGCACTTTGGCATAAACAAAACTTAGCTTCATACAGCTATTATAGATTAAGCATAGTATATAACCTTCTGGGAAATCGGTTAGTAACTTCACTGACGAGCTGATAAAGTCGTGATAATCAAGAGCATTGCACTCTTTAAGTATGCAACTGTAGTGACCAAGGATCTCCGCCTGATTTAGATCACAAGGCTAGCACTGTAAAAGATCGCTAAAAGAGAATTTAAGCAGCATAAGTCACTCGTAAAATAGACATCTAGCTTACTCCTATATCATCACCCAGTTTTAAGCATTCTTCAGGTGTTTTCCCAGATGCCTTGGCCTGAAAGGAAAGATACAATAAGTAGGTATGAGCATGGAATGCTTATGTAACAGAAGTGTGATAAAATAATATATTCCAGTAAAAAACAAAAGTGTTCCAACCATGTACCCTTTTATTTTTAAGTTTGAACTACTCAAAAGTTTATCGTTTGCAGTATGCTAGCAAGTTTTACCTATAAACGCTTAAAAACTCAAAAGCACAGCTACCCACAGAAATTTTGGAAACGATAAAATATCCAAATAGATGTTTCACAAAAGACATATGTTGCTCAAAAACACTTTAATTTAAGACTCGCTTGATTGGTGCATGATTGTGTTGCAAATAGGTTGAAACCAATCAATTTTAGAAACTTGAACTGGGTGAGTAGATAAATGTAATGGATGATTAAAATGTTAAAGCCATCAAAAGGAGCAGAAGATGTTTAAAAAATAAATAAGTTTTAAGGTTTGTCCAGCTACCAATGAAAGGTTTCTGATTGAATTAATTTTCAACAGAATAATAGGAGAAATGTGCAAAATGAATTGAGGAAAATGGAAGGATCCCCATGACATTGACCCCCTTTGATATCTTACTTTAGGAATATATAGTCAACTATGTGTACATTGTGTAGACAGATAGACAGAATCCGTTGCAGTCTCATAATACTAGATCAAAAGAAAGAGGAGGAACAAAATTGAAGCCATGAATGGAGATACAAAAGATTTCCCTTCAGGAAGTTGGTTAATTACTTGCCTATCATCAACTTCACTCCTATTCAGTGTTCTAAATATCGGATATCGGTCGTGTATCAGCCTAAGAAATTTGATATCGAATTTCGGATATTGGGGATATATGAGGGAAATTGACTAAATATCGTAGTGTCATATCGGAGGCTTAAAAACGATGACATATGCAAGCATAAGCATAGATGTATATACGAAGATATAAACTATACTAACACAAATAAAAGTATGTTTTGGTTATACTTTTCAAAATAACTGAAAAAATTTCGATCGAATACCGGACGGCGAACCGCGATCGACTTTCGCCGGAAAATTTCGACTGACAGGCTGAGCGAAGCGGCATGAGAAGCAGGGCTACGTGAGGAGCAGAGCGGTGATTACGGCAAACTCGCGATTTTCTCCCAAAAATCCACTGGCCTCATGTTTTAACTGATGGATTTGGATCTGGTCGGATCCACTTTTCAGTGGACCCATCCGCTAACCGAACTTTTAAAAAATAATAAACAGCGGCTACATTTTAAAAGGAAATATCGGCGCAATATCGGTCCAAACCCGATATATCGATGATATTTCCCCAAATATCGGAAACCGCAATAAAACGGCCTATATCGTATCGGCCCAGTGATAATTCCGATATTGCAGCCGATATATCGGATATCGGACCGATATTTAGAACACTGCTCCTATTACGTAATCATCCATATTTTTTCCATGTTTAATGATAATTAATTTGTATTTGTTGGCTATAGGAAATTATTTAAGGCATTTAATGATAATTAAATTATAATTACAAGTAACAACTAATTAGTTTACAATTATTTATTTTGAATAAGGATTAATTGTAAAAATCATATAAAAGATGTTTAACATGTAAATAACATTACTTATGGGTTAATTGGAGAAAATTTTCTAATCAACCATAATTCCTTCCTTTTGTGATTATTTGAATCGCAACAAGAGCCGCCACTAAACGAAGAGATATATATATACACACACACATACATACATATATACCAAAAGTAAGAAGAAGAAGAGTAGAGGAGCAACCGCCTGCAAGTAGCAACAGAATCGGAAGAAAAGGAAAGGGGAAGAGAAAAAGAGAAAAGAAAGGAAAAGGAATATAATTCTTTCAAAAAGTAGGTTCTTGACTTTGTTTCTATCTCACCAGAATTACTATTATCATCTAAATATAATCAGAACTAGATCATCTAATTTTTTAGTATGATGTTTTATTCAATGATTTTCAAAAAAAAGTTCAACCATAGAATTTTCAGAAATTAAAAATCGGCCCTTTTAGCTTTTAGACCTTTGTAAAATTTCAGAAAATTTTTAAGAAAATCATTAAAATAAAGTATAAGTCATGAATTACGGTAACTTTCATGTTTCTAAATTAGTGTCTTAGTAGGATCATTACTCACAACCTTCTTTTACGTTAAAAATGTTATGAAAGAGAAACAGATTTGGAGAAGGGTTGAGGCTAGGAAACCCCTAGCCTCCTTTATATAGTATTCATAATGGGTACTCATGTGGGTGGATACCCAATAGGCCCAATGGGTCCTATTCATAACACTTCCCCTTATCCAACCAACGTGGTATACTCGACTTTGTGAATACTGAATGATTCATTAGTACTACTGAGTATCTTAAGGGGTGGATACTTCTGGATCCAAGTTAAGGGTAACTGCCTCGTTAAAAACCCTTAGCTATGGAAAACCCTGTGGGAAAAACCAATAGCGAAGGGAAAAGAGTACAGCACTCCATAACTTCCCCTGATTTGGGGATGTGTCGAGGGGTGTATACTTCTGGATCCAGAGTCAATGTGGTTGCCTCATTAAAACCTTGACTATGGAAAAACCCTGTGGGAAAAACCACTAGCCAAGGAAAAAGAGTACAACTCTACAGTTGACTCCCCCTAATCTGATCAAGCTTCAGGCTTGCAGATCTCCTATATATCTATACATTTATCTCCTATGTGTCTATACATCCATCTCATCTGCAACATTCCGAAAGCAAAATTAAAGTACAAACATCACACATCTATACAAGTTTCACTCATATAAGGAATTAGCTGAAACTAAAGGAGCGCTAGCAAACTTGGTAGACAGCTCCACGTCTCAATCGTCATTGTCTGCGAGGTACTTCGGGACCTGGCATTGTATGTTCTTGAACTGCTCCTTGGGTGATGGGCTTCTCGGAATGGTGGAAGGATGTAGACTTGGAAGGATTCTGTGTAGATCTTCAGGAGGTGGACGTCCCTTTTATGCCATTCATCGCGATGATCTGTAACCTGCATATGCAAATACATTTAACATAGAGGATTTTTCCTCGACCCTTGGAGATAGCGCAGAAGCTACATATCTCTGGTCCAGTGGCGCGTTGCAGGCGTTGCACTGTACCTGGCTAATAGCTATACTGCTAACGCTCAAAAGAGACGCATGCAGTTGGCCATGTAAAAGAGTGTTTCAAAGACACTTAAGGTACTTCTGGACCATATATATTCTTCCCCTCTTCCAGCTAACGGAAAGGGGTCTTTTAATGTATATCCATACAACCAAATAGGTGTATTTGGTGGAGAATGAATTTAATGTTTCTTCATCAATCTTCATTTTATGAAGTTTTCATCTTCGGGATGATTAATTAACGTCATCTTCAGGATGATAGTTCATTTCCAGGATAATAGTTCATCTTCGGGATGATTGTTCATCTTCAGGATGATTAATGTTCTGTAAGCCTAGAATTTATGCCTAGCTAGGGCTTTCATATCATATCATATCTGATAGATATGCTTTAACAGATATTTCGGTAATTTCTCTTCAGGAGATCCGATAATATTTTGAGTTATTAAAATAATCTCAATTCGTTTAATTTGCTCTCTTAAGAACAATATTGTTTTTAAGAGGTGCAAACAACAACCTTTTCGTATGAGTCCTTTAAGGATCTCTGTCTAGGTTGTCTTTCCTTTAATCATATTATCAATATGTGTCCCAAAAAGAAAGGAAAGTAAGAAAAAAAATTTGTACATGCAGTTGAAAGAAATTTTATATCGGTGATGTTGTCACATCCAATAGCAACATCAACCAAAAATTCCCTCTTTTTGCCATTCGTTGGGTTACGCCTTGACATAAACCAGACGATGCATCAGATTCATCTTGTAAGTGAGTTCAGCTCATCTTACTTGATTACTTCCTGGTTTGAGCGATTTATACCTCTAAAAACTATAGCAAATTAAAATGCTTATAGCTAACGATTTTATTTTAATTCTCCTTCAATACTCAGTTATCCCACAGGATTTGATATCATTTTTGATACCAGGACTTCAGGTCCAACACCTCATATTTCATAAGTGAGTCCAGCTCACCTTATTATTGCCTCATTCCACATTATTATAATTTGGCCAAATCTCTATCTTTGCTTCAGGCAAAGCAGAGTTGTGGAAATGATATTTTATATTTAACTGGCAAAATGAAATATGAGAGAATTTGTCGACAAAATGTGTTCTTTCTTGTCCAAAACTCACCCCGTACGTACTATAATCATTTGATTTCTCCCAGAGGTGTCTCCTTCACGACGCGTTAAAGAAGTGAAGGTTCTGGGACGGGTAAAGAATATGGACAGATCCAGAATTGGTCCTTAGCAACCAAGTTGCAATAAGGTTCTGGATTTGAGCTCACTTTCCTGTGGTGGTATTGTTTTTTCGGTCTCCAGGAGTAGATCTCTCTTTTTGGAGCCTAATGGTATGTCCTCTCATCCATTAAGGATATCCACTTCTGCTACTGGTGGATTGCATCCAATATATTTGGTATGTCAATCATAGCTGGATTTTTAGTAGCAGGGATGTGAAAGTTTTGACAATATCTATATTGTCAGTAACTATGTCTGATAACTGTTTTAACAGTTTCATAAGTGTGGATCTTCAAGATCTCATCACAATTCATGATAACCAGATCATAGGTATTAATGATTTAAATGGTCATTTGAGCTTCAGGCTCATGGATGATTGTAGTATTTCTGTTGAAACTGATTCTGGGACATTAAAGTTGTGAGGAATCTTCAGGATCTCATCAAATCTTTAAAATAGGATCATCGATGCACGTCTTAGGAGAAGTGAATTTGAATGCTTCCCCTGTTCAGAGTGCTCAGACTCTATTTATCTGGGATATTTACTTCCGATAAATAGTTCTGCATTTTGATGGTCTATAGTGGTGATATGGGGGTGTCTACTCATCATGGCACAATCTATAAGATGTGCTCTAAACGCTTCCCCCGTCAGGGGTTTTCGGAAATTGTTTATATGAGGTGATCAGACTCATATAAATAGGTTCTAAGGAGGCGTTTTGATGGTTTGCAATGTAATTGCATGTTCCCATGTGGTCACCTACAACTGGATTTTTAATGGATAAGAAATCCATTTAAATCATTTTAATGATTTATATTACCCATACTTGGGTGTGAACACAAGCTTCAGGGTGTTCGTTATTATTCTAGTTGTAAAACATTTAAATTTCCCAGTGTTATCCAAAGTTACCACCATTTTATAAAAGAATGTGGTTGGATAATGACCATTTATTTAGAGGATATATTGATGAGTACACCAAGGGTACATCATCAGTCCGGTTAAGGGAGTGGACGAAGCCTATTTATATCCCTTAAATACTCTCAAGAGACCTAAAGGTCTTCATTATCTTTAATGATGATGATATATCATCTTAAATTCATTTGAGGAAGTGGGGAGAGTCAAGGTCCATGTGAATGGAGATGATCTCATTATCATTTTTCCTTTTTGAATAGGACAATGAAAGTTTCACCCTTTTTGAAGAATCTTCGGGTTCGTCTGGTTGATGATGTCTTGCATCATCACTCCAGGGTGATATCGATCCAAAGTTGGTCGATTCTGGACACTTCTGGTGTTCCAAAATAATTCCTCTTTTGAATTTATGTGGCACTTTTGAAAAGTCCATTAAAATGCTCAAGTTAATTTTGTCCGGTAATAGTTGAACTGTGTTCAAAATGTGAAGGATTACATCTTCACTTTGACTATTGTGCGGATCATTTTGGGACAAAGCTTCAGGCTTCATTTATTTCTTGAGTCATTAGGGATTTCGTTTTGACGAATATCCTTTTTGAAACTGTATGCGTTTCAGAGAGTATATGGCATCCTCATTTTATTTTTTAGGGGTATTCAAGATAGCAAAACATACGCAGTAAAATAAAATGTATTAAGACTACAAGAGAATAATACTGGTGATAAGTCAACAAGTGACATAGTGTGATGTGTGCTCTTGAAAAACATACAACAATAATTATGCTCATTTAAGACTTATGTTATGACAATAGATTTGATTTCAAAGTTTATTTGTCCTCGGGGAATAGCTAAATATACATAGGGTCAATTAGACTTTCGTCGTTTGACTAGATATGTATGTATTTTTATATGGCATAAGTTAATGCACATTCATATTTGCAAAAACATTATGGCTCTTATCAGAACTTCCGGACTGATTTTGGCTTGCCATTGCTTACTCCATGTCGAGGTATATCGTATCTTCTCTTTCCCATTTAATCCAAGACTTCCCCTGTTTTGAGTTTTCCTTCTTTTTATTTCAGGTCATGTTTGATCCTGAACTTCCCCTGATTTCAATATTCCTTATTTATAAAGGACAATGAAAGTTAGTCTTGCTAAGGAGACATAAGCAGGGGTTTGAGCAAATTATTTATACTTCCACTTTTCTAATTAATAAGGGACTTTTAAAAAATCTATTTGAATGCTCGAGTATAGCTTCAGGCCTTTTACTTGAGTCGTTCAAATTTTATGTGGATAGTTTACCATGCTCAGAGGGGAACAAATACGTGGGTGCGTAATATATATCTCACTTATTCATTAAGCTACGACTTCAGGCGTATGCTTATATTCAAGGCTAGAAAAAAAAAATCTTTCCTTGTAAAAATAAATGAGAGTACTCTTTTAAAGAGTTTAGCGGTATTATGGAAAACTTCTGGTGTCCATATTGGATTATATAGATCATGGATCTTATATATCTGTTTACCGCAAAGTGTGCATCTTTTATAAAGATAGCAATTATAATTTTCGCATAAACCATCGTATTTATTTTATTAGGGACAGAGAGTGTGTTGACTTTT
The DNA here is from genome assembly GCA_030789695.1 of Scilla litardierei. NCBI lineage: Eukaryota > Viridiplantae > Streptophyta > Magnoliopsida > Asparagales > Asparagaceae > Scilla > Scilla litardierei. Next base: position 474,392,878 of record CM061142.1, read on the forward strand.
GATTTGATTTTGAACTTCAGGTTCATTTTGTCAAAGTGGATATTAAACTTTTTGAAATCATTATAGTCTTATTGTCATAAATATCGTCATATCATGAGCCCATCATACATATAATGTAAAACTTGTAAACTAAAGATTATGTTCAATTAAACTGAATTGAAACAAGTATGATGTGCACATGCTATTTCTATGCTGCAGGCATTTTTTAAAAAAAAACTTATCGCATGTATATAGTCTAGCAATATGCGTTGAAACTATATTAAAGTGATTTTAGCATGCTTTTTGACAGTTTCATTGTAACATTAACATGGTATTAAAATAATTAACATCCACGCAATTAATGCATAAGCAATGAAAATGAAAATGACTTAGGAATATGGGGATCAGCCAGCCGACACCGAAATAAAAAGAAGTACAGTCCGAAGTTACATCAAAAAATAGCATGAAAGAATAAAATACAACTCGGTAACTTCAGAGAGAAGCCCCTATCTTCATTGTGCGTATGCCTTCAGCTCCTTTTTTGTGTCCTTCGGTCTTCTTTTTACATTTATATCCTCACTTACAAATTTCTCTCAAAAAAAGAAAAATTGCAGGAAATTAAAAGGTGTCGGAAACCTGACTGATCCCTAAAAACATAGCCTAATTTGCACATCCACGCAGATAATATATTGGAAGCATACAACCACGCAGATAATCAATCACAGGCATGTAAAGATTAATTTAAATAATCTAAATTGTGACGTGCAAAAATTTATTTTGAAAAACTTTTACCTTTGATCCATATTTTAATGTTTTGTTTACCGCTTTAAAACCCTTTAAATTTTCTTTTAATTATTTTGGGCTTTTTAGGGCCACAAATAAAAGAAGAAAAATTATTTATGTAAATGGGCTAATTTTCTGGCCTTTTGGGCCATGAAAACAACACATTAGGGTTAATTTGGGCATCCCCCGAAAAATTGGCCCGTTTAGGGTTAGGGTTTCGGAAACCCTAGGGGGGGCCCGCGGCGTGTCGCCGCGACGGCTAGCCACGCAGGACGCGGCCGCCGTGGCGGCGACAGGCCGCGGCTGCGGGCCGCGGCCGCCGCAGCGGCGGGCCGCGGCACGGGGGCCGCGGCCTGCAAGCCGCGGCAACTGGCCGCGGCCTGAGGCCGCGGCGTGACAATCGCGCCGGCGGCGCTTGTGAAGCGCCGCCGTTGCGCCCTATGGGCGTGCGGATTTTTGGATCAAAGGTTGGGGGTAAAAACGGATTTTTCGAGTATTCAGATCGCTAAAAAACAGATTTTTATTGTTTTTAGGCATGCGAATCTAAAAAAATTGATTTTTACCGTGTTTTTAAACTTTTTGATCCTAAAACATGCAGATCTAACGTGAAAAGCAAGTTTAGATCTAAAAAGTTTTGATTTTTACCTCTAGATTCGACAAAGGAATCTAGTCGACGGTTAGTGAAGGATGCCCTTTTCGCTCCCCGTTGAGAAGATTACGATCTTTTTGATCTGAGCGATTGATGGATCTCCTTTCCCGTGAGCCGCCGTCTCCTCCTACGAGCGTGATCGTGCTGATAACGTGTTATGAAAGAGAAACAGATTTGGAGAAGGGTTGAGGCTAGGAAACCCCTAGCCTCCTTTATATAGTACGCATAATGGATACTCATGTGGGTGGATACCCAATAGGCCCAATGGGTCCTATTCATAACAAAAAAACAGTTTATAAACGCTATGTTTAACACAAGACTGGTGTATGTCAGGGAATATCTAAGACCATTGAGCATCCACGTATTCTTTTAGCAACAATTAGAGCACCTCAATTATGTAAGTAATGGATTTAAGTCTTTAGCTTGTAGTTCCATGATTTTCTAAATTGAGATATAAATTGGTGCATTTAAGTTATTAAAGAACATCGGTTTGAGATTTCACTCATGTTTTATAATGCGGCATTCGATTTTGTTGGTGCAAATACAAAGTAAGTTTTTAGTGTTGTTAGTTGTTTATTATGTGTATGAAGCCAGTAATTTGATGGAATTATTGCGTATCAGAGGAGGCACAGAAAGGGGTGGGTAGCTGAAAGCTAAGACCAGTGACATATTTGTAAATTTTGAGTCTTTTCGTAACTTGGTCTTTTTGAGTTTTTTGGTAATTTTTCCTTTTTCTGAGTTAGTATGTATATGTGGGTATGGGCCTAGAGATTCGCATGCTTGATTATTGAGAGAAACTTCTTAGAGGTTGAGAATTTTCTCTTTTAATAGGAGAGTGCGGCCGTCCTCTAGAATTGGTGGCTTGAGATAGCGGTCAACCTCTCGAACGTGGCCTTTATCTTCTTATTTTCAGTTTTTATTAAATAAAAATCAGACATTTCTTTTGGTTCCTATCAATTTGGTAACAGAACAGTATGATTCCATGGCGACAACGAGATCGAAGGATAAGTTCGAAGCTTTGGATGGCAATGAGGTTAAGGAATTGAAGAAATCTACGAACAAACTTAGGGCATCGTCGGATAAAATGTTTGAAGAGGTCATGCAAGCCCTAATAAAACAAGGTGAAGCCCTTGCGCAACAAAGTGTTTCCTTACAAACCGTTACAAACTGTAACTCGAGAGTTTATCAAGACAAAGGCGGTGAAAATTTCAGATTTGGACGACAATCCAAATATAGGACAAAAGACGAAGGCTTTGGAGATGGGGAATGAAAAAACAGATGAATACGTTGAGGGTTTACTCTCTGACGCCGACAGGGCCATGCGGCCCCAGCAGAGCACCAACTGGGGCGGACGACACATGCATGCAATAGACAGGGGCGCCCGGCCCCTGCAGTGTCCCTGCTAGGGTGCATGGGCCCTGCAATCATACTACAGGGGTGCATGGGCCCTGCAGTCACACTGTAGGGCCGCATCACCCATGTTGTGGTCCATCCAAACCGACGAGGGCCCCGAGACTTCCCAGCAACAGATTGGGACGCCGGCTGCCCAAGGATCACCTTCCAGAGCATGACGACAACTTGCGGGAGCCCCACGGCCCCCGATACGCTTCAGAGAGGCAACAGCGTGCACTTCTGGCCTATGAGGAGTATCCAAGGGACTACGGCAATGACTTGGACCCGGAAGAGGATAACCACTGTGTTGGAAAATTGTAACATTTGATTCTCTTGGAAAATTGTAACATTTGATTCTCTTTCTCATAAGATTTTGATGATACAAACACATATATTATCTGTGCACTAGTCATAACCCGTGCCCGTAGGGCACGACGAAGGTCGTCTCCTGGATGCAAAATCGAGGGGACATCCGGTTCACGGGCAAAATGGTGACGGGGCAGTCGTCTCCCGAGCGCAAGAACGACGAGAACAATCGTCTCTCGAACGCAACACTGACGGCGAAAAGAAACATCGATTCAGTCTTTGCAGTGACACAAAAGCAGGGAATAAAGCACAAAAAACACGGGTGAAAAGCGAAAAAGAGCGATTGCAAATCCGTAAATAAGGGGAAGATGATGGGTCTTTGGCTTTTATGAAAAAACATTGGCAAACTTGCAAATAAGGGGAATGTGGTGGGCTTTTTTTTGAGGTTCCACCAAAACACCCAACCCCACACCCAACCACTCACCCACACTACATTGGGCCCCACACTCTCCCAAATATTTTGTCCTAGTCATATGTTGATGCCATGTAAGACAAAGATTAAAAAATAGTCCTCATTTGTATAATAGATAGTCATAACCCATGCCCGCAGGCACGGTTCATTTAAGATTTCCACCGTAAAATCTTTGTTCCCTGAAAAATTATTTCCACATCCAAAATTTAACAGAATACTAAATTAGTGTAAAAATTTTTAGCGGAACAACAAATTAGCGTAAAAAAATTTAGCGGGCGCCGTCGGCGGAACAACAAACCTCGGGGTATTTTTACGGTATTTGTTGTTCCGCTAAATTACTTTACGCTAATTTTTTACGCTTTTTCCACTAAAGGGCATGGTTCAATTAAAATATTTTCCCTTAAAATATTGTATACATTAATTTTAAACGAATAAAAATAATTAAAACACAATAAGTATTATTTAATTCCTTCCAATAATTTTAGTTCACCCAAAATTTAGTTCCTTCAGTAAATTTAGAACCCAAAAAATTGTAGTTCTCTTAAAATTTATGTTACATCTAGACAAAACCCGTTCCTTATGAGCACGGTTAAAATATTATCCCCTCAAAATATTGGATCATTTAATTTTAAACAAACAATAGTAATTAAAGTGCAATAATTGATATTTAGTTTATCACAAAATTTTTAGGACCACCTAAAATTTAGATCCCTAAAAGAATTTGAAACCAAAAATTTTAGTTATCCAAAATTTAATTGCCTTCATGGTTAATCCAAAAATTTTAGTTTCCTCAAACTTTTTAGTTCTCTGAGAATTTAGCTTATCATAAAAAATTTCATTTCTCCCAAATTTTCTTAAATTCCTCCTTTTCCCTTTATTGTTTTAGAGTTTTTCTTGTTCTTTTTCTTTTAAATCTCAAAGTAGAAAATGCAATTTGCATGGGAGTAGTTTTGCAGGTGCACGTGAGCAAGCGATAAAGGGTACGTGGGAGGAGTCACATGAAAAGTAGTCTTAATGCTATAATTTTCTGCAGTGATTACGGTAATTGTTACCGCATAAAGGTGGGGGGGTGAGTTTAATTAGTGCGTTTATTTAATATTCTAATTAATTTGAGAATAATCATGATTGATTTTACTTATCCAGCTGTAGACATCAACAATACGGTCCATTGCACGAATGTTTTTATGAAGGGCATTTAAGAGGGATGCAGTTACACTGGAAGAGTTTTTTAAGCATTAAGGAATACTGTTACACTGGAAGTGTATCTTTTTATTTGTTTTTTTTCCTTTTCCGATGTATAAAAAAAGAATGTTTTTAACCTAATGGATGAGCATACAAAGAGAGATACTTTAGGTTGCTGCATTTGAGTGATGCGTGATTTAATAGCAGGACGGGGTTTTCCTCAAAACCCTCCCAAAATTTTTACGAATACTTATCTTAACTGTTTATTTCTCAAGATTAAATTGCAACCATTATTCTACCACCTCTTTTGTTCTGGTCAGTATATGCATTCAAAAATATCCCTCAAATAAATAATAGATAATAGATAAGACAACACATCATCATTAAGCTAAACAACAACATTATTAGTATTAAGGAAATGAATAACACCAAAACAACTTAATTATAATTAAGTTTAAATAAATATTGCATTATCATTTTAATATGAAACATTTGCTAGTAGCTTCAGCTATCAAAATCCAAATCAAGACAAAACAAAAACAAAGTTAACCCCTAAAACCCCACCAAACACTTTATCAAAAAAAACTGTGCAATCTCCTCCATAGACAATTATTTTTAAGAAAAGAGGACATTTCCATAAAGTAATTACATAAGCTAACAACGATCCATCTAGATGACACAAAACAAACCACCAAATGAAAACCACCACAAATAAAAATTAAAAATAAAAGATAGCAGGCTTCTTGTTGTAGCAAGCCAGGAGAAACAGTTCTTGAGTGAGCTTTTCAAAGCTGTCGTTGTTAAACAAAAGTGGTTGTGCAGCCAATCATGCATCTCACAACATGCTAGCTTTCTCTTGTTTCTTATACTTCACGGGCGACCCTTAAGCCAAGCCAAATTTTCTAATTACTGATTAGTAATAATAAATAAAAATATTTTACACATTCAAACAGTCTCATGTGATTAACCCCTGAAGACACGTCATCCCCTTCCAACCAACCTTATTCTGTAATTTTCTCTCCTAATTGATATCGGTCACCTTTGCCTTTCGGATTCGGTCGAGAACAGCAGAGCACCCAATGGCCCTCCTCGTTGCCCTCGTCATTTTGGAAGAGAACTTACTTTTGAGATCATCGATAGAGTCTTTGGATGACAGACCAAACCTCACACCATACCTCCTCGATCATCACCCACTTCATCCTCCCATCTGCTCTCGAATTCTCGATCATAAAGATAGTGATCTTTCTATACAGATTCAAACACCCCTATTTCTTGCTTCTCAATCTCCACCTTTATCTCTCCCTCGATCTCGTCCTCTCGTCCTCGGCTTTAGCCGCCGGCTGCCTTCTTGGAATCGACCTTGATCCCCAGCTCCACATCCCCATTACCTCGAGCTCGTTGGAGGACTTCTCGGGACAGAGGTGGAACTTGATGGCTGCCGACATCCTGCGGCTGTCAGCCTACGGCCCCGTGCGGTCCCAGTGGGACCCACACGCTAGGACCATGGAGGCTTTCGCGGTGTCGAGGGCGATGCATGGGGTGCTGTTCTGCTACTTGGGCGTCGGCGTTCTTCTTGCTGCAGGGGATGTGTACGACCACAGAGATGAAGGCGAGGAGGGATGGGTGGGGTTGGCCCTCACTGTAGAAGAAAGATTAAGATGTGAGAGGATGGCCTATGGATGGATGGCAGTTGCGGGGGATGCCATGCGGGGGAGGCCTGATCTTGGATCGAAAATGTATGGAGCAGCGGCCACGGGTGAGAATTCGGAGGGTGTTCATTGGACATTTTTGTGATTACTGATGAGAAGCAATGGAGGTGAGGATCAATATTTGTATAGAGAAAAGGGATTGGTTCTCATTGGACAGAGGATAGAGTTGCAGATCGATGAGCTGGATGATTTGTGTATATTATCATTTAAACTACTGCTAAGCTTGGCTGATCTAATGATGTGGGGGTAGTTTCACATTATATTAAATTAATTATGCTTTTTCCCTGAATTCTTTCACATTTTATTAAATTAATTATCCTCCCCCTACTCATTAAATGCCCAAGGACACGGATTCTTTTCCTGGATTTTTTTATTTCTATACTCCTGATTTCATTCCCTATGCAGTGGGCCCCGCGCTCAACAAATGAAACCTCACAGTCCCCATGCGTGAAAGGGCAAAGTGGCATGAGAGAGGAAAGTTGACATCAAAAGCATGTAATTGATTTGGTTTTGTATCAAACGGTTGACATGAACCTTGGAATAGTGAGCACTGCCCATTGATGAGAAAGGAGTATATCGGTGGGGTCCACTTTCCATTGATGAGAATCTTGGAAATTGTTATTGCTTTAAGTTTAGTTTACATGCTTTACGTTGGTAGCTTGTTAATGAATAATGATGGAAATTGTTAATGCTAACTACACACTTTAAAATTACAATCAATAACATTTGATTCTCTTGGAAAATTGTAACATTTGATTCTCTTTCTCATAAGATTTTGATGATACAAACACATATATTATCTGTGCATACTAACTCTCTCTATGCAGATAATCCATCTCAACATTATGGTTCAGCTCTACTCAAATATCAAGTCTTTTGCAAGAAGAATTGCAATCAAGATGAAGCTTAACTTTATTGTCATAATATGTATCTTCACACATGTTGTAATGATGTAATCATATTGTAATTTTTCTTTTTTTACTTCTTGCAAACTTAGATTGTTAAAGCCGTGATGATGAACTATCTTAGAAACTTAGGTTTCGCTCAAAAATTCTACGTTCTAACATTTTCTGGTCGACTAGAACTTTTCCATGGTCGACTAGATCCTTTGAATAAATTATATTCCTTAGTACTAGTCAACTAATACTTTTTCCTAGTTGATCACAGGTACTTCCAAGGGAACGTACTCCTCTCACACCGACGAAAATGCCCCAAGTTCCATGTCTTTCCTCTTTCTCCTCTTAGTCTCGAGTGTGGTATTATCATCCTCGCTCTCTGGTCCCAGGGTTGGGAGAGGGACCCCACAGAGGACGAATGATGAACCAGCGAAAATCCCCTCGGCAAGGGACCTCGAGATCCCCTCGCGGTCACCCTCCTTGAGAGTTTGGGTGCTCATAGTCCTCAACCCGATGGAAGTTACAGCCTTGAACTTCTTCCTTTCCCTTGCAGGACCGACAGACGGAATTTTTCTCTTCCCTTTCGGTCATGATGCGGATCGGAACTGACCGTCCCTGCAGCAAGGAGACATCAAAGTTTAGCGAAAGAACCAAGATTTCGAGCCGCCAATCCCAGAACGATACGCACCAACAACAGAATGAGCTTCACCGAGCTCTTCGACTCGCTCGACCGACATACCCTCCAGGGCGTGGATCGCATCTTTAGACAGTAGCAGGCTATGCATCCGAAGGGGAGCAGGCCGAGCGGCCAACCACTTCCACCACTCTATCTCATGCATTCTGCCATTTCCCTTGTATGACACCGGGCTCCCACTTGCACGGCCACTCGAATCGACGTGGTACCCATGCACCAGGGTTGGTGGGTCCTCTTCCGTCACTTTCCCAGTCTCCGTCGATCCTAAACCATTTCTCTTTCCAGCCCATGTGCGACGAGGGGATGTCCTTGTGAATCCTGGCAATCCAATTTTGACAACTGATGTAGTACTAGGTGTCCGAGCTCTTTTTTATCTCAAATACGACATGTGCGAGCTCTAGAGACATCCAGCCTTTGCCGTGAAGGGAAAACTTGGTGGCCGAGGCAATAAGGGCCATCAAGCTGCTTGGCGCCAGATTCGAGAGGTACAGAAATCTCCTCACCAAAAGATTGAAGGGAAGGCGGACCATCGCTTCCAAATGAACGACGCTTAGCATGATTACCCCAGAAGGAGGACAGTCGGGGTCATGTTCAATTCATTGGGAAGTTTCAAAACCACTGAGGAAGGAATCGCGTACCTTTTTTGGATCTGCCGCAAGTCTACCGCACCTGACTGAGGCACGAACTCCCCAGGCGCGGCACAGCAAATCATCATTAGCTATTTTCCCTCCCAAAATCTTGAGGCTAATGATTCGGGCGATGTCGATGTCCTGACTCGTATCAGCTCTGCCGACCATCAAACTTACAAAGAAGCGGGGATGGAAAGAACAGGATTATGAGGATAGGAGGATCGCGAGCTCTGTGAGGAAATGAAGGCGATGGTTTTTCAAAACACAAGCACAACCGACGGCGGCCCTTTTCCTTTTCTTTCCTCTACCCTCGCATGCGATAAAAGGGCTGGATTCGATCACGGCCGTCCAAGTCCTCTCTAACAAGAGCCGATCACAACCGTTCAAAACCCGCCATGAGACACATGTGCACCATAAATGCTCACCAGAAGAATTTCGACACATGGCGAAGACTTTTTTTCGAGGAAGCAGCGAGGTTGAAACCTTTAGCATAAAACTTGAAACCTCTTGGAAACATTAAAAACAAGTGAACAACACACTATGCACAACAATGAGAACAAGGTGCATTTGGAAGTAACGATACAGGACATCAGGACCACATTTGATTTTGTTTTGCCGGGCGAAGAATGATTTGTTGTTTTTGACCTAGAAAGAATGATTAGTTAACCAATACTTCATGTATCATATAATATGTCATGATCGTATCTTTATTTTTGACCTGCAAAAGAATGATTTCTTTATTTTTGACCTGCAAAAGAATGATTTCTTTATTTTCTAGAGTGAATGGTCGGGTAGGATAACAGAATCTCAATATCTACAAAACCATGACTCTCAAACTTTTTGTTTGCATGAAACTTTATGGTTTATCTCTTCAGATTACATGGAGTGTTCCTAATTTTAAATCTATACTTTTGTAACAGAAGTATAGGTATGAATTATGAACTTCAAAAACTAGAGCAATCTAGAAGTCAATATTTTTAGTATGAAATTATGAAAAGATAAAATAAACGACAGATCGTAAATGCAAGTAGAAATACAATAAACAGTTTTTTTATATCTAAATTATCTCTAGGAACAAGAAGCAATAAAAATAATGCCAAACAAGTGAGGTGTTATATAAGAAAGAGAAAAGTAGCGAGCAACTTCTATCTAAAATTAATGAAAGAATTGAGAATGCACATACTGAATTGTTGAAAGTCAAGGTCACAAAGAATGAGAAAATCATGTGCAAAGTCAAGAAAAACTCATAAAGCATAAAAACAAAATCTTCAAGCCCAATAGATAACAGTCACAAAGGATCAAAACAAACGGATCATTTCTTCTCATGCATGGGAAGAAATCAAGAAAAAGAAATAACTATATCTTCATACACCTAGAAATGTATGAAAACATAAGATGGATCAGAAATGTTATAGTTAATGAAAAATGTTTCGAGTGGAATGATTTAAAGGAGCAGAACCTGTACCTGAGTCACATATTTCTGCCACTTCTTAGACTTCTCCTTGAACATGTGTGCCACATCGCCACTAGTAAATTCGTCAGACTTATGACCAAGTTCTTGTTTTTCCTTTCTTCCCTCCTCCATTAAGCGTAGTGCCTCAATGACAGCTTTTCTTTGCTGCCCGTGGCCATATATTTGGAACTCTGGAGTGCGATCCAGCCTGTAGTGTGATCAAAAAAACAAGATAATAGAGTATGAGAAAGTCAAGCAGGCTTTGACAGAGGAGAAATCAGCAATTAGTACAATAAAGTATACTAAGACCAAGTAGTTTAAGATATCACATAGGAATCCCCCAAGGTTTATGCAGTTCTGACAGTTTGCCACAGCCTTAAAATGGTCTTTGCACATTGCAGCATATAGTGTCTTTGCACTTTGGTAATATTAGTACAAGATACAAGATTAAGCCCAGCTAACCCCAAAGGTTGAGCATACGAGATTTGATTTTGTCACGTCGTACAAAGTGAGGCAGCTACGTTTTCAAAAATATTAGTTTACAGAACATCCAAAAATAACCCTACATTTTAATAGCATAAACAGAAGAAAAATTCAAAATAAGAACTAAAACAAACAAAAACTGAAGTATTTAAAAATGTGGCTGCATTTAGAAGCCAGTCAAATATGGATAGACTTTTTTCGTAACCCTCATGCAACATAGGATTTTGCGCGATGTAAGTAGCAGACCAATTATCACAATACAAACCTCACATGAGGTGTGAACATAAAACCTATCTCAACTAGAATATCGCGTATCCATATGAGCTCACATGTGGTATTAGCCATAGCTCGATATTCTGATTTTGCATTCAGTCTGGACACGACACTTTGCTTCTTACTTTTTCTAGACATAAAATTTCCTCCAACTAAAACACAAAAGCCTATTGTTGATATCTTATCAATCAGACATCTTATCCAATCTGTGTTGCAAAACCGGACAATATGCGTATGCCAATAATAAGAATATACACGCACTTTGCCTGAAGAACTTTTTACATATCATAATATCCGGATCATGGCATCCCAATGACTCATCATTAGGGCAGACATAGACTTACAGCACTCACTGGATATCAATATTAGGTCAAGTCATCATGAGGTAGCTCATTTTTCCATCAAAGCTCAAATATCTTTCTAGATCATCTAATGCACCCCATGATCTAGTGACAACTTGGTATTCGAACCATTGGTGTATCTGCAGCTTGACACCCAAACGGGTATGCTTTTGATATCATATCTAACATACTTCTGCTGAGAAAGATAAATTCCATTTTTAAGAAACAACATAGTTGACCTAAATCCTTTGTCTAAAATTTCTAATGCAAATGTGTCATCAAATCATTAACATTTAAGCATCATCATATATAATCACAATATTATTCACATAAACAACTAAAAGGATACATCTTCCTAAATGCAAATGAAAGCATACCAAAGTATCCTTTTGTGAGTCCTGAAGCCCAGACCAGAACAGCTGAACCAAATCTACCTAACCTATCTTTATAAGACAGCTTCAAACCAAAGCCAGCAAACATTTCGATACTCCTCTTGAGCAATAAACCCATATAGTTGCTAAATCTCATTATCGAGAATATCCCTACAGGACTGCGTGTTTGATATCTAGCTGGTGTAAAGACAATGATTTGTAGCAGCAAGAAAAGCAAAAAGGTGAATATCATTTTTGCTACAAGCGAAACGGCATCATGATAGGTATAGTCTGAGAGTATCTCTTTACCACCAAACGAGCTTTCAAACATGATAAAGACCTATCAGGATTCAACTTGACAGTGTAACCTAACAACACCTAACCATTTTCTTTTCACTCAAAGGAGAAATTAGTTCTCATGTCTCATTCTATTCTAAATCTTTCATCTCATCCTCCATTGCTTCACGCCAACCTAGATACGATAATGCATCTGATACAAACCTAATAACATGTAAAAATCAATAGAAGAGATAAAACATGATGTTATGTGGAAAGATGTGCGTAAGAAAAGAAACTTCTCAATGGATGTCAAGTACTTTTACCCTTATGATGAGCAATAGAAATATCAAGATTTGGTTAGGAATCAAATCAACATGAAAGCCATTTTCAAAATAAATGACTGTATTCCCACATGACCGAGTATTGAAGATTGGATTTGCATAGACATTTAGCACACAGTTGACATGGACTCGGTGTGTCTTGCAACACCTGTCTTGATTCTCTATATTTTGGGGCAATCAATTGGGTTTGCACAGAAGAGGATGAACGATACAACATATACATGAAATCAACTTTGAAAACCAAAGATGAATAATTTACAACATATGACACTTCAAAAAATGTAATTTTATTTCATATTTTGGTCAATTTTAATTTTTGTAATTTTTTCAAAAAATTTAAGATTTAATTTGAACTTTAAAATAAAATTTTAAACCGACCCCATTAAGCCGAAATCGTTAACCCATAACACAAACCCGACCCGAAACCTAACTAACCCCACTACCCTTTCATCCCCATAACCTCTCCCACTACCCCACTCACCCCACTCACCCTAATTAATTGATTTAATAATTAAAAATAAAAATAAATAAATAATAAAACATATAATTATACTAACATTCATATCTACGCCAACCCTCATATCTCTCGCCTTGTCCCGATCGTCACTTATAAAAAATAAAAAACACAAACAAATCATTCACATGAACCTTGCCGCAACCCAAGTTGTCACTCCAATCACCAAAACTCGAGTTGCGACCATATCCTAAGACCGCATCATTATCAACATCCTCACCATCAACATCATCTCAATATCTCCATCTCCTCTGTGCGTCTCCCGCCTTCATCAAGCCAATGCCATGGTTGCAGACGACAGCCCTTTCCCCGAAACCAACGCCGAAGCTAACCTTTCTTTAATCAATTAAGGTAGGTTTTCTACAGTAGTTTAATTAAAGCAAAAAAATTTAGAATTAGAGTTTATTTCTTGAATTCTAATTTGTAAAGATTAATTCAAATTAATTGATTTGGATGTCTATGATGAATGGTGAATTTTATGGGTGGTTCGACCATGATCATATGTTGAATGGAGGAGAACTTAACTAAGTTGTTAAATCTTTTTTGAGTAATTGTGTGGTATCATGTGATCTTTGTTTCGACTGATGCCTTCGCTGTATTTCTTGAGACTCTGAAGATCACTCTACATCAATTATGGTTTATTTTGAGACCGGGCCTTCAATCCCTCTTGACAGAGTCTTTGAAAGCGGTAATTAGCCCTAATCTTGTGGAATTAAAATATAGTTAATGAATACATCTAAGGTGTTCTATCAATCACTAATTTCAAACGTCAGTAAAGTATATCTCTTGGTACTGAATCATGCGTGATTGACACATTAATGAATTTGAATTACTGTAGTAATTAATATTACAAACTTCTTGTAGTATTACGGAAGATGTGTTTTTGGGCTCTGTTGCTATTCTACCTTAACTTATGCAGTATGCAATGTAGCCTCCTTGAATGACCACGGTTGGGCATTATTGGGTCGTATTACGACGTTGAAACTACTTCTCGAAACTGAAATGATGGCACTGAATGCACTATCTGCGCAGTAATGTACTACTTATTTAGTTGTGCCCTTTACCGGTGAAAACAACCCATGAATGTTGTTTAGTAATGAGCAAATTGATATAATGTGATGACTAAAGAAAAAGGTGGAACTATTATGGCATCACCTTTGAAAATTGTGGAGATTTCATGTAGTGTGACAACACATAAATTGGTTCAGTGTTTTAAGAACATTTAACGAATTAGACTATGGTTAAATATTCTCATAATCAATAAAATTGTAAAGTCATGCTTTTAATTGAGGTTTACCACTGAGTCACATAAATAATAAAGGGTCGAACTGACCGAAATCACAGACACCGTACTTGACATCATACATATATGATGCAATAATATTGTAATGAATGATAAAGTAAACTATGACATGTGGGCCTGGGGAAACTCATAGACAGAGGGTGTGGGAGCGACGGGATCATCCATTATCTATTAGCGTCACCATCAAGTAATGGTATTGGGATGTATTGGTTATTGTCATCGTCTTTTAGACCTGAAGATAGGATAGTGTTTATAGGTGTCAGCGCACCTAAGATAGGATGCATGCTGATAGTTGCATATTATGCCCTCAAACATGAGTTAAGCATTAGACAATATCATTGTACTACATTGGCATCGTACTTCTAGTGATGTTATAATAGACTTGTGCACAAACTCTCAACTATTAATGTTTAGACAAAAATTTAACTATGAATACTTTACCACTATATAGTCGTTGTTTTATTATGTATTGATGTTTTACCTATATAACTGTTGGACTACTTTGTCATCATGGTAGATTTTACTTTTAAAAATGCTAGCCTTTTAAATAACTGTTTAATTAAATTGCTGCTTGGAAACCAGAGTGCCCTCGCTGAGGCCATTGTACTTGTATGTTATGACAATGTATGTTAGATCCTGAGGATGATTTCACAGGTTCTGACCAAGCATTATAAGGCTTTGTTGAAGGGTAGGATTTTACATAAGACTAGCTTTAGTTTGTTACTTTTGTTATATTTTTTCTTTTGTTATCTTATGTATGGCCATCGTGATGTACTGGCCATAAAGTCTCTTTTATCTTTTAGTTGTTTAAGACTTTTGGTACGACTGTCATAAGTAATTTGCTATTGTAGATAATGGTTTGTAATAGTTAGATAAAATGGTTATATCTATATTGTTATTAGAGATTCTATATACTTGTATTGTCATCGCTTTTGACGTTGATCGTAGTTATCTAAAAAGAAAGAAAAAATGAACTTTCTTTTTTGACTTATCTACGAGTGGCCTTGTCATGCCTCGCCTTCCAGCACAATGACAAGCAGGAGGTGATAGATTCTGTTGGTGGCACATAAAGGTCAAGGCAGTAACACGTGTATCATTTTTTACTCTTAGAATATCCCAAAAATACACACGTAAGATCCCTTGGATTTAATTTAGTTTTACCAGTACTATTATTATGAGCAAAGCAGACACAAACAACATTCTATGGAGACAAGGGTAAATATTACATTTGGGATTTAGCGAGAAATATGCCATTTGTCTGTCAAGAACAGTGGAGGGCATGCGATGAATAAAACAACATGTTATTAAGCACTTCATCTTTCAGAAGTGCTTAAGAATATTCATATGAATTAATAAGTTCGTGCAGCATAAAGTGTCGGTTATCATGTTCAACCACGTCATTTGGTATGGTGTGTAAGAACAAATTTGATAAATTATTCAAAAGTAGCCAAGAAATCCATAAAAGATGAACTTAGAAATTCCTTTAAGTTGTCGGTTTTCAAAATACGAAAAGAAATACCAAATTGATCCTTCATTTTAATTTAGAATAAAAATTTTGAGAAACAAAAAGAACATTTAAACAGTTATTCATTAGATATAACAAAGTTACATGAAGAAATCATCTTTAAAAATCAAACCAAGTTTGGAAGCTATTAGGTATGGACCCAAACATCTGCATGAATTGACTCTAAAGGACCATGGTTTGAGGGATCGCCCGATACCTATTGATATCGGACGTATCGGACCGGTACCGCCCAGTACCGGTCCGATACGGCAGGAAGAAATCGGTTTCGGCCGAAACCCTAGGGTTTCGGTCAGAAAGATAGAGAAGAAAAATAGCAGCTAAGCCCTAGCCCCTAATAACCCTAAGCTCTAACCCATATCCCTACAGCAAAAAATGTCGGAGAGGACAGATTAATTTCACGTGACAGAAGAAAACAATTCCCGAGTAAGAACAGAATGCTTGTGAATGTACGGTGTAACATGTGAATTTACAGTGAAAATTGCTCTATAAGAGCAAGCAAAGTGGATGAGAAATTGAGTAGAAAATTTTGTTGGGAGAAAACTCACTGTCGCCTGCCGTCGTCGTCGTCGTCGCCGCCTGCCCTAGACGTCGCCTTCGTCGTCGCTTGCCGTAGACGTCGCCTTCGTCATCGCCTGCCCTAGAAAACGTCGTCGTCGTCGCCTGCTGTCGTCGCCGCATCGCATGCCGTCGTCGTCGTCGCCTGTCGTCATCGCCGTCGTCACCTGCAGTCGTAGTCGTCTTCGTCTTCGTCTTCGTCGCCTGCTGCCATCGTCGCCGTCGTGTGAAGACGTCGAAGCTGCTGAGGGTTTCGACAAGGGGGCAGCGAAGCGGCGGGCTCGGGGAAAATAATTTGAGAGCGCGATTGAGGTTAGTAACTGTGCCCTAAAAATTTATACGCATTTGTTATGTTATTTCACATTTGACCATAGATTTCCAACTATTTACAATCCTGCCATCAATTTAAAACCTAATAAAACAAGTGTAATGGCATATTTGTAAATACACAGAACGTAAGGGGACATGTGTAACTCTGTTAGTATAGTGTGGTTTGGTCAATTCCCTAATTACCCTTTATATTCATTATAATTACAAGTTTAACCTGAATAGAGAACAAACTTAACAGATACAGTGGCATACTTGTAAAACAATGGAAATACGGGACTTATTAGAAACTGTGTATTTTGCAATTTTAAAATACGAATAAATATATAAAAATACGGGAAAATACTGTAAAATACGTAAGAAATACAGAAAAATAAGTAAAAATACAGAAAATACATAATAAATATAGAAAAATACTTTAAAATACATAATAAGTACGGAAAAATTATTTAAAATACAAAATAAATACGATAAAATATGGAAAACACATAATAAATATAGAAAAATACTTAAAATACATAATAAATCCTAAAAATACTACATGGACTCATAAAATATTATTTAAAATACATAATAAATACAAAACATTAGTTAAAATACAAAATAAATACGGAAAAATACGGAAAACGCATAACAAATATAGTAAATTACTTAAAATACATAATAAATCCTAAAAATACTACATGGACTCCTAAAAATACTATTTAAAATACATAATAAATACAAAAAATAGTTAAAATACAAAATAAATACGGAAAAATACGGAAAACGCATAACAAATATAAAAAATACTTAAAATACATAATAAATCCTAAAAATACTACATGGACTCCTAAAGATACTATTTAAAATACATAATAAATACAAAAAAAATAGTTAAAATACAACATAAATACGGAAAAATATGGAAAACGCATAACAAATATAGAAAAATACTTAAAGTACATAATAAATCCTAAAAATACTACATTGACTCCTAAAGATACTATTTAAAATACATAATAAATACAAAAAATTAGTTAAAATACAAAATAAATACGGAAAAATATGGAAAACGCATAACAAATATAGAAAAAATACTTAAAATACATAACAAATATAGAAAAATACTAAAAATAGAAGAGAAGCTGCATTAATTAATGATCAATTAACTACTAAAAATATGTTAGAACTTAAAATATGTTAGAACTTAAAATACTAAAATTTTCTAATAATAGTACTTATGGGATTGGGTTAGCCATTAAAATACGAAAATTTTCTAATAAAATTTTCTAACAATAGATATACTACAAATTACATGTTATTATTTATGGGATAAATTTTTAGGTTGCATGTTATTATTTAAGGGATAATTTGTTTAACTGTTGTTCATGTAAATAATTATGCGATATTTATTTAAAGGTTAGAAACTTAAATTTATGTGATATTTAAGTTGCTTATCTGCATGCTAAATTTTATGAGATAAAATTTAGTTGACATGTTTTAATGGTAATTCTATTTTCTTGCATATTATATGATAATTCAAGAAAGCCTCTTAATGGTAATTCTATTTTCTTGCATATTATTTAAAGGTTAGAAACTTAAATTTATGTGATATTTAAGTTGCTTATCTGCATGCTAAATTTTATGAGATAAAATTTAGTTGACATGTTTTAATGGTAATTCTATTTTCTTGCATATTATATGATAATTCAAGAAAGCCTCTTAGGTTAGCCATTAAAATTCTTCTAAAACTTATGTGACGCATTTAGATTGACATGCTATGTTTAGTAAATTGTTACAACTATTAAATACCTAATTCATGATTAGGGTAGTCCTTTTCAACGATTATAATTTTAAACGTTCTAATAATAATTTTAATAAAAGTGTACACTTTAAATTGTTGTAATGTGAATCTATTAAAATCCAAATACATGATTAGGATAGCACATTGAAACAAATAAAACCTTATAGTTGATAAGGACTCTAATAAAAGTTATTAACGAATCATAATAAATTCGAATTTTAGGATTCAACTAGTTGATAGGATTAACTAGTTTTAATAAAAGCCTTTTAGTTGATGGCAAACATATGAATGATAAGTTTCCTTCAATGGACCATGATCCGGATCAATGTGCTTGGCTAAGTTTGCTGGATCAACCTAGCTAGACTGGGTATAAGTGATCCTGGCTTAGTCAATTCCCTGACCGTGTTCCGCTGGACCGCAAGAACGCAAATCATGATTATGTGACACCGTCGACTATATCTAAGTCTAATACGTTAATAATCTTTTCAAGATTAATCGTAACCCTTGGTTTATGGTGCAGTAATTAACATGTCTCGAAGAACTCCAAAAGAAAAGACGGTGGATATTGGGTGGGCTCTCTGTAAAATGATCGCAGATAACCATAGACAAGTAAGGTGCAACTATTGCCGGAAAGAAATGCATGGAGGCGTGTCTCGCCTTAAGGAAAACTTAGCGGGAATTACCTGGGATGTGCTGACATGCCCCGAGGCACCTAAAGAAGTACGTGAAGAGATGAGAGCGCACGTTGTTCAGAAGAAGTCCGAAAAGGTACATGCCAGATTTGAGAAGAGGATAGAGGAGGAGATAAGGGCAAAACAGACGGAAGCAATATCAGATGACTCAGATGAGGATGAAGATGAGACCGAGGCGAGGGACCTTAGAAGAGCTCTTAGAAGAAGTAGGCAAGAACTTGTCGAAGAAGAGATTAGAAGTGAGGGCAGAAGGATGGGAGCAGGATCGTCTGGGTCTGGAGCCCCTGGGCTAGCCAGATCGGGTAGTCGTGCCGACCGAATGGCCGGTATGTTCGAGTGCGGTTCTGCTCGCGATGTTCAGCCAACCGGTAGACCAGCCGGCACTCTCAGACCCGGTGCCGACCCTTTTTCTCAAACAAAGAAGGGTAAATCCCAATCAACCATAAAGAATACCTTCATGAAGAATGCCAAGGCCTATGTAGGCCGAGCTATGGCCAAATTTTTCTACTTCAACCACATCACATACAATGTGACCAATAGCCCATATTACAAGCCCATGGTGGATGCTATTGCGGAATCGGGACGTGGCGTTGCTCCACCCACTGCTTGGGAGCTGTCATGCACATACTTGGACATGGAGTATGAAGAGATCAAAAATTATGTAGAAACTTTTCGTGTTCAGTGGGATGAGTACGGTTGCACACTGATGTGCGATGGCTGGACAACACAAAACAGAAGGAAGATAATTAACTTCCTTGTGTATTCGACCCACGGGACGGTGTTCCTGGACTCTGTGGATGCAACCGACCAATTCCAGAATGGTCCTTACATATTTGATCTTATGGACAAATATGTAGAACTAATTGGAGAGCATAGAGTAGTCCAGGTAGTTACCGACAACGGGGCAAACTACAAGTCAGCTGGGCAGCTACTGATGCGCAAGAGACAGCATCTGTATTGGACCTCGTGTGCGGCGCATTGTATCGACTTGATATTTTCTGACATGGCAAAAGAAGTAGTCAAAAATATCGTCGCACAAAGTCAGATGGTAACAGGATTCATATACAACAAAGGATGGGTGCTCAGCTTGATGAGAAGAGAGACGGGTGGAAAAGAGTTGATACGACCCGCGATAACAAGATTTGCGACCCACTTCCTTGCTTTGAACTCTCTGTATGCGCACCGAGATGACCTGCGGAGAATGATCACATCCAGGGATTGGTCCGATAACTTTCCAAGGCTTAAACCAAAAGATAGGGAGGTTGGAAACAACGTGTACGATCTGATTCACGGCGATGAATTCTGGCAGACTATCTCTAATGTCATCGCCGTATTTGAGCCCCTGGTGAAGGTTCTTCGAATGGTCGACAGCGATGATAAGGCCGAGATGGGGTATCTCTACGAGGCCATGGACCGTGTAAAAGATGAAAATCGGAAGAATGTTGGTACGGGATACAGAAAATGGTGGGACATGATAGACAAGAGATGGGATAGGCAGCTACATCAAGATATTCATGCTGCAGGCTATTTTCTGAATCCTCGCTTTCAATACTCCTCCAATGCAACAAACGACAACGAGGTGCTGGTTGGACTCAGACGCGTGATCGATAGGCTTGAACCAGACATCGCGAAGCAAATTGACGTTGACAGAGAGGTAAATGAAATTCGGATATCCTTATTTTGATATATGATTTGATGTAGCAGTTCACATTCTAAAATTAAGATTGATAATTGTAGCTGGATGCCTATAAGATGAGAGTTGGTTATTTCGGCTCCGCTAAGGCGGAAATGGCGATAACAAGGGTCACTCCAGGTATCTATATGGATCTTAGATTCTATATGTTCCCCATAAAATGGTCCATCTTTTCTGACCACTGGAACTTGTTGCACCTCAATGGTGGAATAGCGTTGGGTTAGAGCAAGCTCCAACGCTTACACGATTAGCTGTGCGTGTGTTGAGCCAAACTGTCTCGTCGTCCAACTGTGAACGAAACTGGACCACCTTCTCCCTCATTCACACAAAGACCAGGAACAGGCTAACTATGGAACACCTTAAAAGGCCGGTCTATGTGCATTATAATATGAGACTGCGACATAGACATGCGAGAAGGAGCGAGAATGCCGATCACCAGCTGATCGATTTGGATCAGATTTTTCACGAGGATGATACATTGGAGGAATGGACCAGGGAGACAGAAGACAGGGTGCTCGATGACAGAGACAATCCTTGGTTGGACGAGGAGCTTGCGGAAGCAGAACGTACACAAAGCAACCAGTCGCGGCCAAGTCACGCCCCTGCGAATATCACGTACAAGCGAAAGAAGGCAGCCACTCGGGCTAGGCACGGTAGCGATGATGGTTCGTCTCCCGATGACCAAGGTCCTACAGACGGAGGTTGTGGTGCGTCGGCATCCGTTCGTCCTGCTGAGAGACGTGGAGACCATACTTATGATACGCATGGGTATATAGAGCATGATAGGCAGCACAGTGAAGAACGGGGGGACGATGCCTACGGTAGACACTCTGAATATCAAGGGTATCAACGTGCTTCTGATTACTATGGAGGTTATGAATCTTATTCCGGTGGATACTCAGGAAGCCAATGCGATTATTGCGCACCGTACAGACACTCTGATGTCTATGCTGATTATGATAGTCAATACAGGTACGGTCCGAATGTGACTGAGCAGTCCAGTAGTCAAGGCAGTCATGACACGCCTTTCATCGAGCATAGTCGGCCCTCAGCATATGATAACATGATGATATCTTTTTTAGGCCCGGAACAGATGCAGTATTCATATCCTCCATACTACCATGCACAGCAGCCGGATGATGAGAACTACGAATGAGATTTTTGTATCTTTTTATTTATTTTCTTCATTTTTGTATCTTTTGATGTATTTTATTCAGCTTTTTATTATGAAGGCAGATTTATGGTTCATCAATATTTATTGTTCTTTTATATATATTAATTAGTTAATTGTTGTTACAAATGAGTAATGTGAACAGAAAAATACATGAAAATACATGAAAAATAAAGAAAATGCATAAAATTGCCAAAAAATACCGAAAATACCGAAAACTACCTAAAAATACATGCAGATCTTTAAATGTGTTTCATAAATTTTAGCTGTTTTTCATATTTGTTAAATATATTTCATAATTACTTACACTTTTTACATGTTAACTCATTGCAGGATTGTAAGCTTACAAGTTAACCATCGATATGATGACATGTTTTGAAGCACCAAAAGATGGCCGTGCAGAGATTTTTCAAAGTGAATGTGTCTTCATTTTCCATTTTCAAGTCGAGGCCATGCTGGTGAGAAGATGGCACATTTAAATGCGGAGTATTGAAATATTTCTTCTATGTGATTATTTCCCCGCCATTCAATTCAAAAGAAAAATTTCAACGGTAGGTCACCAGAATACCTCAGTAATACAGTAAAAATGGCCATTATGATGTGTATAGACAATAGAATTATGTAAGCATGCAATCTGTAGTTTGAATGAGGCGTACACTTGGACATTTACAGTGCTTATGATACTGGCCTTTACTCTGATTAATGTAGAAATCAACCGAGTTGCTTTCTCCTTTAATCAGGTTAAAATCCAGTATCATACGCACTGCATATGTCCACGTGTACGCCTCATTCAAACTATAGATTGCATGCTTACATAAATCTATGGTCTATACGCATCATATTGGCCATTTTTATTGTATTACTGGTATTCTGGAGGCTTACCGTTGAAATTTTGGCTTTTGACTTGAAGGGATTAGAAATTATCACATATAAGAAATATTTCACGAATCGTATTCCGGTGGATACTCAGGCAGTCATGGCGGTTATTTCAAGAATGTATCTTTTTATTTATTTTCTTCATTTTTGTATCGTTTGATGTATTTTATTCAGCTTTTGTATTACGATGCCATAAATATAATAAATATGACTCATCAATTTTTATTATTGTTCTTTTACATGAAAATACATGAAAAATACGAAAAATACAGCAAAGTATCTCCGATACCGAAATACAGGAAAATACAGGAAAATACAGCATAGTATAAAATACATGAAAATACATGAAAATACAACAAAGTATCAAATACAAGAAAATATCGAAATACAGGAAAATACAGGAAAATATCTCCGATACCGATACCGATACCGAAACTACCGATACGGACGATACGGACGATACCGAAACTGGCTTCCGAAACCGGCGAAACAGGCGATACCGATACCTAAACCTAAATTTTGGGCGGAGTGATACCCTCTCCGAAACCGATACCTTAAACCTTGTAAAGGACTATTAACTCTTCCATTGACTCACAACGATCTGGCATGAGATTGTGTTTACCTAAATAGCATGTCCGATAATTAGACGATGACTTGGAAATTTATTTGTAAAGCTAGCAAAGGTGGATGATCAAACTGACAACGGAGATCAAACAACGTGAAACTAGTACAAGAAATTGCATTACCACCATTTTCCAAGTAATACAAGTCTTCATGTTCATTACATATGCCAATTGTCCCTTGCCTACCAATATATTGAGATACAATAATGGGGAAAATGGCACCAAGCAATTCAAAGAACAATCAGTTTATTAACAGATAATGAATTAAATAAATATTTCGAAAAATATACTAGACAGGGGGCAAAAACAGATGGAATAACAATAGCCCTACACCTTGTACATAAATGGTAGAACCAACTGCTAAGGTTACAGTCAAAATGGTGAAGATGGAATCTAGGTAATGTATCTTTATTCTTGATCATGGGATCAAATGCACCCGAGTCAATTACACAAATGCTCGGGGCTTCAAAAGAGAGACGTGTGGTGGAGTTACCTATATGTGCCAAAGTAGCAACAAAGGATGGTGTCATATGATCCATATGAACTGTTGAAACATCTAATATTTCTTGAACTTATTATCATGGTTACGCTCTTGAATTTTGAGATAACATGCTCTTCTGAAGTGCAACACAGATTTACCATACAATTTTGAACGTGTTGATTTTTATGGCCTTCCTTCTTACAATAGAAACAATTTTTTGTATCTTTCCTATTATCATATCATCATTTACCTTTATATCTGCCACCAAATCAACCTCCTCCATGCCTACAATCATCCCCTCTACTACTATCTTGACCACAACCACATCCATGTCCACCTTATCCTTCAACAGCTGCAACATGTTTCTGTTGAACGGCTAAAGTCGTAGTAACTCGTCTACTTAATTAGAATTTGGTTAATTAAAATAAAGATTAATTGAAGGGCTGGTTCCTAAAATTAATGGTTTTGCAAATTTAAATTAGAAAGGGAGTTTCTTGCCAAAATAAAAATGACAAAGATAATTGTAATAAAATAAAAAATATTTTCAACCAGCAAACCATGGGAGGTTGCAAGTTTTGCCAAAAAAATATATGTTTGAGAACCCTTAAGGTTGTTGATAGGAACCAAAACAAAGATTCTATTTTTATTAATAAAACTGAAATAAAAAGATACCTTGATCACAATTATAGATGTGATCGCCCTCCCAAGATGCCAATTAAAGAGAACGTCAACACTCTCCCAAAGAACGATGTATAATCTCACCTCTAAAATCAATATTCTCTCAAAAATAGCCTTCGAAATATCTCAGCCCCTTTCACCTATAAATAGATTTCAGAAATAAGATAAATTACAGAAAACCCCAAAAAGCCAAACGCCCCTAAAAATCCGAAAATTTCCTAAATGCTACTAATGGGCCTAAAACTCATTAAAAAGTGCTGAATCTATCATTACTCCGCCCCCGAAAAATCACCATGTCCTCAAGGTGGTGCATGAAGTGTGTGGACCTTCTGTTCCTAGTAGATTGCATGCCTCCTCCCAGGTCAAACGGATGTGATTGGTCTCCACCGCCTTCAACGACGTCCTGAAGAAAGCCACAGTAGTCGTCCATTGAAGGTCATCCATGCCCAAAACTGAAATGTTGACGCTCGGAGGGACTTCGAACTGAAAACCAATAGCCTTGGGACCAGGTATGAATGTCAACGGACCAAAACGGGTCTTGAAAAATATCGTCGGGCACCCACAAGTAATCTGGAGAGTCGTCGGCATCGTAACGCATCCCGGGGAGGCCTCTGGGCCCTCGTCAACCTTCAGGATTCACGCCAGAACTGTCTCGCCGTCCAAAAGTCCCCACCTTTTGATGTATTAGGGCTAGGGGCTGTCACCACCTGCCAGGGCATTGTGGGGGGTCTGTCAGGGGCAGAAGCCCCTGCCGTGGCCTCTGCAGAGGCTGGCACCCTGCAGGGCCAATATGGGAGCTCTGCCATGGGCGGCAGCCCCTGTTGGGGGCTCTGCAGGGGCGCCCCTGCAGGGCCCCTAAGGGTTGCAGGAGCTGGCGCCCCCTACAGGGCCCCTGGGGGCGCTGTCAGGGCGGCGGCCCCTACGAGGGGTATTGCAGGGGCTGGCGCCCCTTGCAGGCCCCCTGTGGGGGGGTTTTGCAAGGGGCGGCAGCCCCTGGGTGGCTACCGCGCTTGGTTTTGGCGCTTGGTTTGCCCCTCTAGGGTTTCGGAAGTCGTTTTGCATCGTGGACTCCTCTTCTTCGAAGTAGTTGTCAGTGTCGGAAAGTAACTCTTCGTCATCTGGATGCAGATCCGCGTCAAAGCTGTCGACGTTTTCCTCTTTCTTGTCCAAAGTCGACGCCTTTTTCCCAAAATTAGGGTTTTGGACGTCGTATCCATCTTTCGCCGCGAGAAGCACGAGTTGTTACATGATTTGCGCTATGATTTCGTCCTGTTTCTTTTGATTTGCTTCCACCTTCGCTAGGATTTCGTCGATGTTGACTTTAGATCTCGTCGCCGCCATGGATCTTGATGCACTGATACTAAATTGATAGGAACCAAAACAAAGATTCTATTTTTATTAATAAAACTGAAATAAAAAGATATATTGATCACAATTATAGGGGTGATCGTCCTCCCAAACGCCAATTAAAGAGGACGTCTGTACTCTCCCGAAGAACGAGAGATAATCTCACCTCTACAATCAATATTCTCTCAAAAATAGCTTTCCAAATACCTCAGCCCCTCCCACCTATAAATAGATTTCAGAAATAATTAAAATTACAGAAAAACCAAAAAAGACTAAAAATTTCCCAAAATGCCCCTAAAATCCGAAAATTTCCAAAATGATCCAAATGGACCTAAAAGGCTAAAACTGATAAAAAGTGCCGAATCTATCAGTGGTATTGATCTACCACTTCAAGGGGACAAATGTCCCCTTGTATGCAATGGTTGAAGACCCTCAAAAGCCTCTTCGCTTCAACCAACAGTAATTGAATTCCATCAACAAAATTTGGATAGTGGATAGGAGGCAGAGGAAGTGAAAGAGAGAAGTAGATAGCTACGGGAAGCAACCTTTCATCCCAAATCAGGGTACTGGGTCCTTCCCACCAAATAGTTGAGATCAAATTAGTACAATAAATTGTTTAGAATGAGAGAAGGGTGATTAACTTCATAATAGATATGTTGGGTTCAGATTTTTAAAAAACATTGACGTCCATTGCTGCCAATGGCCACCTCGTTGGCCTCACAACCTTGGTGCCGATGCCCAAGGGAGTCACCAGCGACAGTCCTGAACCAATCCAGATTTCATTGGATGGGCTCCAATGCAGCAGCAACTACTACAAAGAAAGTAAGGACAAAGAAATTGAAATTTGCAGTTGGCCCTCTGGGATATTTCAAATTAGTTAAGTCCAAAAATTTTGCTATCAATCCAAAACTGAGTTCTCTTGCTTGCAATTTAGTCGCAAAGGCAAATAAGTGCAAATGAAGATTATTTTAATGAGATTTGACTCTACAACTTTGCAAAGAAAACTCCTTGGAAAATACCTTTTATGATTAAAACTGTCAAAAAAATTTAAAATTTTAAAAAATTCGGTAAAATAATAAGGACTTGCATGGACCAACCATAAGAGATTCCTTGGCCTAAATCATAAGATTTGAAGGCTTATTAGTAATGGATTGTAGAAATTGTGCAACAACATAATTAACAAGTCTTGAATATCACATTCTAGGAATCGGTGTGAATATATCAGAATCAAGAGTCAATTACTGGGATCAAAGATAAGTGATAACTTTCTTGCTGGAATATTTTATAGAGTTTATGTGATTGAAATAGGAGTTCTCATTGGTTATTTTACAAAAGATTATGCAAATTATTGTGCAAATATTTGATTTCTTTTATATATATATATATATATATATATATATATATATATATATATATATATATATATATATATATATATATATATATATATATATATATCAATGATGGATCAGACATGTTACATTGTGACTTGAATGCATGTAGTTATTACATGCTTATTATGATAAATGAGAAATTATGCAGAAGGATTTTGTTATCAATAGTTACATATATGATAGATATGAAAATTGTTTGATTGCATGCAAATCCAAAAACTTATTGCATCATTATGATAAGATGAAAGTGTTACTTTGACATGATATTTAACTTGAATAAGTTTTATTTCAAATTATGCAAAATAAACATCTTGAAATCTTTAACTGTCATGAGCATACTATTTTGGACACTTTTTGCAAAGATGCCAAAAATTAAAAATAATTAGCAATATCGACCTAAAAATAAAATAATTAGCAAAACCGACCTCCTCTTGTCTAGTTAGCACAGGAGCTGCTGAGTGGGTAACCTTGGCGTGTGCCCATGGACAGCACTTCCAACGTGCGACGGCTCATGACCGCATCTTCCAAGTGCGGCCTAAGGCCGCATCTTCCAAGTGATGCCTTGAGCCGCACCTGTGGAGTGTGGCCAATAAGTTGTACTGATACAGACACATCCTATCTGTTTGCTCTTCCTCTCAATATCAGCTGCTGTTGTTTCTGCTCCTACTCCTCCAACACTTCACACCTGATTCATCACAGTATATGCATATAAATCAAAAATTGTCACAATAATGCTCACACTCATACTTCACATAGCCTTAGCGTTTCACAAATATCACAAATAGTATATCACAACAACACATCACATCGATATCAAAAAGATCATATAAATCAAAACGCACAGCACATCGAATTCATCAAGCTTACATAACACATATCGCAAACAACATTAAATTCATCAACCATAGTATTTTCACATTGCATATCACATCAAATTCAACAAAATTACATAAAACATATAGCAAACATACATAAAATGACTATAACACAACATTCTCAATAGAGTAACATCCACCATTGCATCATGTGTGGGATCTGCCACGGCCTTGAGATGAAGACACACGGCCCTGAGATGAAGAACTAAAAGATAAGTATAAATTAGAACAACATATATATATCCACAAAAAATATACGAATTGCAAAATCAACATACGTTTGTGTAAGAGGATTATTTCAGCAACGTGAATTGCAATGCTCGAGTTGATGACAATTGCCACATATATTCTGTCGGCTTCCTTCACGGAGAATATTCATTGCCCCCACGAATCCGTGTAGATGGAGGCCGACCTGTGGGTCTTCTTTTGTCGGGTGGAAGTAATTTCGGACCATCCCAAGCCTTCCAATACCGTGCATCGGGTATGGGGTGAAATAAAGGTTCATATGTAAGGCGATATCTGCTAACCATATACCATGTCGAACAAAATGGCATATATGCTATATTGACACCATACTTGTATAGGCTTTGCGACGATCACATGGACACATGGCATGTGTTGAAGCATGGGAATATTACAAATACATCTGCATTTCTCGTTAAGTAACTTAACAGTATAACCAAGGCCATTGTTGTCCGCCATCTGCCACTCGCAATCACTAAACCTTGTAAGCATAAATGTTCGGGCTTCTTCCCTATATTCACCAATAATATCCATTATTGTGGGTACAAAATATGTCGTCCATCCTTGCCCACTCAGTCTTCGATGGTAGAAATATTTATTTAACCTGTAAAATGTTCTTCTTATCAACGCTTGTATCGGTAGAGCTCTAGCACTTCTGAGCACCTCATTGAAGCTCTCAGAACAATTTGTTGTCATGATACAATAGTGTTTCCCACGATCGGCATGCATCGCCCACATGCTTTCTGCCCCATGTAAATCTGCAGATATCCACTGATCTGCTTCAATTGACTCGTCTCTGATTTTGGCACGAAAGTCATTGTATGTAAGCAAGTCTGATGCAGTGCCAGTCATCCAGAAGTTTCCCTCTAAGGTACCTGTTCGGAATCCGTTCGACTTGTAATTTGCAATAATATGCCGAAGACAATACCTATAGTAACAATTTGCTGGCCAGCCCTCTTCTAGTGCTCGTGCAATTTCTTGCATTCTATCTGAAATGAAGGTAATCTTTCGTCCGTAAGCACTTGGTATGTATTCATATATACATGCGAAAAACCACTTACAATTTTCTTGATTCTCGGCTGACACAACATCAAAAGCCAAGGGAAACAGCCCACCGTTTCCATCCACTCCGGTTGCCACAAGTAAACAACAAAAGACAACTGCACCAACTGCAGCTTGTTTTCTTGTGTGCTTCTGCAATTCGATTCTGCTTCAACTCAGCTGAAATCCGACCACATGTGCCACACTGGAGCCGATCCGTTCCGATAAAGCAGATCTACTTATATGTATTCATCGTTTTGTGTTGTTCATTATGTTATGATTTATGGATTTATTGATTTGGGAATTTAGGGTTTATATATATATATATATATATCGATGCGGACTCTTGTTAAAGGGATAATTATTCTAGAATACTTATATTTGTATGGAAAATATGATGGGTGTTTACTTGTGGCAACCGGAGTGGATGGAAATGGTGAGTTGTTTCCTTGGCTTTTCATGTTATGACAGCTAAGAATCAAGAAAATTGGAAGTGGTTTTTCGCATGTATATATGAATACATATCAAGTGCTCATAGACAAACGATTACCTTCATTTCAGATAGAATGAAAGGAATTCCACGAGCACTATAAGAGAGCTGGCCAGCCCATTGTCACCATAGGTATTGTCTTCGGCATATTATTGCAAATTACAAGTCGAATGGATTCCGAACGCATACCTTGGAGGGAAACTTCTGGATGGCTAGCACTGCATCAGACTTGCTTACATACAATGCCTTTCGTGCCAAAATCAGATACGAGTCAATTGAAGCCGATCAGTAGATATCTGCATATTTACATGGGTCAGAAAGCATGTGGACGATGCATGCCGATCGTGGGAAACACTATTGTATCATGACAACAAATTGTTCTGAGAGCTTCAATGGGGTGCTCAAAGGAGCTAGAGCTCTACCAATACAAGCGTTGATAGGAAGAATATTTTACAGGTTAAATAAATATTTCTACCACCGAAGACTGAGTGGGCAAGAGTGGACGACAGATTTTGTACCCACAACAATGGACATTTAACATTTATGCTCACAAGATTTAGTGATTGTGAGTGGTAGGTGGCAGACAACGATGGCCTCGGTTATAATGTTAAGTTACATGACGAGAAATGCAGATATACTTGCAATATTCCTATGCTTCAACACATGCCATGTGCCCATGTGATCGCTGCAACGTCCAGACAAGAATATGGTGCCAACATAGCATATATGTCATTTTGTTCGACATGGTATAGGGTTAGCAGATATCGCCTTGCATCTGAACCTTTATTTCACCACATACCCGATGCACAGTATTGGAAGACTTGAGATGATCCCAAATTACTTCCACCCGAAAAAAGAAGACCTCCAGGTCGGCCTCCATCTACACGGATTCGTGTGGCAATAGATATTTCTTGGGAAGGAAGCCGACAGAATAGATGTGACAATTGTGATCAACTCGGGCATTACAAATCACGTTGACGAAATAATCCTCTCATACAAGCGTATGTTGATTTTGCAATTCGTATATTTTTTGTGAATATATACATATATATGTTGTTCTAATTTATACTTATCTTTTATGTCTTCATCGCAAGGACGCGGGTCTTAATCTCAAGGCCGCGGGTCTTAATCTCAAAGCCTCGAAAAATCTGGTACATGATGCAATTGTGAATGTTACTCTACTGAGAATATTGTGTTATGGCCATGAATGTTGTGTTATGGCCATTTTATGTATGTTTGTTATATATTTTATGTAATTTTATTGAATTCGATGTGATATGCAATGTGAAGGTACTATGGATGAATTCAATGTTGTTTGCAATATATGTTATTTAAGCTTGATGAATTCGATGTGATGTGTGTTTTGACTTATATGATCTTTCTGATATCGATGTAATGTGTTGTGATATACTATTTATGATATTTGTGAAACGCTAAGGCTGTGTGAAGTATGAGTGTGAGCATTATTTGTGACAATTTTTGATTTATATGCATATGCTGTGATGAATCAAGGGTGAAGTATTGGGAGAGTATGAGCAGAAGTAGCTGATGCTGATATTGAGAGGAATAGCAAACAGATATGAAGTGTCTGTATCAGTGCACTTATTGGCCACACTCAACAGGTGCGGCTCAAGGCCGCACTTGGAAGATGCGGCCTAAGGCCGTACTTGGAAGATGCGGCCATAAGCCACACGTTGGAAGTGCTGCCCATGGGCACACGCCAGGGCTGCCCAGTCAATAGCTCCTGTGCTAACTGGACAAGAGGCGGTCGGTTTTAATAATTATTTTATTTTTAGGTCGATTTTGCTACTTATATTTAATTTTTGGCCTCTTTGCAAAAATTGTTCTACTATTTTTAATGTGATAGCATCTTTCAAGAACTTATGTTCACTATAGAGTGAACTGATTGAAATGTAAGTGTGCATATGGTATTAAGTGTACAATGTACATGGATATGTGGCCTTTGGGCATATTGAATTAGCCAAATGTCGGGAACTAAGTACGACATGGAACTAAGCGTTACACTGAACAAATAGCCACGCCACGCATGTGATGGGGGGAACCTCTTGAATCTGTGGGAGCTAAGTCTAGAGTTTCATGAAGGCCGCATCTAGAATCACAAACATATGTGATTGGCCTTCGAAAACCTTGACAAGGGCAAGTACATTGTCCTTGGGTGACTTATTGATTGATTGATGTGCTTATGTATTTCCAGGCCAATAGTCGATAATTTGCAATCTTAGGTGTATGAGGAGAGTTACAAACTGATAAGTGGCATGCAGTCATATGCATTTCAAATGAATATATAAATGTTTGCTCAAGTGATTCTCATAAGTTCCATTCGTTAATACTAACGATGATTTTGATGCAACAAAATAATCTGCATGTTCTTATTTACTGCATAAATGATTGTCTAAGTGCTGATATTAATTGATGCTATTTAATTGATGTGTTTTATATGTGAAATTGTCTAATTCATTAGTGGGAAGTTTTACACTTACTGAGCCACTTAGCTCACCTTGTGATTTTCCAACAATTTTTGTTACCGCATAACTTACAGTTTGGCATGTTGCAAGAGCTCTAAAATGTGATGATTGATGGGGTCTTAATTTTTGTATTCAGCTTACAAGTCCACTAGTTGATGTTTTTTAATAAGAACTCTGTTGTATTTTGGCTAAATATATGTGATGTAGTAATCTCTGATTTCAACCTTCTTAATGTAGCAAGGTATATTTATTATATGAATTGCTATGTGAATGAAATGATTATTAATTCTTGGCACGTATGCGTGGTTTAATCTCGTAGGCATGTCGCCCATATCATGTGCCATTGCTACCCTTATATTGCATAAACCTTTTGCTACAGGTTCGAGGCATGACAGAAGATGGTCATTCCTGTGGCAAGCCTTTAAAACTCCTTTGAAAACACACTGAAGAAAGTCACGTCTTTGGCAAAGAATTAACAGCAAATCCACCAATCTCTTATTGTCATGCTCAAATGTACTCTGGTGGCAAGCCACCCAAAAAGGTTAACTGCTCATGTTTACTCTGGTGGCAAGCCACCCATAAAAGTTAACACCACTAGCTGGTCCTTCTGCTTTCATATCTTTATATCTAATAAGATCAGGAATGAAACATTCAGCTCCTCATAGAACTTGTTGAAATTAACATGGTGCTAAGACAAGGCTGTGCTCCCTTTATGAGGCATAAACATCTCTTTAATGCCACCAAACGCTCGAATCAGGTTATTCTTCCCTAAATATAGCTCTTCAAGGGACTTCTATAACTCTATCACAGTGGAAATATAAAGCATATTGAGATGGATTGTTGCTTAATTCAGCACAATTATGATGTATGTATTATCAAGCTAAGACATGCTTTCTACAAATTAGCTAGGATATCTATTAACCAAACCATTTGAAAAATTATGAGTTGACGTTATTTGTGACAAGCAGGGTATGTACAATATACACACTCCAACTTAAGGGAGAATGTTAACCAACATGTAAAAGAAGGACTTTGTGTGATTGTATGAAGTAGGCAATATTTATAATTAGAGTATAAATAGTAGCTAATGTCTGAGTAGGAGTTGGAATCAAATAATATTTGTAACAATATTTTCTTATATACGCAATAATGCCAATACATTATTTTCGAAATGTAGTCTATATTTATTTTGTTAAATGAATCATGTAATCCTTGCCAAAGAATTTGAGGGTTTGACATCAATTGTAGCATCTAGTTTCTATTTTTAGGAATATGATATTCTTTACAAGGTTTAAAACCTTATCAACACCAATACATGTCAGTATTGCTTGTGTCGTATTGGATTTCAATCATGCAAGTAGGATGCCGCAAAATTTAGTTGACGCTATCGAGATTAACTACTAATAGCTAATACAAAAGTTTTAGGATTTGAATTATAAAGATTTGAAATTCTATTTTATTTTATACTATGACCAAATCATTCATTTAACAGTAAAAATCAAGGTTTGAAATTTCAGTTGATACTAAAACATATCAGCAATTTCAAATCAAATTTGTCAGAAGGATAAAAATAGAACCCTCTTTATTGGCACCAAGTAAAACCCTTCAAGATCACAAGGCAAATAGTATAATGTCTCGACTATAGTTTACAAGACATTGAACTATAATATAAAAACAAACAGACGTTGAATTGATTGATCTTAATAATTCAAGATGACACCACGGTGGATTGTGCTGGAAAAAGAGAAGATATTGTCTTGAATGATAAAGACAAGCTATGAATATGAAAGACCTACTGAAGATGAAGATCTACCTGCAACTAATAGCCATGTTGAGCTAAAATAACCGATACCCAAAGTCGGATACTTCCGATAACCATCGGCCAATACCGAGATCAAACCCTAGATTTCAAACCTTGATCCTTGTTAAGTCACTTTAGTATTTTTGTGTAGGAATTCTGTTATCATCCTACAAGAGTTCTAGGTTTAGATGACAATGATGAGGTAAAGCAGCATCATATTCGTCCGACCTACCGCTCTTTTGTATTCATTTTCCAATAATTTTCTTCCAGATTCACAAGATTATTGTCTTTGGTAAAGCTGTGCTTAGTTTTTTACTAAATTTCTACATATACATCCAATCCAGTTCCTTGAAATTGTCCATAGAATTATTCATGTACAACCCTTCAGAACACTTAGTCTGCCAGAGTCTGCCAGTCTTAAGCCATATATATACATGTGAATCATTACAAGTTGCTGAAATCTCATATTAAGGCTAATCCTAGCATTTAGGTTTCCATTTCCTAACACTGAAATCTATCTAGTTTATATACCCTAGACTACATCAGATGCTACAATCATTTGCTAACAAAAACATTCACGTTTCTGATATGCTGACAGAAACATCACTATGACAAAGCAACCTCACTAAAAAGGGGCACAAAGAAGCATCAAATATCCAAACCAACAGGCAACAGCAATTAGTCAAATAAATTAGAATAAAAACTTTACAAAAGGCATACTTTTCAGCATGAGACCGACAGAGATTCAAACAAAATGAATGGAATGTGCTGATCACAAGTTCCTTTGCAATTGCCTTCCCGACCACCGCCCCTATCCGATCCCTCATCTCAGATGCTGCGGCAGTTGTGAAAGTCATGGCAAGGATGTTCTTGGGCCCTATACCCTAAGAGCAAGTAGCCAACTTCATCACATTATCAACAGAGTCAACCAACTTGGCAATAGAAAAGTAATGAATACCTCTTTCAGGAGAGTCAGAATGCGCCCAACCATAGTAGAAGTCTAGAATTCCAAATAAAATATTATCAAAATAATGTTAACCAATTAGCGAACAATTAAAAGTCCCAAGAAATTGTGAAGTTCAAAACCTTTCCACTACCGGGGCCTGCTACAATCATCAAAGGCACAGATATATCACTACAAGCAGCCTCCCTTTGGGCATCATTCAATTTTTCCAGGTACTCATAGTACTTCCGTGGCACAGAATCATCGTCATTGTGTAAATGAATATCCTCTGGAGTGTTCCCATCACGCACGGTGCTCTCCGGACTCAGCTTCTTCATGACAATACCAAAATAGTAAATACCATCATCATAGCAATACCCACAATAGAACTAGAATAATATCATGGTCTGAAATGCAATTCACCATGCCAAGGAGAAACAAAGTTTAGACCTTTTCAGTAGCTAAGCCCGTGAATATTTCTAAATGCCCAGAATCTCGATCCTCCGGGGAGTTCTCATCTTCCACTGTGCTATCGGGGCTCGGTTTCTCCGTCTTGGCCGCAGACTGCTGGCAGATAACATCGACTTCATTCAAGAAAGAGTCATCCAGCTCCTCGTCAAGAATGCTAGAAGACGAGAAGACGTCATCGATCAGATTGTTACAAGGCGCCTTCGCCGGAGTCAAGAACGGGTCCCCCGATGGGGCTACATTCGAGATCTCAGACAGCGGCCTCCGCGCGCTCGACCCGTTTGTGTTAATGCATCTGCGCGAGAGAGAGAAAGAAATAAGAGCTTGCAGACGAAATCGAACGAATTAAAGAGTGAGATATAGAAAGAGCGGATACGAACTTGGAAAGAGGGATGGGGGAAGAGAAATCGAAGGGACGTTTTCGGGCGAGGAGGGCTTTGGCAGCGCGGAAATTGTGGGAGATTCGGGCCCGTTGCTCGTCTGTGATTACGGCCGATCGGGGATCAGGAGGGAGATTTTCTTTGTTCATTTCTTTTCCCTTGATTTTTTTTATTTATGTATCTATTTATTTTGGAACCCCTAGAGGAAGACGTCGGCCATTTCTTGGGAAGCTGCGGCCGGAGAGCCAAGGCGTGAGGGAGAAGTCTTTTTTAGGGGAAAGCAAAATCGTGGGGTTTTGGGGGAGCGGGACAAAATGGAAATTTGAACGCGACCCCCCGTGCTCCGGAGAGTGGTCGAGTTTAGCCCGTTTAACGTGACTCGAGTCCGAACTGAGACCATGTGATCGAACTTGGGGAATATCGCCGGTGTAAAAGTTTTTCTACTATTTATTTAATGGAGAAAGGCATGGTGGCTTATATCACGGCCTTTTGACAGGTAGAAGGAACTCCACGGTGCCGTTGCAACCGGGTCAAGTCGGGGACGAATTTGCTTTAATCCATATAATGGTAAATCCAATCCTGATCCGAATTAATTTTGGATTCAGGTTCCAACAAATAGAAGTATGTGTGCATAAACCAATACGAACTAGCTACGACGGTGGCTGATGAAGTATTATTATCTTTAATTTATTTATAGCGTTTCAATCGATTCTATTAATTAAAATTTGAAGAAAAAACTTTTGAGGGGATTGCAACCAATGGGAATCAAACCCTAACCTCCTCACACACGAAGAAGTGTGCTCAAACTCTATAACCAACATTCCCAGCGGTGCTATTGAGTATTGTTGACGAGTAAATCCGTCCCACAATACGTAGGATGCCGACGAGGACGCCTCCGGTGACGCGGCGCTCCGTCGGCCGAAAAGTGGGACCCAAGGAAGGATTGTCTTGGGTTGGGGAGAGCTAGGTCCGAGCTGTTCTGTTGAAGCCCGACCTAACTACGAGCTATCTTCGTAGG
This sequence comes from Scilla litardierei, assembly GCA_030789695.1. NCBI lineage: Eukaryota > Viridiplantae > Streptophyta > Magnoliopsida > Asparagales > Asparagaceae > Scilla > Scilla litardierei. Next base: position 474,429,820 of record CM061142.1, read on the forward strand.
TCTGCAACACAGAAAAATCGTCAGAGGAGTCAAATCTGGGTTTTGACCCAAATCACCTCCAATGCTTAAGTCGGTGGATGACTAAGAATGAGCTCGGTATAGCTAGGTCCGACCTGGGTGTATGATCTTCCCCTCACTGTATTGTCGAGCTATAGAGGAAAATATAAAATAAGTGGAATAGGAATTGAGTATTAAACTACCTGAGTGGAGGATCTTCCCACTTCTCACATTGCCTCAAGGAGTTCTTATAGGCCGAGTGTTGCATTGTAACCTCCGGGCTAATAAAGTTGCCTCATTCTTGGCATTGATAAGTCATTCATTGAAGTAACGATCACCATGAATGTCGTTATTATTGTTAGAGTAACGGTCGCCATGAATTTCGCTTATAATTGTGGGATTAATGACCAAGAAGGCATGCCATAATTGTTGTGACAATGGCCCCCTTCCCTAAGCTCAACAGCTGCAAAGGTTGGGTGATGTTGCATGCATGAGAGAAGTAACCCTAGTCGTCTAGTTAGGTCAGATTGCGAGGGGAGTGGCCCCTTGAGCTATACCCGATGTAGAGCTAGGTCGGCATGTGAGGTGAGCGGCCCCAATTATAGACGATCTAGAGCTAGGTCGGCCTACGAGGGGTGTGCACACCCAACCTACACCCGAATCAGAGCTAGGTCGACCTACGAGGGGAGTGCCCACCTAACATATGGCCAAATCAGAGCTAGGTCGGCCTGAGAGTGGATGCCCCCCCCCCCCCCCCCCCCCGCCTTACACCTGACACAGAGGTGGATCGGTCCGTGAGGGGAGTGACCCCTAACCTTACGGCTGACGCAAAGTGTCTTGGCTCGTTTTACCATATATGGTATAGTGTACGTGGTTGAGTGCTATGTGAACTATTTGTGTGTATTTGCTTGCCTACATGGATACTATTGTTAGTAGTAGTGATATTCTAAATATTTGGATGATATGTGTGTGTGTGTGTGTGTGTGTGTGTGTGTGTGTGTGTACTAGTCTATAACCCGTGCCCGAGGGCACGGTTCAATTTAGATATTTCCCACTCAAAATCTTAGTTCCCCCGAAAATGTGGGCACGATTCATTGTAGATATTCCCCCCCTCAAAATCTTAGTTCCCCCGAAAATGTGGGCACGATTCATTGTAGATATTCCCCCCCTCAAAATCTTAGTTCCCCCGAAAATGTGGGCACGATTCATTGTAGATATTCCCCCCTCAAAATCTTAGTTCCCCTGAAATTGTGTATATGATTCTTTTTAGAAATACCCCCTCAAAATCTTAGTTCCCCAATCAAAGTCTTAGTTCCCCAAAATTTAGGTCACCTCAAGAGATTTTAGTTCTCACATTGCTTAATTACTCAAAAAAATTTTAATTACTGACAAAAATGTTTGTCCCCCAATATGTATTTCGTTTATAAATTTTTTTGTAAAGTTAGTTGCATTTTCCTCACATTTTTTAGACATCTATTTTATAAAGATGGGAGCTAAAACACATGTTACAGTATTAAGATACATGAACAAACATAAAAATAGAGATGGACGTAAAAATTAGCCATGTCACCAAAACCTAGGAGTGCGAAAGTTAGCAGCATTGATCAAATTATGTGTATTAGCCATGTCACCACGTTCCCCCCAATCACATCCAACCATGAAAACAATTGAAATTGGTGAAGTAAAAAACCATGCAAGCAACTATTGAACTTTACATTTCTAACATCAAAAAGTAACACCTTAATAATGTTACACAAAAGTAATATAGATCCAGTTCTATTAGTCTAAGCCAAGTAACACCATAATAATATTTACATTTGTTACATCAAAAATACATCTGTTACATCAACGCTGTTAATACGCAATCCATCATGGTTCAACAGGAAATTTATTTGTGACAGAAATTTGAGAATGGAATGAAATTTGATATCATTCATTGAAATGGACTAAAATACCAATCTCTAAAATGCAAACAATCTTTGAAATGCAAATTTCAGTCAATTCTCAAAATTGATAGCCAATCAAAAAAAAGATATCTCAAAATTTGTTGGATTAAGATTTGGTTGTGGTTGATGCTTTTAATTGGAATAAAGTCCAAAACATTAATTGAACGTTCAATTTTTTCATTTTTCTCATCTAAACATTTTCTCTTCATCATGGTTAAAAGGGGGGGTTATGTCCACCTTTTTGACGATGTCAAGGGGGAGAGATATATGCATTATGTGATCATATCTATAGGGGAGAGATATATATACATATGCATATGGGGAGAGATATCTCTATAGGGAAGAGATATATGGGATTAGATAAACCATTCATGTTTGCATGCCTTTATTCTTTGCGATTGGTTTATGTAATCCATGCCTATTATATGTCACCTTGTTGCTATTGATATTATGAGTATTTACCTTTGTGTAGCTCATTACTTTATTGGTGCATATAAGTAGGGGGAGATCATTAGCTTTGTGCTTTAATTCTTTATGATTTACATAATGTGTGTCATCATCAAAAAGGGGGAGATTGTTGAGTATTGGTGTTTCATACCAATCTTATTTTGATGATGATCACAACATTATGTTGTTGCTAATGAATCTCATGTTTTAGTCTCTCAGTTTATCTCAAGGATATCTTTATTGGAGACTAATCACTTGGTGTAAGGATGGACATCATGTGAAGAAGAGCCAAAGTTTGGACTCAAGGAGTGCCAAAGCTTGGAGATGATGGAGAGCATTCAAGGCATCAAGATTGAAGACTTAGACTCTTTTGAAAGCATTGTAATCCATGTAATTTACTTTATTGCTTTCTCTCTCGTTTGAGTCTAGGGTTGATGTAATGCCTTGCAAGATGGTTTGCTCATTCATGCTCATGTATTTAACCATCTTAGTGAACCTTAGGATTATCATAAAATCCAACCCAATAGGTTCACTCTTTCGGTCAGTCGTCTGATGAGGGAAAAACAGTCGACTGGGTGATTTCCAGTCGCCTGTAGATCCTTCTACAGTCGCCTGATATGCACTGCTCAAGTCAACATTTCTATTGACTCACACTTGAGCTTTACGCACAGTCGCCTGTCAATCAGTTCCCAGTCGCCTGTATATTTACAGTCGCCTGAGATTTGGCCAACAGTCGCCTGTCTAGCGTAAGTGCAATCTCTGCATCTCTCTGTCTTCTCTCCATACTTTACAGTAGTCGACTGATGAAGAATATACAGTCGCCTGACTATCCGACAATCGACTGTAGTATTAACACCAGTCGCCTGTGCAAAGAATTGGAGAAAGAGTGCAGCTCTCTGTTTCGATCCATCCCCTGTAACAGTCGTCTGCTGAAGGATTTACAGGCGCCTGTCCTGTTTATCAGTCGACTGTATTGTCTTCTTAAGTCGACTGTCCTGGCTCAGATTATAGCCGTTGGATATTTTCTAGCCGTTGATCAATCGACTGTCTTATGATCATCAGTCGACTGTTCATGTCGTTTTCACCCAGTTTCTAGTCGTTGCTGATTTGATTTTCTGGCTGTTTCTTTGGGTTTCTGGGCTTGATATAGGTTTCCTATATATATGGGTGTGCTGCCTTTCTTGAGAACTCTTGACAACATTTCATAAACTCTTGATTCTATAGAAAATCTCAAGAGATCAATAAGCCACTCTCAAGCTCCCTCATTTCCCTCCATTGAGCATTCATCTTTCTTCATGCATTGAAGTCCAGCTCAAGGGAAATCATCCAAGTGCTCTCGAGCATATTCCAACACTTGGAGATCCTCTTCCATGCCTTGCATTCATTCATGAGTAAGCATCTCAAGGCATAGGTAAGAGTATCTACTTTACAAGGTGTAAACTGTTTTCCTATTTCTCTTTGTAGGATTAGGATTTTCTCCTTGTGGGAGATTGTCTCTTTGTGGGACTAGAGTGTCTCTTTGTGGGACTAGGAACTCTCTCTATGGGAGTAACTCTCTTTGTGGGAGTTTGAGTGTCCTAGTGTAGGGCTAACCCTAATTCTCTGAGTGGGAGTTAGTGATTCTCTTTGTGGGAGTCGTATCCTCGTGTAGGATTGGTTGGGTCCTTGTGTAGGGCATAAATCCTCTTTGTGGGGTATCTCCTTGTGAGATTTGTATTCACTTCTCTTTGTGGGAATATAGTGGATATTGGTGTGGCTGGACGTACCCAAGTTTGGGGAACCAGGGTATATCTTTGTGTTTGCGTTTGGATTGATTGTGCCATTTAATTCCTCTTGCATTTATAATTCCGCATTTGCAAGTTAAATTTTATTTGGACAATTTTATTGCCATTACACTATTCACCCCCCCCCCCCCCTCTAGTGTGTGTTGTTAGTATTGCAAGGGTTAGACGATCCCTACATTCTCTTCCTCTTCTTTCTTCCATCCTCTCCACTCATGCCATGGCAAGTTGTGAGTTTTTGTGATGGGTCTTGGAGAAAGTTTTCATGGAGCTATGGTGGAGTTTTCTAGGAATTGATGGATGGCTTTTGATAGCCACTGAGGTAGGAATCCAACCCTAGCTCTCATGTTCATTTCATTGCATATTGATTAAAGCTTGCATTTTTAGGGTTTTTGGAAAACCCATTGACATGGTGCATTCAAGTTTGAATTTATATGATGTGTTGAATCATTTGCTGTCATGAATATGATTCATGTTGCTTTGAATCTTTTGTTTCAATGATTATGTGAAATTACTCTCATTTAGAATGTTGGATGTTTAATTTTCAACTCTTCTTTGCATGAAAAGTGCTAACATCCGCATAATGAAGGGATATGTGCAATTGGCTATGATTATGTGGTAAAAATGGGGGCTTGAGGCCACCCTTACTTTTCGGCATATGGTCTCTTGTAGCCCTAGTGTCATGATGTTGTGTTGGTGAAGGAAAGATATGAAATGAGAATGAAATGAGATGAAATGAAATAAGAATGAAATGTTGTCTTATTATTGTCATGAAACATGGTATTAGAATGTGTTATATGGATAGGAGGCTCTAGGATTGTATGTGATGGGAGGTAGAAGGGTGGACATGGCATCCCCCAATGTGGTTGTGGTGGTGGTATGTGATGATGGATATGATGGGCATGGCACGTGAGTGCATGCTCCTTTGTTGGGATGATATGTGGATTGATTATGTTTTTCATAGGGGTAATGTCATGGGGACCACAAGGCCTATCACATATGAATCTGGGACCCATGGGCATGCCTTACATTATAATGCCAGGTTTCTGCTTATTGACGTTGCAGTTTACTTCTCTTTCTGTAGTACTCACTTTGTTTTGCAGGTCTTTCTTTGCCACCAGGTACGTGCTTTTGTTATTTATGTCATTTACAATTCCATATATGATATGGTTACATGGTTACGTACATCCCTTCCATGATATGGCATGAGTTTATTGCATGAATGCATTGCATTCCATTGCACCATGTGAGTTGGGTTTGGATATCCTACTAGGACACGCGTTGACGTGCCCCCGTTGATTTTTCAGGTATTGAATCATGGAGTTGGAGGCCCATTAGGTAAGTGAGAGAGATTTGGGTGTATGTTCTTGTACTTGGTGGGATGCGAGTTCTTGTTGTATATGAGATTGTATAAGAATGTTGTATACACAGTTTGTGTGTGTGTGTGTGTGTGTATCAGAGTTTGGGTTATTGGTTCTTTTGTGTTTTGTGTTCTTTGGAATGCTACAGGTACTATCCCAGCAGTGTGCAGTGGACCTGCCTGTCTTTTACATTTCCTTTCGTAACACTCGCTCTTCGGGTATCCCGGGGAGTGGGGCGTTACACAAAGCTAGATCGGTCTGTGAGGGGAGTGCCCCCTCGAGCTATAGTTGAACTGCTTGTAAGGTATTCTAAGCTGATCTATGGGCATGCGTACTTTAGTGAAAATAAAGTGGAAAAGGCCGATCAAATGCCCTCTGGGGGTACATTTGTCAAAGATATGTCAGCTCGACAAATTATTGTCACGCCCCGCTTTCCATTATACTTGGAGGCGAGGACACGAGCAGGTCCGCATGTGCTTTAAGCAAAGAAGATGTACTTGTTTCTTTCTTCTTTGACTTAAGCACAATAAGCGTTAATTAGCAAATCAGGTCCTTGTCGCGAATTTTTCAAAACCAGCATAAATAGTCATTACATTTTAAACACCAGCGTCCAAAGCAAAGTTCACAAGCAATTAAGGCCTAGCATGGCCGTACAATCTGCTGAAAATAAACACACCTGAAAATAACAAGCCAAATAATAAAACTGAAATAGAAATAGCCCGCTCTAGCCTTTCGCAGGGAGGATCTCAGCGTCCTTGTAGCTCTGATCAGCAGGGTCTACCGTTTAACGAATAGACCATTGTGTCTTAGTCTTCACCGTTTAGCGGTGACGATGATCTCATGATCGTTTGACTTGGCGAAGTCGAAGACGAGACACAGGTGCTTATTAGAGAATGAGTTCACTAAACGATTCACAATGGTTATCATATGGTTATATTGACCAATCTGTCAATGATAACTCTTAGTTTTGATCGGCAAGTTGGTCTTTTGACTTGAGGTCATTTTACGAACCTGTGCGTGAACGGTGCCACTTAGATCACTGACCTAGTTTCGAGGCTAGGCCTGTTGAAGGTCTTTGATTAGGTGTCACTTGAAGCGTACAAGGAGAATAATGACGAAGTGAGGATTCGTCTCTCCCGGTCAATGGGAGTTAGTGTCGTTGAGTTAGTTCGGTCTTTAGTAAAATCTCTGATCAGAGTATGTTGGAAGAAGTCCAATATTAGTTAACTAAAGATCGATAGAAACTAACTGGATTCAAGTTATTGGTGGTGACAGTTTGACCGTACCCTATACTTGATCTACATGACATAGTTTAGATGAAGAGACTATAACTGCGGAACTCATCACGGACACAGTCAGGGTGGTCCTGACAATACTCATGTCGATGAGTAAATCACATAATTATGATTCTAAAACAGGGACGGCATCCATTGCTCGTGGTCACTGCCGTATAGGGCTTCGAGCCTAACCTGTAGTAGGGCCAGGCTGTAGGGTATCACACGGAGTGCGAACTTCATCTAATAATATGTGGAAACGATTAGGAAGAATATGCATTTGATACAAGGGATAAAATATTGCAAAAGATGTTTGCAATTATCTCCTGCATTCGGGATAAATGATCTGAAGTGCAAGTGGGAGATGTTGGGAGATATGCCCTCAGATCATTTGTATTTGATGCAAATGAAAATTTAAGCTTAGATAGGGACTATTTTGCATTTGATGCAAACCAGATTAAATATGTCGTAAATAGTTTACGACAATATTTAATGAAATAAATGCAAGGAAAAGTTCACGTGTAAGACGTGAATGTCTCGATCTAAACCCAGGTTCGAACGACGTCCAAATCGGACGCCAAATGCCCAAGTTATGCACAAAACAGCTCAAAGGGATCTGACCCATGCCCAAACTGGACATGGGTCAGACCAGGCTGACCCATGCCAGACTGGGTCTGGCCTGGGCACCTGGCCAGGCCCACCTGGGCCAGGTCGCCCGGCCCGCCTGGGCCCGGGAGCCGGGGCGCAGGCCCAGGCGGGCCCAGGCGCCCTGGGCGCCTGGCCCAGGGCCCGGTGCCAGGCCTGGCGCCTGGGCGCCCAGGCCCAGGTCTGGGCTCGCCCAGGTCCAGGCCTGGGTAGCGCCCAGTCAGCCAATTTTGAGCAATGGGGCCCACACACTGGGCCCCACCACTGGGTGCAGAACCCTAGGACAGTGAGCAGTTTTTGACGGCTGATTTTGGACGAAAATCAAGCCTTAGGCTGAACTTTGGACGATCAATTGGAGGGTCAAACGAACTCCGATTGACTCGCCATTTTTTCCTATGCGTTCATCGTTGAACACCCTTCGAATTGATAGGTTGTATCAATCATGAAGCTCAACGGTGAGGGAGTTAAAATTCACGGAAGTTTGCCCTTTGTGAAAGGCAAACTGCATTGAATTCATTAACTCCAAACTTTAGTCCCACATCGGTTGTGGAGAAAAGGGGAAGTCAGCTGCCTATATAAATAGGGGCATCCCCCTTCCTTCAAACTTGTCCTAAGCTCTCGATTTGAGCGTCTCCTAAAAGTGTTGGAGTACGCTCGGATCGAAGCTTAAATTAATTCTTCCTCTCCCTATATTTCTGCCTTACTCCTGAAGGGCTCTAGCAAAGCCACGAAGGAGTTCGGATTCGGATCCGAAATCTTGGCGAAGGCTTTCACTCGCGTGAAACTTTCTTCGGCGCGTGGTTGGCTTGGCGACACGAAGATGGCTTGCCTCAGGATGCGGAGCGGTTCGAGGAGTGGCTCGGCATGGGACTGGGAGCGGCTCGGAAGACGGTACAGAACATCTTGCCTGCCCAGGGCAAGATTTCGGGTATGTGTTTTATAGGCATTAGTTTAATTTAATCGCATTAGGTTAGATCCTTCTTGGGGTGGTCAGCTCCACCCCGAGTTGGCAGAGATCATGGCTAAGGGTCTTGTTTCTTAGGGCTGCATGTTAATTAGATTAACATAATTTTTCCGCTGCCATTTTTGTTTCTGTGGTCCGTCCGACTTAGGACGGGCACGGATTTTAGCCCTGAGGGTCCACCAAAACCCTTCAGGATCACCCGGAGAGTCCACCTGGGAGCAAGAAGAAGAGGTGAGGGAGCACTACCCGCATTTGTTTCCTGATCAGTATGTGTTAGAAATTCCGAGGGCGGAATTTTCTATAAGGTGGGTAGGATGTAACGACCACTTTCCGGTCGTGCATATTTTAGCACGTATTTTTGTTTCGTATGGGTATATTTTCGTATTTGATTTTATAATTGTTCTCTGTACATCAGACACGCGATCGAACCCCGTTTTCACGATCCTCTCGGAGGCGCGATCACCACAGTATTTCCTTTTTAATTTTTGGATGTCCGAGGGTAAAATTGCAATAATACGATTATTATTATTATTATTATTAACTTTTACTAAATCCTTATTCAAATTTTTATAAAATCTGAAAACAGATTTTTTTAAAACAAAACTCTTTAGAAAAAACGAAAGGGGAAATCTTTAAGAATCTGTTAAAAAGAAACCTTGCTTAATTTTTTTAACATCCTAAGAAAATATCTAAACTATTAATATCCTGTCATATTCCAACCACTCCCCCGTTCTCTCTCTCTTATCTCTAACCTAACCTACCCTCTAAAGCAACCTAGGGTAATAGCTCAGCCGCACAAAACCCAAAGAAGCCCCAAGCTTTCACGTTCACGTGCTCTCTCTCCCCCTATTTTTTTAAAACCCTACACTACAATTAAAACCCCCAGGCATCCCACGCACGCAGCCTCCTTCCCCTTCGACCTGTCGCCCATCTCCTTCCTCCGAGCACCCCGTCCACCCTGCAGACCGGCCATTCTCCTCCTTCCCGCATGCCCAGCCTCCGAAGCCTCTTCGTTCGAAACCTCTCCCACATCTTTACCTCTCCCCGCACTCAAACCCTCAGCCATTCATCCCTTCCTCTCTCTCGCTCCCAACCTCCAGTCCGACGGCCACCCCCTGTCTGCGCACAACCCAAACCCCAGGAGCCAGACCCCTCTCCCATCTTCGAAGCCTAGCCTTCCTCGCACCTGAACTCTGGCCAACCCTCAGTCCTGAAACCCTAGACCCTCTCACCTTCTAGCCGCTAGACCACTGCCATTGCTGCTGCCGTAAGTGCTGCTGCCGCAAGCCGCTGTCGTCGCAAGTCGCTTCACCGCGCTACCCGTCGCTAAGGTGACCTCGACGACCTCTTCTCACTGCGCTACCCATAGTCAAGGAACCGGAGCCGCGACGCAATCCATTACTGCTTCCATAACCAGCGCCAGATCTACGCGTGATCGTCGTACTAGGTTGGTGTCCCCTACTCGTAGTAACCCAAACGTTACGCCAATATAAAACCTAATTAAAACTGGCAACTTAATCACTAAAGTTATTTTATGCTCCTTTAAACTGTTGTGATAACCTAGACCGTTGATTGGACTATTTTGACTGTGCACATAGGGTAGAATCGACGTAAAGAACCATAAAATAGATCTGAACATGTGAACAAATTGATTTGGAACTGCTAGGATAGCCACGATCAACCTAGAGACATGCCATAATAGGATTTCTAAAACCAGTCCTGATATCGTCCCGTTTGACCTGTTACAACGAACCGTAACCGACGCACTGCCCGTGACGGGACGCCCCTACGGACGCACTTCTCGCCACTTCAGGCAAGTGTGCTCACTTGTGTTGAAACGGCCACGTTTAGGCCATTACTTTCCTTAGTTTGTAAAAATATGAACAAGAGACCTAGACGTGAAATGATAGCGTCTAGGATACCCTCACGATAGCTTAGGCTTGATGACGAAGTCTAGGCCAATATGCTATAACTGCCATATTGATAAATAACTTAAAATGGACATGCATCATTCTTGCCTTACCATGTAACTTTATGCATGAATTGTATTGAATCAAGCGGGGAATAAGGCACTCTCCTAGCAGAGAGAGTGATCCTTTGTACGGAATAACCTGCGGAGAATAAGGCACTCTCCTAGCAGAAAGAGTGATCCTTTGTACGGAATTGTCTTGTGCACTGGGTTGGGGTTGGGTTAAGCGGCCGCAAGGTTTAAACGGTTTGGCTGCCCTCTAACCTTAAGGCATGAACCCTAGACACACACAGTCTTGTCTTGTCTTGTCTTATAGCCGGTAGCGCACGCTACGGCCATTACCATGCCACGTTTACTTTCTTGCACCGTCTTTTACTTTCCTGCCATGTTTACATAAACTGCCATGTAAATAACCTTTAATAACTGTCTTTAATTTCCATATATCATGAAGTAGAGTCTTTCTTACATTTCATTTGTAGACTCTGCCTGACGCACAACTCCTCTTCTCTTGGGTGTTTGTACGTCAGGTACTGAGACAGAGTATGCATACGAGGAGACAGTACATGCGGACTTGGAGCAGGAGGACACTGCTCAGGAGTACGATTCGGACGAGGACCAGTCTTAGAGTCCATTACTGTTGCTGACTTGGAGTTTCCAGCTTTCTAGTTTGGGTGTGTAGCACCATTTAGATTCTTGTCTAGGTTGGGTGCGTAGCACCAGTAGTTTCCCTTTTCAGTTGTAGCCATGCCGAGTCTTTCTACTATTAGACTTCTTTTGTACTGCTGGATTATTATCTTGATGAATGAATGCTGTTGTTTCTTTTGAGTACATTTATTATTCTGAACTGTAATGCAAGAACATGTACTTTAATTGGTGTATCCCTACAGACGCTTAGTGGGCTCGAGCTTCACAGCTCCAGCCCATGCGGACCTTCGTCTCGTTCTCGCACCCGTAAAATGGGAACCGGGGTGTGGCATAACCTAGGAGCTTTAATGAAGGTGCTTAAGGTTTAAATTAGCAATGCAAATTTGATAAGAGGAAATTTGGGTTTACACCAAGGATATGCCCCCCTCCCTTTGTAAGCGCATTTGGATCTACATAAAAAGATGCGAGCTTTACTACTAAGGGGATTTTTAATTACAAATTAAGTGAACTAACACACAACATTGGAATGTCACCGAAAGACTTGCAAGAAATTAATTCACAATTGAACTACAAGACTTTCATGTATGTACTTTATATGCCATTCTACTTGCAACATGAACTTCCCAACAAAACCATACCACACCACACTTCATACCCTTCTCTTTATTGCCATGTCAATGATAATGCTATATTTTAAACCATCTCTTTCATTTTCCCTTCAACATAACCACTCTCCCAACTTAAACACAACTTTATTAAGGTCCACTTGCACTATAAAGCATTTGCCATAACACATTATTAACCAACAAATTGCAAACTTGAATAATGACCATTTTGTATACTACTTAGCAATACCCATAATTAGTTGCAAGATTATGCCAATCTACATAATAAAATGCAACATTCATAACTAATGGTAATGGCAAGAAAGCTAAGGCTACACAAAGATGAAAGCTTACACAATCCTACACCATGTGCAATCTTCATGAAGGCTAATGGAATTTGCATGTAGTTAATGCCATCCTAAGCAACAAGCTAATGCAACTCATTGCCTTAATCATGATTTGACAAAGGGAATACCATCTTATAAAATTACACTAAAGTTTACTTCAACAACTAGCAAGGGTGTTTTCAAGATACTAATTCTAATTAAGAGAACCTTGAAAGATGTCATTTTTAGCACAAATGAGGCATGTTACTTAAGAACGATACTAACTTTAGGTGGTTCTTAGCTAAAACCACAAATTATTCATACTACAATGAATTAATTGATATTGCAAATATACCAACAATCCCAAATTAATATTATTGCACAAATATGGGTTCCTACAAGCAACCATTACAAGAGACTTGAATCAATTTGCAAACTTTAATACTTTTAACTTAAGGAATTTGAATGCATATGTAAACTTCTACTTAAATACATATCATGCATTAATACACTAAAAAGAGTAGGATTCCTACATCGTGGAGAATCAAAGCCCTCTCTTAATTCCATGAAAACTCCACCATAGCTCTCCATCTCAAGCTCCAAAACCCTAATCTCCTCTTGCTCCTTCGTCCTCCTCTTGAGTTTCCCCCTTTTCTTCTCTTTTCTTCCTTCCTTTCTTTTTATTTCTTTCTTCCTCTCTTTCTTTTTTTTGCTGGAAGGATTCGGCCAGGGGGGAAGGGGGATTTCGACAGGATGTGGGGGGAGGGGAAGGGAAAATGAAACAAAGAAAGAAGAATGAAGAAGTTGGTAGAAGGAAGAAGAAGGAAATTAATTAAATGGAAACCCCCTATATTTACAAGTTTGCCATTCTCATTCTCTCTTCCATCTTTCTAATAATTCAAGCCCATTATCAAAACCCAACACAATTAAAAGGTAGGCCCATCTCTAATGCACCAATCCTCTTAACTCAAGCCCAAAAGCAAATCCCAATAACCAACTATTGGCTACTAAAATTAACGAACGGCCCAATCAATAATACTAACAACAACAACAACAAGAATAATCATATTAACATAATCTCTGTTGAGATTTGTAAGAAGTGTATGTCTATGGTGGATACCATAGCCATATATATAATATCATATGAGAGTTACAAGTCACTTGGAACCCAAGGGATACCCACTAAGAGTGGGTTTAATGGTGGATGATAGTGGGTGGAGACCAAAGGTCTCTCCCATTCATAACACTCACCCGCATCCATCCATTCTTAGCATATGAATTCTTCAGGATCCAATACGCTAATATGGGGTAGAAATTGCTGGATCCAGAGTTACAGTGGTTGCCTCGTTAAAACCTTTGATGTGGAAAGCCCAGTTGAAAAACCAACAGCTTAAGGAAAAAAAGTACAATACGCAAGTGACTCCTCCTGATCCATACGAGCTTCAGGCTTGTAGGTCTTTCAGCTGTCGCATCCCTATATATTTTACAAGCTTTCTAAAAATACATCTATGCAATGCCTTAGTAAACAGATCAGCTAAATTATTACAAGACTGAATCTGACGTACTTCAATCTGCTTCTGCTCTTGTAGCTCGTGCGTCCAGAAGAACTTGGGAGAGATGTGCTTCGTCCTATCGCCCTTGATATAACCATCTTGTAGGTGAGTTATACAAGCTGCATTATCTTCAAATAATATGGTTGGCTCAAGGTCGTCCGTCTTCAGGCCGGTCGTCATTAGAATGTGATGAATGACTGAATGAAGCCATACACATTCTCTGCTAGCTTCATGGATCGCCATGAGCTCTGAGAGGTTGGATGAGACTGCTGTGGTGGTATGGTTCAAAGATTTCCAGGAGATGGTCGTACCACCGAAAGTGAACACCAGTCTGTGATTTCTCGGTATGTGGATCAGACCTGTAACCTGCATCTGCATAACCAATCAAAGTGGAAGATCCACCTTTCGGAAAGTATAATCTCATGTCAACTGACCCTTGGAGGTAGCGCAGAAGCTGCTTTACTTCGTTTCAATGGCGCTTTGTAGGCGCTGAACTGTATTTGGCTAGTAGGATGACTGCGAACGCTATGTCGAGACACGTGCAGTTTGCCAGATATAGTAGTGCTCCAATGGCATTAAGGTAAGGTACTTCAGGACCTAATGTTTCCTCCCCCTGTTCCAGCGGCCGGAAAGGGTCCTTATATACATCTAAAGATCTAACGATCATTGGTGTACTTAGAGGATGGCTTTTATCCATATGGAAATTTTTAATTAATTTCCTTGTGTATGTGGATTGGTGTAACAGGATTCCTCTGCTAAGGTGTTCTATCTGTAAGCCAAGAAAATATTTACTCTTGCCTAGGTCTTTCATTTCAAATGTTAGTTTGAGGCTTGCAGATATATCATCAATCTCTGCAGGAGATCCGATGAGGTTTAAGTCGTCTACATAGACGGCTATTAATACGAATCCTTTTCTCGTGTTTTTAATGAAAATACATGGGCAGCTTCATTATTGGTGAAACCTTGTTGAACAAGGAATTCACTCAGTCTGTGCATGCAAAAATATCGATCTAGAGTTGTCTAAGAATTTACCTCTAGACCCTACCCACCGGATCTAGCGAAGTTCGGAGAAGAACGCCCTATTCCCGTTCTCGCGATTCATCTGTCGACAGGGATTCGGCTCAGCTGATGAGCGTGCTTGATAACGTGTTGAGATTTGTAAGAAGCGTATGTCTATGGTGGATACCATAGCCATATATATAATATCATATGAGAGTTACAAGTCCCTTGTAACCCAAGAGACACCCACTAAGAGTGGGTTTAATGGTGGATTATAGTGGGTGGAGACCAAAGGTCTCACCCATTCATAACAATCTCTAAAAATAATCTTCACAAAATATTTATCTTAAAATAAACCGCATTAAAATAACATTAAAAATACGTTTTTACTACAAAACCCCACCAACTCAAATCCCACCACATATTCATAAATTCAAAAACGCCAATCATTTTACTATCTTATATACATTTATATTCATCTAATAGGTCATTCAACACATCATTACTACATACACTACATAATTACTATATGCACCACGCCATTCCTATATACACTACGGAGGCGCACAAGCACAACATATACTCATTCAAGTATACATATACTACATACATCAATCAAATAAACATACCCTAGCGTACATGGCACTAGGGCCATTACATTCTATCCACCTTAAACTTAAAGTCCGTCCTCGGACTTTCCAACTGAGGACATAGCTTGGGATGAGCAGATATATATACAATATGGTCAATCTATTCCAAGCATACACGAAGGCAAGGCACCCCGATAAACAAATACACATACAAGTATTTCAACCACACATACCGACTTACATCCATACGTATACTCACGCTATTATATATTACCTCATACTCATACACCCTCAGACACCTACTGTATGAATGCATCACATGGTCACATGCATTACCCATACACACAATTACACACAACATGATACTTCATATACAGGGCTGATAGAGCACTGCATACGCACATTTGTACTAAATCACGAGCATACAACCTGTATGACCCATCGGGTACAGCCAACACACACACACATGTCACTACTTACCGTCATAGAATACCATACATTATACAGTACACCATCCTTACCATCTCACACCATGCAAACAGAGACACATAATGAAGCACACACATGCCATAACCAGTGTAATGACATGAAATATATCATGAAACACTCACATGTCATAACTGGCGTTATAACATGACAGACTAATACAAGCACAACCAGTACCTTCACCTATACACCGATATCGTCACACACATAGATATCCATGCAGCAGCATAGATACCTACAAAAATGTACATGTGTATGTGTTCACAACCATACATACGAGTTTGTATATAGCACGCAGATTGCCACTTATATACATAGACCACCATAGGCAAGCATAAGATCCTATGCTTCCTCTAACATAACTACTCAAACCTGAGCAGAGCGCAAAGGCTCACACATAATATACCTATAACACACGCTAGGTATATACACATCACATACATCTCACACAATACAATAGCCTTCCTAAACAGGTCAACCATCTGCAATCGTATATACTTTCATACAAGTATCTAGAATAGTAGTTATAGCTATAGCTGCAGCTGCACACACGAGCAAATCGGTAAACACATAAGCATATATGCATACATACATACAGCTGCACGAAGTCATCCATAATATACGTACACTCAACCAACCATCCAAGTCTACCCCAAGTTTACTCATATAACGATACTCACCTGCCTAATATCTGCATAGAAGCATGGTACACATACCTACAAATACATACAAGCACACATAGATATGATATATAGACATACGACCATGTATGTCTACTAGTTTATATCCAAGCACACACATACACGTCATCACATAAAGCCTCATACAACAATACCACCACACAAAAATATTCACATATTGATATATCTATCCAAACCCCGGCGTAAGCATATCCGTTTACAACCAGACATGCAACCATATACATATTCCACATATATATCAAGCACACAACTCTAATACACCTACGCATGCCCACTCATACCTGAGTGGAACACAAAGATCCGCACATGGATCTACACAATCAGCACGTACATATGTGCCACATATTACAAATACAGACGACATACCTTATCTATACATCGCCTAGAGTTCAATCAACTATATAGTTATATGATACATACCACTCATAGGCTACCATATATTAGCACATATACACATGTACCTTTATACTTAGACATACAATCATGTATGTCTCATAGCATCCAACCAACATTTACAGATGTATCAGCATACAAGGTCTACTATATCAATATCAATATACATAGATAACCATACAAAACTATATTCATCCATATACAGGTGTAAGCGTACCAGCTTACAGCCATACATGTATCTATACTCATTACATGCATCAACTCATAACACTAATACTCTTAATACATATCCACACATACATGGGTGGCACTCAAGGATCCACACATGCATCTGCACACTTTACATGTGCATATCACATACAATATTTAGCCACAACACGGTACATCCATACACTACCTGCATCGCAGTCAAGTATTTAACTCAATTTCACACACTACTCATAAGTTACTATGTATTATCACATATACCTCAAATTCAATCACAGAGCCATATAATCATTTGTACATATACCATAGTCACATGCATATGAGTATATCATCTCAATATACTCGACAAGCCATATTCAACACTTATAGAACTATAGATGTATATGTACACATACCTACACACATAAATACATACATACATTCATATCGAATCAACACTCGAATCTCAACCCCCAGGGTTCTATACCTCAAGCTTCTGCTATCCGGTCCCAACCTAAGGCGTGAATCTATCCACCTTAGGACTCACCTACCCACAAACACACGGACACTACTCGTACTATTCCGTACACAACCGCAGTGAAGGGACCTGCATGGGCCACACCTGTTAAGACCCGCTCCTCAGGATACGCAGGGAGGCAGTGCACACGACGAGAACTAAAATGTATCTGCAGGTCCATTACGCGCTGTTGGGAATAGCACATATAGAGTTCAACAAACAGCCAACCAATAAACACAGAACGACACAAAGCCACAGAGAAATGCTAAAAAACCAAACACTAAACAATTTCATATACATCTCAAGCATTCCAATGCACCAATTCATATAGTACAAGTATCTCTCACCCCAAAAGAAAACCCAAAGTACACATAGCTCTCTCCTCTCCCCTCACCACCCCCACGTTCTAGACTCAATCAGAGATCTCCACAGTCCCATCTGCTTCCCACACCAAGAACCACACCTGAAAAGTCAACGGGGGCACGTCAACACGTGACCTAGTAGAAATTCCATACTCCAATCTAAACACAACACATGCTAATGCCACTACAGGGTGCACAGTGCTACAAGTGGAAGTGCTACAACTGAACATGGCATGCGTAACAAAAGAAGCAAACAATAGTGCCGCACGTAGGAAAAAAAGAACAGAACCAAAGCATAGGGTATACGGGGAGGGGTAACGATAGTACATCAAATAACAAGAAGTATGCCTGAAGCGCAAAAGAGAGTCAGTCAAACAATTACATACAATGTTAGCTTTTGGAACCCTAATATCGAATATGACGTATGGGACTAGACCTCTCCCAACTGTGTGGGAGAGCAAAGAGGACTCCCCGCCATTCTAGCCCGTCAGGAGCCTCGGGTACCACTCTACACTCCCCGTCACACAAGCCCGTCAGGAGTGCAAGTGTACCCACCACATAAAACCACAAAGACACCACAACCAGTCCATCCCATATGCATACTCGATACTTCGGAATTCCCCCAACCCGTGTCACCCTCCAATGGGAGGACTGAAACACTATCTCACTCTCACATGTTGCACCTTCCATTTCCACACATGAAACCAACCATTTCCATTCTCATCACACCATCCTTTCATTACCACATCATAAAAGAACCCATAATCACATATGAATGGAGCAATTAATACATCATTTGCAACACAACCAATTTACATAATAGGCCCATGGCCGAAATGTCTATGTAGGAGAAAATACCACCAAATGGACCCCAAATTGTAAGTAAATAAGTGAACATCAACACTTATAATGCTACTAACCATGAGGGGGTTCTCTACATTTTCTACATTCTATGAAAAATTATCACCATTCAATCACATTCCTACAACTAAGCTACAAAAGATTAACTTCATGCATGCTTCTTTGCTAGGAGAGCAACTATAGCATGTCCATGTTGAAACAAGCAATTTGACATTCTAATATCCATGTGAAATAGCAACTAATGCATGCTTACAAACGATAGGAACTTGGCAACATTTAGCAAATATTTAAGGGTTTCACATAAAAATGCAAGCTTAAACCATTTCATATTCAAATGCAACATTTTAAAATTACTTAATTTATGTCTACACTAAGATGTAACATTTATGAATGCCAAACATGAAAACTAAGCATAAATCCATATTAAGAATGGATGCTCTAGTGAGAACTATAAGGATACTTATTAAACCTAGGAGCTTTAATGAAGGTGCTTAAGGCCTAAATTAGAAATGCAAATTTGATAATAGGAAATTTGGGTTTACATCAAGTATAGGCCCCCCTTTTTTTAAGAGCATTTGGACCTACATAAAAAGATGTGTGCTTTACTACTAAGGGGATTTTTAATTACAAATTAAGTGAACTAACACAGAACATTAGAATGTCACCAAAAGACTTGCAAGAAATTAATTCACAATTGAACTATAAGGCTTTCATGCATGTAATTTATATGCCAATCTACATGCAACATGAACTTCCCAACAAAACCATACCACACCACAATTCATACCCTTCTCTTTATTGCTATGTCAATGGGAATGCTATATTTTAAATCATCTCTTTCTTTTCCCTTCAACATAACCATTCTCCCAACATAAACACAACTTCATTAAGGTCCACTTGCACTATAAAGCATTTGCCATAACACATCATTAACCAACAAATTGCAAACTTGAATAATGCCCATTTTGTAAACTACTTAGCAATACCCATAATTAGTTGCAAGATTATGCCAATCTACATAATAAAATGCAACATTCATAACTAATGGTAATGGCAAGAAAGCTAAGGCTACACAAAGATGAAAGCTTACACAATTCTACACCATGTGCAATCTTCATGAAGGCTAATGGAATTTGCATGTAGTTAATGCCATCCTAAGCAACAAGCTAATGCAACTCATTGCCTTAATCATGATTTGACAGTGGGAATACCATCTTATAAAATTACACTAAAGTTTACTTCAACAACTAGCAAGGGTGGTTTCAAGATACTAATTCTAACTAAGAGGACCATGAAAGATGTCATTTTTAGCACAAATGAGACATATTAGTTAAGAAAGATACTAACTTTATGTGGTTCTTAGCTAAAACCACAAATTATTCATACTACAGTGAATTAATTGATATTGTAAATATCCCAACAATCCCAAATTAATATTATTGCACAAATATGGGCTCTACAAGCAACCATTACAAGAGACTTGAATCAATTTGCAAACTTTAATACTTTTAACTTAAGGAACTTTAATGCATATGTAAACTTCTACCTATCGTGCATTAACACACGAAAAGGAGTAGGATTCCTACCTCGTGGAGAATCAAATCCCTCTCTTAATTCCATGAAAACTCCACTATAGCTCTCCATCTCAAGCTCCAAAACCCTAATCTCCTCTCGCTCCTTCCTCCTCCTCTTGAGTTTTCCCCCTTTTCTTCTCTTTTCTTCCTTCATTTCTAGTTCTTTCTTTCTTCCTCTCTTTCTTTTTTTTGCTGGAATGATTCGACCATTGTGGGTGTAGGGATTTCGGCAGGATGTGGGGGGAGGGGAAAGGGAAAAGGAAAAAAGAATGAAGAATGAAGAAGTTGGTAGAAGGAAGAAGAAAGAAATTAATTAAATGGAAAACCATATATTTAAAAGTTTGTCATTCTCATTCTTCCCTCTTTCCAATATCAAGCCCACTATCAAAACCCAACACAATAAAGAGGTAGGCCCATCTTTAATGCACAAATCCTCTTAACTCAAGCCCAAAAGCAAAGCCCAACAACCAACTCTTAGCTACTAAAATTAACGAAATGCCCAATTAATAATATTAAGAACAACAACAACAACAACAACAAGAATAATCGTATTAACATAATATCTAAAAATAATCTTCACAAAATATTTATCTTAAATAATCCGCATTAAAATAACATTAAAATACGTTTTTACTACACACACCCACCAACTCAAATCCCAACACATATTTATAAATCCAACAACGCCAATCAATTTACTATCTTATATACATTTATATTCATCCAATAGGTCATCCAACACATCATTACTATATACACTACATAATTACTATATGCACCACACCGTTCCTATATACACTACGGAGGCGCGCAAGCACAACATATACTCATTCAAGTATACGTATACTACATACATCAATCAAATAAACATACCCTTGCGTACATGGCACCAGGACCATTACACAGACGTCTGCATAAGTGTGTGAGATGCCTGGATGATGAACTTCAGACGTCTGGAAAATTAGAGCTGAACTTCCAGTAACTCAGCCTCTGTAGTCTGACTGAATCATGCGTCTGAAGTTATGTTACCAGACGTCTGCCCAATGTGTCTGGCGCTTGGATGATATATATATATATATATATATATATATATATATATATATATATATATATGTATGTATGTATGTATGTATGTATGTATGTATGTATGTATATATCTATTCTATAAAATAGGGATGTTATCAAGAGAAATTGGATAAGAGAAATTGGACAAGAGAAATTGGATAAGATAATTTGGACAAGAGTATATACATACATATATAAACATGCATATATACATATACATACATACACACACATACATACACATACATACATACATCTAATCTATAAAATAGGGATGTTATCAAGAGAAATTGGATAAGAGAAATTGGACAAGAGAAATATGACAAGAGACTTTGGACAATAGTATACACATCTATTCTATAAAATAGGGATGTTATCAAGAGAAATTGGATAAGGGAAATTGGACAAGAGAAATTGGATAAGAGAATTTGGACAAGAGTATATACATACATACATATACATGCATATATACATATGTAACGACTGCTTTTCATGTATCTGGATTTTATATATTATAATATATGTTTTGGTGGATTTTCTCCTCTTGTGTGGTTTTCGTCTCCGTAGATTTCATTTTCGATCGATTCGTCGTATTTTCTCGCTTCTTCCTTAGGATTGTCGATTTCGAAGTAAGTCACTCGTGACGGACTTCATAACGGTCGTATCTAACTATTAGATCAAGCCTAGGAGTCTTAGGAATCGATCCCGGGGTCTCGCGCTCCGTATCGGTACTTTCTGTGCTCATTAGCCGGTGTAAGAAGGGCCACCGACCGACTAGATGACGATCCAGTCGGTCGGCAATCCTTCTTGGACCGACTAGTTAGCTTTCTAAATTTCTCAGGAGTTACTGTTTATCGTTAGTCGGTCTAAGAACGTTGGTTGACCGACTAGGTTGCAAACTAGTCGGTCAGCAATGCTTCTTGAACCGACTAACTCATCAAATTATTTTTGAATCAGTTACTGTTCACTCTTAGTCGGTCTAAGAACGTTCATCGACCGACTAGATGCCAAACTAGTCGGTCAGTATTTGTTCATGGACCGACTGACTATAGAATCCTAATTTCACCTGTAGCTACTGTTTACACTTAGTCGGTCTGCGTTGGTCGACCGACCGACTAGTTGTCAAACTAGTCGGTCAGTGGTTGTTCTTTGACCGACTAACTAGTGCTGTAAACCCTAGTTTTGCCCTAGCCGCCAGCCTAGCCTATAAATACCCAACCCAAACGTTTTCTTCCCCTCCAACTCGACCCTAAATCCTAAAATCGCCCCCATTGAACCCCCACCTTCCTCCAAGCTCCATTGCTTCATTCCAAGCCCTAAATCCATCATCCAAACCATCCATCTACCCCATCTACCTCTCATCTTCCCCAAAAATCTCACCGAAATCCATCAAATCCCCAAAACCCCCAAAACCCTAGTTTCCCCAAACTTCTCCAATCTTCTCCAGATTTGATCCTAGGGTTCCCCGGAGTGTTCCTTCCGTCTTCTCTCGGTAAGAAATCGATCTACCGTTGTTTTCATAGCTTATTTATAATTTTATGAAAACCCTAATTTATTTCATGTATTTGTTGATTGTTCCCCCAAAACAGCGATTTCCTCGTAGATAGCATCCGTGTGACGAGGTTGATCGTCATCCCCGGTGCTAGGCAAGTGAAACTTGCCACTTAGGGTTTAGGCCATGTTTTAGGCCATTTGCATGTTGTAGGCGTAAAAGAGGCTAGGCGACGAAATGATACTCGCCTAGGCGCAAATTGGGGAATTAGCTTGACAACGAAGCTAATTCCGACTTTTAGCATGTTGCACAATTACCATGTCATGTTTACTTTCAATTAACGGTACGCGAATATGTCATGACATTGCATTTCGCCTGTCACGTTTAATTCAATTAACTGTACGCAAATAAATTGTCATGATCTCGCATTCTTTAGGTATTGCTGTGATTGCGTAGCTTCGCTACAATGTTGTGTTCCTGGCCCGTGTTCCAGAAGCGGGCCATGTGTTGGTTGATAGCCAATGCCCGAATTGCGTGTTCCGGCTAGGTGTTCCCTACGCCATACTAGTGTTCCTGGCTCGTGACCAGAAGCGAGCATAATGAGTTGCTAACCCCAACGCTCGATACATTGAATTGTGAACTAAGAATGCGAGCTCAATGGCGGGGCAACCCTAGGCTCACTAGATGAGCTCAATGTGCAGGGACCCCAGGCTCCATAGCGTGTGAATATTGGGTAGTGTTTAGTGCCGATCGGTCTGAAATGCTATGCCATTCAGCGAATGGCGTAAACACCTACAAAATGTGAATGTATTGAATTGATAGTAGCTTGGCTACTCTTGTCTTGTCCCGACAAATTGTTCTCTTGTACAAATTGCCTTGCCATGTTTCAATCGTGCACTCATGTTATAACTGCCATGTCATGCCTACTAAACTGCTAGGTTGCTAGATGCCTCACTTTCAGTTTCCTTGCCCAAGTCTTTTAGACTTGCTGACATGTGCCCCTTTACTCTTTTGGGTGACGCATGTTAGATCCTGAGCCCGAGTACCTTGTTGAGGACGAGGTGTTTGCTGACGCCGAGCCCGAGCTTGTGTTTGGCGGGGAGTACGTGGACACTGGGGACCAGTCCTAGTGTCTTCGTGGTGTTTTACTTTTATTAGACAGTTGTTTGTTATTGGTGCGTGGCACCCATACTTTGTTATGTCGTCGCTTTTGTTGGCCTTGTTCTGGGCCTTTAGACTCTTTTCTTTTAGCCTGGTGGCTTTTCTGGATGTTGGACTTTTGTTGATGTTGGACAATTTGTGAGATGTGGAATTTTATTTCAGTCTCTACTTGTGTTATTATTGTTATTCTGTTGTGGTTACAGGGACCTGTTTATGTATTGTGGACGCTTATCGGGTTTGGGGCTTCACAGCTCCACTCTCGTGCGGACCTTTTCACGTACTCGCCTCCATTTTAGGGAAGCGGGTCGTGACAGGTTTTTGTGGTGGCCCATGCAGGTCCCCTTCTGTAACTGCGATTTTTGGAATAGCGATAATAATATTAGAATGTCCAATAAATTAAGTTCGACGTCCGAGTCATAAGCTATGAGTCTAATCTGATTTGTTTTCCGTGTCATTAGATGGCAGGAAGGCGTTTTACCCGCGGTGGTGGTAGTGGTGCGCCCCCTCATGATGAGGAGCCTGAGCGGGAACCCACCAGCGGTGAGATGATGCGGATGATGATCCAGATGATGCAAGTGCAGCAGGGCGTGCTTTTGCAAGTCCAGAATGCTCCACCTGCTCGAGCTGCCCGGGTTCTTCCGGATGCCCCTCGCTCTGAGCCAGGAGCGAAGCAATTTCGGGAGCTGGGTCCCGCATATTTTGATGGTTCTGAGGGTCCTCTGGCGGCCGATGAGTGGATTCGGAACGTCGAGGACAATCTGAAGATGGCCAAGATCACCCCGGCTGGATGGGTTGATTTGGCGAAGAGGCAGCTGAAGGATAACGCCAGGAATTGGTGGGATGCGGAAGAGAAGTTGTTGGTGGAGCCGATTGCTTGGGCTACTTTCAAAGCCAGATTTGAGGGTGAGTTCTTTCCGAAGGCTGCCAAGGAGGAGATGTTGCAGCGTTTTATCGATCTGAAGCAGGGGAACTCGTCGGTGGACTTGTACCACCAGGAGTTCATGAGGCTTAGTCGGTTTGCGCCGAAGATGGTGCAGGACGCTGAGGAGAGAGCTCAGAGGTTCCTGCAGGGGCTTGCTTCAGAGCTCCAGAGTTTTGTGACCTCTTCTGACCGGGAGTCTTATCAGAAGGTTCTGGTCGCTGCCAAGAGGCAGGAGCTGCTCGTGAACCAGAGGAGAGGGTCTGTGGCTGGTGCTGGGAAGAGGCCTGTGGAGCAGGCAAGAGCTGTGGTTAGACCTGGATTCAGGCCTAACCAGTCTGCTCAGTTTAAAAGGCCAGGAGGGTCTATTCCGAAGATCTGCCATTTCTGCGGCAGGCCTGGTCACGTCAAGGATCAGTGTCGGAAGTTTCTGGGCCAGTGTTTGATTTGCGGTGATGCTTCTCATGTCGCGAAGGATTGTCGGCATGCGGATCCGCTGCGGAGGGCTCCTGTTGCAGCTCAGCCGTTGCAGCAGCGAGCGCCTGTTCCTGCTGGACGTGGAGCAGCTCTTGTTCCGCAGAGGCAGGCTTTTCGGCAGGCTGTTCCGCCGAGGAGGCAGGCTTTTCTGATGACCGCTGCGGAGAGCGCGGCTGTGGATGAGGTTATCGCAGGTAATCCTCATTCTAGCTATTACTTTCCTATTTGGTCTTGATTGCTAGATTATGTTGTTTGCTTGAACATGGTTGTTTGCTAGATTAGGGTTTGATTGTTAATTGCTTGATTAGGTGTGATTTTGGTTTGCACATTTCCTGCACGAGTCCTCTTTGACTCTGGTGCATCGATGTGCATTATTTCTCGGAGCTTCGTGGAGAGGCATTCCTTGTCGACGTCCCCTCTCCCCAAGAGATGGAATATCGTTACAGGGAATGGTGTGGTCTCGGTGCATCGTGGTTGCAATTCTTGCTCGTTGGTGGTCTGTGGACATGAGCTTTTTGCTGATTTCATTGTCCACGACATCATCAACTATGATGCAGTTCTTGGGATGGATTGGCTTGCGAGCTTCTATGCTACGATTGACTGCAGGAGGAAGAAGGTGGTGTTCGAGATTCCCGGACATCCAGTATTTGAGTTCAGTCGTGGTAGCAGTTCGCTTGGTCCTGTCAGATTTCGGGCCAGGCCGGTGGAGGCCGTGGCTATGCAGATGGAGCTGGAGTGGCCAGCTGTGGTGCGAGATTTTGGTGACGTCTTCCCCGAGGAGATGTCTGGTTTGCCGCCTGATCGAGCTCTGGAATTTTCTATTGATCTTGTTCCAGGTGCGCAGCCGATTTCGAAGGCGCCGTATCGTATGGCACCTGCAGAGTTGGAAGAGTTGCGAAAGCAGTTGGATGAGCTTTTGCAGAAGGGTTATATTAATCCTAGTGTGTCTCCGTGGGGAGCACCGGTGTTGTTGGTTAAGAAGAAGGATGGTTCGCGTCGCATGTGCGTGGACTATCTGGAGTTGAATGCGGTGACCATTAAGAATAAATACCCGTTGCCTCGTATCGATGATATTTTTGATCAACTTGGAGGTTCGAGGGTGTTTTCTAAATTGGATTTGAGGAGTGGTTACCATCAGTTGAAGGTGAAGAAGGGGGATGTTCCGAAGACAGCGTTCAGGACGAAGTATGGACACTATGAGTTCGTGGTTATGCCTTTCGGCGTAACTAACGCGCCCGCAGTTTTCATGAATCTGATGAATCTGATTTTCTACGACTTTTTGGATAAGTTTGTCGTTATCTTTATTGACGACATTCTGATCTATTCGAAGTCGGAGGAAGAGCATGCCTCGCACTTAAGGACGGTGTTGGAGATTCTGAGGAAGCATCGGTTGTATGCTAAGTTTTCGAAGTGCGAGTTTTGGCTGGATAGAGTTGCTTTTCTCGGGCATGTGGTGACTGGAGATGGTATTTCAGTGGATCCCGAGAAGATTAGGGCCATCCGGGAGTGGCCTGTTCCGTCGTCAGCATCTGAGATTCGGAGTTTCCTTGGACTTGCTGGTTATTATCGGCGATTCATTAAGGACTTTTCCCGTATTGCTGAGCCGATGACCAGGTTGACGCGGAAGGATGTTGCTTTTGTTTGGTCGGATGATTGTGAGGGTGCTTTTGGTATTCTGAAGGAGAGGTTGACGACTGCCCCTATTCTTGTTGTGCCTGATCGCAGCGGTGGATTTGAGATCTTTTGCGATGCTTCTGGCAAGGGTCTCGGTTGTGTGTTGCATCAGCACGGGCATGTTGTGGCGTATGCGTCTCGTCAGCTTAATGTTCATGAGAAGAGTTACCCGACGCATGATTTGGAGTTGGCTGCCGTCGTGTTTGCTCTTAAGATTTGGAGGCACTTCTTGCTGAGTGAGAAAGTGAAGATTTTCACCGATCACAAAAGCTTGAAGTATATTTTCACTCAGAAGGAGCTCAACATGCGACAGCGTCGATGGTTAGAGCTTATGGCGGATTATGATATTGATTTGCAGTTTCACCCTGGCAAGGTGAATGTGGTTCCAGATGCTTTGAGTAGGCTGCCAGCGGTGATGATTTTGACTTCGCAGTGGAGATTGCAGCAGGATTTTTGCGAGTCTGGTGTGGAGATTGTTCTTCCTGGGGAGGCTTCTTCGTTGATGTACATGCAGGTACAGTCGACGATCGTGGATCGGATTAAGGCTGGCCAGGCTGAGGATCCGAAGCTGGTGAGGATTCGGGAGATGGTGGAAGCCGGTCTGCGGACTGACTTTTTGATTCATGAGGATGGCTCGCTGAGGTTTGGAGCCAGGTTGTGTGTGCCAGCTGGGGATATCAGAGAGGAGCTGATGGTGGAGGCACACAGTTCGCCGTATTCTGTGCATCCTGGTGGCACCAAGATGTACCAGGATCTTCGTCTGAATTATTGGTGGCATGGTATGAAGAGGAGCGTGGCTCGGAGTGTAGCCAAGTGCTTGGTTTGCCAACAAGTGAAGGCGGAGCATCAGCGTTCGGCCGGGTTGCTACAACCGCTTCCAATTCCGGAGTGGAAGTGGCAGCACATCACTATGGATTTCGTGACTGGACTACCTCGGAGTCCGAAGCAGAATGACGCGATTTGGGTGATTGTAGATCGATTGACCAAATCTGCGCATTTTATTCCGTTCCGAGTGGGACAGTCCACTGAGGCGCTAGCGAGGAGATATATGGAGGTAAAATTCTTTTACTCTCCGTTTTTTTTATTTCCTTTTCCTAGTTTGGATAGTGATGTAACGTGAATCGTGCAGGAGATTGTGCGACTTCATGGAGTCCCCGTGAGTATCGTGCCTGACAGAGACACGAGGTTCACATCTCAGTTTTGGCAGAGTTTGCAGAAGAGCTTGGGTACGCGTCTGAGTTTCAGCACGGCGTACCATCCGCAGACGGATGGCCAGTCTGAGAGGACGATTCAGATT
The DNA here is from genome assembly GCA_030789695.1 of Scilla litardierei. NCBI lineage: Eukaryota > Viridiplantae > Streptophyta > Magnoliopsida > Asparagales > Asparagaceae > Scilla > Scilla litardierei. The sequence goes on from CM061142.1 coordinate 474,458,087, forward strand.
TTGGAAGACATGCTGAGGGCGTGCATGTTGGATTTCAAGGGTTCGTGGGAGGACCATCTGCACTTGGTGGAGTTCTCTTACAACAACAGCTTCCAGGCGAGTATTGGCATGGCGCCATTCGCCGCTCTTTATGGGAGGAAATGTCGATCGCCATTGAGTTGGGATGACGTTGGTGATCGGGAGTTGTAGGGACCTGAGATGATCGTGGAGGCCGTGGATATCGTCAGGAATATTCGGGAGAGGTTGAGGATTGCTCAGGACCGTTTTAAGCATTGGGCGGATGCTAAACGTCGTCCTTTGGAGTTTCAGCCGGGCGACCATGTGTTCTTGAAGATTTCCCCGAATCGTGGTGTGATTCGTTTTGGGAAGCGTGGAAAGTTGAGCCCGCGATACATTGGACCGTTTGACGTTTTGGAGAGGGTTGGCGAGGTAGCTTATCGCTTGGCCTTGCCGCCATCTTTGGAAGGAGTTCACAATGTTTTCCATGTGTCGCAGCTTCGCCGATACATTAGCGATCCGTCTCATGCGGTAGATTTTTCGGAGATTACCGTTCGCCCCGATATGACGTATGACCAGCATCCAGTGCAGATTCTGGACAGGCGTCAGAAATCACTTCGGAACAAGATTGTCAATCTTGTGAGGGTGATGTGGCGACACGGTTCACCTGGAGAGTCTACTTGGGAGAATGAGGATGAGATGCGAGAGCGTTTCCCACTTTTGTTTCCGGACTCGTGAGTTTTGGAAATTCCGAGGACGGAATTTTTCTTAAGTTGGGGAGGATGTAACGACTGCTTTTCATGTATCTGGATTTTATATATTATAATATATGTTTTGGTGGATTTTCTCCTCTTGTGTGGTTTTCGTCTCCGTAGATTTCATTTTCGATCGATTCGTCGTATTTTCTCGCTTCTTCCTTAGGATTGTCGATTTCGAAGTAAGTCACTCGTGACGGACTTCATAACGGTCGTATCTAACTATTAGATCAAGCCTAGGAGTCTTAGGAATCGATCCCGGGGTCTCGCGCTCCGTATCGGTACTTTCTGTGCTCATTAGCCGGTGTAAGAAGGGCCACCGACCGACTAGATGACGATCCAGTCGGTCGGCAATCCTTCTTGGACCGACTAGTTAGCTTTCTAAATTTCTCAGGAGTTACTGTTTATCGTTAGTCGGTCTAAGAACGTTGGTTGACCGACTAGGTTGCAAACTAGTCGGTCAGCAATGCTTCTTGAACCGACTAACTCATCAAATTATTTTTGAATCAGTTACTGTTCACTCTTAGTCGGTCTAAGAACGTTCATCGACCGACTAGATGCCAAACTAGTCGGTCAGTATTTGTTCATGGACCGACTGACTATAGAATCCTAATTTCACCTGTAGCTACTGTTTACACTTAGTCGGTCTGCGTTGGTCGACCGACCGACTAGTTGTCAAACTAGTCGGTCAGTGGTTGTTCTTTGACCGACTAACTAGTGCTGTAAACCCTAGTTTTGCCCTAGCCGCCAGCCTAGCCTATAAATACCCAACCCAAACGTTTTCTTCCCCTCCAACTCGACCCTAAATCCTAAAATCGCCCCCATTGAACCCCCACCTTCCTCCAAGCTCCATTGCTTCATTCCAAGCCCTAAATCCATCATCCAAACCATCCATCTACCCCATCTACCTCTCATCTTCCCCAAAAATCTCACCGAAATCCATCAAATCCCCAAAACCCCCAAAACCCTAGTTTCCCCAAACTTCTCCAATCTTCTCCAGATTTGATCCTAGGGTTCCCCGGAGTGTTCCTTCCGTCTTCTCTCGGTAAGAAATCGATCTACCGTTGTTTTCATAGCTTATTTATAATTTTATGAAAACCCTAATTTATTTCATGTATTTGTTGATTGTTCCCCCAAAACAGCGATTTCCTCGTAGATAGCATCCGTGTGACGAGGTTGATCGTCATCCCCGGTGCTAGGCAAGTGAAACTTGCCACTTAGGGTTTAGGCCATGTTTTAGGCCATTTGCATGTTGTAGGCGTAAAAGAGGCTAGGCGACGAAATGATACTCGCCTAGGCGCAAATTGGGGAATTAGCTTGACAACGAAGCTAATTCCGACTTTTAGCATGTTGCACAATTACCATGTCATGTTTACTTTCAATTAACGGTACGCGAATATGTCATGACATTGCATTTCGCCTGTCACGTTTAATTCAATTAACTGTACGCAAATAAATTGTCATGATCTCGCATTCTTTAGGTATTGCTGTGATTGCGTAGCTTCGCTACAATGTTGTGTTCCTGGCCCGTGTTCCAGAAGCGGGCCATGTGTTGGTTGATAGCCAATGCCCGAATTGCGTGTTCCGGCTAGGTGTTCCCTACGCCATACTAGTGTTCCTGGCTCGTGACCAGAAGCGAGCATAATGAGTTGCTAACCCCAACGCTCGATACATTGAATTGTGAACTAAGAATGCGAGCTCAATGGCGGGGCAACCCTAGGCTCACTAGATGAGCTCAATGTGCAGGGACCCCAGGCTCCATAGCGTGTGAATATTGGGTAGTGTTTAGTGCCGATCGGTCTGAAATGCTATGCCATTCAGCGAATGGCGTAAACACCTACAAAATGTGAATGTATTGAATTGATAGTAGCTTGGCTACTCTTGTCTTGTCCCGACAAATTGTTCTCTTGTACAAATTGCCTTGCCATGTTTCAATCGTGCACTCATGTTATAACTGCCATGTCATGCCTACTAAACTGCTAGGTTGCTAGATGCCTCACTTTCAGTTTCCTTGCCCAAGTCTTTTAGACTTGCTGACATGTGCCCCTTTACTCTTTTGGGTGACGCATGTTAGATCCTGAGCCCGAGTACCTTGTTGAGGACGAGGTGTTTGCTGACGCCGAGCCCGAGCTTGTGTTTGGCGGGGAGTACGTGGACACTGGGGACCAGTCCTAGTGTCTTCGTGGTGTTTTACTTTTATTAGACAGTTGTTTGTTATTGGTGCGTGGCACCCATACTTTGTTATGTCGTCGCTTTTGTTGGCCTTGTTCTGGGCCTTTAGACTCTTTTCTTTTAGCCTGGTGGCTTTTCTGGATGTTGGACTTTTGTTGATGTTGGACAATTTGTGAGATGTGGAATTTTATTTCAGTCTCTACTTGTGTTATTATTGTTATTCTGTTGTGGTTACAGGGACCTGTTTATGTATTGTGGACGCTTATCGGGTTTGGGGCTTCACAGCTCCACTCTCGTGCGGACCTTTTCACGTACTCGCCTCCATTTTAGGGAAGCGGGTCGTGACAACATATAGTCATAACCCTGCCCCAAGGGCACGGTTCATTTGAAATATTCCCCTCTCAAATTTTTGGACCTCCTGATTTTAAACGAACAACAATAATTAACGCACAATAATTATTAGGCCCCCCCACAAAAACTTAGTTACCCCAAACTATAGTTCCCCAAGTGAATTTAGTTCTCGTCAAAAATTTAGAAATTTTAGTTCCCCTAAAGAATTTAGTTTCCCCATTGTTTATTTAGTTCCTCAAAAAAAAAATTTAATCCCCCAATACTTAGTTTTCCTCCAAAAATTTAGACAGATTTAGTTCATTTCCCCATATATTTAGACAAATTTTCTATGATGAAACTAATAATTAATTGTGTCAACGAACTCTACTTATGGAATTGAAGAACATTATTTTTACAATATCCAGTTTGCAACTTCTTTTACCACCATGACATTTGGCCTGGATTTGTAGGCTTCTCGTCACACTTCAACTGCACTGACAAAGAAATAGAAGAGGTCCACTTCAGACTTCGTCACACATTTTATCAAACTTAACTTTTCTTTGTATAATATAATATTTTGAGTCTTTGACGTTGATGTTGTCAACATAAATCTTTCCAGCTTGTCTTCTGTGTACTTGATTTTCTATGTCCCTACAATCCTATAAAATTATAGGTTTACCATAAGTAAACTTTCACTTGAGCTGTGGAATTGTATATATGCAACTGAGCTTTTTTATTTTGAATTCCTTATTGTCATCTCCTACAAAATTTGAAATAGACTAAGAAACAGAAGATTATGAACTAACAAAGTCAGTCCTTCTGATTACATCCTCTCTGTGCCATACTCGTACATATTCTACATTTTCACGACCAATAGGAGACCGTCTCATTGGCTGCATATTGATCCAATACCATTTGTTACACATAAAGCACAGATATAAGATGGGTAATCAACCAAAGAATCTGATGGAAAACATGATAGACATTCAATATGATGCACAACTATAAAGAAATCAAGTAAAGGTCTAAAACCCAGCCAATCAATTGCCTGCTACAACTACCCAACAGATCTCATCTAACCATGGAAAATAATTTACATTAGAATCTTCAAAATTCCGTAAAGCAATGCATATAACTTTACAAAGCAACGATTAATAGTCTACACATAAGCAAAGTACACATTAAGCATCAATCAATAACACTCAAGTCCAAAGTAACCAAAGGAGGGCAAAATGGCACCACATGCAAATTCCAACTAAATTATTAAATAAGAAATTTAAGATGTCGCCTGCTTCTTCCATTTTCTAATCTCTTGCCTGATTGCAACCTCTCTTTGGCACAAAAACAGACAAACAGGTCAGTGTTCAGTTTTGCATCAAATTATAAAAAAGGTTTGCAGAAAATTCTGGTAAAATGAACAATTAGATATCTGACCTTGATCTTGGCCCTCTTAACCTTGAACATGTCAAAGTCATTCAAGGATGATCCCCTCTTCTGCATGATCACCTTGAACCATAAGAAATCAATCATTCAATATGATGAACTAAAAACATGTTCTTTCCTTTTCAAATCAGCTTCCCAAGAATTAAGCTCCTTCTCATTCGTCTTCGAGTCCTACACATATCAAGTAAACAATTAATGAAATTAAACAAAATTTACAATGGGAACTACATACATTCATCGGTCCGAGTGGTATATCAACTGTAGCATCTTTATTGTTGTTCCCAAACCCAAATGGCAAATGACGACATCCCAGGAAACCAAGATTTCAAGCTTGAATCCGATAAATTCTGCAAACATAAACCCCAAGAACATCACTTTAAGTTAAAGTCAGCATGATCAACATCTAAATATTTAAACAAAAAAGTTGCGGCGTAAATAGATCTGGGTCCAAAAAAATGAAACCTAGAAATGATCAAAATTAAGTCTCGAGTTAAAGAAAACAAAGTCTTTTACAGATATATGGTTTCGATTGCTGCCGTTGTCATCGTGAGATTATCGCGAAAATGGAGTGTGATGGAGTGAGATTACCGTGAAGGGATTGCCGTTGTCATCGTCGAAAGGACTGTGATCGTGGCAAAGGATATCAGTTTCATGTAAATTAACAACCACAAATAATTCTAAACATAAGGCGTAATTTCATATGGGTTTTATCTTTTAAAAAATCAAGAAACTTTACCTTCAACGCCTTGAACATTATGTCCATGTCTGCTAGACTTTGAAGAAGGCCATCAATTGACTCATCTGAATATGTAACGAAAATTAATTCTTTCATTAATCATACCAATTGAGAATTAATCACAGTGGAAGGTTGAAACTAACTGGATCGGGATCTTCCAGCTCCTCCTTAATTGCAATGGTCTTCCTCTGTTCCGAATCGATTGGACGTCTGTAGTTCCTCCGATCGTCATCGATATCGACATCATCATCTTCCTCTTCGACCCCGACCTCTTCCCTGTGATTCGATTGCGATGTCAACGGTGATGAACCGAACACTTTCTCGATCGGAAAACTGCTACCTTTCTCCTCCCTCGCTCTCGGTCTCAGCTTCTCCGCTTCGAATGCCTCGACTAACTCGTCCCTTCGCAATCTGACTATGCGACATTCGTAGCAACGACATTCGTAGCGACAAAAGCATGGCAAGATGTCATGGATCTTCATCCCTTTTCCTCTCACTCTTTGTAAATTTACATCTACCGTGATCCTTTTTACATCTCACTCTTTATATCTGGTGGAAATTTACATCGAATAGGGGAATGTCGTTCTTGCCCCGTGATCAGAAATTTGCATTGATTTAGAGTTAAAAGGATACAAAGAGTGGAAATTTACATCTGATGTTTTTTGCAATGCCCTTCAGAAATTTACATGGAATCAAACATTCAAATTTGGCCGAGCATAAAAAGAGTGGAACTTTACAGAACGTACAAAAAACAAACATTCAAATTTCAAAACAAACATCTAAAAAAACGAAATCTTTGGAAGAATAATTTAAAACAGTAAGAGATCAAATTGAGAAGAAACATATAGGCGAAGACCAAGCAGCATGAAGAATGCATCGCTCTTGATGAAGACGCTGCGAAGACCAAGCCGATGGTGTTCTTTATGAAGTCGCCGCGAAGAATGTTACCGCTGAGGTTTTTTTAATGGGGTTAGAGAGAGAGAGAGAGAGAGAGAGAGAGAGAGAGAGAGAGAGAGAGAGAGAGAGAGAGAGAGAGAGAGAGAGAGAGAGAGAGAGAGAGAGAGCAGCAGCAATTGCATGTTTCCCAAAAAAAAGTCAATTGCATGTTTCCCAAAAAAAAGTCTTGATGGTGAGCTGTTTCCCAACAATAATTTTGGCTCCCCCCAGTTTAAATTTCAAGATTTCGGTGGAAACCACACGGGTTCCTCCCAAAATAAAAACTTTCCCCCGAATTTTTTTTATCTAGATTCAATCTTAATCGTTGATTTCTGAAGATTAAATCCAGACCGTCTTTTATCAACCAGTTTGTCCTAGTCAGCTTGTCCTAGTCAGCCCTAGGATTCAAAAATCGCTGTCAAATGTATAATAGATACATACATAAATATACATACATACATATACATCTATTCTATAAAATAGGGATGTTATCAAGAGAAATTGGATAAGAGAAATTGGACAAGAGAAATTAGATAAGAGAATTTGGACAAGAGTATATACATACATATATACATATACATACATACATATACATACATCTATTCTATAAAATAGGGATGTCATCAAGAGAAATTGGACAAGAGAAATTAGATAATAGATGAGATTTTGAGGGATAAGAGAGGAGGTGAGGAATTTTGAACATACATACTCAGTTTTTGCATTTTTGCCCCTGGACCCTCCCCACACACCCACCCACACTTTTTATTCTCCCCCCTTCCGACCATTTTTCCAGTCATTTGAAGATTTTGAATCTTATCCTACTAGGACAAAGCTTTGTCATACGTGGCAAGTTTGTCTTAGGTGGCAATGACAATTTTGGGGAGGGGGCGGCTTAAATTTTGGGGAAAAACTTAAATGGGGGGACTTGAAATTTGGGGGAAGTTGGAATTTGTGGGGATAAAAAACTCAGCCATTAAATAAACCGTGCCCTATGGGCACGGGTAATGACTAGTATATATATATCAGACGCCTGGTAATTTATGAGCAAAATTTTCAATTGCTAAATCTATGCGTCAATCATGATCAGGTGTCTCAAGTAATGTTGTCAGACGTCTGTATAGTTGATTAGACATCTGGATGATGAACATCAGATGTCAGAGTATTTGGACCAAAAATTCCAGTAACTTAGTTTTTCAATGTCAGTTTGATCAGGTGCCTGATGCCTTGAGCCAGACGTCTAGGCAGTGGATCAGGCATATGTGAAGTCTTCTTCAAATGTATGCCAAGTGTCCATTAGACTGTATAATGACTTAGTCAGATCAATACAATAGGCGATTGGTCTGTCTACTTCAGGTGCCTGGTGACTAGGAGTTCTGCCCATTTATAACCGTTTCCAGCATTAAATTCTTGGGATCTTTCTATGATTTTGGACAGAGTTTAGTGGCTTATAAATAGGATTTAATGTCTTGACTGGAGAACTCTTAATACACCATTGAATACAGTCCCAAGTGATTGCAATTCATTTATTCTTCTAAAGAGCATTCAAGAGCATTCAAAGCCATTAAAGCTCAAAGCTCTAAGTTTTAACTTGTCTTCAAAGCTTTCAAAGATCAAACTTCTAGCATTCATTGCTATCAAATTAAGACAAGTAGTAAGTGCTCATTCTCTCATCATTTAGAGCACATCACACACACCTTCTTGCATCATTCTGCAATTAACATTCAAGGCATATGTTGTGTTATGTTTCATATTCAACATTTTGTTCTATTTCTCTATTGTTATTTGAGACATACTCTTGGGTGTGTGAGTGATCCATTCCTGGTTTGTGGGAAGTGGAAGAAGGTGTATCAGGTTTACACTGGCTGGTTTTTGGCAAGTTGGTATTAGTGGAACACTAGCGGGTTGGCTAATGGGTTGCTGGAGTATGATTCAAGTGAGTTGAGGAGACTCGTTGAATCCGAACCAAGGTAAATCTAGTGTTTACGTTTGCATTCTTTGTGTTGTTGCTCTCTCTTTTCGATTCCCCACCAATGTTGCATACATGTATTTTAATTTGGCGTAATTTTCTTATTATCATTATAAAACACTATTCACCCCCTCTAGTGCTTCTCCCTATAGTTTCAGATCCTACAACCTCTATGCTAATAAAGTTACATCATTCTCGGCATTGATGAGAAGGCATTCCTGAAGAGGCATTCATTGGAGTAACGATCGCCATGAATGTCACAATTATTATTAGAGTAACAGTCGCCATGAATGTCACTTATAATTGTGGGATTATTGGCCATGAATGCATGCCATAATTATTGTAACAAGTATGGTTCGCATTATATTTTTTATGGTTCGAGCCTGTTCGGGTTTATTTTGCCACCTCTCTTCCTCGCTAAGAGTAGAATAAACTCTTGTAAAAATAGAATGAACATCATTTGAAATCGAATCCTAATGAACTATCGCAAATCTTCACGAACCTTTGTAGCCTTCATAAATCGTCTATACGTGCCATTTGCAGGCTCATGTGTTGCAACCCTGATTTGTGTTGTGGAAAATTTGGGTCCCTCCATTTTTGGTTTTTGGATCGCATCCTTGTATTGCTTTGGATATATTGGAATACATGGTGGCTAGTGTTGGTATACCATACCAGTGGCCTCGTATCGAGCTTAACCCAAAGATAACCAGATCCAATAATTATCCCCATGGAGGCCCATGAAGTATTAAAGGTGCATTTGATATGCTAGTTGGAAGCACTTGTTGATGCATGAATTCTCGCGAGGCCGGACCAAGCCACCGAACGTCTAGGTCAGGTCGCTAAGGTGAGCAATCCAAAACAAGTTGAGCTCGGACATGACAGTTTTACCAGACGTGTCTCTGTTCCCTTTCTTTGGTACCTGTGATAATAGGAGAACAAATGCGTCAGAGGTCCCGGAGGCATCACCCCCAGTTTAAGGGGCAGACCCCCCGTCTTCCCTCTGCTGTATAACTCAAGCGAGTTTGTAGGAGGAAAGGATGTGTAGGGCGTAAGTTAGCCTGGGTGTGACGGTGCATGGGGTGAGCACATGTGAGCCCATGACCGTGGATGTATGCTATGGTTTTGTAGGCGTTAGGTTGCATACCTAATATGGAGGGTTTCCTCCCTGTTTATATATTTCAGGGGTGGCTTTGCCACGTTAGCAAGCCCGCGACAAATGCAACCGTGTGCAGTCTGACAAAACATGTGCACATACCTTTGGATGGGCTGAGGGCACACCGTCTGATTTAGAGAGGCTGCTTGGTACTTTATTGGGACTAGACGGCACATCCGTAGGGGCTGGCCCACTAGTGACGGTAGAGGAAATGTGGTCCACTTATCTGAGATCGTGATGTCATGGCTATAGGGGTCAGGCTCACTAATTGGTTGAATACTCCAGATATGGATCGGATGGGGGGAACCCGAAGGGCCGTTCGTAGTGGGCCATCATCTAACAAGTAATTTGGGTTTATACGTTAAATGATTACCTTATAGGATACCCAATAAGAAAACATGAGTAACAAAAATAGTAAAATTTTAATTTAGGCAAAGAACAAGAAATTTGAATAATAATGAGTAATAAACTATAAATAATAAATAATTTATGAAAATATTGTTTACACTTAAACATAAGATAACACTCATTGTTAATTGATTAATTATACCCCTAGTTGATTGATACAAAAGAATTTTTTTGAACATTAACAGTTTCACATCTGATACATTCAACTATTAGTTGACCAATACATTTACTAGTCGACTAACGGCCACATTATCGACTAATAAACATGACTAGTCAGCTAATACAGTTCAATTCTGTCCGTTTGTTTTATTCCGTGTCATTTTTAGTTGTTTGTTTTGAAACCTAACTTCGTTGCCTTAAATTTACTATTCAACTAATAAAATATTAGTTGACCAATACATTTACCAGTCGACTACCGGCCACATTATCGACTAATAAACATGACTAGTCAGCTAATACAGTTCAAATCTGTCAGGCTGTTTTTTCCGTGTCATTTAGTTGTTTGTTTTCAAACCTAACTTCGTTGCCTTAAATTTGACTCCTAATGACTAAATCCAAAGACCCAAAATGAAAAGGGTACCAAGTTTCATGGTTATTTTTACATAATAAAAAAGGAAGTATATCCTGTCATAATCTAAATTGATATGGCTCTCAAGAATGATACTTGGTACTCTTTGAGCCAGAGAACTAATACCCTTACTAGCTGCTACCACAACAATTGGTACCTGAGCACATGAGAAACCATATCGCTAATACCAACACTTGATATTGGTAGTATTACTCCTTTCTTTTTGGTAATGCCAAAGGGGGAGAATTGCTACGAAGCATCAAAATCATGGGAAACATCAATATGGGGGTTATGCTTAAAGTCTAGGAGAGTATATTATTTAAATTGTATAAATTTTTGATTTTTTTATTTTGATATATAGATGTGTGTCATCATCAAAAAAGAGAGAGAATGTTAAATATTGGAGTTCCCCAATATAAATTTTGATTATGGATCTGGATCTAAGCATAGAGGGGGGGGGGGATGAATAGGCTAATAAAAATATTCCTGCAACCCACGAACAATCACACGCAGTTATAAGCACAGGCAAAGTAAATAATATGCAATCACGGAGTACGCACAGATTTACCCTAGTTTGGTCGTCTCCACGACCTACATCCAGCCTCGAAAGCAACTACTAGATTAATATGTTACCAAGGTACAACTACAATGAGTTAAGAGCCCTAACTCAACTCTCACCTAGTTCGTACGCACTCCCGCGTGCTCACCACTATCAACCTAGTCAGATGCTCTCACCCTTGACGAGCCCCAACTCGTCAAGTCCCCAAAAATACAAGTAATGGTAAAGTTTCCCCTACAAAGATCGCTATTAATACACAAATATAATAATAAAGAGTTTAGAGAATCTCAGCTTGTATAGCGGCAGTCGTCTCTGTCAATCAGCTCAGGTCAGATCGTATCTGACGGGATGTAGTCGCCAACGTCACATCTCCTCAGCAACTCAATGATGCGGCTTCCTCCTTTGATGATGTAGATATTTGAAAGTTGCGGCCCCCTTGTTGTAGCTTGCGCAATGAATGGATGGAGAGCTTCTTGCTTTGCTTGTTGAAGATGTCACTTGAAGCTTGCGGCCAAGGAGTAGATCAACCCTAGAACTTGCGCACCTATGGTGGATGACCCTTCTTAGAAGCTTGCGGCCTTGGCAATGGATGACTCTTCAAGTTACGGCCTTTGGCTATGGAGTTGCGCAAGGCTTTGAGGAGGAGAGGAGATGCGGCTTTGAACTAGTTGCGCAATGTGACAATGCCCCTTGCAAACTTGCACAACCTTTGGGGAGTCTCTTGGCCTTTTGAAGAGGATAATGCTTTGTCTCCTTACTTGGATTCGGCTATGGAGAGGGAGAGCTCTTTGGCAATGTCTCTTTACAATGGGATGATGAAGCTTGCTACTAGGTTGCACACTTGATGAGGGATGGAGTTTGAAACTTGCACACCATATGGAGGATGGCCGAATTTTTCATCTTTGTTTTGGTTGCCTTCTCTCTCTCTTTTCTCTCTTTAGAAGATGGATTTATATAGGAGAGGATGGGATTTGATAGAATTAATTAGAATCCCATAATTGATGGAGATTAGAAGGAATCCTAATTTGATTAGGATTTGAATTAATCATAATGGATATGGAGTTTGAATATGGATGGCCATGGAATTGAATTTGAGTATCTATAGGATTTGAATTGGATCTCATTTAATCACCTTTGATCTGCATGAGATTTTTCATATCTCTCCATCTTTGACCAAATCTTCAATTTGCATGGCATTAGGATTTGAATGTTGCACCAATTGATTTAAATCAATTCAAATATGGATTTGAATTGATTTCCTCCTTATCTTCCCATCTTTGACTTAATCCAATTTTTGTAGCCATTATCTCCATCTTTGACTTAGTCCACTTGGCTAATGCATGGCACATTCTCCTCCCTTTTACTTAGTCTCTCTTTGAGTATTTGCGAGAGTGCCATTCCTGAAAACACTTAGCACACACATTAAATCGTTCACACACGGTTGTTATCATCAAACACAAAGTCATCGATCGTTGTATCCAACTACACGTTGTATCCAACAATCTCCCCCTTTTGATGATGACAAACCAATATAAGATTTGAGCAATAACAATTCATATAATATCATCATAATATGTGTGTGTGTGAAGTGTGAAGATGGAGGATGTATGCAATATGCAACAAGTATGGAAATGATGTGCAAACATACAAGCATGCAACAATGGTGTTTCAAACATTCAAACATTTATGCATGCTCCCCCTTTTTTCATGCTCTCCCTTGAACCAATATTCATATATTCAATAAGCACATGTATTCATTAATGCTCCCCTTTAAACAAATATTCATGTATGCAACATGTAATCATTAATGCACACAAATCTCACAAATCTTCTCAATATTTTCTCCCCCTTTTGTTATCATCAAAAGTGTATACATGAAGTCAAATTCATACCACGTGCAAAATAATGAGCATTATAAATTACAACTAGCACTTACATGTAGACAATCATAGAATAAGCACTTCAAATTCAATGAGAATTATAACATAGACTTCAACACCTTCGTGTAAGTGTGATAATTAAACATTGAAGCACATGATGAGAGCTTTTAAGAAATTCAACCAAAACCAATCCACATTTTCCATTAAACATGAAATCACCTAGGATTGATTTTCCCCATCTCATTGGAAATGAGTTCAAGATACCACACCCCAAAACATAGCATATAAGGACTTTTAGATGTGGGGGTGGCATTGCTTGACGAGTATAACACCAACGCTAAAAATTACCCGTAAAGCATGAAGGGTTTTGGCGAAACTTCAGAGCTCAGATCTGTGTCCGTCCTAAGTCGGACGGACCACAGAGGCATAAAGCACAGCGGAAAAATAAAAACACTAGCTAAAAAATTTAGCTAGGATCTGAGAGAACCAGAACCTAACCCGATCTATGCCAACTTGGGGTGGATCTGACCGCCCCAAAAGGGATCTATCCTACTGCGACGAAATTAAATAATACCAAAATTACTTAGAGAACATACCCGGAATCTCAACCCTGGGGCGGGCAAGATGTACCGCACCGGCTTCTGACGCTCCTCGTAGCCGAACCGCCTGGACTCGATCCACCCAAGCCGCCTCTCTCCTTTGAACCGATCCGCCTGAGCCGACACCCGCCTCCAAGCCGATCACACACGGTAGAAGGTTTCAGTTGAGTAGAACCACGTCTTAGACGTCTGGATCCAAATCCAAACCCCCTTCGTAGTCTTGCTAGGACTAGTCGGGAGAAAGAATAGTTTAGTCGTAGATCGAGCTTGCTCTAAAATCCGGAGCTACTCGATCGAAGACTTGGTGCATTTTTCAACGAAGAGAGTGCACCCATATTTATATAGGGAGTCGGCACCTCTCTTCTCGTTGCGAGCAATGTGGGACAATTATCAAATAGAAGAGAAATTAATTAAGCTAATTTAGCTTAATTGAAGTTTTAGTAAGACTTTCATAAAAGCCAAATTCAACGAATTAATTCTCTTTATCTATTAAACTTCAGCACCAAACAAGCTATCAATTTGAAGGGCTTCGAATGCTGAACGCGTAGGAACAAACTGTGACGAATTTCGACTTCGTTTGACCCCTCAAATAATTGCCCAAAGATGGACAAAAAGTCAATTTTCGTAGCCGTCATAGAGGGGTTTCAAAAAACCCTATAACTTAAGTTGCGGGCGCACCCGCTAGGCTTAGCGGGAGCGCCCGCCCAAGGCAAAGGAGGGCGGGTGGGCGGCCCGCTGTTTCCAGCGGGTTGCGCTCGCTGAGCAGCGGGCCACGAGCCCGCTGCAACCAGCGGGCTGTGCCCGCTGTCGCAGCGGTCCGTGCCCATCGAGCAGCGGGCGTGCGCCTGTTTGCCCCTCGCGGATGGGCATGTTAGCCCAAATGGGTTTAACCCACTTTGCCTCGGACTGTTTTTGCATTTCTGGTCTCGTTTGAGCTCCGATTTGGACGCGGTTTGAACCTGTGTTTAGACCGGGACAATCCGGTCAACCAAGTAACCCTTTCTAATGCTTTTGTTTCTACAAATATTGTCATAACCAATTTACGACACATTTAATCTTTGTTTGCATCAAATGCAACAATGTTCCTATTGCATCTACAACTTAGTCTCACAGCTGGCTTGTGAACCTTAACTATTCAATTTCATCGAATGAATTTCTCTTATTATTCTTTCTATTACTAAGACACGAATGCTACTCGTGTGAGACCCTACAGCCTGACTTTACTACAGGTTGGGGCTCGAAACCCCTAGACGACGGTCACCACGAGCAGCAGTTGTCATCCCTGTTTCAGAATCATCATAACATGATCGACCCATTTACAAAAGTATCGATGAGTTTACTTTGGCTATGTCAGTGATGAATACCGTTAGGTATAGTCCCTTCGTCAAGAATGTGTCTCTGTTGGCCTAGTGTATGGTTTACTGTCAACCCCATCGACAACATTGACCAGTATACGACGGTTTTTGATGTATACACGTTGTACATCTAACTGTTGGACGCAATGATCTAGGATCTCTTTGTTTGATGATGACAAACGTGTCGTGATATCTAATGTGTGTGCTAGTGTGTTTCAGGATTGGCGAAACAAAATATTTTCACCTTTTGGCGGAATTGCAATTCGTATAGCATATTGGGAGAAAGGGAGTGTGTGTGCACAAAGAAGATTTGACTTGGTCAATGAGGAGAGAGATGGAATCTATTTGGGATATGGTCAAATCAATTAGAGATTAATTTCAATTTCATATTCAATTTGAATTGCTATCAAATCCCAATTTGATCAAATCAAATCTCCTATTTGAGGTGCAAAGCGATAGAACCAAATCTCTAATCTCCTATTCAAAATAGGATTCCCCGTAACCGCACCACCCTATCATCACCCTATAAAAACCCATTCTCTAGGGTTGAAAAGATGAGCGGCTTAAACAAAAATTTTCAAGGGAGCCGAAGCAAAAAAAAGAGAGAGGAGGTTGCAGCCAACATCAAAAGGGAAGTATTAAAAAATTAACCCTATTATTTATTTCTCTATTCATCAAACTGTTGGCTCACGTCACCATACATTGTTTTGGTGTCAGGACATGGGTATGTGAATCAAATAGGAGAAAGGTTATATATTATTTAATAACTATCTTTTGCCTTTGGTGTTTAGTTATGCAGGCCGATTTTTTTGCCTCTCCCAAAGTTTGGTGACGGCTGAAAGAAAAATATGTCAAAACCCTAGCGGCCTAAAAAGCAACCTAGTCTACAAAAACCCTGTGCTGCTGTCTTCATTAGTATTAAAACCTGCCATCAACACAAAAGCGTACAGCCGGTGCTTTTATCTCCTCACACGGTCGGAGTTCTTCCTTCACACAGTTGCAGTACACCATCAACTCCTTCTTGCCATCGAGAGACCTCGTTGTTGCCGACATCGTCCATGTCGCCGTTGAAATCCACGCTATCGTGAACTCATCAACAAGTCACCAGCGCCATCCCTCTCTGCGCTGTCGTGACTACTAGCCGCCGACAATCGCCGTGAAGAAGCTCTACCTTACCGGCATTAAAGGTTGTCGAGATCCCGCAGTCCATCGCCATCAACATCAAGCCACAGTGAGTCTCCTTGTTGCCGTATTCCTCTCGCCGTCGAGACCTTGAGGTTGCCGTGAATACCCTCCTTGCTGCCGCCTGCAAACCCAAACGCTCGGAGCAGCCGTCGGTGAAGTAAAGCGCCATCACCGGAGGTGTGAAGCTGCTCCACGTCTTCTCGTCGTTGAGCGAAGCAGCAAAGCACAGCCGCAAACTTTGCCATCCCTGTCGAAGTTGCCACCGCCGTCTTAGCTCGAAGACGAAGCGACGAGGCCGCCGCCGTTGTCGCCGAAGGAGAATTTGCCGCTTGAAGATCCACGTCGCCGTCGGGATCACTGCCCCCTGAAAGGACGTCGCCGCTTCCTGTTGAAGAAAACCGCCCCCGAACTAGTCCTCGCTGAGGTCGCCGCTGCCGTTGCGAGGACGCCGTCGCTCGAGCTGAAGTCACCACATGAAGTGTCGCTCGACATCCTCGCTGCATGCCCTTATATCGGAGAAGGCGAATTCTACATGCTGACGTGGAAGGGCTAATAAAAGCGAAATCGAAATGAAGCCATCCATTTCGCATGCTGACGTGGCGAGAAATGTTAAGTGATTTGCTTTGCGCACCGACCGAGATTAAATTGATTTGAACTGAATTACTGAGCGCATCGACAGCCAAGTTTAAAGGAGTTGCTGAGCGCACAGACTGCTGCTTTATAAGGATTTGAACTGAATTTCTTTACACACAGACCAATGTGTATTTTGCAATACAGAAGTCAGATTGAGACACCGTTTGCGTCAGATTGGAGCTGACGACATGCTGATTGACAGAGACTCCTACACGGACACAAACTGAGCATTTCTAAACCCTTAAACTCTTTTATTTGTGTCTTAGTGTAACGTTCTCTGTAGGGGAAACTTTTACCTATTTTTGGGGACTATTTTGGGACTTGTCTAGTTGGGACTAGACAAGTGGGACCCAGCTAGTTTGGGACTAGCTGGTAGAAAGCTTTACTAAGATTGATAGTGAGAGGAAACACTGTGTGTGGGGTACTGAGAGCCTGGCGAGTGTAGAGACGTAGAGGGTGCTCTGAGCGTGCTCTAACTTGTGGCTTTGTACCTATTGCGCTATTCAATACTAGTTCTGCTTTGGGGGCTGGAGTAGGTCGTTGGGACGACCGAACCAGGGTAATTCTGCTGTGTACTCTGTGTCTGCTTTTCATTTACCCTGGTGCTGTTATAACTGCGTGTGCTTATTCGTGGGTTGCATGAATTATTTTTATAAGCCTATTCACCCCCCATCTAGTCTAGGATCCAGATCCAACAAGTGGTATCAGAGCAGGTTTTAGGATCTAGCCTAGGTTTGACCATGGATCACATTGATAGTGCTTTTGCTGAGGGTCAGTCTATTTCCCGACCACCTAGATTTAATGGAGTAGACTATGCTTATTGAAAAAATCGTATGAGATTCTACTTGATTTCTATTGATTATAAAGCTTGGTAAATTGTTGAAAAAGGCTATAAATCACCTGTTATTAAAATTGAAAACACTGAGATGCTTAAACCTGATGATAAATGGGATGATAATGATTGGAAGCTTTATTCTCTTAATGCTAAAGCTATGAATGCTCTCATTTGTGCATTAGATAAATCTGAATTTAATCGCATCTCACATTGTTTAACTGTGCAGGAAATATGGCATACTTTGGAGGTGACGCACGAGGGAACGTCACAGGTGAAGGAGTCTAGACTTGCACTTCTGAGCACGGAATACGAGGGATTTCACATGCTACCATCAGAGACCATATCAGAAATGTTTGCGAGGTTCATCAACATTGTCTACAA
Organism: Scilla litardierei; assembly: GCA_030789695.1. Lineage (NCBI taxonomy): Eukaryota > Viridiplantae > Streptophyta > Magnoliopsida > Asparagales > Asparagaceae > Scilla > Scilla litardierei. Next base: position 474,475,978 of record CM061142.1, read on the forward strand.
GTCTAGTTCGCTCGGTAAGCCATATTCTAGCCTTGAGCAGGTGAGAAAGATATTAAGAGCACTGCCAAGCTCTTTCAGGCCTAAAGTTACTGCCATCCAAGAAGCGAAGGATCTATCGCAGATGAGGGTGGAGGACTTGATAGGTAATCTAATGTCCCACGAGCTTGAATTGCAAAACGTGGATAAAAGGGAGAAACCTGAGGAGAAGGAGAAAGCTACCAAGCCACTTGCTCTGAAAGCTGACGAAAGTGAATATGATGATGATGACATAGCGCTAATGGTCAGAAACTTCAGAAAGTATGTCCAGACCAAGCAAGGAAAACAGAAATGGCACCCAGGTTTAATCGCTCTAACTTTTTTCAGTCTTCTAAGCAAACTTATGATCAGAATGCTACTAATAGAATGACTTGTTTTAAATGCAAGAAAAGAGGACATCGAATGAGGGATTGCCCACATGAGACAGCTCAGGTAGCTAAAGAAAAGGGAAAATCCAAGGTGCTAACTTGGGATATGGACAACGAAGCTGAGAGTGAGGAGGAAGAACATGAAGCCCACTCATGCATGGCATTGATGGGAATACACGATGAGGTAATTTCTGGTAGTAAAACTGAACTCTTTACTCTTTGTAAAGAAATGCAAGATAAAATAGTAGAGCTTGAATCCACTATAGATGATTATCAAAATGAGAACTTTGAAATGCAACAATCTGAATATGAAATGTCTAAAGAGATTGAAAAACTCAAAATTGATATTGTTGCTCGTGACTCTACTATTGACACTTTGAAAAAGGAAAAGTCCAGTTTTAATGATGAAGCACCTTGTCTCTTTTGCCCTTCCTTGTTGAATAATATTAGCATGCTTAAACTTGATTTGATTAAGCTCGAAACTGAAAAAGACTATGTGATTAGAGAGCTTAACGATAAATTCTGCATGTTGGATAATGATTTTAAAAGTAAAATGATTGAATTTGGAAAGAAGGAAGAGGAAAACAAGAGAGTTTTTATAAGTAAATGCACATTGCTTGTGGAAGAAAATAAATTATTAAAATCCAAAGTCTCTAATCTTGAATTGGCCATTAAGAAATTCTCTATAGGAAAACAATCGTTGGATAATATTTTAGAGAATCAATTATATGGCAATAATAGAAGAGGACTTGGATTTGGTCTGAAACATGTTGAAAAGCCAAAATTCAAGAAATTTCACAATGCACCCTCTATTGCAAAGAACAAATATGCAAAGTGCTTTACCTGTGATAGTGTAGGCCACACTTCATATTATTGTAAATTTAGGAACACAAATATCAAGTTTAAACAAGTATGGGTTCCTAAAACAATATTGGCTAACACAAGTGGACCTTGTTGGATTCCAAGGTCACACTTAACACCTTTCATGTAGGTGTGATGGAGGTTTGGCGAGGAGCAAATTTTTCAATGTCGCATTCTTTTAGCTCCTTCGTCAAATAGCGTCGAGAAGGTATAATTTTTACCCCTCTTTGCATTTCATTGCATACCTTCATAGATTTGTTTGTGTGCTTGATTTATTTTGATTTGTGTGCTTGCATGCATGATTTTTTAAATGTTTTTATTTCTGAAAAAAAAATGAAAAACCAAAAATAAAAAAAAATTGTGCTTATTGATTATCCTCTTATGAATCTCTTAAGTGGTATTGTATGAATGATCAATCTATCCCTTGTAGAAGTCAATTCATTATTGTTGTAGCTACATGAACATGATGTTATTCTTTTTAGTAGCCATGACATGTCTCATAAGTTTTAAACTTGACTTCTACACCTACATTTGCACTTTCATGATATTTGACTTTTTAGTACTTTTGGAGATTCTTTTGAAGAATAATGGAAAGTGAATGTAGGAATGATAAATTTCCAAATTTTCTAAGGGATATGAAGTGTTTAGCCATGAATCAAAATTGAGCACAAAAGAATTGCAAATAAAAAATATATGAAAATTGCTCCGTATGAAAAATGGATACACTTCATGTCTAATACACAACCCACGAGAATCCAACTTGTGCTACATGGGTAATCATTAGCGTTGGTGTAGATAACTCGTCAAGTAATGCCACCCCACATTTAAAAGTCCTTTTAGGCCATGTTTCGGGGATCGGTAACTTGAACTCATCTTTGATGAGGTGGGAAAAATCAATCCTAGTGATATTCATGAAAATTGGAAAATGTGGGTTGATTTGGTTGATTTTCTGAAATTGAATCTCCTCTTGTACTTTATTGTCTATATCACTACACCTACACAAAGGTGGGAAGTCTTGTTATGAAATCCTATGAGCTTGGATTGTCGAACATGCTTGAAAACACATGCAAATTGCACGCTACATTTAATAATGGTTTATTTTTGCATGGAATATTTTTGTGACTCCATTAATCCACTTTTGGTGATTACACAGGGGGAGAAAGAAAGATTTGTGGATTTGTGGATTTGAGTGTTATTGGTATTTGAAGGGGGAGCGTGAAATACTTGAATAAATGTTGAAGGGGGAGCTTGATAGAAGGGGGAGCATGCTTTATATTTACTATTTGTTGTGCATGCTTTGTAATGTTTGAATGACTCATCCATACATCATATTGCATTACACCCTTCTACACACTTCACACACCCATACTCATTGCTCAAATCTTTTATGGGTTTGTCATCACCAAAAGGGGGGAGATTGTTGGACGCAATGATCTAGGATCTCTTTGTTTGATGATGACAAACGTGTCGTGATATCTAATGTGTGTGCTAGTGTGTTTCAGGATTGGCGAAACAATATATTTTCACCTTTTGGCGGAATTGCTATTCGTATAGCATATTGGGAGAAAGGGAGTGTGTAGAAAGGGAGTGTGTGTGCACAAAGAAGATTTGACTTGGTCAATGAGGAGAGAGATGGAATCTATTTGGGATATGGTCAAATCAATTAGAGATTAATTTCAATTTCATATTCAATTTGAATTGCTATCAAATCCCAATTTGATCAAATCAAATCTTCTATTTGAGGTGCAAAGCGATAGAACCAAATCTCTAATCTCTTATTCAAAATAGGATTCCCTGTTGACGTGCGTTTATATTTCATATATTTACGCACGTTTTCTTCCGTGTTTTTCCGTATTTTACCGCCGTCTTATATTCGTTTTCTCGTGTTTTCTTGTTTTCTTTCACTTTTCCGTGTTTTTGGTATTTTGCAGGAATTTCTAGCATTTGGGACATAAAACGACGATATTCTGAGTCCCTGGAGCAACGGGAGGAGTCACGCGTGATCCAGGGGGTCAAACGATGAAGATTGCTATTTCTCAGCCCTCAACCGATCGGGTGGACCAGCTCACCCGATCGGTTGATGCACGCGTATCCGACCCGGACTGAGGATGGAGTAAAGAGCATCTCACCCGATCGGTTCAGCGATCGGGTGAGTCCATCAAAGTTCTCGGGAAAATGGAGCTGAATTCCAACCGATCGGGTGACCTTCACCCGATCGGTTCATCTGTAGCCGATTCCTCCGAACAATGACCCAGTCACGCCACCCGCTCTCCTCTGCACCCGGTTGAAGCTCCCGAAGGCGACGACCGAAGCAACAAGCTGCTCACCCGATTGGTTGACATTTCAACCGATCGGGTGGCCTTTTCGTCCCCTTTCGCGTACTGCTGCTCATTCATTGAAGATCTTCTATCATTCCAGAAGGATTTTGGGTGATCTCTTATTTTTCTAGCATCGGCATCGTCGTTAGCTTTCCAACGATAGGTCGCATGCCCAAATCCGATTTTTCTAGATTTTTCTGGAATTTTCTGAGCGCAGCTATGTGCTGAAATTGGCTGATGTCTGAAATTTCACTTCAACCGATCGGTTGGGAGTCCAACCGATCGGTTGAAGTCAATTTCAGCAGTTTCGTGCTCTCTGTTTATTCCACCCGATCGGGTGAGTTTTCACCCGATCGGGTGGGCCTGTTTTGACAGTTTTGAGTGGGTTTCGGACCCGAACTGTGAGGGTTTTTGAGGGGCTTATAAATGGAAGTTGGGGGCACGATTTGGGGGAGTTCTTCTTCAGTTTTTCTAGGGCTCTTTGCCCCTTTCTCTTGTGAGATTTAGATTAGTTTAGATTAGGTTTTTGGTTAATAAATCTTGTATTGGATTGAAGGTTCAAACTCAAGATAAGTATTTTCTTCTCTCATTTTCTATTGTATTGTGGTATTTTCTTTGTTGCTTGATGGTGAATGTTTGTTCGTCATTATTATTTCTTTCTATCATGTTCTTCACCATCGAGTAGTGTTTGATGAACCCTAATACGGGTTAGGGTAGGATTGATGCTTGGAAATTTACATTTGGCTTGGTTGCATGTCATGTGTTCGATGAAATGTGTCAATGGGGATTTCTAACAATCTGGGTCCAATTCGTACGGCAACACGCTAGACGTGTTGGGGGTTGGGGTCCGGTGCTTGTCCAGTCAAGATCCGCTTCGATGTATTGCTAGAAATCACATTTGACCTATTTGGCCATTAGGGTTACGCGGGGGTGTTTTATTGTCATTGGCGGGAGAAATACCGCCTCTGACCGTCGGGCCAAGGGGGAATAAACTTGGCGGTTGACTCCCTAGCCATAGCTCACACCCCTAGTGTAGACATCGAGTCCTCGCGCGTGGGAACGGCTTGGACGAAGTGTTGGGAGTTATCATTGTGGCCTTAGCGCTCCCGGTTGCGGAAGGTGTTAATGGACATGGGAATGCCCACCGTCCGGAACCGGGTAGGCCTAGCGTGCTTGGCACTGACCGGAATATCGGGCCATGGACGCTGGGTACCACCTTTTGGGGCAATGTCTCACCCTCAGTCAAGTCAAATGCCAAGTGTCATGAGTGCTCTAGCCCGTGTTGGCGGGGTTTAATTTCGTGTCTTTTTCATTTCATTCTTTTATTTCTACACTTCCACCCACATTATCCGCGTAGCTAGCACACAACCTAGGCGAGGCTAGTAGCCATTCAAGCCATCCACCTCCCTGAGTTCAATAAACCCGCACCCTACACTAACCGTGCACTTGCGGTAAAACGACACCGCGCCCATACCGTAAATGGGGCGCCGGTCAAGTTTTTGGCGCCGTTGCCAGGGAGGCGTTTGGTTTGATATTAGCTTAGCTTGGGTTCGTTAGACTACGCATAAAAACACAACAAAAAAAATTTTCTTTTTCTTTTTTTTAAAAATATATTCAATAACCAAGAAATTTTCCCCCCACTATTATATTATCTTTTTGTTATTCTCTTGTACTATTGACGCTCCTCTCTAGTTTTCTTATTTTTGTTGTCCAGGTATCTTTGGTGTAACCATGTGGAGATCAAATTTCGATGCTCAGATGGGAGGATACAATCCTTATTCAGTTGTGGTTTGTGAGACTTGTGGGATGGCGGGGCATGTGTATTATGATTGCCCATTTACGCTCGAGAGCCTCCCCCTACACCAAGGCCAAACATTTTCCCACAACCTTATCCCAAACAACTCCCATCCATTTTCTCAACCTTATATCCCTCCACCAACACAAGAAGAATCAAACCTCGTGTCTCTCCTTGAAAGTGCCATGTTTAACCAAGGCCAAACATTACGAAACTTGATGGTACCAATCATCGAGCCGACACCGAGGAGAGGGGATGAAGGAGAGGATATACCCACTTTCATGGTTGAGACCATCATGCCATCGGCCACCATAGACACATCTCAAGCCGATACCCCATTTTTCCATTACTACCACTTGGATGACGAAGCATTTTTTGATGATGATAGTGAGGATGGGGAGATTTATCTAGGATCTGTGGGAGAGATTTCTTGTCTTGATTTGGATACCCCACACGAGTCCTATGAGAGCACTGAGGAGTTTACAAAGATTATGCATACCGGCGAGGAGGATGTGCATGAGAACGAGGACACGATGACCACATACGAGGGGTCCGCTCCACATCCACATCCACAGCCATCTCTGTCACAGCTTCCTCCTTGGTCGGTGGTCAACCATGAGGATGTCATTCAAGACATCGGGCAGATGGTGGAGTATGAGCATATCATCGAGGAGGACGTGCATGAGGGCTTGGATACGATGGTCCACTCCATGGAGCCCGAGTCACATCTACCTTTACCGTCGCTCTCCACTTCTTCTGCGGCTGAGCATCTACTTGAGCATATTGCCCCTATTCAGGGAGATTTTCATACTCACTCTCACTCCACTTTTGAGTCTCGCTTTTCACTTCCTATTTCTTTAGACTCATATATTTTTGACACGCCATATCTCTTGCAGGACACAGGATCTACTTCTCTTGAGGTATGCTGCAGTGCGTCACTACCTGGAGAGCCACTTCTCATGGAGAGTGAGAATTCGGTCGTCACTAGTACAGAGGATAGCGACCCATTCTCAGGGAGTGTTCGCCACATTTCATATATTTTACCATCATTTACCGGCGACTATCTCTGGGATACATTTATTTTTGGAAATAATTTCTTGCCATGGACTAATGCACCTCGTCCTTTGCAGGTCACAGGTGGACACCTACGAGGGATGCTTGGAGGTGCATTGCTTGGGTCCATTGGCACACGTGGCACAGCGCTTCTGGCGGAGCCACAGAAGGAGCAGTTAGAGCAGCTACCTGCCCCACTCCAGATCTTGGATCCGCCTATGCTCAGGTGTATCCTAATCCAGTAGTGTAAAAATTTACCGCTTTCTAGTTTAGATTTGAATAATCTCGTCTCCTCTCATTAGCGAGGGGAGCGTATCTAGGATTTGCTTTTGCATCATAATAACCCATCATGTCGTGCCCTTCTATCATTTCACCCCCATCCTCTTCCGAGGAGAACGAGCACTGTCTCTCATGCATTCTGATTTCTTTCTTTTCCGATTTTCCCCCTAGCATATCTCTACATCCCCATTGGTCATATCATTTTGCTAGCATTGTCATGTTCAGCTTGGGGGAAATCGACTTTTGTGTGCATGTTTTCGTGTGTCGTTGTCGTGTGTTTGTGTCTTTGAGTCCTTCGTTGCGTTTTATATCTTTTATTTTGTATGTTTCTTTCTCTTTATTTTCCAGTTTCGTTCGTGTGTTTTTCGTGTTTTTCATTTTTTGTGTCCGTGCACCACCCCATTTTCATTGCCCTCCCATATTCACTACTATTGCATTGAGGACAATGCAAGTTTCAGCTTGGGGGAGTCACACTTCGTGCGTCATTTGTCTCTTTTTATTCGTTATTTGAGTCGTTTTTCTCCGTGTTTTTCTTTTTCTTTTTCTTTTCTTCTTTTTATCTCTTTCTCCTAGAGATGAACCCTATGATGAATTGCCACAAAAATCACACGCACACCTTGCACGGCTTCGATAATCACATTCACTAACCCTAAGATATCGAGTCCTCTTGCATTTCATGCATCGCGGGTCCACTTAGCTTTTTGTGAGTCGTGCGTCGTGCCTAGCTGTTTGGTGTGCTTCTACTTTGTGATTTTACTTTATATACCTGTCCAGGAATGACCCCTAGATTATCATGCTTCGATTTGAATATGCGGTATTTATTTCCCCTGTCTGCTTCTGCATGCTATATATATATATCGTGTACTTCATTTCGCATGTGTCGGGATTCCACAATTAAGGACTAGGATAACCCATTTAGCCCATGCTCTATTTAGCGAGAATAGTTTCCTTTGCCCAAGTGTTTAGATTCCGATTTCTTTTTTATTTTACTTGGTGCAAATCCCCTCGTCGTGTACCGTTCTCCCACTTGGGAGAGTACACGTGTATATATCCCAATATCCAAAAATCCAAAAAGGAGAGAAAAGAAAAACCCAGAAAAAGGAAAGAAAAAAGAAGAAGAAAAAAAATATGTATATCCAAAAATCCAAAAAAATACAAATGCCCAAAACCCAAAAATTTCCAATGTGAATATTTTTCCTATCTACCGAGAATAAAGGGAAGGCGAGAATTTGCACCGAGTGTTCTACTCCACATCATCTCAACTCCCATCGTTTTCGAAAACACTTGGCTTAGGAACTTTTTAGCTATTATCTAGGCTTTAGTGTGGTGATTTCCTTAACCATAGTTGTGGAGTCCCCGACGCATGATATGTTTCGATTCTCTCTCTATTCTCATGCATGCTTGAACTACATATATTCACCGCCTTATTCAATTCGAATTGATATTTGGGTCATTTCCTGGGTTTGCGTATATCGAGCTTTATCGCACATCGTAGATAGTGACACGGACTGCTAGCTCATGACCACACTCACTCGCGCTTCACCGCGTGGGCCCACGGCACTTGTCTGGACTCGCATTCCTTGGTTTAGTGATGTGATTTGGCGTTTGCTTGCTTGGTGTGTCGTTTTCGATTTTGTTGGCCCTGACGGGCGATCTAGGATATAGAGTTTTCTTTTTCTCTCTTTCTCTCTATTTTTCCCCTCCGAGCTCCTACTCTCACTCGTCTTCCTCGAGGACGAGGAAGAGTTCAGCTTGGGGGATTTTGACGTGCGTTTATATTTCATATATTTACGCACGTTTTCTTCCGTGTTTTTCCGTATTTTACCGCCGTCTTATATTCGTTTTCTCGTGTTTTCTTGTTTTCTTTCACTTTTCCGTGTTTTGTTGTTTTGCAGGAATTTCTAGCATTTGGGACATAAAACGACGATATTCTGAGTCCCTGGAGCAACGGGAGGAGTCACGCGTGATCCAGGGGGTCAAACGATGAAGATTGCTATTTCTCAGCCCTCAACCGATCGGGTGGACCAGCTCACCCGATCGGTTGACGCACGCATATCCAACCCGAACTGAGGATGGAGTAAAGAGCATCTCACCTGATCGGTTCAGTGATCGGGTGAGTCTGTCAAAGTTCGCGGGAAAATGGAGCTGAATTCCAACCGATCGGGTGACCTTCACCCGATCGGTTCATCTGTAGCCGATTCCTTCGAACAATGACCCGGTCATGCCACCCGCTCTCCTCTGCACCCGGTTGAAGCTCCCGAAGGCGACGACCGAAGCAACAAGCTGCTCACCCGATCGGTTGACATTTCAACCGATCGGGTGGCCTTTTCGTCCCCTTTCGCGCACCGCTGCTCATTCATTGAAGATCTGCTATCATTCTAGAAGGATTTTGGGTGATCTCTTATTTTTCTAGCGTCGGCATCGTCGTTAGCTTTCCAACGATAGGTCGCATGCCCAAATCCGATTTTTCTAGATTTTTATGGAATTTTCTGAGCGCAGCTATGTGCTGAAATTGGCTGCTGTCTGAAATTTCACTTCAACCGATCGGTTGGGGGTCCAACCGATCGGTTGGGAGTCCAACCGATCGGTTGAAGTCAATTTCAGCAGTTTCATGCTCTCTGTTTATTCCACCCGATCGGGTGAGTTTTCACCCGATCGGGTGGGCCTGTTTTGACAGTTTTGAGTGGGGTTCGGACCCGAACTGTGAGGGTTTTTGAGGGGCTTATAAATGGAAGTTGGGGGCACGATTTGGGGGAGTTCTTCTTCAGTTTTTCTAGGGCTCTTTGCCCCTTTCTCTTGTGAGATTTAGATTAGTTTAGATTAGGTTTTTGGTTAATAAATCTTGTATTGGATTGAAGGTTCAAACTCAAGATAAGTATTTTCTTCTCTCATTTTCTATTGTATTGTGGTATTTTCTTTGTTGCTTGATGGTGAATGTTTGTTCGTCATTATTATTTCTTTCTATCATGTTCTTCACCATCGAGTAGTGTTTGATGAACCCTAATACGGGTTAGGGTAGGATTAATGCTTGGAAATTTACATTTGGCTTGGTTGCATGGCATGTGTTCGATGAAATGTGTCAATGGGGATTTCTAGCAATCTGGGTCCAATTCGTACGGCAACACGCTAGACGTGTTGGGGGTTGGGGTCCAGTGCTTGTCCAGTCAAGATTCGCTTCGATGTATAGCTAGAAATCACATTTGACCTATTTGGCCATTAGGGTTACGCGGGGGTGTTTTATTGTCATTGGCGGGAGAAAGACCGCCTCTGACCATCGGGCCAAGGGGGAATAAACTTGGCGGTTGACTCCCTAGCCACAGCTCACACCCTTAGTATAGACATCGAGTCCTCGCGCGTGGGAACGGCTTGGACGAAGTGTTGGGAGTTATCATTTTGGCCTTAGCGCTCCCGGTTGCGGAAGGGTTAATGGACATGGGAATGCCCACCGTCCGGAACCGTGTAGGCCTAGCGTGCTTGGCACCGACCGGAATATCGGGCCATGGACGCTAGGTACCACCTTTTGGGGCAATGTCTCACCCTCAGTCAAGTCAAATGCCAAGTGTCATGAGTGCTCTAGCCCGTGTTGGCGGGGATTCATTTCGTGTCTTTTTCATTTCTTTCTTTTATTTCTACACTTCCACCCACATTATCCGCGTAGCTAGCACACAACCTAGGCGAGGCTAGTAGCCATTCAAGCCATCCACCTCCCTGAGTTCAATAAACCCGCACCCTACACTAACCGTGCACTTGCGGTAAAACGACACCGCGCCCATACCGTAAACGGGGCGCCGGTCACCAGTAACCGCACCACCCTATCATCACCCTATAAAAACCCATTCTCTAGGGTTGAAAAGATGAGCGGCTTAAACAAAAATTTTCAAGGGAGCCGAAGCAAAAAAAAGAGAGAGGAGGTTGCAGCCAACATCAAAAGGGAAGTATTAAAAAATTAACCCTATTATTTATTTCTCTATTCATCAAACTGTTGGCTCACGTCACCATACATTGTTTTGGTGTCAGGACATGGGTATGTGAATCAAATAGGAGAAAGGTTATATATTATTTAATAACTATCTTTTGCCTTTGGTGTTTAGTTGTGCATGCCGATTTTTTTGCCTCTCCCAAAGTTTGGTGACGGCTGAAAGAAAAATATGTCAAAACCCTAGCGGCCTAAAAAGCAACCTAGTCTACAAAAACCCCGTGCTGCTGTCTTCATTAGTATTAAAACCTGCCATCAACACAAAAGCGTACAGCCGGTGCTTTCATCTCCTCACACGGTCGGAGTTCTTCCTTCACACAGTTGCAGTACACCATCAACTCCTTCTTGCCATCGAGAGACCTCGTTGTTGCCGACATCGTCCATGTCGTCGTTAAAATCCACGCTATCGTGAACTCATCAACAAGTCACCAGCGCCATCCCTCTCTGCGCTGCCGTGACTACTAGCCGCCGACAATCACCGTGAAGAAGCTCTACCTACCGGCACCAAAGGTTGTCGAGATCCCGCAGTCCATCGCCATCAACATCAAGCCGCAGTGAGTCTCCTTGTTGCCGTATTCCTCTCACTACCGAGACCTTGAGGTTGCCGTGAATACCCTCCTTGCTGCCGCCTGCAAACCCAAACGCTCGGAGCAGCCGTCGGTGAAGTAAAGCGCCATCACTGGAGGTGTGAAGCTGCTCCACGTCTTCTCATCGTTGAGCAAAGCAGTAAAGCACCGCCACAAACTTTGCCATCCCAGTCGAACTTGCCACCGTCGCCTTAGCTCGAAGACGAAGCGACGAGGCCGCCGCCGTTGTCGCCGAAGGAGAATTCGCCGCTTGAAGATCCACGTCGCCGTCAGGATCACTGCCGCCTGAAAGGACATCGCCGCTTCCTGTTGAAGAAAACTGCCCCCGGACTAGTCCTCGCTGAGGTCACCGCTGCCGTTACGAGGACGCCGTCGCTCGAGCTGAAGTCACCGCATGAAGTGCCGCTCGACATCCTCGCTGCATGCCCTTGCGTATATCGGAGAAGGCGAATTCTGCATGCTGACGTGGAAGGGCTAATAAAAGTGAAATCGAAATGAAGCCATCCATTTCGCATGCTGACGTGGCGAGAAATGTTAAGTAATTTGCTTTGCGCACCGACCGAGATTAAATTGATTTGAACTGAATTACTGAGCGCACAGACAGCCAAGTTTAAAGGAGTTGTTGAGCGCACAGACTGCTGCTTTATAAGGATTTGAACTGAATTTCTTTACACACAGACCAGTGTGTATTTTGCAATACAGAAGTCAGATTGAGACACCGTTTGCGTCAGATTGGAGCCGACGACGTGCTGATTGACAGAGACGCCTACACGGACACAAACTGAGCATTTCTAAACCCTTAAACTCTTTTATTTGTGTCTTAGTGTAACGTTCTCTGTAGGGGAAACTTTTACCTATTTTTGGGGACTATTTTGGGACTTGTTGGGACTAGACAAGTGGGACCCAGCTAGTTTGGGACTAGCTGGTAGAAAGCTTTACTAGGATTGATAGTGAGAGGAAACACTGTGTGTGGGGTACTGAGAGCCTGACGAGTGTAGAGACGTAGAGAGTGCTCTGAGCGTGCTCTAACTTGTGGCTTTGTACCTATTGCGCTATTCAATACTAGTTCTGCTTTAGGGGCTGGAGTAGGTCGTTGGGACGACCGAACCAGGGTAAATCTGCTGTGTACTCTGTGTCTGCTTTTCATTTACCCTGGTGCTGTTATAACTGCGTGTGCTTATTCATAGGTTGCACGAATTATTTTTATAAGCCTATTCACCCCCCTCTAGGCTAGGATCCAGATCCAACACTAACAACGTACCCCGACCGAGAATTAACACAAATACCGTATTGAGCCTGTACACTAACTTCCCTTTAATGGAAGAGACAAATCCCATCTTAGTCATCTACTCGCCTCGAGAGCTTCAGGTGTAACCCAACCTAAGATCTTTCAGCATTCCTAGCCTCGAAGCTAGATCATTGGTCTAAGCGACACTGTTTACTCATAGGTTCGTACAAATGACTTTCAGGTCTTAAGGACCAGCTTACCTATCATCACCCTAGAGTTACTATAGACAGTTTAGTTAAAGTTAACCATACAATAATTCTAAGTCGGTCGTTCAGTAAACTCCTTCTCCAATGAGCACCTGTGTCTCGTCTCCCACTTCACCAAGTCAAATGACTATGAGATCATCATTACCCTAAGGTAAGACAAAGACACAGTGGTCTGTTCGATGTGCCGATATCCAGTTCTCGACACATCTATGACCACGAACCGTTTAAGACTTATGTTTGTATTCGGTCGCTTACTACTCATAATCGAGATCTTATCTGGATACGTAAGGACCTAACTATAAGTCTAAGGAAATTATCTAAGTATACGATTCAACGAATTCATACTTAGGATAAATGATACCATTTAATATCTTAACAAGACGTCAACTAAGGATAAATTGCCTTATGGGCATATATCCTCCTACATCTCCCACTTGCACTTAGGCTATTTATCTCGGTATCTCATACCGTTATAGCATATCAGACACATATGTCAAACTTAAGAATGGATATACTAACGAGTATCTATAATGCATTTTAATGGATTATTATTTATACATCTCTTGACCACACAAGGTTGATCCTTGAAAAATGATTTGGATCAATTTTCCTTTCTTTGTATAGCTAACAATTAGCTCATACAATCTTGATGTAGGGTCTAACATTTCTATAAGTCAGTTTTAGCTCATTCCAATTATTTTTGTGTTAACATGTCAAGTACATACATGACACCCTAAGTCTATATATATTCGATTAAATCAAAACTATTTTGATTCAATGTTTTATATAGATGATTCAAATAAGTTGGAAACTTTTTTACTTAGTCCGAGAAACCGGAACTAAGTATATGAGCTAGCTCCCACTGACTTCAAGAATTATTTGGTTAAATACTTCTATTATATATATATCTAAATCATATTTAGACTATATATGATTAGCATTACCAATTGAGAAGTGCATAGATGGAACGTACCGGTGTCAGGTTGGGTGTGACGAATGAGTCATATCACGATCGTTTTAAGGAATCTTGATATTGACCTACTCAGTCAAACGTACTACTTAGTACATTTTCCCTTAACTACATTTAATAATAACTCTTTAAGAATCAAATATAGTTTAATTAAGAACCAATCTTAACATGCGTATAATTGTGATCACACATAATATATATACGCACCTGGAACTTATATTTAACTATCGACTGGCTATAATATTAAGTCAGCTTCAAACAATCAAACTTTTCTGAAGCTCTGCATCACAGCTCGAAAATTTATGCAACCAACTCACATAGCCATATTCACAGAAATTTAAGCCATTCGCAACAAATCACAATTTCAAAAAGGAAGCACATTTCCTGAGACATTTATTCAAACAACGGATTCATAAAAATGAATCATAATTTGTTTATCAAATAAACTTTGAGTGTTAAACACTCTATCATTGTTTTAACTTTAAGGAACGATACATTTTATTCAAAGAAATAAGTATCAGCTCCTTCTTCTTCATGTCTCTTGAAGTCCTTGCACGGCCCCAACAACAACGATTGCTCAGATGCCGACCGTCCTCAGAACTTCTTCCAACCTCTGCTTCAAATCAGCCACCTGTATATATTACACAGATGTCTTAGTATCTCATACTATGTGATAAAGCATTTATGGAAATAATTATGCTTTATTGAATTTAATTTGTTGTACCTAAGGTAGATGCATCAGTATGCCCATTCTTCTTTTCTGCAAGGTAAACCTTGCAGTTCCTCTTCCAATGGCCCATCTTATGGCAGTGAAAGCACTCAGATTTCAACGAGGTCCCTTTCATCTGCTTCTTCCCTTTCTTCACTTTGGCTGGTTATGGGACCTGCCTCTTCTTACCCTTGCCTTTCGGCTGGTCTGAAGAAGCAGAGCCAACAACCAACGTAGTCGGTTTCTTCTCGATTTTCTCAAATTGCCTAAGCATGTTGAGGAGACCAGGAAGATCCGTTTCAATACTGTTCATAATGACACCAGTAATGAAAGGCTTGAAGGCTGGGGTTAAAGACCTAAGGATGATGTCCACGGACATCACATTGTCCAGGACAATACCCAACTGGGCGGCGTCTTCCACATACCCGATCATCTTAATGACATGATCTTGTACAGGCCCTGTCTCCATCTTGGTGCCCCAAAGGTTGCTTGTGGCTTCAAACTTGGCAGCTCTAGACCGCTTGCCATATAACTCTTCTGCATCCAGAAACATGATTTGAACATCCAAATGTTCGTGCTTCCTCTACAGTTCGTTATTCATTGAAGCCAGAGTAAGGCACCTGGCCTTCTCTGCATCCCTCTGGTACTCTTTGTAGGCTTTCTTTTCTTCGGGAGTCGCATCTTCGTCCGGCTTTTCCAGAGGGTCCTCGAACAGCACGTATCCAATCCCGGCTAGAGAAAGGACTAACTTAATGTTTCTAAGCCAATCCATATAGTTTGTTCCATCAAGCACATTCTTCTCTATCATATACTTTAGACCTGAATCCATTCTGCAATTTAATAGATACTTAGTCAGTATATGTTCATTGTATAGTTTCAATGGTTTTTAATAAAACTATATCCTCCCACTAAATTTATTAAATCCATAATAATAAACAGTTTATTATACAATAACATTTGTGGGAAAGGGATCCGACTACCCTGAGTCTGACAACCTTGAGTGTGTCTCAACAAGTTGTCCGACTCTGCAGTCGGTAGACGAACTCATCGTCAATCATATAAATATGATTCCCTATCTATTTTACCCCTAGTCATTTGTGATCATGAGTGTGCTCATCCAAACCACAATGTCTATCCTAGTCAGACTCTTGTTTTCACGTCTAGCCTGACTTGCCCCGGCGCTCGGTGTTTGCACGACACGTTGGTTTGGGTCAGGTCTTAGACTACATCTTTGGTTAGACTTACGCCGGCGCTCGGTGTATGCATGAGACGACGGTTTGGGTCAAGTCAAGATGTTATTAAGAAATCAGTTTCTATAAGATTGCTATGTCACAGCTTGAGTGTAGCTCAACAACCGTAACACGGGTCTTACAGTTACCAACTCCTAAAACAAGGAGGGCTACGATTTATCTTGAATAAGATTATTATCGTATTTGACTTAGGTATAGTCGATGGACTTACACAGTCATGATTCGACTCGTTGCGGTCCAGCGGACGCAGCCAGTGAATTGACTAAGCCAGGACCACTTAGCCCCTAGATTAGCTAGGGTGGTCCAGCAAACTTAGCCAATCACATTGACCGACATCATGATCCATTGAAGGAGATTCATCAATTCTATGTTCGTCCATCAACTAAATAGCTTTTAATTAATACTAGTTAATCCGTATCAACTAGTGGATCCTTAAAATTCGAAATTTTTATGGATTTGTTGAACAACTTTTATTAGATCCTTATCAACTATAAGGTTCGTTTTGTTCATCATGCTACCCAATCTAATTAGGTTTTTAATAAAACAATTACAACATTTTACAAAATTAGTCTTTTAATGATAATCATCATTTAAACAATTTATGATAATGATTGTCAATGAAAGGGACTACCCTAATCAGGAATTAGGATTTGATGTTGTATTTGTTCATTTAAAACGTAGCATGTCAATAGTCATTAAAAATTTATCTTATAAACTTTTAATCAATTAATGGCTAACCTAAAGGGTTCATGAATACTTTATTCATCATGTCCATTAAACATAAACACACTAATTTAATCACATAAATTAAAGGTTCAATTAAAGTGACATAAAGAGAACATGCAAGTTAAAATTATCTACATAAATGAATAACTTGCAAATCTAAAATTTAACATTTAAATTTAGAGATCTAAAATTTTAAAGCTTGAAGCACTTTTATCACATAAAATATGTTTCATAAAATTATCAAATAATTTAAATTTAAACCTAAGCTTTAACATTTAACGAAACATTTTAAGATTAAATTATCACATAAAATAATCTTCAAAACTATATGTTACTAAAAGTAATGAATTTATAATTTCATCTCATGAAAATAAATTTTTTTCTTTATGTTACATATGCTACAAAATAAATTTAAAACATTTTTAAAATCGTTTGAAATTTATTTTTAAAACTTTCAGATAAAGTTAAAAACTTTCAAACTATATGTAACTAAAAGAAATAAATTTTCAATATCATCTCATGAAATAATTTTTTTCTTAAAGTTACATAAACTTTAAAAAAATTTTAAATGATCACTAAAATTATTTTATCTCATAAAATAAATTTTTTAAAAGCATTTAAAATACAGAAGACTTATTAAATTTATCACATAAAATTAAAACGTCCCCAAAAAAAATTTCATGTTATAAAAACAATTTTTAAAACACAAAAAAATGCTAAAACAATTTTAATATAAAGTTAAAATATCCGTATGTTCAAAACAAGCAATTTAAAAAATTTAAAATCGTCGCAAATATAGATCTACAAGCATAACCGCGGCTCTGATACCACTGTTGGGGTTTTGACGGACCCTCAGAGCTCAGATCTGCGTCCGTCCTAAGTCGGACGGACCATAGAGGCACAAAACACAGCGGAAAATTAAAACTTGCTAGCTAAACAATTTAGATAGGCTTTGAGAGAGGCAGAACCTAACCCGATCTATGCCAACTTGGGGTGGATCTGACCGCCCCAAGATGGATCTATCCTACTGCGACGAAATTAAATAATACTAAAACTACTTAGAGAACATACCCAGAATCTCAACCCTGGGGCAGGCAAGATGTACCGCTCCGACTTTTTGATGCTCCTCGTAGCTGAACCGCCTTGACTCGATCCACCCAAGCTTCCTCTCTCCTTCGAACCGATCCGCCAGAGCCGACACCCGCCTCCAAGCCGATCACACATGGTAGAAGGTTTCACTTGAGTAGACCCGCGTCTTAGACGTCTGGATCCAAATCCAAACCCCATTCGTAGTCTTGCTAGGACTAGTCGGGAGAATAGGAAGAAGAGAGAAAGAATAGTTTAGTCGTAGATCCAGCTTACGCTAAAATCCGGAGCTACTCGATCGAAGACTTGGTGCATTTTTCAACGAAGAGAGTGCACCCCTATTTATATAGGGAGTCGGCACCTCTCTTTTCGTTGCGAGCAATGTGGGACAAATATCAAATAGAAGAGAAATTAATTAAGCTAATTTAGCTTAATTGAAGTTTTATTAAGCCTTTTATAAAAGCCAACTTCAACGAATTAATTCTCTTTATCTATTAAACTTCAGACACCAAACAAGCTATCAATTCGAAGGGCTTCGAATGGTGAAAGCGTAGAAACAAACGGTGACGAATTTTGACTTCGTTTGACCCCTCAAACAATTGCCCAAATATGGGCAAAAAGTCAATTTTCGTAGCCGTCATAGAGGGGTTTCAAAAAACCCTATAACTTAAGTTGCGGGCGCGCCCGCCCAAGGCAAAGGAGGGCGGCTGGCCGGCCTGCTGGACAGCGGGTGCGCCCGCTGTTTCCAGCAGGCTGCACCTGCTGAGCAGCGGGCTGTGAGCCCGCTGCAACCAGCGGGCTGTGCCCGCTGTCGCAGCGGGCCGTGCCCGCTGTCGCAACGGGCCATGCCCGTCGAGCAGCAGGCGTGCACCCGTTTCCCCCTCGCAGATGGGCACGTTAGCCCAAATGGGTCTAACCCACTTTGCCTCGGACTGTTTTTGCGTTTCTGTGCTCGTTTGAGCTCCGATTTGGACGCCGTTTGAACCTGTGTTTAGACCGAGACGATCCCGTCAACCAGGTAACCCTTTCTAATGCTTTTGTTCCTACAAATATTTTCGTAACCAATTTACGACACGTTTAATCTTCGTTTGCATCAAATGCAACAATGTCCCTATTGCATCTACGACTTAGTCTCACAACTGGCTTTATCTTATTATGTCCTTAACTATTCAATTTCATCGAATGAATTTATCTTATTATTCTTCCTATTACTAAGACACGAATGCTACTCGGTGTGAGACCCTACAGCCTGACCTTACTACAGGTTGGGGCTCGAAACCCCTAGACAACGGTCACCACGAGCAGTAGTTGTCATCCCTGTTTCAGAATCATCATAACGTGATCGACCCATGTACAAAAATATCGATGGGTTCACTTTAGCTGTGTCAGTGATGAATACCGTTAGGTATAGTCCCTTCGTCAAGACTGTGTCTCTGTTGGCCTAGGGTATGGTTTACTGTCAACCCCATTAGACAACATTGGTCAGCATACATTTGCTTTGATGTATACAAGTTGTACATCTAACAACATACCCCGACCGAGGATTAACACAAATACCGTACTGAGCCTGTGACACTAACTTCACTTTAACGGAAGAGACGAATCCCATCTTAGTCATCTACTTGCCTCGAGAGCTTCAGGTGTAACCCAACCTAAGATCTTTCAACAGTCCTAGCCTCGAAGCTAGATCATAGGTCTAAGCGACATTGTTTACTCACAGGTTCGTACACATGACTTTCAGGTCTTAAGGACCAGCTTACCTATCATCACCCTAGAGTTATTATAGACAGTTTAGTTAAAGTTAACCATATAATAACTTTAAGTCGGTCATTCAGTAAACTCATTCTCCAATGAGCACCTGTGTCTCGTCTCCCACTTCACCAAGTCAAATGACTATGAGATCATCATTACCCTAAGGTAAGACAAAGACACAGTGGTCTGTCCGATGTGTCGATATCCAGTTCTTGACACATCTATAACCACGAACCATTTAAGACTTATGTTTCTATTCGGTTGCTTACTACTTATAATCGAGATCTTATCTGGATACGTAAGGACCTAACTGTAAGTCTAAGGAAATTATCTAAGTATATGATTCAATGAATTCATACTTAGGATAAATGATACCATTTAATATCTTAATAAGACGTCAACTAAGGATAAATTGCCTTATGGGTATATATTGTTGAGTATTGGTGATTCATACCAATCTTATTTTGATGATGATCAAAACATTATGTTGTTGCTAATGAATCTCATGTTTTAGTCTCTCAGTTTATTTCAAGGATATCTTTCTTGGAGACTAATCACTTGGTGTAAGGATGGACATCATGTGAAGAAGAGCCAAAGTTTGGACTCAAGGAGTGCCAAAGCTTGGAGATGATGGAGAGCAATCAAGGCATCAAGATTGAAGACTTAGACTCTTTTGAAAGCATTGTAATCCATGTAATTTACTTTATTGCTTTCTCTCTCTTTTGAGTCTAGGGTTGATGTAATGCCTTGCTAGATGGTTTGCTCATTCATGCACATGCATTTAACCATCTTAGTGAACCTTAGGATTATCATAGAATCCAACCCTATAGGTTCACTCTTTCTGTCAGTCGTCTGATGAGGGAAACACAGTCGACTGGGTGATTTCCAGTTGCCTGTAGATTCTTCTACAGTCGCCTGATATGCACTGCTCAAGTCAACATTTCAATTGACTCAAACTTGAGCTTTACGCACAGTCGCCTGTCGATCAGTTATCAGTCGTCTGTCTATTTACAGTCGCCTGAGATTTGGTCAACAGTCACCTGTCTAGCGTAAGTGCAATCTCTGTATCTCTCTGTCTTCTCTCCATACTTTACAGTAGTCGACTGATGAAGAATATTCAGTCGCCTGACTTTTTGACAGTCGACTGTAGTAGTAACATCAGTCGCCTGTGCGAAGAATTGGAAAAAGAGTGCAGCTCTCTGTTTCGATCCATCCCCTGCAGCAGTCGTCTGCTGAAGGATTTACATGCGCCTGTCCTGTTTGTCAGTCGACTGTATTGACTTCGTCAGTCGACTGTCCTGGCTCAGATTATAGCCGTTGGATATTTTCTAGCCGTTGATCAGTCGACTGTCTTATGATCATCAGTCGACTGTTCCTGTCGTTTTCACCCAGTTTCTAGCCGTTGCAGATTTGCTTATTTGGCTGTTTCTTTGGGTTTTTGGGCTTGATATAGGATTCCTATATATATGAGTGTGCTGCCTTTCTTGAGAACTCTTGACAACATTTGATAAACTCTTGACTCTATAGAAAATCTCAAGAGATCAATAAGCCACTCTCAAGCTCCCTCATTTCCCTCTATTGAGCATTCATCTTTCTTCGTGCATTGAAGTCCAGCTCAAGGGAAATCATCCAAGTGCTCTCAAGCATATTCCAACACCTGGAGATCCTCTTCCATGCCTTGCATTCATTCATGAGTAAGCATCTCAAGGCATATGTAAGAGTATTTACGTTACAGGGTGTAATCTGTTTTCCTATTTCTCTTTGTAGGATTAGGATACTCTCTTTGTGGGAGTTTCTCTCTTTGTGGGAGGTTGTCTCTTTGTGGGAATTAACTCTCTTTGTGGGAGTTCTAGTGTCCTAGTGTAGGGCTAACCCTAATTCTCTGAGTGGGAGTTAGTGATTCTCTGTGTGGGAGTCTTGATCCTTGTGTAGGATTGGTTGGGTCCTTGTGTAGGGCATAAATCCTCTTTGTGGGGGTATCTCCTTGTGAGATTTGTATTCACTTCTCTGTGTGGGAATATAGTGAATATTGGTGTGGCTGGATGTACCCAAGTTTGGGGAACCAGGGTAATTCTTTGTGTTTGCGTTTGGATTGATTGTGCCATTTAATTCCTCTTGCATTTATAATTCCGCATTTGCAAGTTAAATTTTATTTGGACAATTTTATTGCCAATACACTATTCATCCCCCCTTAGTGTGTGTTGTTAGTATTGCAAAGGTTAGACGATCCCTATAATTGGTATCAGAGCGAGGTTAAAGCATACTGCAACGATGGCATTCAACGCCTCATCTGCGTCTCATGAAGAAGGTCACTCAACCGTTCGACCCCCGCTCTTCAACGGAACCAACTATCCAAGTTGGAAGATCAGAATGATGATCTACATGGAAGGTCAAGACCTATGGGACATCACGGAGGTGCCATTCGAGAAGCCGACTACTCCTGCAGCTTCAAGGATAAAGGCGGAGAAGGACTCAATTAAGTTCAATGCGAGAGCTATGAATGCATTACATTGCGCTCTCTCTGCTAGTGAGTTCAACCATATCTCCATGTGCAAAACGGCGAATGATATTTGGCACACCTTGGAGATTTGTCATGAAGGGACAACGAAGGTAAAGAAATCTAAACAAACTGTGTTTAGATCTAAATATGAAATGTTTAAGATGCAGGAAGGTGAAAGCATTTCAAAGATGTTCACAAGGTTCACCGATAGTGTGAACGCTTTGGAGGGACTCGGGAAGACGATTTCCCAAGAGGATCGTATTGAGAAGATCCTAGACTCTCTTACACCTCGTTGGGAGTCAAAGGCCAACGGAATTTTGGAGTCTTATGACACGTCCAAATATACCGTTGAGGAATGCATTGGAAATCTCATGGCGTATGAAGTAAAGCTTCAACACAAGAAGGAGATTCAACCAACAAAACCCGAGAAGCTAGAGAAGCAAAAGGGGGTTGCATTCCATGCCAAGGAGGAGCAAATCAAGTGGAGGAGGAAATTCCATCGAGAAGCTCCTAGCGAAGAAGATGAGCAAGAAGATGCAAGTGGAGAAGAAATTGAGGATCTTGCCGAGCAATTCAAAGCTTTCCTCAAATGCAAGCAAGGTAAGTCTTTGTCAAAGTTTGCCTCCATTTCTAACAAGGTTCCTACTTGTTACACTTGCAGTGAAAAAGGTCACTTGTCCACCGAATGCCCTTCCAAACCCATTAAAGAAACTTACAAGGGTAAAGGGAAGAAGCATTGGAAAGGAAGGTCCAAGTCCAAAAATCACAAGAAGGGACTTGTCGGGACCTTTGATGATTCGAGTGAGGACACTTCTAGTAACGAAGAAGAGGATATAAAGGAGGATGCTCACACATGCTTTGTATCCATGGATGTTCCTACTCCAATTCCCTCCAGATTAAACGAAGAAGAGTTGGATGCTTGGCTTGACGCATACAATTCCTATGAGGAGTCGTGCCTCACGGCTATGGAGGAGAAGTCGTCATCAAGATCTTGCAAGGATGATGATGATGATGTTGAGATCGAGGAAGAAAAGATTTCACATGAGGAGCTCAAGTTCAAATTTGACTTGGCCTCCGAAAAGGCTAGTAAGTGCATCAACTCTTACAATAGATTAAAAGCAAAATATAAGAATGCTAAGAGTAGAATGTATAAACTAGTTATTACAAGTGTAGTTCATGATGAAAGGCATGTTTATGACACTTGTGAGAAAGACACACTTCTTTCTCAAGTTAAGGAATTGAGCACTTCTAATGAAAATCTCATTGCTCAAAACCTTAGCTTAGATGCTCACATTCAACAACTTACGTTGAAATATGAAGAGGAATCCCGGAAACTCATAAGCTTTGTGTATTCCAGGGATTCACTCCACAATTTGTTGGAAAAACAACATCCGACAAATCATAGAGGAGGTTTGGGTTATATTCAAAATGTGGTTCCCAAACCCACCTCTAATTCTTCTTTTGGTGCAAATTCAAGAAATATTGCTAAAGTACCTAAGAAGAATCACCATGATTTCTTGTACAACAATAACACCAACAAGAAGCATGTAGATCACAAGGTGATGAGGAAGAATGAATGATCTTCATTTTTTGCTAAGAAGCAAAATCCTCATTCTCTGCATGCTAAGAAATTTGTTTCTACACCTAAGCATGCCACATCCTCCCCTCTTGCTAAGGCAAAACCTTTGCCTAGGAAATCCTTGAGATTATGGATTCCCACTAAGGCTAGTGTGCAAGAGAGAGATAGTTACATCAACTCTCTAGTTAGGGATGTGATCACCTCGTGTGATTATGTTAGGAAATCAAACTCCTCTTGGGTTTGGTTCCCTAATGTTTAGGTTCCTCACACATTTGCATATTGCATGGATATTGTGCTTCTATGTTTATTTTAAGCATACCCATTGATTGTGTGTGTTTCTTGATTTTGAAAATATTTTTCAAATTTATTTTCATGAAAATTGGGACCTTGAGGTTTATTGACATGCATGCATGATCCATGTGTATGTCAATGGGGGAGTTAATATATTAATATGTTTAACTAATTTTAAGACATATTTTAACTCTCATTTCGGAGGTTATTTGAGATCATTATTTATATTTGGTTATTTTGGGTCTCAAACCAAACCTCTTGTTTATTGCCAACTTGTTTCATATCTCATTTTTTGGCAATATCCGTGTGTATCTTTGAAGCTTGATTTTTCCATATCTATTGCTTTGATACACTTACGGCCCATGGCTCCATTAATTAAATGGTATTAGATCCTAGAAGTCAAAAGTTGACCATTTCTATGATCTAGGGGGAGCATGGGATAGTGAATTGATACCCACTAAAATTTTATATTTGGTATCATACATATCTTTCTTTTCTTGCTTATTGCACATCTTGGTTAAGGTGATGGGGGGGGGGGTTATGTCCACCTTTTTGACGATGTCAAGGGGGAGAGATATATGCATTATGTGATCATATCTATAGGGGGAGAGATATATATACATATGCATATGGGGAGAGATATCTCTATAGGGAAGAGATATATGGGATTAGATAAACCATTCATGTTTGCATGCCTTTATTCTTTGCGATTGGTTTACGTAATCCATGCCTATTATATGTCACCTTGTTGCTATTGATATTATGAGTATTTACCTTTGTGTAGCTCATTATATAATTGGTGCATATAACTCGGGGGAGATCATTAGATTTGTGCTTTAATTCCTTATGATTTACATAATGTGTGTCATCATCAAAAAGGGGGAGATTGTTGAGTATTGGTGATTCATACCAATCTTATTTTGATGATGATCACAACATTATGTTGTTGCTAATGAATCTCATGTTTTAGTCTCTCAGTTTATTTCAAGGATATCTTTCTTGGAGACTAATCACTTGGTGTAAGGATGGACATCATGTGAAGAAGAGCCAAAGTTTGGACTCAAGGAGTGCCACAGCTTGGAGATGATGGAGAGCAATCAAGGCATCAAGATTGAAGACTTAGACTCTTTTGAAAGCATTGTAATCCATGTAATTTACTTTATTGCTTTCTCTCTCTTTTGAGTCTAGGGTTGATGTAATGCCTTGCTAGATGGTTTGCTCATTCATGCACATGCATTTAACCATCTTAGTGAACCTTAGGATTATCATAGAATCCAACCCTATAGGTTCACTCTTTCCGTCAGTCGTCTGATGAGGGAAACACAGTCGACTGGGTGATTTCCAGTCGCCTGTAGATTCTTCTACAGTCGCCTGATATGCACTGCTCAAGTCAACATTTCAATTGACTCAAACTTGAGCTTTACGCACAGTCGCCCGTGATCAGCTATCAGTCGTCTGTATATTTACAGTCGCCTGAGATTTGGTCAACAGTCACCTGTCTAGTGTAAGTGCAATCTCTGCATCTCTCTGTCTTCTCTCCATACTTTACAGTAGTCGACTGATGAAGAATATTCAGTCGCCTGACTTTTTGACAGTCGACTGTAGTATTAACATCAGTCGCCTGTGTGAAGAATTGGAGAAAGAGTGCAGCTCTCTGTTTCGATCCATCCCCTGCAGCAGTCGTCTGCTGAAGGATTTACATGCGCCTGTCCTGTTTGTCAGTCGACTGTATTGACTTCGTCAGTCGACTGTCCTGGCTTAGATTATAGCCGTTGGATATTTTCTAGCCATTGATCAGTCGACTGTCTTATGATCATCAGTCGACTGTTCCTGTCGTTTTCACCCAGTTTCTAGCCGTTGCAGATTTGCTTATTTGGCTGTTTCTTTGGGTTTTTGGGCTTGATATAGGATTCCTATATATATGAGTGTGCTGCCTTTCTTGAGAACTCTTGACAACATTTGATAAACTCTTGACTCTATAGAAAATCTCAAGAGATCAATAAGCCACTCTCAAGCTCCCTCATTTCCCTCTATTGAGCATTCATCTTTCTTCGTGCATTGAAGTCCAGCTCAAGGGAAATCATCCAAGTGCTCTCAAGCATATTCCAACACTTGGAGATCCTCTTCCATGCCTTGCATTCATTCATGAGTAAGCATCTCAAGGCATAGGTAAGAGTCTTTACTTTACAGGGTGTAATCTGTTTTCCTATTTCTCTTTGTGGGATTAGGATACTCTCTTTGTGGGAGTTTCTCTCTTTGTGGGAGGTTGTCTCTTTGTGGGACTAGGGAATTCTCTTTGTGGGAATTAACTCTCTTTGTGGGAGTTCTAGTGTCCTAGTGTAGGGCTAACCCTAATTCTCTGAGTGGGAGTTAGTGATTTTCTGTGTGGGAGTCTTGATCCTTGTGTAGGATTCGTTGGGTCCTTGTGTAGGGCATAATCATCTTTGTGGGGTATCTCCTTGTGAGATTTTTATTCACTTCTCTGTGTGGGAATATAGTGAATATTGGTGTGGCTGGATGTACCCAAGTTTGGGGAACCAGGGTAATTCTTTGTGTTTGCGTTTGGATTGATTGTGCCATTTAATTCCTCTTGCATTTATAATTCCGCATTTGCAAGTTAAATTTTATTTGGACAATTTTATTGCCAATACACTATTCAGCCCCCCTCTAGTGTGTGTTGTTAGTATTGTAAGGGTTAGACGATCCCTACATATATCCTCCTACAAAGCATATGTTGGATACTCGTGGGGTAGTGTACTTGCAAAGGATTGTATCCATTTTTCATACGGAGCTATTTTCATTCGTTTTCAAATTTTTTCATATTCAGTTCTTTTGTGCTCAATTTTTATCCATGGCAAGACACATCATATCTCTTAAATTTTCAGTTATTTTCATCTTACATTCACTTTCCAATATTTCATAAAAGATGTCTCCAAATGTGCAACAATATTTAATATTCGTGGAAGTGAAAGTATAGGTGTAGAAATCATGTTATTCTAATCAATGAACATGTCATGGCTATTTAGAAAATCAAACATACCCATGTAGCCATAACAATGATGCATCAATTTCTACATGGATATGATTATCATTCATCAATATCACTAGAATGATACAAAGGAAAAAAGATAGACATTTAGCAACAATTTTTTTATTTTTGACTTATTTATTTTTTTTTATTTTTCTTTATAATGAACTAAAACAAACTAAGAATCAATCAAACTAGCACATAAAAATGAAAATACAAAGTCACGCACATACAAAAAAATGCTAACAAAAATGCTATGAAGGTATGCATTAAGTTCAAATAAATAATATACCTTCAAATCTTCGTTTGGCTAAGAAATGTGACGTCCAATTCATAGTTCCTAGTAACCTCCATCTTACCTACACGGAAGATGTTAAGTGTGACCTTGGAATACAACAAGGTCCACTCACGTTAGTCATCAAATTTTTAGGAACCCATATTTGTTTGAATTTGATGTTCTTGTTCATATATTTGCAATGATAAGAGGTACGATCAACACAACCGCATGTAAAGCACTTAGCATGAAAATTTCCAACATTTGTTATTTCAATGTGAACTTTTCTATATTTTGATTTTTCAACATTTTTAAAACCATATCCTAGTCCTCGCCTATTATTGCCATAAAGTTGCTTTCCAAGAATAATAGCCAAATTTTGTTTTCCAATAGAAAATTTCTTTAATGACAATTCTAAACTAGCGACTTTGGATTTCAAATGAGCATTTTTGTTCACAAGCAAAGTGCATTTATTAATGAAAGTTCTCTTGTTTTCCTCTTCTTTTTTTCAAATTCACTCATTTTTTCTTTAAGCTCATGATTTAGCATGTTAATCTTTTCAGTAAGCAATTTATTTTCAGTTTCAAGTTTAACCAAATTTTGCTTATGCATGCTAATCTCATTTAACAAAGAGGGACAAGAAAGACGATCAACTTTTCAGATGAGCTAGATTTTTCTTATTTCAACAATTCGGATGGCAGCATGCAGAAACTCTCATATTCTGAACTCAGTAGCACAAGTTTGGATTCCTTCACTTGCAACGTTCCCTCATGCGTCACCTCTAGCGTGTCCAAATTTCCTACGCAGTTAAACAATGTGAGATACGATTAAATTCAGATTTATTAAGAGAGCATATAAGTGCATTCATAGCTTTACCATTTAAAGAATAAAGTTTCTTATCAGGGGCATCCCACTTACCTTTAGGCTTAATGATTTCAGTGTCTTCAATTTTAATAATAGGTGGACTATAACCATTCTCAACAATATCCCACACATCATAATCTACAAACACTAAATAAATTTTCATCTTAGCCTTCCAATATGCAAAGTCTACTTTATTAAATTTAGGAGGACGGGCTATAGACTGACCTTCAACAAATGCAGAATCAGGTATATTCATCATCATCTAGACTAGATCCTCTAAATTGGCTCTGATACCACTTGTTGGATCTAGATCTAAGCCCGGGGGGTGAATATGCTAATATAAATATTCGTGCAACCCACGAACAATCACACACAGTTAAAAGCACATGCAGAGTAAATAGTATGCAATCACAGAGTACACGCAGATTTACCCCGGTTCGGTCGTCCCCACGACCTACGTCCAGCCCCAAAAGCAACTACTAGATTAATATGTTATCAAGGTACAGCTACAATGAGTCAAGAGCCCCAACTCAACTCTCACCTAGTTCGTACTCATTCCCACGTGCTCACCACTATCAACTTAGTCCGATGCTCTCACCCTTGACGAGCCCCAACTCGTCAAGTCCCCCAAAAACACAAGTAATGATAAAGTTGTAGAGATATGATGCCCTCGAGGCCATTTATCTCTGTGTGTATAGCACAAATGTCTTGTTCGAAATAACAGTAAGCTGTTTGGTAATAATTTATCTAAGTTATAATGTAGAAAACATTAGATATTAGCTTAGGTAAAGTCCTGAGACTTTATGCAAGGTCAAATAGGTATCGAGATGAGTATCTCGATCATGGAGAAATGTTTGACCGTATGTAGCATAAGTCTAAAAGGGTTCGTGGTCGTAGATGTTTCGAGACAAGGATATCGAAACATCGGATAGACCATTGTGTCTTAGTCTTCACCGTTAAGCGATGGCGATGATCTCATGATCGTTCGACTTGGCGAAGTCGGAGACGAGACACAGATGCTCATTAGAGAATGAGTTCACTGAACGATCCACAAGAGTTATCATATGGTTACATTGACCAATCTGTCAATGATAACTCCTAGTGATGATAGGCTAGTTGGTCTTTTGACTTGAGGTCATTTTACGAATCTGTGCGTGTAAGGTGCCGCTTAAATCACTGACCTAACTTCGAGGCTAGGCCTGTTGAAAGGTCTTTGATTGGGTGTCACTTGAAGCGTACGAGAAGAGTAATGACCAAGAGAGGATTCGTCTCTCCTGGTCAATGGGAGTTAGTGTCGTAGAGTTAGTTATGTCTTTAGTAAAATCTCTGCACAGAGTATGTTGGAAGAAGTCCAACATAAGTTGACTAAAGATCGATAGAAACTAACCGGAGTCAAGTTATTGGGGTTGACAGTTTGACCGTACCCTAGACTTGATCTACACGACATAGTTAAGATGAAAAGACTATAACTGCGGAATTCATCACAGACACAGTCAGGGTGATCCCGACAATACTCATGTCGATGAGTCAACCACATAATGATGATTCCTGAAGCAGGGACGGCAACCACTGCTCGTGGTCACTGCCGTATAGGGCTTCGAGCCCAACCGGTTGTAAGGGTCAGGCTGTAGGGTCTCACACAGAGTGCAATCTTCGTCTAGTAATAGGTAGAAATTATTTAGGGAGAATATTTTGCATTTTGGATGCAATGGATGGAATAATTGCATTTGATGCAATATGATAATTTAAGTCTAGATAGGGACTAAGTTGCATATGATGCAAAAGAGATTAAATGTGTCTTAAATAGTTTAAGACTATATTTAATAATATAAACGCAAGGAAAAGCTCACAGGTAAGACGGGAATGTTCCGGTCTAAACCCAGGTTCGAACGGCGTCCAAATCGGACGTTAGATGCCCAAGATATGCTCAAAAAGGCCCAAAAAGAAATAATACTGGATATTTGCCCAAGGCCTGGGCAAGCCCAGGTGCAGGGCAAGCCCAGGCGTCGGCCTGGGCTTTGCCCATGCATTTTTTCTGCGCACGCAGCACGCGTGGGGCCCACCTGTGGGCCCCAGTCCTAGGGTTTTGAACCCTTGTTGATGCAGAAATTTGATGGCTCTGTTTTTGCGAAAAACTAGCCGAGGGCTGAACTTTGGGCGATCAATTGGAGGGTCAAACGGACTCCGATTGACGAACGGTTTTTTCCTATGCATTCACCGTTGAACACCCTTCGAATTGATAGGTTGTATCAATCATGAAGCTTTACGGTGAGTGAGTTAAAATTCACGGAAGTTTGCACTTTGTGAAGGGCAAACTAACTTGATTTTAATTAACCCAATTATTAGTCACACATCGGATTTTGAGTTAAGGGGAGCAGTCAGCTGCCTATATAAATAGGGGTCTGCTCTCCTCCTCAAAACTCGTCCCAAGCTCTAGATCTGAGCGGCTCTCGTAAATGTTGGAGCACGCTCGGATCTAGGCTTAAATTAATATTCTTCTATCTCCCTAAATTTCTGCCTTACTCTTGAGGGTTCTAGCAAAGCCGCAAAGGAGTTCGGATTCAGATCCGAAATCTAGGCGAAGGTTTCACTAGCGTGAAACTTTATTCGGCGCGTGGTTGGCTCGGCGACACGGGATTGATCGCCTCGGGATGTGGAGCGGTTCGAGGAGCGGTTCGGGGAGCGGTTCGAGGAGCGGCTCGGCGTGGGACCGGAGCGGCTCGGAAGACGGTGCGGAATATCTCGCCTGCCCCAGGGTTGAGATTCCGGGTATGTGTTTGATTAGCATTAGTTTAATTTAATCGCAGTAGGTTAGATCCTTCTTGGGATGGTCAGATCCATCCCAAGTTGGCATATATCTTGGCTAAGGGTTTTGTACCTAAGGGCTATGTTAATTAGATTAACTAGTTTTTTCTACCGCTGCAAATTCTTTTTCTGTCTATTTTCGTCCGACTTAGGACGAGAATAGAGTTTTTTTTGCCCTTAGGGCCCAGAAATCCCTACAGTGGTATCAGAGCATGGTATGCGTAACGATCTAGCCTGCGATTATTATTAAACTTTGAAATGCTTTTCAAAATACTTTATAAAATGTTTTAAAGTTATGAGATGATTTTAAAATAATTTTTAGATGCCCTTTTAAAATGTTTTAAAATTTATGCGATATTTTTTAAAGATGTTTTTAAAAGGATTTTTAGATGTTGAAATATTTTATGTGATAAAATTTTAAACATGAAAATTTTAAAATGGTGTTTTAAATTTATGTGATAAATTTAAAATTGATTTTAAGGCTTTAAAACTTTATGCGATAAGTTTAAAAAATTATTTAGATGTTTAAATATTTTATGTGATAAAATTTGTAAGCATGAATTTTTTTTAAAAGGATGTTTTAAATTTATGAGATAATTTTAAAACTGTTTTAAAAGTCTAAAATTGTTTATGCGATAAATTTTAATCTATTTAATTGTTAAATAGTTGTACACTATTATTTTATGCGATAAAATTAGTGTAACTTTATTTTAATGGCTATGTCATCTTGTCCCTTATTTGATAACACAAGACAACCCTTTAGGTTAGCCATTAAGAAATGATTAAAATTTATTAATTGAATTTTAATGACATGCTATGTTTTAATAAAACATTAACAACACTTCAAGACCTAATTCCTGATTAGGGTAGTCCTTTTAATGAATCTTAATTCTAATTGTTATTATTAATTCTCATTAAAGGCTTCGCTTTTTAGCGTTGTTAATAAAATTTATTAAAATCCTAATAACGATTAGGACAGCACGTGAACCTTATAGTTGATAAGGACATAATAAAAGTTATTAAACAAATCCTAAAAATTTGAATTTAAGGATTCAACTAGTTGATAGGATTAATTAGTTGTTAATAAAAGCTGTTTAGTTTATGGCACGCATATAAAAATGACAAGCTTCATTCAATGGACCATGATCCAGTCAATGTGCTTGGCTAAGTTTGCTGGATCACCCTTTAGGGATAGTGATTCTGGCTTAGTCAATTCCCTGGCTGTGTTCCACTGGACCGCAATGTCGCGAATCATGATTGTATGACACCCTGGACTATATCTAAGTCAAATACGTTAATGATCTTTTTCAAGATTAGCCGTAGCCCTCCTTGTTTTAGGGGTTAGCAACTATTGGACCCGTGTTACAGTTGTTGAGCTACACTCAAGCTGTGACATGGCAACCCTATAGAAACCAACTCCTTTAATACATAAGATGTAGTCTAAGACCTGACCCAAACCGACGGGTCGTGAATACACCGAGCGCCGGAGCAAGTCAGGCTAGACACGAAAACAAGGGTCCGACTAGACTAGACATTGTGATTTGGATGAGCACACTCATGATCACAAATGGCTAGGGGCAAAAACCGATAAGAGAGTCATATCTGATATGATCGATGAAGAGTCATCTTCTGATCGCAGAGTCAAGCAACTTGTTGAGCTACACTCAAGGTTGTTAGGCTCAAGGTGATTGGACCTCTTACCCATTAATTTTAATTCGATTAAATCGTTCGTTATTAAGCTTTGAAACGATCGTAAAAATAGTGGGAGGATATAGATAGATAAAAGCCATTCTACCTATATTTAATATTGAACATATGCTAAGATAGGGCAAGACTATGTTGACCGAAGGAATCAAATTATAATATTTTAATGGAATAAGTTAACTGGTCAATTAGGTTGATTAATTGAATATCAAGTTAAATTCTAATTGATAGAATTAAACTATATTCTCGTTGACATTAAAATGACCTTCTAAAGAACAGCCTTAAGAAATATGATTTCATTAAGCTCTGGGTCCAACAAATAAATTCAAGCTACATGACACTCGTCTCTATATGAGGCATCTTGAACATATAGGATATTCGAAGTATGTTTCTCCCTACAACTTCTGAGCTTCACTCAAGGTTGTATGGACAAACAATTTTGATCCACAAAGTTCAAAAAAATTCGATCAAATTGTTTGAGTCGAATACGAGTGCATGAGCGAGGCAAGGCTATGTATCCAAACCGGATCTTGAGACAAGCAACTTCTTGAGCTACACTCAAGATTGCAACTCTCAGGCGTTTGGATACATGAGACGCTTGCATATCTATTTATTTATGTTGGGCTATTTATATCTAAATGTGATTTAGAAAAGGGAGAAGGCACTCCGGAAAGTCAATTGAGAAAGTTAGTTTAATTTATCATTAGTAAAAGGCATAAGGAGGAGTAAATGAAAATGTGACATATTTTGATGTCACGATTTCATAATTATTGTTATACAAAAGGTTAACACATTTTGACGAATGTTGTCACATTTGCTTTTGAAGCAATGAGTAATATGTATAACGATAATAATAATATATATATATATATATATATATTAAATGTTAATATATAAATACACAAGATAGTAGCAGACTTATATGTCAAAATAGACTAGGCTGTATCGAGAGAGTGAGCTTCACAAGTCACATAAAGAGGGGTTTGACCTCTCGTATTATGAAGTCTACGGACACTTGTGAGTCTTACCCTCTTAGATACAATGGCCGAAACCCATCTGTAAGACAGTGGGAGAATGAGTTGTCGAACTCAGTCTCGTACATACTGATGTACTCAGGTCTAGATTAACCAAAATAAGTTATTCGTATATTTTATTAAGACACGTGTTCTTGATGAAACACAAGTCTGATAAAATAAAGAATGAAATGACAAAAGTATTTAAACTGATTCGATTAGATCGGATGGTCAAATACTTAGATATATAAAATCTTGCGTAATTAAAAGAAAATATGATTTTCTCTCAAGACAAGTCTGTTAACACATCGGTGTGTTAAAAGTATGAATCACACTAAGTTAGACCTGGTGTGATCCATTGTAAGTGACTCTGAGTTAAGTCCTCTCTCTGGGTTAAGTCCCAGATAGTAATGCCTAGGTTTTGATAATGTTCTATCAGGACATTATCAATAAGATATTCATTAAATCAATCGTAAAGAAGTTGTATAATTACTCGAATCTCATGAGACGAAGAGTCGAGTTAGACATCATAACTGATGATGACTTAGTCAACTTCCGGGATAAAATTCGGAGTAGTAACTCTGATTTAAAACTTGATGCAACCAGAATAGGTCCGTGTGCGTAAATAAATTTTGGAATTTAGTTTACGTGCCCAAGGAAAATGTTTCCTCACTTACTGCAAGTAAATCTTTAAGTTGAAAGATTGGTGCAGAAAAGAAAATAGTGAAGTACAATCATGTTGGTCGAGAACGATTTTCATCATAATTCCTATAAAACGGATTATTATGAAACCGTTTTCACCAGCAGATGTGTACAGATCTACTCGGACCAAGCTCGATGTAAACGCTCATGTTGACCATGAAAATTTGAGCATTCACTTATAAGTTCGGTTTTCTAAATATGATTTAGACGAACCAACTTATATGAATTAGCCAGAAGGTTTTCAAGGTCAGTGGGAGCGTATAAATTACATGCGAGGCATCAAAGGAATGGAACATATATTTTGACAAAGTAATCAAAAGTTTGATACTTTATCAGAAATAGATATGAGCCATTTGAAATGACCAGAAACTAATTTAAATGATTATCGTAAGGTACGATAAGCAGGATATGATCCAAGGAAATAAAATATTATTGTTCCGACAGACCAAAGGAATTATTTGAATGACATTCAAATGGTTGGTCTAACATGAACATAGAAACCCCTTAAGTCTTTGGTGTAGACGGTTTTAGCAGATCCACTCACGAAGGCTCTACCACATGAAGTCGAGAAAACTTATGTGTAAAAACGGTATAAGATACCGAGATAAATGGGCCTGAGTGCAAGTGGGAGATGTAGAGATATGATGCCCTCGAGGCCATTTATCTCTGTGTTTATAGCACAAACGTCTTGTTCGAAATAAAAGTAAGCTGTTTGGTAATAATTTATCTAAGTTATAATGTAGAAAATATTAGATATTAACTTAGGTAAAGTCCTGAGACTTTATGCAAGGTCAAACAGATATCGAGATGAGTATCTCGATCATGGAGAAATGTTTGACCATATGTAGCATAAGTCTAAAAGGGTTCGTGGTCGTAGATGTTTCGAGACAAGGACATCGAAACATCGGATAGACCATTGTGTCTTAGTCTTCACCGTTAAGCGGTGGCGATGATCTCATGATCGTTCGACTTGGCGAAGTCGGAGACGAGACACAGATGCTCATTAGAGAATGAGTTCACTGAACGATCCACAAGAGTTATCATATGGTTACATTGACCAATCTGTCAATGATAACTCCTAGTGATGATAGGCTAGTTGGTCTTTTGACTTGAGGTTATTTTATGAATCTGTGCGTGAACGGTGCCACTTAAATCAATGACCTAACTTCGAGGCTAGGCCTGTTGAAAGGTCTTTGATTGGGTGTCACTTGAAGCGTACGAGAAGAGTAATGACCAAGAGAGGATTCGTCTCTCCCGGTCAATGGGAGTTAGTGTCGTAGAGTTAGTTCTGTCTTTAGTAAAATCTCTGCACAGAGTATGTTGGAAGAAGTCCAACATAAGTTGACTAAAGATCGATAGAAACTAACCAGAGTCAAGTTATTGGGGTTGACAGTTTGACCGTACCCTAGACTTGATCTACACGACATAGTTAAGACGAAAAGACTATACCTACGGAATTCATCACGGACACAGTCAGGGTGGTCCCGACAATACTCATGTCAATGAGTCAACCACATAATGATGATTCCTGAAGCAGGGACGGCAACCACTGCTCGTGGTCACTGTCGTATAGGGCTTCGAGCCCAACCTGTTGTAAGGGTCAGGCTGTAGGGTCTCACACAGAGTGCGATCTTCGTCTAGTAATAGGTAGAAATTAGTTAGGGAGAATATTTTGCATTTTTGATGCCAGGGATGGAATAATTGCATTTGATGCTATATGATAATTTAAGTCTAGATAGGGACTAAGTTGCATATGATGCAAAAGAGATTAAATGTGTCTTAAATAGTTTAAGATTATATTTAATAATATAAACGCAAGGAAAAGCTCACGGGTAAGACGGGAATGTCTCGGTCTAAACCCAGGTTCAAACGGTGTCCAAATCGGACGTCAGATGCTCAAGATAAGCTCAAAAAGGCCCAAAAAGAAATAATACTAGATATTTGCCCAAGGCCTGGGCAAGCCCAGGCACTGGGCAAGCCCAGGCGCAGGCCTGGGCTTTGCCCAGACCGCCTGGGCAAGCCCAGGCGCGGGCCTGGGCTTGCCTACTTGATGAGGGATGAAGCTTGCTACTAGGTTGCGCACTTGATGAGGGATGGAGTTTGAAACTCGCGCCCCATATGGAGGATGACCAAATTTTTCCTCTTTGTTTTTGTTGCCTTCTCTCTCTATTTCTCTCTTTGTAAGATGGATTTTTATAGGAAAGGATGGGATTTGATAGATGTCACGCCCCGCTTCCCAAAAATATGGAGGCGAAGCGTGAGAAGGTCTGCTCAGACTTGAAGCTACAAAGCTGCAAGTCCGATAAGCGTCAATCAAATTTAAAACTGCAGGTCCTTGCAACGCGAGCGAAACAAGATAATAATAATGAAATGAGACAAAAGAATAATCTTAGAATATCCATAAATGAATTTCAACATCATAGAAAAAGCCACCAGGCTGAAATAAAAGAGAGTCTAAAGGCCCAACATGGCCAACAAAAGTACAACGTACAAACAACGGTGCTACGCACCGACAACTAACAACAAACCTAAAACAAAAGAAACTCAGCAAAATCACCAAGAAAGGTCACCGGTGTCCATAAAACTCCTCCTGGCAATCATGGACTCGGACTCAGCGTCAACAAAACATCACGTACACAGCAGCGGTCTCCGGCTCAGGGTCTAACATGTGACACCCAAAAGAGTAAGGGGCACATGTCAGCAAGTCTACAAGAGACTTGTACAAGGAAACTGGAAGTATGCAAAAGTAAAGCAACCTAGCAGTTCTAGCATGAATGCAATGACATGGCAGTTAAAGTATGAGTGCAACAGGTAAAGTAAAGTAAAGTAAAGTAAAGTAAAGTACGAGCATGGCATGGCATGAATCATTCACAAGACAAGTACAAGACAAGTAAAGTAAGCACCTCGTGCACAGAGATTCCGTCTTTTGGCTAGAGTGGCTGATCGGGCCAACTCCTAAGCTCAAGTGACCGTTTATCCCTACCCCTCCACGTGTATCGGGCATTGGTTTTCAGCCAACACATGAGGCCCGCTTCTGGACCACGAGCCAGGAAGTGTTTTAAACAAGTATGGCGTAGGGGTGCACCTAGCCGGACAAGGAAGTACAAGTAGTGTAGCATGTGCTACGAATGCAACAATCAACTGGGATGACATGTAAGATGCAATGCATGGCAGTTAAAAGTGCGTACCGATAAGAAAAGTAAACGTGGCAGTTTAGTATGCATGAACAACAAGTTTAAAGAGTTGGATCTAGCTTCGTTGTCAAGCTAGATCCATTTAGGTGACGGATCTAGTTTCGTTGTCAAACTAGATCAAGTAGGCGTCTAGCCAGCTATCATTTCACTGACTAGTCTCTTTTACGCTGAAAACAAGGGAGTGGCCTAAAAACATGGCCCTACACAAGAGTTGGCAAGTTTCACTTGCCTGCAAGTATGACGTCTGAGCACACCGTCCAATGAGTCCAAAAATCACAATTATCCTACGTGCACAAGTCCACCGACCTAAAGTCCATATTATTAATCTTGATTAGTGAATTTAAAACATTTAAAACATTTTAAAAATACTGATTTTAGTCTTGATTAGCATGCAATTGGGTTGGGGGTCCTAGGGGTGCAAAGCGTTACCTCAACACGACGCGAAAGCTACACCGGCGTCGGGTAGCGACGCCGGGGGTTGGAATAAGAGAACGCGCTCCAAGTCAGATTCCAAATTAGTTTCCTTGCTGGAAAGTTCAGAGCATCAACCGGAGCAACGGTTCCAGATTCCAAAGCTAGCACGTGCGACGACGGGCTACGACGTGTCGCAACGTCGTACGCGGCAAATCGTCGGAGAGAAAACACCTAGGTGGGGCCCACAGTAGTCTTAGGGACCTTTGGGGGACCCACAATACCTCTGGAGAACTTGGGGGGCCCACAGAGGCAAGTGGTGCGACGGGTGCGGGGTTGCGACGTTTGGCTCTCGGTCGTACAGCCTCGGTGCGGGGAGCTCCGTCGGTCAGACACATGGGATGCGAGGGTTGCAGCGTTTGGGGTCGGTACGGGCCTTGGTGCGGAGGGATCTGTCGGTCAGTGCGAGGGACAACACCGGTCGGGCGCCTTGGATGCGGGGGAGCGGGCGCTGCAACG
Source organism: Scilla litardierei (assembly GCA_030789695.1). Taxonomy (NCBI): domain Eukaryota; kingdom Viridiplantae; phylum Streptophyta; class Magnoliopsida; order Asparagales; family Asparagaceae; genus Scilla; species Scilla litardierei. Next base: position 474,514,122 of record CM061142.1, read on the forward strand.
TTGCAAGCGTTGCAGCGTTGCGGGCTTCAGCGATGGTGGGCGGGCGCCTCGGTCAGACTCGGTGCGGAGCGGAGCTTGGTGCGGGGGCTTGCAGCGATGCGGGGAGCGGCGAGAGCGGGCGACAGCTCTCGGTCTGACCGAGAGCTTCTCTCGGTCGGGCACGGGAGATGCGGAGCGACGGCTGTGCAAGCGGGCGGAGCGGAGGAGCGGGCAGTGGCAGCGGTAGGTGCGGGGGGTTTGAGCCCGTTCTCTTGGTCGGTGCGGCAAATGCTTGTCGCAACGTTGCGACGATTCGTCGCAACGTCAAATTTAGGTTTTGGAAGAGGCTAGGGTTAATTTCTTGCGAAAATGGGTCTTCCTAGGGGTTGTTTATACAGTGTAGGTGGGTTGACTTGGTCTAGGGCTAAATCTAATAGGATTAGAAGTTTAAAATAATTTAAAATTTGAAATTCAACTTCTCCAACTCACCCAAGGATTTGACTTGGTCCAAATGAGCTGGAAATTGGCTCAAAAATTATTTAATACGTTTAAAACTCAAATAAATTTTATTTGGCCGAAATTAATTTAAAAATTAATTATTAAAAATATTATAAAACTTGTTAAAAATATAAACGTGGTCAAATAAACTCCAAAAATTATAAAATAAATATTGAGGTGATCGTGATGACGAGAGTGAGCTAACTAAGAAGACGGATCTCAATTTTGACGTCAGACGACGAAACTAAAAATAGAAACGTCTCCCATCAAAAGTGAAAATCGCCACGTCTCATCGAATAAGTTTAAATTGTGGGATAACGACTCGAGAAACGTCGTTCCAAAATAGTGCCACTATTTAACATTCTCAGAGACGTTCACAACGGCATATCACACGAAAGTGTTCACAAACGAACAAAGTCTAAAACAAACACGTGCACGGCCAAAAGCACGTGTACGAAAAACGTACAACGAAAAGTGGTCGTTACAATAGAATCAATTAGAATCCCATAATTGATGGAGATTGGAAGGAATCCTAATTTGATTAGGATTTGAATTAATCATAATGGATATGGAGTTTGAATATGGATGGCCATGGAATTGAATTTGAGTATCTATATGATTTGGATTGGATCTTATTTAATCACCTTTGATTTGCATGAGACTCCATATCTCTCCATCTTTGACCAAGTCTTCAATTTGCATGACATTAGGATTTGAATGTTGCACCAATTGATTTGAATCAATTCAAATATGGATTTGAATTGATTTCCTCCTTATCTTCCCATCTTTGACTTAGTCCAATTTTTGTAGCCATTATCTCCATCTTTGACTTAGTCCACTTGGCTAATGCATGGCACATTCTCTATCACTTTTATTTAGTCTCTCTTTGAGTATTTGCGAGAGTGCCATTCCTAAAAACACTTAGCACACACATTAAATCGTTCACACACGGTTGTTATCATCAAACATGAAGTCATCGATCGTTGTATCCAACTACACGTTGTATCAACACTAATGTATGTTATACATTTATTAGGAAATCATTAGTAGTAAATAAGCAAGGGACAATGTGCCAAGGAAACAAGAATGGATGACTACAATTATAACAAGAACATGTACATTAGCGACATTGACTGAGTGCATCAAGATTGTAAATTTATACAGTGATGTAATCGCTATTTCTTATCATAGTGGTTATGTTGAATACTTGAATATGCAATTAACACATACATGAAACCATAGAAAAAGTCTTAGAATTATCTTGGACTTAATCATTATCAAAACAGTGGGCTTCAAATCCAAAACTATGAATTTAGAAGCATACTAGTCGACCAATATTTGGCTTAGGTATTAGAGATCAATTACCTAGTTTTTCTGCCATTAGTCGATGAACGTGTATCCGTAGTCGACTAATAGAAGTTCAGTTGTTTTTAACAAGAAAGAAAAGAAAAACAAAAGGAAATCCTAAGTTTGGTCAAAATTCTCATGCTTTGAAGTCCTATATTTTCAAAGCAAAAAGCCTTAACTTTTATTCTCAAATTCCAGATCTTATAGAATAGAAATCCTCTCTGTTAGCCACTTCTACAATCAAGTGTGAATCTTCAAATGCTATATGAGAATTGTAAGTTTTGCTTTTCAAGTTTGCCTCGGTGTTTTGAGGTGTTGTTGATTCTCGATTTAGAAAGTGATTTCCTATCACATGGTGTTGAGGTTGGGTTGCACAATTAGCAAGGGTGTTGCCAAGCTGTGTAATTCTTTCTCTCGTGTGTTACAAGAAGGTTTAGTGAAAATCTCAAACCGAGGGATTGCGACTAAAGTTGGTCAAGGAGTTCAAACAAGGATACGTCGTTGTGTTTGCATTTGAACTTCTTTGGTTGGATTGTTCTTATTTTTATTGTGATTATTCTTGTTTTTATTTTGATGCAATATTTGTTGAATTTATGGTTGATGAAAAGAACGTATCTCTAATTGCAATTATTTACAGTTTAAGTTAACCATCTCCCATGAATCATATAAGTTTGTCAACCTTCTATAGAGTGAGATAACTTGTTCGCAACGATCATGGCAATCAATCTCATGATAATTAGATCCCAATTCCTACTATAAAATTAATTGCTAATTTTCAATCCTTTTACGTTGAAGATATTTGCTAAAATTAGTGGGAGAAAATAATTAGATAAAACCAACCTAATTATTTATGAACATCCGCTTTACATTATCATAACTCTTTTAGTATATCATTTGTAGTATCATGCCTGGTCTTGTCATGCCCTATTTTGTACTATACGGGTATTCTACTGAATAGTGTGGTATTTCTACCTACGGTGCATACGTAGGCATGAAATAAACGTAGATATCGATGTATGTGACATAGTGTAAGGGTGATTAGGCCGTAATACGTGTCTAAGGGAAGAGAATGCGAATTGTGAATGCGGGAGAAGTGCAAAAGACGTCGTGGGTGCAAAACAACAGGAATGTGTTGGACGAGTGTGCGTGGTACATGTATGCATGTGTAGGCATGCATGGGTATGTGTAGAGAAGCCATGCAAGTATGAAAGGTGTTAGGGGTCAATGGCAACCAGCGTAAAAATTTAGAAAGGCTAGGGGCAAAACGGTCAATTGGACTAAATTTGCTGTGCGTACATACTTAAGTGGTCGGTGCATAAAGTAATGGCAATCTTGTAAATACTTGGAAGATGGGGGGGGTATGTTGGTCATTTTCCTCGTGGAATATTCCCTTGGAATATTCCATTCTTGGAAGAGAAGAAAGGAATAAGAAAAGAGAAGAGAAGAAAGAAAGAGAGAAATCAAGATCTCTCTCTCTTTCTCTCATTTTTTCATCTCCTTTTCTCATTTCCTCTCTCTCCCATGATATGACCGGACAGCCTATCCTCTTTTCCCCCTCCTTCATCAAATAAAAATCCTAATTTCCATTTCCTAATGGAAGGAATTCAAGTTTGCTTCAAGGAGAAAGAAGATGGAGTGAAGAGAAAGAGAAGGAGAGAAGAAATCAAGCTTTGAGGTAGGAATCTCTTGGAGTTGGAATTCCATTCAATTAATTTTTTCTATTCTATTTTTATAGTATGTTTTATCCAATATGTGATGAGGATAGTCAATTTGTACATGATATGGCTCAATTTCACAATTTCCCTTTGATATTCTTAGCAAAGTCATCTCCTTTTGAAATTCAAAAATCTTGATGTCTGATTTTGCCTTGATTGTGGTTACTGTAGCTCAAATTAGGGTTCGAAAAAAATATGAGCATATAGATCTTGAAGTTATACCCCAAAGTCATATAAATTTTGACATAGTTTCAATGCAGAAATTAGGAGAAATAAATTCAACTTTACAACATGTTTGTTTAATTTTCAGTGTTGATACAGTTTAGTAAAATTGGCCTAGACACCTGCACACACAAGGGAAATTTGTTTTCTTGGTCTTGTTAGAAAGTTACCAAGTATTTCTAAAAATTCATTCGGTGCTTATATGTCGAATTTCTGGCTCCAACATGCCCAAAATTGGCTTTCAATACATGCTCTGAAATCTGTCTGAAAAACAAATTTGACACACTTCATCAAATAATTCACCATAAATCAAATATTTAATAGTTTTGCATGAAATTTTATCTGTGAATCCAGAACTAATTCATCTATAACTTTCATTTGGAACAAGTTTCCAAATTCTCAATGAAAGCTGGTGTTATATGGCCATATATTGTTACTTCCTGCAAATTTCAGCAAGCTGAATTCATTAAGTGCTATTCTTATTCATTAATTATGGTTAATTAGCCATCATTATCCTTGCTTAATATGGTTGTATGGTGAAATGAATGTTCATGACCTTGGCACATGTAAATGTTATTGTGTTGCTTTGATATGAATGACGCCTGTCACGTGTTCGATGAAATGCCCCAATGAAGGCAGCATTCGGTAATTTGAGAAACGTGTATGTGTTAGTGTTGGCCTTGAGCCACATTGATAATTGGTGAAGTTAGAGGCTTGAATGGCATGCATATATTGTAATTATGAATGAATGATGCGTAGTGATAAATGGCATGTCACGTGAGTGCATGCCACTGTGTTTAATGATGGACAACTGAGGTTACCCATGCCATCATGACCCCTAACGTGTCACTTATGATGTTAACTTATAAAATTGAATAAATCTCAGTCCTCTCTAATGAGGGTGAGTTAAGAAAGCCCGGGTTTTAGGTGGGATTTGAGTAAATTGTGGATATGAGGCCTGGACTGCAAAATTGGGAGATGATTATGTGATGTGTGGAGTTTATACCCACTCGCCTTTACCGAGAGTGGAGGGGATTTTTATACCCACTCGCCTTACCGGGAGTGGAGGGGAAGAGGGCATATAGAGGTTGTGATATGAGCCTCACTCCTTCCAGGGACGGGGGAGCTGAGAGGCCCAGCGTACAGTGCCCGTGTCCACTGCGTCGTGTGCTATATTCACCCCAAATTTGGGGTGAAGTCCAGGTCCTGGTATCACACAGTTTACCCAAGTTCCAATTAACTCAATTATGAAATAATAAAATAAGAATTATGCGTTACTTCTACTACTAGCATCACTTCCCCTTTCATTTGCCTATTTCTTGGTGACTCAGTGTCATGCCCCAGGCACTTGCACTCATCTTATTAAATATTGGTTGCTTGAACACTTGTGTTATTATTATTATTATTATCCGTGCTAACCCTTTCTTGCAGTAACTCGACATTGGACCGCATGTATGATTCCCTTGTTTAGCTATTTAACTTTCATTATATCACTTAGTTACATGCTCTATTTCTCTTGGCTTGCCTTGTGGATTGATAACCTTAGAATGGCGTTCCAAATCCAAGTTGGTTCCTACCGGGGCACACATTGATGTGCTCCTCCTTATTTTTCAGGTAGCAGGGGTATCATTGTTGGAGGTGACTTGGAGTTGGGTTCAGGGGTAACATTTGGTGTGAGCTGTAGTTGTAGTTTGGTATGGTTGTCTGGAAAGGTGGAGAATGACGGTGTATACGTATTGGTGTACCTGGATGATGTATATAAATGGAAGTTGTTACATATATGTGATATGTTGTTGTTGTTCTTTGTTATTTATGAGTTGTTTGATATTATAGTGGAGCTTCACTTGTACTATCCCAGCACGTGCGCAGTGGCCTGCTTATTCAGTTTCTCCTTTCTCTCTCTTTTCCTCACTTTTTAGAATACTTGGAAAAAAAATTTAAATGCCGGGTACTCTGGGAAACGGGGCGTGACAGTTTTTGGCGGCCCATGCAGGTCACCGCACTGCGATGTGCGTAAGGATAGTACCTGTAATGCTTCAGTAGGTGATTAGGATAGGTCAGCCCCAAGGTGGGTAGTGACCCTAGTGACCATAGAGCTTTAAGTGATTCACCCTTGCGAGTCCGGTATTGAGATTGTTCTTCCTGGAGAGGCTTCTTTGTTGATGTGTATGCAGATACAGTCGACGATCGTGGATAGGATCAAGGCTGGTCAGGCTGGAGACCCGAAGTTGGTGAAGATTCGGGGGCTGGTGGAAGCCGGTCTGCGGACTGACTTCTTGATTCATGAGGACGGCTCGTTAAGATTTGGAACCAGGTTGTGTGTGCCAGCTGGGGACATCAGAAAGGAGCTGTTGGTTGAGGCACACAGTTCGTCGTATTCTGTACATCCTGGTGGGACCAATATGTACAAGGATCTTTGCCTAAACTATTGGTGGCATGGTATGAAGAGGAGCGTGGCTCGGAGTGTAGCCAAGTGTCTGGTTTGCCAGCAGGTAAAGGCGGAGCATCAGCGTACGACAGGGTTGCTACAACCGATTCCGATTCCGGAGTGGAAGTGGCAACACATCACTATGGACTTTGTGACTGGACTACCTCGGAGTCCGAAGCAGAATGACGCGATTTGGGTGATCGTAGACCGATTGACCAAATCCACGCACTTTATTCCCTTCCGAGTAGGACAGTCTACTGAGACGCTAGCAAGGAGATATATGTAGGTAAATCTTTTACTTTCCATTTCTAATTCTTTCCTCTAGTTTAGATAGTGATGTAACGTGAATCGTGCAGGAGATCGTACGACTTCACAGAGTCCCTGTGAGCATCGTGGCAGACAGAGACACGAGGTTCACGTCTCAGTTTTGGCAGAGTCTGCAGAAGAGTTTGTGTACGAGTCTGAGCTTCAGCACGGCGTACCATCCGCAGACGGATGGCCAGTCTGAGAGGACGATCCAGATCTTGGAGGACATGCTGAGGGCGTGTATATTGGACTTCAAGGGATCTTGGGAGGATCATCTCCACCTTGTTGAGTTTGCCTACAATAACAGCTACCAGGCGAGTATTGGCATGGCACCTTTTGCCGCGCTATACGGGAAGAAATGTCGATCGCCACTGAGCTGGGATGACATTGGAGATCGGGAGCTGTTAGGACCTGAGATGATCGTGGAGGCTGTGGATGTTGTGAGGAACATACGGGAGAGGCTGAGGATTGCTTAGGACTATTTCAAGCATTGGGCTGATGCTAAACGGCGTCCCTTGGAGTTTCAGCCAGGTGACCATGTGTTCCTGAAGATTTCCCCGAATCGTGGAGTGATTCGCTTTGGGAAACGAGGGAATCTGAGCCCGAGATACATTAGACCATTTGACATTCTGGACAGAGTTGGCGAGGTAGCCTACCTCTTAGCCTTGTCGCCATCTTTGGAAGGAGTTCACGATGTCTTCCATGTATCGCAGCTTCGTCGGTACATCAGCGATCCATCTCATGCTGTGGATTTCTTAGAGATCACCGTTCGCCCCGGCCTGACGTATGACAGCAGCCAGTGTAGATTTTGGATAGGCGTCAGAAGTCACTCCGGAACAAGACAGTCGATCTTGTTAGGGTGATGAGGCGACACGGCTCGCCAGGAGAGTCTACTTGGGAGAGAGAAGACTAGATGAGAGAGCGTTACCCACTTTTGTTCCCTGACACGTGAGTGTTAGGAAATTCCGAGGACGGAATTTTTCTTAAGGTGGGGAGGATGTAACGACCGGTTTTTGTAATGACTATTATAAATATTATGGATATTCTCTCCTTGTGTGCTTTTCTCCGTCAGACGTTTTTCATTCGGTTTCTTCTGATCTTTTATCTTCTGTAGCATATCTCGATGGGGCTTGGATTAAGTATTCTTACGATGAGCTACATAGCGTCCATAACTTAGAGCTGGAGTAATCCTAGAGGCCATATGAATCTTCCCGGAGCTTCGCGCTTCGTTTCAGCACATTTGGTGTATCTTAGTTGGTTCATGAAGGAGAACCAACCGACTAGATTGCAATCTAGTCGGTCGGTAACCCCTCAGGAACCGACTAGTTCATCTTGTATATTTCAGCTAAGTTACTGTTTATGTTTAGTCGGTCTAAGCACATTCTTCGACCGACTAGTTTCCAAACTAGTCGGTTAGAACTTGTACTCAGACCGACTAATTCTGAGTTCTTCTGAACAGCCGAGTTACTGTTTGTAGTTAGTCGGTCAAGGAACATCTACCGACCGACTAGTTCCCAAACTAGTCGGTTAGAGTTTCTTTTCTGACCGACTAACTCTCAGTACTTAATATCTATCTAATTTTACCCTTAGTCGGTCTATGAACAATCACCGACCGACTAGTTCCCAAACTAGTCGGTTGAAGAACCTTCACAGACCGACTAACTCTGTCTACCCTGTACCAACCCTGTTCACTGTTTGCTTTTAGTCGGTCTCAGTTGGACGACCGACCGACTAGTTTCCAAACTAGTCGGTCGACCACTCTTTACTGACCGACTAGTTGACCCAGTAAACCTAGGTTAAGTCGTAGCTGCCGCACCTTTTCTTTATTTAAACCCTCGATCTTTTCCTTCTTCCTTCATATTTTCTAGCCGACATTTCTTCTCCATCATCCCCCAAGCTTCCCCTAGCCTTCCCGCATCTTTCCGTGCTCCCTCTCACCCTCCATTGCACCGGCACCACCCTGTAGGCCGCCGGTCGACCCCAAAAACCCAAAGTTCTCCCTTTTCTCCAGTTTTTCCCCCTACAATCTCCATCTCCAGATCTGTCCTATTTCAGCCTCCAGGAGATATTTTCAGCATAGTTCTTTGGGATCGCTTCTTCCGTTGCCATGCTAGATCTGATTTGGCGACGGTAATCCGGAATCCAGCGAGATCTTCTCCTACCTGCAGATCTGTAGGCGTCTCGATCTTCGCTTCGTAAACGGTTAGTGAATCTACCCTTAATTTCCCAAAATCACACTGTAAATTAGAAAACCCTAATTAAAATGGATTACTAGACGTTGTAGGATTCCAATGCAATTTGGATTAGAACTCTCAAATCTGATTTTCTGTTTTGCCATAACAGCGAACCCAAATCACCGTAGAATAGCGATCTTGACTCGACGATCAACAACCTCGGTAACAGGCAAGTGAAACTTGCCAACCTTGCTTTAGGCCATGTTTTAGGCCATTAATTTGTTTTAGCGTGAAAGAGACTAGACCGTGAAATGATAGCGGTCCAAGCGCAAATTCAAATTCTAGCTTGACAACGAAGCTAGAATTCCCCTTGTCATGTCATGTCATGTCATGCATTGCCTATCATGTTTAATTTCCTTAACGGTACGCAAATTTCTATTCGAATATTTGTCATGTGCATCTATTTTACATGTCATCTGTTTGCATGTTGCATCATAGCACACGCTACAAATCCTTGTACAAATCCGTGTTTCCGTGTTACCGGCTAGGCACCTGCTATGCGGGCATAACCCTACGCCATCCTTGTTAAAAACACTTCCTGGCTTGTGATCCAGAAGCGAGCATTCCATGTTCGGGGGTAAAGCCCTGGCTCGATACACGTGGAGGGGTAGGGATAAACGGTCACTTGAGCGTAAGAGTTGGCCCGTACAGCCACTCTAGCCAAAGGGCGGAAGCTCTATGCACGACGTGCTTACATACTTGTACTTGTCCTTGTGAAAGTTAAATTGTTCCATGCCATGTTAAACATTTCCATGCCATGTTTTACCTGCCATGCTATAAATCATGCCATGACATAAAATGCTGTTACTTTACTTGTTGTTCTCATTGCATAAAATGTCATGTCATAATATACTCTAGAACTGCTAGGTTGTTCCTACTTTCCTTTAGATTCCTTGCACAAAGTCTTGTAGACTTTGCTGACATGTGCCCCTTCTCTCTGGGTGACGCATGTTAGTTGCTGAGCCAGAGATTGCTGTTGAGGGCGACGAGTTCGTGGAGTTCGTGCCCGATCCCGTTGCTGACGTTGAGTATGAGGACACCGGCGACCAGTCCCAGTGTACTTTCGCAGTTCTTTCTTTAGTCGTGGTTGTTGTCGGTGAGTAGCATCGTTTGTTGTTAGTTTCTTGTTGGCCATGCTGGGCCTTTTCTTTCAGACTCTTTTTGTTTGCCTGGTGGCTTTTCTGCGGTTGTTGAATTTTATCTGGACTTTGAGATGAATAATTTATTTATTTGTCTCTCTTTTTCTATTATTGTTATCTTTGTTCCAATGTCACATTACAGGGACCTGCATGTATTTTATGATCGATTGACGCTTATCGGACTTGCGGCTTTGTAGCTTCAAGTCTGAGCGGACCTTCTCACGCCTCGCCTCCATATTTTTGGGAAGCGGGGCGTGACAGGTTTCTTTGGTGGCCCATGCAGGTCCACACTCTGTAACTGTGACTTAATCAGAACAACGATAAGAAATTATAGAATGTCCGATAAAGAGTTTCGACACCCGAGTCAGAGGCTGAGAGTTTGATTTTATTTCGTTTTTCTGTGTCATTAGATGGCTGGAAGACGGAATACCCGTGCTGGAGGTGGTGTGCCCTCTCGTGTCGAGGTGCCGGACCAAGAGCCCACCAACGAGGAGATTATGCGGATGATGCATCAGATGATGCAGGTGCAGCAGGGGATGCTGCAGAATGCCTGGAATGTTCCGCCTGCTCGAGCAGTGCAACCTGTTCAGAATGTCCCTCGCTTCGAGCCAGGAGCGAAGCAGTTTCGGGAGCTGGGCCCTGCTTACTTTGATGGGACCAAAGGACCTCTAGCTCTAGATGAGTGGACTAGGAACATGGAGGACAACTTGACGATGTCGAAGGTCGACCCGGCTGGATGGGTTGACTTGGCGAAGAGGTAGCTTAAAGATAATGCTCGGAACTGGTGGGATGCTGCGGAGGAGTTGTTGGAGGAGCCGATATCTTGGGCGACTTTCAAATCCAGATTTGATGAGGAGTATTTTCCGAAGGCTTCCAGGAGGGAGAGGCGCAGCGCTTCATCGACCTGAAGCAGGGGAGCTTGACGGTGGATCAGTACCACCAGGAGTTCACCAGGTTGAGCTGTTTCGCACTGAAGATGGTGCATGATGCTGATGAGAGGGCCCAGAGGTTTCTGCAGGGGCTTTCTTTGGATCTTCAGAGCTTTGTGACTTCTTCTGATTCAGAGTCCTATCAGAAGGTGCTGGTTGCAGCGAAGAGGCATGAGCAGATTGTGAACCAGAGGAGAGAATATGCTTCTGGAGCTGGGAAGAGGCATGTGGAGCAGGCCAGGGCAGTGATGAGACCAGGGTTCAGGCCCAATCAGCTGGTACAGTTCAAGAGGCCAGGAGGACCTCCTACTCAGAAGACTTGCCATTTCTGTGGCAAGATTGGGCATGTCAAGGATCAATGCCGGAAGATGTTGGGACAGTGTTTGGTCTGTAGTGATCCTGCGCATACCATGAAGGACTGCCCGAAGTCCAAGCAGCCTTGGAAGGGACCTGTTGCAGCTCAGCCGTTGCAGCAGAGGGCACTTGTACCTGCTGGACGTGGAGCGCCTCTCGTTCCGTAGAGACAGGCTGTTCAGCAGGCTGTTCAGCCAAGGAGGTAGGCTTTCCTGATGACTGCAGTTGAGGCTGAGACTGAGGATGAGGTTATTGCAGGTAACTCTCAACCTAGTTGTTCTTTTCTTAGTTAGACTTGTTCGTTGGATCTGTTTGGTTGTTTGTTATGTATGCTAGAATAGAATTTGATTGTTAGACTGTCTGTTAGGTGTGATTTTGGTTTGTACATTCCCTGCACGAGTCCTCTTCGACTCTGGTGCATCGATGTGCATTATTTTTCGGAGCTTCGTGGAGAAGCATTCCTTGTCGACTTCCTCGCTTCCCAAGAGTTGGAATATCGTTACAGGAAATGGCGTGGTCTCGGTGCATCGTGGTTGCAATTCTTGCCCTTTGGTGGTCTGTGGACATGAGCTCTACGCGGATTTCATCGTCCACGACATCATCAACTATGATGCTGTCCTCGGGATGGACTGGCTTGGGAGTTTCTACGCCACGATCGATTATCGAAGGAAGAGGGTGGTGTTCAAGATCCCTGGACATCCGGTGTTTGAGTTCAGCCGTGGCAGCAGTTCGCTTGGTCTGGTCAGGTTTCGGGCCAAGCCGATAGAGATCGTTGCTATGCAGATGGAGCAGTGTAGACCTGCGGTAGTGCGTGACTTCGACGACGTCTTCCCCGAGGAGATGTCCGGACTGCTGCCCGATCGAGCTCTCGAGTTTTCGATCGATCTTATTCCGGGAGCGCAGCCTATCTCGAAAGCGCCCTATCGCATGGCACCGGTAGAATTGGAGGAATTGCGGAAGCAGCTGGACGAACTTCTTCAGAAGGGTTATATTAATCCCAGTGTGTCTCCATGGGGAGCACCGGTCTTGCTGGTGAAGAAGAAGGACGGTTCGCGTCGCATGTGTGTGGACTACCGGGAGTTGAATGCGGTGACCGTCAAGAATCGATATCTGTTGCCTCGTATAGATGACATCTTTGATCAGCTTGGAGGATCGAGGGTATTCTCTAAGTTGGACCCGAGGAGCGGCTATCATCAGCTGAAGGTGAGGAAGGAAGATGTTCCGAAGACAGCATTCAGGACGAAGTATGGACACTACGAGTTCGTGGTTATGCCTTTCGGTGTAACCAATGCACCCGCAGTTTTTATGAATCTGATGAATCTGATCTTCTATGACTTTTTAGACAAGTTTGTCGTTATCTTTATTGACGACATTCTGATCTACTCGAAGTCAGAGGAGGAGCATGCGTCGCACTTGAGGACAGTATTGGAGATCTTAAGGAAGCATCGGTTGTATGCTAAGTATTCCAAGTGCGAGTTTTGGCTGGACAGAGTGGCTTTTCTCGGGCATGTGGTGACTGGAGATGGTATTTCGGTGGACCCCGAGAAGATTAAGGCTATCAGAGAGTGGCCTGTTCTGCGGTCAGCATCTGAGATCCGGAGTTTCCTTGGATTGGCTGGTTATTACCGGCGGTTCATTAAGGACTTCTCCCGTATTGCCGAGCCGATGACCAGACTGACACGGAAGGATGTATCTTATGTTTGGACTGATGATTGTGAGAAGGATTTTGGTATTCTGAAGGAGAGGTTGACGACTGCCCCTGTGCTTACTGTGCCTGATCGGAGTGGAGGATTCGAGATCTTTTGCGATGCTTCTGGCAAAGGTCTCGGTTGTGTTTTGCATCAGCATGGGCACGTGGTTGCGTATGCTTCTTGTCAGCTTAAGGCTCATGAGAAGAATTACCCGACACACGTTATGGAGTTGGCCGCTGTCGTGTTTGCGCTGAAGATTTGGAGGCACTTCCTGCTGAGTGAGAAGGTGAAGATCTTCACCGATCACAAAAGCTTGAAGTATATTTTTACTCAGAAGGAGCTCAACATGCGACATCGTCGGTGGTTGGAGCTCATGGCGGATTATGAGATCGATCTGCAGTATCACCCTGGTAAGGTGAATGTGGTTCCGGATGCACTGAGTGGACTTCCAGCGGTGATGTTGTTGACTTCGCAGTGGAGACTGTAGGATCCTGTCAAACAGCGTTAGGATCGATAAATAAAGTTGAGACTTACGCTTGCGTATGCGGCACAGTAGTCTCGGAACTTTGCCTTCGGATTCACCGCGACGGATCGAGTCTTCTCACGAACGGAGTAAGGCTACTAAATCCACAATCTAAATCTCTACTTTTAGATTAAGAACTTGGATAAAGAGAGAGGAATGATTTCGGCAGAGCTTCGCTAGAATGAAATGCATGCAAGAATGCCATGCAAAAGTGTAAGGAAATGGCTAACCCTTGGGTCTTATTTATAGCCCCTAAGGTAGTTATTTTAGGAGTAATTGTTCCTTTGGAACAATTTAACTAAGGTGTACCATCATACATGGCACATTATAAGCTTAAGTTGTACCATATGCATGGTACAACATAAGCTTAAGATATTACCCCTTTATTAGCCATATGTCGCATGCACTTATGCACATATAATGCGACTTTCCCATTAATCTAGAAATCCGCTCCACAAGGGAACAGATTCCCTTTGCACACGACTTTGTGTGTGCGACGTTCGAGGTCCGTGTTCCCTCGTACATCCCCTACAAGGGTGTACAAACGTCATCCATATCCAACATCTCCCACTCACACTTGAGGGGATTGTAAGAGAACGTCTTTCTCTTAGTTCTTTCATCTATCATACCGAGAAATAGACCGTGCGACCGTCATGCGCGTAGAGTCTGTTGTTGTGCACTTGTTAGAGATACACAACGACCTCGAAGGTGCAAAGTTGAGTAGTTCAACGCATGCTTTACCCTAGATTATTTCTTCACATTTCTTATACTTTATATTCAACAATTGAATCCCATCTGGATTACAATTGGCTGGCCAGCTTTGAATCATTAAAGTCCAAATGCGAATATGAAATCAATCTTCCTCTTCTTGCGAACCTTCTGATCTTGACTTGATTCGCTTTTCTAACGTGCCCCGCCAAGCCGAATTATCATAGCCCATTAGCAACACGCTAAGATAGAGATCATCTCGTCAAATCTAAAGGAACCAATTGGAGTCCTTGAGGGTAAGATTTAAGACCCATATGGCCTTTGAGTCTCACATAATAGCAAACACTATTGCTACTAACTCAGTGGTCGAAATGCATACGTGGTATGAACACGTATTACAACATCACTCCTTCCCAGGGAGAGTATGTCTTAATGATGTTGTACGGATGAAAGATCAGACATCACAGTGCCTATCTTTTGAGTCCCCTTACCACCCATGAAATATTCCCGGACTCTCATCCTGCATAAGACAGATAGGATTAAAAAATCCTATGAGATCTCTTTTAAATATCCTTGTGATACAGATCTCAGATCTTTTGTAAGCATCCATATGATGCAGATCTTTCATTCGACTATCTTGTTTAAGTCACGACTCTAAATCATTCGTCTAATGATTTTGACTTTAAACTAGTCTCATCTCTATCTTATCCATCTGATAAGATAAGGCGGTTGCTCATGTGAGAGAGCCAACCTTAATCTGTCCGACATACACACAATAATATAGCTGAGACTTAAACACAAATGTATAAAATCATTTGTAAGAAACTTGTATGCAATATATAAAAGAACTTCTTTCTTTTATTAAACTTTGATCTTCTATAGACATGGGAAATATTACATGATACAGCTCAGCACCTACGCATTCCCATAGATGATAAGTGTTTGAAGAACACATCTCTGGGGATCTCCTTTATAAGGGGATCCGCTATCATCTCATGCGTGGATATGTATCCTATGTCTACTTCCTTCCGTTTGTCATAGTCCTTTGCAAACTTGAATCGAATATCAATGTGTTTGGTCTTACAATGAAATTTAGGATCTTTGACATAGGCAATCAAAGCTTGACTATCACTATATATTGGAACAGTGCTCGAGTCAGGGGCATCCGTCAGCCTGTCTAAGAATTTCCTAAGCCAAACAGCTTCTTGGACCGCCATGCTGAATGCTACAAATTCGGCTTCCATGGTTGATAGGGCAATGCAGGTTTGCTTCTTGCTGCTCCAGGATATTGCACCATTCCTGAGCAAGAAAACAAAGCCTGAGGTAGATCTTCGCTCGTCGAGATCACCTGCCCAATCAGCATCGGTATAGCCTTCGAGTCTCACGGTATTGCCTTGATAGCATAACGCATAGTCCGCAGTCCCTTTGAGGTACCTTAATATCCTCTTCACCGCTTTCCAGTGTGCCTGTCCAGGATTGGATTGGTAACGGCTTACCATACCAACAGCATAGCAAATGTCTGGTCTGGTACACATCATGGCGTACATCAGACTCCCGACAACACTGGAGTATGGAACTTTTTCCATAGCTTTCTTTTCTTTTTGGATATTTGGGACACATTTCCAAACATAGACCCTCGCCTTTGCTTATTGGAGGTAAAACGCACGACAGGAGAGAAAGTCTCTTCGTAGTCTATTCCTTCCTGTTGCGTGAAACCTTTCGCAACAAGGCGAGCTTTATATTTCTCGATGGAGCCATCAGCCTTATGCTTGATTTTGAGAACCCATTTGTTCCCAATGGCTCTATGTCCCTTAGGTAAATCAACCAAGTCCCAGACTTGGTTTGTTTTCATGGATTGAAGTTCTTCTTCCATCACCGCTATCCATTTATGTTTAGCAGGGCATGTGACGGCCTGTTTGAAAATTTGTAGGTTCGTCATCATCTTGTAGTAATGTCATGAATGTTTGAGGAAATTCATCCTCAAATCTCAGAGGTGTTAGCCTCGTTCGATTACTACGTCTTGCTTGAGTTTGATCACTCCCACTTGGAATGACATCACTCCCACTTGGAATAACATCACTCCCACTCGGAATAGGATTGGTATCGTTCGTATCATCCATTGGTGAAGTTTGAAACGTATTTTCTTCTTCACCAAGGATTCTCCCACTCGAACGTTCCGATCCTTCTTGATCCCAAGTCTCAAATAAGGATAAGTCTTGACTTATCTCACCCTGTCTTGGAAACTCGTTTTCCAAGAAGACAACATTCCTCGATTCGAATTCTATTAGACCCCCATTGTCCTCTTGACCGACGAAAACATATCCTTTGGAGTTTTTAGCGTATCGGATGAAGATACACTTCCTCCCACGTTGCCCGAGTTTGCCATATTTGTGAGAGGATAAATGTGCGTAAGAGGCACAACCCCAAGGTTTTAGAATGTTTAAGTCTGGAGTTCTATTGTTCCACAACTCATAAGGAGTAGAACTTACCGACTTCGAGGGTACACGGTTTAAGATGAATGCTGCCGTCAATAATGCATCACCCCAAAAGGTGATGGGCAAATTTGCCTGAGACATCATTGATCGGACCATTTCCATCAATGTCCTATTTCTTCTTTCCGCAACACCGTTTTGTTGTGGAGTATAAGGCATAGTTATTTGATGAACTATGCCTTTTTCATCACAGAGTTCCTTAAAACTCGTTGATTGATATTCTCCACCCCGATCGGTTCGCAAGACCTTTATCTTGCGATCTAGTTGATTTTTCACTATACTCATATAGTTTTTGAAGCAAGATAAAGCTTCATGTTTGTGGGAAATCAAATAAATGTGACCGAAACGGGTGAAGTCATCAATGAAGGTGATGAAATAGGACTTCCCGCGTCTTGTCTTAACATTCATTGGACCGTAAATGTCCGAATGGATAAGCTGTAATGGAACTTCGGCCCTTGTGCCAGTTCCAAACGGCTTGCGACAAGTTTTCCCTACAAGACAATGTTCGCAAATTGACATTTCAACTTTTGAAACATTAGATAACAAGCCACTTTTGGCAAGTCTATCCATTCTAGTTGGTCCAATGTGACCAAGTCTTGTATGCCAACAAATGATCTCAGAATTGGAATTAGAAGCATTTGTCATATGGAAACTTTCATTAATAGAAGAAGAATCATCACACATAGTGTTTAAAACAATCAATCCATTACAAACATTACCCGACCCAACTAAAGAACTATTACAAACAAGGTCAACATTTTGTTTATAGAACCTCCATTCATAACCTAAAGACATTAACATGACCACAGATACGATATTCCTTCGAATATCTGGAGCAAAGAGGACATCGTGCAATAATAGAGTCCGGCCGTTGTCGAGAACTAGCTTGCATGTTCCGACGCCCTTGACTTCAACACGAGTGTTGTTGCCGACGTATATCCACTTTGTTCCTTGAGTTATCTTTCGATACTCTACGAAGAACCTTCTGTCCTTCCCAACGTGGTCTGTGGCCCCTGAATCAATCAACCAAAAATAGTTAGATTCAGCAAGAAACATGGAACTAGAAACACATATGTAACTAGCCCTACAAGTTACCTTATCACTTCCATCCGTACACGTACGGGCGAAGTGACCGTACTTGTTGCACTTAAAGCACTTGATCTTCTTCAAGTTTTTCTTCTTTGAGTGCACATTCTTTTGCCACCTTTTGTTCTTAGTCTTCTTTGAGGTTTCCGGTTCTTGCTTTCGTTCGTTCATAAACCTTAAGCGTTTATCCTTCCGCTTCTTTCCTCCATGTGAGGAACTAGCGGTCATGTGCACTTCGGCACTAGGTTTTGCGGCTTGAATCCGCTCTTCCTCGAGTTCGAGGTGTTTGGATACATCGCTTAAAGTTTTAATGCACTCATTATGAGTGAGGTGCATTTTCATGTTATCCCAGCTATCTGGGAGTGAACGAATGACTGCTTGGATCTGCTGTTTGTCAGACAGCGTAAGACCCGCATCCTTCAATTCAGCTATGAGATTCGCCATGTGGCGAAGATGCTTTTTCATAGATTGATCTCGTCGCATTTTGTACGAGTCAAATTGAATATTTAAGGAGCGGAGTTTGGTTACCGAAGTTCCACCAAACTTTATTTCTAGCCCAGACCATATGTCTTTGGCTAGGTCGAATTCCCGAAATAGACGCATTATGTCATTGTCCATTGCGGACAGTAACGTAATACGTGCTATTTTGTTCTTTCGAGTCCAAGTCTCATAAGCTTCTCGGTCCCTCTTGTGTTGGGCCGTATTGCCCAACTCAGGTTCTTCCATTATGTTTTGGAGTGTTTCAAGCACATCTTGCTCTTCCAAAACATATTGGATTTTTATCGACCAAAGTTTATAATTGTCGCCGTTGAGCTTTTCACCTTTGTTAAGCTCTGCGACAATGTTCTTAGAAGCGGTAGACATATTCGAATCAAAAAACTGCAAGGAAAATGAAAAACACGATCAAAATTCTATGCATAAAGTTTCGATTCTTTAAACACTTGATAAGTTCCTTGGATAAGCTGAAATGTTACTCTAGAATCGAGACGTTCACTACGTTCCCAACTACCATCTAGAAGTAACTTTCAAATTATCCCTCTTACTTTCTCATGTAAAAAGAAATCAGAAATAATACCCGTATGGTACCAGCAGCGGAAAAATACTTTTGAAAAACATATCTTTCAAAATGGAATAGGTGAGAGTTTGCGTAAAGAATTTTAGCGCAACAATTGCCAAGCCACGAGACCTGTTCTACACACCCATGGGTTAGATAACCATGGCCGGATCGTGGTAGGACTTGGAATTCTAAATTGCGCTATCCCGATTAAGGACGGGACATAACCTATTTGAAAACATCTTTTTCAAAAAATTTGAAATACATTGGCTAATCTCCGTAGAGTAGAGCACAACGTCATAAGCACATTGGCTAATCTCCGTAGAGTAGAGCACAATGACATGGCTAATCTCGCATGAAGTAGAGCACTATGGCTAATCTTCAAGGAGTAGAGCCCAAGAAAAAAACTTTATAAAATAAGAGCAGACGACTGTCGTTAGCCCCGTATGGGCTAGTCGGCACATTCGAGTTTGACCAAGGCCTTTTGACACCCCGTATGGGCTAATCGGCAAGTTCGAGATCGACCAAGACCTTTTGCCGAATTGGTCGACCAAAACACCCAAATTGGTCGACCAATAATTTGGTCTGTAACTCCTCCCGGCCAGGGCCTCTGCCCTGGCCGAGGCTGGCCAAGGGCCGGCCAGGGGCGGCCTGCGGCAGCCCTGGCCACTGCCAGGGCCGGCCAGGTCACTGGCCTGGCCAGAGGCAGGCCTGGCCTCGGCCAGAGGCCGGCCAGGCCTCTCTGGCCTGGCCTGGCCTCGGCCAGAGGCCCCTGGCCGGGGCCAGGGCCCCTGCCCTGGCCTCGGCCAGGGCGGCCAGGCCCTGGCCCGGGGCCAGGGCCCCTGCCCTGGCCTCGGCCAGGGCGGCCAGGCCCTGGCCGGGGCCAGGGCCCAAGGCCAGGGCCCCTGCCCTGGCCGGGGCCAGGGCCCAAGGCCAGGGCCCCTGCCCTGGCCGGGGCCAGGGCCCAAGGCCAGGGCCCCTGCCCTGGCCGGGGCCAGGGCCTTCTGGCCCTGGCCGTGGCCGGCCAGGGCCGCGGCCAGGCCAGGCCTGGCCAGGCCGCGGCCAGGGCTCTCTGGCCCTGGCCGTGGCCGGCCAGGGCCGGCCGGCCAGGGCCATGGCCGGCCATGGCCCGGCCATGGCTTATTGGCCTTGACCGGCCATGGCTGGTCTCCCCCCTTTCATGGGGTGGCCGCATACCCCCGCCGGAGGGGGTTGCCGTGGTGGTTATTGGCCGTAGCTAACCCCCTCCGCATGGGGAGGGGGGGTGCATGGCCTTCATAGCCCATTTGGCCATGGTGCACATGCACCAAATTTCATCTTCCCCGATGGAAATAACTACCACCTTCTTCTCCGGTGAAGCACCCGTTCGTCGAGGAAGTAGTTGTCCTCTAATGGCCGTGTGCCAAAAATAACCCTCTTCAAAAAATTCGTAAACTACGCGCTCCACATGAAGAGAGTTCACATTCCCTATGAATGGAGACTCGACATCCATGAAGAGTGCGAGCTTGACGACATGAACGGTCGGTTCTTCCCGTCACGGATAGTTCCTGACATATCCGTAATGGTAGAAGACCCTAACGTGAAAAGAACAACCGCTGCGTTCTCTCCGTCACGAAGCGTTCCTACCATATCTGTAATGGTAGGATACCCATTCGTGAAAAAGACAACGACTCGTTCATAGTTTTGACGGGGCGACGGTTCTGACCGGAGCGAATCCGTATGGCTCTGATACCAATGTAGGATCCTGTCAAAACAGCGTTAGGATCGATAAATAAAGTTGAGACTTACGCTTGCGTATGCGGCACGGTAGTCTCGGAACTTTGCCTTCGGATTCGCCACGACGGATCGAGTCTTCTCACGAACGGAGTAAGGCTACTAAATCCACAATCTAAATCTCTACTTTTAGATTAAGAACTTGGATAAAGAGAGAGGAAGGATTTCGGCAGAGCTTCGCTAGAATGAAATGCATGCAAGAATGCCATGCAAAAGTGTAAGGAAATGGCTAACCCTTGGGTCTTATTTATAGCCCCCAAGGTAGTTATTTTAGGAGTAATTGTTCCTTTGGAACAATTTAACTAAGGTGTACCATCATACATGGCACATTATAAGCTTAAGTTGTACCATATGCATGGTACAACATAAGCTTAAGATATTACCCCTTTATTAGCCATATGTCGCATGCACTTATGCACATATAATGCGACTTTCCCATTAATCTAGAGATCCCCTCCGCAAGGGAACAGATTCCCTTTGCACACGACTTTGTGTGTGCGACGTTCGAGGTCCGTGTTCCCTCGTACATCCCCTACAAGGGTGTACAAACGTCATCCATATCCAACAGAGACTGCAGCAGGATTTTTGCGAGTCCGGTATTGAGATTGTTCTTCCTGGAGAGGCTTCTTCATTAATGTGTATGCAGATACAGTCGACGATTGTGGATAGGATCAATGCTGGTCAGGCTGGAGACCCGAAGTTGGTGAAGATTCGGGGGCTGGTGGAAGCCGGTCTGCGGACTGACTTCTTGATTCATGAGGACGGCTCGTTGAGATTTGGAACCAGGTTGTGTGTGCCAGCTGGGGACATCAGAAAGGAGCTGTTGGTTGAGGCACACAGTTCGCCGTATTCTGTACATCCTGGTGGGACCAATATGTACAAGGATCTTCGCCTGAACTATTGGTGGCATGGTATGAAGAGGAGCGTGGCTCGGAGTGTAGCCAAGTGTCTGGTTTGCTAGCAGGTAAAGGCGGAGCATCAGCGTACGGCAGGGTTGCTACAACCGATTCCGATTCCGGAGTGGAAGTGGCAACACATCACTATGGACTTTGTGACTGGACTACCTCGGAGTCCGAAGCAGAATGACGCGATTTGGGTGATCGTAGACCGATTGACCAAATCCACACACTTTATTCCCTTCCGAGTAGGACAGTCTACTGAGACGCTAACAAGGAGATATATGTAGGTAAATCTTTTACTTTCCATTTCTAATTCTTTTCTCTAGTTTAGATAGTGATGTAACGTGAATCATGCAGGAGATCGTAGGACTTCACAGAGTCCCTGTGAGCATCGTGTCAGACAGAGACACGAGGTTCACGTCTCAGTTTTGGCAGAGTCTGCAGAAGAGTTTGTGTACGAGTCTGAGCTTCAGCACGGCGTACCATCCGCAGACGGATGGCCAGTCTGAGAGGACGATCCAGATATTGGAGGACATGCTGAGGGCGTGTATATTGGACTTCAAGGGATCTTGGGAGGATCATCTCCACCTTGTTGAGTTTGCCTACAATAACAGCTACCAGGCGAGTATTGGCATGGCACCTTTTGCCGCGCTGTACGGGAAGAAATGTCGATCGCCACTGAGCTGGGATGACATTGGAGATCGGGAGCTGTTAGGACCTGAGATGATCGTGGAGGCTGTGGATGTTGTGAGGAACATACGGGAGAGGCTGAGGATTGCTTAGGACTGTTTCAAGCATTGGGCTGATGCTAAACGGCGTCCCTTGGAGTTTCAGCCAGGTGACCATGTGTTCCTGAAGATTTCCCCGAATCGTGGAGTGATTCGCTTTGGGAAACGAGGGAATCTGAGCCCGAGATACATTAGACCATTTGACATTCTGGACAGAGTTGGCGAGGTAGCCTACCTCTTAGCCTTGTCGCCATCTTTGGAAGGAGTTCACGATGTCTTCCATGTATCGCAGCTTCGTCGGTACATCAGCGATCCATCTCATGCTGTGGATTTCTCAGAGATCACCGTTCACCCCGACTTGACGTATGACAGCAGCCAGTGCAGATTTTGGACAGGCGTCAGAAGTCACTCCGGAACAAGACAGTCGATCTTGTTAGGGTGATGTGGCGACACGGCTCGCCAGGAGAGTCTACTTGGGAGAGAGAAGACGAGATGAGAGAGCGTTACCCACTTTTGTTCCCTGACACGTGAGTGTTAGGAAATTTCGAGGACGAAATTTTTCTTAAGGTGGGGAGGATGTAACGACCGGTTTTTGTAATGACTATTATAAATATTATGGATGTTCTCTCCTTGTGTGCTTTTCTCCGTCAGATGTTTTTCATTCGGTTTCTTCTGATCTTTTATCTTCCGTAGCATATCTCGATGGGGCTTGGAGTAAGTATTCTTACGATGAGCTTCATAGTGTCCATAACTTAGAGCTAGAGTGATCCTAGAGGCCATAGTAATCTTCCCGGAGCTTTGCGCTTCGTTTCGGCACTTTTGGTGCATCTTAGTTGGTTCATGAAGGAGAACCAACCGACTAGATTGCAATCTAGTCGGTCGGTAACCCCTCAGGAACCGACTAGTTCATCTTGTATATTCCAGCTAAGTTACTGTTTATGTTTAGTCGGTCTAAGCACATTCTTCGACCGACTAGTTTCCAAACTAGTCGGTTAGAACTTGTACTCAGACCGACTAATTCTGAGTTCTTCTGAACAGCCGAGTTACTGTTTGTAGTTAGTCGGTCAAGGAACATCTACCGACCGACTAGTTCCCAAACTAGTCGGTTAGAGTTCCTTCTCTGACCGACTAACTCTCAGTACTTAATATCTATCTAATTTTACCCTTAGTCGGTCTATGAACAATCACCGACCGACTAGTTCCCATACTAGTCGGTTGAAGAACCTTCACAGACCGACTAACTCTGTCTACCCTGTACCAACCCTGTTCACTGTTTGCTTTTAGTCGGTCTCAGTTGGACGACCGACCGACTAGTTTCCAAACTAGTCGGTCGACCACTCTTCACTGACCGATTAGTTGACCCAGTAAACCTATGTTAAGTCGTAGCCGCCACACCTTTTCTTTATTTAAACCCTCGATCTTTTCCATTCTTCCTTCATATTTTCTAGCCGACATTTCTTCTCCATCATCCCCCAAGCTTCCCCTAGCCTTCCCGCATCTTTCCGTGCTCCCTCTCACTCTCCATTGCACCGGCACCACCCTGTAGGCCGCCGGTCGACCCCGAAAACCCAAAGTTCTCCCTTTTCTCCAGTTTTTCCCCCTACAATCTCCATCTCCAGATCTGTCCTATTTCAACCTTCAGGAGATCTTTTCAGCGTAGTTCTTTGGGATCGCTTCTTCCGTTGCCGTACTAGATCCGATTTGGCGACGGCAATCCGGAATCCAGCGAGATCTTCTCCTACCTGCAGATCCGTAGGCGTCTCGATCTTCGCTTCGTAAACTGTTAGTGAATCTACCCTTAATTTCCCAAAATCACACTGTAAATTAGAAAACCCTAATTAAAATGGATTACTAGACGTTGTAGGATTCCAATGCAATCCGGATTAGAACTCTCACATCTGATTTTCTGTTTTGCCATAACAGCGAACCCAAATCCCCGTAGAATAGCGATCTTGACTCGACGATCAACAACCTCGGTACCAGGCAAGTGAAACTTGCCAACCTTGCTTTAGGCCATGTTTTAGGCCATTCCTTTGTTTTAGCGTGAAAGAGACTAGACCGTGAAATGATAGCGGTCTAGGCGCAAATTCAAATTCTAGCTTGACAACGAAGCTAGAATTCCTCTTGTCATGTCATGTCATGCATTGCCTATCATGTTTAATTTCCTTAACGGTACGCAAATTTCTATTCGAATATTTGTCATGTGCATCTATTTTACATGTCATCTGTTTGCATGTTGCATCGTAGCACACGCTACAAGTCCTTGTACAAATCCGTGTTTCCGTGTTACCGGCTAGGCACCTGCTATGCGGGCATAACCCTACGCCATCCTTGTTAAAAACACTTCCTGGCTTGTGATCCAGAAGCGAGCATTCCATGTTCGGGGGTAAAGCCCTGGCTCGATACACGTGGAGGGGTAGGGATAAACGGTCACTTGAGCGTAAGAGTTGGCCCGTACAACCACTCTAGCCAAAGGGCAGAATCTCTGTGCATGACATGCTTACATACTTGTACTTGTCCTTGTGAAAGTTAAATTGTTCCAGGCCATGTTAAACATTTCCATGCCATGTTTTACCTGCCATGCTATAAATCATGCCATGACATAAAATGCTGTTACTTTACTTGTTGTTCTCATTGCATAAAATGTCATGTCATATTATACTCTAGAACTGCTAGGTTGTTCCTACTTTCCTTTAGTTTCCTTGCACAAATTCTTGTAGACTTTGCTGACATGTGCCCCTTCTCTCTGGGTGACGCATGTTAGTTGCTGAGCCAGAGATTGCTGTTGAGGGCGATGAGTTCGTGGAGTTCGTGCCCGATCCCGTTGCTGACGTTGAGTACGAGGACACCGGCAACCAGTCCTAGTGTACTTTCGCAGTTCTTTCTTTAGTCGTGGTTGTTGTCGGTGAGTAGCACCGTTTGTTGTTAGTTTCTTGTTGTCCATGCTGGGCCTTTTCTTTCAGACTCTTTTTGTTTGCTTGGTGGCTTTTCTGCGGTTGTTGAATTTTATCTGGACTTTGAGATGAATAATTTATTTATTTGCCTCTCTTTTTCTATTATTGTTATCTTTGTTCCGATGTCACATTACAGGGACCTGCATGTATTTTATGATCGATTGACGCTTATCGGACTTGCGGCTTTGTAGCTTCAAGTCTGATCGGACCTTCTCATGCCTCGCCTCCATATTTTTGGGAAGCGGGGCGTGACAGTGTGAACCAGTGTGTATAAGTGCATTGTTGTGCGTAGAGATTTGAATTATACAAGTTGCGTATACTCGTATATTTGAATGGCATGAAAGTTACATGTATCCTGAATGGTGATAGCGCTACATGGATATGTGTGGGCGTTTATACTAGGTGGGTAAATACTTGAGCGTATACATATATTGTCTCTATATAGATACTTGATACGGGTATGTGAGTAGCTACGTGTTATACTTGTTTGACTCTGAGGTATAGGTGATAAGTATATGTTTATTAGTGGATGTGTACTGGTGGGTACATATGAGCTAGTGGAGATATTATATGTTTGTAGAGACGCTGGCGAGGATGTGTACGTATGTGATGTGAGTGCATATATGCAGTTTACTATCCATTAAATTATAGTTGTGTTTCATGGGGGGAATGCACCGATGTGTGTACGTATATCCTTGTATGGATGGAGTGGTGGTGGAGTGTCCGTATCGTCTCGAGAATATATGGGAGGAAGTGTAACTGAGTGAATATATGTGTACTTGTATAGGTAGGTGGTGTAGATATATGTATGGGATACTGGTACATATATATTGCTATTGTTGCATTGCTAGGGTATGAATTCCTAATGTGTTAAATTTTAAATAACTGTGAGTATGTGTATGTGCTGCATATGTGCTTATATGGACCGGTGTATTGTCTTAATTTGGTATATGGTTGTAGGTCGTATTATTGCGTGAAGATAGGTGTTGTGCTATGGCCATATATAGTGTGTATGTAGCGATATAGATAAGTAATGGACGCGCGGGTAGTATGAGTAATGCTCCAGAGTGTTTGGAGTAGATGTATCCTAAGGTGGGTAGGGATGCTTTATACCCGTCCACCTAAGTGAGGCCTTAGCTCTATACCGTGCCTATTATCGGATAGGGGTATAAGTGCGACATGTATCATATGTAGAATGTGATGAATGTGAAGATTTGAGATTATACAGCGTATATATATAAATGGGATGGCTATGAGTTTGCACGGTTAAGTGGAGCTATAATATATATATATGTGTGTGTGTAAACGTTACAGTGGAATGATGTTTGTAAGACCATTTGGATGTATATGTAGTGTATGTATTCTCCTACATATGGTGGCATGAGGGAGGACTGTGTATTGGTATATGAGATACTTGTATGTATGTAGGTGTGTAGTAACAAGTGTGGTGTGATTGTGTATATGTGTCATTGAACGTGTATTGGTGCATGTCTTATGAGTGGTTATATGGTATGTATGTGAATGATTTCTATTTTGATGTACATGTGTCAGTATATGGATGAGTACGAATAATGGTTGTGGCCATCTATCGAATGTGTATGAATATTGAAATACATATATTTGTGTGTAAACTAGTATGTTAGTAAAAGTATGGACATATTGGATGTTATGTATATAGTAGTATGGGTAGCTACCGACTACCTGCTAATATAGTTGAGTAGCTTGACTGTATAGGTGTACAAGCAGGATATGTATAGTATGTGTGTAGGTGTGTGTGCCCATACATGGTAATGTATGTGCATGATGCATGGATCCTAATAGGTATATATGTACATGTCTGTATGCATACCTACTATTAGAATAAGAATCTGGTGTGTATGGGCAAACGTGTATATGGCTATGTGTAGGCCTAGAGAGAGATATATATATATATGGTGTTGATATGAATACATCTGTGGGTGTATAAGGAGTGTGTATATAATTAGATGTGGAATATCTATGTGAAGTATTGTTTGTTATCTATATGTGAATATGTGTCACACTTGTATGAATGTGAAGTGTTGGGATGTGTTCATGTAGGTGTAATGTGCAGTAGGAGTATATGTAATGGTGTGTATATTGGATGAATGAATATATATGTATATATATACTTATACATATCTTGTTTGTTCACTTGCTGATCTATCCTATAGGGTTGTTCAGCCAGGTGTATCTCGGTATGCCCTGGATAAATGTATTTCTGTTTGTATGCATGTATATATATACATATATGTCTGTACCAAAGCATGTATGTATGTATATACATGTGCAATGTAAATGTAAAGGTGATAAGATATGTAACGTAGGTGTACATATATGTTTGATAAATGTAAGTGAATGAAACTGTTTGACATGTGGGTATTGGAATGTGCATGTTTGTTTGCAAATTTATATGTATACGCTTGTGTGGAGTGTATATGAATATTTATAATTATTTGACTATCATGGCAGTATGCGCGTGGGATATGTAAAGATAGTTATATATATAGCATATGGCGGGGGACGTGTTATGTTGTGCACTCTTGTGTGTATTGTGTGGTATAAGTGCCTATCTGTGTGAGGCAATAGGTGCACTACTATGGATGCGAGGTTATGTGTATAATTATTTAAAGCATGATTGTGAACCCTATATGACCTGATCATGCATACGTTGGTATGTGCACATGAATGTATGTATGGATGAGACTAAATAATATGTGTATATGGATATTTATATGCCTATTCATAGAAGTGAGCCCATATGACTAACTATTGGGTGTATAGGGATTAGGTGTACATACGGGGTGACACCGTGATAGTGACCCTGTCTATCAAGAGATGGTGTGTAGATTAATGCGTATTATTGTGTGTCTGTGCATGAATATAGACGTGTATGTATGTATGTATGTGTGTGTGTATATATATATAACAGGTAGGATGTAAGTTGTGTACACCTTGGTGTATATGAGAGCGTAACATATGTAAGTGCATTATGAATCGTGATATGGATACGATGTGATGTCGTATGCACATGGATATGAGTAGTAACCTAAATACGTATAATAATACGTATAGATACTTATTTGTGGTGTGTGATGGGTATGTTATGTAGGAGGATATATGCCCATAAGGCAATTTATCCTAAGTGTACGTCTTGTTCATATAACAGATGGTGTCCATTATTCTAAGTATGAAATCGATTATATTATATACTTAGATAATGTCCATAGACTTATAGTTAGGTCCTTACGTATCCAGATAAGATCTCGATTATGAGTAGTAAGCGACCAATAGAAACGTAAGTCTTAAACGGTTCGTGGTCATAGATGTGTCGAGAAATGGATATCGACACATCAGATAGACCACTGTGTCTCAGTCTTACCTTAGGGTAATGCGATCTCATAGTCATTCGACTTGGTGAGGTTGGAGACGAGACACAGGTGCTCATTGGAGAATGAGTTCACTGAACGACCAACTTAGAGTTATTAAATGGTTAAACTTTAACTAAATTGTCTATAATAACTCTAGGGTGATGATAGGTAAGCTGGTCCTTAAGACCTGAAGTCATCTATACGAACCTATGAGTGAACAGTGTAGCTTAGACATATGATCTAGCTTCGAGGCTAGGCCTGCTGAAAGATCTTAGGTTGGGTTGCACCCGAAGCTCTCGAGACGAGTATATGACTAAGATGGGATTCATCACTTCCGTTAAAGGGAAGTTAGTGTAACAGGTACAATATGGTCTTTGTGTTAATCCTCGGCCGGGGTACGTTGTAACAAGTACAACGTAATTACAACTGAGACCGCCGTATACTGACCTATGTTGTCTAATAGGGTTGACAGTAAACCATACCCTAGGCCAACAGGGACACAGTCTTGACAAAGGGACTATAGCTAACGGCATTCATCACTGACACAGCCAAAGTAAACCCACCAAAGTAAACCAAACGATGCTTTTGTCAATGGGTCGATCACGTTATGATGATTCTAAAATATGGACGACAACTACTGCTCGTGGTGACCGTCGTCTAGGGGTTCCGAGCCCCAACCTGTAGTAAGGTCAGGCTGTAGGGTCTCACACCGAGTAGCGTTCGTGTCTTAGTAATAGGAAGATTAATTCAGAGAGATTCATTTGATGATATTGGATAGTTGATATTCACAAAGCTAGTTGTGAAAATAAGTTGTAAATGCAATAGGGACAACGTTGCATTTGATGCAAACAAAGATTAAACGTGTCGTAAATAGGTTACGAAAATATTTGTAGGAACAAATACATTGGAAAGGGTTACCTGGATGACGGGATCGTCCCGGTCTAAACATAGGATCAAACCGCGTCCAAATTGGAGCTCAAACGAGTCTAGAAACACGAATACAGTCCAAGGCAAAGTGGGTTAGACCCACTGGGCTAACAAGCCCATCCACAAGGACAAACGGGCGCGGCCCGCTGGCTGCAGCGTTCACCCGCTTCATAGCGGGCACTTGCAGCAGGCCATCGCCCGCTGCTTCCAGCGGGTACGCCCGCTGCCCGGTGGGTGTGCGCCCGCCCTCCCTGCCTTGGGCGGGCACACCCGCTAAGTCTAGCGGGCGTGCCCATAACTTAAGTCATTCTAGGGTTTTCTGAAACCCCAAATGACGGCTACGAAGATTGATTTTTTGCCCATCTTTGGGCAATTGTTTGAGGGGTCAAACGAAGTCGAAATTCGTCGCCGTTGGTTCCTACGCGACCATTCGAAGCCCTTCGAATTGATAGCTTGTTTGGTGTCTAAAGTTTAATGAATGAAGATAATTATTTCGTTGAAGTTGGCTTTTATGGAAAAGCTTACTAAACTTCAATTAAGATAAATTAGCTTAAATAAATTCCCTTCAATTTTACAATTGTCCCACATTGCTCACAATGAAAATAGGAGTGCTGACTCCCTATATAAACATGGGTGCACTCTCTTCGTTGAAAGATGCACCAAGTCCTCGATCGAGTAGCTCCGGATATTTGAGCTAGCTCGATCTACGACTAAACTATTTTCTCTCTCTCTTCTTCTTATTCTCCGAACTAGTCCTAGCAAGACTATGAAGGGGGTTTGGATTCGGATCCAGACGTCTAAGACGTGGGTCTATTCAAGTGAAACTTTCTACCGCGTGTGATCGGCTTGGAGGCGGGAGTCGGCTCGGGCAGATCGGTTCGAGGGTGTGAGGAGGCTCGGGTGGATAGAGTCAAAGCGGTTCGGCTACGAGGAGCATCAGAAGACGGTGCGGTACATCTTGCCTGCCCCAGGGTCAAGATTCTGGGTATGTGTTTAAGCAATTTTAGTGTAGATTTAATTTTGTCGATGTAGAATAGATCCCTCTTAGGGTGGTCAGATCCACCCCAAGTTGGCATAGATCGGGCTAAGTTCTGGCTCCCTCAGAGCCTAACTAAATTGTTTAGCTAGCATTAGTTTTTTGTTGTTTTTTCCGCTGTGCTTTTATGCCCCTGTGGTCCGTCCGACTTAGGACGTACACATATCCGAGCTCTGAGGGTCCGCCATAAACCCCTACAGTGGTATCGGAGCCACGGTAATGCTTGTAGATCTATTTTAGCGACGTTTTAAATCTTTTAATTTCTTGTTTTAAACATACGGAAATTTTAACTTTATGTTAAAATAATGTTTTATGTTTTTAAAATTGTTTTACAACATGAAAAATAATAATTTTTGAGACGATTTAATTTTTATGCGATAACTTTGAATAGGTCTCTCATGTTTAAATGTATTTAAAATTTTATTTTATAAGATGAAATAATTTTAGCATGCATTTAAATTTTTTAAAGTTTATGTAACATAATAGGAATAATTTATTTCATGCGATGATATTGAAAATTCATATTTTGGTTACATAAGGATTGAAATTTTTTTAAGGGCTTTATTAGAAAGTTTATTAAATTAATTTCAAATGATTTTAAAAGGTTTTAGAATTGTTTTAAAAGAATATGTGATATAAAGAAAATTTTATTCTCATAAGATGAAATAATAAATTTGTTTCTTTTAAATTACATATTGGTTTTAAGATTATTCTATGCGATACTTTAATCTTAAAAGTGTTTCGTTAAAATTTTAAAGCCTAGGTTTTAAAATTATTTGATAATTTTATGAAACCTAGTTTTTGTTGAGTATTGATTCCCCAGATTTGGTTTTGATGATGAACAAACATAAATATCGTGAACTAACTCTTTGTGAGTGCAATTATGGAGATCGTCGCCAAAATTCTACGTACATCAAAAGCGACGTCTCAAGACTTCTCAAAGCGCGTGATCGTGTGCCTAAAGCTTCGTTGAAGCTCAAGGAGCATTATTGAAGTCAAGAGATTCGGATTGAAGCTTTGAAGACAGTTCGTCTAGTTTATTTTATAGTCTTATAGCTTCTTTTCGTAGAATGTTAAGCCTTGAGTAGGTCTTACATTATAATCTTCATAACGCTCATATCTTAGAGCTAGGATTATCTTAGAAGCCCATACAAACTTTCCCGAAGCTTCACGCTTCATTTCGCGGCTTCTAGTGCATCTTAGTTGGTTCAAGAAGAAGGACCAACCGACTAGATTGTCATCTAGTCGGTTAAGAATCCTTCTTGAACCGACTAGATCTCCTTGCTCAATTCAGCATCTTCACTGTTGACCAATTAGTCGATCCAAGAAGGTTCACCGACCGACTAGTTGTCAAACTAGTCGGTTTGGAATCCTTCTTAGACCGACTAGTTTTACTTTCACTTTTCAGCCTGAGTTACTGTTGACTCGCTAGTCGGTCCAAGAACAACCATCGACCGACTAGTTGTGAAACTAGTCGGTTGGAATTTGTTCTTAGATCGACTAGTTCTCTTGTGTTCAGCTTATTGTTTTTCAACTGCTTAGTCGGTCAAAGAACACTCACCGACCGACTAGTTGTCAAACTAGTCGGTTGGCAAGTCTTCTTAGACCGACTAGTTCTATATCTCTTGAACTATCTTTCTTGGCTGTCAACCTCTTAGTCGGTCCAAGAAGAATCATCGACCGACTAGTTGCAAAACTAATCGGTCAGTGATCCTTCTTAGACCGATTAGACTGCTTCAGAAATAGATCCGTTGGAGCATTAAATGCACGAATTTTCCCTCTCTCTTCTCTAACTCCTATATATACTTGTGATGCTTCTTCATAGCATTCAAGGCTGCCATTATTGAGTTTTAGAGATCAAAGAAAAGAGCATTTAATTCCTATTTCCAAGCTCCCTCTCTTCACAAGAATCTCTCCCTCACTTTTATTCCTCAAGAGAGATTCTCATTGATTGTGAGCTACTCAAGCTAGGAGCTTGAATCCAAGTCACCAACTTCTCCCTAGCCACCAATTGCTGGTCATCTTGGTGGAGCTAGGGTTTGGTGCTTGCTTCTTCCCCAAAATCCTTCTTGCCCTAAAATCGTAAGTTTTACTCAAGGCATAGGATTTTGTTGGTAAGTGTTTTATATTTCATTTACTTTGATATTAAGTTTTTCTCTCGGTTGTGAGAGAAGTTTGTGATCCCGGTTTGTGGGAGTCACATTTTCATTTGTGTATGATTTGATCTTGTAGAGGTTTTCTACAAGAATTTCATAGTGCAAAATTTGAGTTAGAGGATTCTAACTCAAGTAGCCAGAGGGGATCCGGGTGTTTGGGAC
Organism: Scilla litardierei; assembly: GCA_030789695.1. Lineage (NCBI taxonomy): Eukaryota > Viridiplantae > Streptophyta > Magnoliopsida > Asparagales > Asparagaceae > Scilla > Scilla litardierei. Next base: position 474,546,851 of record CM061142.1, read on the forward strand.
GTAGGATCACCGGGAACAAGTCGGGGAGACTTGGGTGGATCCGAACCCGTTACATCGTTTGTTTGCGCTTGTCTTTTATTGTTGTCTATTTTCATTTCCGCATTGTTAGTTGAGTTTGCATAATAATTAGGAATTATACTCTTGATTATTTTAAAGTACTATTCACCCCCTCTAGTACTTGTGCAGTAGCTATCAGGGCATTACATTTGGTATCAGAGCCAAGTTCATAGCTATGTCTACCAACGACAACAAGAACGTTTGTCCACCTTCAGACTATAGCACCTTCAGGAATCGTGAAGGAGCTTCTTCGGTGATGGAAGGACACTCCTCAACTAGGCCTTCTCACTTCAACGGTACCAATTACAGGTACTGGAAATGCCGGATGGAAACCTTCCTCCGGAGCACTTCACTATGGAGAGACACGTTGACGGAGTATGTCGAGCCCGATGAAGAAGATTTCGCAAAGTGGACTACCGCGGAGGTCGCCGCAGAGGTAAACAAGGCCAAGGCAATGAATGCCTTGCAATGTGCGTTGGAGCCCGAAGACTTGAATAAGATATGCACATGTAAGAGTGCATATCAAATCTTGAACTCACTCCTCATCTTGCATGAAGGAACGAGTAGGATAAGAGACTCCAAACTCACTGTTGTAAATAAAGAATTCGAATTATTTCACATGCAACAGGGTGAGAAGATGAAGGAGTACTATGCTCTCTTCGTTGACATTACCAATGAGTTGGAGGCTCTTGGAAAGACTTACACCCAAAAGGAGAAAGTCTCAACGATCATTGATGGACTTCCTTCTTGTTGGGAAAAGTGTACCTTCTCCATCGAGGAAGGTAACGATATGAATAAGTATACTGTCATACAACTAATGGGTACCTTGATGTCCTATGAGGTACGCAAGGACAGTAAACTAAAGATGCAGGACAAGATGAAGTCTTACTTGAAGCAAGGCGAGCCAAAGAAAAAGGTGATTGTGTTCAAGGCCGCTCCATCCACATCTACCGATGATGAAGAATCGGAAGACGAGTTAGACATAGAATCCCTTGCCCTCATGGCAAAGAAGTTCAACCGATTCTTCTGGAAAGGTAACTTCAAGAACAAATCTAAATTTAGTTCTACTAACGCCTCCGCTCCTTTGTGTTTTAAATGCAACAAGCCAGGACACATGAAAGCGGATTGTCCTCAAAACAAACAAAAGGAGAAATGGAAGGCGCCAAAGTTCGACAAGTCTCGAAAGTACAAGAAAGTGTACAAGAAAGGACTTGTCGGCACATTCACCGACTCCGACGAGGACTCCTCAAGTGGAGAGTCGAATGATGAACAAGTGGAGCAAGCACACATGTGCTTCATGGCTAGAGAGGAACATGATCAAGAGACATCTTCCGATGAAAGCGAGGATGAAGGCGATGAGGTAACGATGGATGACCTTAGATTAGCCAACGAGCAAATTTGGTCTAAATATTCTAAACTAGTAAATAGATATACTAAGACTAAAGAGGAGCTAACTAGTCTCCAAACCTCACCTAAGCCTATCATCATCAACAACGACACCGTTGTTGAAATTTTGAGAAATGAGATTGTAAATCTCAAATCTCAACTTGAGCATGTTCATATTGAGGAATCGGATGAACGCGAGATAGCGGATTTGATTTCTTGAAACTCAACTTTGAGTATTGAGAATGAGAATCTCAAGTCTCGTGTTTGTGTACTTACAACTCAAGTGTCCACTTTGGATGCTTCTATACTTTCTCTCACCGAGAAGTATGAGTCCACATTAGGCCGAATTAATAAATTCAATAAAGGTAAGGACCATTGGGATAATATCCTAAATGACTTACTTCCGGCCAATCATCATATTGGCTTGGGGTATAAGATGGGAAATTCATCCAAATCTTCCACCACCTTTGTTAGGCCAACTTCCGAAGCCTCAACTAGTGGGAGCAAACACCCCATGGGTAGTTCATCTACCAATGGTGCTTCCACTAGGTACACACCCCCATTTGGAAAGAAACCCACTTTGGGTGGACCTCCAAAGAAGGGTCATGCATTTATGTACACCAATACCATGCCACGTAGGAACACACCTCCTACTCCACATGTTCACACGTATGATGATTTTTATGCTCCACGTCCATGAGCACGTGCACACCATGTGAGACACACTCACGCACGTGTTCCCCCACATGCATATGTTCATCCACATCACTATCATATGAACAATTACCATCATGCACCATATCATATGTCGTCACCACCATTTCATCATGTGCCATATGCTTATCCACGACATGCATTTCCTAGGCCACCTCCTCATAGGCCACATGCATCACGTAGACATCAACAACGTATGCATGCTCCCAATAGGAATAGGGCTCCCAAGACATTCACTATTTGGGGCCCGAAGGACACTAGCATGCATGAAAAACAAGCTTACATAAATTCTTATTTCATGAATGTAGTGCACAATAATGATTATGTTGGGAAGTCTAAGTCCAATTGGACTTGGCTTCCAAAGGTCTAATCTTTTAGGACCTAATGACCTTGGGTACCATGGAATGATATTTTCATCTTTAGGTACTCAAGAAAAAGAAACAGAGCAACAAATCCAAATTTAGCTCTAAGGATGGGTGGATACTCGATAGCGGGTGTTCAAAACACATGACGGGTGAAGCTCAATTGCTCTCCGGAGTGGTGCCCATTGCGAATGGGAACCGAGTAGTCTTTGGAGGCAACGAGAGCGGAACCATCATTGGTGTTGGTAAAGTTGGTAACCCATCTAAACCTCTTATAAGTGATGTTTACCTTGTTAAAGGTTTAAATCACAATCTTATTTCAATAAGCCAACTTTGTAACAAAGGTTACAAAGTTAGCTTTGCGAAAGGAATGTGTCATATTTTTAGTAAAGATAATAATAATTTGTTATTTTCTGACACACGCCATAAGGATATATATATCCTAGACCTCCCCAAGTCACATGAACAATGTCTCATTGTTAACACAAGTGAACAACACTTATGGCATCGACGTTTTGGTTATGTGAACTTTGGTACATTTTTTAAGCTATCCAAGTTAAATTCTATTAAAGGATTTCCTAAGCTTTCTTTCCAAAAGAAAAGCTTTTGTGACTTGTGTCAACGAGGCAAGCTTCCAAAATCGTCATTCAAACCTAAGAAGAGCATATCCTCTAAACGGCCTCTAGAGCTTTTACATCTAGATCTTTTTGGGCCAACTAGAGTTGCTTCATTAGGGAATGCTCGATATGGACTTGTCATCGTTGATGACTTTTCTAGATTTACTTGGGTATTTTCTTTATGTAATAAAAATGATGCTTTTGAAAACTTCACAATTTTGTTAAGAAAGTACAAAATCTCATTGGAACCATCATTGTCACTATTCGTAGTGATCATGGAGGGGAATTTAAGAATGAGTCTTTCCCAAATTTTTGTGATGAAGTTGGTATTACTCACACCTTTTCCTTCCCTCGCGCACCTCCTCAAAATGGTGTTGTTGAGAGAAAGAATAGGACGCTAGTGGAATGAGCTCGCACAATGCTTGATGATAGCCAACTTGGCTATCAATTTTGGGCGGAAGCGGTACATACCGCTTGCTATGTGTTTAATAAGATATTCTTGAGGTCCGGCACCAAACAAACTTGTTATGAATTGTTGTTTGGAAGATTGCCTCAAGTTAAACATTTTCGAGTTTTTGGTGCAAAATGTTTTATTAAAAACGCGTATGGGAGTTTGGACAAATTTGATCCAAGATCCGATGAGGGGATATTTGTTGGATATTCCTCACGTAGTAAAGCTTACCGGATATACAACAAAAGAACCTCAACGATCGAGGAATCACTTCATGTTTCTTTCAATGAAAATTTTGTCCCTCCTAGAATTATCAATGATGATGACTCCATGGAAGTTATATGTGATTCTATTAGTAATTCTAATTCTATTGATTCTATTGATACTAACCCGACTGATGATTCTTTTGAGAATGTTCCTAGTGATCAGGGAGTTTCCAAACGGCTTTATACAGTTCGTGACCATCCCCATGAGCAAGTCATTGGCGACATACTTAATAGTGTCAAGACGAGATCTCAAGTCAACTACTTCGCTCATTGTGCCTTTGCCTCTTCAGTAGAGCCAAAGAATATCAACGAGGCGTGCGAAGATAGTTCTTGGATTATAGCCATGGAAGAGGAACTCATTCAGTTTGAGAGGAATGAGGTTTGGGAGCTTGTTCCATTGCCTTCGAAGAACCACACCGTTATAGGAACGAAGTGGATTTTCAAGAACAAGACCGACGAGAACCAAAACGTCGTCCGAAACAAAGCTCGGTTAGTTGCTCAAGGCTACAGGCAAGAGGAAGGTATAGACTTCGAAGAATCCTTTTCTTCTGTAGCTAGATTAGAATCTATTAGGTTGTTGTTATCTTTTGCATGCCATAAAGATTTTAAACTCTTTCAAATGGATGTAAAAAGTGCGTTTTAAACGGAGATGTCGTTGAGGAAGTTTATGTTTCTCTACCTCCGGGTTTTATAAATGAAAAATTTCCAAATCACATTTTCAAACTTAAGAAAGCACTTTACGGTTTGAGACAAGCTCCTAGAGCTTGGTATGACCGCCTAAAGAACTTTCTTTTGGATTTGGGTTTCAAAATGGGTGAAGTTGATTCTACACTTTTTGTTAAGTATGCGAATCATGATATTATTTTAGTTCAAATTTATGTTGATGATATCATTTTCGGTGCTACTAACTTCACTCTTTGCGAAGAGTTTTCTAATGTCATGAAGGACCAATTTGAGATGAGCCACATGGGTGAGCTCAAATATTTCTTAGGTCTCCAAATTCGCCAAATGAACGATGCAATCTTCATCCACCAAACCAAGCACACGGTGGAGTTGCTAAAGCGATTTGGAATGGAGAATGCTTCTGGCAAGAAGACTCCAATGAGCACTACTACACATCTTGATAAAGATACGGGCGGTAAAGATGTAGACATTCGTCTATATCGAGGTATGATTGGTAGTTTATTATATCTTACTGCCAGTCGGCCCGATATTATGTTTGCTATATGTGTATGTGCTCGTTATCAGTCTCAACCTAAGGAATCTCACTTAGTAGCGGTTAAACGTATTTTCCGTTATTTAAGTTACACACTCGACTACAGATTATTTTATCCAAAGTCTAGCACATATGAGTTAATCTCATATAGTGACCCAGATTATGATGGATGCAAATCCGACAGGAAAAGTACTAGTGGCACTTGCCATTTTATAGGAAATTCTCTTGTCTCTTGGTTTTCCAAGAAGCAGAATTTCGTATCACTTTCAACCACCGAGGCGGAATATATTGCCGCCGGTGCTACGTGTGCTCAGGTTCTTTGGATGAGACACACTCTTTGTGCTCACGAAACCACTCAAGGAAGAATCCTTTGTGCGGTTACGTCGAGAATTGGGGATTATGGGTGAATCCGAGATTTAGGATTCATATTTTTCAATAATCTTGCATGATAATAATTTTCTTTATATATGCTCATGCTAGATGTGTTGGGATTTTCTGGATTTATGGTTGGATTTTCGGAATTTATGCTAGAAATGTTCATGAACGTCGTATTTATAATTTTCGATGTTTTATAGGGTAGAATAATGATGTATGAGAGTATTTCGATGTATCGTCCAAGTGTTATTTGGAGAGAACTCAAAATTTCAAAATTTCAAATTTTTGGACTCTCTTAGTCGGTCCCAGTTCATCAGCCGACCGACTAGATTCAATTCTAGTCGGTTAGTGATTGAACTCAGACCGACTAAATCTTGCCTTATTTTTGACTTCAGTTACTGTTTGCAGTTAGTCGGTCTAAGCTCATTGGTTGACCGACCAGATTGGATTCTAGTCGGTCAGCGCTTTAACTATGACCGACTAAATGCGTTAGGGCATTTTTGTCTTTTATCTCCGTAAGTCGACTTATATCTCCCTGCACCGATTAGAATTTATTCTAATCGGTGCAATCCCTCTTCTCAAACCCCCTAACCCCGCGACCCTTCTCCTCCCTCTGTCGTGTGTCATCGTTTCCGGCCACCGTCAGCCATCGCCGATCATCTCTCTCCGTCCTAGGGTATCAGCTCTCTCTCCCTCTCATCGTATAGGGTTCAATCGTATTCATTTCCGATCGTTGTTGTTTTAGGGTTCGAATTAGGGTTTCATTCTAGTTCGATTTCTTTCGACTTCGTTCGATCTCGTGCGTTTCGATTTATTGTCTCGATATCATGGTGAGAACACGAATCCCTATCCGTCCTACCACTCCGTCTCCCATGACCGTTGAGTCTCCTCCTACCGACCCTCCTCAACCCAAACGTCGTGTGAAAACCACTCGTACGCCTACATCTCCATCTTCTTCCTCACCTCCCCTCAAGAAGAAGAGGACGTCCAAGCCAAAACCCACACCTCAGTCTCAACCTCACTCTCAACCCAAGCCCTGGACCAAGGCCAAAGAAAAGATTTTGACTCCAGGCCCCTTCCGTGCTCCCACTCCTCCCGATGACTCTGACAAAGAGTATATTCCTGAGTCTGAACCTATTGAGAAGGCTCCTACTCCTCCTCCTCGTACTTCGTCTCGTCCGTCTAAGGGGAAGGCTCCCATGCCTTTGGGTGGTGTCGATATCTTGTTGTGTCGCGATGACCCGTTGTGTCTCGCGGCTTACAACCGTATCGAGCACTGTCCGTTGATACTAGAACACTTCGTTCAGTTCTCCGATTTTCCTCAGCTTGCAGATCTCCTCTCATATAGCGGCCTACTAGACTATCTTCGCCATGATCCCAAGGCGAATCCTCATCTGTACCCCAGACTCGTCAAATTGTTCTATGCCAATCGATTACGGGGTGAGTATGATGACACCCACTCCATTGAGACCACTGTCTTGGGGACACCTATTGTCCTCACGGCAGAGATTTTAGGGGAGTTGATTGGTGTCTCATCCTTTGGCCTGATCCCTGCTGATATCTCCGTGGATAATATCCACGATCTTGACCAGACCATGCTTGCTGAGATGTTCCATGTCATCCCTCCCGCCATGATTGGCGTCTCTTCGAAATCATTTAAGCCGAATGCGTGGGTCTTAAATTTGATTTTGAAGTCGTGTCTTCTACCGAAGTACGGCTCCTCCAGCTTGCCCTCCCAGCCGTTTCTCAAGCTTATCTACACTCTTTTTATGGGGAGTGAGATAATTTGGGCACGCATCATCCTTGACAAGAAGGATTCCTTTGAGTGTATAAGGAAATCCACCAAGTCTGCCCACATTCCTTATCCTTGCCTATTGACCCTTGTATTTCGTCACTTCGGCGTCCCTCTCCCTCCAGATGACCAGCGTCCTTTGGGTCCTCCCCTGAACACGACTGCCGTCAAGAAGTCTCTTGCGGCCTTGTGTCACGTTCAGAGGACTACCCCCTCTGCTTCTACTGCTGCTGCCCCTCCTCCTCCTACTCCTTCACTCTCTGAGTTTTCTGCTTCCTTGAGTCATCAGGAGGCTCGTATTTCTCGTTGTGAGGAGATGCTTGCTCACATCTGCGAGTATCTGGATATTAACGTTCCTACACTTTCTGATGAGGAAGTCATGGATGTTGATGAGGATGAGGAGCGAGATGCTTCTTCTGTTCGTGCCCCCGAGGGTACGTCAGCTGCTGATACTTCTGCTGGTGCTCCTGAGAGCACACCTGCTGCCACCATTCCTTTGGTGGATACTTCTGCTGGTGCTCCCGAGACCACTCCTATTGCCTCTCTCCCCTTGGTTGACACTCCTGTCGTTCCCGAGACTTCTACTACTCCAGTCGACCCAAAGACTACCACCTCTCCTGCACAGCCTACTGCTGCTGCTAATCCTCCCTCCGCCTCCTGAGCTTGCGTTGCAGGACTCTCCCATGTGCACTTGGATGATTTATTTTGTCGTGAGAGAGTGGGGTAGGATAGTTGGGTGGTTATGTATTTATGATGTATTTTTGGAAGTTTTGATGATACATTTTTATGTATGTTCGTTTTGATGTCTGTAGAGACATGTGTTGTATGTGTGCACCGATCTGATGATCGTTTATATTAGTGTTGGCGGATGTATACTTTTTTGATGTACCATGTTATATATATATATATACACACACACACACATCGTGTTGCCATTTACTTCAGTGTGCACATTACATTTCTTTTTGTCTCTGATGTTGATTTCGTCGCTCAACGATTATATTGATTAAATAGAATTCTTTCTATGAAAACATAGAATTGTTTTCCATGCACTAAATTCACCAAGAATGTTGATATTGGAGAGTATGTTCCATAACTCAATACGTGAAATTGATTTGAGTTTTGATGATTTCATTTTTCAATTTTCGACTATGGTCTCGTTGGCACGCTTTGATTTTCTTCGTGATTTTACATTGGTATCATTTGGACCGTGGTCGTATTCTTCGACTCTCGTGCTTTCATTTTAGCCATTGTTGTTGTCGTTGATCTCCTCCCGCTCTTTTTGCTAATGCCAAAGAGGGAGAGAATTAATAATGACGATATGCTAAATGATAATTTAAAGCAATTTACCGTGAATCTAATTTGATATGTTAGATTCAGGGGGAGTTAAGATATAAAAATGGATTTAGATCCTATATTTCAATAATTGGATTATGTTTTATACTTTTCTCGTCTGCTTGATGCTTATGTTTATTATTTAATTCGGAATTAACGTGTCATCAATGCAGGGGGAGTAAGTAAATTTCATTTGAATCATTATTATTGATTATTATTTATGTTGGTTTATCATCACCAAAAAGGGGGAGAATGTTGAGTATTGATTCCTCGGATTTGGTTTTGATGATGAACAAACATAAATATCGTGAACTAACTCTTTGTGAGCGCAGTTATGGAGATCGTCGCCAAAATTCTACGTACATCAAAAGCGACGTCTCAAGACTTCTCAAAGCGCGTGATCGTGTGCCTGAAGCTTCGTTGAAGCTTAAGGAGCATTATTGAAGTCAAGAGATTCGGATTGAAGCTTTGAAGACGGTTCGTTTAGTTTATTTTATAGTCTTATAGCTTCTTTTGGTAGAATGTTAAGCCTTGAGTAGGTCTTACATTATAATCTTCATAACGCTCATATCTTAGAGCTAGGATTATCTTAGAAGCCCATACAAACTTTCCCGAAGCTTCACGCTTCATTTCACGGCTTCTAGTGCATCTTAGTTGGTTCAAGAAGAAGGACCAACCGACTAGATTGTCATCTAGTCGGTTAAGAATCCTTCTTGAACCGACTAGATCTCCTTGCTCAATTCAGCATCTTCACTGTTGACCAATTAGTCGGTCCAAGAAGGTCCACCGACCGACTAGTTGTGTCAAACTAGTCGGTTTGGAATCCTTCTTAGACCGACTAGTTATACTTTCACTTTTCAGCATGATTTACTGTTGGCTCGCTAGTCGGTCCAAGAACAACCATCGACCGACTAGTTGTGAAACTAGTCGGTTGGAATTTGTTCTTAGACTGACTAGTTCTCTTGTGTTCAGCTTATTGTTTTTCAACTGCTTAGTCGGTCAAAGAACACTCACCGACCGACTAGTTGTCAAACTAGTCGGTTGGCAAGTCTTCTTAGACCGACTAGTTCTATATCTCTTGAACTATCTTTCTTGGCTGTCAACCTCTTAGTCGGTCCAAGAAGAATCATCGACCGACTAGTTGCAAAACTAATCGGTCAGTGATCCTTCTTAGACCGATTAGACTGCTTCAGAAATAGATCCGTTGGAGCATTAAATGCAAGAATTTTCCCTCTCTTCTCTAACTCCTATATATACTTGTGATGCTTCTTCATAGCATTCAAGGCTGCCATTATTGAGTTTTAGAGATCAAAGTGAAGAGCATTTAATTCCTATTTCCAAGCTCCCTCTCTTCACTAGAATCTCTCCCTCACTCTTATTCCTCAAGAGAGATTCTCATTGATTGTGAGCTACTCAAGCTAGGAGCTTGAATCCAAGTCACCAACTTCTCCCTAGCCACCTTTTGCTGGTCATCTTAGTGGAGCTAGGGTTTGGTGCTTGCTTCTTCCCCAAAATCCTTCTTGCCCTAAAATCGTAAGTTTTACTCAAGGCATAGGATTTTGTTGGTAAGTGTTTTATATTTCATTTACTTTGATATTAAGTTTTTCTCTCGGTTGTGAGAGAAGTTTGTGATCCCAGTTTGTGGAAGTCACATTTTCATTTGTGTATGATTTGATCTTGTAGAGGTTTTCTACAAGAATTTCATAGTGCAAAATTTGAGTTAGAGGATTCTAATTCAAGTAGCCGGAGGGGATCCGGGTGTTTGGGACGTAGGATCATCGGGAACAAGTCTAGGAGACTTGGGTGGATCCGAACCCGTTACATCGTTTGTTTGCGCTTGTCTTTTATTGTTGTCTATTTTCATTTCCGCATTGTTGGTTGAGTTTGCATAATAATTAGGAATTATACTCTTGATTATTTTAAAGTACTATTCACCCCCCTCTAGTACTTGTGCAGTAGCTATCGGGGCATTACAGTTTTATGTGATAAAAATGCTTTAAACTTTAAATTTTAAATCTTTATATTTATATGTTAAATTTTAGAGTTGCAAGTTGTTTGATTATGTTATAGATAAATTTTAACTTGCAAGCTTTAATTATTTGTCACTAAATGAACCTTTAATTTATGCGGTTAAATTAGTTGGTTTATGTTTTAATGGACATGTTGAATAATGTATTCTTGAACCCTTTAGGTTAGCCATTAACGGATTAAAATTTTATGAGATGAAATTTTAATGATTAGTGACATGTTACGTTTTTTTATAAACAAAACAACATCAAAACCTAATACCAGATTCGGGTAGTCCCTTTTGATTGACAATCATTGCAAAAAATCGTTTAAATGATGATTATCATAAAAGACTATTTTTGAAAAATGTTGTTATTGTCTTATTAAAATCCTAATAAGATTGGGGTAGCATAGTTGAACGTATGAACCTTATAGTTGATAAGGACTCAAAAAAATTGTTCAACCAATCCATAAAATTTCGAATTTTAGGATCCACTAGTTGATAATGATTAACTAGTTTTAATTAAAAGCCATTTAGTTGTTGGACGAACATAGAATTGATGAAACTCCTTCAGTGGATCATGATGTCGGTCAATGTGCTTGGCTAAGTTTGCTGGACCACCCTAGCTAGTCTAGGGGCCGAGTGGTCCTGACTTAGTCAATTCCCTGGCCGCGTCCGCTGGACCGCAAGGAGTCGAATCATGACTATGTAAGTCCATCGACTATACCTAAGTCAAATACGATAATAATATTATTCAAGATAAATCGTAGCCCTCCTTGTTTTAGGAGTTGGCAACTGTAAGACCCGTGTTATGGTTGTTGAGATACACTCAAGCTGTGACATGGCAATCTTATAGAAACCGATTTCTTGATTAACATCTTGACTTGACCCAAACCGTCGTCTCATCCCTATAACGAGCACCGGCGTAAGTCTAACCAAAGATGTAGTCTAAGTCCTGACCCAAACCGACGTGTCGTGCATACACCGAGCGACGGGGCAAGTCAGGCTAGACACGAAAACAAGGGTACGACTAGGCTAGCCATTGTGATCCGGATGAGCACACTTATGATCACAAATGACTAGGGGTAATAACGATAGGGAATCATATCTAATATGATTGACGACAAGTTCGTCTACCGACTGCAGAGTCGGACAACTTGTTGAGACACACTCAAGGTTGTCAGACTCAGGGTAGTCGGATCCCTCTCTCACAAATGTTATTTTATAATAAACTATTTATTATGGCTTTAATAAATTTAGTGGGAGAATATAGTTTTATTAAAAACCATTGAAACTATACAACGAACATATACTGACTAAAGTATCTACAAAATTGCAGAATGGATTCAGGTCTAAGATATACGGTAGAGAAGAACGTGCTCGATGGAACGAACTATAAAGACTGGCTTATGAACATTAAGTTTGTCCTTTCTCTAGCCGAGATTGGATACGTGCTGTTCGAGGATGCTCCAGAGAAGCCCGATGACGATTCGACCTTCGAGGAAAAAGAAGCCTATAAGCTATACCAGAGGGATGCAGAGAAGGCCATGTGCCTTACTCTGGCTTCGATGAATAACGAACTGCAGAGGAAGCATGAATATTTGGATGTTCAAAGTATGCTTCTGAATGCACAAGAGTTATACGGTAAGCGGTCTCGAGCTGCCAAGTTTGAAGCCACAAGCAACCTCTGGGGCACAAAGATGGAGGCAGGGCCCGTACAAGATCATGTCATCAAGATGATCGGGTACGTGGAGGACGCCGCCCAGTTGGATTTTGTCCTGTACAATGAGATGTCTGTGGACATTATCCTTAAGTCTTTAACCCCGGCCTTTAAGCCTTTCATTACTGGTTTCATAATGAAACGGGATCTTCCTGGTCTCCTCAATATGCTTAGGCAGTTTGAGGAGATTGAGAAGAAACCGACTGTATTGGTTGTTGGCTCTGTTTCTTCAGACCAGTCGAAAGGCAAGGGTAAGAAGAGGCAGGTCCCACAACCTGCAAAGGCGAAGAAAGGGAAGAAAAAGACCAAAGGGTCCCCCGTCAAAATCTGAGTGCTTCCATTGCCATAAGATTGGCCATTGGAAGAGGAACTGCAAGATTTATCTTGCAGAAAAGAAGAAGGGGCATACTAATGCCTCTACCTCAGGTACAACAAATTAAATTCAATGAAGCATAATTATTTCCAATCAAATAGTATGAGATACTAAGACATCTGTGTAATGTATACAGGTGGCTGAAATGAAGCGAAGATTGGAAGAAGTTCGGAGGACGGTTGGCATCTGAGCAATCGTTGCTGTTGGGGCCGTGCGAAGACTTCGAGAGACATGAAGAAGGAGCTGATACTCATTTTAGTTGAATAAAATATATCATTCCTTAAAGTTAAAACAATGATTGAGTGTCCAACACTTAAAGTTTATTTGATAAACATATTATGGTTCATCTTTTTTGAATCCGTTGTTTGAATGAATGTCTCGAAAATGTGCTTTCTGTTGAAATTGAGATTTGATTGAGATTGGCTTAAATTTCTTCGATTGTGGCTTTCTGAGTTGGTTGCAAAAATTCTCGAACTATGAAGCAGAGCTTCAGAAAATTTTGGTTGTTTTGGAGCTGACTTAATGTTATAGTCAATCGGTAGTTAAGTGTAAGTTCTAGGAGCGTATAAATTGTGTAAGCACAATTATACACATATTAAGATTAATACTTGTTGAGTATTGGACTTCTCCCTACTTGGTGTTAATGATGAGCAAACATAAATACTTGTGACTAATCCCCTATTTTGCAGTTAATCCATTGCCTAAGCTTATTATGAAGATCAACTAGCAATGGATGACTCACAAACGTAATTGAAGGCAAATGATGTGAATTGGATGATCGTAGATTGATGATTGAAGCTCCGTAAAGACTTCAAGCTCATACGATGGAAAGAAGAGATTATTCGTCAATGTAATTTTTCTTTTATCTCTTCTAGTATGTAGCATAGAAGTAGAACTCTGATGGAGCACTCACACACATCTACTTTCTGTCATAGGACATCTCTAGACCCTTGTCCTTTGATCCCAATTCAATTCTCTTTTTGTTTGTGCTAGGATTGTTCATACCAGCCACTGCTTAACAATTTACAGTCGCCTGTCTCAAAAACAGTCGACTGTGTTTTGTTCTACAGTCGCCTGTTATGCACAGACTATTACAATGTAGTTTTGGGCCTTCTCTGATTATTTCGCATAGGCTACTGCTGAACAATTCACAGGCACCTGTCCTAGTGACAGTCGACTGTGTATTGTAAACCAGTCGCCTGTATCTCCATGCCCAAACTCTGTGTGATCTGATTTCTACGGCCAGTCGACTTATGCTGTATATACAGTTGACTGTCTATTAGATCAGTCGACTGACTATGCTGCAACAGTCGCCTGTCTGTAAATCATTTCTTTGACTCTGCTCTCTGGAAATTTCTCTTGCTTTTGACAGTCATCTGTTCAAGGATTTACAGTCGCCTATTCTGATTTACAGTCGACTGTATTCCTTGCATCAGTCGTCTGTCCTGTATCTTGTGAGATTTCCAGTATTTGTCTAACTTACTCTTCTCTCGGCCAGTCGCCTGTCGAAGAAATTACAGTCGCCTGTTGGTTTAACAGACGACTGTCTTTGCTTCATCAGTCGACTGTCCACGTGGTAAGTTACAGTTATGAATTCTCACCTACCCTTGCTGATTGTGCAACAGTCGACTGTGGATTGTTCAACAGTCGACTGTCACGAGTTCAGATTATATCCGTTGAGATTTTTCTCACGGATTTCGATTAGGGTTTTGCCTAAACTATTTTGTGGATTTGAGAAAGCTATAAATAGAGCTTCTACTGTTTCATTGGAAGGTTACTCATTCATTGCAAAATCCTTCAAGCTTTCATTTCCAAAGATCAAAGCTTTCAAATCCAAAGCCCTAAGTATTTCCAAATCTTGTTCTCTTGCTCTCCAACCTAGAACCAAAGATTCATCTTCTAGGCAATTGGTGCAGTCAAGAGAAAGGGCTTTCTCCTCTCTTCCAAGAGAGTTCTTCAACACACATCACACTTCTCCTTCAAGTTCTACTTCAAGGCATAGGTGATTGTAAGTGTTGCTTTCAGATTTCATAACTTCTTTATTTGAATTGTGCTCTCGGTTGTGAGAGTGGTTTTTGCTTGCTCCCTGGTTGTGGGAGTCAAGGACATCGATTGTATTCGATTGCACTTGTAGGGTTGCTACAAGTGGGTTTTTAAGTAAACCTCAAGTTAGGGTTCTAACTTGAGTATCCGGTGGTATCCGAGTGGTAGGGACGTAGGATTACCGGGAACAAGTCGGGAGTTGACTTGGGTAATCCGAACCCTTGAAACATATCTGTGTTTGCTTGTGTTTCTCTTTGGGTTGTTTTTCTATTCCGCACTATTTGTTGGATTGCATTTTATTTGGTGTAAATTCCTTTTAAATTTGTATAAACACTATTCAACCCCCCTTCTAGTGTTTTCCCCATAGACAGGGTCCTTACAATTGGTATCAGAGCGCAAGGTTTCATCTATGGCATCCAACAACAACAACGTTCATCCGCCGGCTTCGTACAACAATCACGACCGTGATGGAGCGTCCACACTCTTCGAAGGTCAATCTACGGTACGTCCTCCACGTTTCAATGGTACTAATTTTGGTTATTGGAAGTGTAGGATGTAGACATTCCTTAGGAGTGATTCTCTTTGGAGAACTCTCCACAATGAGTACATCAAGCCTGCCGAAGAGGACTTCGAGAAATGGACGACTTCCGAGAAGTCCGCCGAAGTAAACTACGCTAAAGCAATGAACGCTCTTCATTGTGCGTTGGACCCGAATGAGTTCAACAAGATATGCACATGTAAGAGTGCATATCAAATTTGGAACCATCTCATCGTTACCCACGAGGGAACGAATAAGGTAAAGCTTTCAAAGTTATATGTTACCGTGCAAAACTTCGACTTGTTTCACATGCAGGAAAATGAGAGCATTGCGTCGATGTACGAACGCTTTTCCGACATCACAAATGAATTGGAAGCCCTTGGCCAAATCTACACCGAACCTGAAAAGGTAAGGAAGATCATCATGGGGATGACCTCCAAATGGGAAAGACGTGCAATCGCCATTGAGGAGGTCAATGACTTAAAGAACTACACCGTGGTGAATCTCATCGGGACTCTTATGTCTTACGAAGTAAGACGGGATAACCGATTGAAGATTCGAGCCATGATGAATCCCTCGGAGGCCAAGAAGAAAGCTTTGGCGTTCAACGCCAATTCGTCATCCTTCGAAAGTGATGAATCTGAGAACGAGATGGATTTGGGTGAAATGGCCCAAATGGCGAAAAAGTTCCAACGCTTCTTCCGCAAAGGTAAATTTCCCTCCAACAAACGTTTTGAGTCTACTAATGCTACTTCCTCTCTTTGTTATAAGTGTAATAAGCCAGGGCACATCAAGAGGGATTGCCCAATGCTAAACAACAAAGAAAAGTGGAAGGCTCCAAAGTACCACAAGTCCGACAAGAATAAGAGAGACAAGAAGAAAGGACTCGTTGGTACCTTTGATGACTCAAGTGATGACTCATCAAGCAATTCCGATGATGAGAAGGGTTAGAGCGCCCACATGTGCTTCATGGCACTTGAAGACCCACTCTCGGATGAGAGTGATTCCGATACGGATAACCCCGAGGTAACAATGGATGAACTTCGTATAGCTAATGAAGAACTATTTGCTAAATACCAATCTTTAATGCTTAGATACTCTAGCTTAAAGAAATCAAAAGTTAGCAAGTCATCCATTCCATGCATTATCAACAATGACACCATTGTTGATTCCTTAACCCTTGAGAAAGCAAACTTAGCTTCTCAAAATGTCACATTGAGAGATGAGGTGAACTCCCTCAAATCTCAACTAGATCAAACACATCCAATGGATAATAGTGATCTAGTTACACGTCACACACAATTGGGGTTAGAGAATGATTCTCTTAAAACCCAAGTGCACGAGCTCAAAGCACGTGTGTCCACCTTGGATACCAACATTTCTTCTTTAAAGGAGAAATATGAGCTCATGTCCTCCCGTATTGTGAGATTCAATAAGGGACAAGGACAATTGGATGATTTGCTTGCAAACCAATTTCCGGCTACACATCGTGTTGGCCTTGGATTTGTAAAAGCGAATGCATCTAATGCTCGCACCTCTTATAGTGGTGTCACTAAAGATTTTGTGAGGCCTTCCTCCGGTGCATCCACAAGTGGTGTCAAAGACACTATAGGAAGCAATTCTACCAAGAATGTCACCACATCACCTTCTCTTCCTTTTGGCAAGAAACCCACTAAGGGTGGAAACCAAAAGCAAGGCCATGCCTATATGTACACTAATACTCATCCACGTAGGAAACACCCTACTTCACAAGTGGATAATCATGACACATTTTATGCTCCGCACCCACGGACACGTACACAATCACACATGAGAAATACTCATGTACGTGCTCCCACACACCCATATGCTCATACACATCATTCTTTCATGTATGCTAATCCTCCACATGTCATGCATGATCAATATGCTTCATATAATATGCATGTTCCCAAGAATACATATCATCCTAGAATGTACAATGCATATCCTCCACCACATCTCTATGCTAGAAATCATGTTCCTAAGAAGCATGCACCACATAGAAATCCAACACATATGCATGCAACTAGGAATAGGACTCCCAAGATGTACACTATTTGGGGTCCTAAGAACACTAGTCTAAATGTTAGGAAAGCTTATGTTGATTCCTACTTTCATGATGTAATTAGAAATTGTAACTATGTTGGGAAGCGGAAGTCCACTTGGACTTGGCTTCCAAAGGGCTAATCCCCTTGGACCCAACAAACATTGGGTACCATAAGCTTATGGTATATTATATAGGTACCCAAGAGAAAGAAGAAGAGCAATAAATGTCTTATTAGCTCTAAAGGGAAAGGATGGATTCTTGATAGCGGTTGCTCCAAACACATGATGGGAGATCCCTCATTGCTCTCCGAAGTGACTAGCATCAAGGATGGTGCAACGGTCCCTTTTGGAGGTAATCAAAAGGGAACCATCATTGGAGTAGGTATCGTTGATAATCCTTCCAAACCCCTAATTACAAATGTTTATCTTGTTAGTGGTTTATGTCACAATCTCATTTCCATTAGTCAACTTTGTGACAAAGGTTACAAGGTTAACTTTGGAGAAGGATTGTGTACTATTGTTGATTGTGATTCAAATGTTTTATTTTCCGGTAGTAGGCGTAAAAATATTTATTATTTGAGCTTGCCTAAAACCGTAGAACATTGCTTAGTTGCTAACACAAGTGAACAACTATTATGGCATCGCCGTTTTGGTCATGTTCACTTCAAGCACTTATATAAGTTAGCTAAGCATAATCTAGTAAAGGTTTTCCTAAGATTGTTTTTAATAAGAAAAACTTTTGTGATTCATGTCAAAGAGGTAAACTAAGTAAATCTTCATTTAAGCTTAAAGAAGGGATTACTTCTAAGAGGCCCCTAGAACTTCTACATCTAGATTTATTTGGGCCAACTAGAACCGCTTCTTTAGGTAATGCTCATTATGGACTAGTTGTCGTTGACGACTTTTCTAGATTTACTTGGGTTTCATTCTTAACTAATAAGAATGAAGCTCATGAAGAGTTTACCAAATTTGCAAAGAAGATTCAGAATCTTTTAGGATCCACCATTATCACTATTCGTAGTGCTCATGGAGGAGAATTTGAGAATGAATCTTTTACTAAGTTTTGTGATGACTCCGGGATAACTCTTAACTTTTCCTTTCCTCGTGCACCACCACAAAATGGTATTGTAGAAAGAAAGAATAGGACTCTTATTGAGTGTGCTCGCACTATGCTCCATGATAGTCATTTAGAACTACAATTTTGGGCAGAAGCTGTGCACACGGCATGTTATGTGCTCAATAGGATCCTAGTGAGACCCCGAACAAACAAAACTTGTTTTGAGTTGTTTTATGATAAAAAGCCTCAAGTGAAATATTTTCGTGTCTTTGGTTCGAAATGTTTTATAAAGAACACCTTTGGTAATTTAGACAAATTTGAGCCAAGATCCGATGAAGAAATTTTTGTTGGATATTCCACACGTAGCAAAGCCTACCGGATATACAACAAAACTTCTTCAACGATTGAGGAATCACTTCACGTATCTTTTTATGAAGATTTTGATTTTCCTCATGTCGATGATGATAATGTAGATATTCTTTGTGATACCCTTAATAATGTTAAGATTAATGATTCTACTGTTGAGACTAACACTTCTAACGAAGTTGTTGAAGTTGTTCCTAGTGATCCAGGTTTACCCAAAGCTTATCCAACCGTTCGCAACCATCCCCATAACCAAATTATTGGAGATATTGGTGTGGGTGTTCGAACGAGATCAAGAATTGAAGAATTCTCCCATTGCGCTTTCGTCTCTACCATTGAGCCAAAGAACATTCAAGAAGCTTGTGAGCATAGCTCTTGGATAGTGGCAATGGAAGAAGAACTAACGCAATTCGAGAGAAACGAAGTTTGGGAACTTGTACCTCTTCCAAGTGGTCACCAAGTTATTGGGACCAAATGGATATTCAAGAACAAGACGGATGAAAACGAGGTAATCATACGGAATAAAGCAAGGTTAGTAGCTCAAGGCTACCGGCAAGAGGAAGGTATTGATTTCGAAGAATCTTTTGCCCCCGTAGCTAGATTAGAAGCTATTAGGTTGCTTTTATCTTTTGCATCCAATAAGAACTTTAAATTATTTCAAATGAATGTTAAAAGTGCATTTTAAATGGGTTTGTCAATGAAAAAGTCTATGTTTCTCAACCTCCCGGGTTTATTCATGAAAAATTTCCAAACCATGTTTTCAAACTTAAGAAAGCGTTGTATGGATTGAGACAAGCTCCTAGAGCTTGGTATGATCGTCTTAAGACCTTTCTTTTGAATTTAGGTTTTAAAATGGGAGAAGTTGATTCTACACTCTTCATTAAAGATTATGAAAATGACATTCTTTTGATTCAAGTTTATGTAGACGATATTATTTTCGGGTCTACTAACTTTACTCTTTGTCAAGAATTTTCCAAGTCTATGAAGGATGAATTTGAGATGAGCCACATGGGAGAGCTCACCTACTTCCTTGGATTGCAAATTCGACAAATGGAGAATGTCACTTTCATACATCAGGCAAAGTACACAGGGGAGCTTATTAAGCGATTCGGGATGGAATCGTCTTCGAGCAAAAGGACTCCCATGAGTACTACTACTCATCTACACAAGGATGAAAGCGGAAAAGATGTCAACGTTCGTCTATATCGAGGTATGATCGGTAGCTTACTTTACTTAACCGCTAGTAGGCCCGATATCATGTTTTCCGTATGTATTTGTGCTAGATATCAAGCAAGACCTAAGGAGTCACACTTGATTGCGGTTAAACGAATATTTCGTTATCTCAATCAATCCCTAGATTATGGGTTACTTTACCCTAAGTCTAGCACATATGAGTTAATCTCATATAGTGATGCCGACTTTGCCGGATGCAAGTCCGACAGGAAAAGTACTAGTGGCACATGCCATTTCTTAGGAAATTCCTTAGTTTCTTGGTTTTCTAAGAAACAGAATTTGGTGTCATTGTCCACGACTGAAGCGGAATATATTGCCGCGGGTCTTGCATGTGCACAAGTTCTTTGGATGAGACACACTCTTAGTGACTATGTTGTCAATTGTGATACTTGCACTATCATGGTCGATAATCAAAGTGCTATTTGTCTTTCCAAGAATCCGGTACACCACTCCCGTACCAAACACATAGACGTGAGACACCATTTTATAAATGATCATGTAGCTAAGAAGGACATCATCTTAGAGTACATTGAAACCCAAAAACAAATTGCCGATATCTTCACTAAACCTCTTAAAGAAGATTCATTTGTGAGGTTGCGTGGAGAATTGGGAATTATGGGTGAATCTGAAATCTAGAAGCTCAATCTTCTTGTTATAACTCCTTATTGAGCTCATATCTTTTTAATTGTCTTTCTTCATGTGCTTTATTGTTTTATGAGATTAAGAAAGGCAATTGTAACTTATTTGATTTCATGAGTTTTTGAAGTTGATTGGAGTAATTTGTGTTTCAATGGATTTATTGTTTTCATAATGATTTTATGATGTATTTGTGATTAGAGTATAGGTCCTAGGGTGAGTGTTCTTATTCTCTGAAATTCTATCTCACTGTGCTCTTTTGGACCAGGACAGACCACTGTCTTTCCTTCGACAGTCGACTGCCCTACTCTATCTCCTCAGTCTGAGAATTGGTAACTTTTGCACAGCCGACTGATGACTATTTTACAGTCGACTGTTGGTTTAACAGGCGACTGCATTTTAGTTATCAGGCGACTGAACTCTCTGTCAAATTTTTTACAGCGTTCTCTGTTATTTTTTGTGAACTTTACTAATTCTCGGCCAGCCGACTGTTGAGTATATGTCAGTCGACTGTCCAATGGACATGCGACTGCATGTTACTTTCCAGTCGACTGCCCTTCTATCTGAGCTTTAATTTTATCACTTCCTCCAGTCGACTGACTATTGTGCTTCAGTCGACTGTCTTATACTGTGTCGGTTCATGTGATTTGATCCGAGCCGTCGATTCCTTGATCCAACGGCTCAGATTGATTCCCCCAAGTTTATATTCAGTCTACACGACCACTTCCCCTCGTCGACTTTTACTCTCCTCCGTTTCGACCGTTCGTCTTCCCGCTTGATTGATGTACCTAATCCGACGATCTCGCTCCCTTCGTGCGTCTATTTCGAGCTGTCGTTGCTTTCGTTCTGTCACTCGACTAGGTTTGGTCTCTTTCGCCTATCTTGTGATACTTTTGGTTAGGGTTCGTTCGTTTTGTTTCTTGCCCTAGCTCCGTGCTCGGTCATGGCTCTTTTCGATCATTTCTTCCCTAATGTCTCTCTCGATTTTCTCAATGAGCCTGTCACCTCACCGAAGCCTGACCCGACTCCCTCCTCGCCTCAATCTTCTGGAGAACCTCTTCATGTCAGTGTTCCTTCACCGAAGCTTGTTCCTTCGTGCTCGGTCAGTGTTCCCATCCCCTCTTCTCAGCACACTGACATGCCTTCTCGCTCGTCTCAGCCCGTTCCCCGGCTCTGTGATCGTATCACTGTCCTTGAGAATCTCTCCCATTCCATTGATGAGAAGCTCAATCTTTTATTGGAGCTTCAGTACAAATCTCTAATGCATCAGGGTTTTCCCATCCCTACTGAGCTTCAGGCTATGTTTGCTACCTCTGAGGAAACTGCTCCTGCTTGTGTATCTCCTCCTCCTGGCTTCACACCCAAACCATTTGTGGTTCAGACCTCCGATGCCCAGACTCCACTTCATGTTCCTGCTGAATCTTCTGCTGTTCGTGCTTCGTCTTCTAAGAGGAAGACTCCTGCCCTTCCTACTCGTCGCTCTGCTTGGCTTTTGTTTCGATCCTCCGGTCGTCCGTCGGACCCCTCAGTCATTCAGATTGACTGAGGCTGCTGCTGATGCTGATCTGTTCACTCACCTGAAGACAGTGTTTTATTTTGTGTGGTCTGTTTTTGTTTAGGTTGAGTGATTCTGATATATGTTTTGTCTTTGTATGATGGATGATGCTGTCTGCGACTCTTTTATATATGTATGATGATATACTTTGATGTCGTCATGATGATGTATTTTTTGTTTTATCATGATGTATCTTTTTGGGATGGCCATGTAGATGACCATCCGTTGATGTACTCAATTGCTTTATATCTATATATGATGTTGCCGTTCATCTTGTGTCACTATGCTATATTGTATATCTTATCTATGTGATGAAATGATATGTTGTCTCCATGTATGCTTCACTCTCCTTGATGTGCTTTTGAGACAATATATGGATTTGATATTGGTTAATTCATGCTCTTTCTTTGATGTGTTGAATTTGTGAAACTTATTTTTTCTGTCGAATATCTAAAATGTTGATATTGGATCTCAATTCGATTACTCACATGTGTATATGATGAGATTTTATGAGTTTTTGATTCGATATATCTTTATACTCCTTGATTGTTGTTAGTTCGTATTTAGCACTATTATTGTTGTTGTTATTTGCTCCCACCTTTTTGGATAATGCCATAGGGGGAGAGAAATAAACATACAAGATTCATAATGGATGTGCTAAGTATGTTCTAACGCTTGAATCTAAGATTTTCGTTGCCTTAGATTCAGAGGGAGTAAGATTACAATGAATAGGGATTTTATTTCCTAGATTTCTTGAACTGATTTCATTCATATCTCACTCATTTGCTTCAATTGTTATGTAGATGCTCTAATATTTGTTGACTAACTTGATTGGCATCTATGTAGGGGGAGTAAGTTTTCATTATGCACAATTATTTATCTTTTTGTTTATGTTTGTTTGTCATCATCAAAAAGGGGGAGAATGTTGAGTATTGGACTTCTCCCTACTTGGTGTTAATGATGAGCAAACATAAATACTTATGACTAATCCCCTATTTTGCAGTTAATCCATTGCCTAAGCTTATTATGAAGATCAACTAGCAATGGATGACTCACAAACGTAATTGAAGGCAAATGATGTGAATTGGATGATCGTAGATTGATGATTGAAGCTCCGTAAAGACTTCAAGCTCATACGATGGAAAGAAGAGATTATTCGTCAATGTAATTTTTCTTTTATCTCTTCTAGTATGTAGCTTAGAAGTAGAACTCTGATGGAGCACTCACACACATCTACTTTCTGTCATAGGACATCTCTAGACCCTTGTCCTTTGATCCCAATTCAATTCTCTTTTTGTTTGTGCTAGGATTGTTCATACCAGCCGACTGCTTAACAGTTTACAGTCGCCTGTCTCAAAAACAGTCGACTGTGTTTTGTTCTACAGTCGCCTGTTATGCACAGACTATTACAATGTAGTTTTGGGCCTTCTCTGATTATTTCGCACAGGCTACTGCTGAACAATTCACAGGCGCCTGTCCTAGTGACAGTCGATTGTGTATTGTAAACCAGTCGCCTGTATCTCCATGCCCAAACTCTGTGTGATCTGATTTCTACGGCCAGTCGACTTATGCTGTATATACAGTTGACTGTCTATTAGATCAGTCGACTGACTATGCTGCAACAGTCGCCTGTCTGTAAATCATTTCTTTGACTCTGCTCTCTGGAAATTTCTCTTGCTTTTGACAGTCCTCTGTTCAAGGATTTACAGTCGCCTATTCTGATTTACAGTCGACTGTATTCCTTGCATCAGTCGTCTGTCCTGTATCTTGTGAGATTTCCAGTATTTGTCTAACTTACTCTTCTCTCGGCCAGTCGCCTGTCGAAGAAATTATAGTCGCCTGTTGGTTTAACAGACGACTGTCTTTGCTTCATCAGTCGACTGTCCACGTGGTAAGTTACAGTTATGAATTCTCACCTACCCTTGCTGACTGTGCAACAGTCGACTGTGGATTGTTCAACAGTCGACTGTCGCGAGTTTAGATTATATCCGTTGAGATTTTTCTCACAGATTTCGATTGGGGTTTTGCCTAAACTGTTTTGTGGATTTGAGAAAGCTATAAATAGAGCTTCTACTGTTTCATTGGAAGGTTACTCATTCATTGCAAAATCCTTCAAGCTTTCATTTCCAAAGATCAAAGCTTTCAAATCCAAAGCCCTAAGTATTTCCAAATCTTGTTCTCTTGCTCTCCAACCTAGAACCAAAGATTCATTTTCTAGGCAATTGGTGCAGTCAAGAGAAAGGTCTTTCTCCTCTCTTCCAAGAGAGTTCTTCAACACACATCACACTTCTCCTTTAAGTTCTACTTCAAGGCATATGTGATTGTAAGTGTTGCTTTTAGATTTCATAACTTCTTTATTTGAATTGTGCTCTCGGTTGTGAGAGTGGTTTTTGCTTGCTCCCTGGTTGTGGGAGTCAAGGACATCGATTGTATTCGATTGCACTTGTAGGGTTGCTACAAGTGGATTTTTAAGGAAACCTCAAGTTAGGGTTCTAACTTGAGTATCCGGTGGTATCCGGGTGGTAGGGACGTAGGATTACCGGGAACAAGTCGGGAGTTGACTTGGGTAATTCGAACCCTTGAAACATATCTGCGTTTGCTTGTGTTTCTCTTTGGGTTGTTTTTCTATTCCGCACTATTTGTTGGATTGCATTTTATTTGGCGTAAATTCCTTTTAAATTTGCATAAACACTATTCAACCCCCCTTCTAGTGTTTTCCCCATAGACAGGGTCCTTACAATACTTAATATACTACATTTGATTTTTAAAGAGTTAATTTTAAATGTAGTCAAGGGAAAGGTATAGTGTAGGATGTTTGATTGAGTGAGTCTATGTCAAGATTCCTTAAACCGATCTTGATTTGACTCATTCATCAAACCCAACCTGACACTAGTACATTCCATCTAAAGCACATATCAAATGGTTATGTCTTCATATATATAATCTAAATATGATTTAGATATAAAATTGAAGTACTTAACCATGTAATTCTTAAAGTCAATGGGAGCTAGCTCGTATACTTAGTTTCGGTTTCTCGGACTAAGTAAAAAGGATTTCAACTTATTTGAATCATCTATGTAGAACATTGAATAAAAATCGTTTTGATTTAATCGACTATATAGAGACTTAGGGTGTCATGCATGTACTTGACATGTTGACACAGAAAATTGGAATGAGCTGAGACTGACTTATAAAAATGTTAGACCCTACATCTAGATTGTATAAGCTAATTGTTAGCAATACAAAGAAAGGAAAAATAGATCCAAATCATTTTTCAAAGGATCAACCCTGTGTGATCAAGAGATGTATTAATTAATAATCCATTAAAATACATTATAGATACTCGTTAGTAAATCCACTCTTAGGTTTGTCATATAAATGTCAAAGTGACTGATATGCTATAACGGTATGAGATACCGAGATAAATAGCCTAAGTGCAAGTGGGAGATGTAGGAGGATATATGCCCATAAGGCAATTTATCCTAAGTGTACGTCTTGTTCATATAACAAATGGTGTCCATTATTCTAAGTATGAAATCGAGTATATTATATACTTAGATAATGTCCATAGACTTATAGTTAGGTCCTTACGTATCCAGATAAGATCTCGATTATGAGAAGTAAGCGACCGAATAGAAACGTAAGTCTTAAACGGTTCGTGCTCATAGATGTGTCGAGAACTGGATATCGACACATCGGATATACCACTGTGTCTCAGTCTTACCTTAGGGTAATGATGATCTCATAGTCATTCGACTTGGTGAAGTCGGAGACGAGACACAGGTGCTCATTGGAGAACGAGTTCACTGAACGACCAACTTAGAGTTATTAAATGGTTAAACTTTAACTAAACTGTCTATAATAACTCTAGGGTGATGATAGGTAAGCTGGTCCTTAAGACCTGAAGTCATCTATACGAACCTATGAGTGAACAGTGTAGCTTAGACCTATGATCTAGCTTCGAGGCTAGGCCTGCTGAAAGATCTTAGGTTGGGTTGCACCCGAAGCTCTCGAGGCGAGTAGATGACTAAGATGGGATTCATCACTTCCATTAAAGGGAAGTTAGTGTCACATGCTCAGTACGGTCTTTGTGTTAATCCTCGACTGGGGTACGTTGTAACAAGTACAACGTAATTACAACTGGGACCGCCGTATACTGACCTATGTTGTTTAATAGGGTTCACAGTAAACCATACCCTAGGCCAACAGGGACACAGTCTTGACGAAGGGACTATAGCTAACGGCATTCATTACTGACACAACTAAAGTAAACCCAACGATGCTTTTGTCAATGGGTCGATCACGTTATGATGATTCTGAAACCGGGACGACAACTACTGCTCGTGGTGACCGTCGTCTAGGGGTTTCGAGCCTCAACCTGTAGTAAGGTCAGGCTGCAGGGTCTCACACCGAGTAGCGTTCGTGTCTTAGTAATAGGAAGATTAATTCAGAGAGATTCATTTGATGATATTGGATAGTTGATATTCACAAAGCTAGTTGTGAAAATAAGTCGTAAATGCAATAGGGACAATGTTGCATTTGATGCAAACAAAGATTAAACGTGTCGTAAATAGGTTACACCAATATTTGTAGGAACAAATACATTGGAAAGGGTTACCTGGATGACGGGATCGTCCCGGTCTAAACACAGGATTAAACAGCGTCCAAATCGGAGCTCAAACGAGCCCAGAAACGCGAATACAGTCCAAGGCAAAGTGGGTTAGACCCACTAGGCTAACAAGCCCATCCGCAAGGGCAAACGGCGCGGCCTGCTGCAGTAGCGGGCGCGGCCCACTGCAGCAGCGGGCGCACGCCCGCTGCCCGGCAGGTGTGCGGCCGCCCTCCCTACCTTGGGCGGGCGCGCCCGCAACTTAAGTCATTTTAGGGGTTTTTGAAACCCCAAATGACGGCTACGAAGATTGATTTTTTGCCCATCTTTGGGCAATTGTTTGAGGGGTCAAACGAAGTCAAAATTCGTCGCTGTTGGTTCCTACGCGTTCACCATTCGAAGCCCTTTGAATTGATAGCTTGTTTGGTGTCTAAAGTTTAATGAATGAAGAGAATTAATTCGTTGAAGTTGGCTTTTATGAAAAGCTTACTAAACTTCAATTAATCTAAATTAGCTTAAATAAATTCCCTTCAATTTTACAATAGTCCCACATTGCTCACAACGAAATTCGGAGTGCCGACTCCCTATATAAATAAGGGTGCACTCTCTTTGTTGAAAGATGCACCAAGTCCTCGATCGAGTAGCTCCGGATATTTGAGCTAGCTCGATCTACGACTAAACTATTCTCTCTCTCTTCTTCCTATTCTCTGGACTAGTCCTAGCAAGACTATGAAGGGGGTTTGGATTCGGATCCAGACGTCTAAAACGTGGGTCTATTCAAGTGAAACTTTCTACCGCGTGCGATCGGCTTGGAGGCGGGAGTCGGCTTGGGCAGATCGGTTCGAGGGTACGAGACGGCTCGGGTGGATCGAGTCAAGGCGGTTCGGCTACGAGGAGCATCAGAAGACGGTGCGGTACATCTTGCCCGCCCCAGGGTCAAGATTCTGGGTATGTGGTTAAGCAATTTTATTGTAGATTTAATTTTGTCGCTGTAGAATAGATCACTCTTGGGGTGGTCAGATCTACCCCAAGTTGGCATAGACCGGGCTAGGTTCTGTCTCCCTCAAAGCCTAGCTAAATTGTTTGCTAGCCTTAGTTTTTTTGTTGTTTTTTCCGCTGCGCTTTTATGCCCACGTGGTCCGTCCGACTTAGGACGGACACAGATCCGAGCTCTGAGGGTCCGCCATAAACCCCTACATGTTAGTGTGTGAATATATGTACCTAGATGTTTATGTGAAAGACATATGTGTATGTACATATAATGATGCATATAGTGATGTGAATGTGCTACTAGATAAATAGTAGGATGTATCCGTGATATGTATGTGGTGCGGATGTGTAGGGTTGACAGTGAAGCATATAGTATATATGAGGGTAGTGTAGATACGTATTCTTGTTTGTACTTCATGGGTAGTAAGACGATTATACCTAGTTGACCTTTGGTAGGGATCACACCCTAGAAAGTCCGAGGACGGACTTTATTTTAAGGTGGGTAGGATGTCATGCCTTATTTTGCACTATACGGGTATTCTACTGAACACGTGTGGTATTTCTACCTACGGTGCATACGTAGGCATGAAATAAATGTAGATATCGATGCATGTGATGTAGTGCAAGGGGATTAGGCCGTAATACGTTGCTAAGGGAAGAGAATGCGAATTGTGAATGCGGGAGAAGTGCAAAAGACGTCGTGGTGCAAAACAACAGGAATGTTTGGACGAGTGTGTGTGGTGCATGTATGCATGGGTAGGCATGCATGGGTATGTGTAGAGAAGCCATGCAAGTGTGAAAGGGGTTAGGGGTCAATGGCAACCCACATAAATTTTTAGAAAGGCTAGGGGCAAAACGGTCAATTGGACTAAATTTGCTGTGCGTACATACTTAAGTTGTCGGTGCATAAAGTAATGGCAATCTTGTAAATACTTGGAAGATGGGGGCGTATGTTGGTCATTTTTCTCATGGAATATTCCCTTGGAGTATTCCATTCTTGGAAGAGAAGAAAGGAATAAGAAAAGAGAAGAAAGAAAGAGAGAAACCTAGATCTCTCTCTCTCTCTTTCTCTCATTTTTTTCATCTCCTTTTCTCATTTCCTCTCTCTCCCATGATATGGACGGCCACCCTATCCTCTTTTCCCCCTCCTTCATCAAATAAAAATCCTAATTTCCATTTCCTAATGGAAGGAATTCAAGTTTGCTTCAAGGAGAAAGAAGATGGAGTGAAGAGAAAGAGAAGGAGAGAAGAAATCAAGCTTTGAGGTAGGAATCTCTTGGAGCTGGAATTCCATTCAATTAATTTTTGCTATTCTGTGTTTATATCCAATATGTGATGAGGATAGTCAATTTGTACATGATATGGCTCAATTTCACAATTTCCCTTTGATATTCTTAGCAAAGTCATCTCCTTTTGAAATTCAGAAATCTTGATGTCTGATTTTGCCTTGATTGTGGTTACTGTAGATCGAATTAGGGTTCGAAAAAAATATGAGCTTGTAGATCTTGAAGTTCTATCCCAAAATCATATAAATTTTGACATAGTTTCAATTCAGAAATTAGGAGAAATAAATCCAACTTTACAACATGTCTGTTTAATTTTACAGTGTTGATACAGTTTAGTAAAATTGGCCTAGACACCAGCACACACAAGGAAATTTGTGTTCTTGGTCTTGTTGGAAAGTTAACAAGTTTTTCTAAAAATTCATCAGGTGCTTATATGTCGAATTTCTGGCTCCAACATTCCCAAAATTGGCTTTCAATACAGACTCTGAAATCTGTCTGAAAAACAGAATTGACACACTTCACCAAATAATTCACCATAAATCAAATACTTAATATTTTTGCATGAAATTTTATTTTTGAATCCAGAACTAATATATCTATAACTTTCATTTGGAACAATTTGCCAAATTCGCAATGAAAACTGGTGTTATATGGCCATGTATTGTCACTTCCTGCAAATTTCAGCAAGCTGAATTCATTAAGTGCTATTCATATTCATTAATTGTGGTTAATTAGCCATCATTATCCTTGCTTAATATGGTTGTATGGTGAAACGAATGTTCATTCCCTTGGTATATGTAAATGTTATTATGTTGCTTTGATATGAATAAGCCTGTCACGTGTTCGATGAAATGCCCCAATGAAGGCAACATTCGATAATTTGAGAAATATGTATGTGTTAGTGTTGGCCTTGAGCCACATTGATAATTGGTGAAGTTAGAGGCTTGAATGGCATGTATATATTGTAATTGTGAATGAATGATGCGTAGTGATAAAGGGCATGTCACGTAAGTGCATGACCCTGTGTTTAATGATGGACAGCTGAGGTTACCCATGCCATCATGACGCCTAACGTGTCACTTATGATGTTAACTTATAAAATTGAATAAATCTCAGTCCTCTCTAATGAGGGTGAGTTAAAAAAGCCCGGGTTTTAGGTGGGATTTGAGTAAATTGTGGATATGATGCCTGGACTGCGAAGTTGGGAGATGATTATGTGATGTGTAGAGTTTATACCCACTCGCCTTTACCGGGAGTGGAGGGGATTTTTATACCCACTCGCCTTACCGGGAGTGGAGGGGAAGAGGGCATACGGAGGTTGTGATATGAGCCTCACTCCTGCCAGGGACGGGGGATCAGAGAGGCCCGGCGTACAGTACCCGTGTCCACTGCGTCGAGTGCTATATTCACTCCAAATTTGGGGTGAAGTCCAGGGGCTGGTATCACACAGTTTACCCAAGTTCCAAGTAACTCAATTATGAAATAATGAAATAAGAATTGTGCTTTACTTCTACTGCTGGCAGCACTTCCCCTTCCCTTTGCCTATTTCTTGGTGATTCTGTGTCATGCCCCAGGCACTTGCACTTATCTTATTAAATACTGGTTACTTGAACACTTGTGTTGTTATTATTATTATCCGTGCTAACCCTTTCTTGCAGTAACTCGACATTGGACCGCAGGTATGATTCCCTTGTTTAGCTATTTAACTTTCATTATATCACTTAGTTACATGCGTTATTTCTCTTGGCTTGCCTTGTGTATTGATAACCTTAGAATGGCGTTCCAAATCCAAGTTAGTTCCTACTGGGGCACACATTGATGTGCTCCTCCTTATTTTTCAGGTAGCAGGGGTATCATTGTTGGAGGTGACTTGGAGTTGGGTTCAGGGGTAACATTTGGTGTGAGCTGTAGTTGTGGTTTGGTATGGTTGTCTTGGGAGGTGGAGAATGACAGTGTATATGTATTTTGGTACCTGGATGATGTATATAAATGAAAGTTGTTATATATATGTGATATGTTGTTGTTGTTCTTTGTTATTTATGAGTTGTTTGATATTATAGTGGAGCTTCACTTGTATTATCCCAGCACGTGCGCAGTGGCCTGCTTATTCAGTTTCTCCTTTCTCTCTCTTTTCCTCACTCTTCAGAATACTTGGGAAAAAATTTTTAAATGCAGGGTATTCTGGGAAACGGGGCGTGACAGGTCTTAAATTTATCCTTAACAAGAACAAACTCATTGGACCCTATTATAAATACTGCTTGAGAAATAACTAGTATACATTCTTCGCCCAGGTCCTAACAAGTGGGCGTGGGCACCTGGGTCTATATTCAAGTTTAAAGAGGTCTGGGAAGGTACCAGGCGACAAGGTACTATCTTTCCCTACTATAAATTAATATGGGATAAGAACTATACCCCTAAGATGGCATTAACCCTCATGCGAGCCTTTCATGGGAAATTACTCACTATGGATCTCCTCATTAACTGGGGGATTGACTCTTCCCCCCAATGTGTTCTTTGTGATGACGGAGCGGCTGAGAGCATTGAGCACCTTTATTTTGAATGCCCATACTCATGCTATATTCTGCGCATATGTCTTCTCAAACTAGGGGTGGTAAGCCATATTGAACCAGTGCTTTCCGAAGTGGGGGACTATTTCATTGTCCATTACGCCAGAAAGGACACAATGAGTATGCTGGCCAAAACCGTTCTCTCTGCAACGGTTTGGCATATATGGAGAGAAAGGAACAGAAGGATGTTTAAAGATTCTAAAAGGCCCAAGGCATTACTCTTTGAAGATATAGCAGCTGACATCAGGATTGCACTTAGAGATCAAGACATTTATGCTCCAGATGCGGCTGAGGCCATGTCAAACTGGGAGTTCAGAGATGAGGGATATAGAAACTCAAATTGTACTTATTTTTGGTATAGGGAGTGGGATTGGCTGGTAGAGAGTGACGGTGCTTGTGCCATATCCGTTCTCCAACTATTCTTCCCCCATAAGATACCACATTTGTATGTTTTGTATATTTCTTCCACATTAATAAAGATTCACACTAACTTTTCAAAAATAAAAACTAGTATACATCCTAAATACAACCCTACCAAACACACCAACTGAGAAGTCTAGTGATATAGAGATAAAACTCTATAAGACCTTGACTCAAGACTTTCCCATTACCAAGTGCATCGTGTCGACCTCCATAAGTAATAAGTTACAAAAGAGGCATGCGAATATGGATAGTTAGGCAATATTTTTCTATATAAGGAATCTATATGAAGAATAATCTCGAATCATAAGCTTCAATACTTCGAGAAAGTTGTTCCAACTGAGATTGTCAATTAGAACCAAGTCCAAGACCATGTCCTCGAGACGATTAAATGTATTGATGAATTGGAATAGTTAGGGGTTGTATTAGATAATGAATTATATATAGATATAATTCTTGAGTCAATTCATATTGAACTTTAACATGAACAAGCTGGAATGTACACTTCCAAAGCTCCTCCATATGTTGAAGCATGTAGATAGTTTCTTTTTGAAGGAAAAGACATTAGTTATGCTTATTATCTCTTCTTCTCATCCCACTTCTATTTACAAGGGAAAGAAGAATATTATTAAGCATAATGGTGGTGTCAAGAAGGTGAAAGTGAAAAAAGATGAGATTGCAAAAGGTGGATACTTCTTTTGTCATAAGTTTAGGTATTGGTAGAGGAATTGCAAGGATTAATTGGAATCCTCAAAGAAGAATGGAAATGGTGATGCCTTATTTTTAGATGTGTATGTCATTCAAAGTATGCTCTCTATTTATCCCACTACTTATGTATTGGATACCGGATCAGGTTTTCACATCCATAATTATCTACAAGGTCTAAGAAAAAGTAGGAGACTCGGATATGTTGAGATTGTCGGGATATCCTTCTAATACCTGAGGAAGATGGAAAGTAGACACTAGAGGATGGTGATTAGTGTACAGAAATCCCTCTAATAAATCTACCTAAGTTAGCAAATGATGTTACTCAAATCTAACTTAATCAATGAAAACAATGCTTGTTAAATGAGTATTCAGTAGAATAATAATCACAAGCAAAATATAATCACATCATAGAAAATTGAATCAAATGCAAACATGAGCATACCATGGTTCAAATACCCAAGTCCCACTTGGCCACGGTATCATACTACAGCCACCCAAGTCCCACTCGGCTTAATTTCCCGAATAGTATAAATGCCTATTTCCAAGATGTCTTGCATACAAAATTTCTTCTCAAGAAATAAAATATAACCCCGCAGCACTTTGAGGATTTCTTACTTACTCTTTTGAATGAAACTTGCATTTTTTCTATAGCCTTGCTTTGAAGCTTGTTTAGTGTGTGATGGCCATAACCTAGATCTCCAAAGATGAAGAAATTAACGTAGGATCTGTGAAACACTAAGTAACACACTAGATAGGGGATGAATAGTGTAGTGACAATTAAAAATACTAATTAAAATAAATTAGACAATGCGGAATATTAATTGCAACACAACAATCACCAAGAGAAATTGCAAACACAAACACAGAATATATCCTGGTTTGGATCTCTACAACAGCGATCCTACTCCAATCCCACCATCGTAAACCCAAGCTGTGGATTTCCACTAATGCTTCCTAAACTGGGTCACCAATTCAATCAAGAGTACAATCCCTAAACCGAGATACCGAGGAGTAAACCCTCCAAGGTTACAAAGGAGTAAACCCTCAAAGGAATAGAGTAAACCCTCCATAATGCTCTCACAACCTGAGAGCTAGGTTAAAATGAAATTTTAAATAACAATAGCACACTTACATATAACATGAATAGATTTACTTATGTGAAGAATGAAGGCATGCAATGTGAAAAACCAAAGTGCTGAAGTTGTAGCTTGGGTGCACTTGGAAGAATCTCTCTTGATGCAAGGATCAACTCATAACACTTTGCTAAGTGAAATAAAGAATGAGAGAAAGAAAATGATCTTGGATTTGGCTCTAAAAATGAGTTCTATATCAATAGCATTCGTGCCAAAAATGCAGTTCAATGTGTCTTAAATAAGCCCTCGAAACCACACGGGAAACAAGAAAACAAACCTACAAAACCGCAGTCCAACGGCTATAAACGGGCAGATTTGCTGAGTCATCAGACATCTGGTGAAGTGTTCCCATATGGCTGATCAAATGTTTAGATGTCAGGGAACATAACATCAGATGGCTGACAGAAGAGATGGTCTAAAGAAAAATGGTGACCAATCTCCCAGTAACTAGACGGCTGATGAAGGATTATCAGATGGCTGTAACACTGTTTAGAGATCCGATCATCCTACATCAGACGGCTGAATAATTGTGGTAAAAAACATATAGCTCGCAAAAAGTAACACCCATTGAACATACGTTTGATCCACTATTCATAGGTCTAACCAAAGAGCTTCAGATGGCTAACACATAGCTGTATCTGATGAAGTACAATTAGATATACTAGGCATCTGGTGACTCTATTTCAAACGTCTGATCTTGGTCCAAAGACACAATAAAGATTGTTTTGGCCCAGAACTCAAATGGGATGGGTTCTAGACTAATTTTATGATACCCTAAGATGGAAATGATGCATATGCGTGTGTGTGTATATCTATTCAAGGCTTCAAAAATATTCCATACAGAAAAGAAAAATACATGAAGAATAAATATAAATTACACTTGAATATTACAATCTTCATGCAATGCCTTTGCTCCATAGCCTTGAATCCATCATCTCATCACCTAATGCTTTGTATCCACATCAATAATCTGAGACTAAAATATGTAGATTTATTAGCAACTACATAATGTGGTGATCATCATCAAAACACTAGTGTGCTTAATAGTCAATATCTAACAGTTAAAGCATTTGGTGATCAAGAAAACTTTGGCTAAAGAAATCAAAAACTTTAGAGCATTGGCCAAAGAAAGAGAGTTTTAGGGCTTTTGAAAATAACTTAGAGAATGCTTTTATAGAGTTGATTTTTTTCTCATTACTATGCTTATAAAGTCCCCAGAAACTCAACTTAAATCGTTGAAATTCGCTCCCCAAAATGCCATTTAAACGGCTTTATCGACATCGTCACGAAAATTATGGAACTGTGTTTTCTGAGATTATGGGTAGCTGACTCCTCATATAACAGTAATCGACTCTCCATATAATGGTGGTCAACTACTTTTGGGGACAGAGCATACCAACTCTAAAGTTGTCAACTCCTATAGTGGGAATAGTGGACTTTTGAGCTGATAAATGGAAATATGCTTTAAAACTTGGGAAAACATTTTCAAACCATTTTCAAAAAAATTAAATCATTTTATGTATGATCTGAAGTGAGAGAGAGCTTCTAATAAGGCTTTAACAAGCTAAGGAAAAATAAAGAAAAATACATCAATAATATTATTGCATTGAAGTCTAAAGTGATGCATTCTTCATTCTTCATGCTCATTTCTAGCTCTATTTGATCCATGGCCTTGTTTGCTCATCACATAACCCCTTGAGCCCACTATTTTGATTCCTTAAGCTCATACACTCGAAGATGTTCAATACACTAATTTTTTATCATCAAAACCACGTGGGATGAGACTCAATGTCTCTATAGATATGACTCCACAAATGGAAACAAGATCACGTGTTACTACCGTCATCATAGCTGTTTTCAGATTTCATATGGTAATGTTTTGATTTTATACAAGTGTTTTTATGTACCAAATATGATATGTAACATTGTATTTATTTCTTTATTAGATAAAGAAGGAGAAAAATTTATTTTGAAGGACAATGTTATGTACATCTTCAATAAAAATATATTGAATGGTCATGGTACATTGAATAATGGCGTTTATATTTTGAATGCAAGTACCGTACTTAATATTCAAAGTTTGAATAAAATTTAGACTCCAAGTACAAATGAAACCTACTTGTGTCTTTATATACTAGGTCATCTTGGTGAGGAAAATACTTTGTAAGTCACATAAAAAGGATTCTTGGATCCTTTATATTTTGAATCATATGCAACTTGCAATTTTTATCGCAAAGGTAAAATGGTTAAAACGTCCTTTATAGGACAAGGAGAAAGTGTTAGTGAACTCTAAGGACTCATACATACTGATGTATATGGTGCGATATCTTCACAAGTAAGAGGTGGATACTCCTACTTCATCACTTTTACCGTTGACTTCATAAGGTTTTGATATGTGTTCTTTATGAAACATAAGTCTAAGGCTTTTGAGAAATTCATGAAGTATAAGAATGAAATAGAGAACTAGACAGGAAAAAATTAAAATTCTTCGATCGAATTAAGGAGGGTAGTACTTAAGTCTGGAATTCCTTACTTATCTAAAAGAGAATGGTATTCTCTCTCAGGTTGCCATTCCTTACACACCATAGTATAATGGTGTGTCAGAGAGAAAGAATCACACTCTATTAGATATGATGCGACTGTTAGGATCTTGAACACTAAGCAACACACTAGGGGGTGAATAGTGTAGCGACAATTAAAAATTGTAATTAAAATTAATTAAGCAAAGACGGAAATATAATTGCAACACAAACAATAAACACACAATGGCTATGCCTGCTCCAGTTCCACCCTCGTAAACTCAAGTTGTGAAGGGTTTTGGGCAGGCAACCATAGGCCTTTTCCCCATCATTTAGCCCTAGGCTTAGCAGACATGGGAAAGCAGCGGAAGAAGAAAAACCTTAAAATCGCATTTTATGGAAAGCTTATGGAAAATTAAAACCCTAGTAGGATCTATACTGTCTAAGGAGAAGGACGAACCAATCTCACCTAGGCAGATCTGAAATATTTTTTGCAAATATAAAAACATAGCTTCTGTTTTTGCCGTCGCAAAAACAATCTCCGTAGGACGAC
The DNA here is from genome assembly GCA_030789695.1 of Scilla litardierei. Lineage (NCBI taxonomy): Eukaryota > Viridiplantae > Streptophyta > Magnoliopsida > Asparagales > Asparagaceae > Scilla > Scilla litardierei. Next base: position 474,583,800 of record CM061142.1, read on the forward strand.
GTCCCAAAGCGATCCAACGCCTTGTTAGGAGGCGACCACTTGTTCCCGAAAGTTTCACCTTAACTAAGTCATTGTCCCAAGCTTTGGATCAAATCCGAACTCCCCTCAAGTTTTGCTAGAACCTGAAAGGGAATAAAGAGGAAAAGAGGAAAAATATTTGGTCGCCTTTTAATTAAAGTTTGCTCAAATAATTTAAGTAGAGCTCCTTTGATTAAGGCTTAGTGTGTGTTTAGGTGAAAGAGGAGCTCCCTATTTATAAGGGGAGCTGGGCCTTCAGAGGAGAATCACATCCGACGTAGTACAAAGAATTCACATTGGTACAAAGTATCGCATCCGCCCTTTCGAGGACTAAACTTTGAGCAATTAATTCTTCCTATCTGTTAAGTCTAATAATCAAAATGATATATCATTTCGAAGAGCATTAAACGTAGATTGCATAGAAATAAACGGTGCTCAACTCCAAGGTCATTTGGCCCCTCAAATGGATGCCTCAAAATTCATCCAAAAACTGCCAGAAACAGTGCATTTTCGCATTTGCATCAATCTGGACCGCGAGGTGTAATGCCCCGCTCCTCAGGATACACAGGAAGTATGAATCCGTCCCAAGTATTCCTAGAGCAACGTGTGTTACGAGAAAAGAGAGAGAAAGGAAGAGTACAACAGAAATTGCAGGTCAATGCTCCCGTGCTGGGAAGTGCAAGTAAAACTCCATCACAGAAACAACACATAGAATTAAACAAAAGTACAAGTCCAAATTTCTTTTATTATTTATACAAAAGTACATCTTTATTTACATCATCTCTCTACTAAGTACAAAAGTGGAAAACAGAAAGGAAATCCCAGAAAACCCACAAAAGAACAAAAGGTCTACACCCGGTACAACTCACTATCTAAACTACCCCTGTAACCAACTGAAAAGGTCCCCCTACGGAAGATCCCCTCTTTGAGTAATCTCCTGGTCAAGCTCATCACTGTCTGCCTGCTTCTAAACCTAGAAAGAGTAAATGTGGCACATCAACGCGTGACCCAGTAGAATACCTAACTAAACTAGGTAGGACCCAGTTTTAGAACAGGACTACCTATCTAAGAAGGGTGGTATACAAAAGTAAGGGTCCATAAAACATGTATAAGTAATCATATCATAACATGTGGTTGCTGAAAGTAATAGAGGGGTAACATATCGTGACAAGTAAGAGCTGAAAATAAAACTGTAAAACGTAAATTAACACGAGACATCAGCAATTATGAAATGAATACAGTTGCATTAATTTAACAGTTTACATGATTGGGATCCGTGTAAATTGTAGGACACTTAAGAAGCTGGACTTCACCTAGGTTGGGTGAAAAGAGGTACCTCAACCAGCGACACAAGCACTGGAGAGGACTCTTGTAACTCTTTCTATCAAGAGTGAGAAATCTCGATTTTGTGCGAAAAACGGAGAAAACCATCATTACCGCCACGGTGCATCACGAGTACACCATCAGCCTCATCAACCCTATCTACTCCTTTTGCCAGCTGCCGGGAGTGTGGGTGAGAATCATTATATGTGTCCACTCCTTAAGGCCTACTTTTTACACGTGTTCCCCCAAAAAACCACATCTAGAGCTTCACCTATTTTTGAATGGACTGAAGACTCCATATTCTTTATCCCATCTCACTCTTGTTTTATCATTTCATATAGGGTGGCAAACGGGTCGGATCAGGTCGGGTTCGGGTCGAGTCAAATTTGACCCGACCCGGATATGGGTAAACCCTAACCTGATCCGGATTGAAGTCGGGTCAGGTTCGGGTGATCCGAAAAAAATACCCGAGTCAGGTTCGGGTTCACTCGTCGGGTTAAGATTTGAATTACACGCAACTACTCTTTTTTCGATATCTGGCTATTTATTAAGAGCCATCGTCAATTTATTAAGTGTTGCGTAATTGCCAGTAGCTCATCACTTAAACCTTACTGATGACAGCGGAAAAGTATAATTAACTTTACCATTTTATTAACGAAAGTAATAAAAGTAACGAAAAAGTTGTATGTAAAGCGAATTGAATCCAAGACCTCTTAAAAAATAGGATAACAATTTCGCGTAAGCACAACTCACCTTGCAATTGTGTGTTGTAGTTATTATTTAAATTTATATATATACATAGAAAGTAAACCGGGTTGAATTTGGGTCATCCGGGTTGACGGTCAAACCCATACACGATCCCGATTTTATCCGGGTCAGGTCGGATCAACCAGGATCATACTTGACCCGGATTGGCCCATACCCATACCCGGTTAAGGAGGCCGGGTTTGGGTCGGGTTGGATCGGGTCGGGCTCATTTTGCCACCCCTAATTTCAAATACTTCTCTACTTTAATGGTTTTCACATCACACATGGATATCCTTTCATATCCATTCATTATCATCATTTACTTTTGCCTTGGTGGTCTCAATACCATAGGTCACATTTTTTCATTACCATGACTTACTGCCATTTCCAGATTATATGGAAACTTTCATAACAAAAATATACTTGCAACATGAACAACAACATATGATTTCTCTTTCACAATTCAACATGGATCATTGCATGATAATCAAGTGATTCATCATTTCAACATGGATTCTTAATCAAGTAAACTAAATCCTAGATTATCATATGATTGACATCCAAAATATGGTAATTGTATGATAAAATAGCACCAAAGATAATAATTCAAGTTGATGTCAGAATTGGGGGTCAACATGGCCACACGTCCATGTGGTGTTTTCACATGGTCGTGTGGCAGAATCCACATGGCCGTGTGGTCTGGGGGTGGCTAAAGGGCAGCAGGAAGGGCATATGGCCGTATGATTATAGCTACACGGTCGTGTGGTGCTGATAGATTGAAACTAATCAACACGACCACACGGTCGTATCACCAAATAACACAACCGGGGACGTGGGGTTGGTTGCGAAGTCGCTTGCATCTAAGTCGATGCCTACGGGAAAAGGAACATCGATACGACCGTGTCGTCAAGTCGACATGACCGTTTCGTGTCTAAAATTCAGGCCAGCATCTAAGTCGACGCGGCTGGAGTTTAAAGAATGACACGACCGTGTCGTGGCTCGACATGTCCGTGTGGGCTAATTTCTTACACACAGTCGTTTGACGACCGTGTGCTTCTCCTAATAGCTAAACGACCACCACACTGCCTTCATTTGGCCATGTGGTCTAGACTTAACCTCCACATGATCGTGTGATATCTCGACACGGCTGTGTGGTTTCATCAGCTGTCGAATTTGACAACGACAAAGACTTTAAAACTTACACGATTCTAAATGAATTCTAACGAGATAGTTAGAACCCTACATCCACAAGTCCTCCTACAAGTTTTGGGGCCCTTCTTCTCGTTGTAGACCTTCTAAAAGCTTGGTCCCTTCTCTTCTCCAATGAATCAAAGAGCCAGGGTTTGAAGAAAAAATGGCAACAATGAGGTTGTGCGTGAGAGGGAGAGGACTAAGTGATTTATTTCTTCCTTATTTCCTATTTTTCTTTATTTTTTCTATGATTTTCTCCCAAAATTTTCCCTTCTTAAATCTTCCCTTAATCCACCTCACCTTCCCCAAAACCCTCTCTCCATGCCACCTAATGAAGGGTTAGGTGAGATTCAACATAATAAAGCCACATCGTAAGGAGGAGGTGGCTTGCTAAAACAAATTTGGGATTTAGATTTCTAATAATTAAAATATATACCCATTAATACATCATACATACCAATTGAAAGTATTTCATGCCATATATTCCATTTAATTAATTCAAATTGTTGGATCTGGATCCTAGCCTAGAGGGGGTGAATAGGATTATAAAAATATTCTCATGCAACCCAATAGAAATCACACGCAGTTAAAATCAAAAGCAGTGTAAATAAGAGACAATCACAGAGTACACACAGATTTACCCTGGTTCGGTCGCATCAACGACCTACGTCCAGCCCCAAGCAAATACTAGTATAAATATGTTCCTTCTGTACATCTACAATAGGGTCCTAGCTCCAACTCCCCACCTAGACTGTACCACACTTAACAAAGTGCAGAACTCTATCAACCTGGTAAATGGGTATCTTGACTGCGACAACATGTCAAGACCCTCTTGTATAGCCCCAACCAGACAAGTCTCAAAAGTCACAAATATTGGTAAAGATTCCCCTACAGAGAACGTTACACTAAGACACAAATATAAAGAGTAAAGGGTTTAGAAATGCTCAGTTCGTATCCGTGTAGTCATCTTTGTCAATCGGCATGTCGTCAGCACCAATCTGATGCAAACGGTGTCTCAATCTGACTCCTCGATTGACGTCTTGGACGTGGGTGCCTACGTCAATCGGCATGTCGTCAGCACCAATCGAAGTCGCCGCATCACCAATGACGTCTTGGACGGTGGCGCTTCACGACGTGCGATGCTCGACTTCGCCGTCTCCGACTTTGGCAACTCGACGGCGGGCTTCTTCGACGGTAAGACTTCATTGGTGATGCGGCAGTATTTCGATCTCTATGGCGACGACGACGACTTCTTCGAGCACGGCGACTTCGATGGTGGCTTCTCAGATGGTACTCGACGTCGACGGCGGCTTCATGATCTTCTCCGATTGCTCCCCTTCAACAGCGAGCAGATAACGGCGGCGGGCATTCGTGTAGTGGTGTGACGCTCTTCACGACAACTCAAGGAGATGCGGTCAGCAGCACTACTCTCGACTCGTTCTTTCGATTACTTGTCAGCACTTCTATCTCTCCGACTCGACTTAGGGCCCCGATCGCTTCTCTTCGACGGCGAGCTCGATGAAACAACTCCGACGATATCGTGGAGACTTGGTGGCTTCTCTGCCCTCAGTAATGACGTCTCGATGGAATGGCTTCGATATTAACGACAACTCCGGCGATGGCTTTGGGTGCGTGGGCTAGGTCTTGAGTGGATGAAGACGTTGAGAGGTTGATGAAGCACACCCTTGCATTGGTGAATCCGACAGCTTCTTTCGAGGTGACCTTAAAATATTCTGACTTCCCTTGAGATGGTTGTATATGTTTTAGGATATGAGGAAGCTTGGGGCAATGGTATTAGTAATGAGGTTTTTGGGCAAGAGGGATATTGTTTTGAGAAGGATGATGCTTGGAAGTTGAGGCTGAGGCTAGCGTGATGATCTTTTTGGCTGCTCCCCTTTTCTTGGAGAAGTTTTTGTATGGCCGGCTGCTGGTAGTTGTTAGGGTTTTTGTTGTATCAGACGCAACACATTTTATTTGGCCTCCTCTTTTTTTTTGTTTGCTGCACCTATTTTTTTCACCCTCTGTCATCAAACCCTAGGCTTTAGGGTCCTTTATATAGGAGCGAACCATCATCCTATTTTTCCAACTAATTACCAATCTGACATCTTGTCTTTTGCTAGGTCTCCTTGCATAATTGTGTGCGTGAGTGCTTCATCAATTGCACAAGAACTCCTAGAACTCTTGTCACACTAACATTATTTGCCTTAATGATTAGTGCACAAACACATCAAAATAAATTCTCCACTGGTAGTGTTTGATTAGTTCCAATCCCAACTCATCTCTCTGAAGAATTAATCCCAATTCATCTCTCTGAAGAATTAACGCTTTTGCCATTCCTGAAACACACTTATCACTCATGTTAAATATAACAACACGTTTGCACATGTTTGTCATCATCAAACTAGAGTTCCTAGATCGTTGCGTCCAACATTCTTCCCCTTTTGATGATGACAAACCAATGAAAGATTTGAGCAATTAGATAGGTGTGTGTGAATGTGTGATGTGATGAGGGGTGTAATACTTATAATGTATACAATGAGAGAAAGCATTACTAGCATGCACACAATATAGCAATGATGAAAAGCATGCTCCTCCTATTTTCAAGCTCCCCCTTCATCAGACAACACCAAACAATCACAAACATAATACCAAATCTTTCTTTCTTTCTTTCTTTTCTCTCCTTTTGTTATCATCAAAAGTGGGTTAATGAAGTCACCAAGTATCACATGCAAAAATAAAGTATTATTGAGTATAGTTAACACTTGCATGTATTTCCTACAAGGTAGACAATTCATGTTCAAAGAAAATCATAATTGAGACTTCACCACCAATGTGTAAGTGTGATAGTATAAACATTGAAGTACAAAGGGAGATTTGATTTAGAACATCAACCAAAACAATCCACATTTTCCCATTAACATGAATTTCACTAGGATTGATTTTTCCCACCTCATGAAAAATGAGTTCAAGGTACCAAACCCCGATACATAGCCTATAAGGACTCTTAGATGTGTGGTTGGTATTTCTTGACGAGTAAAATACACCAACACTAAAGATTACCTATAAAGCATATGTTGGATACTCGTGGGTAGTGTATCTGCCATGAATTGTATCCATTTTACATACAGAGCAATATTCAAACATTTTTTTCATTTACAATTCTTTTTGTGCTCAATTTTTATTCATGGCAATACACATCATATCCCTTAGATAATTCAGTTATTATCAACCTACATTCACTTTCCAATATCCATAAAAGAATCTCCAAAAGTACAACAAGTTTAGTATTCGTGAAGTGCGTTTGTAGGGGTAGAAATCAAATTAATCATTTCACGAAGCATGACATGACTACCAAATTGTTTCTAACATGCGCATGTAGCTATAGTAATAATACAATGGTTTTTACAAAGGATATGAATGAACATTCAATAATACCACTTATAAAGATTCATAAGGAGGTATTCAATAAGCACCATTGTTTTGATTTTTGGTTTTTCAATTTTTTGGTTTTTCTTTTATAAAGAACTAGAACAAGCGTAAAAAGCAAACAAACAAGCATACAAAACAAAAATTAAATCAAGCACACAAAAAAAACTACGAAGGTATGCAATGAATGCAAAGAGGAAAAAGAAATATACCTTCGCGTCGCCATTTGACTAAGGAGCCAAAGAATAAAACTTTCAATTCATTACTCCTCGCCAAATCTCCACCTCTCCTACATGAAAGGTGTTAAGTGTGACCTTGAAATCCAACAAGGTCCACTAGTGTTAGTCATCAAAGCTTTAGGAACCCACACTTGTTTGAACTTTATGTTCGTGTTCCTAAACTTACAATAATAGGATGTGTGACCAACACTATCACAAGTAAAGTACTTTGCATGCATATTTTTCACAATAGAAGGCACATTGTTGAATTGCTTAAAGATAGGCTTTTTAGCAGTTTTTGAACCAAATCCAAGTACTCGTCTATTATTGCCATATAATTGATTCTCTAAAATAGTATCCAACGATTGTTTTCCTATAGAGAACTTTTTAATGGACAATTCAAGACTAGAGACTTTGGATTTTAATAGCACATTTTCATCCACAAGCAAAGTACATTTACTTATAAAAGCTCTCTTGGTTTCCTCTTCCTTCTTTTAAATTCATCTATTTTCTTTTTAAGCTCGTTATTCAACATGCACACTTTATCATTAAGCTCTTTAATTACATAATTTTTCAGCTTCAAGCTTAAATAAATCTTGCTTAAGCATGCTAATATCATTCAATAAGGAAGGACAAGAAAGACATGCAGCTTTTTCAGATGAGATAGATTTTTCTCTTTTCAGCATGACAATGGTTGATTTGCATTTTTCAAGTTCTTCTTTTAAGTTTTTAGATTCTTCAATCACATCACAATTTTCTTTTTGCAAATCAAAACAAGAATTTCTATAGGATTCAACTTCATCAGAAATGTCACAATTTTCTTTTTGTAATTTAAAGCTAGCATTCTTATAGTCATTTATAGTAAGTTCTAGCTCATCAATTTCCTCTTGCATGGTTTTACAAATAATTAGAAGTTCAGCTTTACTACTAAATTTTACCTCGTTATGTTTTGCCATCAAGCAGAGGGAGGAGTATGCTTCATTCTCTTCGAGCTCATGTCTACTATCCATGTCCCACATTCGTACTGCAGCTTTTCCTTTCTTCTCTGTGACACCAGCTGTTTCTAGTGGGCAACGTCTAGTAAAGTGTCCCTGCTTCCTGCATTTAAAACAAATAACTTTATGCTTAGTATTGTCACAAAGAGAAGCATCATAATTGTTTAAAAGAGCGTTTCTTCCCTTTTGATTCTTTTCACTGCAGCTGAGGGATTTCTCACTTCCATATGCAATTTCCAAAGTCCTCCATATATCTTGCACAGAAGAGCAATGTGAGATACGATTAAATATCATTCTACTCAATCCACACAATAAGATATTCACTGCTCTAGCATTTATAGCACACACATTTTTATCATTTAAGTTCAGATTACTTTCAGGCATAGAATATCCGTTATCAATAATGTACCAAGTATCAACATCAACAAATAGTAAATATGTTTTCATCCTAGTCTTCCAATATATGTAATCATGGCCACTAAATAAAGGAGGACGATCAATAGGCATGCCGTGAGAAAAGACTGACATAGGGGTTTTCATGATAACTAGACTAGATTAGATCCTCTAACCTTCTCTGATACCACTTGTTGGATCTGAATCCTAGCCTCGAGGGGGGGTTGAATAGGCTTATAAAAATATTCTCGTGCAACCCACGAGAAATCACACGCAGTTAAAATCACAAGAAGGGTAAATAAGAGACAATCACAGAGTACCCACAGATTTACCCTGGTTCGGTCGTATCAACGACCTACGTCCATCCCCAAGCAAATACTAGTATTAATATGTTCCTTCTGTACATCTACAATGGGGTCCTTGCTCCAACTCCCCACCTAAACTGTACCACACTCAACAAAGTGCAGAACTCTATCAACCTAGTAAATGCGTATCTTGACTGCGACAATACGTCAAGACACTCTTGTATAGCCCCAACCAGACAAGTCTCAAAAGTCACAAATATTGGTAAAGTTTCTCCTATAGAGCACATTACACTAAGACACGAATATAAAGAGTAAAGGGTTTAGAAATGCTCAGTTCATGTCCGTGTAGTCGTCTTTGTCAAGCAGCACGTCGTCAGCTCCAATCTGATGCAAACTGTGTCTCGATCTGACTCCTGGATGTCAAGTTGTAGCCCTTCAATCTTGTAAAGCACTCTGGTCTGTGCGTATAGCAATTCAGTTCAAAACATAATAGAATTCGGTCCGTGCGCACATCAATTCCCTTAGTTCCTTTACTCCACGTCAGCATCAACCTTTCTCTCCGTTCCTTTGATTTCATTCGCATAGGGTGTCCACGTCAGCGTAATCATGCATGCGTCCTAATTCTCTTCGCCCGGGAGTTGCTTCTCCGATAGCGCTTCGACCTCGACAACGTCGACTCGACGGCGAGCTTACGTCTTCTCCGACTTTGGCGACGTCTTGGACAGTGGTGCTTCACGACGTGCGGCTCTCGACTTCGCAGTCTCCGACTTTGGCAACTTGACGGTGGGCTTCTTTGACGGTAAGACTTCATCGGCGATGCGACAGTTCTTCGATCTCCACGACGGCGACGGCGACTTCTTCGAGCAAGGCGACTTCGACGGCGGCTTCTCAGATGGGACTTGACGTCGACGGTGGCTTCGTGATCTTCTCCGATTGCTCCCCTTCGACAGCGAGTAGATAATGGCGATGGGCGTTCGTGCAGCGGTGTGACGCTCTTCACGACGACTCAAGGAGATGCAGACGACACCACTAATCTCGACTCGTTCTTTCGATTGCTCGTCATCACTTCTATCTCTCTGACTCGACTTAGGGCCCCGATCGCTTCTCTTCGATGGCGAGCTCAATGAAACAACTCCGATGATGTCGTGGAGACTTGGTGGCTTCTCTTCCCTCGGTAATGACGTCTCGATGGAATTGCTCCGATATTAACGACACCTTGGGCGATGGCTTTGGGTGCGTGGGCTAGGTCTTGAGTGAATGAAGACATTGAGAGGTTGATGAAGCACGCCCTTGCGTTGGTGAATCCGACAGCTTCTTCCGAGATGACCTCAAAATATTACGACTTCCCTTGAGATGGTTGTAGATGTTTTCGGCTATGAGGAAGCTTGGGGCAATTGTATTAGTAATGAGGTTTTTGGGCAAGAGCCAAGAGGGGTCTTGTTTTGAGAAGGATGATGCTTGGAAGTTAAGGTTGAGGCTAGCGTGATGATCTTTTTGGCTGCTCCCCTTTTCTTGGAGAAGTTTTTGCGTGGTCGGCTGCTTGTAGTTGTTAGGGGTTTTGTTGTATTAGCCACAACACATTTTATTTGGCCTCCTCTTTTTTTGTTTGCAGCACCTATTGTTTTTCACCCTCTGTCGTCAAACCCTAGGCTTTAGGGTCCTTTATATAGGAGTGAACCATCATCCTATTTTTCCAACTAATTACCAATCTGCCATCTTGTCTTTTGCTAGGTCTCCTTGCACAATTGTGTGTGAGTGCTTCATCAATTGCACAAGAACTCCTGGAACTCTTGTCACACTAACATTATTTGCCTTAATGATTATTGCACAAACACGTCAAAATAAATTCTCCACTGATCGTGTTTGATTAGTTCCAATCCCAACTCATCTCTCTGAAGAATTAATCCCAATTCATCTCTCTGAACAATTAACGCTTTTGCCATTCCTGAAACACACTTAGCACACATGTTAAATATAACAACATGTTTGCACACGTTTGTCATCATCAAACTAGAGTTCCTAGATCGTTGCATCCAACACAAATGACATACAAAAATTATTTAAAAATAGTTTTTAATTTCACAAAAGTAAGGAAAAAAAATACATAAATGCTCCTAAAATTCATCCACACACATATACGCCCAAAATACATATTAATACACGTATACGTGAATACGTGGTATTACACGAGGCCCACCTGTAGGCCCCACCCGCAGCGGGTCAGGCGCGCCTGCTGGGCACGCCTGCCTGAAGCGGGTCGGGCGCCCTCCTGAAAAGGGCAGGCGAGCCAAGCCTGAAGCAGAGCGGGCATGCTAGCCCCTTTTGGCCTGGGATTGAGCCCAAGCATGCCTGGGGTCCATCCCAAGCCCAGGTTGACCCCTAGGCACACCCAGGTTGGTGCCTGGGTGTGCACGTGTCCATTTCTGGGGTTTTGCCTAAGTCATACTTGGGCTAGATGGGTCCAGGACATTCTGGTACCCCAGGTTGGGCATTTTCTATGCTTTTCAAGGCTGGATTTTCACGTCACATCATATGTGACCAAAATCCTCTCCGTAACTAATTGCAACTGTATTAATTCTAATGCATCATATGCATTTTTTTCTTATTACTTGGATGAGTGTATCAGCATGTGTGAGACCCTTACAGCCCGACCCAACTATAAGTGGGACTCATATCCCCTGACGATAGTGATCATAAACAATAGTTACCGTCCCTGGTCTGGTATCATCTTTACGTGGTTTGTCCCTTGACATAAACATTATCGGGACTACCCTAGGCTATGTCACTAATGAATTCCGCAGTTTTAATTCCTTCGTCAACACCATGTCACTATGAAGCCTAGGGTATGGTTAACTGTCAACCACTAATATCTTCGCGATCGATCAGCATTGTTCAGTCTTAGCTTGTCTTTATTGGATCATATCCAACACACCTGGGACAAGGATTTCACAAAGGACCGTACCGATTCTGTGACACTAACTCCCGCATACAGGAGAGATGAATCCTATATTGGCCACAATCCCCTCATGCGCTTCAAGTGTCACCCAACCTAAGACCTTTCAGCAGGCCCTGTCTCGAAGCTAGATCAGAGCTCTAAGTGACACCATTCACACACATGCTTATACAATGGCCTCAAGTCAAAGTACCAGGTTGCATATCATCACTCAAGATCTACCATTGACAGTTTTGTATGTGCTATCCATGTAGCAGCACTCATTGGGTCGTTTAGTGAACTCATTATCTAATGCGCACATGTGTCTCGTCTCTGATTTTGCTAAATCAAACGATCATGAGATCATCACCACCAACACTTGGTGAAGACCGAGTACACAATAGTCTATCTGATGCATCGATGTCCTTTCTCGATGCATCTACGACTACGAACAATTTAAGACTTATGCTACTAGCGGTGAAAACGCTTCTCCATAATTGTGATCCTCATCTCGATACATGTTCTGCCTCGCACTAAGTCTCAAGACTTTATCTAAGTATAAAATGCAGACAAACATTATGATTATACTCAGATAAACATTACCAAATAACATGCTATCATTTTGAACAAGATGTCCCAATTATAAATAATTGGTCTCGAGGGCATACATTTCTTAACAAGTTGTAGATTTCCACTAAATGCACCCAAACTGGGGCACCAAGACTCAAACACGAATACAATCCCTAAACCGGGATACAAAGAAGTAAATTTCTTAATATGGAGTAAGCCATCCAATCGGAGTAAACCCTCCAATTTGCTCCCACAACCCAAGAGCTAGGTTACAATAAAAATGTAAATAAAACACTGTCACGCCTCGTATTTTTGTGTATTTCAGAGAATGGGGGCCAGTTCTCCGAAATACACGAAAATACATACATTTTCGGGTATTCGTAAAGAACGTGGAATGACAAACACACTCTTACATAAGCCTTGTAGATGATCTTACCATATGCAATGAAGGTTAGGAAGAGTGAAAACCCATGTGCATGAATGGCCTTAAGACTTGATAGAAAAAACTCTTTTTATGAAAACTCAAAGCTTAATTCTTTTGGGGGGAGGGAGGGGGGAGGAGGAGAGAGAGAGAGAGAGAGAGAGAGAGAGAGAGAGAGAGAGAGAACTTTTTGAAAGCATATAAATCTTAGAAATATGCTTAATAATGGATACCAAATCTATCAGCAAATCAAGCTTAAATAGCTATCAAAAAACTATGGAAAATAGCTCCATAAAATGCAAATTACACAAAGAAAAGCATTAAAAATATCTTCAAGCTTATGCATGCTTTACAATTACCTTGAGCCAACATTCTCCCCTTTGATTAATCATCCCAAATATTCCATTACTTTGTGATAATTACGATAATCAATAATTTATCTGAGACTAAAATATGTAGAGTCATTAGCAACAATATAATGCGGTGATCATCAACAAAACCACATTGGGCTTAATGGTCAATATCCAACATTCTCCCCACTTTTGATGATGACACACATTATATAAAAATAAACATTAAAAACATGCTAATGGCTCCCCTACTTATATGCACACTAATTGAAATGAAATAAGAGCATAATGCATATAAGTGGCCATATGTAAAAGCAATGCTAAATGAAATTAAAATATTCATGCAAGCATTCATTTCCACTTAACTCCCCTTGTCATTGTCAAAAAGCTGGACATGAAAGTCACGCTCCCCCAAAAACATGACAATAGACATAAGAGATAGAGAAATGTATGATACCAAAAATAAAATATTAAGTGGGTATCAATCACTATACCATACTCCCCACCTAAATCATAGAATGGGTCAAAATTTGACTCTATGAACCATTTACAACTATGGAGACATGTGCCAAAGAAATCAATGCAAGATGATATACTGAAATCAAGACAAGGCATTGATGTATGCCATTGTCATAGAAACTTAACATTTCAAGAAAGAACAATGTCAAAATGTTGAAATTGGAGCAATATCCAACATTGTTTGGAAATATTCCAAAATCATCAAAGGAGGAAAATAAGCTTCAAATTAATTTTTCAAAATACATAGTATATACAAACTCCCACTATGTCATATACATGGATGTAGAATGCATATATGACATAGGAAACATATAGATCCCATTCCCAAAAAAAATTTGAAAATATTTTCGAATTGAAGGGAATCACACAGACATAGGTAATGCAAAGGAATATGCAATAGTCAAACATCCCAACCAAACTACCAAGTGTGTGGATCTAAACATTAGGCCACCAACCCAAGATGAGTTTGATTTCCTAACAAAATCACTAAAGCAAATCACATCGTTAACTGGTGATCGAATGTAGGCATCCCCCTCATGCATCCCCACATTGATAGGAATCCATATCTCATGGCATTCCTAGTCCTCTTATCCAGCCTCCTTTTAGGACAAGCATTGGCATAATGTCCTAAATCTTGGCATTGAAACAAGTGGCCATGGGATGAGACATGGTATGAAAAGTAGAGAGATAGTCATGATTGTGTGTAGAAATCGATTTCTTCACATGTTTATTGTGAATGGCTTGTTTCTTGGCATGAAATGAATCATGTTAATTCTCATTCACAATGACATTATTTTACATGCTTCTTGTTAATGTTGGTGTTGTTGTACAAGAAAGCATTGTACAAGAAAGCATGGTGCATCTTCTTAGCTGCTTGATAAGATCGTTATCTAGTGCAAAAGATGAGGTGGTGGGTTGGGAATCGATATTGAAGATATAAACCAAACCCACACGATGATTTACAGGATGTTGTAGTTAATCAAGTCATTGAGGCAATCCCTGGATGTCACAAACTTTTGAAGTTTATGGGACTCCTCATCACATTTCAAAGTAAGTGTAAAAATACGGGATTCTAACTCAAGATTCTTGGCTTTCAACTCTTCATTTTCTTTGCCAATATCCTTGATTTGAGAAAAACGTGTTTCTTTCTCACTATCACCTAAAGTGTGTGTATCATGCATAGGTGATTCAACATCAATAGAGGGAGTGTTCCCTTGACTAACTAACAAAACATCATGTTTAGCTTGTAAAGAAGTAAGAGATTTAGCTTGTTTCTTGATAGAAGTAAACATTACCTTGTTATTTTCCCGAATATCCTCTATGGTTTCTTCATTCTCTTCTTCACTTTCATATTCTTCTTCACTCTCATCTTCACTTTCACTTGAGGATGCGAAGTCTTCACCAATCGCCATAAGACATATGCTTTTCTTGCCCTTTTGGCTATCATCTCTCCAAGACGATCTTATCAAATCTAAGAAAGGATACAGATCACCTATGATGGATGTGTAGGCATTCGTATCTTCTTCTTATTTTCACTTTCACTTTCTTCTTCGGATGAAGAATCATCCCAAGTCCCATTAAGTGCAGGATGCTTCTTTTTCTTTCCTTTCCAAAATTTCTTTCCTTTTCCTTTAAATTTATATTTTTCCTTCTTCTTTGGGCACTTATTGTCATAATGTCTTGTCTTTCCATAATTATAGCAACTAATAGCAACTTTTTTAGTATTAGAACACAATTTTAAAGCTTTCTTATATTGAGATGGGTCCATTATCTTCAAAATTTTATTGGCAAGCTCCAACGCAAATCCGTATTCATCATCACTTTCTTCATCATCTCATTCATTCTCACTTGAGATGCATTCGTGCTGCTGCTTCTTCTTCTTAAACTTGTCATCATTGACCGTGAAAGCAATCCCCTTTTATTTCTCCACGGGCTTTGATGGCTGACAATCCTTCTTGTGTTGTAACCTCACCTCATAAGCCATTAAGTTTCCAATGCGCTCCTCCATGGGGTACTTGCTCATGTCATTGGATTTTTCAATGACGTTGGCTTTTAATTTCCATTGAGGTGTGAGTGACCCAAGAATCTTCGTTACCCTATCTTTTTGAGAAATATTCTTCCCAAGGGCCTCCAATGCGTTCACGATCTCAGTGAACCAAGTAAACATATCGGAAATGCTATCTCATTCTTGCATCCTAAACAATTTATATTTAGATACAAAAACACTTAATTTGGATTTCTTTACCTTTGACATCCCCTGATGAGAACCTCCAACAAATGCTAAATCACATATGCCGATTTGCACATCGAGATGCGGTTGAACTCATTCGTATCAAAAGCACAATGAAGCACCGTCATCGCCTTTGCATTGTATTTTATCTTGTCCTTCTCCATTTTATCCTTTCCACCAGTTGCTTCTCATGCTTTTAAAATGTGGACTTTCATCATCTTTTTCTTTGAAGATGGATAGTTTGTGCCATTGAAAAGTGGTGGCCGACGGTTGATAGTTCCTTCCTTGTGGGATAGAGATGAAGCTTTACCAGCCATAATGGTTGCTTGTATGCTTCCAACCTGCTCTGATACCAATTGTTAGGATCCTGAATACTTAGTAACCCACTAGAAGCTGGTGAATAATGTAGTGGCAATTAAAAATTCAAATTAAAATTATTTAAGCAAATGTAGAAATATAATTGTAACACAAACAATAAAGGCGATTGCAAATACAAGAAGTATCCTAGTTCGGTCATGCCTACTCCAGTCCCACCCTCGTAAATCTGAGCTGTGGATTTTCAGTAAATACACCTTAAGCGGGGTGCCAAGACTCAAACACGAGTATACTTCCTAAACCGGGATACAAAGGAGTAAACCCTCCTAAGATGGAGTAAGACATCCAATTAGAGTAATACATCAAATGTGCTCTCACAACCTGAGAGCTAGGTTACAATGAAAATGTAAATAAAACACACTCTTACCTAAGCCTTGTAGATGATCTCACATATGCAATGACGGCTAGGATGAGTAAAAACCAAGTGCATGAATAAGCTTGAGACTTGGAAGAAAAAACTCTCTTTGATGAAAACTCAAATCTTTACTCTTTGTAGAGAAAGAGAAAGCAAGAACTTTTTAAAGCCTATGAATCTTAGAAATATGCTTAATAATGGATACCAAATCTCTCAGCAAACTAAGATTAAATAGTTCTTAAAAAACCGTTGAAAATTGCTCCCTAAAATGCAAATTACACGAAGAAAAGCATTAAAAATATATCTTCAAGCTTATGCGTACTTTGCAATTGCCTTGAGAGAACATTCTCCTATTTGATTCATCATCCCAAGCATTACATTGCTCTGTCTTCATTACGATAATCAGTAATTAATCTGAGAATAAAATATGTAGAGTCATTCGCAACAACATAATGTTGTGATCATCAACAACATATTGGGCTTAATGGCCAATATCCAACGTTCTCTCCCTTTTGATGGTGACACCTATTATGTAAAATAAACTTTAAAAACATGCTAATGGGTCCCCCTACTTATATGCACACTAATTGAAATGAAATAAGGGCATAATGCATATAAGTGGCCATATGTAAAAGCAACACTAAATGACATAAAAACATTCATGCACGCATTCATTTTTACATAATCCATTTACCGGGATTTTCATAGTATAGTAAATAATACACACTTCATATTTTAATTTGGCGTTATACATTTCTCTATCTCTTTTGTCTATCGTCATGATTTTTTGGGAGAGCGATTTCCATGACAAGGGGGAGCATGTCCACCTTTTGACAATGACACGGGGAGAGTGATATTGATTATGTAAAAAATGAATACTTGCATGAATGTTTCGATTTCATTTAGCATTGCTTTTACATATGGCCACTTATATGCATTATGACTTCATTGTATTTCAATTAGTGTGCAAATAAGTAGAGGGAGCCATCAGCATGTTTTTAATATTTATTTTTATATAATTGGTGTCATCATCAAAAGGGAGAGAATGTTGGCCATTAAGCATAATTTGATTTTGATGATGATCACCACAGTATGTTACTACTAACGAATCTATTTGTTTAAGTCACAGATTTATCTAAAAGGGTCTAGATATCTCCATAGAGTTAATGTGATGCTTGGGATGATGAGTCAAAGGAGAGAATGTTGGATCAAGTCAATGGCAACGCATGCACTAGCTTGAAGATGTATATTTTTATGTTTTTCTTCGTGTAATTTGTATTTTATTCTTAAATGCTTTGTATGCCTTGTAGATGCATTCATTCTTACTCAAAATCATTGTTCAAACTCACAAAATATTTATGAAAATTTTAAAAATTATTTAAAATGATTTTCTCAACAATTTGAGCTATTTTTCAATGTATCATAAAAAATAGCCGACTCTTTTACTATAGTAGTCGACTACTTTGAATGAGAAAAAGAGTGTTGCTCCATGTTGCTCAAAATAACTGACTACGACTATATTGATAGTCGACTACAATTATGGAGATAGTTAGTCAGCTACCCATAGAACTGTAGTCGACTATTATGCCCTAGCAGCTCCAGAAAACACAGCTCTGCACTTCTCGCAAAGCTGTCGAAATAGTCGTTGGAAGGGCATTTTCGGGAGTGATTTTCAACTGTTTTGAGAGCTATTTAAGCTCAGTTTGTTGAGAGATTGGGCTTCCATTATTAAGAATATTTCTACCATGCTTTTAAAAGTTCTCTATTTTTTTCTTTCTCTTCAAAAGTGATAAGATTTGAGTTTTCATCAAAGAGAGTTTTTCCTTCCAAGTCTCAAGTTCATTCATGCACTTGGTTTTACACTCATCGGAGCCTTTCTTGCATATGGTAAGATCATCTACAAGGCTTAGGTAAGAGTTTGTTTTATTTACATTTTCATTGTAACCTAGCTCTCAGGTTGTGAGAGCACATTGAAGGGTTTAATCCAGTTAGATGGCTTACTCCATCTTTGGAGGGTTTACTCCTTTGTATCCTGTTTTAGAGATTGTGCTCGTGTTTATGTCTTTGTGCCTCGGTTAGGGTGCATTTAGCAGAAATCCACAACTCAGGTTTACGAGACTGGGACTAGTGTAAGCATAACAAACCAAGATACTTCTTGTGTTTGTGATTGACATTATGTGTTTATTGTTTATGTTGCAATTATATTTCTGCATTTGCTTAATTAATTTTAGTTAGCATTTTTAATTGCCACTACACTGTTTACCCCATTTAGTGTGTTTCTTAGTATTCAAGATCCTAACTGTGATCCTTGATAAGTAATATTGAGTCACCTCTTTTATTTTGAGGCTATATTATAGAAACAACTATGTGCATACTTAACATGATTCTGTTTATAAGACAATACCTACCACTCCATATGAGATATAGAAAGGAAACAAGCCCAATCTTAAGTTTGTTAAGATATGAGATTGTACCGCATATGTGAAAATGTAAAATCCAAATAAACTGGATGCACAATCCATGATGTGCAAGTTTGAATGATATCTAAAGAAATCTCAAGGATATATTTTCTATCAACCTGAAACACAAAAAAATATTGTCTCTCGGTGTGCCACCTTCTTAGAGAAGAAATATCTTGATGAAGAGGTGAAGGATAATATAATAGAATTGAAAGAAGTTCTAGAAACATAAACTGTAAAAGACCAAGAGATAGAACATGCACCTTTGCTCCACTTAATAACTTTCAATCACTTAGGACATCTAAAGGCTTTCTAACCACCTGGGAGATACTATGTTTTTCTCATAAATGGTGATCTTGAGGATATCATTATCATTGATGATGACCCTATTTGTTTCCAAGAAGCCATTTAGGGTGGAGATTATGGAAAATTGCTCAACACTATAAAATATGAAATGGAATCCATGCACTCCATAAAGTATTGAACTTGTAGGATGTTCTTGAAGGAGTAAACCCCATTGGGAGCAAGTGGGTCTTCTAGAATAAACTTAGTGCAAATAGAAATGGGAGAAGGTTGGTGGTATGACAAAATCTTTTCACCGATAGCCATGCATAAATCAATTTGGATACTATTCGCTATAACAGCTTTCTATGACTACAAACTTTGGTAAATGAATGTAAAGACCATTTTTCTAGATGATGATTTAGAAGAGTGCATATACATGACTCAGCTGGAGGGTTACAAAGTTAATGGGAGTAGTGAAAAGCATATAGACGACTAAAATCTATTTATAAATTGAAGCAATCAGTTATCACAAGACTTTTTCATGAATGATTTAGGGGGAACATCATATATACTTAGTATAAATATGTATAGAGATAAATCAAACATGATACTATGATTGTTCTAAGTGACCGTGTTAAAAAGGTTTAACTTGGAAAAATCCAAGAGATGTAATGTACCCGTTTGTTATTCCATAACTCTATCCAAGGACATGTCTCCTAAGACTAGGAGGGGAAAGTACATATGAGTAAGATTCCTTTTATTTTGGCTGTAGGATCTATCATATTTTAAGTACTATGTACTTGACTGGATGTCACATATGATCTTGGCATCGTTAGTTAATATCAATTAAATCCTGGAGAGAAACATTGGATTGCCATAAAGAGCATACTTGAGTACGTAAGAAGGACTACAGATATGTTCTTAATTAGTTTATGGTGGGAACAAAAATCTCTCAATCGAGGGATTTACTAACTCTAGTTTTTGAAGTAACATAGATGATAACAAATCGGTGTCAGGATATATTTTCACCATAGCAGTGAGTTAGAAGAGTTTCAAGCAAAACAATACGGTAGATTTTATGATGGTGTGAGGTAATAATGCTAGTAATCTAAATGATTTATAGCATGCATCGAAAGACAAAAAATTGAAATGTTCTAACTAGTATTCAACACATCCAAGATCTACTACAATATTTGTAACGGTCGCTTTCCGATCTTATGGATTTTCTGCGTGCACGTGCTTTATCGTGCACATATTTTATTTGGCACTTTCTGGGTTCCGATATGTGCGATGCAATATGCCGTTGTGATCGTATGGGAGTGTAGAATTTTATGGTAATTTTTGGGAACGTCATTTCACGGCTCGTTTTCTCGCAAAACGACTTGGAGTGATAGGGGCGTTTTAGTCTTTTATCTCAGAACGCGGTTCCCAATTTTACGTAAATTCTTGGTAGGCGTTACACATGATCAGACACCGTAACCTCGTGCATCTCGTCTCCACGATCGTCCCGGTATTTTCGGATTAATTTTCTGACGCCCGTAGCGAGAGATATCTTCCGGTTAAATCTCGACCGTTGATTAGCCCTAATCAAATTCAAAATTCGAATTGAAATCAGATCTAATAATATCCCTAAGTATCTTCATACATATCAAGAGATATGATTTCAGCTTTTATCTGCACCCATCTTTCCCCCAATTTGCATTCTCTCTATCTCTCTCTCCCCCCCAACACTTAACCCAAATCCCATAGGTATTTAGCAAATTTATTATTTTAAAAACCCTACTCAATTCTAACCTATTCACGTGCAAACTATACCTAGGGCTGTGTTTTCTTTCGCAGCCGTCACCTAACAAAACAAGCCAAGTTTCTCCCCTCCCCCTCTCGCTCTCTCTCCCTCGCACACAACTTCGCCGGTGGCCAACGCGTCGAGACAGGCTGACCGATCACCCTCGCCCCCTCCTCGGCCGCCCACGACGTCGGAGAACCGCCGCAGTTGGCCGCTTATGCCGCAACAGCAAGCAGCAGCACGCGGCGGCCGCGCTGCTGCGTTTCCGACCGCCGGTGCAGCCTCCATCGAGCACCGTTCGCGTTTCTGACCACCTGAGGGACCCCGCCGCCGCTACGACCGTTCCCCGCGCCATCCTCACCACCGATAGCCCCTATCGGGCTGTTTTTCTCGCGGCAGCCATTATAACAGCAGCTCGCCGTGCTGCTGCACGTTTTCCGGTGCCGCCCGACGCCTGTATGGCCGCCTCGACCACCGGAGGACCCCCCTACAGATCTGTCCCACCGCCAAGAACCCTCGAGCAGCGGCCTTCACTCCACAGCCACGTGCAAGCTGAGACCGCCATTAAAACTTCTTTCCGACGCTCCAACGAAGCCGTTTTGTCGTTGTGTTGGCCGTGCACGTTGTCTTGCCGATGAACTGATCTTGCTCGCTACCCATACCTTCAGTTCGCTGCCAGGACGTGTCTGGCTATGCTACCCGTAGCCGAGACGCTGTAGATGATGCAGATCTCCTACTGTTCAGACTCTACGTCCATTCTGCGTCAAACATCGAAGAGGTTGGTCCCCGAACTCGGAGCAAACCCACACCGTAGCAAAATCAAACCCTAAACTAAAATTTGACAACTTGAACTAAATTTACTTTCAGTATCTGTAAAACGCTGCTCACCGTAGAAAGATCGACAATCGGACAAATTTTCTGTGCACATAGGGTAGAAGTCGATCCAGGTTGAATGAAACACCAAAAACGTGACTTTGATGAATATGGTAGTCCCGACAATCTAGAAACAAACCCTAAATAGGACTTATTGAAAAACGCGACCTGACACCGTCGCCGTGATCCTATTTCAGACGGACTACCGCGGATGCGACGCCTGGACGAGACGCTCCGGATGGACGACACGCTCGCCACCGCAAGCAAGTGTACTCACTGGATCTTTCGACCGTGCCTAGGCCTTAGACTGTTAGAACTATTAAACTGTGAACAAAGAGAACCGGACGTGAAATGATAGCGTCCGGGTCACCCTTGACGGGTTAGACTTAACGACGAAGTCTAAGCTCGACAACAACAACAACTGACACCTTAGGGTTTTCCTGTGGGTGGGTGTGTGTGTGGACCCCCTAGAATAACATTCCTTGCGTGTCATATCCTGTTATACAAAAAGCCTCCGGGCGTTTCGGATGCTCTCCACACGAGAGTGATCCCTGTTACACAAAAAGCCTCCGGGCGTTTCGGATGCTCTACACGCGAGAGTGATCCCGGTTATACAAAAAACCTACGGGTGTTTCGGATGCTTCCCTAGTAGAATTGATCCCTGTACCTTCTTGTCCTGAGTTCCTGGGTTGGGGTAGGGTTGAGCGTGCGCACGGGGAGAGGGTCTGATCCCCCTCGAACCGTTAGGCGTGAACCCTTCGTGTCACACGTGTCTTGTCCCGTCTTGACTTGTCCCGTCTTGTCTCGTCCCTCTTAGGTTATTCCCGTAGTCGATAGCACATGCTACGACTACCGCTTGATGCGTTTTACTTTTTCCTGCTCCGTTTACCTGCTCTGTTACTATGTGATAACCCCAGCATGCTAATCAACCAGTAAATCGTTGCCTAAAATTTCAGTACACTTGCAGTAGAGTCTAACCCTCTTTTGTAGACTTTACCTAACGTACAGTTCCTTTCTTTTGGGTTCTGTACGTCAGGTGCCGAGCCAGAGTACGTTGACTAGACGAACCTTCCAGAGTACATAGACCCGGAGGACGTCGATCCGGAGTACGTGCCCGAGGAGGACCAGAGCTAGAGGCTTTCACGTTGCTGATCCAGGGGTCTCTCTGCAGTTTAGTTGAGTGCGTAGCACCGTTTATTTTCTATCTAGGGTGGGTGCTTGCACCAGTAGTTTACTTTTCTTTTGTTGTAGCCGTGTCAGGCTTTTGTTGGACTCTATGAACTCTGGATGAATAATTTGGAATAAAATGAATGCTTTTCTTTTCGGTACTTTTATTGTTCCGTACTAACCTGCAGGGACATGTGCCTTCGTCTTGGAGTACCACACAGACGCTTATTGGGTCCGAGCTCCACGGCACCGGCCTAAGCGGGCCTTAGTCACGCTTCGCCTTCATAGTTTTGGGAAGCGGGGCGTGACAGGTTTTAGTGGTGGCCCATGCAGGTCCCATCCCTTCTGCAAGTTCGGAACAATAGAAGTAATGACATTCATTTTATTGTTATCCAGTAATTCGTACGAGTCTAATCTGTGCCTTTCTTGTCAATAGGATGGCAGGACGACGCGTCACCCGATCCGGGAACTCCGGCGATGGAGTTCCGAAAGACCAGGGCGGAGAGTTTCGGAAGTTTCTGGGCGTGATGAAAGAGATGCTGGACGTGCAACACCAGTTGGTTCAGCAGTCCCACCGTGCTGCCCATGCTCCTCCAGTTGCACCACCAACCCCTCCGCCTGCCCCTCGAGCTGTCTTCAGCCAAAGACATTTTCTGGGAAGGAAGGACCATTGGTTGCTGATGAGTGGATTCTGAGTACTGAGGAGAAGCTGATTGCTGCGAAGATTCCTGATGATACCCAAGTTGAGATAGCGAAGATGCAGCTGATTGAGAATGCTAGGAACTGGTGGCGCATTGAGGAGAGTTGCCTGCAGAAGCCAGTGGAGTGGAGGACATTCAGGTCGATGTTCAATTAGAAGTACTTCACCAAGGCTGCTAGGAGGGAGCTGTTGAGCAGATTTGTAGACCTGAAACAGGGAGATATGACCGTCGACGAGTATGAGGCGGAGTTCGAGCTGCTGAGTCGGTTTGCCCCACACATGGTGAGGAAGGAGGAGAAACGAGCTGATCGTTTTCGTCAGGGACTGCGTCTGAAGATTCAGGCTTCTATGTCTTCGGCAGATTTCACGACCATGGGAGCGGTGCTGAATGCTGCGAGGAACCATGAGACCATATCACGCCTACCTGACCCTCCAGCTGATAGAGGGAAGCGTCCCATGGAGCAGTATCAGCCACCTGCTAGGCCGGCGATGAGACTAGTTCAGACAGTGCCTTTCAAGAGGCCTGGAGCACCTGCACAGAGTCAGAGCAAGGGACCATGTCATTACTGCGGGAAGCCGGGGCACATTCAGAATGATTGCATGGAGAAGCTGGGATTGTGGTTGGTTTGTGGAGATGCCTCGCACGCTGCTAAGGATTGTCCGAGAGCGCGTCATTCCATAGTCGGAGCACCAGCCCCGCTACAGAGTAGAGCGCCTGCCCCAGTTCAGAGAGGAGCTGCTGTATGTGGACCACCCTTGGCGCCACAGAGGCAGATGTTTCAGCGGGCAGTGCAACCCCAGAGGCCGGCTTACACCATGACCGTTGTTGAGACTGAGGAGCTGGATGGAGTAATTGCAGGTATTACTTCGGATCTAGTCTTTCATTTCATATTGTAGATCTTATTGTTAGCTTTGTTTGTTTGCCTTGTTTGTTAGAATAGCTTGGTTTGACCATAGTTCTTTCATAACCTAGGCACCATCCTAGTGTTCACTCACCCGGCCTTGGCCTTGTTTGACTCCGGTGCATCCATGTGCATCATATCCCGGAGATTTGTAACAAGGCACTCCATTCCCACCCATACACTTCCTAAGTGTTGGGACATCACCACAGGGAACGGAGTGGTGACTGTGAATTTGGGTTGTCGATCGATCCCCTTGGTGGTCAGTCGCATTTCGATGTCGTTCTTGGCATCGATTGGTTGGGAGACTTCCATGCGTCGATCGAATGCCACGGCAATAGGGTGGTATTCCGGATTCCAGGTCATCCGGAGTTCGAGTTCTGTAGCAGAGACGAGTCGCTTGGGCCCATCAGATTTCGGGCCAAGCCGGAGGTTCCGATGGTTGCAGCTATGCAGATGGAGATCGACCGACCAGCAGTCGTCAGAGACTTCGACGATATCTTTCCGGAGGATATTTCAGGTCTGCCACCCGACCGAGCTCTAGAATTTGGTATTGAACTTATGCCGGGAGCGCAACCGATATCGAAGGCACCATATCGGATGGCTCCTGCTGAGCTTGAGGAGCTGCGGAAGCAATTAGATGAGTTGCTGCAGAAGGGTTTCATCCACCCTAGTGTGTCACCGTGGGGGTGCACCAATCTTGCTCGTGAAGAAGAAGGATGGGTCCCGCAGGATGTGCGTGGAGTATCGAGGGCTGAATGCAGTCACAGTGAAGAATAAGTATCTGCTGCCGCGTATCGATGATATTTTTGATCAGCTGGGAGGTTCGAGAGTCTTCTCGAAGTTAGACTTAAGGAGCGGATACCATCAGCTGAAGGTGAAGAAGGACGATATTCCGAAGACAGCCTTTCGGACAAAGTACGGACATTACAAGTTCGTGGTTATGCCTTTCGGCGTGACCAATGCTCCAGCTGTGTTCATGAATTTGATGAATTTGATTTTCTACGACTTCCTGGATAAGTTTGTCATTATCTTTATAGATGACATACTTATTTACTCGAAGTCTGAGGAGGAGCACAGCTGTCATCTGAGGACAGTGCTGGAGACGCTGAGGCGACATAAGCTATATGCCAAGTATAGTAAGTGCGAGTTATGGCTGGACAGAGTCGTGTTTCTGGGACATGTGGTGTCCGATGATGGCATATCTGTAGATCCGGAGAAGGTCAGAGCAGTCAGAGATCGACCGACTCCGCAGTCAGCGTCAGATATCAGGAGCTTTCTTGGCTTAGCAGGCTATTATCGGTGGTTCATCAAGGATTTCTCGAAGATTGCAGAGCTGATGACGAAGCTGACGAGGAAGGATGTGGAGTTCCTTTGGTTAGATGCTTGTGAGGAGGCCTTCAGTATCTTGAAGGCGAGGTTGACCACGGCACCGATTTTGGCAGTACCGGATCGGAGCGGAGGCTTTGAAGTATACTGTGATGCATCAGGGAACGGCCTAGGATGTGTCTTACATCAGCATGGCCACGTGGTCACGTACACTTCTCGTTAGTTGAGGACTCATGAAAAGAATTACCCGACGCACGATCTGGAGTTGGCAGCGGTGATATTTGCACTGAAGATCTGGAGGCACTTCTTGTTGAGTGAGAGCGTGAAGATTTTCACCGATCACAAAAGCTTGATGTACATCTTTACACAGAAGGAGCTCAACATGCGTCAGAGACGATGGTTAGAGCTCATGGCTGACTATGAGATAGACTTGCAGTATCACCCAGGGAAGGTGAACGTAGTGCCCGATGCTTTGAGTAGACTTCCTACTGCGATGATGCATACTGCCGACTGGAAGATACAGCAGGAGCTGAGAGAGATGGATCTAGAGGTCGTCCTACCTGGTGTGGTTCTTTCATTCATGAATTTGTAGATTCAGTCCACGATCGTGGATCGGATCAAGGCAGCACAGGCAGCAGATCCAAAGCTACAGAGGATCAAGAGGCAGGTTGAAGCTGGGCTACGGACGGAGTTCGTGGTTCATGAGGATGGTTCGCTGCGGTACGACAGTAGGCTCTACGTACCTGCAGGTGATGTTAGGGAGGAGCTTTTGAGCGAGGCTCATAACTCGCCATACTCTATACATCCTGGAGGCACCAAGATGTATAAGGACCTCCGTCTGAATTACTGGTGGATTGGCATGAAGAGGAGTGTGGCACGGAGTGTTGCCAAGTGTTTGATATGCCAACAGGTGAAGGCTGAGCACCATCGTACGGCTGGTTTGCTACAACCGCTTCCTATTCCGGAGTGGAAGTGGCAACATATCACGATGGATTTCGTGACTGGTTTACCTCGGACCCCGAAGCAGAACGACGCAGTCTGGGTGATCGTTGATTGGTTAACTAAGTCTGCGCATTTCATCCCGTTCCGAGTGGGCCAGTCTACGGAAGTCTTGGCAAGGAAATATCTAGAGGTAAAATTTCATTTTTTTCTTCTCTTTCTTTTCCCTCTTGGAGATAGTTGTGACGTAGACCGTGTACGTGCAGGAGATTGTACGCTTACATGGAGTCCCTGTGAGCATCGTGTCTGACAGAGACTCGAGGTTCACTTCTCAGTTCTGGAGAAGTTTGTAGGAGAATTTGGGTACGAGTCTGAGTTTCAGCACGGCATACCACCCGCAGACCGATGGCCAGTCCGAGAGGACTATTCAGATTCTGGAGGATATGCTGCGAGCTTGTACGCTCGATTTGAAGGGATCTTGGGAGGACCATCTTCACTTGGTGGAGTTTTCGTATAACAACAGCTACCAGGCGAGCATTGGCATGGCGCCGTTTGCTGCCTTATATGGGAGGAAATGTCGATCGCCACTGAGCTGGGATGACATCGGATATCGTGAGCTGTTGGGTCCAGAGTTGATAGTGGAAGCTGTGGATGTCGTGAGAGACATCAGGGAGAAGCGTAGAGTTACACAGGATCGTTTCAAGCATTGGACAGATGCCAAGAGGAAACCTTTGGAGTTTCAGCCAGGAGATCATGTCTTCCTTAAGATTTCTCCGAACCGCGGAGTTATTCGTTTCGGGAAGAAGGGAAAGCTGAGTCCGAGGTATATTGGACCATTCGACGTGCTGGAGCGTGTGGGAGCAGTGGCCTATCGCCTTTCTTTACCACCATCTTTTGAGGGGGTCCACGACGTATTCCACGTATCTCAGTTACGTCGGTACGTCAGTGATCCGTCGCACACTGTGGATTTCTCGGAGATTACAGTTCGCCCGGACCTGACATATGACCAACAGCCTGTGCAGATTTTGGACCGTCGACAGAAGCAATTGAGGAATAAGGTAGTCGACCTGGTGAGAGTGATGTGGCGTCACGGATCACCTGGAGAGTCCACTTGGGAGCGCGAGGAGGAGATGAGGGATCATTTTCCATTCTTGTTTGCTGATTAGTGTTGTTGATTCCGAGGACGGAATCTTTATTTTAGTGGGGAAGAATATAACGTCCGCTTTCCGATCTTATGGATTTTCTGCGTGCACGTGCTTTATCGTGCACGTATTTTATTTGGCACTTTCTGGGTTCCGATATGTGCAATGTGATATGCCGTTGTGACCGTATGGGAGTGTAAAATTTTATGGTAATTTTTGGGAACGTCATTTCACGGCTCGTTTTCTCGCAAAACGACTTGGAGTGATATGGGCGTTTTAGTCTTTTATCTCAGAACGCGGTTTCCGATTTTACGTAAATTCTTGGTAGGTGTTACGCACGATCAGACACCATAGCCCCGTGCGTCTTGTCTCCACGATCGTCCCGGTATTTTCGGATTAATTTTCCGACGCCCGTAGCGAGAGATATCTTCCGGTTAAATCTCGACCGTTGATTAGCCCTAATCAAATTCAAAATTCGAATTGAAATCAGATCTAATAATATCCCTAAGTATCTTCATACGTATCAAGAGATATGATTTCAGCTTTTATCTGCACCCATCTCTCCCCCAATTTGCACTCTCTCTATCTCTATCTCTCTCTCCCACACTTAACCCAAATCCCATAGGTATTTAGCAAATTTATTATTTTAAAAACCCTACTCAATTCTAACCTATTCACGTGCAAACTAAACCTAGGGCTGTGTTTTCTTTCGCAGCCGTCACCTAACAAAACAAGCCGAGCTTCTCCCCTCCCCCTCTCGCTCTCTCTCCCCCGCACACAACCTCGCCGGAGGCCAACGCGTCGAGACAGGCCGCCCGATCACCCTTGCCCCCTCCTCGGCCGCCCACGACACCGGAGAACTGCCGCCGGTGGCCGCTTATGCGGCAGCAGCAAGCAGTAGCACACGGCGGCCGCGCTGCTGCGTTTTCGACCGCCGGTGCAGCCTCCTTCAAGCATCGTTTGCGTTTCCGACCACCTGAGGGACCCCACCGTCGCTACGGCCATTCCCCGCGTCGTCCTCACCACCGACAGCCCCTGTCGGGCTGTTTTTCTCGCGACAGCCGCGATAACAGCAGCCCGCCGTGCTGCTGCACGTTTTCCGACGCCGCCCGACATCTGTACGGTCGCCTCGACCACCAGAGGACGCCCCTATGGATCTGTCCCACCGCCAAGAACCATCGAGCAGCGGCCTTCGCTCCACAGCCACGCGCAAGCCGAGACCGCCATTACAACTTCTTTCCGACGCTCCAACGACGCCGTTTTGTCATTGTGTTGGCCGTGCACGCTGTCTTGCCGACGAACTGATCTTGCTCACTGCCCATACCTTCAGTTCACTACCAAGACGTGTCTGGCTACGCTACCCGTAGCCGAGACGCCGTAGATGACACAGATCTCCTACTGTTCAGACTCTACGTCCATTCTACGTCAAACACCGGAGAGGTTGGTCCCCGAACTCGTAGCAAACCCACACCGTAGCAAAATCAAACCCTAAACTAAAATTTGACAACTTGAACTAAATTTACTTTCAGTATCTGTAAAACGCTGCTCACCGTAGAAAGATCGACAATCGGACAAATTTTCTGTGCACATAGGGTAGAAGTCGATCCAGGTTGAACGAAACACCAAAAACGTGACTTTGACGAATAGGGTAGTCCCGACAATCTAGAAACAAACCCTAAATAGGACTTATTGAAAAACGGGACCTGACACCGTCGCCGTGACCCTATTTCAGACAGACTACCGCGGACGCGATGCCTGGACGAGACGCCTTGGACGGACGACATGCTCGCCACCGCAAGCAAGTGTACTCACTTGCTCTTTCAGCTGTGCCTAGGCCTTAGACTGTTAGAACTATTAAACTATGAACAAAGAAAACCGAACGTGAAATAATAGCATCCGGGTCACCCTTGACGTCTTAGACTTGAGGACGAAGTCTACGCTCGACAACAACAACAACTGACACCTTAGGGTTTTCCTGTGGGTGTGTGTGTGTGTGGACCCCCAAGAATAACATTCCTTGCGTGTCTTGTCCTGTTATACAAAAAGCCTCCGGGCGTTTCGGATGCTCTCCACATGAGAGTGATCCATGTTACACAAAAAGCCTCCGGGCGTTTCGAATGCTCTCCACGCGAGAGTGATCCCTGTTATACAAAAAGCCTGCGGGCGTTTCGGATGCTTCCCTAGCGGAAGTGATCCCTGTACCTTCTTGTCCCGAGTTCCTGGGTTTGGGTAGGGTTGAGCGTGCGCATGGGGAGAGGGTCTGATCCCCCTCGAACCGTAAGGCATGAACCCTTCTTGTCACACGTGTCTTGTCCCGTCTTGACTTGTCCTGTCTTGTCTCGTCCCTCTTAGTTAGTCCCGTAGTCGATAGCACACGCTATGACTACCGCTTGACGCGTTTTACTTTTTACTGCTCCGTTTACCTGCTCTGTTACTATGTGATAACCCCAGCATGCTAATCAACCAGTAAATCGTTGCCTAAAATTTCAGTACACTTGCAGTAGAGTTTAACCCTCTTTTGTAGACTTTACCTGACGTATAGTTCCTTTCTTTTGGGTGTTGTACGTCAGGTGCCGAGCCAGAGTACGTTGACGAGACGGACCTGCCAGAGTATGTAGAGCCAGAGGACGTCGATCCAGAGTACGTGCCCGAGGAGGACCAGAGCTAGAGGCTTTCACGTTGCTGATCCAGGGGTCTCTCTGCAGTTTAGTTGGGTGCGTAGCACCGTTTTTTTTCTTGTCTAGGGTGGGTTCTTGCACCAATAGTTTACTTTTCTTTTGTTGTAGCTTTGTCAGGCTTTTGTTGGACTCTATAAACTCTGGATGAATAATTTGGTATAAAATGAATGCTTTTCTTTTCAGTACTTTTATTGTTCTGTACTAACCTGCAGGGACCTGTGCCTTCGTCTTAGAGTACCACACAGACGCTTATTGGGTCCGGCTCCACAGCTCCGGCCTAAGTGGGCCTTAGTCATGCTTCGCCTCCGTAGTTTTGGGAAGCGGGGCGTGACAATATTAAGATGAACAACTGAATAAAAACCATACATTTGTGTGCATAAACTCAAGCGATACTCGTAGATCTAAAAACCCTTTTGGTGAAAACCAGAATCACCGTGTTCTCCTCTCCAACCAGCACCTTAGACGAATCACATGATGAAGAATGCCTCCACAATTCATAAGCCCTCCAAGAACTCGAACCACCCTCCAAGCTTTGCTAGAGCAAGAAAGAAGGAGAATGAAAAAACTTTTGAGTATGTGCAAGAGATTCTCCCTTTGAAGGGGTTTGACATATCTGCACAATGAGACTTGCTCAAGTGAGATTGGTGTGTCCTCAAGGAGATGGGGATGACCCCTTTTATAGTTTTAGAGAGAGCCAAATCTGATTTGGATTGAGTGTTCGTATAAGACTCGACCTCATCCATAAACGTGTAAAGAGGAATAAGTGTCATTTAGGAGTTTTAATCACAATAAAACTTTTGGATATTAGATTTGATTTAGCGTTGATTCTCAATCGAATACCGCGTCAATCTCGAATTCCGTGTCCTGTCACATCAGCACTAGTTGACTAGTATCATATACTAGTCGACTAGTTTGTTGCATGGACCAATTTATGCAGTTTGGCTTGACTAGTCGACAATGCTAAAGGACTAGTCGACTAGTCACTGCTAAGTGACTAAGTCTTCTACTTTCTTTCGTCTGATTCCTACTTCTTGTGATCTTTGCCGTTGAATATTATATATACTTAAAGTTTCTTCCTTCGCTTTTCGGGAGTAGTTCATTATCAGTGTAAGACTCTAATAGCCCGATTCTTACTTCAAGAGGGAACATGATCACATCGTGTCACAGACCGGTAGCGGCCAAAGCTTAGCATGCTGTTAGGGTTTTACATTTATAACCACAAGTGTACGGCTGTCATTGTAGCACTAACAGGTCGTCCGCAGGCAGGTTGGATAATTGAGTAATAGCTTAACCCTAGGTTGTGGTTAGCTATATGGATTGGATATGCAGAATATGAAGAAATAAACAGAAAGAAAGGTCTCTAGGGTTAGGTTTCACTCTAATGTGGATTGAACACGAAAATGAACTCGTTGCATGGCTATCGAATCGATCCTAGTGTGAGGTTGTCTGACCGAGAAGAAATCACTTACCCCCCACTTATGTGATGCCATGACACGACTACACCTCGTGCGCCTAGACATACTCCCGTAGCGCGTAGCCACACGACGAATGCATTAAGTGAACAATATTCCCCAACCATTGTTCAGCCATTTTTAAGGGATATAAACTCGGTCAATGCTAGGAGGGCTCTCATTACGCCACAACTTCTGTTGGCGACGTAATTAGTGGGAATGCACATATGGATTGAAACCCTAGAGTAATCCCAACTCCTGTTGGCCATCAATCTAAGAAATAAAATACATGGATAATAATCTTCCAAAGCATTACCCTAATATGACAGTTCAATAGCCAAACAATGAATTCAACCCATAATCAATCCACAAAAGAGATTAACCATGCCCTATATGAAAATCTACTCACAACACATCAAGAAACACAGAGAATAACACGGAATCAATCAGAAACACATATAACAAATATAAAACACAAGATAACGAAATATTTAGCTCCAGTCGTTGCAATACAAAAATTTCCAAGATTATAATTGCATCCGAAGAGAAAACACTCAAAAAACCTAATCTGACCTACTCCACTCCTAAAGCTATAAAAAGAAGATGAAAATGAAAATAGGGTAAAAATGATTCCAAAGAATCGCCCCCCCCCCCCCCCCCCCCCCCCCCCGCTCTGACGGTACCCCCGAGCTTTAAATAGGAACCCAAAACCCTAGCGGGTCACAAAAAACCCGACCTACCATGGTCGCGTCAAGAATTGACGCGGTCGTGTCGTTCTGGAAAAGTTACGCACCCCAGGAGCATCAGCAGATGTGGATCGATGCGGTCGCATTGTTATGGCATGAATTGATGTGGTCACATCACTGCTACTCCGACCGCATCAATCCATGATTTTAGGTTTCTTGGAGCTTGGTTGACACAGTCGTGTCATGATCCATGTGGTCGCGTGGATATTCGCTCTAAATTTCCAGCAACTCAACGCCCTTTAAACGGATGCATCGTTTGCCTTATGCGGTCGCGTAGATATGCATTCCTCACTTGGTTTTGCTCCATCTTGGCCCCTTTGCGACGCGATCGTGTGGGCATGCCCACACGGTCACTTTGAATGCTTTTTGATTGCATCAATGGGCCTTATTGGTTCCCTTCCACGCAGTTGCGTGGAGCCTGTTTCCTTTGATTCCATCTCTTCGCCTAATTTGATCCTTTCACTTATTTGACTCTCTTTAGCTCTTTTCCACTGTATTTCAACTTGAAACGTGCACAAACACCCAAGGAGTAAAAGTGAACGAAAATATGATAAAGTGGTAAATAAAATGGGGGGTTTCTTGATGTATTGCAAGGATAATCCTCACTAAAACATACGAAATAGCCACTCAACAAAATCCCCCAAGCTAGACTCTTCCTTGTCCTCAAGGAAGACAAAGAAAGAGTAGAGAGTGGGGGTATGCATGCATACAACTAATGGTGTTGAGAATTTCACAATGAAAAGCATATATATACACACACACACATAAGACATGAAAATTTCAGATTATGGAATTAATAAGCATGCCAATCCCTATCAATCTATCAAGATATAGCATAGAGCATTATCTCTAATGTAAATCATCATGCAATATACATTATCATGGTTATGGTCAAATCCTAAAATATTTCCTCTATCCCGCGCAGGTTAGTGAAATGGCAATCAAAATTATGCAATGATCGATGGAAGTTTTAGTATTGTATAATGGGTTGCAGATCCATTAAGGAAGTGGCACTCACGTCACGCTATCTTTTCGTGATTTGTGGAATTGTTAGCTTCGTTAATGTTCTTATTTTCACCATTTTTTGGATTCTTAGTTGGTTTGTGTAAGGAGCGTTCGGTCAATGACTCCCAGATCAGACGACCTTAGGGCATTGGACCAAGAAGGACCACTCGGACCTACTAGCTCAACCCAACTAAAAATATTTATTCTTATGTGCTCCCAAGCTAAACCTTTCGGCGCGAATCCCTACTGCTTCCTGAGGCACGAGGACCCTGCTACTTGATGCAGCTGAAAGAACGATGCACATTTATTCTTTTTCTTTTCATTTTCATATATATATATATATATATATATATATATATATATATATATATATATATATATATATATTTCTTTTTTCTTTTTCTTTTTCTTTTGAACATGAACAAGCTAGGCAACATCACTCCTCGGTACTAGATATGCATACCGTTAATCCAAATCCTATGAGATCACAAACCAGCATACTCAACTAAAAATCCCAAGATGCATGCATAAGATGGATTCTCAATAAAAAATATAACATAAG
This sequence comes from Scilla litardierei, assembly GCA_030789695.1. NCBI lineage: Eukaryota > Viridiplantae > Streptophyta > Magnoliopsida > Asparagales > Asparagaceae > Scilla > Scilla litardierei. The sequence continues at coordinate 474,618,189 of CM061142.1, forward strand.
CCTGTTTCGAGTGCTTTTACTCTAAGAGGTCGAGCAAAGAGAAGTGAAAATTTGAAAAATTTTCACAAAAACATCTATGCATATAAAGACTTGGCGTGGTGGGATTCTTGATATGAAATATGCACAAATGATGCACGAAGTGCACCTCCCCCAAGCTAGAATCAATTATTGTCCTCAATGCGAAAGAGTGGAAATGGGGGTGTAAGTGATGCATGCAACACCTCCCCTAAGTTATTATGAAATCATACCCTGAATATGAAAAGTAGGATGAAGGTAGGGGTGTATGTGTGGGGGAGGGTATGGGTGTTAGAGTCATATAAATACGAAACCAAGGCGAAGAATGGGCATTGAATCTCATAATGGGTTTTGGGTTATGAAAATAATGGGAGTGCCGCATGAAGGTGAGATTTATGTTAGTGGTTTTGCCCTAGGCCAAATATTTGGACCTTTATGTTATACCATTTTCATTTATAAAATGTTTTTCTTATTATTATTATTATATTGCTTGCATGTTTCTTTATAATAATGTTTGAATAGCTGTTTTATGTTATTCTAAGCATCCCTAGTCATTCATCGTTAAAGGTATAATAATGAAGTAAGACTAGTATGAGTTTGGTTGATAATTATGAGATAATTATATGTATGGTGATACAAATCAAACTTATAGGTACTTGTTGGAGAACATGTACTGGATAGACTTGCTATGAGATCATTTCATAGATTAGTGTCATAAATAATCTCATAATAGTTATGTCATAGAATCCTTAGACCTGATATCATCACAGTTTTCTACATAAGGAACATCATTTTTTGACATAACCAAACATTATCTTTAATCAGATAATCATAAAGGTTATGATTGAACATGATGTGAATTATGTAGAGGAAAGTGAATGAACAAGAAGGATTTTGTCCCTCTCCTATGAGAGAGATATATAATGGGCCCCTTGATAAGTAGGACTGAGAAATGCATGTCCGTGCTCAAATGAATGTCATTTGATTTTATCAGTCTATTTAGTAAGCGAGATATTAAATGTTTGAATAATATAAGTATAACACTGTCCATGACTTATGTTCAAATCAGATATCGCGTGACAAAAGGATTATGATATGTTCTATTGGTTAGGTTAATATCGGACTAAAGATATTCATATTAATTGGATAGTCATAATGTCTTGCTAGAGACCAATTATGACTTGTGGGCTTTTAATGGGATTAGTGTCACGCCCCGCTTCCCATTATACTTGGGGCGAGGACGCGAGCGAGCCCGCTTAGGTTGGAGCGGTGAAGCTCGAACCCAATAAGCGTCTGTGAAAACTCCTTTCGCAGGAACTTGCATGCAACTCAGAACAATAGAAATATTTAAGCCAACATCCAGATAAAGTACACAATAATAGAAAGGGCCCCAAGCATGGCCTACAACGATAGCGATACAGATAAAGTGGGTACACACCCTACAAACAACAGTGGTGAAAGTAAATAGCTGCAGCGGTGTTAATCAGCACTAGTCCACGGTAGGGTGGACTTCAGGATCAGCAGAATCCTGGTCTATTGGATCACTCTGATCCAGCAGTTCGTCCTCCAGATAACCTGTCTCGTAACCTGACATACATTCAAACAACATGAATGTATGTCAGCAAGGGTCTGCAAGTAGATGTCAGATGACCCAAGGCAAGATATATATAACAAGTTATATATATGGCAGTTTTTACAGCAGTTAAAAGAATTTACACTAGCATGTATTTCAATGAACTGAAGCAGTTAAAACAATTATGAAAAGTTACACTAGCATGGTATTTCAGTTGTAAAAATTAACATGGCAGTTGAGCAATATAACAATATTCTGTAATTAACTTTCTTTTTCCATTATTTAACTGTGTGTGCAAGTCCGTGAATAAGATTCCCGCCGTTAGACGAATAGTAAATAAATACACCTTCAAGTGCCCTCGAAGGCGACTCGTTTACTACCGGCTAGTGCCCGGGAACCAACCCCACCCAAGTGTATTTCCTGAATCACGTGCCAGGATGCTAATCCGTCATATACTGAAACACGAGTCCAGACTAGTCGCATGTGACGTAATCACATGTGACCGACGAGATTAACTAATAGCCAACGGCAGTAACATCTGGTAGCCAACGGCATGTAACATCGGTAGCCAACGGCATTTAACTACGGGAGCCAACGACATTTAACTACGGGAGCCAACGGCATTTAACTACGGGAGCCAACGGCAATTAACATTCTATAATTATCAACAGTTCTAAAATTAACCATACATGTCCAGAAACATTATCATTCACAAAGTGTGTTCATTTTGATTATTAAGGGGTCCATACACATGCACACAAGTTTAAGTCTAGCATTTCTAAAAAGTGTGTATGTGTCAGCAATTAAGTGTACAACATCTGATATCACAAAAACATAAAATAACTGCACGCTTGCCTGACTGAGACAGTTTAGGTTGTCCGAGTAACGGTAGGAAAGTTCGCGACGTATCTGCGTCATTAAATAATAACATTTAATATAATTAACAAAAAGTGTTTAAAACGAGAATTAACGAATTAAATCTATTGCGAGTTACGCAACTATTTAGTTAACCCCTAGATTGGGTTCCTCTAATTTTTATGGGGTTCACTGGCTAGGGTGGTGTTTATTAGGTTATACAAACTGGTTACACATTATTTTTTTTAATTCAATTTTTATTACACTAACAGTATTTGACCATACCAACATGATGAAATCAATTTTACATTTAATAAGTTAATAACAAATCTGATAATAATTTAACCTAAGTTAATGACATGGGTTAACATGGTTAATTATATGGTAAATATTTTATTTAATAGTACTACCAACCTACTTTGACCAAGGGGTAACATGTTACACTCTTACCTACTATCCTTATCCTAACTCTCTTTCTCTTCATTCTTTATTAGTATTACTCTTGCTGTCACCCTTTTTTTTAACATTATTAATTCAATACTTTAAGCTTTCCATTAAAACCTCTTCATACAACCTGTCATCTTTTCTAAAGGCCAAGCCCCTTTCACAATACTGTCATCTCTTCATGCATTCGTTTGTTTGTTTTTTCTTTAGTTAAAACTTGCAGGCATCTCTCGAACTGGGGAAGTAGCTCACGCACCTAGGGGAGCTCACGGTGCAAGGGCTTCCAAGCGGCGGCTGAACTCCGGTGGGCGGCGGCGCGGACTCCAAGGCGGCGGCGTCGGCGTCCAGGCGGCGGCCGGGGTTGCTCCGGTGGTGCGCGCAGGTGAGAGGAGGAGGGGGCCAGCCTAGAGGAGAGAGGTGGAAGAGGGGTTTGATTTTTGGAGTATGTTTGGGATCTTGAGGTTGTTTTGATTGGGCTTAAATCTGAAATGATTTCAGATTTGAATGTTGATTTGTTTCAGATCTGTATTTGTGTTTGATCTTTGTAAGAATCTGAAATGATTTTCAGATCTAGGGGTTGAATTTCAATTGGGTTTTTGGTTTTGTTTGTGTTTGGGGAAATGATTTTGGGAAGAACTGTTGGAGGATTTGGTGCTAATTTGATGTAGAGAAGATGATGGGTTTGAGGGAAATTTGGTGATGAGATTTGTTCTTGGCTTTTAGAAATCTGATGGAATGGCAGAGAATTGTTTTCATGAATGAAGTTGGTTAACAGATGATTTTATCAGGGAATAGTCGCCTTAAGAAGTTAATTAGTCGTAGACAATTTTAATTTGTTAGTTGTTGGAATAGGATGGCTTTAATGATGTTCTGTTGACTAAACGAGAGAATGTATCGTGTTAAACTTCTCTTCCTAAAACCCAACGTGTTTGTTGAATGAGGATTATTACTAAATTAAGTTTTAAAGAATGTAATTATAAAATTAACAAAAGTAATTAGAAAAAAAATAACAAAAATAATTAACCAAAATAATTAAATTAAAGTTTTTAATTAAACGCGATGTTAATTAACGACGAAACGGTAAAAACGGAAATACAGAGTCGTATACGCGCAACACGAAACATACGGTTAAAAGTCAACCAGACGACGACTGAAGGAAAAATACCGGTACACACGAACTAAAACACGGCTAAAAATACCGGCCGTTACATTCTACCCACCTTAAGAAAATTCCGTCCTCGGAATTCTTATCAACTAAGGAGCGGGAAATAAATATGGATAGCGATCGCGTATTTCATCTTCCCGCTCCCAGGTAGATTCTCCTGGCGAGTCGCGACGCCACATCACTCTGACTAGATCTATAGTCTTGGTCCTGAAGACTTTCTGACGTCGATCTAAGATTTCCACCGGTTGATGTTCGTATGTCAGATCTGGTCGAACTGTGATCTCTGAGTAGTCCACAGCGTGTGAGGGGTCGCTGATATAACGACGCAGCTGGGACACATGAAAGACGTCATGTACTTCCACTAAAGACGGTGGTAGTGCTAAGCGATAAGCTACCTCTCCAACTCGCTCTAGCACATCGAAAGGTCCAATATATCTCGGACTAAGCTTGCCTCACTTCCCAAAGCGAATCACTCCTCGATTCGGTGAGATCTTCAGAAACACATGATCTCCTGACTGAAACTCCAGAGGACGCCGTTTAGCATCAGCCCAATGCTTATAACGGTCCTGAGCGATCCGAAGCTTGTCTCTCATATCACGCACAACATCCACAGCCTCAACTATCATCTCTGGTCCCAATAACTCTCTATCACCAACGTCATCCCAACTCAGCGGGGATCGACATTTCCTTCCATAGAGAGCAGCAAATGGCGCCATACCAATGCTCGCCTGATAACTGTTGTTGTAGGAGAATTCCACCAGATGTAGATGATCCTCCCACGAACCCTTGAGATCCAACATGCAAGCTCTCAACATGTCCTCCAATATCTGGATAGTGCGCTCCGACTGTCCGTCAGTTTGTGGGTGATACGCAGTACTGAATTTCAGACTGGTACCCAGATTAGTCTGCAAACTCTTCCAGAATTGAGATGTGAATCTCGTGTCTCGGTCTGAGACGATACTCACAGGAACTCCATGTAATCGCACAATCTCCTGCACGATTATCGTTCACATCACGACGTATACTAGAAAGAAGTTATAAAGGTATAAGAAAGATATTTACCTCCATATACTTCTTCGCAAGTATCTCCGTAGCTTGTCCTACTCGGAAAGGTATGAAATGCGCAGACTTGGTCAATCGGTCAACGATAACCCAAATCGCGTCATTTTGCTTGGTGCTCCGAGGTAGTCCAGTTACGAAATCCATGGTGATGTGCTGCCACTTCCACTCTGGAATCGGCAGAGGTTGAAGTAATCCGGCAACGCGATGATGTTCAGCCTTCACCTGCTGACACACAAGACATTTGGCGACGCTACGAGCTACGCTCCTCTTCATACCGTGCCACCAAAAATTCAGACGGAGATCCTTGTACATCTTGGTACCGCCAGGATGAATGGAATAGGGAGAGCTATGAGCTTCATTCATCAACTCATCTCTAATATCACCAGAAGGTACGCAGATCCTACTGCCGTATCTCAAGGAACCATCCTCATGGATGATAAAATCCATCCGAAGTCCAGCTTCAACTTGCTGTCGGATCCTCTGCAGTTTAGCATCTCCAGACTGTGCAGCTTTGATCCGGTCCACTATCGTCGACTGAATCTGCATATTCATCAACGATGATGTGACTCCAGGTAACACAACCTCTGTGCTCATCTCACACAGATCTTGTTGTAATCTCCACTGAACTGTGAGAGTCATGACCGCTGGAAGTCTGCTCAAAGCATCAGGTACAACATTAACCTTTCCTGGATGATACTGAAGGTCGATGTCGTAATCAGCCATCAGTTCTAACCATCTGCGCTGTCTCATATTCAACTCCTTCTGAGTGAAAATATATTTCAAACTTTTGTGATCAGTGAAAATCTTCACTTTCTCACTCAATAAGAAATGTCTCCAAATCTTCAAAGCGAAGATAACAGCGGCTAACTCCAAGTCGTGAGTCGGGTAATTCTTCTCGTGAATCTTCAACTGCCGAGAAGCATACGCGACTACATGACCGTGCTGATGTAGAACACATCCAAGACCTTTGCCCGAGGCATTGCAAAAGATCTCGAATCCACCAGTCCTATCTGGTATAGCCAGAACTGGTGCAGATGTCAACTTTTCCTTCAAAGTCCCAAATGCTTGCTCGCAAGCGTCAGACCAAACATACTTGACGTCCTTCCTCGTCAGTCGAGTCATGGGCTCTGCTATCCTCGAGAAATCCTGAATGAAACGACGGTAGTAGCCCGCCAATCCTAGGAAACTCCGAATATTTGGTGCTGACCGAGGAGTTGGCCAATTCCTGACCGATGTAACCTTCTCTGGGTCAACTGAGATACCGTCGCCTGATACCACATGTCCAAGAAATGCAATCCAGTCTAACCAGAACTCGCACTTGCTGTACTTGGCATACAAATGATGACGGCGAAGTGTCTCCAAAACCATCCGTAGATGCTTGGCATGCTCTTCCTCACTTTTCGAATAGACTAATATGTCATCAATGAATATCACTACGAATTTATCCAGAAAATCATAGAATATGAGATTCATGAGATTCATGAATACTGCAGGAGCGTTGGTCACACCGAATGGCATGACAACGAACTCGTAGTGTCCATACTTGGTCCGAAAAGCTGTCTTGTAGACATCTTCATTCTTGACCTTCAACTGATGATATCCACTCCTGAGGTCTAACTTCGAGAAAACTCGTGATCCACCGAGTTGATCGAAGATATCATCTATGCGAGGTAACGGGTACTTATTCTTTACAGTGACATTGTTCAGCTCCCGATAATCCACGCACATCCTTCTCGATCCGTCCTTCTTCTTGACCAGCAATACAGGTGCACCCCAGGGAGACACGCTGGGATGAATGAATCCTTTCTGCAACAGATCATCCAACTGCTTCCGTAGCTCTTCGAGTTCTGCTGGTGCCATACGGTAAGGCGCTTTCGAGATTGGTTGAGTATTTGGCATCAGATCAATACTGAACTCCAAAGCTCGATCAGGCGGCAATTCAGAAATATCTTCTGGAAATACATCTTCGAAGTCTCGAACCACTGCAGGCTTCTCCGGTTCGACTTGCGTAGATGCGAGGATCGCTTCGTTCGGCTGAGCCCGAAATCTGATAGGCTCGAGCGAACGACTACCACTAATGAACTCGAACACCGGATGGTCTGGAATTTCAAATACTACTTTCTTCTTGTGACAGTCGATAGTAGCATAGAAAGTCCCTAACCAGTCCATGCCGAGAATAGCATCAAAGTTGGGTGTATCCAGGACCATGAAGTCTGCATAAAGTTCATGTCCGCAAATCACTAAGGGACATGATTTGCATCCCAAGGTAACACTCACTACGCCACCTCCGGTTGTGATATTCCATCTCTTGGGTAGTGGGTAAGTAGGGATCGAGTGTTTATCTACAAACTTCTGGGATATAACACATAGGGAAGCTCCGGAATCAAATAAAGTCAGAGCTGGGTGGGAGGCCACTAAGATAACACCTAATACGAAAATAATAAACTTAGCAAGAGAACCTAACTAACAAGCATTAATATCTGGTAAAAGATAAATACTAGGTATAAACGTTAACTGTGATTACGTCATCCTCAGTCTCAGCTTCTGCAGCTGTCATCGTGAACGCCTGGCGCTTCGGCTGATGGACCTGCTGATAAGCTCGATCCTGAGGGATCAGAGGTGGTCCACGCTGAGCAGGTCCGGGTGCTCCTCGCTGAACAGGTGCAGGCACTGCACGCTGAACAGGTGCAGGTACTCCAGTGGGTGGTCGACGGTCCTTGCCGTGAGGGCAGTCTCTCGCGGCATGTGCGGGTGATCCGCATACCAGACACTGGTTCAACATCCTCCTGCAATCTTTCTTCTGGTGTCCAGTCCTACCGCAGAAGTAGCAAATCAGATGCGATCGATCGACAGAAGTGGATGGCCTCTTGAACGGTGTAGTCTGCGGAGGTCGAAAGTTTCCTCTAGGCACCATTCTAGGCGGCTCCATGGGACGCTTGCCTCCTCCAGTTGAAGGTCCCTCGGGGAGTTTCTCTACAAGCTCATGCTCACGTGCACAATCCAGAACATCCTGAAGTGTCGTCGGTCTCGCCGAGGTCATCGAGGCTTGGACCTTGCGATTCAGGCCCTTGCGAAACTGAAATGCACAATCTTCGGGGTCTTCTACCATATGAGGTGCAAAACGGCTAAGCATGGCAAACTCAGCCTCATACTCATCCACGGTCATATCTCCTTGGACCAAGTTAGCGAAATGTTGTTGAAGCTCTCTCTTGGCTGCCTTGGGAAAGTATTTAGCATCGAACCTTTCCCTAAACATGCCCCAAGAGATCGGTCTGATCAGACGTTTCTCTTCCAGTTGCCACCAGCTCCTGGCATTGTCGGTCAGTTGTAGTTTTGCCACGTCAACCCATCCAGCCTGTGGGATACGTGCAGCACTCAACTTATCTTCAGTTGCTTGGACCCATTCATCAGCTCCTAGCGGCCCTTCTTTTCCAGAGAAGCTCTTGGGCTGTAATTCATGAAATTGGCTGACTCCTGGTTCAGCTCGAGGGGGTGGCGGTGGTGCATTCTGAGCAGGTTGTTGTCCTTGCTGAATCAGCTGTTGCTGGACTTCCAGCATTCCCCTGATAACTCCGAGGACTACATTGATATTAGCACTTCTGTTAGCTGCATTATCGGTCCCATTTCCATTTCTGGTGTGGTGTCCTCCTGCCATGCTGAAAAACGAACTTGGTTAAGTTGTGTACGAGATAAATCTAGACGTTTTTGGCCATTGATAGTATTTCCATTGTACTGAAGTTTCGCTAATGCAAGACCTGCATGGGCCACCACAAAAACCTGTCACGCCCCGCTTCCCATTATACTTGGGGCGAGGACGCGAGCGGGCCCGCTTAGGTTGGAGCGGTGAAGCTCGAACCCAATAAGCGTCTGTGAAAACTCCTTTCGCAGGAACTTGCATGCAACTCAGAACAATAGAAATATTTAAGCCAACATCCAGATAAAGTACACAATAATAGAAAGGGCCCCAAGCATGGCCTACAACGATAGCGATACAGATAAAGTGGGTACACACCCTACAAACAACAGTGGTGAAAGTAAATAGCTGCAGCGGTGTTAATCAGCACTAGTCCACGGTAGGGTGGACTTCAGGATCAGCAGAATCCTGGTCTATTGGATCACTCTGATCCAGCAGTTCGTCCTCCAGATAACCTGTCTCGTAACCTGACATACATTCAAACAACATGAATGTATGTCAGCAAGGGTCTGCAAGTAGATGTCAGATGACCCAAGGCAAGATATATATAACAAGTTATATATATGGCAGTTTTTACAGCAGTTAAAAGAATTTACACTAGCATGTATTTCAATGAACTGAAGCAGTTAAAACAATTATGAAAAGTTACACTAGCATGGTATTTCAGTTGTAAAAATTAACATGGCAGTTGAGCAAAATAACAATATTCTGTAATTAACTTTCTTTTTCCATTATTTAACTGTGTGTGCAAGTCCGTGAATAAGATTCCCGCCGTTAGACGAATAGTAAATAAATACACCTTCAAGTGCCCTCGAAGGCGACTCGTTTACTACTGGCTAGTGCCCGGGAACCAACCCCACCCAAGTGTATTTCCTGAATCATGTGCCAGGATGCTAATCCGTCATATACTGAAACACGAGTCCAGACTAGTCGCATGTGACGTAATCACATGTGACCGACGAGATTAACTAATAGCCAACGGCAGTAACATCTGGTAGCCAACGGCATGTAACATCGGTAGCCAACGGCATTTAACTACGGGAGCCAACGGCATTTAACTACGGGAGCCAACGGCATTTAACTACGGGAGCCAACGGCATTTAACATTCTATAATTATCAACAGTTCTAAAATTAACCATACATGTCCAGAAACATTATCATTCACAAAGTGTGTTCATTTTGATTATTAAGGGGTCCATACACATGCACACAAGTTTAAGTCTAGCATTTCTAAAAAGTGTGTATGTGTCAGCAATTAAGTGTACAACATCTGATATCACAAAAACATAAAATAACTGCACGCTTGCCTGACTGAGACAGTTTAGGTTGTCCGAGTAACGGTAGGAAAGTTCGCGACGTATCTGCGTCATTAAATAATAACATTTAATATAATTAACAAAAAGTGTTTAAAACGAGAATTAACGAATTAAATCTATTGCGAGTTACGCAACTATTTAGTTAACCCCTAGATTGGGTTCGTCTAATTTTTATGGGGTTCACTGGCTAGGGTGGTGTTTATTAGGTTATACAAACTGGTTACACATTATTTTTTTTTTATTCAATTTTTATTACACTAACAGTATTTGACCATACCAACATGATGAAATCAATTTTACATTTAATAAGTTAATAACAAATCTGATAATAATTTAACCTAAGTTAATGACATGGGTTAACATGGTTAATTATATGGTAAATATTTTATTTAATAGTACTACCAACCTACTTTGACCAAGGGGTAACATGTTACACTCTTACCTACTATCCTTATCCTAACTCTCTTTCTCTTCATTCTTTATTAGTATTACTCTTGCTGTCACCCTTTTTTTTAACATTATTAATTCAATACTTTAAGCTTTCCATTAAAACCTCTTCATACAACCTGTCATCTTTTCTAAAGGCCAAGCCCCTTTCACAATACTGTCATCTCTTCATGCATTCGTTTGTTTGTTTTTTCTTTAGTTAAAACTTGCAGGCATCTCTCGAACTGGGGAAGTAGCTCACGCACCTAGGGGAGCTCACGGTGCAAGGGCTTCCAAGCGGCGGCTGAACTCCGGTGGGCGGCGGCGCGGACTCCAAGGCGGCGGCGTCGGCGTCCAGGCGGCGGCCGGGGTTGCTCCGGTGGTGCGCGCAGGTGAGAGGAGGAGGGGGCCGGCCTAGAGGAGAGAGGTGGAAGAGGGGTTTGATTTTTGGAGTATGTTTGGGATCTTGAGGTTGTTTTGATTGGGCTTAAATCTGAAATGATTTCAGATTTGAATGTTGATTTGTTTCAGATCTGTATTTGTGTTTGATCTTTGTAAGAATCTGAAATGATTTTCAGATCTAGGGGATGAATTTCAATTGGGGTTTTGGTTTTGTTTGTGTTTGGGGAAATGATTTTGGGAAGAACTGTTGGAGGATTTGGTGCTAATTTGATGTAGAGAAGATGATGGGTTTGAGGGAAATTTGGTGATGAGATTTGTTCTTGGCTTTTAGAAATCTGATGGAATGGCAGAGAATTGTTTTCATGAATGAAGTTGGTTAACAGATGATTTTATCAGGGAATAGTCGCCTTAAGAAGTTAATTAGTCGTAGACAATTTTAATTTGTTAGTTGTTGGAATAGGATGGCTTTAATGATGTTCTGTTGACTAAACGAGAGAATGTATCGTGTTAAACTTCTCTTCCTAAAACCCAACGTGTTTGTTGAATGAGGATTATTACTAAATTAAGTTTTAAAGAATGTAATTATAAAATTAACAAAAGTAATTAGAAAAAAAATAACAAAAATAATTAACCAAAATAATTAAATTAAAGTTTTTAATTAAACGCGATGTTAATTAACGACGAAACGGTAAAAACGGAAATACAGAGTCGTATACGCGCAACACGAAACATACGGTTAAAAGTCAACCAGACGACGACTGAAGGAAAAATACCGGTACACACGAACTAAAACACGGCTAAAAATACCGGCCGTTACAATTAGGCCCACTGCCAATTTGATATGAGCCTATTGGGTTGCACACAAAGAGCGTAATGGATAGGATAGGGTTTAAACGTGATTTCGAATTTGACTTGAAATCTGTAATATGGCAAAATATCTTAACGTCAGATATTGTATCTCGTTGAGATATTATCCCTAAGATATCATCGCGTAAATAAAACGCATTAAAGAGTTAACAGATAATATAAGATATTATCTTAAAGATATTGTTTCGTAACTGAAATACGTTAAAGGGTTAACGTGGGATTCTATATAAGATATAGAGAGGATTTTCAGTTTTTACGGATTCAATCTATCTCTCCCGTTTTGAGAAAAGCGACGAGCGAAAGAGAGGGAAACCCTAGTTGCAAAGAAGGAGTTAGCACCCTCGTAATTCCTGTTCATGACGTTCGCGTGTGGATACCAAGGTGGTCGTTTGTAGAGCAGCACATGTAGTCTGACACATTCAGATCATCACAAAGGTTAGTAATCTATTCGGATCAATTTGAAACGCATGGATCTTGGTAGGTTTCTAATTTTCTGCTGCGTATACACTAGTTATGCATGATAGAAACCCTAACAATTTATTCATTTATTTCTAAAACAAAGAAAAAATAGAAAATCCTAATACTCTTCTCTCACTATCGAGAGGAGCCGAGTTTATTCATTCTTCTATCTTAGAAATCATATAAAATATATCTACACTACTAGAGTAGAATGCACCTGAGCTAAGGGTGGATCAAGAATCTCCATCGGAGCAGGCTACTGTTCATCCTACTCTTTTCGTGGTTCAACTAAAATCTTGGTGCCACGAACTCTAGTAATGCTCCCTCTAGTATCTCTTGAGGATGACCACCGAAATCCTGCAAGATTCAGGGAACATCAGTTCGATGAGGAAAATTTTTTCCCACTATAAAGGTATCCCAGAGATAATCATCAAAATGGAATGGAAAACATTAAAATGGGTGACAAAAAGTCCCTGAGAATAATGTGTTATGCCTTGACGATGATGCGATCTACTCTTTATCAATCCTTTTAATATGCTCCTCAGGTGCTGACATGATCCAGCATACCTCCGTGGAACGCAAACCTATGTCATACGGGAAGTAGTCGTGTTAGGAATATCTGAATCTAAAGAAATATGAAATAAAATATGAGATTTAGGGATATAGTTAGGAATATCTCCCTGCACGGGAGCGTTAAGCTCTGGTGGATGCGATGCCTCTGGTGGAGTGGAGAGGTCCAGAAGAGGAGGTGATGGAGTCAGGGGTGCATCAGGCTCGCTGAAATGATTCATGGTGTCCATGGCCTTACGTGCATCCTCCTCGTCGATATGGACATGCTCCACAGCCTCCTCAGTGCTCTCATGTGGCATAAAATGGGGGATGCGATCAAGTGGAAAGAATTGCTCGGGCTTTTCAGATTTTGAAGTCTTCTTGGTACCCTCTCATGGTTCCTCCTTATGAACAACCTCCTGGAGAAGGATTGTTTCCATCCATCGTCCTACGCATGGCTCATCATCCATTTCGGTATCGTCTAGGGTACGGTGATGGATGTGAGCATCGGTGGTATGTGTCTCCGAGGTGGCACCTACAAGAAAAAAAGACTCATATCAAAAATTTAAATTGTAAATCATATGAGTTACCTTCCGTGGTGTGTAGGCTATCGATGACATGTGAGACACATCATCAGCTTCCATGTACTTCTAAGCTGTTTCAGGCATTTTGTCAAAGAGTTGGCCTCCATTCATCCTTTTCATATCCTTCTACAAGTCAACATGTAGTCCTCCACTGAAGAAACAAAGGAGCCAGATGTGTCGACGCCATGCTGCGACAGTCCATCCACCAATGTATTGAATCTCCTCCAAGCTTACCAAAGAGTCTATCCATTAAGCTGGGTGAAGCTATTGATCTGTTCCCTAGGTGTCTGGTGTCGCTTCGCGTTATCTTTGATTGTAGGTGGAGCTCCTCCACTAAAATGATCTCCCCCTAACGGTGTGGTTATAATGATCGGATCTCTAGCATGTATTTCTGCTTTGCCATTGTGATATGGAAGTTTGGATTAAATTTTGGGCAAATTCTTAGAGGTGGGTTTCGATCGATGAGGTGGGGGAGGGTGAAGTCAATTGGCCTTGGTTTGAAAGAAAATTTTCTAGGAGAATCTCAAGGTTAGACTTTTGTGGAGGTGGATTCATATAAGTCTCGGGAGTATGGATGGGAGGGTTCATAGGGTAGGTTGTAGGTATATGGTTGTGGGTTGTGTGAATGGAAATAATATGGGCATTGGGTGTAAACATGGCCATGCATCCCACATGATTCGCAAAATGCTGCAACCTGCAAAAATCTATTATCTCCCATTTAAGCACCCTCTTGCATTGAGGCATCAGAGTTTTCATTGTTTAATCTATTAGGTATCCATATACTGCTCCAAGTGCACCTGTAACACAAATAAGAAAAACAAAGGGAAGTGCGTCAGTAAGCAAAAGAATAACATAGATAATGGGGTGGTGGGGGAAATTTTTTGTTTATTATTATTATAAAATTTTTATGCACATAGACTAACTAACCTAGAATTAAACTAATATCAATTAAGCGGAACCTCCCCAGCAACGGCGCTAGAAAATTTGTTAGGGTTTTACATTTATAACCGCAAGCACACGGCTGTAGACGTAGCACTAATGGGTTGTCTGTAGTGAGGTTGGATAATTGAATACTAGCTCAACCCTATAGTGTGGTTAGCTACATGGATTGGATATGCAGAATATGAAGAAATAAACAGAATGAAAGTGCTCTAGGGCTAGGTTTCACTCTGATGTGGATTGAACATAGAAATGAACTCGTTGCTTGGCTATCGAATCGATCCTATGGTAATGTTGTCTGACCTAGAGGAAATCACCTTCTCCCCACTTCCGTGATGCCATGACAAGGTCTTCTCTCATGTGATCTCGTGCCCCCCACTTCCGTGATGCCATGACACGACTACCCCTCGTGCGCCTAGACCTACTCCTGTAGCGCATAGCCACACGATGATGCATTAAGTGGACAATATTCCCCAGCCACTATTCAGTGACAGAAACTTGGTTAATGCTAGGAGGGCTCTCATTACGCCTCAACTCCCGTTGGCGACATAATTAGTGTGAATCACACATAGGGATTGAAACCCTAGATGATCCCGACTCCCCTTGGCCATTAATCTAAGAAATCAATATACATGGACAATAATCTTCCTAAGCATTACCCTAATATAACAGTTCAATAGCCAACCAATGAATTAATCAATCCACAAAAGAGATTAACCATGCCTACATGAAAATCTACTCACAAC
Source organism: Scilla litardierei (assembly GCA_030789695.1). Lineage (NCBI taxonomy): Eukaryota > Viridiplantae > Streptophyta > Magnoliopsida > Asparagales > Asparagaceae > Scilla > Scilla litardierei. Next base: position 474,633,286 of record CM061142.1, read on the forward strand.
ACATCAAGAAACATAGAGAATAACCAGGAATCAGTAAGAAACACATAGAACAAATATAAAACACAAGATAAAGAACGAAATACTTAGCTCCAGACATTGCAATACAAGAATATCCAAGATTACAATTCCATCCGAAGGGAAAATACACAAAAACATAAATTAACCTACTCATACTCCTAAAGCTATGAAAAAGATGAAAAATAGGGTAAAAACGAGTCCAAAAAGTTGCCCCTTGCTTCGACGGCACCCTCAATCTTTAAATAGAAACCTAAAACCCTAGCGGGTTCACAGAAAACCCGATCCGATGCGGTTGCGTCGTTCTTGAGAAGTTACGCACCCCATGAGCTTTAGATGTGGATCGATGCGGTCGCTTCGTTATGGCATGAATCGATGTGGTCGATTGACGCAGTCACGTCACTGCCACTCCGACCAAGTCAATCCATGATTTTGGGGGTGCTGGAGCTCGGTTGACGTGGTCACGTCGTGATCCACTTGCATGGATATTCGCTCTAAATTTCCAGTAACTCGACCCCCTTTAAATGACCGTGTCATTTGCTTACGCGGTCGCATCGATCTGCCTTCCTTGCTTTTTTTGCTCCATCTTGGCCCCTTGCTATGCAGTTATGTGGGACATGCCCACGCGGTCATGTTGAATGCTTTTTGACTGCTTCATTGGGCCTTCTTGGTTCCCTTCCATGCAACCGCATGGGGTATCCCATGCAGTCATGTGGAGCCTGTTTCGTTTGATTTCTTCTTATTTTGATTCCATCTCTTCACCTTATTTGCTCCTTTCAGTACTTTGACTCTCTTTAGCTCTTTTCAGCTAGATTTCAACCTGAAACATGGACTAACACCCAAGGAGTAAAAGTGAACGAAAATATTATAAAGTGGTAAATAAAATGGGGGTTTGCGCCATGATGTATTGCATGGATAATCATCATTAAAAACATACGAAATAACCACTCATCACATACCAACCCCCGTTTCAGAACCGTCATTACATGGTTTGTGAGACTATAATCTGTACGAAATAACCCGGGCCTTACAATGTCAGATTCCGTGCAGTTCGGTCCATTCATCAAGACTATGTCGCTAAGGTGTCTTGGGTACAGTTTAGAGTCAAACCCAACTACACATTAAACCCTTGAGTTGTATGGAATCCCATAGTTATCGATTGGATGACACTTCTTAACTCTTAACGAGTTCATCTACTACCTTGACAAGGATTTACTATGGATCCATTTGATTCTATTGCGATACTAACCTCCCATATCGGGGAGACGAATCCCGTTTAGATGGCCACTCCATTCGCTTGCTTCCAGCTATACCCAACATGTACATACATATCAGTAGTAATGCCGATGTTTGGCACATGCCTAAGGATACTCTTCCACATGCAAGGTCCTTTAGGACATCTTCTGGGCAAAGGACTATGATGCACATACTGCCACCTGTGATCTTCTATTGATACTTAAAGTATTACAACCAGATAGAAGCATCTTTGGTGAGTCGTTCTATGAACTTGTTCTATAACAAGCACATTTGCATCATCTATCGATGTCTCCACATCGAGTGGATATGAGATCAGGCACTACCATCTGATTGTACAGATCAATGCCCATTGGTCTAACCAAAATATCGATGTCTCGTCTCGATATTCCTTTGACCAGGAACATTTCTAGACATATGTTCGTTGTACACATTGGTCTCATTATCATGATTTTGTAATGATTCCAATGATCCTCACATAAGTCTTAAGACTTTATCTATGCATCATATAACACAACCACAACCATATGAGTGAAATAGAGGATTACAAAGATACAGATTACCAAATAGCTTACTATCATTTTGAATGAAATGTATATTACAATTACAATAATTGTCTTAAGGGCACATATTTTCCAACAAAGCAGAGTACATTACAGCTAATGATGTGGCAAAAGAGGTGTTTTGGATAATGAAGTTTGTTGCTAAGCTTGGAATGGTCTCTTCGAATGTTGATCTACCTCAGTATTATTATAACAATGCGGTAAACATCCTTACCAAGGAACTGAAATCTCACAAGAAATCAAAGCACATCATAAGAAGGTTTCATGTTATCCTGAAATTCAAGGATATAGAACTTTAAAGAGTCAATACATATGATAATGTAGCAAATCCACTTATGAAAGCACTTACACACAACTGTCTGAAATGTTCAATGGGTAGGATGGTTATGAGATACTGTAATAATTGGCTATAATTGTAAGCGAGAGATGATGTGTTATGTATGCCCTTAAGACAATTAATGTCTAGCACCTTATGAAGGATGTATTATATGCATGCCATATTTTACTCATGGTAAGAAAATCACATACCTTTCAAGAAGCAAATAGTTGTCATGATCTAATTGTAGAATCTTTAAAGAAGAGGTCAATATGGATCAAAGCATAATATGCTGACACTTAGGGGAACTTTCCCAAACAAAACAAGTATTTTAAATGCACAATTAAACTTTATCACCCAAATAGCTTAGGAATGCAATCACAACATCAATAAGGTAGATATACAGAGATATGCAGATATATGATTAAATATATGAAATAGTGTGCAAGAAAATTCTATTCCAATAGTTTGAACTATAATAAGTATTGTGCAAAAAAACATTGTCAGTATTCTAACAAAATAGGACATCGTTTGAACAATGAAGACAATGTTTAGTAAAATGCATAATAACATGAAAGGCAAAGTAAGATAGATGGTAAATGCAAATACAATGTTATGATATTAATGGTTCCACTCAATCTGGACGTACACCCACCATCTAGGTACTTATTACGTAGTAATCTTGTCATTAATCAGCACCATAATTACAATCGGCCACCGCATGCATCCAAGGTATGTAAAATGTCCATGTACACGTATGTAAACTTTCCATGTACACCTGAACTTTTGATACACAATTACATTATAATCCTCACATTTTGGGATATAGAACAAAACACTCACAAGGAGTATATATTCTCTTACGAAAACTTCACGAAAGCATAAGATCCCACTTAATATACAACACTTCCATAATGAATGATGAGTTACAAATCAAAGTATGTAGTGTGAGTGGAAAAAGACAAGAGTGATATAGATGTATCAACAATAAGAACAACAAATGATAAATATTAGGATTAAGTAATATAGGCGCAACATAAACAGGCCAAAATTCAATCAAGATATATGGAAAAATCAAATTAAGACAAGCTTAGAATCAATCTGATTGATATAGAAAATCTCTTGTTGAAGCTGATGTTTGATTTTCTCCTTGAAGAATTTGAAAGAATTGAAAATTGTAAAATTTGAAAATAAATCACAAAAAAATCTCTTGGGTGATTGAATCGATTTTTCATATAAATGATATGAATGGGTATAAAAGGCTACTGATGAGAAACTAGTCGTTATACAATGTTCACTAAATTTCACAACGGATATATCAACTGAAAATACCTAAAATACTCAGACAACTTCTTATGTCATGGTTTGAACACAAAAATTATGGTCGAACCTTGGCTGAATGTTTTGAAACATAACTTATGGTTCAAACCTTGGCTGAATGTTTCAAACAATGAAATGTGTGGTTCGAACCTTGGCCTTTGCTAAAAGACATATCAAATTTAGTGCTGAGATATTGAGTCTCACTCACTGTAGTTTTGATAATGAACAAATGTTGCATCTAACATCTTTGAGTGCAGGAGTGTAAGAAAATAAAATAAAGCACTCAATGGGATTAATGGTGAGCTGAACAAGGCCATGAACCAAATGGAGCAAGACAATAAACTTGAAGAAGCAAGAATGCATCTTTGGACTTCAATGTACTAATTTCATATTGATGTATTTTTTCTTTATTTTGTCTTAGCATGTTAAATCCTTGTTAGAAGTTCACACACACTTAAGACCACGCATAAAATGATATAAAAATATTTTGAAAAGTTTTAAAAATGTTTTCCTATGTGTTTTAGAGCATATATATCAGAAAAATATTTGACTATTCTTTATATAGGAGTTGACTACTTTCTACTAGGCATGCTCTATCCCCAAAAGTAGTCGATTACAGTCGTTCTGATAGTCAACTACACTTATTAGAGTAGTCGACTACCAGTTGCACTGTAATCGACTATCAACAGCCTAACGGTTAGAAAACATAGTTCCGTGATTTCCAGAAAGCTATTTTTTCAAATCGTTGGAGGGGTGTTTTTGAAATAGTTTTTAATGCTTTTTCCACCCCTATTTAAGTTGAAGTTGTTGAATCTTTTAGTATGAGTTTAATGAACAAAAATTAAGTTTTTAAAAGATTTTCTAAAGCACGCTTAAATGCCGTAAAAGCTCTTTCTTTGGCTCAAGCTTTAAAAGATTTCTTAAGTTCTTTAGCCAAAATTTTCTTGATCTCAAAGTCTTCAATTTCATTATCTTTAGAGATCAACACTATATCCATCACACACTCAACAAGCTTCAAAGCAAGGCTATATGAAAAGTGTAAGTTTCAATTTAAAAGAGTAAGGGGAAAATCCTCAAATGTTGATGTGGTGAGTTTTATTTTCTTGAGAAGAAAATTGTTGTAAGTAAGACCACTTGGAAAGAGGCAATTGTACTATTTGGGAAATAATGAAATTACCTGAGTGGGACTTGTTGGATATTGGCCATTTAGCCCAATATGATTTTGATAATGATCACCACATTATGTTGTTTTAATGACTCTACTTGTTTCAGTATCATATTAATTGTTGAGTATTGGACTCTCCACCATGATTTTGATGATGATCAAATACAAATCATTTGTGACTAACTCTTGTGTTTGCAGTTAGCTAAAAAGTCACCTATATGATTCAAGAAGATCAAAAGTGACTACACGTGTTGATTCAAGTGGAGAACTTGGTAGATCAACAAAGGTGAAGCATTGGCTTGAAGAACTCAAAGGCTACCTCAAACCTCAAGCCAATGGCATCAACAAATGAATGGAGACACAATCCAAAGAGAAGAAAGGAATGGATGAGTCAAAAGCTTCAAAGACTATGACGTTGGAGATATTCAAGTCATTCAACTAAAAGACTCAAGACCATGAAGATTTATGGAGATCGTCGCCAAAGTAATTTGTTCATATCAAGCGACGTCCCGAGACTTCCTCAGAACGCGTGATCATTGTGCCTGGAGCTTCTTTGAAGCTCAAGGAGTATTCATGAAGTCAAGGGATTCAGATTCTCCATGTTGAAGCTTTGAAGACGGTTTGTCGTGTTTACTTTTATTGTCTTCTAGCTTCGGTTTAGTAGAATGTTAAGCCTTGAGTAGTACTTGCCTAGAAATCTTCATAACTTTCATATCTTATCTCTAGGATTGCCTTAGAAGCCTTTAGAAACTTTTCCGTAGCTTAGCGCTTCATTTCTCGGCTTCGTATGCATCTTAGTTGGTTCAAGTAGAAGAACCAACCGACTAGATGACGATCTAGTCGGTTGGAAATCCTTCTTGAACCGACTAGATATCCTTGCTTGTTTCAGCCCATTCATTGTTGATCAATTAGTTGGTCCAAGAAGGTTCTCCAACTGACTAGATGACGATCAAGTCGGTTGGAAATCCTTCTCAGACCTACTAGTTATCCTATTTAATTCAAGACTATTTTTTGACCAATTAGTCGGTCCAAGAAGGTTCACCGACCGACTAAATGACGATCTAGTCGGTTGGTGTCTCTTCTCAGACCGACTAGTTTTCCTTGTGAAATTTGAATTCTTTACTGTTTGTCAATTAGTCTGTCCAAGAAGGTTCACCGACCGACTAGTTGTCAAACTAGTCGGTTGATGTTTCTTCTTAGATCGACTAGTTCTTATAATATCTTTTGAATTCACTATCTTTGCTGTCAACCTTCTAGTCGGTCCAAGAAGGTTCACCGACCGACTAGTTGTCAAACTAGTCGGTTGATGTTTCTTCTTAGACCGACTAGTTCTTATATCTTTTGAATTCACTATCTTTGCTGCCAGCCTTCTAGTCGGTCCAAGAAGGTTCACCGACCGACTAGTTGCAAAACTAATCTGTCAGTGATCCTTCTTAGACCGATTAAGCAGCTTCAGAATAGAGCCGTTGGGGCATTTAATGCCACGATTTTTGTGACCGTTTTGTCTCTTTCCTATATAAGTTTGAGTGCTTCAAACCAGGGATCCAAGACTGAAATTAGAGATATTTTCACATCCAAGAGAAGAGCCATTCAACTCCATTTTCAAGCTCTCTCATCTCACAAGAATCTCTCCCTTACTCTTTGAGCCTAATTCCTCAAGAGAGATTCTCATTCCTTGTGAGCTTCTCAAGCTAAGAGCTTGAATCAAAGTCTCCAACTTCTCCCTAGCCATCTATTGCTGCTCATCTTGGTGGAGCTAGGGTTTGGTGTCTCATCTTCCTCAAAATCCATTCTTGTCCCAAATTGGTAAGTATTTCTCAAGGCATAGGATTTTGTGGTAAGAATGTTTATATTTCATTCTTTATACTTCATATTTGTTGTATACTCACGGTGGTGAGAGGATTGGCTTGATCCCAAGTTGTGGGAGTCAAGATTTCGTTTTGCTCTCGGTTTGTGAGAGTGTTCTTAGTCCCTAGTTGTGGGATTAAGGTATTTACGTGTTCCTGGGTTGTGGGATACACGAACATCGATTGTAGGTCGATTGCACTTGTGGGGTTTTCGCAAGTGGTCTAAAGGAAGCTCTAGTGGTTTTACTAGAGTATCCGAAGGGGATCCGGGTGTTGCTGGATTAGGGCACCGGGAACAAGTTGGGGAGACTTGGGTGGCACCGAACCAGGATAGATTGCTTGTTTGCATTGCATTCTTACTTGCGTTGTTGTTCACTTCTTTCATTCTGCATTTGTTGGTTACTTAGGGTTTTATTTGGCGTAAATTCCTTATAATTCTATAAAACACTATTCACCCCCTCTAGTGTTTGTTTCTCATAGCACAGGGTTACTACAATTGGTATCAGAGCGAGGTAATAGCTATGTCAACCAACAACAACATCACACGAAGTCCTTTTCCACCATATCTCATTGGACCCAACTATCAAATTTGGTGTGTAAAGATGAAGGCTTATATTCAATCCATTGACGATGACTATTGGAAGCTTGTGGAGAAGCCCCTTCATGCACCTACCACTTCCGAACATGAATGGACAAATAAGCAAAAGAATTGGTGAAGAAACATCAAGAGGTAATGGATATCTTGCTTGAGTATTTATCTCATAACATTCTTATGCGTGTGTCCAAGGCAACAACGGCATATCAAATATGGCACATGCTAGCGGAGCAAGAAGAGTCCACCTCTGAGTGTTCTTCCTCCAATGATGAAAGAAATTCATTCATGGGTTTGATGGCACGAGAGGACGACTCTAGTGACGAATCAAGCGATTCAAGTGAAAGCGATAGCGACGATGAAGAGGTAACAATGGATGAGCTTAGAATTGAACTTAAACAATTATTTGATAAATATCAAAAGCTTACGCAGAAATATTGTGATGCTAAGAATAAGATTGCTAGTCTCACTAACACATCTACATGTAGCACCTCTAACAATGACACCATTGTTGAGACACTCGCTATTGAGAAAGCAAGTTTGCTTACTTAAAAAGGCATGTTGAGATATGAGGTGGAGTCCCTCAAATCTCAACTTGATCGTGTTTCCATTGTGGATAGTAACGATGTTGAGATTGAAAATCTTCAGTCTCAAAACACTTGTTTGGGCATTGAGAATTAGGATCTCAAATCCCAAGTGCACGAGCTCACCACACATGCATCCACCTTGAATGCTACTATTTCTTCAATTTCGAAAAAATATGAGCTCATGTCCTCCATTGTTGAGAGATTCAATAAGGGAAAGGACAATTTGGATGATTTGCTAAAGAATCAACTACCGGCAAACCATCGTGTTGGCCTTGGTTATTCTAAGGTAAGTGCATCCAATGCACGCACCTCCTATAGTGAAGTAACTATAGATTTTGTGAGGCCATCCTCCGATGCATCCACGAGTGGTGTCTATAACAACTTGTGTAGTTCTACATCTAAGGAAACCACCACTCCTATTCCTCCCTCCTTTGGAAAGAAACCCACTTTGGGTGGACCTCCAAAGAAGGGTCATGCATTTATGTACACCAATACTATGCCACGTAGGAACACACCTCCTACTCCACATGTTCACACGAATGATGGTTTTTATGTTCCACACCCACGAGAACGTGCAAACACTCATTTGAGACACTCTCATGCACGTACTCATGCTCATGCACCTTCACATGCTTATGATCACACATCACATCCACATATGCATGCTTATTCTCATGATCATCCTCAGGCTTACACACCTCATATTCATCCACGTATGTATGCAACACCACACCATAGACCATATGCCCATCATCATGCTTTAGCACAACACAATGTTCCATACACATTTCCTCATACTCTTGCTAGATCTCATGTTCCTAGGCCACATGCACCACGTAGAGATCAACCTTTTGTGCATGCAACCACTAGGAAGAGGATACCCAAATCTTACACTATTTGGGGTCCTAAGAACACTAGTAATCATGCTAAGGATATGTATGTGCAATCTTATATTCATGATATTATTTTGAATGATGATTATGTTGGAAAATCACGGTCCTCTTGGACTTGGTTTCCAAAGGGTTAGTTTCCGTTGACCCTTCTTTACTTGGTACCATAAGTTTATATTCATTTTATAGGTACCAAAGCATTTGTGTTAAGAATTGATTTACTCTTTTGTTTGCATTTTGGTCTTAGATGCTCATGTTTGTTAGAAACTTAAATTCATATTGAATTTGATTTCTATTGTTTGATTATTAGTAAATCACTGTGTTTAGGATTTTCATGTGTAGAATATTTGATATTTTTATGCAACACATGATTTGGTTCATATTTATGTTTTGTTGCATGTGATGCATGTCATGCTTTTGGATCAATATACATATTTACTTTTGGTACAATTGGTACATGCATGTATATGGTTAAATATTTATCAAGTGACATGATTACATGTATCATAAATATTGTGTATGATTACATTAGGATATGGGTTACAATAATTTGAATTCAGTTTGTTAATTTGTTGCCTAACCCATAGGATCCAAAAAGGTTTTTGGATACCAAAATTATGTTTTCTAGGTTCAATCCACATTGGGATACCAACTCTACCAACTCCTTGATTTGCAAAGATTTTCATTCTAATGGAGTTGATGGTGCTTAAGTGATGCACCAAAGTAGGGGGAGCTTAATGTTGTAAGTATATTCTTACATTTGGTTTCCATGTGTGTTGGATGCATGTAGATGTCACTTTGTGTTTGAGACTATCTCATGCATATCCTATGTTTGCATATTGTGTGTCTTGTATGTCATTCTTGCCTATGTATTTCACGTGTGTCAAATTCTTGACTGATGTGCATTGTGTATTCATAATCCTTACACATATGCTTATTCGAGGATTATTTATAACATGTGGCTTAAAAATTTTCATGTTAGAACTAATGCTCATTTGCATGTTTCACTCACGGGACACGCTTTTATTTATGTTCCACTGCATAAGCATGCATCCCAATATCCTACTCATGCCACTACACCACCTCTACTTAAGAATCCCAAATCACTATCTTTTGGATTCCTAAGAATGTTTCTAGGCATGATATGAACACACATATAGAATCGTATATTAGGATTGACATATTCTCATACGACTTTATATAAAAATCAAACTCAGTCTTTATTTGATTTCCACCTTGCTAACTCACTCTTATTGCACTTCATTGCTTGGGTACCATGTTTGTATGATTACTTTTTGTACCCATATATATGTGAGTTCGTCCACTACTCACAAGTTTGCATAGTTTGTATGATTTTGTGGGAGTATGACATGTTTTGATTGCTATCATGTTATTTTCATCTATAGGTCATTGCATTTCATTCGTATTATGTTGTGCATATAGATCAGTTGATTTCTCTGACCCTTGGTGATTTATTATCAATTTGCACCTTCCTATTTTGTTGATATGCCAAAGGGAAAGAGAAATTTGGTTTTAAAAATTAATACTTTATGCTTTTCATGCACACTCTTTGTGGTATTACTTTTCATGCCTTCCTTCAATATGTGTTGTGCCGTGAATGTTTATTTTGTGCACATGTGCATATTGAACAGAGAATCTTTCTTGCACACACTATTGTATTGGATGTGTGTATTCATAATGATGATTGCTTGCATAATGTATTGTGATTAAATCATATGCATAGGAATTATTAGTCTAGGTGTATCTAACTTCTAATGATTGAGAATTGTTAATTCCTTATATCTATGATTTTCATGATCATAATAACTCCTATTAATGCATGTCATGTATTTCTATTGATGAGTGTTATTTACAATTGGTAAATGATTGGTTATTGGACTACTTGATTTTGTTCCTTAACCTATTGGATCCAAAAAGTTTTTGGATACCACCAATTGTTGAATTGTCAGATTGTTGTGCAAGATGCCTACCCTACACACTCCTTGGTTTACAAATGATGGATCAATTCAAAGGAAAGGATGGTGCATTGGAGATGCACACATATAGGGAGAGCTAAATGGTTATAAGTATGTGTTTTGTACAATTGGTATTTTAATATATTGGTTTTGACTACCATGTTTACAATTGGTATTTTAATATATTCGATTTGTGTAATATAGCATACTTCTTCATTAGCTCATTCTTGTCACACCCTCATGAAGATTGTTTGTTTATGTGACTACCGTGTTCATGTATGTCATATATGTCTTATTACGACTCATGTACCATGGTAGCAATAACATTCATATAATGAATTGGTTAGTTGCTTATTGATGTTCATATCTTTTTCATGCCATGAATAAGATTAATGATTTAGGATCTTTATGCATATTTGTTCATTGTATCGCCACACATCTCATACTTTTCTTATAGTTTGTATGATTATCTTTATGAGACGTATTGATATGATTTGAGGTGATCAATGTATGTTACTTGTCATTTTAATTACTTCATGACTGTTGTTTAGCTATAATTTTATTCAAGAGATCTTTCATGTCTATAGCTAAATCTTTCATGTATGATATTTTCACAAGTGACATAACATTCATTCATATTAGTTAGTGATCTTCATGCTACATTTCTCACTATGTCATCTCTCATCTCATGCTCATATTTTATGCTATTTTTTATGAGATGTTAGAAATAACTTGTGCTATACACGATCATATAAAATTTATATTGTGTTTGATGATATGTATATTCTGTCATAGATATTCTTCCATGAATATATCTTGATGCACTATGACTTCTTTGATGCTACATCCGATTATATTGTGCTTACTCAAGTTTTTATTCTATTCGCACAATTGGTATGCATGCATGCGATGTTCATTATAACTTTATTTGTTTATGTCCTACATTGTGACTTTGAACGTAGACTATCTTCATGCCTTTGCTCAAAAGATGTTTTGTCACATTATGCCTCATGTTGAATCCTTTGTGATAATTGAGCTAGGATGAGATCATGTCCCTATTTGTTCACTTGGTTTCCTTCTCAAGTGATGTCATGATCTTGACAGTATTTGCCTACTTTACATACTTTGTTAGACTACAATTGGTATCTTCTTTACAATTGGTAGACTATTTATATTAGATATCATCTTTACATGCTCTTGCTTGATGCTTGTTTTGAGCTTATGATATAGTGATTATCTTCCTTATGCTCATGGCATTCCATGCTTATCTTTGACTCATTATGTGAGTATCTATTCTGGAATGCATGCTAGTACTATGGTTCTTTTGAACATTGTTTCAATTAGTATCCTAGAGTGCTAGAATTGTGTATGCCATACGTTTTATGATGTTTCTATCTCTATTTGGCATAACACTTTTGCATGATATAGATATTTGTGTATGCCCACATCGTACACTTCCCTTAGATTTGGTATGCCTACAATTGGTTTCTCATGCCATTATACTTAATTTATGCTATTATTTCATAACATAACTTTGTACACATGGCTAAATATTTCCATAGTCATGTTTGTTGCATTTTTTTATGTTTGACTTAGATATCAGTTTATTGATATTATTTGTTGATCTATGTCATTGTGATGATTTTGATTCCACCATTATGTATTTTATCATGTTCATGTCATATGTCATGCCCTTGCTCAAGGACAGTCTATCACATTATGCTTAATGTTATAAATTTTTTGATAATTGAGTTTGTTTGTGTACTTGACACTATTTAATCACTTGTTTTTCTTTCACAAGTGATGTCATGATTTTTGCATTGTTATCCGTATTCTTTATCATATTTATAGCTAGTAGCTACTGCTAATTATGCTATTGTCACTTTTCTAACACTGCTCACACTACTCTTTACAATTAGTATCTATTATAATCTTTTATCACATATACTTATTGCTTATCTTCTTGTGATAATTGAGAGTAGTTGAGTTGTTGTTGGATATTTGCTCTTGCAATTGATATCTTTATTTTGATATCTTGTTTTAAATTGGTAGCTTATCTAGTTTACATTAGATATACCTTTGTGTTTTCCACTCTATTTTTGCTTTTGTTGTTTCTATACCCCCATGTCTTTTGGATAATGCCAAAGGGGGAGAGAAATAAACAAAGGATGTGCTTATTAAATGTTGAGTGTTAAACAATATCTTGAATCATATAGACTTTATGTATGATCGTTCATGTATATGATTCAGGGGGAGCATTGGTGATTACCTTGGTTTATATTGATTACATTATATATATATATATATAATGGTAATCATGCTCATGTTTATGATGTGTATCACCTATATGATTTGTAATGTGTACGCATATTATTTCTGGTCATTCATGTGATATATACACAACCTCATGTGATACACACACTATTAACTGCTGAATGATGCTATTGATTATTGATATTAACTTGATTGGCATCATTGCAGGGGGAGTAAGTATATTTAATGCACAATTATTTGTTTTGTTTATATTTGGTTTGTCATCATCAAAAAGGGGAGAATGTTGAGTATTGGACTCTCCACCTTGATTTTGATGATGATCAAACACAAATCATTGTGACTAACTCTTGTGTTTGCAGTTAGCTAAAAAGTCACCTTTATGATTCAAGAAGATCAAAAGTGACTACACGTGTTGATTCAAGTAGAGAACTTGGTAGATCAACAAAGGTGAAGCATTGGCTTGAAGAACTCAAAGGCTACCTCAAAATTCAAGCCAATGTCATCAACAAATGAATGGAGACACAATCCAAAGAGAAGAAAGGAATGGATGAGTCAAAAGCTTCAAAGACTATGACGTTGGAGATATTCAAGTCATTCAACTGAAAGACTCAAGACCATGAAGATTTATGGAGATCGTCGTCAAAGTAATTTGTTCATCTCAAGCGACATCCCAAGACTTCCTCAGAACACGTGATCGTTGTGCCTAGAGCTTCTTTGAAGCTCAAGGAGTATTCATGAAGTCAAGGGATTCAGATTCTCCATGTTGAAGCTTTGAAGACGGTTTGTCGTGTTTACTTTTATTGTCTTCTAACTTCGGTTTACTATAATGTTAAGCCTTGAGAAGTACTTGCCTAGAAATCTTCATAACTTTCATATCTTATCTCTAGGATTGCCTTAGAAGCCTTTAGAAACTTTCCTGTAGCTTATCGCTTCATTTCTCGGCTTCGTATGCATCTTAGTTGGTTCAAGTAGAAGAACCAACCGACTAGATGACGATCTAGTCGGTTGGAAATCCTTCTTGAACCAACTAGATATCCTTGCTTGTTTCAGCCCATTCATTGTTGATCAATTAGTCGGTCCAAGAAGGTTCTCCGACCGACTAGATGACGATCTAGTCGGTTGGAAATCCTTCTCAGACCGACTAGTTATCCTATTTAATTCAAGACTATTTGTTGACCAATTAGTCGGTCCAAGAAGGTTCATCGACCGACTAAATGACGATCTAGTCGGTTGGTGTCTCTTCTCAGACCGACTAGTTTTCCTTGTGAAATTCGAATTCTTTACTGTTGGTCAATTAGTCGGTCCAAGAAGGTTCACCGATCGACTAGTTGTCAAACTAGTCGGTTGATGTTTCTTCTTAGACCGACTAGTTCTTATATCTTTTGAATTCATTATCTTTGCTGTCAACCTTCTAGTCGGTCCAAGAAGATTCACCGACCGACTAGTTGTCAAACTAGTCGGTTGATGTTTCTTCTTAGACCGACTAGTTCTTATATCTTTTGAATTCACTATCTTTGCTGTCAACCTTCTAGTCGGTCCAAGAAGGTTCACCGACCGACTAGTTGCAAAACTAATCGGTCAGTGATCCTTCTTAGACCGATTAAGCAGCCTCAGAATAGAGCCGTTGGGGCATTTAATGCCACGATTTTTGCGACCGTTTTGTCTCTTCCCTATATAAGTTTGAGTGCTTCAAACCAGGGATTCAAGGCTGAAATTAGAGACATTTTCACATCCAAGAGAAGCACCATTCAACTCCATTTCCAAGCTCTCTCATCTCACAAGAATCTCTCCCTTACTCTTTGAGCCTAATTTCTCAAGAGAGATTCTCATTCCTTGTGAGCTTCTCAAGCTAAGAGCTTGAATCAAAGTCTCCAACTTCTCCCTAGCCATCTATTGCTGCTCATCTTGATGGAGCTAGGGTTTGGTGATCTCATCTTCCTCAAAATCCATTCTTGCCCCAAATTGGTAAGTATTTCTCAAGGCATAGGATTTTGTGGTAAGAAGTTTTATTTTTCATTCTTTATACTTCATATTTGTTATATACTCACGGTGGTGAGAGGATTGGCTTGATCCCAAGTTGTGGGAGTCAAGATTTCGTTTTGCTCTCGGTTTGTGAGAGTGTTCTTAGTCCCTAGTTGTGGGATTAAGGTATTTGCGTGTTCCCGGTTGTGGGATACACGAACATCGATTGTAGGTCGATTGCACTTGTGGGGTTTCTGCAAGTAGGCTAAAGGAAGCTCTAGTGGTTTTACTAGAGTATCCGGAGGGGATCCGGGTGTTGCTGGATTAGGGCACCGGAAACAAGTCGGGGAGACTTGGGTGGCACCGAACCAGGATAGATTGCATGTTTGCATTGCATTCTTACTTGCGTTGTTGTTCACTTCTTTCATTCCGCATTTGTTGGTTAATTAGGGTTTTATTTGACGTAAATTCCTTATAATTCTATAAAACACTATATACCCCCCTCTAGTGTTTGTTCCTCATAGCACAGGGTCACTACATTAATTACATGATTATATCTTGATGGAGATAAAGCATAGAGATGTTGGGTTGGTTAATTCAAGGCTTGGAGCATAGGAGCAAAGATGACAAGAAGAATCAAGAAGCTTGTTATGTATTTTCTCTTGATTCTTTATGTATTTTGCTCTTTATTTTGTAGAATACATGTAATCCTTGAGTAGATGGTCACACACACACTTTGTCATCATTTACCATCTTAGAGAATCATATGATATCTCTATAATACATCCCAATATGTTCCATGGCCAAAAATCTCTTATTGATGTTTTTCGACCATGACCAGGCGACTAGAGAAGCTCTTTCAAACATCTGGTGTGTTTGTTTTTCATTTGAACATATACAGCCTATATTAGACTTATAAAGCTCATTTGTTAGATGCCTGAATAGTTTCCTATACGACTAAGTGGGTGTACTCTAGACGTCTATATGCAGTGAGTTAGACAATCAGTTCTTTCTGTCCAGCCTCTGCCTCAGCCGTCTAATGTATGGTTCTCAGACACCTGAACAGTGTCTCAGTCGACTGAGTGTTAAACTCCAGACGTTTGGATGCTGTGTGGTGGACAATCTGTTCTTTCTATCCAGCCACTACTTTGGTCGACTAATATAGAGTTTCCAGACGACTGAATAGTTTCTCAGCTGTCTGACCTCTTAACTTTAGCTGTCTAATGACTTAAGAATCTACCAGTTTATAATCGTTAGACTGCTGTTTTCATGGGTATGTCTTCTTAGTTTCTATGCGAATTTAAGAGGCTATTTAAGCCTATTTGTGAGGGAAATTTAAGCACGGATAAAACCACTTAGAGATCATTTTTGCGAGCCCAAAATCTTAAGAGAAAAGCTTCACTCTTTCAACCCTCTCATTTTCCCTCTTTGAGCTTCTTTGATTGTTGCGTTTAACCCTAAAGCTCAAGGGAAGTCTCCAAGTGACTAATTCCAGCACTTGGATACCCACTCTCAATTGCCTTTCACTTCACACTAGTAAGTCTATATAATCAAAAAAAATAGATAAGAGTGTAATTTATTATTTCGTTTCATTATGAAACCTTGCTCCCTGGTTATGGGAGTGTCTCTCTCGGATGAGAGGTGTGGCCCTTGAAATAAGGTGTGCAATCTTGAATAGATTGTGTTGACTCTTGGAATAGAGTGTTGCATCTCAGAAGAGATTATTGTATCCTATTTTAGGGATTGTATTGAGTTGCCTCGGAAGAGTTTATATAGTAGAAATCCAAAAGACTCTAGAAAGAGTGTGGGACTGGATTAGGCGTAGTCGAACTAGGATACATCGTTTGTTTATGTTTGTATTGATCTCTTTGTGTGTTTGCTAGTTGTCTTGCTCTTAATTATTCTGCATTGCAAGAAATCTGTTAATTAGCTTTAAATTGCCGTTAAACTGTTCATCCCCTCTAGTGTGTTGCTTAGCATTGCAGGTAGATCCTACAATGATATTAGAGTAGATTGAAGCATTCTAGTAACAAAATGGCAAAGAAAGATGGTATTTCTTCTAGATCATCCGATGAGGAAGTATAAAAGTGTCTCAACACCAAAGCACCCAATGAGTAAGTGTCCTTCATGGCATTAAGGATGAAGCATCTTCAAGCTCAAGTTCAAGCGATGAAGAAAGTGAAAAAGAGAGTGAAGACGAAGGTGAGGATGGACCCAAGCTAACATATGAAAAACTTACCTTTTGCAACGATGAGCTTGCTAAAGGCATTGAGAAACTGATGAAATCTTACTTTTCATTGCAATCTAAATATGAGAACGCCATTATCAAATTTCATGATTATGAGTCTTCTAGTGTTAATGCTACTTCTATGCATATTTGTGACACTAGTAGCGAGACACACTTCTCTCCCAAGTTAAGGATTTGAACACTTTAAATGAAGACTTGAAAGTTTAAAACATTGACTTAGAATCTTGCATTCAACAACTTACGTTGAAGTGCGAAGAGGAATCTTGTAAGCTTAAAAGCTTCGTTATTTTAGGGATTGCCTCCAAGATTTCTTGGAAAACAACACCCGGTAAATCATAGAATGGGATTGTGGTATGTGCCATATGTGGTATCCAAACCAAACTCATCTTTCTTTTGGTGAAAAAACAAAACCTATTGTGCAAACACCAAAGAAGAATCATCATGCTTGTTATATAATAATACCATCCATAAGAAGCAGGTACAACACAAGGTGGTGAAGGATAATGAAAATATTTCTTTTTATGCCAAGAGGCAAGCACCTCATTTTATGCATGACAATAAAAATTTTTCTACACAAATACAAGCAACATCCTTCCCTCTTGCTAAGGCAAAATCTTTGCGAAGGAAATCCATGAGTCTATGGATACCCACTAATGTTAATGTGCAAAAGAATGCATGCATTAACACATTGGTTAGAGATGTGATCATATCTTATGATTATATTATGAAGTCAAACTCTTCTTGGGTTTGGTTCATTAATGTTTTGGTCTCTACACATATGCTTGCTTGCATGTGTATTATGCTTGATTGTTTATCCTTTGCATGCCCATCATTTATGTGCTTTTCATGTTTTAAAAATATTTTCAAATCTTTTCATGAAAATAGGACCTTTGGGGAATTTATGTCATGTATTCAATACTTATCCATGTATATGACATATCGGGAGATTTTATGCTATATGTACTTTTCTAAATAACATTGAATCATACTTTCCTCTCTTTGATTGATTTTGAAATCTTTCCATTCAATATTGGATATGGTCTCAATATCTTGATGTTGCCATCTTTTTCTTGCTTAGTTTCATTGGCAATATCATGTATCAATGCACTTGCTTCATGTCATATATCAATGTATTGATAGTTTGGCCATGTCTCCATTTATGTGTTAGTTCATAAAGTCAAATTTTGACCCATTCTATGATATGAGGGAGCATGGTATAGTGAATGATACACTCTTTATGTTTTATTTGGTATCATACATTTCTTTATCTCTTATGTCTATTGTCTTGACTAAATTACATTATTAAAGATTATGCAAAATGACATCCTTTTAATTCAAGTTTATGTAGACGATATAATATTTGGTTCTACTAACTTTAATCTTTGCAAAGAATTTTCTAAGTCTATGAAGGATGAATTCTAGATGAGCCATATGGGTGAGCTCAACTACTTTCTTGGACTACAAATTCGGCAAATGAAGGATGTGACTTTCATACATCAAACAAAGTACACCGGGAAGCTTATCAAGCGATTCAGGATGGAATCGTCTTCATGTAAGCGGACTCCCATGAGTAGGACAACCCATCTACACAAGGATGATGTAACGACCCGTATTAGTCGATACATCTATTTACGTATTTCACGTATTTTCACATTTCAAAAGTATTTTATAATGGTTAGTCAGGAGTTTTATATCAAAAATGATTTCTAAATTCTTTATAAAAAATATCTTGAAGCATCAAACTAGTTATGGTGTATTTCAGTAAGTTCGAGTATCGTTGAATACCTCTAAATAATTTTTATTATAATTCATTTTCAATTGTTACTGATTTAGCTGAATGAATTAATTTTCTATATAAACATCATCAAAATGTTTTCAAACTTCTACAGTGTGATTCTATGATCATTTAGGGCACCTCATATTAATTTCGTAATTTTTTGAAATTAAATCGACCTAGAACTCGCAAACCCGCATCATAAACATTTTGGCCTAAAACTAGTATCTCTGTAGTTCAAACCCAGAAATGGATCTTGTATTCGCGATCCTCGCGACGATACAATCCCGTGGCTATGTTTTCGTAATTTTTCGGGGTCGTATGTGAAAAGGAGTTGTATTCCTCCATTTTTACTAATTACTTTCCCTAATGACTTTTACTCTTCTAATTACCTATTTTACTAATTAGTTTTACCCTAATCCCAAACCACCCCCCCCCCTTTAACCCACCGAATGAGCTGGTTGAGATCCAAAAATTCAGGATCTCAACCATCCCACTCAAATTCTTCGTCCCCATGATAACTATATTTACAATCATGCCATTTAGTAAACCATATAATTAACTATCACACTATTCTCATTTCTCATAACCAAGCTTCCCAGGTTCAGTCTCTCCCTCTCTCGTTCGAAACCCCCACAGCCCGCACACGCACCCCATCTCTCTCTCTCTCTCTCTCTCTCTCTCTCTCTCTCTCTCTCTCTCTCTCTCTCTCTCTCTCTCTCTCATTCAAACCCACAAGCCCGCGCTCTCCCCTCCCTCCGTTCTCCCTCACAAAGACAGTGAACCCATCCCCTCTCTTTCGTTCGTACCCTCAGCCCACAGCAAACAAACCCCCCAAGCTCTTCTCCCTCGTCGACGCCACGCTCCTCCGGTGAAGCGCCACCGAACAGCCTTAGCCTCGAACCCCATCTTCCTTGTGCTCGCCGACGCCACACGCCCCCAGCTTGAGCCCCCGAGCTCCAACGCCTCCCCCGCCACCAAGAAAACACCGTCGCTTGGCCCCCAGCCGCCTTGTACACGAAGCCCCGCACGCCAGAGTCCACCCCTGCCACTCGCCATTCTCGCCTCCCTCGGGCAAAGCCACCACTGCACCCATGAGCTCCCTCACCTCTCTGAGCTCCGCCGCCATTGAACGCCACCGTGTCGTCGTCGTCTCCGACCATCACCACCGCCTCCCCTCGAAGCAACAGAACACTCTCTCCAACGCCACACCACGCCTCCGCAGCTAATGGCGACCCCATTGTCGCTCCAATCGGCGCCCCCTCCGACGTCCGCCGCCTCGCCTCCGACCCCAGCACCGCCCCGCCAACTCCACCACCGCTCCGCCACCGCAACAAGGCCGTCAACACCCCCGAAGCCCATTGCTCCCCCTCCTCGAGTCCGCCTCCACCGCCGCTAGAAAGCACCTCCCCTGTCGTGTCCGACGACACCCCAACATCGCCCGACGTTCCCCTCCGACCTCAACCCCCGCCTCCTCCGTGCCCTCGCCACCGCTGTCGTTGTCAAAGAAGCCGCCCCTTGCCCTGTTCACGTAAGAGCGAAGAGTAAAGGGTGAGTTTTATATAACGTGTTTTTACGAAATACGTATATAAGTATACATATATTAAAGGTATTTTAATATTTTATAAAATATTATATAAGTATAATTGGTTTTAAATTAATAATGCATCCTATATGACTTAGAAAATTACAAAACAAGGCCCAGAAAATCAGAAATGACATTCTGGACCCATTGGCGCTAGTTTCATCTCAATCAGACGAGTAGATTTTCCACAATAAATTTTTAAGCCTAAAATTTTAAATACATTGTTTTCACTTGATAATTCATAACTTAATATTTTCACGTAAACTGATACATGGAAAAATTATATGTTGTAGTACACTTGGAGACGGTCGTTTTGACAGCTCACTTGAAACTTTTTGATACATATTTCGTCCAGAATAAATTATTGAATAAATACGATAACTAATTAAAATTAGTTTTTAAATTCATTTTGAGCTTTTAAAAATTATAAAAATTACCAGAAGCTTCAGAAAAATATTTCTCTTCGGTAAAATTATATTCCTCATGTCTAGCCTATATAAAAATTTAGAACGCTTTTCGACACCGTTTCAATAAATTATAAGATCAAAACGATCAATTTAAATAGATAGAAATTAGTGTGTTCTTTAACCAGTTATTTCTTGTGTTTGCAAGTACCAATTCTCGTGCACCAACCCCCTTGGAAGCTCTAGATCTAGTCCCGGCTCACCACCACCACCTCGAAACTAGTAAGTCACAATGAATTTTAACTTTAGAAAATTATATAAGTGTATAAGCACGAACTCGGGATTTTATAAATAGTCTCCGAACCATTATTGATCGAACGAAGGACTAGAGACCTAAGTAACTAGAGGGATAATTAACTACAGAGTAACTATCTAATTACATTGTCAGTTTTCAACTTTGGTGGTTGTAACACACAACCATCAACTTGGGTAAATTGTGTGCTAACGAAAATACCACATGCTCGAAGCATAGAATCAACACCATACTTCCAAACGAGTTTCTTCAACACCTTTCATAACTCTCGTTCACACTTGTCTACCATGTTCCGATGCTTTTCACTTGAAAACTATGCATACACTTTGTATAGACTTGTTGCACGATTGCTCATGTTTAAATAGACACCTCACCCGCTGCATGCCATTTATTACTCAGTGAATACTAGTGAATTATCGTATATCATGTGTTGAACATATTGTTGAACAATTTGTGGAATATCTTGTGGAACATCTTGTGTAATATCTTGTGGACTATCTTATGGAATATCTCGTGGAATATATTGTGGAACATCCTATAAGAAACATGTAATCGATACACACGACACTAGGGTTTGGGGTAACTCATTGTAGAGAAAGTGTAGGAGCTATGACCGGAGTCACCTCTCTCGTCTCATCTCGTCTCATTATTTCTCAAAAGTATGTTGTATATTGATGCCCAGGAGTTGCTCTCCGTGGCAACGAGGTGACCCATGGTTGGATATCATACTCTCCTACGTAAGTCACCTCACATAGTTTAGTTAATTACTTCCAACACCAAAATAACCATTGATTGTACGTCTTATTCAGTACTTTTCATGTTTATCATGGTTACAGTTCATGCCTGCTAGTCTCACTATTGCTGTCACCATGGTTGCTCTTATACGTTACTCGTTGTACTTGCATGACCACCTTTTCCTTTATGCATTACATGCACTTTACTTACCACACCTATGCAGTCAACAGTACTTTACTTGTCGTACTTATAGCTACAGTGGTAGCATGCTTTACTTGTTTAGCCTGCTTTACACTTGCACTACTACAGTACAGTTCGTTGTCTTCTTTCAGTTCTGTTTACCTTTACTACTCAGTTATGTACGCCTTGTCACAGTTGTTGCTCAGTACTTTACTTTTCACTCTGGTTTGCTTGTACGTAGTTACTTTTTGTCATACTTGTGCACTGCTTCTTTTCTATGTTTAGAATTATTGTGACTTACATACGGTTCCATTTATGGCACCGGCAGACGACGAACAGATCTATGAAGCGGCCCCTGAGTTTGAGGAGCAAGAGTTTGATCCAGAGATTGCTGATTTCTAGTTGCCTGAGTTGGTGTGCGTATTATATGCTATTATGTATTTCATTTCCGCATTTCTTTTCTGTACTTCCTTTCATGTATTAGGTGAGAGAGTGCTGCTTTGTGTTGTATTTTAAAAATGGACTGTAATAATGTACGCTGGTTTGAGTATTGGTACGTCTCTGTATTGTGGCTATATTGATTTCACTGGTAAACTGCAGACCTGCAATTAAAATCAAATAAGTAATGGCCCCTTGAGAGCGGGTCGTTACAGTTAAAAACGGGAAAGATGTAGACATTCGGCTATATCGAGGTATGATCGGTAGTTTACTTTACTTAACTACTAGTAGGCCCGATATTATGTTTTTCGTATGTCTTTGTGCTAGATATCAAGCTAGACCTAAGGAGTCATATTTGATTATAGTTAAACGAATATTTCGTTACCTCAATCATACACTAGATTATGTGTTACTTTACCCTAAGTCTAGCACATATGAGTTAATCTCATATAGTGATGCCGATTTTATCAGATGCAAATTCGATAGGAAGAGTACTAGTGTCACTTGTCATTTTCTAGGAAAGTCCCTAGTTTCTTGGGTTTCCAAGAAACAGAACTCGATATCATTGTCCACGACTGAAGCAGAATATATTACCGCGGGTCTTGCATGTGCACAAGTCCTTTGAATGAGACACACACTCAAAGAATATATTGTCAATTATGATACTTGCCCTATCATGGTTGATAACCAAAGTGTAATATGTCTTTCCAAAAATCCGGTACACCACTCCCATACCAAACACATAGATGTGAGACACCATTTTATAAATGATCATGTAGCTAAAAAGGACATCATCTTAGAGTACATTGAAACCCAACAACAAATCACCGACATCTTCACTAAAACTCTTAAAGAAGACTCATTTATGAGGTTGCGTGGAGAATTAGGGATTATGGGTGAATCTGAGATTTAGGAGCTCATTTATATATGTTATAACCCATTTTGAACTCATCTGATCATTTTCATATCTCTTGTTCATATATGTCATATTTTCACATTTGTTTTCAATGAGATTTATTGGAGATTTTTTTTGAAGATTTGATGATTAGATTAATATGCTTGATATGTGTATTAGTCTATATGCTTATGGTAGTGATCTGATGTTATTAAAATAATTAGAGTATAGGTCTAAGGGCGAGTAGTCTCAAATCCTTGATTCTAACTCAATTCTGGATTTCAGAACCAGGACAGTCAACTGACTTTTCTTCTTTAGTCGACTGCCCAATCTCTAGTTTTTAGTCTTCATAACTCTTATTTATAACCGGCGACTGATGTTCATTTTCTAGTCGACTGTTTTTCGGCCAAGCGACTGTATTTTGGTCATCAGGTGCCTGCCTAATTGTCACCTATTTTCCTGAGAGATGGCTCAAATTTCTTCAAAATTTTATTGTGCAGCAGGCCCCTATAAGTCATTTAATAGGCATCTGTAATTACTTCTACATACGAATGTCTAATGTCTGAGTCATTTTTTATTAGGGCTTGACAGGCGACTGCACATTGTACATCAGGCGCATGTCCGCCGTGTTAGGCGGTTCATAGCCCATGATCTGAGCCATTTTTGATCCAACGACCCAGATCAATTTCCCCTCACTTAAGAGATCGTGCCCTTCGGTTTTTATCTCTCATCCGATCGACTTCCCTCTTCTTCTTCCTTCGAACGAGAGCCATTCATCTTACTTTTCGTCGTCGATTGCTCCTCCTTGTTGCCGTTTGCTCATCGATTGCTCCTCTCCATTCGATCGATCGAAGCTTGGATACCCTCTTCCACCATCTTTTGGTATAATCTCTCTCGTTTCTATCGTTTCATGCCCTATTTTTCGTCAATCTTTGTCGATTTGCTGCAATGGCTCCTCCCAAACTCAGCTCTTCATCCAAAGGGAAAGCTTCTGCCGTTGCGAAGCCTAGAAACCCTATAGTTCCTAAGCCTCCTCCCTAGGGCCGCAAGGAACCCCGTACCAAATTTGCAACCCCTTACTCTTAGCTTTTGCAGTTGTCTAAATCTGAGTATTCCCCATCTTCCTCTAGTGAGGAGATTCCCCTCAAACGTAGGCAAAAACAAGCTCCTCGGACTCAGCCCATATCCCTGACCTCCACTCCATATGAGGAAGTAACCCATGTTGAACCCCACACTGAGACTCATGTCGAGACAGAAAACACCCAGCCCCAAGGACAAAATCCTTCCAGTGCTTCTCCTTCAGCTTCCGCCCCTCTTGTCACATGTGTCGTGACGACGCATGTTTGGCAAGATTTCATTCCATGATTGGCATCAAACTTTTTAGAGAATGTTTCATCGTTAATTCGTCTTTCACCTCCGAGAGTCTATCTCAGATCCTTACGACGACCAAATTGGTCGATTTGTTCAGATACTCTTATGATGATTCTCCTCGTCCATATCCCTTTCTCGTGAAGCTCTTTTATGCTAACCGCATTCGCGGTGAGTGTGCAGAGTCTGGGATACTGGACACTATGGTTCAGGGGACCCACATCAAGCTTGATCCCACACTCTTAGGGACCATTCTTAGGATTCCCTCTACCGCTTCCTTGCCTGCTGATATTTCCATCTCTTCTGTTGCAGAGTTAGATCAATCCGTCCTTAGGGACACGTTCAGGGAGATTTCTCCATTCTCCCCTCTGGCGTCAAATCATCCGTGTTTATTGCTAGAAGTTGGGCTGTCCACCAGTGGTCAAGTCCAACATCTTGCCTAAATATGGATCATCTGACCAACCGTCCCATGAGATCCTAAAATGTATGTATGCTATATTTTCTAGGATGGAGGTGAATTGGGATGGAGTCTTTCTTGACCATATGTACAATGTAGAGATCACATCCTCCTCCTCTCATATTCCTTATGGAGGCTTGCTTACTCTTGTCTTTCGCCACTTTGACATTGACTTATCTCTTTATGAGCCTATTCCTCTTGGCCCTCTTCTTGATGCTCAGGAAAGTCGAAGTCCGATTCGGCTCTTCTAACTGCATCAAAGAAGAGGCAGTCCACTTCAGGCCCCTCATCATCTACTGCTCCACTTGCTGATTCATCTCAGCCCTCATCATTTGCTGCACCTACTACTGATCCCTCTCTTGTCGACCTCGACAAGAAGGTATCTGGTTTGTATGAGCTTTTCTACCCCTCGTTGCAGTATCAGGGCATACCCTTCCCTGCCCACCTCCAGTCTTTTGTTCCATTTGCTGTTTCATAGCCTACTCAGCCTCCTCCTCCTATCATCTCTGAGGTTCCAGATCCTTCAGTTGGTGCTGCTTCTGAGCCTGCTGCTTCCCAGGCTCCTCAGGGTGATTCCACTGCTGCTAC
Organism: Scilla litardierei; assembly: GCA_030789695.1. Lineage (NCBI taxonomy): Eukaryota > Viridiplantae > Streptophyta > Magnoliopsida > Asparagales > Asparagaceae > Scilla > Scilla litardierei. Next base: position 474,659,032 of record CM061142.1, read on the forward strand.
TGATCTGCCTCCTTTTGAGGACATCCCTGATGAACCGAAGACCCAGGACTTCTGTATTGAGATGACTGCACTTGTGGACTCCAGCGTCGCAGCTCTGGACTGATGTTCCTTGAGGACTGCTCACCCTAGGACATAGATTTTTTTGTTAGGGTTGAGAGTGTGAGTCTGTTGTATTTTTTGTAATGGATGTATTGATGTCTTGGCACTTTATTTTGTATGGCTGTATGGATGATGGTTACATTTTTGCTTATATGTGGAGTTGATAGTTTATTTTGTACTCGTATATTTTTTACACATATATATGATATTACATTTTGTCTCTTTCTTCTCTAATGTGATCTTATGTGTATATGTTGTGCAATCTTGTCTCTCTGTGTGCTCTTTTACATATATGAAGTGTGGTGAGACATTTTGTATGAGTAATGTTGATATTGGACTCTTATTCCTTTAGTCAACTAGAATTTCTATTTTTGATGAGTTTTTGATATCTATTAGTGTAATGCACCTTCGTGTTTTCTCGATTTTCTTTTAGTATCACATTGAATATGTAGCACATTCTTTAGACTCTCATGATTGTTTTAGTTTTATTTAGCACTATTGTTGTTGTTTCTCTACTCCCTCTTTTTTGATAATGTCATAGGGGGATAGAAATAAACAAATCATAATTTTTTGCTAAGTATAATCTAAACTTGAATCTAAGATTGAAATTGCCTTAGATTCAGGGGGAGTACGATATAATGAATTTGGATTCTAAAATCCTAAATTTCTAATCTTGAAATCATTTCATTCATGCATATCTTGCATATTTGCTTTAATTGATCATTAGATGCCCTTGTTTATATTGACTAACTTGATTGGCATCTATATAGGGGGAGTAAGTATTTTAAGTACAATTATTTATCTTTTGCTTTATGTTTGTTGGTCAACACCAAAAAGGGAGAGAATGATGAGTATTGGACTTCTCCCTACTTGGTTTTGATAATGAGCAAACATAAATACATGTGACTAATCCCCTACTTGCAGTTAATCCATTGCCTAAGCATATCTTGACGATCAATTAGCCATGGATGTCACACACAGATCAATCAAAGCTCGTAAAGTCGATTGGATGATCGAAGATGAAGATAGAAGCTTCAAGAAGACTTCAGATCATTCAATAGAAAGAAGAGAGGCAAAATCAAATGTAATCTTTGATTCTCTTCTTCTTGCTTATTAGTATGTAGCCTAGAAGTGGAATTATATTAGAGCACACACACATCTTCCATTCTATCCTAGGAAAGCATTAGAACTCATTTCCTAGGCCTCCAATTATTAATTCTCAAGCATGTACATTTTAGATTTTTAACAGGCGACTGCTGAACGATTTACAGGCGCCTATCTCCATACGGGCAACTGAGAGTTGTTCTCCAGTCGTCTGTTATGCACATACTTTTTCACTTGTTCTTTTGGGCTTTCTGCTATAACTTTCATCAGGCTACTGCTGTACAATATATAGGCACCTGTCCAGTTACAGGCGCCTGTGACTTGTTAGTTAGTCGCATGTCTCTTTTAGCCCAAAAGTACACAGTCTTGCAACTTTCGCACTTGCGTCTGCAGACGATGTAAGAAGGATTTTGTCACGCCCCAATCTCCAGAATACTCGAAGCTTCTAAATTTTTTCCCAAGTATCCTGAAGAGCAGAGGTGATGAAGAAAAGGAATAGAAGAGAGATGATGAAGACAGAGGCAGGCCACTGTGCACGTACTGGGATAGTACCTGTAATGCTCTATATATAACAACAAGGACATCACATTCCAATTATACAACATCATAAAGAGTACATGCACAATTTCATATTTCTAATATAAGGGCTAACACAACATCAGGTATCAATATGCATCAATAAATTTTACACTCAAGTTACACCTCCAAAGGACACTGCCAACTCCACTACCCCAGAGTACATCTCAACTCACTGAACTACACACTCTCCATCTCCAAGCTAACTGCTGAAGACCCCGCCTGCTACCACCTGAAAAAGGGGAGGAACACGTCAATGCGTGCCCCAGTAGGATATCCCAACTCTAATGATAAATTATGTTGTTACTGGTTTAATTACTCTGGTTATAAATTAAGGTATGATCATAGGGGCTAAGTGACATAGCATAAAGTAAGGTATACCACAATATGACGTAAAAGCAAATGAGATAGAGACGTACCTGCTGTTAGGGAGTGAATTGCTGCAAAGGAGTGTTAGTGTTACAAATAATATATAAGGAAGGGAACCACAAGGCAACTACAAGTACACAGTGTCACATCAATACAAATAGAGAGAAGTGCTGCCAGCAGTAGGAGTAACATGCCGAATCCTCATTTTATAATTGAATTAATTAATTAAATTAATTGGAACTTGGGTAAATTGTGTGATACCAGGACCTGGACATCACCCTAAATTTGGGGTGAATATAGCACACGGCGCAGTGGACACGGGCACTGTTTAACGCCGGGTCTCTCATCTCCCCCGTCCCTAGCAGGAGTGAGGATCTCCACATAATAACACAACCTCCGTATGTTACCTCCACTCCCGGTAAAGGCGAGTGGGTATAAATATCCCCTCCACTCCCGGTAAAGGCGAGTGGGTATAAATATCACATATCACATAATCATTTCCCCCAACTTCTCAGTCCAGGCCTCATATCCACAATTTACTCAAATCTCACCTAAACCTGGGTTTACTAACTCATCCTCATTAGAGAGGATTGAGACATATCCAATTTTCTAATTTAACACCTTACGTAACACGTTAGGGGTCATGATGGCATGGTGGACATATCGCCTTAGCCGTCCATCATTAAACATAGGGTCATGCACTCACGTGACATGCCCTCTATCACAACACATCATGCATTCACAATTACAATGTACCCATGCCATTCAAGCCTCTAACTTCACCAATAATCAATGCGGCTCAAGGCCAACGCTAACACATGCACGTTACTCAAATTATCGGATATTGCCTTCATTGAGGCATTTCATCGAACACATGATGGGGTCATTAACATAGCCATTATAACATGAGTAAATCCAATAGCAAATATCACAATGAATCCCTACTTCAAGCAATAACAATGCACATGCATAATAGAGGAAAATTTAACATCAAGTCATGGTTATAACATCTCTTAAACATTTCAGCTTGCTGGAAATTGTAAACAGTCACCACAAAATGACCATACATCATCAGTTTTCAGTGAGAATTTGACAAAACATCCCAAATGAAAGTCGTAGATATGTTAGTCCTGGATTCACAGATACAATTGCATGCAAATATACTAAGTAGGTGATTTATGGTGAATTATTTGGTGAAGTGTGTCAAGACTGTTTTCCAGACAGATTTCAGAGTCTATAAAGATTACTTTTTTGGGCATGTTTTAGCCAGAATTTCAAAATATAAGCACTTTGATGAAATTATAGATAAACTTGTTAAGTTTTCAACAAGACCAAGAACATAAAATTCCATTGTATGTGCAGCTTTTTAGATCAATTTTTCTTAACTGTGTCATGACTAAAGATCAAACAGATATGTTATAAAGATGGAATTTTTAATCCTAATTTCTGAATTGCACATATAGCAAAATTTATATGATTTTGGGGTAGGACTACAAGATCTACATGTATATATTTTTTTTCAGAATTCATTTATCCCTAAATTAAGGGATATGCTCATATGAACATGCAACCGAATCTGTCCTTAAAAATCTGCATGATGATTACATGAAACTACATTGATTTAACTCATATTAACATAATAAACCATTAGAGAAGGGATTCCTACCTCAAGATGGATATTTTCCAAGCCCCATGCTTCATCTCCATGCCTCCTAACTTCATGAACATCCTTCTCCAAGCTAGGGTTTCCTTTCTCTTTTTCCTTCTCTTCTTTTTATCTTCTTCTTCTTCTTCTTCTTCTTCTTCTGCTTCCCTCCTTTTTTGTGGCTGAAGGAATTTCGGCCATGGGGGGTGGGGGGTGGCTGGCCAACATGGAGGGGAGAGGGGAGAGAGGAGTTGAGGAGAAAATGAGAGAAAAAGAGAGAGATTTCTAGTTTTCTCTCTTCTTTTCTTATCTTTTCTTATTCCTTTCTTCTCTTCCAAGAAAGGAATATTCCATGCAGAAATTACCAAAATACCCCCATCATCTAGGTATTTACAAGTTTTCCATTACTTTATGCACACACTAGTTTAGTATGTAGGCACATCAGCTTTAGTCCAAATGACCGTTTTGCCCCTCGCATTTCTAAAAATTTACGGGGGTTGCCATTGACCCATAACCTCTTTCACACTTGCATGGCTCTCCCTACACACATCCACGCACATCCATGCATGCATACATGCATCACACACACGCTTCTAATACATTCTTGTTGTTTTACACCCACGACGTCACTCGCACTTCTCCCGCATTCACATTTCGTATTCTCTACCCTTAGCCACGTATTACGGCCCAATCACCCTTGTGCTACGTTACATACATCGATATCCACGTTTATTTCATGCTTACCCATGTATCGAAAGTAGAAATACCACGTGTGTTCAGTAGATTACCCGTATAGTGCAAAATAGGGCATTACAGATTTACATGCGTCTGCCCATGGCACAGTCGCCTGTATATGCTTCTACAGCCGCCTGTTCCAGCTTGTCAAACTTCCCAAGTTTTGACAACTTTCACACTTGCGCCTGCAGGCGATGTTAAAAGGATTTATAGGCACCTGCCCATGGCATAGTCGCATGTATATGCTTTTACAGTCGCCTGTCCCAGCTTGTCAAACTTCCCAAGTTTTGACAACTTTCTCACTTGCGCCTGCGGGCGATGTAAGAAGGATTTACAATCGCCTACCCATGGCACAGTCACCTGTATATTCTTTTACAATCGCATGTTCCGTCTTCCCTAACTTCCTGAGTTTTCACCACTTACGCACTTAGAAATTCAATCGCATGTAGAAGGTTTCTCAGTCACCTGTTGGTTTACAGGCGCATGTCCGTCCTTCATCTGTCGACTGTCATATGTAGTAAGTTACCGTTTGAATTCTCCCCTACCCTCTGACATAGTGCAGCAGGCGACTGTGAGTTCTTCACCAGTCGACTGTCTGGCGCGTATTTTCTATCCGTTGGCTTTTTCCAAACGAATTTCAAAGGGGGTTTTGGGTATTTTGCTTGAGGGGTTTAGAGAACTTATAAAAGGGTATCCTACTGTTCTATTGGCGACCTCTTGAACTCCTTGAAACCCTTTATAATTCTTTGATCTCATCTCTAAGCTCTAAAGCCCTCATTTTGTCTAAGCCCTAGAATCTCATTCTCTCTTGCTCTCTAACCTAGAATCAAATTTGATATCCTCTAGACATTTGGTGGTGACAAGAGAAATGGCTTCACTCTCTTCTTGGAAGAGATCAATACGCACTTCACTTTGCTCCTTCAAGTTCTATTTCAAGGCATATGTGTTTGTAAGTGTTTACATTTTGAATTTCATTATCTCGTATTTCAATTTCACTCTCGGTTTGTGAGAGTGTGCTTACTTGATCCCAAGTTGTGGGAGTCAAGGACATCGCTTGTTGTTCGATTACACTTGTAGGGTTGCTAGAAGTGGGTGTAAAGGAAACCTCAAGTTAGGGTTCTAACTTGTGTATCCGAAGGTATCCGAGTGGAAGGGATGTAGGATTACCAGGAACAAGTCGGGATTAGACTTGGGTAATCCGAATCCTTGAAACATCTTCTTGTTAGCTTGTTTCATTTTGGGTTAATTTATAATTCTACATTTATTATTGGTTAGGGATTTAAATTGGTATAACTATTCGTTTAAATTTTATAAACACTATTCAATCCCTCATTCTAGTGTTTTCCTCATAGACATGGTCCTTACATGACTATTTAATATGATTAAACTAACACTGATATGATCAGCAAATTCTGTTGAATGACAATTTAATATGATTAAACTAACGCTGATATGATCAATAGATTCATCACTCAGAGATACTGAATGGGGGTTTAAGGCTAAAAAAATTCTATAATGTGATTACTAACATCTCAAAGCGGGACCACCGTGTTCGTTTCGCCCTATATGTCGTGAAAGTTATTAAACAGAAATTTAGCTGTTGTGCGCGTTTATCAACCCAACGGACAATTTTGGACAAAATTTCCTCAATAGTCATATTTCGGTTTTTTTCGACCTTCAACTTTCGTTATCACAATATAAGGCATCCGTAATTCGATTCGTATATGTTATAACTTTGTTTTGGGATTTAATTATATTTTTCAATGATTTTTTCATGAGTTTATAATGTCTTGGCTTAAGGGGTATTTTCGGTACTTCCGGTCGTGCGCAGAGCAGAAATGTAAATATTATTATTTTATTTGTCGTACGTGAAATAAAAAGTAAAAGCGGTCATACACAGAGCAATTCGATATGTGCCCGTAGCAGCTCCCTAAACTAAGATCTATATTAAATATGAAAAGTAAGAGTTATGACTGAATCTAATAATCGAAAACCAAAACTGTGGTCCAAACCATAAGGATGAGTCGAACAATACATGACGTGGTTCAAACCATGTTCCTAGAACACAATACAATGATTGGATTGATAGACGATAAGATTAAATGAAATGTGACCAATTCAATTGATATTCTACAAACGGCGTATTATGATGTCGAATCAATGGAATATGAAAACTAGCCTACCCTATGAATTATTATGAGAAAATAGGTTAAATAACACCGGTCAACAACGAGGGGTATTAATTTATACCATCAAGTTTAAAAACTTTGCTAAACTAACACCCTAACGGAAATAGTGACGGAAATACCCCTGACCAAAAAGTAAAAAAGTAAAATACCTTCGAAAAACTCATTTTCACCGTCGTTTGCACTCCTCCAATTTGCCGCCCAAAATCGCCCTTCCTCCTCCTCTCCGACCATCCCTCCGGCGATCCCGTCCTGATCCGCAGCTCACGCAACTGCAACACTACCAAACAACGAACCATCAAAGCCGTCGCCGCGTCGCCAACGCATACGGCTTAGCCCTCGCAAAGCGAAGACGACGCAGAAATCACAGCACCGCAGTAATCAAGCGACTTTTTGTTGAACAAGGCAAGTGATTTCGCATATTTAGCTTCGCATTTTGGAATTTTTTTTGCGATTTTGTAAAAGTTTTTTTGGGGAATTAATTTAGGGTTTTGGGAAGAATACAATTTGAGAAGAATACGAAGATGTTAAGTTATCACACTACTCAACTTGCATGTTAAGCAAAATAAGTTTGTTTGAAGATGTGCATCAATATGCGGTAAAATACGTTGGAAAACGTTAGAAAACGCTGGTTTACGTTACAAATAGAAGCGCATATCAGCGCATATCAGCGCAAATTGGTGTATGTAAGCGCAAATCAGTTAATTTATGCTAAAGACCTAAATAGGAAGCACTTTTATTCGATGAACAGCATGTTTTTGTACTTTTTTGGCAAAATACGATGTTATACGATGTAAAACACTGATTTATTAGGAAAATAAGTTGACTTATTTGTGTTGTATGCTTACTTGAGTTGTGCATACAAGAAAGTTGCTTAATTGGACATTTGCATCAATATGCGGGAACATACGCTGGTTTACGTTAAAAATTGAAGCGCATATCAGTGCATCTCAGCGCAAATTGGTGTATATCAGCGTAAATCAGTGCTTATCAGTTAATTTGACAGGATAATAATACGTACCTAAATAGGAAGCACTTTTATTCGAGGAGCAGCATGTTTTGGTATTATTCTTTGTAAAGTACAATGTTATACGTTGTAAAACACTGATTTAATTGGAAAATATGTTGTCTTATTTGTGTTGTACGCTTACTTGGAGTTGTGCATACCCGAAAGATGCTTAATTGGACATTTGCATCAATATGCGTTAAAATACGCTGGTGTACGTTAAAAATTGAAGCGCATATCAGCGCATCTCAGCGCAAATTAGTGTATATCAGCGTAAATCAGTGTTTATCAGTTAATTTGACGGGATAATGATACGTACCTAAATAGGAAGCACTTTTATGCGAGGAGCAGCATGTTTTGGTATTTTTCTTTGTAAAATACATTGTTATACGTTGTAAAACACTGATTTAATTGGAAAATATGTTGTATTATGTGTGTTGTACGCTTACTTGGAGTTGTGCATACCAGAAAGATGCTTAATTGGACATTTGCGTCAATATGCGGTAAAATACGCTGGTGTACATTAAAAATTGAAGCGCATATCAGCGCATCTCAGCGCAAATTGGTGTATATCAGCGTAAATCAGTGTTTATCAGTTAATTTGACGGGATAATGATACGTACCTAAATAGGAAGCACTTTTATGCGAGGAGCAGCATGTTTTGGTATTTTTCTTTGTAAAATACATTGTTATACGTTGTAAAACACTGATTTAATTGGAAAATATGTTGTATTATGTGTGTTGTACGCTTACTTGGAGTTGTGCATACCAGAAAGTTGCTTAATTGGACATTTGCGTCAATATGCGGTAAAATACGCTGGTTTACGTTAAAAATTGAAGCGCATCTTAGCGCATCTCAGCGCAAATTGGTGTATATCAGCGTAAATCAGTGTTTATCAGTTAATTTATGCTACATACCTAACTAGGAATCACTTTTATGTGTTGAGCAGCATGTTTTTGTATTTTGCTTTGTAAAATACGATGTTATACGCTTACACTGTTATACGCAAACTTAATTATCTAATATCCTGATATGTTTTGCGTTATATAGATGGGTAAAATCAAAGTTAACAATCGGGCTTCCGTGGAATGCATACGAGAGGCTAGGGCATACTTGGGCGAAGATGCCTACCAGAAAATGTTGAAGGAGTACAATTTCATATGGTACTTGTCTAAGCTTGAGAAATTCCCGATACAAAGTCCTACTTTGCATTGGTTATTATGTAGAGGGGAGGTTGAAAGCAGTACCAGCCCAAATAAACGCGCATTAAAGTTTAACATAGCCGGGCATTGGCATACATTTGGGCATGTGGAATTTGCGCTTGTGACTGGCTTGCCATTCGGGGAGTTCCCGAATTGTGACGAGGAAGCAGAGACACCGTTCCGGGCTTTCCTTGACACCGCTACCCTTCGATTTTCAGATGTGATGGCCAAGCTCGGCACCGAGGCCCTTCAAAATCCTGGCAGCGTAGAAATTCGCAAGCTTGCTGTGCTTTACATCATCCACAGCATGGTCTTCGTGAAAGACGCTGGGAATATTGTGCATCCAAGGGCCATATGTTTGGCAGATGATCCGGAGCTGTTCAATTCATACCCATGGGGAAGAATGGTGTATGAAAAATTGGTGAAGGAGTGGGCACACATGTTGATCAGGGTGAAGAAACCTGGTGTGGCACATCTGAAGGTTGGGACGTTCCCATTTGCTATTCAAGCATGGGTTCTAGAGTGTCTTTTGCCAGATTTCGCCTCTGCCTTGGCTAGGAGGGTGCCTGGGAACCCTCTTCCAAGGATCTTTCGATGGGATACATCAAACGCGTTGCCAGGTGGCTATTCCCTAGCTAGGCAGACTATATTTGACGTTGAAGATGTAAGAATGGACTTATCTTTCAATATCCTTTTGTTTATTCATTATGTAAAATGATATGACACTGTATGCACTCAAATACACTAATATACGCCCAAATACGCCAATATACACCTGTGTGCGTCGCAGTATACTAGAGTATACTAGCATATACTGATGTATATTGGTGTATGTGAACGTAACACAGCTTTTTACATACCACATAGTTATTTTTTCAGTGTAATTGCAGTTATCTTGCAATATCCTTTTGCTTTTTCATTATATAAAATGATATGACACTGTTTGCACTCAAATACACTAATATACGCCAATATACACCTGTGTTTGTCGCAGTATACTAGAGTATATTAGCGTATACTAGAGTATATTAGCGTATACTGATGTATATTGGTGTATGTGAACGTATCACAGCTTTTTCCATACCATATAGTTATTTTTTCATTGTAATTGCAGTTATCTTGCAATATCCTTTTGATTTTTCATTATATAAAAAGATATGACAATGTATGCACTCAAATACACTAATATACGCCCAAATACGCCAATATACACCAGTGTGAGCCGCCGTATACTAGCGTATATTAGCGTATACTGATGTATATTGGTGTATGTTCGCTTTTTCCACACCATAGACTTATTTTTTTTATTGTTCTTGCAGTTACCTTTCATGCGATTAACACCAGAAGCCGCAGAATTGGAAATTTATTACTATAATGGAGTCCGAACTTTCCTTGATTACAGACCGGCTTTTCTAGGATATTCAATGCCTCCTGGTGGAGATGATGAAGAGAAGGTTCCCGGGCTTCAAACCTTGACGTTGGCTCTGAAGAATCTAGAAAAGAAGATGGACGAGAGTAACAAGAAGATGGATGATCGGATGACAGTGTTGGAGGGGAGGGTGGCCTCTTTGGAGAAGGATAGGTTGGATGTCAAGAGAGTTGAGATAAATGTTGCGAAGCGAGTGAAGGACATTTTTTCCTATCAGATCGCCATGGCTATTTTCAAAATGGAGAGGCAACTGAGGGCTGAACTTAACCTCCAACCTCCAACAAATGAACCCCCTACAGCGATCGAAATCAATGACGATGAAAAGTGTTTTGATGGTGCGGCGGATATTGACGAGGCTGGTTTTGACATGCCTGCTGTGTCTGGGGCTATCTCTGTTGAAGTTAGTGCTGCGGTCGAGGAACACAAGAGTCAAATTAACATAGCTGGACGACCTATGAGGACGAAGAGGCCTGCAGCTGCGGTTATTAGCCCATACCAGAAACATGAAGGCCAAAAAAAACCAAGGAAGAAGAAGGGTGATGATAAAGAAGCTGAGAAGAAGAATCAAGCGCTGATATGCTATGCCGAAAAAGAAGCTGAAAAAGAAGCCCAAGCTGAAAAAGAAAATCTTATTGATTTACCCCTATACCCCCCTACTACAACGGATTTCTCGTACGATACTTCGAGGTTTGAGTTGTTAAGATCATGGATGTCGAAGAATCTATCAAGGGCCGAAGTAGCTGGACTAGTGCCTAGGGTGAAGACATTGGATTACATCTCTTGCAAGAACTTGGAAGTGCTCATTTCTGCAAGAGGTTGGCTTAGTAGTGAGGTATGTACTAATATTATTTCTTTATTTCATTGTTCTTGATGAATTCGTGCAATATTCTTAGCTTTTTTAATTATATACAATGATATGCGCCTAAATACGCTAGTATACGCCCAAATACACCATCATACACCGGTGTATGGCGACATATACTAGTGTATATTAACGTATACTAGTGTATAGTTGTGTATGTTAACGCAACACATCTATTTGCATACCACATATTATTTATTTCATTGTTCTTGATGAATTCTTGCAATATTCTTAGCTTTTTTAATTATATACAATGATATGCGCCTAAATACGCTAGTATACGCCCAAATACACCATCATACACCGGTGTATGGCGACGTATACTAGTGTATATTAATGTATAATAGTGTATAGTAGTGTATGTTAACGTAACACATCTTTTTGCATACCACATACTTATTATGCGTCAATTAAACCATTGTTTATTAACGTATTCCAACGCATTTTACAGCATATTGATGCACACCTCCAGTTACTTAACATGCAAGTTGAGGAGCATCCGGATATGTTCCCATCATCAAAATGGACATGTTTGGGAGGTCTTTACAGCAGGTCCGTTAAGTATGGGTACAAGTTGTTTTTGGAAAACCGGCGGATAAATGCCGAGAAGAAAATGGATGGAGCTGAGTTGTCATGGGGTGCCATGGACCTTGATTTGGTAATGTTTGTTTTAGGTATGAATGAAAATTGGGCGTGTAAGGCATGGGTCAATTGTGACCACGTCTATGGGATCAAAAACATTGCGGGGTCGCACTGGGCTGCATATGCATATGACTTTGGTAAGAAAGAAGTCAAAGTGTATGACTCCATGTCGACTGCGTACAAGGAAGAACGCCGCGAGATCTTTAGTATGCATGCCACAATCGCACCGTCCCTTTACAACGAGAGTTTTGCAAGCGCTGAATCCAAATTGGACCCTGACATCCCATTTGTTCTGACAATTGTTGATGTTCCACAGCAGCCAAACAGTTGGGATTGTGGGGTTTATGCCATTAAATTTGATCAGTGCTTGGCAATGAATACTGACCTCCATGGATTATCGTCTTCGCACTTTATTGATTACAGGAGGCAACTAGCGGTGGATATGGTAAAGTGGTCCAAAACCACTGCCGGGACATTTGCATATGATGAGAAGGATATCAACGCTTGATTTTTATATGATATGTATAATATGTATAGAAAATTGACACATTACTTTTGGTTATGGATGCGTATCTCAAATCAAATCTCTCTTTCCATGGTACAAGCGATTAGTTTAAATTTTAATCAATGTACTTGTGTGGTTAATAATATTGTTTGTACTATTATACACCAATTTGCGATGAGATGCGCTGATTTGCGCTGCTTTGCGCTTCAAATTGTTACGTAAACAAGCGTTTACCACCGTATTACATCGTATTTCAATGCCTATTGATGCACTTCGCCCGTTCCTTAACGTCCAAGTTTACGGAGTATTTAGGCACGTTCCACTCATCACAATGTACATTTTTGGGATGACTTTTTCAGAAGGAATGACAGTTTTGGGTACACGTGATTAGTTTAAATGGATCTGTTTAAGGTGAAATCTGACATTATTCATTCTAAGAATGATTACGTACTCTTTCAACCATTATACCTTCAAATTAAATGATATACACCAATTTGCGCTGAGATGCGCTGCTTTGCGCTTCAAATTGTTACGTTAACAAGCGTTTACCACCGTATTACAGCGTATTTCAACGCCTATTGATGCATTTCGCCCGTTTCTTAACGTCCAAGTTTACGGAGTATTTAGGCACGTTCCACTCATCTTAATGTACATTTTTGGATGTCTTTTCAGAAGGACTGACATTTTTGGATACACGTGATTAGTTTCAATAGACTTGTTTAAGGTGAAATCTGACATTATTCATTCTAAGAATGATTACTTACTCCTTCACCCATTATACCTTCAAATTAAATGCTATACACCAATTTGCCCTGAGATGCGCTGCTTTGCGCTGCTTTGCGCTTCAAATTGGCACGTAAACAAGCGTTTACCACTGTATTACATCGTATTTCAACGCCTATTGACGCACTTCGCCGGTTGCTGAACATACAAGCTTTCAGAGTATATATTCATGTTACAAGCATCACAATGGACATGTTTTAGATGCAATCTGACTTTATTATTAGTTAAACCTTCCACTTACATTGTTGCAAATTATTACAATTTGATGAATGGCTAAACATAAAATTTTGATGCACCATCATATTGGTTGAGTTGGTACATACTCCTTCCCCTTACATGTTTGCCTATTATGGCCCAGCTCTCTGCATCGTCCACACCTCCTTCCTGGGAGATTTCCAGGGGTTTCCTCTCCTTGTGACGGCATCCTTTTCTTCTTTCTCCTTCCTTTTATGTTCGAAACAACTGGCGGACGTACAACCACATCTTGGACACTTTGTGGTACGACTCGATACCACTCACTTCGATGCGGAACTGGATTCAATGGTAGGGCGTATGCCAGCCTTAAACAGTCAATTGTGTAAAACCTGCATAAGATAAGAATCATATTGTAACACTCGAGTAAAAACTAATATATACCAGTATGCACTACTCTACGCCATTAGACACTATTATACGCTTTTGAACGCTGATACACGGAAAGTATACAACCGTATACCTACGTATAACGAATTTTACCTTGAACAAAGGGTATAAGAAGATATATTATGCGTCCTGGAAGCCCTGATTGCATGTGCGCATGGCAACTGGTTTAGCTGGAATTTATAGCACGTGCATTGCGTAAATTTAAATCAACCGTTGCATCACGTTGACCATCAAGAATGTAAAACCTGAATTCATCAATTGGATGTACCATGAAGTGGCGTGACTTATCATCTCGCTTACCCATCTTTCTCTCAGCATAAGGAGTGAGTATGCTAGTGCATTTGTTGGCGAGTCGTAGGCGATCATGGAACCAAGCCTGTAACTTGGTTCTAATAGTTTCCAACAAAGTGATAATAGGAAATTCCCTAGCCACCTTCAAGAGAGCATTCATTGACTCGGCAATATTGGTCGTCATGATACTGTATCGCCTGGCAGGAAAAAACACCTAGCCCATTTTTTGGGATCGGCATCCATAAGATAGTCGTATACTTGCCGCTTTGTTGACCACACATGCTGCAACTTCTCTTCGAAATCTATCTCTGTATAAGCCTTAGCCACACTGTACAAGAATTCCTTCGCCTTCACCTTGTACTTTGCATTCATGTTCAACCCCAGATGGAACTTGCAAATTCCATACACTGCTTCAGGAAATTGCTCCATGCAACATTTCTCAATTGAAGGATGACGGTCAGAAATAAAAACTAAATCTTGTCGGGCCCCAATAACATGGCGAAGTTGCTGAAAGAACCATGCCCACGATGCATCGTTTTCCGTTGCTGCGACGCCAAATGCTAATGGATAAATTTGGTTGTTTCCGTCCATACAAGTAGCAATGAATAATTTGCCTCTGTAACGTCCCTTCAAGAAGCATGCATCTACAGCTATAACGGGTCGGATGCAAGATTCAAAACCCACAATTGAGGGCCCAAATGCCAAGAAACATTGCACAAAACAATTGTTCACGTCTAACTGATATTCCGAATACGTTCCGGGATTTGCATGCTCCAACAACCACAAGTAAGATGGGAGTACCATAAAAGATGCTTCCGGACTGCCACGTACCATTTGTGTAGCAATCTCCTTGGCTTTCCAAGCTTTCCAGTAACTTATTTTTATACCATACACCTTTTCTAACATTTTCACGATATCCCACGGATCATTATTATCATCTTTAACCATTTGCGCAATAACTTTGCTTGTTGCACTTCCACGATAACGCTTAAACCTTGCATCAATGGAACAACTGTGACCCTTCACGTATGACCGAATGATCCATGCTCCATGCTTCTTTGACAATGACCCCCTAAGCCTCCACGTGCAAGACTTGTCAACACAGGTAGCAATAAGCCTCTTGCTGTCAGAATGTGTAATGCGAAACTCGCGATTCGCCTTCACGGTTATAATACGCAGTCGGAGCAACAGTTCAACCTTGCTTCTTACAAGTTCACCAACACTGAAATCCTTCATCACATGAACGTTCACATTGGTCGAATGTGCTTCAGAAGGTCCATCGTTACCACAAGTGATGGTATGATTGTGATTACCTGCACAATTATCTACTTTATTACAGTATACACCAATATAACATAGTAATAGCCAATTTACTACAGCATACCTGTAAAAACAGGCTCAGTTGGGACTATGGGGAGAGGATGTGAATCTGCATGCTTGTTTGTAAGACCATCATCATAATTGTCTATATTTTCTGTTGCATGATCACCCTCTACTGGATGTACGGCCAGGTGTGATTCCACAAACACACCAAAATATGGATCAAACATACCATCACATACACACGCAAATGGATCCTGTCGTTCATACGAAGCATCATCACAAACATCATTGAAGGGGTCATCGTTGTCAAATTCCTCATTACAACTATCTTCTTCTTCGACTTCATCATCGTGCATCGAATACGCTTCATCATTACCACCAAAATTATCTATTGGATTGGTCAGTTTAATGTCCTCCAGACCGATAGGAGAACCATCATTGTTGTCTTTGATACCAAATGGGACTGTTTCGGGCTTGTTCACGCTCTTGCTTACTGGTTGGTCCACGACGGCCTTCACCTTTATTTTTTCTACCACCACTGTCGGACTAGGGGCTATCACAACCTTTGGTTTTGACGATGTACTGATACATAAAGGAACGTTGTAATCTCTCTTGGCAATGAGCTCAATGAATGTTGAAATATCTGAATTCCTCAGCATTATAAAGGGCGGCATCACGGTATTCACCGGGTAACTAATCCATGCCTTCACGTCAATTATGCTATCATCCTTACTAATCCCGGTTTCAGCACAGATCTTATCAATTAGTTCCGGGTATGTTGTCGACCCTCTAACTCTTACATACCTTGTAAACAATGCATCATATGTCCAACAACCATCACTACCTTTTTTCCACTCTCCCCCATAATTAATTGGAACTAGTATACCTGCAGGAAAGTTAATCATGTATTCTAACATTTATGCATGCATAACAACGTATACAGCTGACGCATGTAAGATCTAACAAAAAATTCATAGTATAACATCTTAAAATTCACCTTTATTCGAATCCATTTACTCGAAGTTGGATTTTGGCCTCAGAATATGGTTGATTCTTGTTGAAACCCTAAAAATGTAGTGGTGGCATTAGTAATAGCGTATAACATCGTATTTTACAAAGAAAAATACAAAAAAATTCTGCTCTTCGCATAAAAGTGCTTCCTAGTTAGGTACGTAATATTATTCACTCCAATTAACTGATATGCACTTCTTTACGCTGATATACGCCAATATGCGCTGACAAGCGCTGCTTTGCGCTTCTAAATGTCACGTAAACCAGCGTTTACTAGCGTATTGCAACGTATTTTTCCGTATATTGATGCTCATTTCCAATTATGCAGTATAGTGGTATGCACAACTCCAAGTCAGCGTATAACACCAATCAGTGATATTATATACACACTAAGTCAGCCTTTAACATCTTATAACATCATATTTTACAAAACAAATACAAAAACATGACCCTCATCGCATTATAATGCTTCCTAGATATGTACGTAGTATTATCCCCTCAAATTAACTGATATACACTTATATACGCCAATTTGCGCTGACAAGCGCTGCTTTGCGCTTCTAAATGTCGCGTAAACCAGCGTTTACTAGCGTATTGCAACGTATTTTAACTTATATTGATGCTCATGTCCAATTATGCTAGTATAGTGGTATGCACAACTCCAAGTCAGCGTATAACACCAATCAGCCAAATTATTTACCTACTAAGTCAGCCTTTAACATCTTATAACATCGTATTTTACAAAAAAAAACAAAAACATGACGCTCATCGCATTATAATGCTTCCTAGATATGTACGTAGTATTATCCCCTCGAATTAACTGATATGCACTTATATACGCCAATTTGCGTTGACATGCGCTGCTTTGCGCTTCTAAATGTCGCGTAAACCAGCGTTTACTAGCGTATTCCAACTTATTTTAACGTATATTGATGATCATGTCCAATTATGCATGTTTAGTGTTATGAGCATCAATATTCTTTACATTTGCGAAGAATTTGAGTAGGATGAAGCCTTAAATTGATACCCAAATTTAAAAAAAATTCCAAACAAATCACTAATCACTTACCTCGTTCGATAATCAAAGAGGAGCTGTAGGCTTGGTACGGCGGTGCTGTGAGTTCTGCTTGCGAGGGCTATACCGAATGAGTTGGAGAAGCGCCGAATGGTTTGTGCGTTCGGTGGTTCGGATCATTGCAGCTACGACATATGCTGTTGAAGCCGGGAAAAGAGGTGGAGGGATGGTCGGCGAGGACGACGATGGGAGGATTTATGGGTTTCGCAGGAAAGGTGGACGATTTAGGCGGCAAATGGAGGAGAAAGACAGCCGACCGCTTCGTTTTTCAAGGGGTTTTATATTATTTTGACTGGGGGTATTTTCGTCACTATTTTCGTTATGATGTTATTCTAGCAAAGTTTTTAAACATGGTGGTAAAAATTAAAACCCTGTTATGAATAGGACCCATTGGGCCTATTGGGTATCCACCCACATGAGTACCCATTATGAATACTATATAAAGGAGGCTAGGGGTTTCCTAGCCTCAACCCTTCTCCAAATCTGTTTCTCGTTCATAACACGTTATCAGCACGATCACGCTCGTTGGAGGAGACGGCGGCTCGCGGGAAAGGAGATCCACAAATCGCTCAGAAAATGAAGATCGTAATCTTCTCAACGGGGAGCGAAAAGGGCATCCTTCACCAACCGTCGCCTAGATTCCTCGTCGAATCTAGAGGTAAAAATCCAAACTTTTTAGATCTAAACTTGCTTTTCTCATTAGATCTGCATGTTTTAGGATCAAAAAGTTTACAAACTCGGTTAAATTCAACATTTTTAATAAGATCTGCATGTTTAAAACAATAAAAACTTGTTTTTAACGATCAAACTTGTTGAAAAATCCGATTTTTACCTCCCCCGCCTTTGATCCAAAAATAAAAATATGCACGCCCGTAGGGCGGAACGGCGGCGCGCCCTTTGAGCCGCCGTCGGAGACCAATCGCCGCGGCCTGTCGCCGCCACGACGGCCGCGCCCTACGCGGCCAGCCGTCGCGGCGACACGCCGCGGGCCCCCTCTAGGGTTTCCCGAAACCCTAACCCTAACGGGCCTTTTTCCGGGGGAGGCCCAACATTAACCCTAATGGGTTGTTTTCATGGCCCAAAAGGCCAGAAAATTAGCACATTCACATAAATTATTTTATTTATTTTTGGCCCTAAAAAGCCCAAAATATTTAAAAAGAAATCTTTAAAAGGGTTGAAAGCGGTAAAATAAAACATTATATTATGGATCAAAAAGGCAAAAAGTTTTTCAAAAAAAAAATGTTTTTTGCACGACACACACAATTTTTAATTACTTTAAATGCCTGTGTCTTTTGATTATCTGCGTGGTTGTATGTCGCAAAAATATTATCTGCGTGGATGTGCAAATATTAGGCTATGTTTTTAGGGATCAGCCAGGTTTCCGACACCGTTTTAAATTCCCGCAATTTTTCTTCTTTTTTGAGAGAAATTTTGTATGTGAGGATAAAAATGTAAAAAAAGAAGACCGAAGGACACCAAGAAGAAGCTGAAGGCGTTCGCACAACGTAGATAGGGGCTTCTCTCTGAAGTTCCCGAGTTGTACTTTATTTTTTTTTTCATGCATTCATTTTTGATGTAACTTCGGACTGTACTTCTTTTATTTTTCGGTGTCGGCTGGCTGATCCCCATAGTCCTAAGTCTTTTTCTTTCTGTTCCATTGCTTATGCATTAACTGCGTGGTTGTTAATTAGTTTTAATACCATGTTAATGTTACAATGAAACTGTCAAAAAGCATGCTAAAATCACTTTAATATAGTTCAACGCCTATTGCTAGACTATATACATGCGATAAGTTTTCTTTAAAAATGCCTGCAGCATATAAATAGCATGTGTACATCATACTTGTTTCATTCAAATGTACATAATCTTTAGTTTACAAACTTTACATTATATGTATGATGGGCTCATGATATGACGATATTTATGACAATAAGACAATCATGATTTCAAAAGGTTTAATATCATATCCACTTTGACAAAATGAACCTGAAGTTCAAAAGTAACCACTCCCTCTCCCTAATAAAATAAATACGATGGTTTATGCGAAAATTATAATTGCTATCTTTATAAAAGATGCACACTTTGCGGTAAACAGATATATAAGATCCATGATCTATATAATCCAATATGGACACCAGAAGTTTTCCATAATACCGCTAAACTCTTTAAAAGAGTACTCTCATTTATTTTTACAAGGAAAGATTTTTTCTAGCCTTGAATATAAGCATACGCCTGAAGTCGTGGCTTAATGAATAAGTGAGAAATATATTACGCACCCACGTATTTGTTCCCCTCTGAGCATGGTAAACTATCCACATAAAATTTGAACGACTCAAGTAAATGGCCTGAAGCTATACTCGAGCATTCAAATAGACTTTTTAAAAGTCCCTTATTAATTAGAAAAGTGGAAGTATAAATAATTTGCTCAAACCCCTGCTTATGTCTCCTTAGCAAGACTAATTTTCATTGTCCTTTAAAAATAAGGAATATTGAAATCAGGGGAAGTTCAGGATCAAACATGACCTGAAATAAAAATAAGGAAAATTCAAAACAGGGGAAGTCTTGGATTAAATGGGAAAGAGAAGATACGATATACCTCGACATGGAGTAAGCAATGGCAAGCCAAAATCAGACCGGAAGTTCTGATAAGAGCCATAATGTTTTTGCAAACATGAATGTGCATTAACTTATGCCATATAAAAAGTCAAACGACGAAAGTCTAATTGACCCTATGTATATTTAGCACTCCCCGAGGACAAATAAATTTTGAAATCAAATATAATCTGTTGTCATAACATAAGTCTTAAATGAGCATAATTATTGTTGTATGTTTTCAAGAGCACACATCACACTGTCACTTGTTGACTTATCATCAGTATTATTCCCTTGTAGTTTTAATACATTTTATTTTACTGCGTATGTTTTGCTATCTTGAATACCCCTAAAAATAAAATGAGGATGCCATATACTCTCTGAAACTTATACAGTTTCAAAAAGGATATTCGTCAAAACGAAATCCCTAATGACTCAAGAAATAAATGAAGCCTGAAGCTTTGTCCCAAAATGATCCGCACAATAGTCAAAGTGAAGATGTAATCCTTCACAGTTTGAACACAGTTCAACTATTACCGGACAAAATTAACTTGAGCATTTTAATGGACTTTTCAAAAGTGCCACATAAATTCAAAAGAGGAATTATTTTGGAACACCAGAAGTGTCCAGAATCGACCAACTTTGGATCGATATCACCCTGGAGTGATGATGCAAGACATCATCAACCAGACGAACCCGAAGATTCTTCAAAAAGGGTGAAACTTTCATTGTCCTATTCAAAAAGGAAAAATGAAAATGAGATCATCTCCATTCACATGGACCTTGACTCTCCCCACTTCCTCAAATGAATTTAAGATGATATACTATCATCATTAAAGATAATGAAGACCTTTAGGTCTCTTGAGAGTATTTAAGGGATATAAATAGGCTTCGTCCACTCCCTTAACCGGACTGATGATGTACCTTTGGTGTACTCATCAATATATCCTCTAAATAAATGGTCATTATCCAACCACATTCTTTTATTAAAGGGTGGTAACTTTGGATAACACTGGGAAATTTAAATGTTTTACAACTGGAAAAATAAACGAACACCATGAAGCTTGTGTTCACACCCAAGTATGGGTAAGATAAATCATTAAAATGATTTAAATGGATTTCTTATCCATTAAAAATCCAGTTGTAGGTGACCACATGGGAACATGCAATTACATTGCAAACCATCAAAACGCATCCTTAGAATCTATTTATATGAGTCTGATCACCTCATATAAACAGTTTCAGAAAACCCCTGATGGGGGAAGCGTTTAGAGCACATCTTATAGATTGTGCCATGATGAGTAGACACCCCCATACCACCACTATAGACCATCAAAATGCAGAACTATTTATCGGAAGTAAATATCCTAGATAAATAGAGTCTGAGCACTCTGAACAGGGGAAGCATTTAAATTCACTTCTCCAAAGACGTGCATTGATGATCCTATTTTAAAGCTTTGATGAGATCCTGAAGATCCCTCACAACTTTAATGTCCCAGAATCAGTTTCAACAGAAATACTACAATCATCCATGAGCCTAAAGCTCAAATGACCATTTAAATCATTAATACCTATGATCTGGTTATCATGAATTGTGATGAGATCCTGAAGATCCACACTTATGAAACTGTTAAAACAGTTATCAGACGTAGTTACTGACAATATAGATATTGTCAAAACTTTCACATCCCTGCTACTAAAAATCCAGCTAGGATTGACATACCGAATATATTGGATGCAATCCACCAGTAGCAGAAGTGGATATCCTCAATGGATGAGAGGACATACCACTAGGCTCCAAAAAGAGAGATCTACTCCTGGAGACCGAAAAAACAATACCACCACAGGAAAGTGAGCTCAAATCCAGAACCTTATTGCAACTTGGTTGCTAAGGACCAATTCTGGATCTGTCCATATTCTTTACCCGTCCCAGAACCTTCACTTCTTTAACGCGTCGTGAAGGAGACACCTCTGGGAGAAATCAAATGATTATAGTACGTACGGGGTGAGTTTTGGACAAGAAAGAACACCTTTTGTCGACAAATTCTCTCATATTTCATTTTGCCAGTTAAATATAAAATATCGTTTCCACAACTCTGCTTTGCCTAAAGCAAAGATAGAGATTTGGCCAAATTATAATAATGTGGAATGAGGCAATAATAAGGTGAGCTGGACTCACTTATGAAATATGAGGTGTTGGACCTGAAGTCCTGGTATCAAAAATGATATCAAATCCTGTGGGATAACTGAGTATTGAAGGAGAATTAAAATAAAATCGTTAGATATAAGCATTTTAATTTGCTATAGTTTTTAGAGGTATAAATCGCTCAAACCAGGAAGTAATCAAGTAAGATGAGCTGAACTCACTTACAAGATGAATCCGATGCATCGACTGGTTTATGTCAAGGCGTAACCCAACGAATGGCAAAAGAGGGAATTTTTGGTTGATGTTGCTATTGGATGTGACAACATCACCGATATAAAATTTCTTCAACTGCATGTACAAATTTCTTTACTTTCCTTTCTTTTTGGGACACATATTAATAATATGATTAAAGGAAAGACAACCTAGACAAAGATCCTTAAAGGACTCATACTAAAAGGTTGTTGTTTGCACCTCTTAAAAACAGTATTGTTCTTAAAAGAGCAAATTAAAATATTTGAGATTATTTTAATAACTCAAAATATTATCGGATCTCCTGAAGAGAAATTACCGAAATATCTGTTAAAGCCTATCTATCAGATATGATATGATATGAAAGCCCTAGCTAGGCATAAATTCTAGGCTTACAGAACTTTAATCATCCTGAAGATGAACCATCATCCTGAAGATGAACTATTATCCTGGAAATGAACTATCATCCTGAAGATGACGTTAATAAATCATCCCGAAGATGTAAACTTCATACAATGATGATTGATGAAGAAACATTAATTTCATTCTCCACCAAATACACCTATTTGGTTGTATGGATATACATTAAAAGACCCCTTTCCGTTAGCTGGAAGAGAGGAAGAATATATATGGTCCGGAAGTACCTTAAGTGTCTTTGAAACACTCTTTTACCTGGCCAACTGCATGCGTCTCTTTTGAGCGTTAGCAGTATAGCTATTAGCCAGGTACAGTGCAGTGCCCCCAGCGCACCACTGGACCAGAGATATGTAGCTTCTGCGCTATCTCCAAGGGTCGAGGAAAAATCCTCTATGTTAAATGTATTTGCATATGCAGGTTACAGATCATCGCGATGAATGGAATAAAAGGGACGTCCACCTCCTAAAGATCTACACAGAATCCTTCCAAGTCTACATCCTTCTACCATCCCGAGAAGCTCATCACCCAGGGAGCAGTTCAAGAACATACAAAGCCAGGTCCTGAAGTACCTTTGCAGATATTGACGATTGAGACGTGGAGCTGTCTACCAAGTTCGTAGCGCTCCTCCAGTTTCAGCTACTACCTTATATGAGTGAAACTTGTATAGATGAGTGATGCTTGTACTTTACTTTTGCTTTCGGAATGTTGCTGATGAGATGGATGTATAGACACATAGGAGATAAAATGTATAGATATATAGGAGATCTGCAAGCCTGAAGCTTGATCAGATTAGGGGGAGTCAACTGTAAAGTTGTGCTCTTTTTCCTTGGCTAGTGGTTTTTCCCACAGGGTTTTCCATAGTCAAGGTTTTAATGAGGCAACCACATTGACTCTGGATCCAGAAGTATCCACCCCTCGACACATCCCCAAATCAGGGGAAGTTATGGAGTGCTGTACTCTTTTCCCTTCGCTATCGGTTTTTCCCACAGGGTTTTCCATAGCTAAGGGTTTTTAACGAGGCAGTTACCCTTAACTTGGATCCAGAAGTATCCACCCTTTAAGATACTCAGTAGTACTAATGAATCATTCAGTATTCATAAAGTCGAGTATACCACGTTGGTTGGATAAGGGGAAGTGTTATGAATAGGACCCATTGGGCCTATTGGGTATCCACCCACATGAGTACCCATTATGAATACTATATAAAGGAGGCTAGGGGTTTCCTAGCCTCAACCCTTCTCCAAATCTGTTTCTCGTTCATAACAAACCCAACTTTGACCGGTGACATTTAGCCAATTTTCTCAAATTATTATGCCAGTTGTGTCAAACCATCTTCCTCTTAACCGAGTGAAACAAACAAACACGATAATCCTCCCTTTCTCAAGCAAACAAACAAGGTGGGCAACATATTTTTTTGATTATAAATTTCTCCATAAATGAGAAATCCAAACATATCCTAAACCTAGTTTTTACCTCTAAACGGCACCACCATGGCAGCTTGATTAGCGAAGAGAGAGAGAGAGTAAACAGCGGAGTCTATCCCTTCTCCTCGGCAGATGAGCCGAACAGCCCTCCAGCTTCGAAAATTTCTGAGCTGATTCCGACGAAGATCTCCAAATTATTCGACGACGACAAATTTGCTCACAACCACCCACCCTACACGATCAATTAGCCTAATTATCAACACCACTTCACTCATTCGCCAAAAAATATCAAAATGAAATAAAAAATTGGGAACCAGCTCCAGCTCCAATCTCTATAATTAATTTTCCGCAACAAAACTCGAAACAACAATTCATCAAGAACAGGCTAAATTTGGAACGCGCTTCTTTGCATCGAAGACCGATCGGACGAGGCTGAGCTGATCATCAAGATATCGCTCCAGCAGCATCCCGCTCTCCATGATCTCCGCCAGCGCCCCATCATCGTCCTGCGGCTGTTTCAAAACTCCGCCGCCCTCTGCTTTCCCTTCGGTGGCGGCGTTTTTCGACGAGAACGGCCGGAACCGAAGGCAGAAGGCGGCGATGCAAAGCAGGGGGAGGGAGAGAAGCGCGAGGGGAAGGAGAATCGGCGAGCAGCAGACCAAGACGACGACCAGCAGAATCCTCTTCCTCCGCCCGCAGCTGCCGCTGGTGTTGCTTCTCCATGACAGCAGAACCGACCACCTCATCATCATCATCTGAGTGATTTGTATTGTTGGCTGTTTCCCTTTCTTCTTTCTTCCTGCTGTTATTTTTCTTTCCGATTTTTGTCGTCGTCGTCGTTGAGACTTTATCCTCGCTAGTGGCCCCCTTGGCCGCCTGTCCTCTAATTATTGTTACTCACCTTACCGTGCTTATTACATGAATTATGATTAATTACCTTTTTACCTATCGTTTTTTGGGGACAAAGATACATACTTGTATTGTTGACTGATTATTCATTCAGCCAGATTCCTTGATCAATGATGCACTATTACATTAGATATCCAAATACATTGTCTCGCCAATTGAACTTTAGCTGGAGCGGCGTATCATGTGTTGGGTAATTTGGAAATTATAAACTGCAGAACTAAATTCCATCAACTTCAGTTATTTGTTCTGTACAAAATGTGGCTTGAAAAATGAGAAAGTACATTTCATCTCATAAGATAAAAGTTTTGTTCTAAAGCATTTGAAGTTATTGACTGAACTTGAAAAAGAGAGGAGAGAAAACCAATGAAAGATGTGAATATATTAAATAAATAAAATATCACCGCATCATATTATTGTGAGAAATATGGGTATCAGCTACTCAAGGAGGGGTTTCATTGACATGGCATCACATCAGCTCCTTATCAGGGCTGACCGACTGAGTAACAATATGGGAAATTTGTACACACACAACCCCAAATTAAAAAACCTCCATTCTCTCCCATCTTTCTTTATTGTTGCTGCCCTCCTCCTCCGCTCCGTCGCCCCTGTTCCTTGTTGGGGATCATGAGATGTCAAATAGATACAAGGGAGAGGGGGTGAATAGTATTATCCAAATAATATGCAAACTTTAAAATTAATCACTCCAAGTCTTCCTAAGTTTCCAATGATTGTTACCTATCTTGAAACTTTATCAACAATCCCAAAGAACTTGCAATGAAAAGATAACATCAGAAATAAAAGAGGGATGCAAGCATAAAGAAACAATGCAAACATAAAGACTTTTATCCTAGTCCAGTCAGTCCGTCAACATACTCCAGCATCCACTATCACCCCTCAAACGAGAGAAGCCACCTCAATAATCTTGAGGATTTTACACTTGCCTCACAACCCGAGGACTTTGCTTGCCTCTTCTCAATTAAGAGGACTTTTACAACCAACACCTCACCAAGTCTAAGGTTTTAAGCAAATCACCTCTTCAAAAAGAGGACCTTAACTGTCGAGGATTTTGCCAGCCAACTTAATTACCGCCACATCCTTGTATGGATTTCCAACAACACCAAGCAAATAGAACAATTGAAGCTTACCGCCTCTCAATAGAGGATTTCACAATCCTTTGCTTTGGTGGAGTGGCACAACTTTTCTATAGCCAAACAATGAAGATTTGATGTGTATTGTGGCTAAAGAAAAAGCTCAAATCTTGATCTCAAAAGAATAGAGATGAAAGCTCCAGGAGATCAAAAACTTTGAAGGCTAAGAAATTTGCTTAAAAACTTTTGTAAAACACATAAAATTATAGACCAAATTAATCTTTTGAAGGGGCATTAAAAGCTTTTGGAAACGTTTCCTTTTTATAAAAAATTGATCATTGAAAAAACAAAATTTTGTTTAGACACAATCCCTCAATAGATATGCCAAGAATCGCGTCGAACTACTTTTTTGACATTAACATAACCAAATCCAGATATATCAATTAGTCGACTGGGTGTCAGACTAGTCGACTAGTTTGCCTGAAATCATAAATAAGACATAGAAAACTTTGAAAAACTCTTACAAAATAATTTTAAAACTTTTTAAAATATTTAGAGTGTTTTTCTAAGTGTTTGAAGCTCCAATCTTAGGCTTTTACAGTTAATCTAAAGACACAATTAAACTACATCAAAATTATCATAATCTTGAACTTTGATGTAGGATTTGAAGATCAACCCCTTGTCTTTTGATTCTCGATTAACTCCTTGTCTTTTGATTCTTTAGCCTTGGGCGCCATGATTGAACTTCTTCTTCATCTCCATCATCTTGACTATGAATTTTCTAACTTGAATGGCTTGATGGATCTCTGGGTGAGCTTCATGAGTCTTGATGTACATCATCATCCTAGCTTTGAACTCATCATCTTTCGTGATTAATCTTTAATACCTACAAACTCACAAGCTTGATTAGCACACTTTATTTATTTGCTCATCATCAAAATTATACAAGGGGTGTCTCAATATCCAACATTCTCCCTATTTTTTTGATGATGACACAAATAATAAAAAAATATGAAATTTCAAAAAATATATACTTACTTCCCTTACATTGATGCATGGTGTCAGAAAATTGCTTTTAAACTCCCCCAACATCTATGCATGTCAGGATAAGTAAATTCATAGCACATTTCATGCATGTATCACAATGTTGTGTCATAATGCCATAGTGGTGTGTATGAGTTCAAGCTTTGCCAGATGTCATATATTCAAGCATGTATCATGTAACAAACAATACAAATTTAGCAGATCCATTCACGAAGGCTCTATCTCGTGATCATCTAGAGAGACTCATATGTAAAAGTGGTAAGTGATATCAGGATAATTTGGCCTGGGTGGAAGTGGGATATGTTGGAAAATGTATGCACTCGAGGCTAATTATTTGTAATTGGTACATCTTCTTCAAAATAATAGCATGCTATTTGGTACTGTTTATCTGAATATTTTTATAAATATTTGTCTGCATTTTATACTTAGATAAAGTCCTGAGATTTAATACAAGGTCAAACATGTATCGAGATGAGGATCATGATTATGGAGAAGTGTTTTAACAGTTTGTAGCATAAGTCTAAAATTGTTTGTGGTCGTAGATACATCGAGAATGGACATCAATGCATTAGATAGACTATTGTGTGCTCTGTCTTTATCAAGTGTTGGTGGCGATGATCTCATGATCGTTCGATTTGGAAAAATCGGAGATAAGACACATGTGCTCATTGGAGATTGAGTTCACTGAACGACCCAACAAGAGCTGCTACATGGAATCCACATACCAAACTGTTAATGGTAGCTCTCAGGTGATGATAGGTGTCACGCCTCGCTCCGCGGGATACCCAAGAAATACGAATCCGTCCCAGATATACTTTGAGAAGCGAAGGTGATGAAGAAAGAGAAGGGAAGAGAGAGGAAGAAGACAGAGGCAGGCCATTGCACACGTGCTGGGTTAGTACCTGTAATGCTCCAGAAATCAATTATTATTAATACAGAAAGAGCACAAAAGTCCAATATTATTAATACAAAGTCCATTTAGAGAAAAGGTACAACTGATCCATATTATTAATACAAAGTCCAATACAACATCTAATACAATGTATACAACAGACATCAACTCAAACTACACCTCCCATGTACAATACCAACTCTACGACCCCAACGTACAACTCAACTCCCTAAATTGCCCCACATCCCCGGCTCCATGTGCACCAGTCTCCAAGGACCTCCAACTGTCTACCACTTGATGCCAACTTGGGAGAAAAAGGGGAGGGCACGTCAAAGCGTGCCCAGTAGGAAACCCAACTTGAAAGGAACACGTCTTTTTATTTTATTGTTTTACAGATTATTAATGTTAATGTTCTAACAGAACTACTAAACAACAGTGCAACTGCAATAAAATAAGAGAAATGAGACAAGACAACATTTTCGTGTTTTCATTAATTTGGAAACCTGAACACTACGCAATGTATCAGGGCCTGTACCTTACCTCAGGTGGGTGGCTCTCAAACTACCTCGTCAGTGGTACATGCGCACTTATGAATTTTAATGGGGCCTCTCAAACTCTACCCACCCACTCTCACAGGAGTGCGAGTGAGATAAAATCAACACACATCATCTCACGGTACATTGCCCTGTGGGCATCACATATCACATCAAATCCTCGCCTGTCCGTACTATTTAGGCCCCCCAACCCCATCTTTGGAGGTCACCCTCCTTAGAGAGGAATGAGACATCCCAAGAGATTATTTTTTCAACAATTATTGTTTATGCAACTTCACAAGTATGACATAAAGGAAAATGTGTATCAAGAGCAAGGGTGCATAAGTATGAATGTGTATAAAGAGTTGAGGCAATGACATAAGGGAATTGAACATACACACATGCATGTATTAGTATGGAGGCACATTTG
This sequence comes from Scilla litardierei, assembly GCA_030789695.1. Classification (NCBI taxonomy): domain Eukaryota; kingdom Viridiplantae; phylum Streptophyta; class Magnoliopsida; order Asparagales; family Asparagaceae; genus Scilla; species Scilla litardierei. Next base: position 474,688,242 of record CM061142.1, read on the forward strand.
GCATGGTCACTTATTGCAACACTCTTTTCCTTTCTCCATTTCTCTCATTAACAACAAAAAGGTCATGCACTTAAGTGCCATGCCCATCACAAATTCCATCAAAACATCATCACTTCATGCCATGCAAAACATGTACCCTCCTCCAACACAAATTAACCACAATACATAGTTTAGAACATCACTTTAACATTTTAGTTTGCAGGGAAAGAGTTAACATCCATGAACAATAGCAAATATCATCAAATTCCCTTACGAATTTACTGAAACTCATTAAATAAAAATTGTAGATATTGAAGTCCTCTAATCAGATAACAATTTTCATAAATTTAGGAATAGTAAGCTAATTAATATGGGCTAAACCCCACAGTATGCAGAATCTGTTTTAAAACAAAGTTGTTGAGCCCTAAAGAGACGTATTCATCAACTTACAGTCATAATCTCAGTGAAGGAAAACCATGAAAGTTGTATATATTGAAGTTATCTGTCCAAATTGACCAAAATAATAGCTGTTGAATCACTACAGTTGGAGATATACTATTTTTGGTGACAGTGTGTAGATTCTGGCAGAATCTGACACATCAGCACATATCAGTGTTTCGGTCAAGATATATATAGAATTATGCCATGTTTAATAAACTATAGTTGTAGGGGACTTGATAAGCTTTCAAAATTATATTTTTTCACTATTTTAATCACCCTAGAATCAGAGATATGCATGAGTAAATTTGCACCAAAAATATGACTTTAAAACATTCCTAATCTTAACAAGATTTTGATTGAATTAGCATGAAGAGGGTTGCATATGAATTAATTGCAGGAGCTACTAGTGAGATTTAATCCTAAAGGAGTTCAATCCAAGTTGGATTTCCTACTTTGAGGTGATGAGAGGAAAAGGGTAGCTCTTCCCCTTCTATTTTCCTTCGCTCCTTCCTTCTTCTTCCTTCTTCTTCTCCTTTCTTCTCTTCTTCTTCTCTTCTTGTTTTTATTTTTTTTGTTGTTACCTAAGAGGTTCGACCAGTAAGAATAGGAGGAGGGGAGAGCAAAATGAAAAATAGAGAAGAAAAGAAAGAAAGAAGGAATAAAGAAGAGAGAGATTCTAGAAAAATCTCTCATTTTCTCCTCTTTTCTTTACTTTTCTGTACTATAAATAAGCTCTTCCTTAATTCTATATTTGTCAAAGGTCAACTATGTCATGGAGGGGAAATGACTTAATTACCCTGCTATATAAATACCCTCACTACTTCTAATTATTTACCAGTTTGCCACTACCCTTAACCCCTTTCACACTAAGCCCCCACGCACTATGCATACCCACACTACACACATTCACACACACACACACACACACATACTATATATACATATACATATACATATGTATATGTATATGTATATGTATATGTGTGTGTATATATATATATATATATATATATATATATATATATATTTGTAAAGTTAGCGTGAGATTTTATTGATAATATACAGAATACAACCGCCCTCGTGGGGTTGGGTTAACCCAGTAGAGAGAGGATAGGGCACATGCGCCGTCACTCCCAACTAGAGAACCCCCAACCTCACAAGCAGCCAAAATATACAGCTGAATGGATCTACAAAGGCCTTAGCCATTATCTATGAAACCCCAGTTCTCAAATGCTTCCGTTTCATCTGTTGTAGTTGGATCTTGGTTATGCAAGGCGACTCTGATGTCACCTGCAATCTCTTCAAAAATAAAGTCTTACATCTCTTTTCATTGTCAAACACCCTTCTATTCCTTTCTCTCCAGACATGCCATACCATAGAAGCTAGGCAAGTTCTAGCTATAGCAAACTCAAACAACCCTTCCCACCAAATTTAGCAAGGATTAATTTCCCCACCTCCATCAGTGAAGGAGGGCTTGGACATGGCAATTTTAACTTCAGCATAGCCCTGCACATGATATAACCAGTATAGTTGCAATCGAAGAATAAGTGGTTGACATTCTCATCTTTGTTATCCTCACACAATTCACAATTGGTGGTAGTTTGAATCACCCAACTGCATAATTTATCTCTGGTCAGCAGTTTACCTTTCAGCGCTCTTAGAAGGGTCAGCGTCATCTTTGGGATGTGGTTGGGGTACCAGATCAGCTTGTGTAGTGGAAATGGTTGGGAACTTTTGCGCACTCCCTCCCAAGCTTGCTTAAAGCTAAATGTCTCATTGGGGATCCATTTCCATCCATCAACGCCAGGCCGAAGGGAGACATGTTGCAGCAATGGCCGGACCGAATCCAGCGTAGAGTCGTCGCTCCAACCCCGAGGCCTCCGGTAGTCAGCCACCATTCAGAATTCAGCTCCCGCAGGCACCGAGAAGCGATCTTTGATATGGATAACGTCGAGCATAGTACATCACATACTGTTCACCTGATGAGTCTTGGAGACACCTTGCGGCACTTGAGGAATGTATATGTATGTATGTATGTATGTATGTATGTATGTATGTATGTATGTATGTATGTATGTATGTATATATGATGTCCAAATATAATGTGTATTTACATACTAATACACCCATCCAGATATCATATACTATATGATAAATATTGTCATATATATTGTTATATTGTTATAACTTGTGATAAGGGTAGGTGTATTGTCTTACCGTACATGATATATGATATACCAATTATACATATAATATATAGTATATAATATCGACATATATCATAATGCACATTTATCGTACATATAACTATATGCTTCTTCTTATATGTATGTGTATACCTCACCCAGGGTGGGTGAAACCATGCAATAGATAGTTATCCATAATATGGATAACACATATCATATATAGTATCCCCTAGTGACCCTTTTGTTGTTCAAACATTATACACATTATGCATATGCTTTTGATATCATCTATTGCGTATATGTCTATAATATGCATACTATAATGTACATACTGTTTGATATTATATATATATATATATATATATATATATATATATATATCAATACATAAATTAGATACAAAGTATGGATTCCATATCATACAATGCCATACATAGAAAAATACCACATAATATTCATACACCTACCCATAGAATACCTTACATTTCACTACACACGACCATAGTACATCACAGAGAGGAGTATAACCTAAGAGTATACCACGTATATAGTAGACTACACGTATGGGTAAAAACATGGTATGACATCCTACACACCTTAAAAATAAAGTCCGTCCTCGGACTTTCTAGATTAAGGGTTTACCCGTAGGTTTGATAGGTTTAAGTCTTCCTACCCATGAAATACAAACAGTTCTACTTAGTTCCAGTTAATACAAATATGCATACCAAATCATACCAGGTCACACATACTAAGACAATAACAAGCACCTAATAGTCACAACCAGGAACACATATTTGCACATAGCCACACGGCATACATACCCTCTTATACCCCCAACACATCCTAACTCCACACATTAAAAAGAAACCATATACCTTACCACCATGTACACATATAACATGTATGTAAGGACCCTGGCTATGAGAGAAACACTAGAAGGGGTGGTTGAATAGTGTTTATAAAATTTAAACGATAGTTATACCGATTTAAATCTCTAACCAGTAATAAATGCGGCAATATTAATTAACCCAAAATAAAACAAGCTAACACAAAGGATGTTTCAATGGTTCGGATTACCCAAGGCCAATCCCGACTTGTTCCCGGTAATCCTACGTCCATTCCACCCGGATACCTCCGGATACTCAAGTTAGAACCCTAACTTGAGGTTTCTTTTAAACCCACATGTAGCAACCCTACAAATGTAATCGAACAACAATCGATGTCTTTGACTCACACAACTTGGGATCAAGCAAGCCCACTCTCACAAACCGGGAGTGAAATCGAAATACGAGATAATGAAATTTGAAATGAAAAACACTTACAAACACCAATGCCTTGAAGTAGAACTTGACGGAGCAACTGTGTGAGTGAGTGAGTGAGTGTGTGTGTTTTGATGTCTCTTCCAAGAAGAGAGTGCAACCATTTCTCTTGTCACCACCAAATGCCTTGAGGATATCAACTTGATTCTAGGTTGGAGAGTAAGAATGAAATTCTAGAGCTTGGAAAGAATTGAGGGCTTAAGAGCTTAGAGATGAGATTAATGAAGCCTTAAGGGTTTCAAGATGTCTCCAATGGAACAGTAGGATACCCTTTTATAAGTTCTCTAAACCCATCAAGCAAAATACCCAAAACCCCCTCTGAAATCCATCTGGAAAAAGCCAACAGATAGAAAATACGCGACAGACAGTCGACTGATGAAGAACTCACAGTCGTCTGCTGCACTGTGTCAGAGGGTAGGTGAGAATTCAAATGGTAACTTACCACGTAGGATAGTCGACTGATGAAGGTAGGACAGGCGCATGTAAACCAACAAGCGACTGAGAAACCTTCTACAGGCGACTGACATCCTAAGTGTGTAAGTGGTGAAAACTCAGGAAATATTGGAGGATATGACATGTGACTGTAGAAGCATATACAGGCGACTGTGCCATAGTCAGGCACCTGTAAAACCTTCTTACATTGCCTACAGAAGCAAGTGCAAAGTTGTCAAAACTTGGAAAGTTTGATAAGTTGGGACATGCAACTGTAGAAGCATATACAGGCGACTGTGCCATGGGCAGGCGCATGTAAATTCTTCTTACATTGCCTGCAGACGTAAGTGCAAAAGTTGATAAAACTTTGGAAGACTGAGCTAGGATAGACAGTCGACTGTTTAACGAGTCACAAGCGCTTATAGCTAGACATGCGACTGTTCAAAGTACAACAGTCAGCTGAAGATATTAATATCAGAAAGTCCAGAAGAGCAATTGAAAAAGTATGTGCATAACAGGCGACTGGAGAACAAATCTCAGGCACTTGTATGGAGACAGGCGCCTGAAAATCCTTCAGCAGTTGCCTGTATGAACTCCAAATAGCATATGCTTGAGAATAAAGAATTGGAGGCCTAGGAATTGAGTTCTAATGCTTTCCTAGGACAGAATGAAAGATGTGTGTGTGCTCGAACATAATTCTACTTCTAAGCTACATTCTAGAAAGAAAGATGAAGAGAATAAAAGAATACATTTGTTTTGCCTCTCTTCTTTCTATTGGAAGATGTAGAAGTCTTCTTGAAGCTACAATCTTCATCTTAGATCATCAAATCCACTTTACGAGCTTTGATTGATCCTTGAGTGACATCCATTGCTAATTGATCTTCATGATATGCTTAGGCAATTGATTAACTGCAAGTAGAGGATTAGTCACAAGTATTTATGTTTGCTCATCATCAAAACCAAGTAGGGAGAAGTCCAATACTCAACATGCTCCCCCTTTTGGTGATGACAAACAAACATAAACAAAACGATAAATACTTATGCTTAAAAAAATACTTACTCCCCCTACATAGATGCAAATCAAGTTAGTCAATATAAGTAAGGGCATCTATTGATCAATTAAAGCAAATATGTAAGATGTGCATGAATGAAATGATTTCAAGATTAGAAATTTAGGATTTTAGAATCCAAGTTCATTATATCATACTCCCCCTAAATCTAATGCAACTTCAATCTTAGATTCAAGTTTAGATTATACTTAGCACAAAATTATGATTTGTTTATTTCTCTCCCATATGGAATTATTCAAAACGAGGGAGTAAAAAAACAACAATAGTGCTAAATAAGAACTAAAACAATCATGAGAGTTTAAAGAATGCAATACATATATAATGTGATACCAAAAGAAAAACATGAAAATATGAAGGGGTATCACACACATTATATATATCAAAACACATCAAACTGAAAACCAAGTAGTTGACTAGAGTAATGGAAGTCCAATATCAACATTTCACTATGCAACAAGTCTCATTACACAAGATATATATAAGAAAAGAATAAAGAGAGACAATTGCATAACATATATATTTAATGATCACAACAGATAATATAAAGAGTGAATATGAAACAACATCAAACACACACACATACATATATACATACACACACACACACACACACACATATCTGTAGTGGAACTGATATATATCTATAGTGGAACTGGCAGTGATACTAGTGGCGTGTCGTCTTCCTCCATGGGTGGACTTCTCTGGGTGGAGAGGTAGGCGAGCTGCCTCTGGGGCGAGCTGGTGTAGATCATGCGATCCACCGGAGGGCTCTTCTCTTTGGTTTGGTTGATGAGTTCGCAGCTCTGTAAGTGCGGGCTACTCTGAGCCTTGTCGAGCTTCTCTAAGCCTTGGTGAACTAGGTCTCATTATGGAGATTCAGCGGGCCATGACTTGGGCTTCAGTCATACGGGCCTAGATCGACTGGACCGATCTTGAGGTCGTAACAATACTACATGCCTTTCACTTCATTTTTGCAGAATACGAATCGTTGTTTTCAGCAACATGTCTTTGGCCCCGCGCTGCTTCTCCCAAGCCAAACCGCGTCCTGAGCCGAACCACTTCCCGAACCACACAACGTCCCAAGGCGAGCAACACCCTTGTCGCTGAGCCAACCACGCGCCGAAGAAGATTTCACCTTGAGTGGATCATTCGTCAAGACTTTGGATCCGATCTGAACTCCTTCGTAGCTTTGCTAGAGCCCGATCAGGAGCAAGAAAGAATTTTAGGAAGAGAGAATATTTACTTTAAGCTTAGATCCGGGCTTGCTCATGTTTAATGGAGCTACTCAGATCTGGAGCTTGGGACGAGTTTCAAGGAGGTGAGTAGGCCCCTATTTATATAGGTGTCTGACCCCTACCATTCACTTCATATCCGATGTGGGACTAAACTTTTGGAGAAGAAAAAATCAAATTAGTTTGCCTTACACGAAGGCCAAACTTTGACCAGTTTTCTCTCCCTCACCGTTGAGCTCCACGAAGGATGTCACACATCGTTGCGAAGAGGGTTGAACGGTACTCCATTCTGAGTCCATTTGACCCCTCACACGAGGCTCTAAAGTTAGCCCAAAACATGCTTTTCGCTGAACAATTCAGCCGTCAAAAGAAACCAGAAACCAGGGTTCGAAACCCTCATCGTGGGGCCCATCGTGTGGGCCCCACTTTTACTTGGCACACACATGCGTTAGTCAGAGGGCACCAAGTACTGGCTCCCTCTTGTTCCTGGTTTGGGCGCATCACATGTGCCCTTTTGGACGCAAGAAAAAACTGCCCGGCCCAATGGGTCGTGCCATCATATGGAGGGGATTCACCCCCTTTTGATATAAAGCATATAAAGCTTTAGGGTTATTTTCCTTGTAACTTGTTCATCTGAGATCCGATTTTGGATCCGTTTGAACCTGGAATTTCACCGGGACATTTTCGACATCCATGAAACATTTTCCCACGTGTTAATAATATAAAATATGCTCGTAAACATTTTACGATATATTTAATTCCTTTTGCATCATATGCAAAATTCCTACATCTAATACTAAAAAACCATTTGCATCTAATACAAATGAACTAAGGGCATACATCGCTCAACAACACTTTTGAAGATGGAATTCCAATGGAGAAAATTTCAGCACTATGTAGTCCAAGGAAAACCGAAAAGCACCCCCTATTTAGAGTGAGAAAATCTGAAATTTTATAGAGTGAGAGAACTTGCTGGGAATGGCAGGGGGTCAGGCCAGATTTATATGACTAAAGGGGTGCCCCAAACAACTGCCAAAAGCTGCTTAAACAGCCAGAAACTGGCTAGAAAAAAATTGTCAGAATTGCCATTAGTCGACTATTAAAAATAGTTAGTTGGCTAGGCATAGTAACAGTAAAAAATAAAGCTATTAAAACTGATCTAGTCAACTAGGAAAAATCTATTAGTTAACCAAAGAAGTTACGCAAATTACATTAGTCGACTAGGAAAAAATATTAATAGGGATAAAAAATCCAAAGTTATGCAAATGCTCTAATGGACTAGGAATAGTTGTTAGTTGACTAAGAATGAAGGTGAACGTTACGCAAATGTATTAGTGGACTATGAAAAGTTGTTAGTCAACTATGACTAAGGTCAGAAGTTACGTAAAGGGGCTAGTCGACCAGGGAAAAGTTCTAGTCGACCAATAAAGGTCGGGACTTAGAGTTTTGAAGGAAATCCTAAATTTCTAAGATGACGTCATAAGGCTTTACATCATCATCTAACAGTAAAAAGAAAATGCATCTCATGAATACAATAAAATACAACTTTTATGCTCGGTCTTCATGATCATCGTTGCAAGCTCTTTGCTTGAGATGAATCCTTCATTCATAGTGATATGCTAGATTTGTAAACTCGGCGAAACAAATATTAACACATAAAACAATGTTTACTCATCATCAAAACCTAATAGTGGATTATGTATTCAACATTCTCCTCCTTTTTGATGATGACAAACACATATGTAAAATAAATAATTAAAATAAAATTTCAACATTGCTCCCCCTGCATAAAGCACATTAGCAACATGTATAAACTATAATGTTCTTTACATTTCTCCCAATTTGTCATTGTCAAAAAAAGGTTATTGGCATCAATGACCTTCTTTTCTTTTGGATACGTGAAAAAATAAACAATTAATCAATGGTACCCTCTACAATGCAGGGTCTGGAAAATTATTCCTTAGGAAACCAAACCCATGTAGAATTTGGTTTTCATGCATAATCATGTGAATAAACAATATTTTCATATATGAAGCAACATATAAATCTCTATCATGCAGACACAAGTCATTAAGAACTCAAATATGCAAATGAGTGGGTTTCCTAGGCACAAAATAAGTATAAGCATAGATGGATGCATGATATTTCTTTGGTGCATTAACAGTCTTATGTTTAACACCCAAAGGAAATGCGACATTAAGTTTGGTAACATTCTTCTTTGAATAACATAAGCCATGCCGATGATTTGCAAGATATTGAAATGAGAGCAAATCATTAAGATGATCATTCCCTTTGTTGAACTTTTCAACATTAGAAGACATCTTGATGTACTTTATCTTGAGTGATTAAATACTTGTATCCATTTCAGGTATGCGTGCATACAAGTCGTGGACTTGTGACTTTATAATTTCATTCTCTTTGCTCAAGGCCACGTTCTGGGTAAGAAGTCATTCTTTCTCAGAAGATAACATATCATAAGATGCAAGTCTAGAAACAAGTGTCTCGTGTTAAACAATCAAAGTGTCATTATTGTGTTTCAAAGATTTGTGCGTAGAATTCAAACTCTTAAAGCGCATATACAAATCATTGAATACATCCAATATTTCTTCATTATATAAACTATTTACTTGATCGTTGTCATTCTGAGCCATGAAACACATATGTGCATTTTGTTCTTTTTCTTCTTCATCTTCATCTGAGGAATCGTCACATGTTGTCGCAAATGCCTTCTTCTTCTTATGTACTTTGTTAAAATTCTCAGCATTCTTTGACTTTGAAAGTAAGGAACAATCCTTCTTGAAGTGTCTTGGCTTATTACAATGATAACACAAAGAAGAATTCTCATTAGTATTCATAAAATTCTTATTTTGAACCTACCTTTGAGATACTTCTTGAACTTTCTTGTTAAGTATTATAAATCATCATAATCATCATCTGAATCAACATTGTCTGATGACGCATGAAAGGCAAGTTTCTTCTTGCTTCATATGCCATAAGCTCCTAATAATGCTTTCGATGTAAGAGTGGATAGGTCGTTGGCCTCTTCGATTGCCTTGGTCTTCTTCTCCCATTCAGGAGTCAAAGCACAAAGAATCTTTCGAAGTTTTTCAATTTGTGTATATATCTTTCCAAGAGCAATTAGAGAATATGTGATGTCGGTGAATCTAGTGAACATTTCTCCAATTGTCTCATTCCCCTTCATCTTAAACAACTCAAACCTATGAACCAAGATAGAAATTTTTGTCTCTTTAACTGTGTTGGTTCATCATGAGTTACCTCGAGTGTGTGTTTGATTTCATAAGCAGATTTGGCCAGTGATATTCGATTGAACTCATTCTTATCCATGGTGCAAAAGAGAGCGTTCATGGCCTTTAGTTGTGGGTTACCACTATCTTGTTGACAGTGGTCCATTGAGATTAGAGAGTTGAAGTCTTCTCATATTACATCTCCAAGATGTTCCAAAGTTCGTAGTCGATGCTCTGAAGATAGATCATCATCCTCTTCTTCCAATAAGTGTAGTTAGAACCATTGAACAGTGGAGGATGAGTGGTAGGGTGCCCTTCTGGAACTTGTGATGGATTGTTTGTCGGATAGGTGTATGCCATCTTTGCCTTACTCTGATACCAATTGTTGGATCGCCTGACACACCAAATATACTAGAGTGTGGTGAATAGTGTATATTATGACGAATATTGCTAATTAAAAGTAACTAAAACTTGCAATAAGAAATGCGGAAATAAAAATCAAAATCCAGAAAGGAACCAGTAGCAAACATAGAGAATTTATACCGGTTTGGATCCTCTTGATCCTACGTCCAATCCTCTACTCCCCATAGAGATTTTCAATCCACTATAACCACTTGCTCCCTGCAAGCACAAAACATACAAAGATGCCAATACTATCCATGTCGCAAACTTGTACAATCTCTTCAACAAGAGATTCGGTCACCAAAAGTAAAATAAGAAACAATATCACATATAGCCTTGATGATGTGTGAAGAATCACAAGAAAGGTGAGAATATCTTTAAGGTTTCTTGATTGGAAGAATGGTAGAAACACTCTTGAAGATGGAATTTCTATGGAGAAAATTTCAGCACTATGTACTCAAAGGAAAACCAAAAATCGCCCTCTCTTTAAAGTGAGAAAATCTTAAATTTTAGCGAAAAAGTGTGAGAGAACAGGATATGAATGACATGTGGGTCAAAACATATTTATAAGATTGAATGGGTGCCCCCCCAACAATTGGCAAAAACTACCTAAAATGTTCAAAAATGACTATATAAAAAACTGTCAGAACTGCCATTAGTCGACTAAGAAAAATAGTTAATTGACTAGAAATAGAAAGGTCAAAAATAGAGTAGTTGAAAATGAGTCGACTAGGAAAATCTGTTAGTCGACCAGAAATTTACGCAAGTTGCTTTAGTCGACTAGGAAAAAATATTAGTCTACTATAACCAAAAATCCAAAGTTACACAATTGCTCTAGTTGACTAGGAAAAGTTGATATCGAGTAAAGACTGAAAGTTAATGTTACACAAATATATTAGTCCACTAGGAAAAGTTGTTAGTCGACTAAGACTAATGTCAGACGCGACGGGGCTAGTCGAACAGTGAAAAGCTCTAGTCAACCAATAAAGGTTAGGACTTAGAGTTCGAGGGAAATCTTAAATTTCTAAGAATTATCATAAGGCTATCATCGTCTAAAAGAAAAAAGAAAATACAACTCATGAATACAATAAAATACAACTTTTAAGCTCGGTCTTCATGATCATTGTTGCAAGCTCTTTCTCTTGAGATGAAGCCTTCATTTGTAGTGATATGCTAGATTTGTAAACTCTACGAAATAAATGTTAACATAGAAAAATGTTTGCTCATAGTCAAAACCTAATAAGGGATCCTATATCCAACATAAGTGGCTATATAAAACCTTTTTGATCTCAAGAAGAAATAGAAAATTTAACGCTTCAATATCAAAATGAACTTGATCTAATCGCAAAAAAGATAGAGATAAATCTTTAGAAATTTAGATCAGAGAAGGCCAGGAAATCACTTAAAGTCTTTTTAATAAAAATTGAAAATTAATGGGACTTGAAAATTAGAGATCAAGAGAGATAAAGCACTATGAAAAACTTAAACAATAGCCGTGAGAAATGTTTAATCAATCTTATGAAAATTGTTTCCTTGATGTATAAAACTCTTGCAAAGGCTTTCTATTTATAAAGATGATTTTTGCACAAAATGGATCCAAAAATATCGTCTCCCAACGAATTAAAATCAACACAATCGCGTCAATCAAGGAAGCAGTCAATTTTCAAACGTTAAGACCTGGGAGTCGACTCACCAAGGAGTTGACTATTGCCTTAGGAGTTTAGTACCCTGGCTATAGGAGTCGACTAGCTATCAGCATCTCACAAGCACTTTGGAGCTCCTAGGCTTCATGAGTCGACTCATATGCACTTGGTAGTCGAATCCCTTCTAATACATGAATTTGTATAATCAAAGAGTGTGATACACTAACCAAATGTTCTTAAAATTTTTTCAAAATAATTTTGTGACTTTAATCTCTCTCTCTCTCTCTCTCTCTCTCTCTCTCTCTGTGTGTGTGTGTGTGTGTGTGTGTGTGTGTGTGTGTGTGTGTGTGTGTGTGTGTGTGTGTGTGTATCTTCAATTTCAAAGGCCTACATCAATTCCAAGGACATGGACTATAAAATACAAGATACATCAGAGATATACCATCTTGACTTGATGTCACTTGATGTCACTTGAAGTCTTCCATCTCCATGCCTTAGGATCTTGAGCCCTTATTGCCTTTAATGAGTCTATTCACATTCTATCTTGACCTCATGTTCCAATTGAATGTCTTTATTGCTTCGAGCATGTGCCAAAAGCCTTGGTGAAGTTTCCCTTTGAACTTATCTTATAAAAACAATCTGTATATCCTACACACTCAATAATCAAGATTAGTACCCTCATTTGTTTATCATCATCAAAACTATACGTGGGATACTCAATATCCAACATTATTAGCAAAAATGTGCAGAGTGACATGAAGAAATAGTTCATTAGGAAATAGTAAAGAATATGAGATTTGATTATAGACCCGATGATGACATTCAATTAATGAGATAGCAAGAAATAAAAACAACATCTTAGAAATGCTTAGGAACATTACAACGTACTAACAAAGTATGCGCCCTCTATTAGGTGTCTATTTTTATGCTTGGCTACTTATTCTGTTAGGATGTGTATGAAAAATATGATTGATTAATCTTACCCAACTATGTCATAAATTTTAGGTAAGGTTGAACAAAAATATTACTTAGCATTATCATTATGCGAAGCACAAACCATTACTCTAAATCATGGTTTAAGCTTAGCACAAAAAAATTTTAGTATACAAAATACTTTAGATCTATCATTCATTACATAAAATGAGGTAACACAAGAATAATCATCCTATCTAAAATGATGTTTTGATTGGAAAGGAGGACCACATAGATCTAAGTTAACTAGTTCAAATGGTTTAATGACTCTCTTCTTGACTGTCTTATTAATACTCTAACTGGGGAAGACACATGATAGTATTTACTCTGCATGTTGTGACACACTCAAAATCTATACTAGATAACTGATTTAGCAAAGGAACTAATAACTTCAAAATTTTAAATTGGTCATAAATGCCGATTGGAGTCAACATACCAGAAAGTGCAGATAGAATTAGGATCCCATCAATGCAAATAGTACAACTCTCCAAGCTCAAGCACGGTGCTAATCATCTGCTACATCATGATCATCTGGAAAATAGATTATGAAGAAAAGAAGGTCACTTAATAGTTCAAGGACCTAGTCATTTTACTAACAGATAATAAGTTGGAATGTGATGATGGCATGGTATGTGTAACATTTACAATGCGAACACCACGAATAGTAAAGACAAACCCATTAGGTAATATTGCATAATGTAAAGAAGAAACAGACCCAAACTTAGAAGGGATATCTAGGTTCCCAATCATATGATCAGTGGCTCTCGAATCAATGAGTCAAGTTTTAGGTACTGAAGAAGAAAGACAGATAGTAAAGGTACTTGTCTGAGCAAATGCATATATAGATGTTGAAGACGATGATGTTAGTGAAGCTAAGAATTTTCAAAATATCTAAAAATTCTTATACTCCTCTTTAGATATCAGATACCAGATATCTCTAATATTGATTCCTCTTGAGCCGAAGTGATGTGAGCTGATCAAGCTGACGGATACTACTGGAATCTGTGAATAAGGCTAAACATTTTTGACAGGGAGTTTAATGTATCCCCAAATGCATGTTGATTGAAAAGACCAACATTGAAAAAAGACTAGAAGAAGAAGTCAAGAAGAGCAGAAGGGGAGACAAGAAGTCTAAGGATACATTTTAAAAGGGAGGGGATTAAAGTTGATGATGGTGGACTGGTTGAAGGGGAGGCAGTGAAGTTGGAAGATCTGATTGAAGTCGGAAAAAATCAGACAATGTCAATTTAAGGTGAAGAGAGTGAAGTCAAAAGTCAGGTCGATTGGGATTCATTATTGAGATTGAGAATCGGCTTAAGTCAATTTGATATCAAATCGATGATGTATATTACCAAAAATAATGGTGATGGAGAAGAAAAGAATGAGGCGATGATGATATGATTGGGTCTTGCTTGATCATGGTCAAAAAGTCCACTGATTATAGCACATGGAGTTGACTGATTATCGGATTTGGTCAAACACTTGTTGGAGTCTGATCAACGAAGATAATGGAGCTATTGGGTTTGGTTTAAGTGGGAAAATAAGATAAAATTTGGGCTGAGAATTAGACTATGGCTAAGATGAAATATGATTCTAAACGTGTCTCTGCTACCCTGAATTTGGGTTATAGGTTAGAGAGTTGTCTCTTTCAACTTTATTCTTTAATGCCTCTAGTTATGTCATTTTACATAAGAACCCTTACAATTTTCAATATTACACTCAAATAAATATATGGTTCTTAATCAGTCTAAAAGTTACCAAGACAAACACACCACAAAGACATGAGAAGTCTTTCTTTTTGTGTTATAACATATAGTACATGTTGTTGAAACATTTTTTTCTAAATGAAATTTCAAGGTTCTAGTTTCTACACACATACAAGGAAAAGTGAACATCACTGGAATGCTGTGAATATATTATAGTGTTTTCGTCGCAATCTAAAGTTTTGTAAACTCAAGAAGGTTCCATTGGAATTGACATTTCATAGGCAAGAAATTTACTGATAAAGACTGCTCGAAAAGAGCGAAAATGTTGTTGTTGCGTAATAATCAACACCCTGCATTTTTATGTGTGGCCATAAAAGACTCCTACATGCGTTCCACACTTTGATCATGTCTAGCTGTTGTTGTAAGTAGGGGAAATATGAATTCATTGCTTCAACCAACAGCTATAGCCTTGATGGTATCTATTCTGCACCAAATTTGTTATTGAGTCATTCTCTTCATCACCGTCACTGTCTCCATCTCTACTTCTAGTTCGACATCTTTGTAGCATGCCCCCAAACCAGTACCGTAATAATCACCAACACCATCTCTTCTAGGAGCAGTCTCCAACCAATTTCTAGTTTTCTAACTTCAAGGTCAATAAGTTTGAGAGGGAGTTGGGAATATAACTGTAATTAGGATTTACGTTATGTCTAATAATGAGTTTTTAATTTAAGGAGTCTCTTAGTTGATGGTATGCTTAAGGTTTTAATTTCTACGTTATGTCTAATAATGAGTTTTAAATTTAATTTAAGCATACCATCAACTAAGAGACTCCTTAAATTTAAAACTCATTATTAGACATAACGTAGAAATCCTAATTACAGTTATATTCCTCAACTCCTTCTCAAACTTATTGACCTTGAAGTTAGAAAACAAGAAATTGGTTGGAGACTGCTGCTAGAAGAGATGGTGTTGGTGATTATTGCGGTACTGGTCTAACAAAATGGTTTATTTAAAGTTGATACGACCCTCCCAAAATGGGCCAAGACAGAACGGGCCAAGCCCATGTCACGAACCTACGGGCCTGGGTAGAACGAGGCCCCGGCCCAAATCCCCCACGAAGACTCTGAGTCAGGCCTGCCTCGGACCGATGTGAATGTAGCCATTGACCCACGCCAGCGGGAGTTAACCAATCCCCTTAAGTCGCGCTCCCTTAATCATCATTAAAGAGCCCCATTACACCCACCTTCATGACCCATGAAGGCACCATCAAAGTGGCGGATACTTGGGGCGAGATATGGGGCGTCGAGGGGACGTGGCCGGGGAAGATTCCTATAAAGAAACTCGAAGAACAACGTGACAAAGGGACCCATTTTGGCTGGATACTAAACTCCAAGGTATTCTTCTTGTCACGACCCGCTTCCCTAAAATAGAGGCGAGGCGTGAAAAGTCCGCTCAGACTTGGAGCTGTGAGGCTCCAGTCTATAAAGTGTCTGGAATAACCAAGTATAGGTCCTTGCAAATGCGATACAGAACAAAAATAATAATAAAAGAAAAGAGACAGATAATATAATTCCAACCTCAGAACGTCCACAAATAAAGTCCAACATCACAGAAAAGCCACTAGGCTAAAAAGAAGAGTCTAAAGGCCCAAGCATGGCAAACAGAAATAATCAAACGTACAGAAAGAAAGGTGCTACGCACCGACAAACTAACGACGACTAAGTAGAAAGCAACAACGAAGGAAGTCTCTACGAATGGTCGCCGGTGTCCCCGTACTCCACGTCAACAGTGGATCCAGGCTCGACGTCAACAAACACCTCGTCCTCAGCAACGGGCACTGGCTCAGCAACTAACATGCGACACCCAAAAGAGACGAGGACGCATGTCAGCAAGTCTACGAGAGATTTGTGCAAGGAAACTAGAAGAAGGAAAGCAACCTAGCAGTTCTAAAATGTGCGATGACATGGCAATTTAATGCATGGATGCAACAAGTAAGATAATGCAATAAGTATGACATGACAACAAGTATAACATGGCAACAAGTATGACATGGCAAGGGTAGCAAAGCTACTAAAGCATTCACATGGATTTTACAAGTCAAGTAACACGTCGTGCACAGAGTTTACGCCTTTTGGCTGGAGTGGCTGTACGGGCCAACTCATAAGCTCAAGTGATCGCTTAACCCTACCCCTCCACGTGTAATCGGGCATTGGCTTTTGACCAACACATGTAGCCCGCTTCTTGATCACGAGCCAGGAAGTGTATTTGGCATAGGGTTGTGCCTGCAACGCAGGTGCCTAGCCTGAACAAGGAAGTACAAGTAGCGTGTGCTACGGAAACAAACATTCAAGCATGGAATGATGCATGGCATGGCAAGATTACAAAATAATGTGCGTACAGATAAGGAATTTAAACATCACAGGCATGGCAGAGCAAAAGTAAAGAGCGTACAGATATGGAAATTAAACGTGGCATGCGAAATAAATGAATGACATGGCAGGGTGTCAGATCTAGCTTCGTTGTCAAGCTAGATCTTAAAATTGCGTCTAGGCGAGTATCATTTCGTCGCCTAGTCTCTTTTACGCTAGAAACGGGGATGGCCTAAAAACATGGCCTAAAGCACGAGTTGGCAAGTTTCACTTGCCTGCAATCAGTCGTTCTGAAAATACCGTCCAACCAGTCCAGTCTACCTATGTGCTCGGATCCACCAGCCTACAGTTCCAATTTAGATTATCTTCATTAGTGATTTATTAAGCAACTAAAATACCGTTTTTAATCTTGATTAGCATGCATTGGTTGGGGGTCCTAAGTGTTCAGAAAATTACCCTTACACGACGCGAGAGCTACACTGGCGTCGGGTAGCGACGCCAGGGGTTGGAATAAAGAAGCGCTCCTGATTCCAGATTCCAAATAAGATTCCTGTGATCGCCAATCCTTGGACAGCGACGGTATCAGTGAATAGATTCCAAACAGCGAGCAAAAGGGTCGGTAGTCGATCTACGGCTCACAGGAAACCGTAACGATGAACGGGGATGAACGGGTCGACGTACACGAAGACTACGACGTTTGAGCGTCGTAGGGGATGATAGTGACGTCGAGAAACACCTCTATGAGAGGTAGAGGACTGTCAGAGAGATCCCACAGCGAGAGGGAACGACGGGTGGCGATACGACGTGTTGCGATGTCGAGAGACACGCGTAACAGCGAGCCGTCTCGTTGTTTCCAGGCAATGGCGGCCTGAGGGTATCTTAGACGACAGCGGGGGTCAGAGGGGACGACGGGGACGTCGGTGGGTGCGGGCGGCGGCGGCAGCGGCGGCCGCTGCTGCGAAACTGGTGTTTGCGGGGTTTTTTACGGCTGCTGGCGGAGGTTGCGGGCTTGGGGACCTCCGGCGAGGGTTTAGGTGGCGGTCAGAGGTCGGTCGGCGGTGGGTTGGGCTGGAGAAACGAAGAAGAACGCCGGGCGCTAGGGGTTTTGCGTGAAAGAGAAAGGAGGAGGCGGCTATCTTGCGTTTTCTGTGAAAAAGCAAAACCCTTGGCTGCTATTAAAAGGGATGAGGGCGCATGATGTGGGTAGAGGGCTGGAAATGTGGGTGACTAGGTCTAGGGCTAGGTTAGGGTTGTTTGATATTAAAGGAATTGTTATTATCAATTGATAAATAAATCTCACACCCTATTCTCACTCACTCACATGGGTGTGTGCAGCCAAGTGCAAGGAGAGGGCTGAGTCAACTTGCTTGGGTGTATAATATAATAATAATTATATTAGGGATATAAGCCAAGAGAACTTAGGGTTAAACTAATATCTAAACTGAGGGAAAAAGTGAAAGTGGGTCAAACGGGGCTCTAAAATTGTGAAATAAATACTGGGGTGGCCGTAACGACGAGAGAAACAAAACTAAGAAGACGGATCACAATTTCGACGTCGAGTGACGAAACTAAAAATAAAAACGTCTTACGACAAAAGTGAAAGTCGCGACGCCTCTACAAACAAAGTCAAATTGTGGGGGAACGACCCGTGAAATGATGTTCCAAATTAATTCCACAATTTAATATTCTTCGAGAGGGTCACAACGGCATATCACACTATAGGGTTCGGATACAGACAAAGTCTAAAATAAATACGTGCACGAACAAGACTACGTGCACGAAAAGCGTACAAAGGATACGGGATCCAAAAGCGACGGTAATCCCAAGTTGGGCACACGTCGGGGGTTGGCTTGCTAAGGATGTAATCAAGGTGCTACAGCCCTATCGACTCAACAACACGGCTCACATACAAAGCAACAAAAACCAATCAGGTACCCGAAATTGCTATACGCACAGTCGTACTACGAATAGTGAGTACCAGCCGTTACATCCTACCCACCTTAGGATAAAGTCCGTCCTCGGACTTTCTAACTATAAATATATCTCTAGCCAAACTAGTAGCTATCCCAATCACATCACACTATAATTCCAACCAGGTATAGTCATTACAAGTGCTTATATATGCACTAAGTAGTCAAACATTCGCACTACGAACATGTATATATTCACGCACATTATACGCTCATACCTATCATAGTCAGTCAAATTTATACACGTATTTCAATCATTCATATAGTCACGTACATCCCTATATAACTATTAAACACTTATTACATACCATGGTGTACATACTCACAAACAATTAAATAGTTCACACTAGCAAATATCATCGTAATACTCCACGTTTAGATAACTATCTATGAACAAAACAATAAGGATACACTACTCCCTATACCTCCTAATGTACATCTAATGCCAACATATCAACACAAGTAACCACACCACTTAATATTAAATCATGTTATTATATCTAAGATACATTTACCACTACTATAATTTCACAATTATATAGTCATTCAAATGCATGCAAATATTTCACCATATATTCACATCACATACGGTCATATACTATATTCACGACACGCCACACATACCATAGTCACCAATACCTATAACTAAGCACATACTTACCCGTGCATGGTGCACACCCACACACGCTAACATCTCATTCATATATACCAATCATACCACTATATACTCAGCACATCTACACACCTAGTTTAGCTAGCACGCATACGTTCCCACATGCAAGTCCTTAGTAAATAACTATACCACAAGACCAACACCTATAACTATATACTGGTATAGCGACCCACAATCATGTGCGTAACACAACAAGACACAAACAATCCTATCACTATACACACATCATCCATCGCTATATTCATGGTACTACACGCAAACCACAGACATATGTAACAATATACTTAGAGTATACCCACCCAAGCTTGAGTGAGACTCAAAACACATATCAGAATACTCTATATACGTAACACTGTATCTATACCTATACCAATACCACTCCAATGTATACACATCTACCAACATAGCCATATACATACCATAATGTCAATCACACTTAATATTTAGTCAGGTAACACCCACATAGTTCAATCACTTTGTATCCCATAATAATATTACAGACATCAGCACATGTATAATTATAATACCCTCCCTAATACATGCATTCATCGTATAGTCACGCACATGTAACATATATATTCACACCATATCCATCTACCTATAATTAGTATATCAATACATCTAATTATACATCTATTATACATTTGACAGTGATTTTTGAATCCTAGGGCTGACTAGGACAAGATAAAAGACGGTTGAGATTTGATCACGGAAAATCAACGGTTGAGATGGGTTGATGTAAAATATTTTGGAGGGACAACTTTGAGTTTTGAGGAAAAAAATAGGTGGGGTCAGCTGAAAATAGAAAGGGTGAATATGTGGGTCAATTTGACAACCCACCAACCCTTGTCCATGCATAGTCACCTAGGGAAAGACAAAAATCTCTCTCCATGGTTGAATGACAATAGATTAGCGAGACATTCTGCATTGATTCGCTGATCTGAAGATCTGCTCACCCGTGCCCCTTCTGAAGATCGGAAGATTAACGTCACGATCGCCTTCATTTATGCAGTTGTCGAAGACATGGTTGACAGTCATCGAAGCCATCACATCGTCAAACAGAGATGCGAATGATCAACTGCAGCTGCGAGATTACTCCAGGGCTCCAGCCTCACGACCATTCCAGATCATACTCGCAGAGGTTTTTTAGTTGATTCAGCTATCTCCTTCCGGTCGCCGGTAACCCCATGCCTCGATAATTTGTTCTACACGACTCAGCATCAATTTTGACATGCAATTCTTTGTTCATTGTTCATTGTCTTTATGAGGTTCATTGCCATGTAATTGATGTAATTGGTGTTTATATATTTGTTTTGTGATTGATGTTCTGTTTGATTTTTATTTATACATTTTTTGTAAGATAATTTCATTTGTTTTGCAATTGATGCTTTGCAATTGATGTTCTTCAATTGATGTAGGTTTAGAGAGAAAGCTGTTTATCTGAAGTATAATTATTTTCACACTTGCATATGTACCGTTGCTTTGCATCTGGGTTCTTCTCCATGTGCTTCATATGCCTATTGCCAATCTGATACATATATCATGCATCTATACATACAATTTGCCACAGTGTAAAACCACCTTCCAAATTATCTTCAGTATAAAAGAGCTGAAACTGCTTCATTAGGCAAAAAGATCAATCCCAATCCATGATTGTAACCTTCATTACGTCATTTACAACCCAAGTAGCAGGAAGAAAAAATGATGCGGCGACAACCCTTCACCAGGCACCGAAAGCTGCAGTCCCTCGGAAAATTAGAAGAAATCCAGAAAGCCTCTTGGTATAGGTTATGACTATGGTTTATCTCGAGGCATCGCAGGTATCTACATGTAACATTTTTATGTGTTTTATTTCATTGAGAAGTATGCCATTTTTGGTCTAATTGGCGAATTTATGTTAATGGATATTAGAAACTGTTAAAATTTTATTGCTAAGTAGAGTATATTTGGTAATTCAGCAATTATTGTTAAAGGAAAGAGTACATAATACACATAGGCATAACCAAGTGCAGATCTGGTGTTTTTTTTGGTTTATTGCTGATTAATTGTCGTCAAAAATACGATATTTAGCAAGTGTTATGTTGAAATTTTTTGATTTTTTTCTCATCTTATAAAAGTCTTGATGTAGAAATTTCTAATTTATGTTTGATAAGGAATTTGTGAAGACGTGGGTAGAAAATGTTTGGTTGTTCATGCTTTCACGTTTCAAGCTCTATATATTTGCAAACTAACTAATCCTTTTGTGTTAACTGACTGAAACAAAAACATATTGCTGCGGAGAGAATTGGGATCATGTTGTTTCAACTGACTGAAACAAACTACAAATTTCAGCTAAATTTGGAAAATTTGTCCAGATCTGGATATATTTTGACATGATAATCAGATATGACCAACCAAATTGTAAAATGCACATCTAAAAAACAAGAGAAATTTACGGTGCAAGCGACTGTTTTTACATGCAGAAAAATATCATATGAAAGCATATGTTGCAGAATCAGAATTTACCATCTACATCATCCCCATGTCAATTTCTATTCATTTGTGTATAAAGGTCCAATTTACCAACATTATACCTTTCTGATCATAATTTCTCATCGCAACTTTTAAGTTGTTTGTTCTGAGCATTATTTCTTTACTATTGATGATTTCTGTCTGTGTGTGCAAGTTGCTGGATTCTTCACTTAAAGTCTCATTTTCAGCAACTTGCTAGCCAAGTCCACTGCAAAGCCAAAAATCATATACGTGTAAGTTCACTGCGGATGTTTCTCATTTGTCATACTATGCATCTCCATATCGTTTGCAAGACTGCTTTATGTTTCAGTAACCTCTATAGGATTATAGATGCTGGAGCTTTTGTAAATGTGTGTTAGAGTTAGGATTACATGATTTGGGTGCACATATGGCTAGAAATATTGTTCATACACATTTGCTATCATATTTACAACACGTGATAAGCAATTATGTGCAGCAGGCAAAACAATTTAGACTTGATAGTTAATTAAGACTTTACAATCCTCATATACATTAATTTAGAATTTCAAGTTTTGGAATGTGCCACGGCTGATATTATTCAGTTATTCTTGCAGGCGTTACGGATATATACTACATCCACCACAGTGGAATGGGCCACGGCTGAAAGTTTCTGATATGGGTAGTACTCCTTAAGCCACCATGCAGCTGCTGATCTCTTATGAGAAGTTGATCCCTATTCATATAAAGTTTTATAAAGATTTATAAAATAAAAAATTTATAGAGTAACAAATTAATCCCCATGCAAATTTTATATAGTTTCTGATATGGGTATTACTCCTTAAGCTACCATGAAAACTTTATATTTTCTGTTTCTAGGTAAACAAGGCATATCATTATGTTCAGGTGTTCTCGATTAGTGGCGGCCGATTAGTGGCGGCCGATTGGGCTCATATCCTTCTGGAGAGGGTATCTCAGAAGCCATTTTTGAGGTGGCATCTGTAGCCAATGCTCATTTGGAGAAAGCCCGTGGATTGTCTCCAACCGTTCCTTCCGAGGCCCTCCCCGTGCTTCTCCCTGCCGTGACTGCACAAGCTTTGCTGGACTCTCTTCGACGGTGTCAGTTCAATGTGTTCGACTTGAGGTTGGCTCGAGGTGTCCTTGGCTTCCCCCCGCTGTGGTTTCAGCTGAAACTGCAATGTCATGCGTGGAGAAATAAATATTGAGCTCTTCATGTCGTAGCATTTTACTTTCTCAGGCCATCAGATCACTGAGGAACATTGTGATTCTCCAATAAATTCTTTCTACGGATTATTCACATCATGAGTAGCATGAGCTGAATTTTGATGGGGATTGTTTGAATTATGTTAGAATTTGTGGCATGTTCTGTCTATTACTATTAATAAAGGCAAAACTTCTTCCAGTCAAAAATACTGGTTGGCACTCCATGATCATTGATGTCAGCTTGATCATATCCATCTTTGCGAAAATATGCTATTATTTTCATCTAATAAGTCTGTATCTGTCATTATCTAGGAGTAAATGATTTTCTATGTAACACGACCATAATAATGGGCATCAATGTGTTTGGTGTTGGGTTCAAGTCTTGGGTTTTTTACAAACCCACGCCAAACATATAATGCAAATGTGGGTTGGTCTTTATCAACCCAAGAATAGATAATCTCAAAAATTGACAGGAAAACAAATTGACAGGAGATTAGCGGAGATTAGCGGATTTGTAGAGCTTTCTTATTTTTCTCTCAATGACAACTAAATCATATGATGAACTTCGGGATTGAAAAAGCTTAGGGAGAACAAGAGGAAGATGGAAGAGCTCAAGCGGGACATGTTAGATTTCTTTTTTAAAAAATGTTTTTAAAGTTTTTGACTATAATTTACATTTATTATAGTATTTTCTACAATTTCTTATGAATCTATGAATCTGCTCGGTTTCCTACAGTTCAGGTAGTGATGAAGCAAAGGAAGCCGAAGGTAAGCACGTCCAAGGCCGCCAACAACAAGTGAGTAATTTTCTTTAACAAGTGAGTAATTTTTTATGCTAATTTGTTTTTTCGCGCCGAATGCGCCCGCGCTGAATGTGTTCTACACGAATTTGTTGTTTTGCACCGAAAGCGCCAGAGCCTAATTTGTTGTTCGGTGTCAAAGGTGCACGTGCCGAATTTGTTGTTTTGTGTCGAAGGCGCCTGTGCCCAATTTGTTGTTTCGCACCGAATTTGTTGTTCTACGTTAATTTGTTTTCCGCATCGAAGGCGTCCACGCCGAATTTGTAGTTCCGTACCGAATTTGTTGTTCCAAGCCGAAGGTGCCCGCACGAATTTGTTGTTCCGTGTCGAAGGCGCCTGCGTCGAATTTGTTAGTCCGCGTCGAAAGCGCACGTGCCGCTAAATATTTTTACGCTAATTTATTATTCTTTTAAATTTTGTGTGAAAATAATTTTTTATGGAACAAAGATTTCGTGGGGGAAAATCTTAAATGAACCGTGCCCGCGAGCACGGGTTATGACTAGTATATATATAATTAAGATATGCAATAATCATGTATACCTCATGGTATACACGCACACAACATGCCGTAAAAGCAAGCAATACCAATCAAAATTATAATCCTACTACCATACGTATATCACATATATACTCATGCAGCAAATACATAACTACTTACGTCTAAGCACGATACATATCTACGTACGAGCACACACTCACACGTACTAACATATAGGTCATGTAATAGGCCTACTCACTATAAACACACCTATTATCATTACACCTAACATGGACACGACTTACTAATTTATAAATATCAAGCACTTACAAGTATCTTCGAACCACATACTCAACTAACAGATATTCCAACAAAAATTCCTAAGTGATATAGCTATCCGCCCATATATAATAACACCACCATATATACAACTTCACACATATATCACGAATAACACTGATTATACATACATAATATAAGAGTCAAATATTAATATCCTAAGGGTAGCACGCTCATACGGATCCACACACTCCACCTATATGCATGCACCACGACATAACAACTTATACTAATGGGCCCACCAAACTATACTAAGGTTGACACAGGCAACGACAAGCACTAATGGCTAAACAATAGGAAAGAAACCGAAGCCAAAACGTAACGAAAGAAAGATCGAAAAGCACGACTTCAGATTAAGGTGAGGATAAGGAGATAGCTTGGTTAGGTGAATCAGGGGTAAAATTGTGAATGTTTAGGTGGGAAAAAAATGTAATGATACTCTTATAGGATACAGGAAAATAGTGTGTAAAAGATATAAGTTAAAATACGAAGAGTACAAAACCAGTCGTACCTCAAAAGTTGGAGTTCTCTTATGCATAGAAAAATATTTGTGGTCGATAAAATGAGTTGTTCGAAATAAATTTGAGTCGTATATACATAATAAGAAAAATGGTTTATTAGCATATTGAAAATCATTATAAGGAAGAATAAAACATTCACACGAACATTAAGGACGTGGGTTAGAAAATATTATACGGCAGTAATTTAACATAATTTCGGTAAAATTTTTGAAATTCAAGGAATGAAATTAGATTAACTGAAATGTAGCAATTTAAGCTCATGTTAAATGCTTTCAAAGTCTTTAAACTGGGGATAAATTTAAAATAAATAATATTGAAACTACTTTTAGAGGAACCAGGATTTGCCAAAAGAAACTGATTTATACAAAGATCTTAAAGTACGAGTACAACGAACCTAGAACTGATATATATATATAAATAATTGAAGTTCTATTTATCTTGTAAGATATTCTATAGTATGTATGGTAAATGGCTAAAATGAATTTCGTAATTTAGAAAAAGATGGTATATCGAATTATCAAAATAATAGTAAAGTTTTAAAACCAAAATGCGAGAAATATTGTTTAGCAAATAGCTACCAGATAGTAATTAAAAATTACAACCAATAGACTCCAAAATCTATGAAAGGATTTAACTCAATCGAATAGTGAGGAATTAAATATTTAAGAAGATGGTTTTTAAAAACAACAATTAAACTGAGCGAAAACTTTTAATAATGAAAAATCGAAATTGACTTTGAAGGATTCAAGATTTGCAACAGAGAAAATTCGAAAGATTAACGATAATCGCCATGAAGCGATCACGTGAAACGAGGGCAAGAATAAGATCACGTGGTCTTATACAAAATACGCCTAGGATATGACTCATGAAACTCTACGGGGAACTCCTACGGTCGACCAACTAAAGATTAGGAAACTTAGCGCTAAGATTTCCTAAGGGTCTAGACTGTAATGAACAGCGTCCGGCTTGGCCCGAAATCGATGAACCCAAGCGAACGACTAAAGAATTTCTAGAAGTCTAATATGGTCAGAGCTAGGCAAGAACCACTAAGGTAACTCCTAAGACGATTATATCAATTTCTAGCATGGAGTCGAGCTAACAATCAGGGACCTTTAACTAACAAGCACAGACGTCTAACTAAGTCTTACTAAAGTCCTGATCTAATGGATTCCCTACTAAGCTGAGACAGATGTTCGAGCAACACGTCTACCAGCCACCTAAGACATAAGAAACGATAAAAATTAGACTCAAGGCTTATGATTTGGATGTTTTAATTTATTTAATGGACATTCAATTTTTATTATCGTTGTTCCGATAATTCGCAGTTGCAGTGGACCTGCATGGGCCACCAACAAAACCTGTCACGACCCGCTTTCCTAAAATGGAGGCGAGGCGTGAAAAGTCCGCTCAGACTTGGAGCTGTGAGGCTCCAGTCTGTAATGCGTCTGGAATAACCAAGTATAGGTCCTTGCAAATGCGATACAGAACAAAAATAATAATAAAAGAAAAGAGACAGATAAAATAATTCCAATCTCAGAACGTCCACAAATAAAGTCCAACATCACAGAAAAGCCACCAGGCTAAAAAGAAGAGTCTAAAGGCACAAGCATGGCCAAGAGAAATAATCAAACATACAGAAAGAAAGGTACTACGTACTGACAAACTAACGACAACTAAGCAGAAAGCAACAACGAAGGAAGTCTCTACGACTGATCGCCAGTGTCCTCGTACTCCACGTCAACAGTGGACCCAGGCTCAACATCAACAAACACCTCGTCCTCAACAACGGGCTCTGGCTCAGCAACTAACATACGACACCCAAAAGAGACGAGGGCGCGTGTCAGCAAGTCTACAAGAGACTTGTGCAAGTGTCACGCCCCGCTTCCCAAAAGATTGAGCAGCGAGGCATGGCCAGTCCGCATGGACTAGAGCCGTTGAGGCTCGGGGTCCAATAAGCGTCCATGGCAAGTTATGATGCGGAGGGGAAGGTCCGATCAAATGATTTAGCATGAAACAATAGAAATAGCAGTAAAAAGATATTATTCAAACGCAGAAGGTAACCAACAAAGAGTTTAACATAAAGACTAAAACTGTACGTACCGGAGGCAACTAAAGAGGAAAGAGTCTACGGGGGGATCCTAAGGTTGTGGCAGCTCTGTCAAGTCTGTGACATGTGCAAAACACATGTCAGCAACGAACTAATGAGACCATAAGTTAATGCAGTTATACAATTCTAGCAGTTCTAAATGGAATTTAAATGACAAGCTACACAGGCAGGCCTAGAAAGCAGGAAATAAGTAATGGTTATTCTAATTGATCTGCTAGGGGTGTCGATCTAGTCAGATTGTCTAAGAGTTGTGCATGTAGTTTTGTCAATCTGCCAGGGGTGTCCATCTGGTCAGATTGTCCAAGTCTAGAAAAGGTCAAACGACCGAAAAGCATCCTTGCGAAGCAAACATGAGTGCACCAACATGCGATACAAAGATAAAGCCTAAGGACTCAAGCTGCGTAGGCGGAGGGGAGCTACCCCCCAGGCCCAGCTAGACTCTTTTGTCCAACCCCACCCACGAGTCGTTTGTGTTATGGACACGAGCCAACAAACGCTACATCTAGACACGAGAAAAGACAAAGATCACGAATGATACGGTGTATCATACCGGAGCGCACCAGTCACGGGTGAGCCAAAGCTGGGGAGCACCAGTTCTCAATGGTCACCCCCGTCGTCGATCCGAAACAAATCATTAATCATGAATGATACTACGTATCACACCAGAGCGCACCAGTCACGGGTGAGCCAAAGCTGGGGAGCACCAGTCTCAATGGTCACCCCCGTCATCGATTAATTATCCGAAAGCGAGACATTCCTGGACGAGCCAGCAAACGTTCTACAAGTCCGTAAGTAAGCCGTCTCTGGGCTAGCCAGCAGACGCTCCACAAGAGTAGTACCAACCTCCGTATAGGAGAGGCCCACGCCTGTGATCTTCTACAAAGATCCACACAATTATAATGTCTGGCTTATTAATTAGCATGTGAGGTTTAAGTTGCATCTTAAAAGTGAGTTCGAGCAGAAAGTAACATGTGATCATTTTCAAGTATTTTGCAGAAATAAATCTAGCAGTTCTAACATCAATTCTAGAAAAGCATAAAAGCAGTAACTAAAGTCTCATTCCTTGCCTGAAAGATTTTGACAAGGTTGCAGTCCAGCAGGGTCTGGGTCAACCAACGGATCTACAGAACCTCAACACGGCGAGACAGCTACACTGGCGTCGGGTAGCGACGCCAGGGGTTGGAATACGGTTTCGTGAACGGTACGGAACGACGGGTACTCTGTGATAAATCACGTGCACGAATGAGTTCATTACGACAGAACCAGAATTTATTGAGTCAGCCTAGGACGTCTGGTGGGCCAATTTTAATTAGGTTCTCTACTCCAAAATTGACGACACATCAATATTAATGATCGTTAAAATTATTAGTGTGATAGTAACGGCACGGATCTAGCACAACAATTATTGAAACATAACCTAGGTTAAAAGTTGTCTACACTAGTTATTACCCTATAATCATTATTAGCAACGAGATACCAAGATTACTACTGGGTCTAGATCAATTTAATAGTCTTCAAAAATAATGGACAAGTTAAACTAGGGTAGCTTATAAGTTACAACATTCTATCAGAGAAACCTAGATTAACAATTGTTAGGGGTTTCACAAGTTGTCCACCATGCTAATTAGCAAACTAGCATCAGAATCTTAGGTCCATTAGCTGCTTAATAAAGAAAATAGCAATCCCAAGATCTATTTGCAATTGAACCTAGGGTATAACGATGATTGCTTACTGACCCATAAGAAGAGTAACTCCTCGTCACCGGTGTTGTCGCGTGACGGACATCGGTGAGGGCGGATAAAGCTGACGGGAAGAGGGTTGGCCGGATCTCGCCATGGGACAAAGACGATCATTGCACGTCGCTGCCATGAAGAACGGCAACTCGTTTCTGTTGACGGCATCGAGGAGGCGCTGCAGTCGTCTAGAAGAGGGCACCTGAGATCATCGGAGAAGCTGCGGTGCGCCGGCTGATGGGAAGAGCAGCAACGCTGCTGATGCGCTGCGCTAGGGAGGCGCTGCGCCCAGTCGGCGGCCAGAGGGAGATGCTGTCGCACTTGGGCGGAGCGTAGGCTAGCGAAGGGGTTGTTCGGAGCCCTGTGGAGAAGGGCCGGCTGCCGCCGCTGCTGCAAGAGCAGCAGCCATCGCCGGAGGTCGCACCGGCCGACGGATCGGGATGTTTGCGGCTGCTAGGGTGGATCGGCGGGCTTCACGGCGTCGCTGCTTGGCCGGTGAACGCGAGAGGTTGAAGGGGCATGTCGGAGATCTGGTTGGGCTGTCGTGCGAAGTCTAAGGTCGGAGGAGGCCGTGGGGATCATGGGGAGGCCGCCTGGGGACGTCGGACGTCGATGCGGCGAAGCTAGGTGGCGGAGATGGGGGTGTAGGTCAGAGGAGGATGGGTTACGGTGCCGGAGGGGGTTGTGGGGCTTGTTCGCGTAGGGCGCTTGGAGACTCTCGCGATCGGGGTGGTGAGAAGAAGGACAGGGCGACGGCTTCCTTAGGTCTTTTTTTTGTTTGCTGTGAATGACCTAGGGATGATAATATGGTAGGGGGTAGGTTATATAATAGGACTATGGTGTGGGGTTGTTGGACTCACGTGAAGGGAAAGACAAAAAGTTTCCTAAGAGTTTATTATAGAGAAATATGTTAGGCTACTGATGTTACGGGTTAGCCTTGGGCTTTTTATTACTTAGACTAAAGTTTATTATGAATTAAGTTGTGAGGTGTGCCATGTGAATGGTTCGGCCTAGGGGTGTAGGAGCTAGGGTTTTTTTATAGAAGGGATTATTGGACTAATACTTAGGGAAATGTCAATAAGGCTTAAGATTAAAATAATAATAATAGATTGCACAAAAGGTGAAGGCGAGTCAAACGGAGCTCTAAAATTATAAAATAAATACTGGGGTGACCGCACGGACAAGAGAAACGCAACTAAGAAGACGGATCACAATTTTGACGTTGAGAAACGAAATTAAAAATAAAAACGCCTTGCGACAAAAGCGAAGATCGCGACGTCACATCAAACAAAGTCAAATCGTGGAGAACGACCCGTGAAATGACGTTCCAAAATAAATCCGCCATTTAATACTCTCAGAGACGTTCACAACGGCATATCACACTAAAGTGGTCTCAAACAACCAAAGTCTAAAATTAATACGTGCATGGTCAAAACACGTGCACGAACAAAGTACGTTCGAAAAGTGGTCGTTACACCCTACCCACCTTAGAATAAAGTCCGTCCTCGGACTTTCTTAATTTCAGGCATGGCTAGACTCCTCTAGTTAACTATAGTAACTACCCCGATCATTCCTAGCACAGTACTTCAACCAACATATAACCTAATACATCTATCTATATGCATGCTCAGTAATAATATACATCAATTATTCCCAAACCATCATATCTTGTACTTATAGCTAGTTAATATTATTCACGCATACATTTCTAACTCATGGAAGTGCCTCTGCACATTCATACCTACGCACAATCATATTCCAACATTCAATAATCACCCCATCATATACAACCATCGTATTATACATAAAGTACACACATATTAACCAGGGTATTTAAATTCATCGCGAATTTAAAACCGAAAATACATATATCTACTCAATATAACCTACAAAAGGTATATCCCCTAGTATACATTCAGCACATCAATCCTAACAATAATACTTAGCTATATTATAACTCTTCGCCATAACACCAAGTGACAAACAACTTCTTATTACAAGCAATACATAATCACACTATCATGCTAATCTATTCCTACGAACACAATGCATCCAGCCTAATAACTATGCATATAGCACATCTCACTCCTAGTTTAACTAACACATACTCATTCAAACATGTAAACCTTCATTCATAACTATAGAATAAACCTGTATCCATATATGGTGTAGCTACGCACGTCCAGGTGCATAGCGTAACCCATCACAAACACCTATATAACTACATTCACCATATCCTATCATGCACGGATATATATAACACTATACTCACATCCGCAAACCACTACCACGTTATAAAATACTTACTGAGCATACTCACTCGCTCTCGAGTGAGACTCCAAAATACATACCAAACAATATACAATCTATGTACTTATACACACGCTCCTATATACCTATATCATATGTAGCCTTAGTAAATAGTTAGACATCACTATACAATCATTCACACATCAGAACATGTAATTCATACTTATCCCATATATACGTACATACAATCGTGCAACACATTCTTATCCTAGTATCTATAAGCATGTCCACTCGTACTCGAGGGAACACTAAGACTTATATGTATTCACAGGCATTATATATTCACACCTATTATCTTACATAAGTATCTATACTTATTCATGTACTATATACACATAATCATTACATTCATCGCAATACCCATATTCCATTATTCATCCATAAGCTCACATATACCTAAGTAATAATACTAAGCATGCCCGACAATGATATATATTCACACGAGCCGGGTAATCCTCCTCATGGACCTACGGGGAAGGCAGAACAAACACAAGGCCCTAATGTGCAGACACTTCTGATATTTGACATCTAGGGTGGTTAAACAACCTCCAATTAACCAGCCCTAATTGGCTGGTCCCAATCATTATAAACACCAATAAAATTTCCAACTCAAAAGCCCGTTCATAAGAACCTGTTATAATGATCCTGTTGTTCTCCGCCTCAATTGGTTCTTGGCTTAGCTGCCTCTAGGAATCTCTAAAGTGAAACTACCAACCAATTCTAGATTTTTGGGCGTCAGACTTACTTACGATTTCCTTTTCAATCCAAACAACCAAGGCAATCTACCAACTCTTTTCCCATATTTCCTGATCATTGAGCACTCATAAAACCAAACATACTCACTTGGCTTGATCGCGAATTTTCATTGACACTTAAACTGCTAGTCACTGTTGACTATAATCCATCCACATGATCTGGAGAAGTCATCGCCTTACACCATTTCGTAAACTGTAACTGGAATCCAGTGATCAGTACGCACTCGGTGCATATTCGAACGGTCGACTTTGAAACTCCCATGACATTCCCAAGATCCTTAATTCCTTTAAATCACTGTGTCCAAAACAGATCATGTTGTCGACCTTATACAATCCATCATAAGATCAATCTCGTCATCACATTATCACTCTGAATCTCCAGGTTATACTGTTGCTACTCGGCTTATATATAAATATGCTCATAATATCCGATGCATAACATTTCACTTGATCGATGTAGGTCTACACCTTTGGTCGTTAAGACAAGACTTCTAATCACCACACTTCTATCACGAGCAGCATACTAAGAGTCAATCGCATTCCCTCGATTTCAATGTTCTCACTTCCATGGTTCCTTGTTAAGTCGAGAATCCAACCTTATAACTATCCAATGTGTTAGAAATACATCACTTTAACTTCATCTTATTCCTGTACTTTCACTCAAATCCAAACTAGAGGGGGCCAGGGAACTAGTCTAAACCTAACTAACTTATGTCAGACTCGAATATTGTTGGTTGTTAGAATAGTTACTGCAACACTATTGTTTCGATAAATCATTCGATCAAGACCTGCATGGGCCACCACAAAAACTGTCACGTCCCGCTTCCCAAAATATTGAGCAGCGAGGCATGGCCAGCCCGCATGGACTAGAGCCGTTGAGGCTCAGGCTCCAATAAGCGTCCATGGCAAGTTATGATGCGGAGGGGAAGGTCCGATCAAATGATTTAGCATGAAACAATAGAAATAGCAGTAAAAATATATTATTCAAACGCAGAAGGTAACCAACAAAGAGTTTAACATAAAGACTAAAACTGTACGTACCAGAGGCAACTAAAGAGGAACGAGTCTGCGGGGGGATCCTCAGGTTGTGGCAGCTCTGTCAAGTCTGTAACATGTGCAAAACACATGTCAGCAACGAACTAATGAGACCATAAGTTAATGCAGTTATACAATTCTAGCAGTTCTAAATGGAATTTAAATGACAAGCTACACAGGCAGGCCTAGAAAGCAGGAAATAAGTAATGGTTATTCTAATCGATCTGCTAGGGGTGTCCATCTAGTCAGATCGTCTAAGAGTTGTTCATGTAGTTCTGTCAATCTGCCAGGGGTGTCCATCTGGTCAGATTGTCCAAGTCTAGAAAAGGTCAAACGACCGGAAAGCATCCCTGCGAAGAAAACAGGAGTGCACCAACATGTGATACAAAGATAAAGCCTAAGGACTCAAGCTGCGTAGGCGGAGGGGAGCTACCCCCCAGGCGCAGCTAGACTCTTTTGTCCAACCCCACCCGCGAGTCGTTTGTGTTATGGACACGAGCTAACAAATTCTCTATCTAGACACGAGACAAGACAAAGATCACGAATGATACGGCGTATCATACCGGAGCGCACCAGTCACGGGTGAGCCAAAGCTGGGGAGCACCAGTTCTCAATGGTCACCCCCGTCGTCGATCCGAAACAAATCATTAATCATGAATGATACTACGTATCATACCAGAGCACACTAGTCACGGGTGAGCCAAAGCTGGGGAGCACCAGTCTCAATGGTCACCCATGTCATCGATTAATTATCAGAAAGCGAGACATTCCTGGACGAGCCAGCAAACGTTCCACAAGTCCGTAAGCAAGCCGTCTCTGGGCTAGCCAGCAGACGCTCCACTAGAGTAGTGCCAACCTCTGTATAAGAGAGGCCCACGCCTGTGATCTTTTACAAAGATCCACACAATTATAATGTCTGGCTTATTAATTAGCATGTGATGTTTAAGTTGCATCTTAAAAGTGAGTTCAAGCAGAAAGTAACATGTGATCATTTTCAAGTATTTTGCAGAAATAAATCTAGCAGTTCTAACATCAATTCTAGAAAAGTATAAAAGCATTAACTAAAGTCTCATTCCTTGCCTGAAAGATTTCGGCAAGGTTGCAGTCCAGCAGGGTCTGGGTCAACCAACGGATCTACGGAACCTCAACACAGCGCGAAAGCTACACTGGAGTCGGGTAGCGACGCCAGGGGTTGGAATACGGTTTCGTGAACGGTACGGAACGACGGGTACTCTGTGATAAATCACGTGCACGAATGAGTTCATTACGACAGAACCAGAATTTATTGAGTCAGCCTAGGACGTCTGGTGGGCCAATTTTAATTAGGTTCTCTACTCCAAAATTGACGACACATCAATATTAATGATCGTTAAAATTATTAGTGTGATAGTAACGGCACGGATCTAGCACAACAATTATTGAAACATAACCTAGGTTAAAAGTTGTCTACACTAGTTATTACCCTATAATCATTATTAGCAACGAGATACCAAGATTACTACTGGGTCTAGATCAATTTAATAGTCTTCAAAAATAATGGACAAGTTAAACTAGGGTAGCTTATAAGTTACAACATTCTATCAGAGAAACCTAGATTAACAATTGTTAGGGGTTTCACAAGTTGTCCACCATGCTAATTAGCAAACTAGCATCAGAATCTTAGGTCCATTAGCTGCTTAATAAAGAAAATAGCAATCCCAAGATCTATTTGCAATTGAACCTAGGGTATAACAATGATTGCTTACTGACCTATAAGAAGAGTAACTCCTCGTCACCGGTGTTGTCGCGTGACGGACATCGGTGAGGGCGGATAAAGCTGACAGGAAGAGGGTTGACCGGATCTCGCCATGGGACAAAGACGGTCGTTACACGTCGCTGCCACGAAGAACGGCAACTCGTTGCTGTTGACGGGGTGGGGAGAAGAAGGAAAGGGCGGCGGCTTGGAGACTCTCGCGATCGGGGTGGGGAGAAGAAGGACAGGGCGGCGGCTTCCTTAGGTCTTTTTTTTGTTTGCTGTGAATGACCTAGGGATGATAATATGGTAGGGGGTAGGTTATATAATAGGACTAGGGTGTGGGGTTGTTGGACTCACGTGAAGGGAAAGGCAAAAAGTTTCCTAAGAGTTTATTATAGAGAAATATGTTAGGCTACTGATGTTACGGGTTAGCCTTAGGCTTTTTATTACTTAGACTAAAGTTTATTATGAATTAAGTTGTGAGGTGTGCCGTGTGAATGGTTCGGCCTAGGGGTGTAGGAGCTAGGGTTTTTTTTATAGAAGGGATTATTGGACTAATACTTAGGGAAATGTCAATAAGGCTTAAGATTAAAATAATAATAATTGATTGCACAAAAGGTGAAGGCGAGTCAAATGGAGCTCTAAAATTATAAAATAAATACTGGGGTGACCGCACGGACGAGAGAAACGCAACTAAGAAGACGGATCACAATTTTGACGTCGAGAAACGAAATTAAAAATAAAAACGCCTTGCGACAAAAGCGAAGATCGCGACATCACATCAAACAAAGTCAAATCGTGGGGAACGACCTGCGAAATGACGTTCCAAAATAAATCCGCCATTTAATACTCTCAGACACGTTCACAATGGCATATCACACTAAAGTGGTCTCAAACAACCAAAGTCTAAAATTAATACGTGCATGGTCAAAAGCACGTGCACGAACAAAGTACGATCGAAAAGTGGTCGTTACAGCAAGGAAACTAGAAGAAGGAAAGCAACTTAGCAGTTCTAAAATGTGCGATGACATGGCAATTTAATGCATGGATGCAACAAGTTAGATAATGCAACAAGTATGACATGTCAAAAAGTATGACATGGCAACAAGTATGACATGGCAAGGGTAGCAAAGCTACTAAAGCATTCACATGGATTTTACAAGTCAAGTAACACGTCGTGCACAGAGTTTACGCCTTTTGGCTGGAGTGGCTGTACGGCCCAACTCCTAAGCTCAAGTGATCGCTTAACCCTACCCCTCCACATGTAATCGGGCATTGGCTTTTGACCAACACATGTAGCCCGCTTCTGGATCACGAACCAGGAAGTGTATTTGGCATAGGGTTGTGCCTGCAACGCAGGTGCCTAGCCAGAACAAGGAAGTACAAGTATTGTGTGCTACGGAAACAAACATTCAAGCATGGAATGATGCATGGCATGGCAAGATTACAAAATAATGTGCATACAGATAAGGAATTTAAACATCACAGGCATGGCAGAGCAAAAGTAAAGAGCGTACAGATATGGAAATTAAACGTGGCAGCCGAAATGAATGAATGACATGGCAGGGTGTCAGATCTAGCTTCGTTGTCAAGCTAGATCTTAAAATTGCGTCTAGGCGAGTATCATTTCGTCGCCTAGTCTCTTTTACGCTAGAAACGGGGATGGCCTAAAAACTTGGCCTAAAGCACGAGTTAGCAAGTTTCACTTGCCTGCAATCCGTCGTTCTGAAAATACCGTCCAACCAGTCCAGTCTACCTATGGGCTCGGATCCACCAGCCTACAGTCCCAATTTAGATTATCTTTATTAGTGATTTATTAGGCAACTAAAATACCTTTTTAAATCTTGATTAGCATGCATTGATTGGGGGTCCTAAGTGTTCAGAAAATTACCCTTACACGACACGAGAGCTACACTGGCGTCGGGTAGCGACGCTAGGGGTTGGAATAAAGAAGCGCTCCTGATTCTAGATTCCAAATAAGATTCCTATGATCACCAATCCTTGGACAGTGACGATATCAGCGAATAGATTCCAAACAGCGAGCAAAGTGGTCGGTAGTCGATCTACGGCTCACGGGAAGCCGTAACGATGAACGGGGACAAACGGGTCAACGCACACGAAGACTACGATGTTTGAGCATCCTAGGGGATGATAGTGACGTCGAGAAACACCTCTAGGAGAGGTAGGGGACTGTCGGAGAGATCCCACAACGAGAGGGAACGACGTGTGGCGATACGATGCGTTGCGACATCGAGAGACACGCGTAACAGCGAGACGGCTCGCTGTTTCCAGGCAATGGTGGCCTGAGGGGATCTCAGACGGCAGTGGGGGTCAGAGGGGACGACAGGGACGTCGGTGGGTGCGGGCGGCGGCGGCGGCGGCGGCGGCGGCAGCGGCGGCGGCGGCGGCGGCCGCTGCTGCGAGCTGCGGCTGCGAAACTGGCGCTTACGGGGGTTTTTGCGGCTGCTGGTGGAGGTTGCGGTCTTGGGGACCTCCGAAGACGAGGGTTCAGGCGGCGGTCAGAGGTCGGTCGGCGACGGGTTGGGCCGGAGAAACGAAGAAGAAGGCTGGACACTAGGGGTTTTGCGTGAAAGAGAAAGGAGGAGGCGGCTATCTTGCGCTTTCTGTGAAAAAGCAAAACCCTTGGCTGCTATTAAAAGGGATGAGGGCGCATGACGTGGGTAGAGGGCTGGAAACGTGGGTGACTAGGTCTAGGGCTAGGTTAGGGTTGTTTGGTATTAAAGGAATTGTTATTATCAATTGATAAAGAAATCTCACACCCTATTCTATCTCACTCACATGGGTGTGTGCGGCCAAGTGCAAGGAGAGGGCTGAGTCAACTTGCTTGGGTGTATAATATAATAATTATTATATTAGGGATATAAGCCAAGAGAACTTAGGGTTAAACTAATATCTAAACTGAGGGAAAAAGTGAAAGTGGGTCAAACGGGGCTCTAAAATTGTGAAATAAATACTGGGGTGGCCGTAACGACGAGAGAAACAAAACTAAGAAGACGGATCACAATTTCGACGTCGAGGGACAAAACTAAAAATAAAAACATCTTACGACAAAAGTGAAAGTCGCGATTCCTTTGCAAACAAAGTCAAATTGTGGGAGAACAACCCGTGAAATGACATTCCAAATTATTTCCACAATTTAATATTCTTCGAGAGGGTCACAACGGCATATCACACTATAGGGTTCGGATACAGACAAAGTTTAAAATAAATACGTGCACGAACAAGACTACGTGCACGAAAAGCGTACAAAGGATACGGGATCCAAAAGCGACAGTAATCCCAAGTTGGGCACACGTCGAGGGTTGGCTTATTAAGGATGTAATCAAGGTGCTACGGCCCTATCGACTCAACAACACGGCTCACATACAAAGCAACAAAACCAATCCGGTACCCGAAATTACTATACGCACAGTCGTACTACGAATAGTGAGTACCGGCTGTTACACTTCTCGAATGAAATTGTCTTCCACCTTATAATTCTCCTTCACAGTTCAGCCCGGGGAATCGCATATCGGCCTCTCCGTGAGCCATACCGATCCCACCGTGCGTCTTTCAGATCCGCTCTGACTTAGGCATTGGAGGGGACTTGGTCGGAACCAAGGTCCGACCCTCCTGACGTGCTTTCTCGTCTGTTCAGGTCAAGGATGTCTAGTTGCACCGAAGCTACCCTTCGACGCCCTATCAGCCTGAAGCCAAACGTGCTCACCCCCGAGCCTGTCCATCTCCACCCATACGGAGGTCGTCGCTTGGCCGAGGACTCTCTTTGGCATGCTGACGCTCAGACCCGCATGCTCTTCACCAAGCCAAATGTAACGACCAGTATTTTTAGGCCTGTTTGATCGTGGTGAGGCTGTATTTTCATCTTTCAGTTGTCCGAGTATTTATTTACCCCCATAGCCTAATTACTTTTATTTTTTAACTAATTAACCTAATTAATCCTAATCATCTGTCGGCAACCCCCCTTTAATTTTCCCATGTCGGTAACCACCCTCTCCCCCTCTTCAATTGCCAGCACACTCCCCCTCTCCCACGGCAACCTCACCGTTAGGTTTTCCCTTCATTATAACTCCATTCCCATTGTCTGCAAACAGATCCACAAACCAATTCATCATCCCCCTCCTTCAATCAACAGCAGGAAGCAACCCAAATCAAACACCAAAACTGAAATTGAAGAGTAGAACACCGCAATCGAAGCCCAAATCAAGAAATCCACACTCCAAATCAACCCTTCAACAACCCAAAACCCCGATTTTTAACATCCATTCCTCCCCTTCCCCTGCACCTGCTCGCTGCCGAACCCCGCGCGTGCCACCCGAAGAATCACTGGCGCCCTCCTCCCCTGCAGGCCGCTGCCCGTGCCCCCTTGGCCGCGCTGTCGCTTGCACCGCACAGCCCACCGTCCCAGTGTCCTCGCGTCGCCGGACAGCCCCAGTTGTCGCCCGCCGTACCTCTAGGCCGGCCCTCCTTGCGCCACCCACCTCCCAGGCCGCCAGCCATAGCGCCGCCCCCACCCCCCTCGGACGCCGCCACCCTTGCCCCGGATTCCCCCTGCGAGCATTGACCAAAAAAAAGGAGAAAACAGAACGAAGGGAGAAAAGAGAAGACATAGGGGGAGAGAGAGGTGAGGGGTATGCATTTTCTTTATATAAGTTAATAGTAAGTTAAGTTAATTTATTTAATTATTATAAAGCTAAGTTATGTTTTATTATTTAAGATTAAGTTATTAATAAAAGTTTTAATAAAAGTTATTATATAAAGTTTTTTATAAGTTAAAAGTAGTATAAGTTAATATATATATTTTAGTTAATTTATGTTTTAATTATAAGCTAAGTTAATTTTTTTATAAATTAAGTTTATAAGTAAAGTTATGTGTTAAGTTATGATTTACTAAATTAAGTTTTTCTAAAGTTTTAAAATAAGTTATTATATAAGGTTTTGCATATAAGTTATTATTATTTTAAAGTTATTTATTATGCTACTTAGTTAATAAATTAGTTATTAAATGAGTTATTTTATAAGTAATTAGTTATAAGTTAGTGTATTAGAATTAGTGTAACTTGCCCTCTTAACATATTATTAATTCGTTAAGCTAACTCGTTCATAACACGTGTGAACCAGGTACACCGACTGCCTTTCAAAACGCGCCTTTCACTTCAAGGTGAAACAGTAACTCATCGTACCCTGCTATGGGTTTTAAAACAATAATAAATGCATGCCAATCTAGTTTCATCTTATTTTCATAGTGTTTACATCTTGAACTGTTAGATAAACTTATAAGTTGCATCGTATCGTAAAAGGAATCGAATTGGTCTACGTGACATGCTTGACAGAAAGAGGTATTTGGAAATGTGGCAATCTAGTAAATGACTAGTAAATTACAAATATGGTAATATCACCGACACTTGGGTTTTGGGGTAACTTATAATAGCGAGGGTGCGGGAGCGACTAGTCCAGACTTTGTTGTCACTGTGCGGGTTCTAGCAACCCATCATAGTAGCCGGTGACAAAATCATAGACTTGATCACAGATTCTGGAACAGTATTCATAGCATAGTTCACCCGGGTAGCACCCCTGGTAAGAGGTGGACTCTTGGTTGCTCATTGTACCCCGCATTACAAGTCACGGTCTAGGTATGGCACATCTAGACTCTTGTAACATGGTCACTTTAATACTGTACATTTAACTGCTAGAAATTGCTGATAGTTGTAAAACTGCAAAGTTACGTTTCTGCTCTTTTTCCCTTACCACTATTGTTCGCACTTTACTTCTTTTCTTTTAGATTGCCATGCTTGTATGTTTGTTTTAATGTCCATGCTTAGAGATACTTCAAGTTACGTCTGATCCTGGCGACCCTTCTTTTTGTGGTGGACTCGCCAGATATCTCTCAGGTTGTAGAGTTTGCACCAGAGGCTGTAGACGCTGAGTTTGTGGTTGAGTTTGACCAGCAGGACCAACAGGATGCTGAGTATTGAGAGTGAGTGTGGGAGATTTGCTTTGTTACTTTCAGAGTGGCTTGATGTATCATTTGTATTTCGGTTGTATTTTCCTTTCCTATACGCGGTCGGTCTATAATAAGGTTACATTCTATTTTGATGTATGAGTATTTTGGCGTATTTCTGCAACATAGCCTATGTTGACTTCATTGGTGCCTAGCAGGACTTGTGCATGTTCCAAACCGTAACAGGTCCGAAGAGTGGGTCGTTACAGGTTTGGTGGCCCATGCAGGTCCACGCTAAATACCACATGAACAACATAGGAAGTTCAGGATATGCCGTATAAAATACTCAATGGAACTGATCAAACCTTATGAAACACAGGTAAGCAATGGAAAGGAACACTTTGGGAAGCGAGGACAGTGCTTTCGGATCAGGGATCAACCACCTGAATGGGGGTCCCAAGCAGAATGATGCTGGTAATAGTTCCAACAACGGTCCAGACACGACAGCATTCTCGACTGCACCTCTATCTACAGAAGATTGCATGCGAGGCATGTATGCCCTCCATTAGCAGCTTGGACAGGCTTTGGGACAGGCTTTGCTTAGAGAGCAAAGAGCTGACCCATGTGCTTATCACTTTTGAGGGATGAGCCCGAAGACCTTCGCAGGGACTGAGAACCATCTTCAGGCAGAAGAATGGCTCAGAGGCATTACTGATGATCTGAGGGCATCTCAGATTCGAGAAGAAGCATGGGTGGCTACCGCCAACAGGAAATTGACTGATGGTGCTCGAGACTGGTGGTAGGCGGTAGAA
Organism: Scilla litardierei; assembly: GCA_030789695.1. Lineage (NCBI taxonomy): Eukaryota > Viridiplantae > Streptophyta > Magnoliopsida > Asparagales > Asparagaceae > Scilla > Scilla litardierei. The sequence goes on from CM061142.1 coordinate 474,730,161, forward strand.
GACCGTTTGGGATTGCCTATTTCGTGGGATGTTTTTACAAGTACATTCAACGCCCAGTACTTTCCCCCACAGGCAATGATCAAGATGAGGAAGAAGTTCATCAACCTGAGGCAAGGTTTGATGACGGTGGATCAGTATGACGCTGAGTTCTCCAGGCTCAGTAGGTTTGCTCCAGAGATGGTTACGAATGCTTTGACTCGAGCCCAACAGTTCTAGCAGGGGCTCAACATTGAGATTCGGAGGATGATGGTCAGTGCTAATCCGACCACATATGCTGCAGTTCTGACCATTGCTCCTAACCATGAGATGGTCAAAGAGGAGGAAAAGGAAGAGCTTAGGCTGGCAGCATCTACGAGGCCCCCACCAACCCATGCTGGGCCAAGCAGACGGCCACAGATGCACCGCCCTATTCAGCAGGTTCAGTTTAAGAGGCCCAGACAATAGCAGCAGGCCCTCCCGGTCTGCCACTTTTGTGGGAAGCCTGGACACGCCAAACCTGAGTGTCGAGGATTTCTGGGCCTTTGTCTGGTTTGTGGAGAGTCTAGACACGTGGCTAGGAATTGCCCGCACGTGATCGAGCTCCAGCTCCTCGTACTGCCCTGACTGGGAACGCCCTATAGCGTCCACCTCTACCACCACATCAGAGTGTGTTCCAGCAGGCAAGGCAATAACCACCACCGAGACGCCAGACTTACACCATGATCGTCGAAGAGGTCGAGGATACCGGTGAGGTGATCACATGTATAATTCTTGCATTGTTAGTATATCTTTTCTTTCATTAGCATTGGTTGCTTAGATTAGTGTTTGAACCTAGGTGTCATGATAGTAGCTGGGAACCCCACCCTCTCCTTGTTCGACTCGTGAGCATCACACTGCTTCCAGGCAAGTCGATTCGTTTGCACCCACACCGTTCCTGTCAAAACTTTGACTACCGGCTGGAACGTCAACACGGGTGGCGGTGTGATAAAGGCGACCAGTGGGTATCCTCAATGCCCCATGGTGATTTGTGGGCGAGCTTTGTTCGTCGACTTCATGATGATAGATATCCCGAACGTTGATGCTGTATTCGGGATGGATTGGTTGGGAACTTTCCATGCCACCATCGATTGTTGTCGAAGGAGGGTAGCCTTCGACATTCCTGATCATCCGAAGTTCAAGTTCATTAGTGGGAGCAGATCTGTAGGCCCGGTGAAGTACAAAGCCAGGTCGACCGAAGTAGTAGCAGCCGCGACGGAAGCTAAGCTCGAAGTACCAGAGGTGATTCGAGAGTTCATCGATGTGTTTCCAGACGACCTTACAGGTTTGCCTCCGGATCGCACCCTTAAATTTGCCATCGAACTAATGCCAGGAGCTCAGCCAATGTCTAAGGGACCATATCGTTTAGCACCATCTGAGCTAGAAGAATTACGTGTTCAACTTGATGAACTGCTGAAGAAGGGATGGATACGACCCAATGTATCTCCTTGGGGATCTCCTTTACTGCTGGTGAAGAAGAAAGAAGGATCCCTTCGTATGTGCGTTGGCTACCACGAGCTGAACAAAGTCACCGTGAAGAACAAGTACCCTCTACCGCGTATCGATGATCTTTTCGACCAGCTCGATGGGTCAAGCGTCTATTCGAAGCTGGATCTGAGGACATGGTACCATCAAGTGAAGGTGAAGGATGAAGATGTTCCCAAGACTGCATTCAGAACCAGATACGGACAATATGAGTATTTAGTAATGCCATTCGGTGTGACCAATGCACGCGCGGTATTTATGAGTCTCATGAACCAAGTATTGTATGAATACTTGGACAAGTTCGTAGTAGTCTACATCCGCGAAATTCTCATCTACTTGAAGAATGCAGTGGAGCATGCAGAGCATCTCAGGAAGGTTCTCGAGACCCTGAGAAGACACCAGTTGTATGCCAAACTTAGCAAGTGTGAGTTCTGGTTGAACGAGGAGGCGTTTCTAGGCCACGTGGTGTCTGGAGCAGGGATTGCTATTGATCCTAAAAAAGTAGCTGCTGTTCACAACTGGCCAGTCCCCCTAACGGTGACCGAGATTCGAAGCTTCTTGGGACTAGCTGGCTACTACCGGAGGTTCATCAAAGATTTCTCGAAGATCACGGGAGCCATGACGCGATTAACGAGAAAGGATGTGTTATTTGTTTGGTCAAAAGAATGTGAGGATGCTTTCCAGGAACTGAAGAAGAGGTTGACAACTGCACCCATCTTGATCATTCCAGACCGATCAGGAGGATTCAAAGTCTTCTGTGATGCATCTGGCAAGGGACTTGTATGCGTGCTACATCAGCACGGTCGAGTTATAGCATATGCGTCCAGGCAGTTGAAGATCCATGAGAAGAACTACCCCACTCATGATCTTGAGTTGGCGGCAGTGATTTTTGCACTGAAGATTTGGAGGCAATTCCTATTGGGGGAGCACGTGAAGGTGTTCTCGGATCATAAGAGTCTAAAGTACCTCTTTACTCAGAAGGAGCTCAACATGCGTCAGAGACGAACATGGCAGACTATGACATTGACCTTCAGTACCATACTGGGAAAGTCAATGTCGTACCGGATGCATTGAGTTGTCTTCCAGCGATGATGACCCTTACAATGCAGTGGAGGTTGCAGCAAGAGATCCAGGACATGGGTATAGAAGTGATTCTACCAGGGATGACTGCATCTTTGATGGACATGCATATCCAGTCGACCTTGGTAGAGAGGATCAAGTCAACTCAGATGGACGATGAGAAGCTGCGGAAGATTAAGGATCTCGTGATATCAGGCCAGAGACCAGAGTTTAAGATTCATGCAGATGGATGTTTGAGGTTTGAGGACATGATCTGTGTACCGTTTGGTGCCATTAGAGAGGAGCTATTGTCATAGCATAAGACCCGATTGATCTACGTCATTAAGTTAAAAGTCATTAACTCATTTAAACCTGTATGTGGATGTGGTTCAGACCATCAGAGAGAAGCTGTAGCTAGATCAGGACAGGTACAAGCATTGAGCAGATGCGAAACGTCGACATCTGGAGTTCCAGCCCGGAGATCATGTATTTCTAATGATCTCGCCCAACCGAGGATTGATTCGTTTTGGTCGGAGAGGAAAGCTTAGTCCTCGATTCATTGGCCCTTTCGATATTCTGGAGCAAGTAGGAGAAGTGGCATACAAGCTTGCACTACCCCTTGCCTTAGAAGGAGTGCACAATGTGTTCCACATCTCGTAGTTGCGTCGTTATGTGAGCGACCCTAGTCATGTCGTGGACTATTCGGAGATTGCCGTTCGTCCGGACTTGACATATGAGCAGCAACCAGTGGAAATCCTAGATCGACGCCAGAAAGTCTTCAAGAGCAGTACTATTGATCTAGTCAGGGTGATGTGGTGTCGCGACTTGCCTGAAGAGTCTACCTGGGAGCGAGAGGACGAGATGCGAGGACGTTACCCTTACCTTTTCCATGCCCCGTAGAGAATTCCGAGGACGGAATTATTCTAAGGAGGGTAGGATGTAAAGACCAGTATTTTTAGGCACTGTATTTTCATCTTTCAGTTGTCCAAGTATTTATTTACAGCCATAGCCTAATTAATTTTATTTTTTAACTAATTAACCTAATTAATCCTAAGCATCTGTCGGCAGCCCCCCTCTAACTTTCCCATGTCGGCAACCACCCTCTCCCCCTCTTCAATTGCCAGCACACTCCCCCTCTCCCACGACAACCTCACCGTTGGGTTTTTCCTTCATTATAACTCCATTCCCATTGTCTGCAAACAGATCCACAAACCAATTCATCATCCCCCTCCTTCAATCAACAGCAGGAAGCAACCCAAATCAAACACCAAAACTGAAATTGAAGAGTAGAACAGAGCAATCGAAGCCCAAATCAAGAAATCCACACTCCAAATCAACCCTTCAACAACCCAAACCCCATATTTTCAACCTCTATTCCTCCCCTTCACCTGTGCCTGCTCGCTGTCGAACCCCGCGTGTGCCACCCGAAGAATCATCGGTGCCCTCCTCCCAAGCAGGCCGCCGCCCATGCCCCCTTAGCAGCGCCGTCGCTTGTGCCGCACAGCCCGCCGTCCCCCATGCCCTCGCATCACCGGACCGCCCCAGGCCGCAGCCCGCCGTACCTCCAGGCTGGCCCCCCTTGCGCCGCCCACCTCCCAGGCCGCCTGCCCTAGCGCCGCCCCCGGTCCCCCCCTCGGACGCCGCTGCCCTTGCCCCGGATTCCCCTTGCGAGCATCGACCAAAAAAAGAGGAGAAAACAGAACGAAGGGAGAAAAGAGAAGACAGAAGGAGAGAGAAAGAGGTGAGGGGTATGTGTTTTCTTTATATAAGTTAATAGTAAGTTAAGTTAATTTATTTAATTATCATAAAGCTAAGTTATGTTTTATTATTTAAGATTAAGTTATTAATAAAAGTTTTAATAAAAGTTATTATATAAAGTTTTTTATAAGTTAACAGTAGTATAAGTTAATTTATATAAGTTAATTGATATATTTAAGTTAAGTTATGGTTTAATTATAAGCTAAGTTAATTTTTATATAAATTAAGTTTATAAGTAAAGTTATGTGTTAAGTTATGATTTACTAAATAAGTTTTTCTAAAGCTTTAAAATAAGTTATTATATAAGGTTTTGCATATAAGTTATTATTATTTTAAAGTTATTTATTAAGCTACTTAGTTAATAAATTAGTTATTAAATGAGTTATTTTATAAGTAATTAGTTACATGTTAGTGTATTAGAATTAGTGTAACTTGCCCCCTTAACATATTATTAATTCGTTAAGCTAACTCGTTCGTAACACTTGTGAACCTGGTACACCGAATGCGTTTCAAAACGCGCCTTTCACTTCAAGGCGAAACTGTAACTCATCGTACCCTGCTATGGGTTTTAAAACAATAATAAATGCATGCCAATCTAGTTTCATCTTATTTTCATAGTGTTTACATCTTGAACTGTTAGATAAACTTATAAGTTGCACCGTATCGTAAAAGAAATCGAATTGGTCTACGTGACATGCTTGACAGAAAGAGGTATCTGGAAATGTGGCAATCTAGTAAATGACTAGTAAATTTCAAATATGGTAATATCACTGACACTTGGGTTATGGGGTAACTTATAATAGCGAGGATGCGGGAGCGACTAGTCCAGACTTTGTTGTCACCGTGCGGGTTCTAGCAACCCATCATAGTAGCCGGTGACAAAATCATAGACTTGATCACAGATTCTGGAACAGTATTCATAGCATAGTTCGCCCGGGTAGCACCCGTGGTAAGAGGTGGACTCTTGGTTGCTCATTGTACCCCGCATTATAAGTCACGGTCTAGGTACGGCACAATTAGGCTCTTGAAACATGGTCACTTTTAATACTGTACATTTAACTGCTAGAAATTGTTGATAGTTGTAAAACTGCAAAGTTACTTTTCTGCTCTTTTTCCCTTACCACTATTGTTCGCACTTTACTTCTTTTTCTTTTAGATTGCCATGCTTGTACGTTTGTTTTAATATCTATGCTTAGAGATACTTCGAGTTACGTCTGATCCTGGTGACCCTTCTTTTTGTGGTGGACTCGCCAGATATCTCTCAGGTTGTTGAGTATGCACCAGAGGCTGCAGACGCGGAGTTTGTGGTTGAGTTTGACCAGCAGGACCAGCAGGACGCTGCGTATTGAGAGTGAGTGTGGGAGATTTGATTTGTTTCTTTCAGAGTGGCTTGATGTATCATTTGTATTTCGGTTGTATTTTCCTTTCCTGCCGCGGTCGGTCTGTAATAAGGTTACATTCTATTTTGATGTATGAGTATTTTGGCGTATTTCTGCAACATAGCCTGTGTTGACTTCATTGGTGCCTAGCAGGACTTGTGCATGTTCCAAAGCGTAACAGGCCCCGAGAGTGGGTCGTTACACCAAATGAGCGTCATCCCGTTCTCGGAGGCCGCACGTGTCCCACGTGTTCGCTTTGACCTTCGGCCCTCCAGTCAATCAACTTGTGGTGAGAAAACATCCCAAAACAAAAGTTTATTTTAAGTTGTAGTTGTAAGTTAGCAAGTGGTTTTCAAAGTGCACACTACAGTTTATACACTATAGCTTCATGAACTTCAAGGAGTATTTGGTTTTCAAAGTGCATTTCGACGAAGAAAGAAACTCGGAAGGCTTGGAGCTCAACCTAGAGCCCATGGATGAATGGCGAGGCCAAGCCCTGGCCTCGATCGTCTGACAAAAATAGCGAATGGCCCGCTACTACAACTCCCGAGTCAAAGGAAGAGGTTTCCACCAGAGAGATCTAGTCCTCGGGAAAGCAATCTTCAACCAGGAGGTCGCCCACAAAGGGAAGCTCGCTGCTAAATGGGATGTGCCCTATAATATCACCGAGGTCCTCGGCCCTACCACATACCGACTCTTTGCTCTAGAAGGGAAGGTGCTGACTCACACCTGGAACGTAGAGCACTTGCACAAGTACTACCAGTGAATGTATACCCCGCCTCCCCCCATCTAGATGAATGTACAGAAAGGAGAAAAAATCTTGAATGAAAAGCTCTCTCTGCATCTAGCCGTCCCTTAGACCAAAGATCAAACTTGGGGCGACTCCCCCAGCAGGCCGATCGTTCGACCAAACGTAAGGCTGAGGGTAACTCCCCCAGTAGGTCGGTCAGTCGATCGACCATAAGCCTGTGGTTAACTCCCTCAGCTGGTCTATCGACCCGTTTTGACCGTAAGGCTGGGGAAGACTCCCCCACCTGGCCGATCATTCGAGCGACCGTAAGGCTGGGGGTAACTCCCCCAGCAGGCCGATCACCTGTTTGACCGTAAGGCTAGGGGCAACTTCCCCAGTAGGTCGATCAGTCGATCGACCGTAAGCTTGGGGGTAGCTCCCCCAGCTGGCCGATCGACTCGTTCGACCCGTTCGATCGTAAGGCTGGGGGCAACTCCCCCGGCAGGCCGATCACCTATTCGACTGTAAGGCTGGGGGCAACTCCCCCAGCAGGTCGATCAATCGATCGATCGTAAGCCTGGGGGTAGCTCCCCCAGCTGGCCGACCGACCCGTTCGACCGTAAGGCTGGGGCACCTCCCCTAGTAGGCCGATCACCTGTTCGACCATAAGGCTGGGGGCAACTCCCCCAGCATGCCGATCAGTCGATCGACCGTAAGCCTGGGGTTAGCTCCCTCAGCTGGTCGACCGACCCGTTCTACTGTAAGGCTGGGGAAAACTCCCCCAGTAGACCGATCACCTGTTTCGACCGTAAGGCTGGGGGCAACTCTTCCAGCAGGCTGATCACTTGTTCGACAGTAAGCCTGGGGATAGCTCCCCCAGCTAGCCGAACGACCCGATTGACTGTGAAGCTGGGGCAACTCCCCCATCAGGCTAGTGGACCGATCATCAAACCAGTCGATACGATTCCCCCAAACCCGGCTGATCAAGCATCCCAACCAGGATTGCGGGAGGGGCATATCACCACAACACCAAAAGGGGGGTTTCAAATCATAGGCATAAACCTATATATTACAGAAACCTCGGTGAAATGCCAAGGGTCGTGTACAAAATGACAAACAAAAAGAGGAAAAGCTACACAAATAGGCTAGGCCCATGCTCCCTCCTGGACAGTCGAGGCAGCTGCGGAAGCACCCTCCGGCTGATCAACACCCTCAGGTCGGTTGATATGAACCTCCTCCTCACCCTCGGAATTCATCTCAAGCTACTCAAATGAAATCCATGAATGTTTGAATCTTCACTGGATCTCGCTCCGGCAACGTACGAACCCCATTTCAAATGCCTCATACATCCCTATAGCAACGAAGGTCATGGCATACTCATCCACTGCCTCCTTGGCGATCTGAGCAGGGTCCACAGCCTCCAGCTCCTTAATTCGGGCCTCGAGAGTGGCAATCTGGCGCAGGTGCTCCGCCCTCTCCATCTCGCTCTCCCAAGAGTCTTTGTCAAGCTTGGCCAAGAGAACGCGCTCCCTCTCTTCCACCAACCCCAGTAGCTCTTCGAGCTCCTTGACCGCGGTCCACTCTGTGGGACCCCCAAATTCTCTTATCTCGGTGGCCTTCTCCAGCTCGGCGATCCTTTCCTCGGCCTTCGATCTCATGGCCAGCGCCAAAACCCTCTCAACGTCTGACCTCTCCAGGGCGGTCGAGAGCTCGGCAATTCAGGTCTCCAACTACCTCACATGCACCTCGGCCTCTAGGGCCACCTCGTCGACACCCTCCCCCACTGTCGGCTTCTGAGCGAGACCGGCCCCTATGTTCGTAAGCGCCACAAATTGACGCCTCATCGAAAGGCCGACCGCGGACAACTACGCCAAAGGAAAAACACAAATCAGAGTCACCTACAAAGGATGAAGTGCGCTACTATAAGGGACCTTACCTGCTGGCCAACCTGTATTACAAAGGCCGCAAGCCTATCGCCTCCACCCTATCCAGCACGGATTGATCTCGAGGCAGACTAGAGTTCTCAGCCAGCCGAGTTGTGACCCCGCAATCCGAGAAGATGGACTCCTTCAGTCCCACGGGAAAGCCACGACTGAGTAACCCCTCCCCCGACCGCGGTAAGTTGGCATCAACCGACCTAAAAGCACCCAAGGACTACTTATAGTCCTCCAGGAGCGGCCCAGAGCGGGAAGGCGAGGGGCCGCCCTAAGGCCACTTATCCTTCCATTGACGATATTGAGCAGGAGGCATGTGAGCATCGAGGAAGGGAGCATCCCTGACAACAATGGGTGCCCGGGTTTTGTTCCGCTCGCCCCCTCCCTGAACCAGCAACACCTGTTACCTTGTCCGCTTCACACCACCTCTGGAAGACACATCGCGCGGCTTCTTACGAACCTCCAAAACATGATCCCTCCTCCGCAGACTGGGATCTGGCACGGAGACCAGCACGGAGGACGGAGAAGAGCCTTGGCCAAACCCACCTAAAAAAGCACGAGTTAAAGAGATGATCTTACTTTAACGGGACCCGTCCTATAAACTCTCTCGGCTATGCCCCAGGGTTCTGGAAGGACTCACCGACGGGACACACGGTCTTCCTTAGGACGTAATCCGAGAAGAGGACATCGATCTTTCGTTTGGCAACAGGGACGGCCAACAAGGTATCGGCCGCCTTGGTCTCTACATGGTGAGACCCCCCAACTCAAGGGTCAGTGAGCTCGTGTCCCCCCAGCAAACCGAAAAATTCACCTCTGCAGGGAAGCCCACAAAGACATACTCCCCTTTCCAATGCTTTACGGAGCTCGGCAGCCCCAACACCAGGCTCTTCTTCGGACGAGCACTGATGTAAAGCCAGACAACCGACTTATGATGGCTCATACGAAAGAAATGGGCAAAAAGGCGAAGGGTCAGCTCTATCCCATTGAGCAAACATAGCACGATGAACCCCACCAAAGACCTGACGGCATTGGGACAGAATTGGCATAGGGTAAGCCTATAGACCCTCAGGAACACGACAACGAAGGGATGGAGAGGGAATCACATTCCGAACCTGAAGCTCTGTTCGTACACCCTGACTCCGTGACTGCCAGGGAAGCAGACCCTCTCGTCCTTCTCAGGGGCTCGGGCGTAACATGGAGGAAGGAGGTATTTGGAACGCATTGGCCTAATCGAGCTAGCGCAAACCGCTGACGGCCACCCCATCACATTAGAAGGCACCCGAGAAAGGTCGCCCACATGAAGGCAGATCTCGGTGACCGATCCTAGGGGCTGAACAGGCGTGTCACGCCCCGGTCGCCCTAATACTTGAGGGAGGAGAATTTAATCTCAATTCCACGAGACAGGAGGGGATGGAGACACGTGATGGGTCGCAGTTTTAGACCAAGCGTATAATAAAAGTAAGGCAGGCCACTGCGCACACTGGAACAACACAGTAAGGAAGGAAAGTAAACGAGCTCTAACAACAGAAAGGTAACAATAAGTCACAAGTGTAGTACTAAAAGCAGAGCAGGAAAATTAAAACAACCACAGAAAACACTGAACTGAAACGTAGTACACTAGTCCACCATCATATAATATGTACAACTATGCCAACATCAAGTGCAACCGTCAACTAACACAAGAGTACAACCACTACAAAAAGTACAGCCACCCCCCAAAAAGGTCACACTGCTATGTACATATGTCACTTATCAAAAGTACATCTCCAACACTCGACCCAACTACCAAGGAACTGCATCAGCTGTGTACATCTGTATAAGACCCGTCATGGGACAAAACACCGCCACTACAACCATCGCTGGAGTGACGACTACGACAATCAATTCCTCACCGGCCATGCCTGCATAAGTCCACATCATCTCGACCACGAGCACACAACAGAAGGAGACTAAGTCTAGTCCTGAGGACCCTGAGCTGAACCTAAACCACAGAAATGGGTCACGTAAGAGCGTGACCAGTAGAGGAAACTCAACACACCCAAGGAGAACCAACACACATCACATCACAGTTCAGAAGTTAATAAGTTCATTGAGTTCTAGCTATAGTTAAGTTTGAAAAGGCCGAGACTAAGACTCGAGTACGAGGACTAAACCTCATCCCAAATTGGGATGGCAACCGAGCACCCGCCAGTGGTACAACGCATTGTGTGAAGCTTAACGGGGCCTCCCACTCCGGATGTGGGGCAACAAGGCAGAGCCACGAGGGCCTCCCACTCCGTCTCACGGATGTGGGGCAATACTGAAACATACGATATAACTCTGAACCATATAGTCTCGTCCTAATACTGTCACTTTTCTCGGACTTTCCCCCCATACCCAACCCCTGCCTAGAGGGCCTACCCGCTTTGAGCGGCATGGACACCTCTGGCCATGTCTCTACCGTAGGTTTAGTTGCTCGTTCTATTAAAGCTCAAAGTTTAACTTTCATCACATCACACACATAACTGCCATAAACATGTTTCAACTTAGCTTGCACGTTCTCCAACATGTAACTTGAGCAACTAAGTTTAGGGTAGCCATTACACATCACCTTACACATTTTAGAAGCATTAACATGAAATTCAGAAGTCAATTACACAACTATAGTTCAACTTTAAGGCATGCATATAACAATTACAGACTTGCAGATTTCAGTTTCCAGCACATAAGTAGATTGTGGCAGCAATTCACGAAATTTATTAAACTAAACATGGGAACCCAACACATCAAGGTTGTAGCCTTATCAATCTAGTTTCCAGAATTTCAAACCTCACATCAAAATTCAAAATATCTGATTTATGGTGATTTAAACACTGAAAGGTGTTTCTGTAATTTTCAGACATCATTATTAGGATTTAAAAATTGGTCAATTCAGTATGTTTATAGGCATAATTAGACAAACATGCAGTAAATAAAAGTTAGATATAGGTCTTAGTTGTAAAATGGCACTAGTTTCAAGTCAATCAAGGGTTTGTAGCAAAGGATGTAGCTTTTCTACCAACATAGGTCTCGACAGCGAGAGGACCGTATAGGATTTTATATGCTTTCTTAGTTTAATAAATTCACCCCATATGATGGCTCATTATCTTTTGCACCCAACCCACTATTTATCATCTATGCCCACCTTTATATTTGGTGCTTATTTCGCCTCTCTCCCCAATTTTTATGTGATGTTTAAGCTTGGGGGATAGAAACTATTTTGTTGAGTGGCCCCCCATCTGGTTGTTGTCCTCTATTTATATCATACACACATTGAGGACAATGTGATGTTTAAGCTTGGGGGAGTGCATAGTGCATGCACTTTGCTTCATCGTGAAACACATTTCGAAATTTCCATATGAACCATGTTTACTTCTATATTTATGTCTCATATGCTTTATTTTCTATGAAATATCGTGGATTTATTTTTTTAAGAACTTTAATATCTGTTAGATTAGAGTTCGATTCCTTGATTAGTGTATCTTTGTTAATATGTTGTTTCAAAGTAGAATCCATAGTTTCATAACCATATTCCCGAAATAGTTAAGCTAAAAATGAATGAATCGAATCTGAAAATTATTTGACTCATGCGTGATTTACTTGATAATTCTATTGCTTCATGGATTTTTAGTGATTCAAAAGAGATAGGATAACCCCACGACAACCAAAGTAGTGATGATTAGGATTCCTGAAACCGAGCCATGTCTAAATTCTATGCTTTTTCTTTTTCTTTTGTGAATAACCAATAAATGATATTTGATCATATTTTGCATTCCATCGCGTTTACGTGAGTTTGCAAAAATCCCAAAAAATGCAAAAATTAAACAAAAATCCTGAATAAAAGGCCCTAGGGGTTCTTCGTAACCTAATGCCCTAAGACCGTCTGGTCTGGGATGCATAGGCCGCTTTTTGTATATATTGAGTTATCTCGTGTATATAAAGACAGAAAAATGCATCTGAAATATTCATACAGCCAAAACAATACAAAACTACAAAATCCCATATCCTTATCTCCATTTCTTTATAGAACTAAGACAGGGCAAAGTTGATGGGTTCTAGGAGTCTTGAAATGGTCGTAGTGTGGTGATGCCTTACCTTGATTGAATTTGCTAAATTCATTCCATGAAGTATAACAAAATACCACGCATGCTTGAAAATGTTTGATCATGACATATTATACTACTTAGAGAATGGGTTGTGAACATTGGTTTCATTTCTGTGAACTTAGTATATTGCATGATAAACTATGATATGATATAACTCTAATCTCTTTTTATTGTTTATCAAGTTCATTTTATTTATTGAAATCCACGTTATTTTAATTTGAGCGAGATTTAATTATTTGGGGGTGTATATGTGTTCTAATTTCATATTGACGTGTGTTCACGAGATCTTGCATACTATGGGTTCTTATATTTTCTGAATTTAAGATTGAACCCCTTGTCTCTACTAGACGCCACCGCCTCGCATCTCCATTGTATCCATCTCCCATGTTCGCTTCTTACTAGTCTTCCTCGAGGACGAGTAAGAGGTAAGCTTGGGGGGATTTTGATGTGTCACTCTATTCCACATTTTATCTAATTGATTACACAACCAAATGATTACTCATTTACATATTTCAACGCTTTTACACTATTATTTGGAATAATATGACTTTCGGAGCGTTTATATTCATTTCAGGGATTCGGGGCGATATTGGAGCAATTTGGAGTCAATAAGACAATCGACGACGTGAGAGCACCAATGAAACTTATGATGACATGCTTGAGGTGTCAAAGAAGAATACTAGAGCAAGAAAGGGGCAATAGAGAAGGTCACTCGACCGAGCTATGATGCGGCGAAGGAATTAAGCGACCCGAAGTGCTGGAAACAGGACAACCGTGCACTATTTTAAAATCTTCTATCACCTGAGATATTTCACTAATTTTCTAATATTTTTTTAAGATAGTAGACTTCAATATGGTTCCAACTCCACCAAGAACGCATAAATCGGAGGTCAGATGAGCCCTGGGGAATTTCTACAAGATGATGATGCAGTGCTGAAATTCTGCTGAAATCTGTCTGACACCTACTCGACCGAGCAAAGCACTCTACTCGACCGAGCAGGGTGAAAAATCTGCTGAAATCTCTTAGACGTTGATGCCCGATCACTACTTGGTTGAGCAGTCGACTGCTCGATCGAGCAGAGTGCTGAAATCTCTAAATTGCCGCTGTTCAACCACTACTCGGTCTCCTACTCGACCAAGCAGTTGGATGCTCGGTCCGAGCAACCTCCTACTCGACTGAGCAGTGCCGACTCGGCCCGTGCAGGCCGAGTAAAGAATTTGGAGGATTTCGATTTCCTGTCATGCTCGGTCGAGCAGTTTAGCTGCTCGGACCGAGCGACCAACCGAGCAACAAATTACTCGACCGAGTCACCCACTCTGTCAAGGCCATTTTTGGAAATGTTTTGCGAGCGGCTGTTGCGCATTTTTTGGGTATGTATTCTGGGAGCGGCCGTCACTTTGGGGGATTCATTTTTCTGAGTTTTGAATACCTTTTGGGAAGAAGATTAGAGAGCGAATTTTTTGTTAGGTTTTTAGATTAAACTACTGAATATTTTTGGATCGAAATTGTTGGATTATTATTTTGGGAACTCTATTGCTATTGCACATTGGGAATTCTAATTCTTCTTTGGATCTATTGCTCATATATTTTCTTCATCTCACTGTAAGTTTTTAACCTTTATTCTATTAATTTGCTGAGATGATTTCTTCTCTAAAAATGGTGTTTTTGTTCGTTAATATTGCAATGAGTGAGTAATTCTTTTCTAGGGTTGATGGGTTAGCCCTAAGATCCTAGGGGGAAGACGTAGATCTGAATCTCTACGTTGAATTAGGGATTTAGGGGAGTATTTCGGTCGATCCTACCGAACCCCTAGATAACCCGTACTGAGATTAAGCCCACGGTCTGTGGAATTGATGTGCTTAAGGGGTATCTTTAGGATTCGAATAGGGAAATCGGTGGATCCAACCAAGGCTCGTGACCATGCCCGGCTCGCGCCTTGAGGGGACCCATCAACGAACTATACCGCTACGTTGACGGCTACTGCCATGGCGTCAACGAGAGCTACCGAAATACCTCATAATTCTAACCCATGAGAGTGGTACGAATTGGGAGATTAATCACATAACCCTAATGCAACGTAAGGATTCTATTCCAACATCGATCCCCGACGGTCTTAGCGGTGATCCCTAACGCCCTAGTCCCCCTATTTGCGCGTTGAGTGACACAACCTTCACATCCATCACCATTATGACCCTCCATACTCCACATCCACCAATAAACCCGCAAGTCTAACTCAACCTAGGAGTAGATAGGTAGTATAGCACCACTTCCCCGTGTTCGATACCTGCTTGCCACTATACCATGCGATTGCGGTAAACGACATCGTTTCGGAGTCAGTTCCGAACACATCATTCACCCAACAAAAAATGTCCCACAACTTCAATGCAAAGATTACCGCCGCCAACTCCAAATCATGAGTGGGATAGTTTTGCTCATGGACTTTCAATAATCTCGATGCATAAGCGACCACACGTCCATGCTTATGGAGTACACATCCCAATCCTTTCCCTGAAGCATCACAAAAAATCTCGAATCCTCCTGATCGATCGAGAATCGTCAACACTGGAGCAGTCGTCAAGCGACGCTTCAACTCATCCATCGCCAGCTGACATTCTTCTGACTATACATAAGGCACATCATTTTTCGTCAGGTTTGTCAGAGGTGCTGCGACCTTTGAAAAGTCCTTGATAAATTTTCGGTAATATCTGGCAAATCCCAAGAAACTTCTAATTTCAGTGACCGATCACGAAATAGGCCACTCTACTACCACCACAATCTTTTTCGGATCCACAGATATCCCTTCACCTGATACAACATGTCCCATGAACACAATCTTCGTCAACCAAAACTGGCACTTGCTAAACTTGGCATATAATTGGTGTTGCCTCAGAGTCTTAAGGACTATCCTCAAGAGTTTAGCATGCTCGGCTTCATCTTTCGAATACACTAAGATATCTGATCGATGCCCCGGTAGTGCACAAGCAACCGGGACAAGCGACTCGTAGTCTTACCGCAAGCGCACGGCGTAGTGGCGAGCGGGTATCGAACTCAGGGAGGAACAATGACAGTGTCTTCTTCTAATCACCTAGCTATCAAATGGTCAAGAATAATTTGAGGTAAAACTATCACAATCGTTCGTATATCTATAGAAATATCAATGGAATAAAGTGCCTAGGGATAGGGAATCCCCTTTACGGACCGTATTTCATCGTTGTGATTCGTAGGTTACATCATTGCTGGACTTGAATTTTAGGTGAACTAGTCGCAACTAAATGTGGAACCAAGCTCACGCTCTCGCGCTATTGCTGGTCTATAGCAAACCTAGGTTAGGGCCCAATCTCTTGCAAACCCTAACCTAAGCCGCTAGCATTAGGATCAAAATCATCGTTCAATCGTATCTCGAGCCCACTCTCGTGCAAACTCAAGCTACGACCTAGGTTGAGATAGTTCCTACCCGTCCAATCTCTTGCAAACGGGTATTTGTATAGAAATACGATTAAAAACCCTAGCCTTGGTCCAATCTCTTGCAAACCAATTCTAGAAAATTCCAATCGTAAATCTAAATCGAATTTCTAGGGCTTCCTATCAATTGGGGCCCAATCTCTTGTAAATCCCAATCGATATGAATCCCTAGCCATCCGTAATTTATCAATCCCAACCTAACCCTAATCAATTCTAGCAAGAATTTCACCAATTCATCACAATTCAAAAATAGGATTCATAGGGTTCATCCACATGCCCTAAGAAGATAAAACTACTGACTAATCATCATGCAATTCATAAGAAATTCAATAGAAAAATCAACACAATTCATTGCAATAGAGAAATTATCAATAAAAATAGAGTTTTTGACAAGAAAAGAGACAAACCAATGAGAATCCAATAGCATCCAACAAAAGTCCCATTTCTAATCTCTCAAAAAGCCCTAAATCTAATTACCTAAAAAGCTCTCTAAAAAGGCAGCAAAAAGTATCAAAAAGTTCTCTCTAACTAGGGCAAAAACTGGGTTTAAATACCCCTCAAAATCGCCCAGAAATTCGTGACAAAAATGCCCCTGCGCAGCCCAGAAATCGCAGTTTACGCAGCAGGCGGGGGGCGGCTCACTCAGCCTAGTGACAAATGTCACTCGGCCGAGTGACAAACCCTGTAAAATTACAGTAAGTTGGGACTTTTCGGGGGTCTGTGTTCACGAGTGACTCGGCCGAGTGGATTTACTCACTCGGCCGAGTGGCAATTCTTGCTCGGCCGAGTCGGAATCGTCAAAAGCCTGTACATTTACAGTAAGTCGGACTCTTTTGAAGTGGAATTTCCCATGCCACTCGGGCGAGGGGATTTCCATGCTCGGCCGAGTGGACTATCGTCACTCGGCCGAGTGCACGCCCAATTCCTTCTGTTGATGCGTGTCCGGTCTGGTCGTCCGAGTGGTCTTATTGCTCGGCCGAGTGGGTGGTTCACTCGGCCTAGTCAGAAGCTGCAGATGCCCAATCTTCATCTTTTCGCTTCCTCGTCGCTCCTACGGCATTCATTCTTCTTCCACTTGTCTTCCATCGCCGAATAGCCCTCAAAAGAGCCTTGGGTGACACTCCGGAGTGGGTGCAAATCCTCTTGATCTCAAAATCACTCCGAATCGCTCCATATCTCTTGAAATACGACAAAAACAAGAAATCGTGAAAAGCATCGCAATATTGTCGAATAATCGTGAAAAACGTGATATGAGCGATCAAAGTGGCATGCAAACATGCAGAAAAAGGGTGTAAAATACGGAGCGATCAAAATCCCCCAAGCTTATCTCTTACTCGTCCTCGAGGAAGATGAGTAAAAAGCGAGCCCGACGAGCAAAATGATGGAAAAGAGGGAAAAATAAGAAAATAAAAATAAAAATAAAATAAAAAAGAATTGAAAGCGAAGAAGGGGGGTGCTAGATCATTTTTCTCAGTACGTGGGTTTTGCTTACTCATATAGCATACATCGAACATAAAACACACGTCAAAGAATTTTATTTCGATATCACAGTATAATTGATGCATTCGAAATAGAAAATCCCAAAATATCAATATAGCATGAAATATGGAATCATTCTAGGATTAACGTCGTCTGAAGCATCTAAAGCTGTATGCATAACCATAGATCACACACTTTTTAATTGAATGCTGTCTATAAGGAGTATAAGAGATATCACACGATATGGAATAGTAAGAATAGAAAAGCATGGTTTTCATGAAATGAATGCTAAGTGTCGATTTCTGGATTTCGTGAAACTTTAGCAATCTCACCGAGTATAGAAAATTACTTAGCCTAGGTTGTCATGCACCGTCAAGTGGTCACTCTCTCACACATCATTGGATCCTCTCCCCCAAGCTTATCCATAAGCGTGGTGGCATAAACAAATCAATATGTACATTCCCCATTTCTTTTGAAGCTCCAAAAAAGTAAAAATAAAACAAAAGAGGGAAGAATGAGAGAAAGAGTATGTGAAGGGATCGTTATGAACTTCTTTTCTCCTTTTTTTTCTTTTCTTTTTCTCAATTTTTCTCTTTCTTTTTTTTGAATAAACATATATACATAAGCGATCCCAAATCAAAAAAGAGAATGATATACATGTATATATTTATTTCTTTTTGATTTTGGTGATTTGGAGCATGAAAATAAATAGTGGGGGAAATGCCGATAATAGACTTGCTAGGGGGGATTCACCAATGAATATCAAATAGAGAAATGATGCTCAAGATATGTGGAGAAAGAAATAAATGTATCGCTCGGTTCACTCTATTGGACGTGCATGACAACTTTCAGCAGAGTAATATAATCTACTCAGTTTAACCTCAAAAAGTAAACTAGTCCAGATATATCACCCTAGCAAACATTCAATCAACCCGAAAGTGAAGCGTACAATTCATGCAATAAGAAGTGATATGAGAGAGGAAAGCAGTACTCCAAATATAAGCAGACAATGCGTGAAGCTTGGTGTGTTTTCTATGAAAAGCATACATATGAATCATTAGACATCAGCTAATAAAAAAATTTCATCCATATTCATACATGAAAAGAGTGGGTTACTATTTCAAAATGCAAAGCATGACATAGCATATGATATCTGAAACAAAAGCTATGGCGTGACAAAATATCATGCATATGGAGATAAGCTAACACCACGTCATCATCATCACAGAAAAATCATCTCTAGAAAAAGATGAAAGAAACAGGGATAAAAGAAAATAGAACTATATACAATGCAGCATACTCAAAAAAGGAAAAGAAAACGTGATGCATGATAAAAAACGAAAAAGTGGTGAAAATAAGTGCAAGAGTGGAAAGAAAACGTGAGAAATAGAAAATAAAGGGTGGCTAAAATGAAAAAGTGTGAGAACTCACTCCCCCAAGATGAAGTGCACAGTGTCCTCAATGTGCAAAGTGTGGCACACCGAGAGACGTGAGATGGGTGGGGAGGGTGAGGATGCATGCATGATGAAAAAGAAAAAGAAAAAGAAAGAAAATAAAATATGAATGAATGTGATGCATGCTAAGATCAGGATGATGCAGATATGAGTGTCCCCAAAAAGTCTCCCTCACTCCCAAAAAGGTATAAAAAGATATGATCAGGAAGGCATCAAAGTAATACGTGGAGGAGGGGGCAAAAATCAATCACCAGGCCCATGAACAAACGGGCAACAAAATGACAAAAAATATCAGAGGCATCAAGAGTGTGCCTAAGCTGGTGGTGGCACTGCACCAGCACCGTCCTGTGGCGGGGGTGGTGGTGGAGGTGGTGGTGGAGGTGGTGGCTGCTGGGAGGGTGTGGGTGGTGGAGGCAGACGCACCAGAATCTGATTCATGCAAGCCTGAATATCGTGAAGCATGGCGACGCGGGACTGCATAAAACTGACCGTGACGGAGAGAGCCCTAAAGTCTCCTCGAAGTCCACTAACAGCCCCCTCTAGAGCACGAATGCTCTGAACTAGAGTGTCTGGAGTGGTGGAGCAGAGGGACGCACAGGTCGAACATGTGAGGTACGGGGCTGTCTCTGGCGGGCAGTGTATAGGATGGGGCCAGCAGGGTAGTGTGGAATGGGTGCTGTGCTCGGTAAGTGATGCCCAGCCTCGGTGTGAGGCTGGGACGCAGGCTGGGTCGAAGCAGTAGCAGCAGCAACAGAGGTGGAAGGCAAAATGGGTGACGAGGCAACAGGAGAGGTCAGTGACGCAGAAGTGGGGACAGAAGTCACGACACTCTCGGTAAAGACATCGGCAGTGGGGTCAGAAGGGCCGATGGCCGGGGTGGCCGTGGACAAAAGTGAGGTCAGGACTGCCACTGTGGCGGTAAAGGAGGTCTCACCGCTCTCTAAAATGGGGTGGGATGCTCGGGGCTAAGAGAGGTGATAGGCTCGATGGACATAGGCCCGGTGGTGGTGGTGGTGGACTCAGCTAAGGTGCTCTCGACACTGACAGAAGTGTGGACAGAAGTGTCGGGAGGTGCAGACAGTGCAGGTGCAGGCTGAGGGATCACGGGGTCAACAGGTGGTACAGGGGGTGCCTGCTCAGCATCCTCAGCCTCAAGCACGTAGGCAGCGGGGATAAGGAGATCCATCGCTGGAATCCAATCCCCGTGGGCCGGTCCAATGTGTGTCCGAGCGAGGCTCGGAAGAACCATGTAGTCAGCACTAAAGGGACCGTGCAACCACACCCAGTGCCTGTGACCATGGGGACGAAGCATCTTCATCCGGGCCATAACATCTATCGAAAGTGAAGTGGGGCCCGGGGCTCGACGCAAGTCGTCAGGTAGGTCCACGTCGGTCATAAGGGCTAGAAGTGTGATCAGACCGCCGCAACAAATAGGTGAGCGAGCGCTCACCGAAATGATGATGCGGTCTAGAAAACAACTAGTAATATCGATCTCGACGGCGGGGACCAGGTCGTCGCTACCCCCTGTCTAGAACCCTAGGGCGAGTCATCGCGTAGAGCATGTTGAGCTCTGGTGTAGACATGGTCCCGGGCTCGTACCTCGCTAGGAAAGTAATCACCATGGGGCGCTGTGCAATGCGGAGGCAGGGGTGCAGGATGGCTGAGGCCTTGGCCCTACTAGGGTCAAAGCCAAGTGGGGATCCCGTGATCCGTGTCCAGAAGGTGGAGGTGTCGAACGACGAGGGTGGGATGTGCATGGGAGCGTAGGCACGGTCAGGGACAGGGACATCGGGCCAATGGAAGAATGCTCTAAGCATGTCGAGAGTGATCTCGCACTCTCGATCCATTAAGCGGAATGTTCATCCTCCAGGGGTCCGGTCAATAGAGCTCAGGACCTCTAGTGTCGGACGGATATAAGTATCCGCCGACACCGACAAAAAATCACGCCATCCCACGTTGTCGTACAACGTGAGAAGCCCCTCGAGTACCCCTAGGAGGTCAAGGTCAGCTAAGTGCACGAACCTAGAGGGTACTATCGAGCGATGGCAGATATGCTTGAATCTGGCGCGGTGTGCGTCATTTCGAAACGTGATCCCCATCGGCCCGATGGCGGGAGCGGGTGGAGGGACATGATCAGCAGGGATCAGCTATGTAGGTGGTGGTGGCAGTGGCAGGCTAGGTGGAGGGGAGTCCTCCCTAGCGTGTTAGGGACCGGGATCATCGGTCCTCCTCCGCTTGGGAGCGGATCCCCGTGTACGTGTGTAACGACCACTCTTCGTTGTACGTTGTTCGTGCACGTGCTTTTGTCCGTGCACGTGTTTATTTTAGACTTCCCTTGTTTGTGAACACTTTTGTGTGATATGCCTTTGTGAACGTCTCTGAGAGTATTAAATAGTGACACTATTTTGGAATGACGTTTCTCGAGTCGTTTTCCCACAATTTAATCTTATTCGATGAGACGTGACAATTTTCACTTTTGACAGGAGACGTTTCTATTTTTAGTTTCGTCCCCCGTCGTCGAAATTGTGATCCGTCTTCTCTGTTTAGTTTCTCTCGTCCGTGCGGTCATCCCAGTATTTATTTTACAATTTTTGGGCTTCGTTTGATCTACTTTCACTATTTTGCGCAATCTATTTTATTTAACCCTAAGTTTTATGATTTTCCTCTAATTAAACCAAATTAATACTAATCCCCCTTTTTAATGCTATTAACGAGACTTAATTCTTGTTCAATTCCTTTCCTATTAACCCGTAGCCCACTTGCTTGGAAACTGGGCCGAACCCAGTAGGACTCAAACACACAACACCTATGTTTGGTTTTTAAATCACATAATCAATGAAAGAAATCTAGAAGCCAGCCTAGGCTCCCTGTGATGCTCAGCCAAAGCCATATTCTCCTTTGAACCCTACTATTTATTAAATAAACCCTAAACTCCTCTACCCACGTGACCCAAGCCCCCTCACCCCTTTAAAATAATAACCTAGGGTTTAAATTGTTTAACCTATCTCTACTTCCCCCAACAACCGCAAAGGAGCCGCCGCCATCTATTTCCATTCACGAGAATTTCTCCAGCGCCCAACGCAAAATTCCACAGCGCCGCACTCTTTCCCTCCGCGCGAACACACAGCCCCGACTTCCCCTCTCCACCGTGCCTAGCCGCTATCCCCGACGCTTAGCCTCTCCCCTCCGACCTCCGGCGCTCGGCGCTTCATCCAGGCGACAGCAGCCTCGAACGACGTCGGCGTTCACGGCAGCGCCGTTGCAGCTCCTCGCAGCCACCGCCCATCCCTGGCCGCAACTCCTTGCTCCAGCTCGAGCCCAGGTCACCGCGAGCGTATGAGGAAGCAACACAATATAACTGTGAGTTACCTCGTGTAGGCCTGTGTGAACAGTAGGTTAGGTGATATGGTATATTATAATGTAACTATTGCTGATAGGTATAAGATTAGAGTACTAGAGTTTTACAGGGTATTATTGAGAGGTTTAGTTTTATAAATATACATGCTTGCTAACATGTGGTAAGTGCTGAAATTTACCCTTTAGTATATATATGCTTGTTAGCCTGTGATGAGTGCTTGTTAGTTGCAGTACAATTTATATATATATACGCTGTATACTATAGTATAGGGCATATGTTAGTCTTATATGATTTTTGGTTGGTATTATTGTCCACCCTTAGCCTAATATGGCGGATCCTTGTCGCAGATATTACATTCATCTTCACGACCTGTTACCTTTCCGAGCCAACGCCGTTATCTTACACGCTTTCGGAATCTAACCCCCGGCGTCGCTACCCGACGCCGGTGTAGCTCTCGCGTCGTGTTAAGGTATATCTGAACCGTAGGAACCCACACTGCATGTTAACAAGATAAAAACTGTGTTTTAATGCTTTGTAACTCACTAATCCAACTTAATAATACGGGACTGTAGGCTGATGGTTGGACCGAGCGTGGGAGCTCTGGAATTTGTGAATCTGTGATTGGACATTGAGTATTGTGATACCGGCACGTAAATTCAGGCAAGTGAAACTTGCTACCTTTGTTGTTTAGGCCGTGCTTAGGCCATTACCTTGCTTTAGCGTAAAAGAGACTAGGCAGTGAAAGGATAGCTGCCTAGACGCATTTGATCTAGCTTGACAACGAAGCTAGATCCGTCACCCTCATCATGCTTGTATGTCACGTTTAAATTCAATTAACGGTACGCAATTATCTGTTCATATCATCACTGCATCTTTGCCTGTCATGTTTACTTTCCATTAGCGGTACGCGAATATGTTCATGTCATTGCATTTCGCCTGTCACGTTTAATTTAATTAACTGTACGCAAATAAATTGTCATGACCTCGCATTCTTTAGATATTGCTGTGATTGCGTAGCTTCGCTACAATGTTGTGTTCCTGGCTTGTGTTCCAGAAGCGGGCCATGTGTTGGTTGATAGCCAATGCCCGAATTGCGTGTTCCGGCTAGGTGTTCCCTACGCCATACTTGTGTTCCTGGCTCGTGACCAGAAGCGAGCATAATGAGTTGCTAACCCCAACGCTCGATATACTGAATTGTGAACGACACTACTTGTGTTCCTGGCTCGTGACCAGAAGCGAGCATAATGAGTTGCTAACCCCAACGCTCGATACGTTGAAATGTGAACTAAGAATGCGAGCTCAATGTGCGGGGAAACCCTAGGCTCACTAGATGAGCTCAATGTGCAGGGACCCCAGGCTCCATATCGTGTGAATATTGGGTAGTGTTTAGTGCCGATCGGTCTGAAATGCTATGCCATTCAGCGAATGGCGTAAACACCTACAAAATGTGAATGTATTGAATTGATAGTAGCTTGGCTACTCTTGTCTTGTCCCGATGATTGTTCTCTTGTACAAATTGTCTTGCCATGTTTTAATTGTGCACTCATGTTATAACTGCCATGTCATGCATACTAAACTGCTAGGTTGCTAGTTGCCTTACTTTCAGTTTCCTTGCCCAAGTCTTTTAGACTTGCTGACATGTGCCCCTTTTCTCTTTTGGGTGTCACATGTTAGATTGTGAGCCAGAGTTGGTCGTTGAGGACGAGCAGGTTGCAGGTGTTGAGTTCGAGGACATAGGAGACCAGTCCTAGAGCTCCTTCTAGCTGTTGTTGTTTTCTGCTTAGTCGTTGTTAGGCTGCCGGTGCGTAGCACCTCTCTTTTCTTGTTGATGTTATGTATTATGTTGGCCATGCCTTAGGCCTCTTTTCAGTCTCTTGTACTTTCCTTTTAGATTCTTCTTTTAGCCTGGTGGCTTTTCTGTGATGTTGAAATTTATTGTGGACATTCTGAGATGGAATATTTTATCTCTCTCTCCTTCCTTGATATTATTGTTGTTCCGTATCGCACTTGCAAGGACCTGCCAATTAATATTTTATACGCTTATCAGACTGCAGCTTCACAGCTCCACGTCTGAGCGGACCTCCTCACGTCTCGCCTTCCGTTTTAGGGAAGCGGTGCGTGACAGGTTTTAGTGGTGGCCCACGCAGGTTCATTTGCAAATGTGAACTATCGGAACAATGATAATAATTATGGAATGTCCATTAAATAAATTAGAACATCCAATTTATAAGCCTCGAGTCTAGTAGTTTTCCTATGTCACTAGGTGGTAGGAAGATTTAGTTAGACGTCCGTGCTTGCTAGTTAGAGGCCCTGATTGTTAGTTAGACTCCCTGCTAGGAATTGATTTGATCGTCCTAAGAGTTACCTTAGTAGTTTATGTCTAACTCTGACCATGATAGATTCCTAGGATTTCTTTGGTCGTTCACTTGGGTTCATCGATTTCGGACCAAGCTGAACGCATTTCATTATTGTCTAGTTCCTTAGAAAGTCTTAGCACTAAGTTTCCTAATATTTAGTTGGTCGACCGTATGAGTTTCCCGTAGGTTCCTAAGTCATAACCTAGGCGTATTTATGTTTTGGTCATCTGACCAAATCCCTTGCCTCGATTCCCATGACCACCACGTTTCGATAATCGTTGATCCTTCGAATGTCCCCATTCGCAAAGCTTAATTTCTTTTAAAGTTATTTTTCGATTTCCCTTATTAAAAGTTTTCGCTAAGTTTAAATTTTGTTTTAAAACCCTCTACGTATATATTTAAATTCCTCCCTTTTCGATTGGGTCAAAATTTCTCGTAGATTTTGAGGTCTTTTGATTGTAATTTTAATTACTATCCCGTAGCTATTCGCTAACCAATATTTCTTGCATGTTGGTTTTAAAACGTTATTACTGTTTTGATAATTTGTTATACCATTTTCCTAAACTATGAGATTCATTTTAACCGCTTAACATACATACTTTAAAATATTTTTCCAAGCTAAATAGAACTTCAATTAGTTTTTATGTATCAGTTTTAAGTACGTCGTACTCGTACTTTAAAATCTTTATATAACACCGTCTCTTTTGGAAAATCCTGGTTCCTCTAAAAATAGTTTCAATATTATTTATTTTAAATCCCTCCCCAGTTTAAAGACTTTGAAAGCGTTTGACATGAGCTTAAATTTTCTACACTTGAGTTAATTTAACTTCATTCCTTGAATTTCGAAATTTTGCCGCAAATATATTAAATTGCTACCGTATAATATTTTCTAACCTACTTCCTTAATGTTCATGTGAATGTTTTAGTCTTCCTTTTAATGGTTTTCAATAAGCTAATAAACCATCTTCTTATTTATATACGACTCCAACTGATTTCGAACAACTCATTTTATCGATCACCAACATTTTCTATGCATAAGAGAACTCCAATTTTGAGGTATGACCGGTTTTGTACTCTTTGTATTTTAACTTATAACTCTTACACACTATTTTCTGTATTCTATAAGAGTCATTACCTCTTTCTTTTCCCACCTAACTATTCACAGTTTTACCCTGGTTCACCTAACCAATCTGGCTACTTATCTTCGTCTTAGCTGAACTCGTGCTTTTCGATCTTTCCATTCGTTACACTTTTGGGCTTCGGTTTCTTTCCGTTTGTCTAGCCAATAGAGCTTGTCGTCGTCGTGTCAACCTTAATATAGTTTGGTGTGCCCCATTAGTGTAATTTGATGTGTCGTCGTAGCGTATTGATTTCATGGTGTATATGAAGTTGTATGTGTGTTGGTATTGGTATATTGTGTGTAGGTAGTTATGTATTAGCTGCATGAGTATAAATGTGGTATACAAATGGTAGTAGGATTATAATTTTGATTGGTATTACTTGCTTTTATGAGATGTTGTATGCGTGTATACCATGAGGTATACCCGTCTATTGCTTAACTTAACTATGTATGAAGTAGATGTGTTGATATACTAATTATAAATGAATGGATATGGTGTGAATATATATGTTGCATGGGTGTGACTATAGATAATTGCATTTATTAGGGAGAGTAATGTAATTATACGTGTGCTGATGTCTATAATATTATTATGGTATATAAGGTGATTGAACTATGTGGTATTTCCTGATTAAATATTAAGGGTGTTGACATTTAGATATGTATGTGGTTATGTTGGTAGACGTGTATGCATTAGATAGTATTGGTATATGTATGGATGTTGTGTTATGTATATAGAATATTCTGCTATGATTTTGAGTCTCACTCGAGCTTGAGTGGGTATACTCTATGTACATTGGTGTATTTGTCTGTGATTGGTGTGAGGTGTTGGATGATGTATGTATAATGTTTGGTTCGTTTGTGTCCGGTTGTGTTACGCACATGATTGTGGGTCACTAAACCAGTATATAGCTATAAGTGTTGGTCTTGTGGTATAGATATTTACTAAAGACTTATCTGTGTGAACGTATGTGTGCTAGCTAAACTAGGCGTGTGGATGTGCTGAGTATATAATGGTATGATTGGTGTATATGAATGAAATGTTAGCGTGTATGGGTGTGCACCATGCACGGGTAAGTATGTGCCTAGTTATAAGTATTGGTGACTACGGTATGTGTGGCGTGCCGTGAATATAGTTATAAGGCCGTATGTAATGTGAATATATGGTGAAATATGTGCTTGCATTTGAATGACTAAATCATTGTGAAATTATAGTAGTGGTAAGTGTATCTTAGATATAATAACATGATTGAATATTGAGTGGTGTGGTTGCTTATGTTGATAAGTTGACATTGGATGTACACTAGGAGATATAGAGAGTAGTGTATCCTTATTATTTGGTTCATAGGTAGTTATCTAAATGTGGCGTGAACTATTTGGTTGTTTGTGAGTATATGCACCATGGTAGGTGATAAGTATTTAATAGTTCTATAAGGATGTTGCGACTATATGAATGATTGAAATACGTGTATGAAATTGTCTGGCTATGATAGGTATAGGAGTATCATGTGCGTGAATAAATACATGATTGTAGAATAAATGATTGACTACCTAGTGCATATGTATAAGCGTTGAAATGACTATACGTGGTTGAATAATGATGTGATATTGGTTGGGGTAGTTAATAGATCGACTAGATATGTTAGAAAGTCCGAGGACGGACTTTATTTTAAGGTGGGGAGGATGTAACGACCACTCTTCGTTGTACGTTGTTCGTGCACGTGCTTTTGGCCGTGCACGTGTTTATTTTAGACTTCCCTTGTTTGTGAACACTTTTGTGTGATATGCCTTTGTGAACGTCTCTGAGAGTATTAAATAGTGACACTATTTTGGAATGACGTTTCTCGAGTCGTTTTCCCACAATTTAATCTTATTCGATGAGACGTGACAATTTTCACTTTTGACAGGAGACGTTTCTATTTTTAGTTTCGTCCCCCGTCGTCGAAATTGTGATCCGTCTTCTCTGTTTAGTTTCTCTCGTCCGTGCGGTCATCCCAGTATTTATTTTACAATTTTTGGGCTTCGTTTGATCTACTTTCACTATTTTGCGCAATCTATTTTATTTAACCCTAAGTTTTATGATTTTCCTCTAATTAAACCAAATTAATACTAATCCCCCTTTTTAATGCTATTAACGAGACTTAATTCTTGTTCAATTCCTTTCCTATTAACCCGTAGCCCACTTGCTTGGAAACTGGGCCGAACCCAGTAGGACTCAAACACACAACACCTATGTTTGGTTTTTAAATCACATAATCAATGAAAGAAATCTAGAAGCCAGCCTAGGCTCCCTGTGATGCTCAGCCAAAGCCATATTCTCCTTTGAACCCTACTATTTATTAAATAAACCCTAAACTCCTCTACCCACGTGACCCAAGCCCCCTCACCCCTTTAAAATAATAACCTAGGGTTTAAATTGTTTAACCTATCTCTACTTCCCCCAACAACCGCAAAGGAGCCGCCGCCATCTATTTCCATTCACGAGAATTTCTCCAGCGCCCAACGCAAAATTCCACAGCGCCGCACTCTTTCCCTCCGCGCGAACACACAGCCCCGACTTCCCCTCTCCACCGTGCCTAGCCGCTATCCCCGACGCTTAGCCTCTCCCCTCCGACCTCCGGCGCTCGGCGCTTCATCCAGGCGACAGCAGCCTCGAACGACGTCGGCGTTCACGGCAGCGCCGCTGTAGCTCCTCGCAGACACCGCCCATCCCTGGCCGCAACTCCTTGCTCCAGCTCGAGCCCAGGTCACCGCGAGCGTATGAGGAAGCAACACAATATAACTGTGAGTTACCTCGTGTAGGCCTGTGTGAACAGTAGGTTAGGTGATATGGTATATTATAATGTAACTATTGCTGATAGGTATAAGATTAGAGTACTAGAGTTTTACAGGGTATTATTGAGAGGTTTAGTTTTATAAATATACATGCTTGCTAACATGTGGTAAGTGCTGAAATTTACCCTTTAGTATATATATGCTTGTTAGCCTGTGATGAGTGCTTGTTAGTTGCAGTACAATTTATATATATATACGCTGTATACTATAGTATAAGGCATATGTTAGTCTTATATGATTTTTGGTTGGTATTATTGTCCACCCTTAGCCTAATATGGCGGATCCTTGTCGCAGATATTACATTCATCTTCACGACCTGTTACCTTTCCGAGCCAACACCGTTATCTTACACGCTTTCGGAATCTAACCCCCGGCGTCGCTACCCGACGCCGGTGTAGCTCTCGCGTCGTGTTAAGGTATATCTGAACCGTAGGAACCCACACTGCATGTTAACAAGATAAAAACTGTGTTTTAATGCTTTGTAACTCACTAATCCAACTTAATAATACGGGACTGTAGGCTGATGGTTGGACCGAGCGTGGGAGCTCTGGAATTTGTGAATCTGTGATTGGACATTGAGTATTGTGATACCGGCACGTAAATTCAGGCAAGTGAAACTTGCTACCTTTGTTGTTTAGGCCGTGCTTAGGCCATTACCTTGCTTTAGCGTAAAAGAGACTAGGCAGTGAAAGGATAGCTGCCTAGACGCATTTGATCTAGCTTGACAACGAAGCTAGATCCGTCACCCTCATCATGCTTGTATGTCACGTTTAAATTCAATTAACGGTACGCAATTATCTGTTCATATCATCACTGCATCTTTGCCTGTCATGTTTACTTTCCATTAGCGGTACGCGAATATGTTCATGTCATTGCATTTCGCCTGTCACGTTTAATTTAATTAACTGTACGCAAATAAATTGTCATGACCTCGCATTCTTTAGATATTGCTGTGATTGCGTAGCTTCGCTACAATGTTGTGTTCCTGGCTCGTGTTCCAGAAGCGGGCCATGTGTTGGTTGATAGCCAATGCCCGAATTGCGTGTTCCGGCTAGGTGTTCCCTACGCCATACTTGTGTTCCTGGCTCGTGACCAGAAGCGAGCATAATGAGTTGCTAACCCCAACGCTCGATATACTGAATTGTGAACGACACTACTTGTGTTCCTGGCTCGTGACCAGAAGCGAGCATAATGAGTTGCTAACCCCAACGCTCGATACGTTGAAATGTGAACTAAGAATGCGAGCTCAATGTGCGGGGAAACCCTAGGCTCACTAGATGAGCTCAATGTGCAGGGACCCCAGGCTCCATATCGTGTGAATATTGGGTAGTGTTTAGTGCCGATCGGTCTGAAATGCTATGCCATTCAGCGAATGGCGTAAACACCTACAAAATGTGAATGTATTGAATTGATAGTAGCTTGGCTACTCTTGTCTTGTCCCGATGATTGTTCTCTTGTACAAATTGTCTTGCCATGTTTTAATTGTGCACTCATGTTATAACTGCCATGTCATGCATACTAAACTGCTAGGTTGCTAGTTGCCTTACTTTCAGTTTCCTTGCCCAAGTCTTTTAGACTTGCTGACATGTGCCCCTTTTCTCTTTTGGGTGTCACATGTTAGATTGTGAGCCAGAGTTGGTCGTTGAGGACGAGCAGGTTGCAGGTGTTGAGTTCGAGGACATAGGAGACCAGTCCTAGAGCTCCTTCTAGCTGTTGTTGTTTTCTGCTTAGTCGTTGTTAGGCTGCCGGTGCGTAGCACCTCTCTTTTCTTGTTGATGTTATGTATTATGTTGGCCATGCCTTAGGCCTCTTTTCAGTCTCTTGTACTTTCCTTTTAGATTCTTCTTTTAGCCTGGTGGCTTTTCTGTGATGTTGAAATTTATTGTGGACATTCTGATATGGAATATTTTATCTCTCTCTCCTTCCTTGATATTATTGTTGTTCCGTATCGCACTTGCAAGGACCTGCCAATTGATATTTTATACGCTTATCAGACTGCAGCTTCACAGCTCCACGTCTGAGCGGACCTCCTCACGTCTCGCCTTCCGTTTTAGGGAAGCGGGGCGTGACAACGTGGCCTAGTGCGCGGCGGCATGTGTGCTGCGAGACGTGTCCCAACCCAATAAATAATGCGGCGTGCTAAGTGATGGAACGAGTGTTACCTGAACACGCCACGAGAGCAATAAGTGGTGCGTGCGAAGAGACGCCTCTGCCGCGAAGCTCAAAGCGCGTCCAAAAGCTCCCCAAAGCTCCCCCAAGCTAGCCTGCAAATCAAACGATCAAATCAGTCGATAATATTCAATATGTATGAGGGAGATAGGGGATAATAGATAGATATGAAAGTTAATTTGGTTTAGGGGCTCAATGGGTGTACGGATCAAGAGAAACGGGGAGAAAAGGGGTTTTTGGAGCAAAACAGGGTGAACCGAGGCGGTGGAGGCCGGCGCTGGCGAGGGGGTGGGGTGGCGGTCGATCATCGACAAGGGGAGGGGAACACGATCGCCGGTGAAGGGGAGTCGATCGGGCGAGGGACAAGTCAAATCGGGCGAAGGAGCTCAAGCGTCGCGGCTCGGGCGGAGAATTTGGGGTTTTTTTCGTTTCGATTTTCGCACAGCCCGCAACGATTATATATAGGAAATGTTACGACTCGGCCGAGTGGAAATGTCACTCGGCCGAGTGCGTAAACGGAAAAAAATTTCGAAAATCTCCTTGCCACTTACGACTCGGCCGAGTGGCTTTGGTTCACTCGGCCGAAGGGAGAAACTCCACTCGGCCGAGTGGCTCTGCCACTCAGCAATTTTTAAGCTAGGAGGGTATCTGTTTCACTCGGCCGAGTGACTAGTCACTCGCCCGAGTGGCAATTGAAACTAAAACTTACAGAAATTAACAGAGAGTTGGTCTGCAGAAACTTCCCTGATTGGTGCTCCACTCGGCCGAGTGGAGTCTTTGCTCGGCCGAGTGGCATAAGCTACTCGACCGAGTGACATGCTGTTTTCTGCATCTGCACTCTGTTTTCGCTCTGGTTTCTGTTTTTCTTCCTCCAGTCAGTTCTTTTCCTCCTCCTAAGGCCTGACCGCGTTCCTGGAGCGCTCTTCTTTACCTCGATCATCCTCCATATGATTGATCTCCCTTTCTCCTTCTCCTGTCATGAAAAATAGGGCCCGTTGTCACGATTCTCATGGACAAAAGACTCTAAAAACTAATAAAAGGCTAAACCAAAAATGAAAATCAAATAAAAATAATGCAAAAACCGTCAGGTTGCCTCCTGACAAGCGCTCATTTAAGGTCATGAGCTTGACCCCTTTAGATATTTGTTTAGCTCGCGATATTGGGCGCATACGAGATGCACCCGTCAAACTTGTCGGGAAGGCCGCTCAGATTTGGGTCATGATGTTCATCGGTCTTCCTCGACGCCTCCTCATCATGGGCAATGTTAGGGGATAAGTCCCCCAAGCTAGAGCTTGTTCATATCTTCTTCTTGGCCGGCGACACCGATCATCCGTTCGGTGGAGCTTTCTTCGGATTCTTGGCCTTTGAGAGCTTACAAAGCTCTCGTATTCTTGCGACATCACCGTCGCCTTCATCACCATCTGTGGAGCTATCTGGAGGGTCCTCCAATTTCTCTTCTTCACCCGAAGCTTGGCCTCCTTCGAAGCCATCGTCATGGAGAGCACCAATAGAGTGGGGGATTGCTTCTTCAATCACTTCATCGAGAAGATCCACATAATCTAACTCCTCGTGATATGGCATATGTTTCATGGCCTTGGGTATATGAAGCTTGACTTCTATGTTCCCGACATTCAAGGATAGAGTTCCTTCACGCACATCGACGATAACACCGGTGGTTGCGAGGAACGTGAGTCCAAGTATGAGCGAAGTGTCACCCTCTTCCTTGATGTCCATTATGACAAAATTACAAGGCAAGCATATACCTCCCGGTACTTGTAGTGGAATATTCTCTGCGATCCCTACCGGCCTAGTAATCCGACCATCCGCAAGTTGAATCCTCATGTCGGTCGGCTTCAAGTCGGTGCCTGTGTTCAATCTCCGGAACATACTAAGGGGCATAAGGCTCACACTAGCGTCCAAGTCAACTAGAGCTTTTTGCAAAGGGACGACTCCTAGCGTGCAAGGGATGCGGAAACTCCCGGGATCCTTTAATTTCGCCGGCTCCTTCTCCTTCCGGGTAAACCAAGTTCCTTGCTCCGCAAGCATGATTTTTTCCTTCCTTTTCTTTTCCGAAATCAAGTCCTTCAAGAACTTCGCGTAAGACGGGATCTCAACAATTGCATCTAAGAAAGGAATATTGAGGCTTACTCCCCTCAAGTATTCTAGGAACTTGGCGAGCCTTTTCTCCATCTTGGCTCTAGCTAGCCGTTGTGGAAACGGCACCGGTGGCATGTAGTGGCGCTCATCAAGTGGCTCCACCACTTTTAGAATTTCCTCCTTCAATTGGCTCCTTTTTGCTCTCTTCTTCAATCGCCGTCTCTTTTTCTTCCAAAATTTCCACCACGGGTTGCTTGCTTTGGGTCATAGCGGGAGTGGTATCCTTCTCACCCCTTGTTGTAACCACAACCACCGCATTGATGTGTCCGGTGTTGCTCCATGGATTGGGCTCGGGTTGAGCCGGTAATTGTTGGGCGTTCTTGTTGAGCAACGCAAGTTGCTCCGCAAGTTGAGCGATGACGGTACTTAGTGACTCTTGCCCCGCCGTCAATCTAGCGTTGATCTTCCTTTGCTCCACCATAAATTCCTCCACCCTAGCTTCGTGGTCCGATCGTGGTTGAGCTTGAGGTGGGTTGGGAGCTCTCCAACCTTGGTTGTACCCGGGGGGTCTATATGGTCCCGTTTGTTGCCTCGACGGGTAATTTTGTTGCGGTGGACCCCTCGGTTGATATTGAGGTTGTGGTAGTGGAGGTCGAGCTTGAGAAAGTTGTTGTGGCGGGGGGTTCAAAGCACCATCATTGTTTGCATATGAAAAGCCCGGATGGTTTCTAGCGGCCGGGTTGTCCTAATATCCGGAGTTCCCCGCGACATATTGTACTTGCTCCAAGGCTCCTTCTCCATTGTCCCCTCCTACATACATGGCTTGGGATTGGTCTTGCCAATCGCTCATATTGCTTATCGGCGTAGATGTAGAGGGTGCTCCATGTGGCTCGGTGATATATTTCTCCAATCTCTCTACCACCTTGTGGGGAGAGTCAAATTTGGTTGAAAGCTCCGCCACAGCCTTGGCCTCATAAATGCTAGTGGGCTTCAAAGAGGACGAAGAATGTCCTCGCTCGTCCCCCCATTGTTGGTTATTAGAGGCCATCTCCTCTAACAAGGCCATATCTTCATCCGGGGTCTTTGATAGTATGGCTCCATTGGCGGTTGCATTAATAATTTGCTTCGTGCCCGGTTGGAGTCCATTGTAGAAACTGTGAACAAGCTCCCAATCTTCTATACTGTGATGGGGGCATTGATGTTGTAAGTCCTTGAAGCGCTCCCATGCTTCATAGAGGGTCTCTTGCGGTCCTTGCTTAAAGGACATGAGAGCACTCTGTATCTTCACCGTCTTGGAAGGATGGTAAAATTTGTCAACGAAGGCGCTTGCCAACTCATCCCAAGTGGTAAATGTCCCTTCCGCTTGTGTCCTCAACCAATATAAAGCTTTATCCTTGAGTGTGAAGGGGAAGAGTCGCAGTCGGATTGCATCAACGGAAACGCCCGGTATTTGGAAGGTGGCGCACTTGGACAAGAAAAGTTGGATGTGGTAATGCAGATTTTCCTGGGCATTCCCATGAAATGGGTCTTGTTGCATCAATACTACCAATCCCGTCTTTAGCTCAAAATTCTTGTCCGCCGCTAGTTCCGGCATGGCGATGGATGATGTGGTGGAAGAAGTCTTAGGCCGAAGCCTATCTCTAATGGATATGATCCTCGCCATTCATGCGGCTAGCTCCTCAGGTGTCTCCACACGGTTCATACAACCGTCCTCCGTAGTGTGCCTTCTCTCAGCTCTGATCCTCCTCACGGTACGCTCGATCTCCGGATCAAATAATATTTACTCGGGGTTCGCTGTAGATCTCGTGTACATGCAAGGAGAAACAGAGTTTCAAAGGAAATGTTAGCACGAATAAGGAGTAAAAAGATGAAAGTAATAAAGGAAAAAGAAAACACTAAGTAAAGAGAATAAAACACTGTCGCCTCCCCGGCAACGGCGCCAAAAAATTGATCGATGCCCCGGTAGTGCACAAGCAACCGGGACAAGCGACTCGTAGTCTTACCGCAAGCGCACGGCGTAGTGGCGAGCGGGTATCGAACTTAGGGAGGAACAATGACAGTGTCTTCTTCTAATCACCTAGCTATCAAATGGTCAAGAATAATTTGAGGTAAAACTATCACAATCGTTCGTATATCTATAGAAATATCAATGGAATAAAGTGCCTAGGGATAGGGAATCCCCTCTACGGACCGTATTTCATCGTTGTGATTCGTAGGTTACATCATTGCTGGACTTGAATTTTAGGTGAACTAGTCGCAACTAAATGTGGAACCAAGCTCACGCTCTCGCGCTATTGCCGGTCTATAGCAAACATAGGTTAGGGCCCAATCTCTTGCAAACCCTAACCTAAGCCGCTAGCATTAGGATCGACATCATCGTTCAATCGTATCTCGAGCCCACTCTCGTGCAAACTCGAGCTACGACCTAGGTTGAGATAGTTCCTACCCGTCCAATCTCTTGCAAACGGGTATTTGTATAGAAATACGATTAAAAACCCTAGCCTTGGTCCAATCTCTTGTAAACCAATTCTAGAAAATTCCAATCATAAATCTAAATCGAATTTCTAGGGCTTCCTATCAATTGGGACCCAATCTCTTGCAAATCCCAATCGATATGAATTCCTAACCATCCGTAATTTATCAATCCCAACCTAAGCCTAATCAATTCTAGCAAGAATTTCACCAATTCATCACAATTCAAAAATAGGGTTCATA
Source organism: Scilla litardierei (assembly GCA_030789695.1). Classification (NCBI taxonomy): domain Eukaryota; kingdom Viridiplantae; phylum Streptophyta; class Magnoliopsida; order Asparagales; family Asparagaceae; genus Scilla; species Scilla litardierei. The sequence goes on from CM061142.1 coordinate 474,765,692, forward strand.
GGGTTCATCCACATGCCCTAAGACGATAAAACTACTCACTAATCATCATGCAATTCATAAGAAATTCAATAGAAAAATCAACACAATTCATTGCAATAGAGAAATTATCAATAAAAATAGAGTTTTTGACAAGAAAAGAGACAAACCAATGAGAATCCAATAGCATCCAACAAAAGTCCCCTTTCTAATCTCTCAAAAAGCCTTAAATCTAATTACCTAAAAAGCTATCTAAAAAGGCTGCAAAAAGTATCAAAAAGTTCTCTCTAACTAGGACAAAAACCGGGTTTAAATACCCCTCAAAATCGCCCAAAAATTCGTGACAAAAATGCCCCTGCACAGCCCAGAAATCGCAGTTTACGCAGCAGGCGGGGCGGCTCACTCGGCCGAGTGACAAATGTCACTCGGCCGAGTGACAAACCCTGTAAAATTACAGTAAGTTGGGACTTTTCGGGGGTCTGTCTTCACGAGTGACTCGGCCGAGTGGATTTACTCACTCGGCCGAGGGGCAATTCTTGCTCGACCGAGTCGGAATCGTCAAAAGCCTGTACATTTTACAGTAAGTCGGACTCTTTTGAAGTGGAATTTCCCATGCCACTCGGGCGAGGGGATTTCCATGCTCGGCCGAGTGGACTATCGTCACTCGGCCGAGTGCACGTCCAATTCCTTCTTTTGATGAGTGTCTGGTCTGGTCGGCCGAGTGGTCTTATTGCTCGGTCGAGTGGGTGGTTCACTCGGCTGAGTGAGATGCTGCAGATGCCAAATCTTCATCTTTTCGCTTCCTCGTCGCTCCTACGACGTTCCTTCTTCTTCCACTTGTCTTCCATCGCCGAATAGTGATCACTCCTTATTTTACACCTTTTTACCGCATGTTTGCATGCCATTTAGATCGCCCAAATCATGTTTTTCACGATATATTGACGATATTGCGATGCTTTTCACGATTTGTTGTTTTTGTCGCATTTCAGGTGATTTGGCGTGATTTGGAGTGATCTCGAGATGCGCTTACTCCAGAGGGTCACCGACGACCTCCCCGAGGGGTATTTTGCTGTTGGAGAGGAGCGGAAGAAGAACGGACGTCGCAGGAGCGACGAGGAGGCCAAAACAAGCAATCTGGGCATTTTTAGTGTCCCACTCGGCCGAGTGAAGGAATCACTCGGCCGACCAGCGAGACACCGCTCGGCCGACTAGATCAGACACGGTTCATATGTGCACTCGGCCGAGCGACGGAGACCACATCGGCCGAGTGACGAGACCCCGTCCACCCGAGTGGCGCCCAGACGAAGCCCTTCAAAAATCGCCATGTTACTGTTTTTCGGCTGCCTGAGCTTCAGAAGACCCACTCGGCCGAGTGGATAATCCCGACCGCCCGAGTACCATGAAGCCATCGGCCGAGTGACGACAACTCACTCGGCCGAGCTGCCCCCGAAGTAAAGACCCCTGAAGATCGAGGCTTACTGGAAATTTACAGGGTTTTCACTCGGCCGAGCGACTTTTGTCACTCGGCCGAATGCGACGCGCTGCCTGTAGCGAAAATTGCGGAAAACAGGCTGCGCAGGGGTATTTTGGTCACAGTTTTTGGACGATTTTGGGGGGTATTTAACCCCTGTTTTTACCCTAGTTTTGAAGAGCTTTCTCTTAGATTTTTTGTAGCCTTTTAGATTAATTTTTTAGTTTTATTCTTGTGATTAGAGAGGAGACAAAATTGGATTTTTGTTGGATTAATTGAAGAACTCCATTGGTTTGCTTCTCTCTTCTCTAAAAATTCTATTTTTATTGCATATCTCAATATTGTGATGAATTCTATTGCTTATTTCATTGATTATTTCTGTGATCTTGCTATGAATTGTGAGTAGTCGCCACGTCTTGGGGCGTGGGGATGAACCCTACAAGCCCTATTTCATGATTGTGATGAATTGGTAGGAATTTTGCTAGAATTGCTATTAGGGATTAGATTGGGATCAATTTACTACGGATGGCTAGGAATTCACATCGATTGGGATTTGCAAGAGATTGGATCCCAATTCGATAGGAAACCCTAGAAATCCGAATTGGGTTGGAATCGAATTTCCGAAGTATCGGTTTGCAAGAGATTGGACCGACACTAGGGTTTCCGGTTGCAATTCCGTGCCGATACCCGTTTGCAATAGATTGGACGGGTAGGAACTATCCCAACCTAGGTCGCGGGCCGAGTTTGCAAGAGATTGGGCTCGGTGCGCGATTGAACGATGATGTTGATCCTAATGCTAGCTTCCCTAGGCTAGGGTTTGCAAGAGATTGGACCCAAACCTAGGATAGCTATAGACCGGCAACAGCGCGAGAGCGTGAGCTTGGTTCTACATTCAGTTGCAACTAGTTCATCCAAAATCTTATTCTAGCAATTTTGATACCGACGAACCACATTGACGAGATACGGTGAGTAGCGGGAATTCCCCATTCCCTAGACGTTCTTTATTTGATTTGATATTTCCGTACTTTGTCTGACGATTGTGACAGGATCGCCAAAGGCAAATTTCTCTCTTCTTAAATAGCCAGGTTGATTGGAACAAGCACGGTCATTCGTCCTCCCTGTGTTTGATAACCCGCTCGCTGCTACACCGTGCACTTGCGGTAAAACTACAACCGTTCTTTAGGGTTACGTCCCGGAGCGATCAAGTTTTTGGCGCCGTTGCCGGGGAGGTGATTGCGTTTGATCTTACCACCCTAGCTATTCCTTATTATTATTATTATTATTATTATTATTATTTCCATTTCTTTATTTTTACCTAACCCTTCCACGGTACTAATAATTTCTTTGAAACTCTGTTTTCCCTGTGCATGTACACGAGATCTACGGCGGACCCTGAAGCTATATTATTTGATCCTGAGATCGAACGTACCGCGCAGAGACTTAGAGCGGAAAGGAGAAAAAATCCGGAAGGGAGGTTTATGACCAACCCGGAAACTGCGGACCAATTAGCGGCAAGGATGGCGAGGATAATTTCTATTCGAGATAGGCTTCGGCCTAAGACCTCCTCTATGACTTCATCCATTGCTATGCCGGAGTTGGCGGCTGACAAGAACTTCGAGCTAAAGACTGGACTAGTGGTTCTGATGCAGCAGGATCCATTTCATGGGAATGCCCATGAAAATCCCCACTACCACATCCAATTATTCTTGTCGAAGTGCGCCACATTCCAAATGTCGGGGGTCTCCATCGATGCCATCAGACTGTGTCTCTTCCCCTTCACGCTAAAGGACAAGGCACTCTATTGGTTGAGGACGCAGGCTGAGGGAGTCTTCACCTCTTGGGACGAGTTGGCAAGTGCATTCATTGACAAGTTCTATCCGCCCTCCAAGACGGTGAAGATCCGGAGCGCTCTCATGTCCTTCAAGCAAGGACCCCAAGAGACGCGCTATGAGGCTTGGGAGCGTTTTAAGGATCTGCAGCACCAATGCCCGCACCATAGCATAGAAGATTGGGAGCTAGTTCATAGCTTCTACAACGGTCTCCAACCGGGGACCAAACAAATTATTGATGCCGCGGCGAATGGTGCTATCTTGTCAAAGACTCCCGAGGAAGCTACGGCCCTAATTGAGGAGATGGCCTCAAACAACCAACAATGGGGTGATGAGCGAGGACACTCCACGTCCTCCTTGAAGCCAACTAGTATCTATGAGGCGAAGGCCGTAGCGGAGCTTACAAGCAAGTTTGATTCTCTCCACAAGGTAGTGGAGAGACTGGAGAAGTTTATCACGGAGCCCCAAGGAACCCCTTCCACCTCCGCTCCAACGAACCAAATGTGTGATTGGCAAGACCAATCTCAAGCCATGTATGTGGGAGGAGAGCAAGGAGAAGGATCCTTGGAGCAAGTACAATATGTCACGGGGAACCAAGGATATTGGGCCAATTCGGCCACAAGAAATCATCCCGGATTCTCTTACGCCAACAATGAAGGAGCTTTGAACCCGCCACAACAACCACCTCAACAAGCTCGACCACCACCACCCCAACAACAACACTATCCGCCGAGGGGGCCTCCACAACAAAATTTCCAACCGAAGCAACAAGTTCCACCATATAGGCCGCCCGAATACAATCAAGGGTGGAGGAATCAAAATCAAAACCCTCCACAAGCTCAACAACGATCCGACTTCGAAGCTAGAGTGGAGGCGTTTATGGTCGAGCAAAATAAGGTCAATGCTACCTTGAAGGCGGGGCAAGACTCCCTTAATACCGTTGTGGCTCAAATATCGGAGCAATTGGCGTTGCTCAACCGTAACACTCAACGATTGCCGGCGCAACCCGAGCAAAACCCACGGGGCAACACCGGCCACATCAATGCCGTAGTTGCCGTTACTACTAGAGGCGGGAAGGATACCACCCCCGCCATGATTCCTACCGAGGAGCCCGTGGAGGAAAGTTTGGAGCCAATTGAGCCGGTAGTTGAAGTTGATAAGGAGAAAGAGCCACAAGAAAAGGAGAAATCTAGAGCGGAGCAATTGATTGAGGAAAGGCGCTTCATGCCACCGGTCCCATTTCCCCAAAGGCTTGCTAGAGTGAAAATGGAGAAAAGGCTAGCGAAGTTTCTCGAGTATCTGAGAGGAGTTAGCCTCAACATTCCCTTCCTCGACGCCATCGTGGAGATCCCCACATATGCTAAATTCTTAAAGGACTTGATTTCGGGGAGAAAGAGGAAGGAGAAGATTATGCTAGCCGAGGAGGGCTCTTGGTTCACCAAGAGAGAGAAGGAGCCGTCCAAATTTAAAGACCCGGAGAGTTTTCGGATTCCTTGCACCTTGGGCGGCGTCCCTCTTCAAAAGGCGTTGGTAGATCTAGGGGCTAGTGTGAGCCTCATGCCTCTCTCCATGTTCTTAAGGCTAAACACCGGGACGAAGTTGAAACCTACCGACATGCGGATACAATTGGCCGATGGGCGAATAACAAGACCGGTAGGGATCACCGAAGATATCCCGCTACAAGTCCCGGGGGGAATATGCTTGCCATGTGACTTCGTGATCATGGACGTTAAGGAGGAGGGAGATACTTCATTGATACTTGGACGCCCGTTCCTCGACACCGCCAGAGTCATTGTCGACGTGCGCGAAGGTACCCTAACTTTAAATGTCGGCAACATTGAGGTGTAACTTCACATTCCTAAGGCTATGAAACACATGCCTTACCACGAGGAACTTGACTACATGTACCTCCTTGATGAGGTAATTGAAGAGGCGACCCCCCACTCGATTGGTGCTCTTTTCGATGAGGATTTCGAGGAAGGCCCGGATCTAGGCCAAGATGAGAAGATAGTGATTCCCCTGACCTCTCCACTGAAAATGACGAAGGCGACGCTGATGTCGCTAGGATTCGAGAGCTCTGCAAGCTCTCGAAATTGAAGTCTCCAAAGAAAGCTCAGCCGATACGGAAATCGGCGTCACCGGTGAAGCCGCTGACTGGGGCAAACGCTAGCTTGGGGGAGCCTCCCCCAACACTATTCGAGACGGGAGACCACCGCGGGAGAACACGCCGCCGCAACTTCCGAATCCAAGCGTTCTCACCGGAAAGTTTGATGGGTGCATCTCATATGCACCAAACATCCCGCATTAATTGAAAATCATAGGGGGTCGAGCTCACGACCTTAAACGAGCGCTTGTCGGGAGGCAACCCGTCGGTTATTGCATTATTTTCATTTCTTCTTTTATTTTTGTTTTTAGAACTTTTTAGTGTTTTGAGTCGTTCGCCCAAAAATTTTGTGATAACGGGTCCTATTTTTCTTGACAGGAGAGGAGATAGGTAAATCCATCATGAGGAGGATGAACGAGACGACGAGGAGCGCCCCAAGAAGATGCTCGATACTTAGGAGTAAGATGAAATCGACTGGAGGAAGAAAGACGGAGTTTAGAGCCCAAACGAAGACAAATAGCAGAACACAAGGCTCACTCGGCCGAGTATACTAGTCACTCGGCCGAGTACACAAGTTCGTCCGGCCGAGCTGCTCACGAACGAGGGAAGTCTGCTGTACCCAACTCTCTGTTTATTTTCCTGATTTCAGTATAACTGCTACTCGGCCGAGTATATATTTTCACTCGGCCGAGTAAAACGGATACGCTCCTAGGGCGAGTCTTGCCGAGTAGCTTGAGCCACTCGGCCGAATGGACTTACTCCACTCGGCCGAGGCTGGCAAAGCCACTCGGCCGAAGCGTAAGCGGGGAGGATATTTCCATTGATCTCACTCAGTCGAGTGACCTAGTCACTCGGCCGAGTCGTAACTTTTATTATAATAGGGGCTGAGGGGAGGCACGTTTTTCAAAACGCAAAAATCCCAATCGCTCGCCCGACCCTTCAGCTCCTCTCGCCCGTTCCCCTCGCTCGCGCCCCCCACTCGCCCGACCGACCACCTCGCGCCACCGCTCGGCCAGCCACCACCGGCCGAGCAACCGCCGCGCCTCGCTCGAGTCGCCGCCGGCGGCCGCCGCTCCGACCACCTCCGGTATCGCCTATTTCGCCTTTTCTCCTCTTTTTGTGTATTTTTCAAGGATCCATGTGTTAAACGACCCCCAAACCCTAATCAATTTCTATATCTATCTATTATACCCCTAATGCTCCATACGTTTTGAATATTACCCGCTGATATCTCCATTTCATGCGCAGGTTGTTTTTGGGAGCTTAGGGGAGCCCAGGGGAGCTTCTACGGACTGATTTGGGCTTCGCGGAGGCACTGTCTTCGCACGCTTCCATTGCTTAGCACTCGCGGCGTGTCGGGGTATACTCTTTCCTTTATTTTGCACACGCCGCACTTTTCTCATTTTTTGGCGCGCGCTCGGGGCCGATATGCCGCCCCGGACACGGCCGCGGTCGAAGAGAGCTTCCGCCAAGCGGAAGCGGTCGGATGATGCCGACCCCTCCCATGAGTTGTAGGACTCTCCTCCGCCTTCTCCCACACACCCAATCCACCCAGCACAGCCTGCAGGCCCCGCACACCCCGCATAGCCTGCAGCGCCCTCACAGCCCGCACAGCCCGCACAGCCACTCCCTGCCGCTCCACAGCCACCACCTCCGCCTCCACTAGTCGGGCCGCTCGGGATTACGTTCCGAGACGACGCACACCGCGCCGTCTTCGAGCGTATCTCCCAGCGCTCGATCGTACCCTCCAGGTTTGCACACCTTGCCGACCTAGGACGCCTGGGGGTACTAGAGGGGATGCTCACGTTGTACGACAATGTGGGCTGGCGAGATTTCTTTCAGGTGTCGGCGGACACGTTTACCCGCCCGACACTTGAGATTCTTAGTTCGATCGCCCGGACCGATGAGGGATGCTCGTTTCGGTTCATGGACCGGGAGTGCCGGGTCACTCTCGGTATGATGAGAGCATTTTTCTCGTGGCCCGATGTCCCCGGAGCCGATCGCGGTTACGGCCCCACCCATATCCCCCCACCTTCCTTCGACACCGGTGCCTTCTGGGCCCGGATTACAGGTCTTCACGCTGCCTTTAACCCTAGTAGGGCCAAGGCCTCGGCCATTGTCCATCCCTGCCTCCGTATAGCTCAGCGCCTTATGGCGACGACCTTTTTGGCCAGATATGAGCCGGGCACGATGTCTACGCCAGAGCTCTACATGCTCTACGCGATGACACGTCCCAGAGCTCTATCTAGGGATGGCGATGAGCTTGTCCCCGCCGTCGTGATTGATGTCGCGGCTTGGTTTTTGGACCGTATCATTGTATCGGTGGGCGCTCGCTCACCGATATGCTGCGGCGGCCTGATCACCTTGCTTGCCCTTATGACCGGCGAGGACTTCCCTGACGACCTGCGACGAGTACCGGGCCCCACTTCTTTGTCGATCGATGTTATGGCCCGGATGAAGATGCTTCGTCCGCACGGTGAGCGTCACTGGGTCTGGTTGCACGGCCCTTACGGTGCCGATTACATGATTCTTCCGAGCCCAGCTCGGACTCAGATTGCACCAGCCCACATGGACTGGCTCCCTGCGATGGATGTTCTCATCCCCACTGCTTACGTGCTCGAGGCCGAGGAGGCCGAGCAGGCCCACGCTGCCCACGCTGCCCCCGCAGACCCTGTCGCCCCTACCGAGCCTGCTGCCCCTGTTGACCCCGTGGCCCCTTAGCCTATACCTGATGTTTCCGCTGCTCCTAACACCTCTGTCCCCACCTCTGTCAGTGTCGGGAGTACCTTAGCTGAGCCCACCTCCACTGCTTCCGCGGCTGTCACCACCACCACTGCCCCTCTGTCTGCTGAGCCTGTTTCTTTTGCCCCACCCGAGCGCCCGTCGACCATAGTTGAGTGCGGAGAGCCCTCTGTCTCCACTGCTGCTGTATTTTCTGAGAGTGTCGTGGCGTCTGTCCACACTTCTGTGCCACTGACCTCTCTGGCCGCCTCGCTGCCACTTTTGCACTCTTCTTTCGATGCTGCTACCTCCACTTCTCACCAGCCGGTGCCCCGGCCTCACACTGAGGCCAGGCCCACATTTGTGAGCGCAGCGCCTTTCGTTCCCTTCCCCGCTGAGCCCGTCACATACGCGACCCGAGTACGCCAGCCCCGCCCTGCACAGCCCCGACCGGTGCGTCCCTCTGCACCACCTCCCCCCGACACTGTACTTCAGAGCATTCGTGCTCTAGAGGGGGCGGTGAGTGGCCTCAGAGGTGACCTTAGGACCATGTCCTCCACCGTCTCTGTGATGGCTGGCCGCTTTGACCTGCTCCCTCAGATTCACTACTGTCTTACCCAGGTCCTGGAGCGTCTCCCCCGCGTACCCCCACCCACCCAGCAGGTTCCCACCCACACTTCCACACACACTCAGCCTGCTACCACTTCCACACCCACACCCGCTCAGCGGCCTGTCCAGCCACCACCACCACCTCCGCCTCAGGACGGAGACGGCGCAGCACCACCTTCTTAGGCACCCTTGATGCCATCGATTATTCCTGCCGTTGTGCTGCCCGTTTCTGCTGGGTCCTGTTGCCTTTTGTCCACCACCCCTCCCCTCACTTACTTTTGGGATTCTCATTTCGACCATATCTTTATATATCTTTTCTGGGAGAGAGGGAGAGTTTTTGGTGACACGTCTATATATCTGTATCACTCCTATCTGTGCATTCATCATGTCCGCATCATATTTTTATTTCTTCATTTTTCTTTTTTATTTTCATTTTTTTTCATCATGCATGCACCCTCACTTTCCCCTCCCTTTACTTGTCTCTCGGTGTGCCACACTTTGCACATTGAGGACACTGTGCCATTTAGCTTGGGGGAGTGAGTTCTCACGTTCTTTTTCGGTTTGCCACCTTTATTTTTAGTTTTTCACACCATTCTTCGCTTTTGCACTTATTTTTCATCAATTTTCTTTTATTTTGCCATGCATCACGTTTTTCTTATTTTCTGCGTGCCGCATTGTAAATAGTCCTATTTTCCCTTTATCTTTATTTCTTTCTTTTTCATCTCATGCTAGAGATGACTTTTCTGTGATGATGATGACGTGGAGTTAGCTTACTCTATTTGCATGCTATATTTGTCATGTCTTAGACTTTATTTCTGATATCATATGCTATGACTTGCCTTGCATCTAGAGATAGTAACCCACACTTTTTCCACATGAAAATGGATGAAATTTTATTATTAGCTGAGTCTGAATATTCATATGTATGATATCACAGAAAACACACCAAGATTCACGCATTGAATGCCTATATCTGGAGTAATGATTTCTTTTCCTATATCACTTCTATATGCATGAACTGTACATTTCACTTCAGGATGATTGAATGATGTTAGCTATGATAAATCTGGATTAGTTAGCTTTTTTGTGATCGAAACTGAGTAGATTAGATTACCCTGCTGAAGTTGTCGTGCATGTCTTATAGAGTGAACCGAGAGATATATTCATTTCTTTCTCCACAAATCTTGAACATCATTTCTCTACTTTTAAAATCATTGGTGAATCTCCCCTTAGCGATTCTATTATATGACATTTCCCCCGCTATTAATTCCTAGCTCCAAATTTCTTATTCAAAAAAAAGAAAAAAAAGAGAAAAGAGAAAATATTCTTGTATATCATTATCTCTCTTTGAGTTGGGATCGTTGTGTATATATGCTATTGCTTCAAAGAAAAAAAAAAGAAAAAAAAGAAAAGAGGAAAAATCCTCAATAAAAGATCCCATCTCACTTTCTTTCTTTCTCTTCTCTTTTCATTGCTTTTGGAGCTTTCTAAAAATGGGGATGTAAATATTTTTTTTATGCCACCACGCCTATAGATAAGCTTGGGGGAGGGGATCTATTGATGTGTGAGAGAGTGACTACTTGACGTTGCACGACAACCTAGGCTAAGTAATATTCTATACTCGGTGAGATTATTTTTAGCTTTACGAAATCCAGAAATCTAAGCCTAGCACTCATTTCATGAAATCCATACTTTTCTATTCTCTATATTCTATAGTGTGATACTCTTATACTCCTGATAGAAAGAATTCAATTGAAAAGTGTGTGATCTGTGATTTGTATACCGCTTTAAATGATTCAGACGATGTTAATTATAAGATTATTCCGATTTTCATGATTATATTGTTGCTCGTGGGTTTTCTATTTCTATTTGCACTATTATACTATGATATCAAAATAAAACTCTTTGACATGTGTTTTTCATTCAGTGCATGCTATATGAGTAAGCGGAACCCACGTCCTGAGGAAATGATCTAGCAGCTTACCTCTTCGCTTCTTTCTTTCTTCTTTATTTTTATTTCGTTTTCCATTCTTCTCCGTTTTTCATTTTTCATTTTTTCGCCGTTTTCGTTTTCCGAATCCACCGGGTTCGCCTTTTACTTATCTTCCTCGAGGACGAGTAAGAGGCAAGCTTGGGGGATTTTGATCACTCCTTATTTTACACCTTTTTACCGCATGTTTGCATGCCATTTAGATCGCCCAAATCATGTTTTTCACGATATATCGACGATATTGCGATGCTTTTCACGATTTGTTGTTTTTGTTGCATTTCAGGTGATTTGGCGCGATTTGGAGTGATCTTGAGATGCGCTTACTCCAGAGGGTCACCGACGACCTCCCCGAGGGGTATTTTGCTGTTGGAGAGGAGCGGAAGAAGAACAGACGTCGCAGGAGCGACGAGGAGGCCAAAACAAGCAATCTGGGCATTTTTAGTGTCCCACTCGGCCGAGTGAAGGAGTCACTCGGCCGACCAGCGAGACACCGCTCGGCCGACCAGATCAGACACGGTTCATATGTGCACTCGGCCGAGCGACGGAGACCACATCGGCCGAGTGACGAGACCCCGTCCGCCCGAGTGGCGCCCAGACGAAGCCCTTCAAAAATCGCCATGTTACTGTTTTTCGGCTGCCTGAGCTTCAGAAGACCCACTCGGCCGAGTGGATAATCCCGACCGCCCGAGTACCATGAAGCCATCGGCCGAGTGACGACAACTCACTCGGCCGAGCCGCCCCCGAAGTAAAGACCCCTGAAGATCGAGGCTTACTGGAAATTTACAGGGTTTTCACTCGGCCGAGCGACTTTTGTCACTCGGCCGAGTGCGACGCGCTGCCTGTAGCGAAAATTGCGGAAAACAGGCTGCGCAGGGGTATTTTGGTCACAGTTTTTGGACGATTTTGGGGGGTATTTAACCCCTGTTTTTACCCTAGTTTTGAAGAGCTTTCTCTTAGATTTTTTGTAGCCTTTTAGATTAATTTTTTAGTTTTATTCTTGTGATTGGAGAGGAGACAAAATTGGATTTTTGTTGGATTAATTGAAGAACTCCATTGGTTTGCTTCTCTCTTCTCTAAAAATTCTATTTTTATTGCATATCTCAATATTGTGATGAATTCTATTGCTTATTTCATTGATTATTTCTGTGATCTTGCTATGAATTGTGAGTAGTCGCCACGTCTTGGGGCGTGGGGATGAACCCTACAAGCCCTATTTCATGATTGTGATGAATTGGTAGGAATTTTGCTAGAATTGCTATTATGGATTAGATTGGGATCAATTTACTACGGATGGCTAGGAATTCACATCGATTGGGATTTGCAAGAGATTGGATCCCAATTCGATAGGAAACCCTAGAAATCCGAATTGGGTTGGAATCGAATTTCCGAAGTATCGGTTTGCAAGAGATTGGACCGACACTAGGGTTTCCGGTTGCAATTCCGTGCCGATACCCGTTTGCAAGAGATTGGACGGGTAGGAACTATCCCAACCTAGGTCGCGGGCCGAGTTTGCAAGAGATTGGGCTCGGTGCGCGATTGAACGATGATGTTGATCCTAATGCTAGCTTCCCTAGGCTAGGGTTTGCAAGAGATTGGACCCAAACCTAGGATAGCTATAGACCGGCAACAGCGCGAGAGCGTGAGCTTGGTTCTACATTCAGTTGCAACTAGTTCATCCAAAATCTTATTCTAGCAATTTTGATACCGACGAACCACATTGACGAGATACGGTGAGTAGCGGGAATTCCCCATTCCCTAGACGTTCTTTATTTGATTTGATATTTCCGTACTTTGTCTGACGATTGTGACAGGATCGCCAAAGGAAAATTTCTCTCTTCTTAAATAGCCAGGTTGATTGGAACAAGCACGGTCATTCGTCCTCCCTGTGTTCGATAACCCGCTCGCTGCTACACCGTGCACTTGCGGTAAAACTACAACCGGTCTTTAGGGTTACGTCCCGGAGCGATCAAATAGCCCTCAAAAGAGCCTTGGGTGACACTCCGGAGTGGGTGCAAATCCTCTTGATCTCAAAATCACTCCGAATCGCTCCATATCTCCTGAAATACGACAAAAATAAGAAATCGTGAAAAGCATCACAATATTGTCGAATAATCGTGAAAAACGCGATATGAGCGATCAAAGTGGTATGCAAACATGCAGAAAAGGGTGTAAAATACGGAGCGATCAAAATCATCAATGAATACCACTACAAACTTATCCAAATAGTCAAATAACACTTGGTTCATCAGTCTCATGAAAGTAGCTGGTGCATTCGTCACTCCGAAAGGCATCACCAGAAACTCATACTGCCCGTATCGGGTCCTGAAAGCAGTCTTAGGGATATCTAAATCACGAACCTTCACCTGGTGGTATCTGCTCCGCAAATCCAACTTGGAGTACATCCTGGATCCACCCAAATGATCAAAAAAGTCATCGATTCGGGGAAGTGGGTACTTATCTTTCACAGTTGCTTTATTCAGTTACCTGTAATCGATGCACAACCTTTTAGAGCCATCTTTCTTGTTTACCAACAAGACTGGTGCTCCCCACAGAGACACATTGTGTCGAATCAATCCATGACCTGATAAATCAGTTAACTGATTCCGAAGCTCATCTAATTCAGGCGGAGCCATACGATACGGAGCCTTCGAAATCGGTTGGGTCCCCGGAATCAAATCAATGGTGAACTCTAACGATCTATCCGGAGGAAGCCCATATATATCATCGGAAAACACGTCTAAAAAATCCCGTACAACCTCAGGAAGTTCCACTTCCGATTCCATGACTATCACTTGCATCTCCACTGGTGCCGCTCTGGACTTAACCAGTTCACATACGTCTATTCCATTATGATATACAAACTCAGTATGACCTGGAACTTGGAACACTATCCTCCGCCGTCTACAATCTATCTTCGCATAAAACATGCTCAACCAATCCATACCAAATACCACTTCATAACTGGGCAACTCTATGATCAAGAAATCTGCATATATTTCTAGTCCTGCCAATTCTACCGGGCAATTTCTCATACCAGCTGAATTCAAAACAACCCCAATTCCGGTATGAGCGTTCCAATTAAAAGTAAACGCGTCTACCGCTATCTGATTCTTTTTCACAAACTCTTTAGACAGAAAACAGTGAGACGCTCTCGTATCGAACAATGCTATGGCAGGGAAAGATGCAATCTTAACAACACCTATCCCGACAGAAAACAAAACTACTAAACATCTATTCAATCATGCTACAAGGAATAATGCACATAAACGACTAAGTAAAATTGCCACGGTGGCTTTTCGATCGTACGTTTTTTGTGCGCGTACTTTTGTTCGTACACGTATTTATTTCGACCTCTTCTTGTTTCCGAAACCTACGATGTGATATGTCGTTGTGACCCTCTAAAAGAGTACTTATTTATGGAATTATTTTTGAACGTCATTTCACGGGTTGTTCTCCCACAAAATAACTTTGTTTGAAGAGGTGTCGTAGCTTCCACCTTCGTCGTTAGACCTTTCTATTTTTAGTTCCGATGTCTGTTACCCTAGCCCATGACCAACCTTCTTAGTCTCGACCCTCTCGTCGACACGGTCGTCCCGGTATTTTTTTTATAATTATCGGACACCGTTAGACCCACTTTTTCCACTAATCCCCTTCTAATACACTTGGCTTAATTGACTTGATTATTTAACTAGCCTAATTAAAACTAGGCCTAATACGTTTCATATGAAAATACTTCATAGCTATTCGCCATCCCATATTAACCTAAGTCTACCCCCTCCCTCTCACAACTTCTCTCTCCAATCACTTAAGCGTACCCCACTTTCAAACCCCTTTATCAAAACAACTCTCTTATGTTCACCACTTTTGGATATTCATCCTTCCAATTGGGACTAACTATACCCCCCTCTATCTCTCCCTCTCTCCTCCTATAACCCTTAAAATCCCAAAACCCTAGGTCTATATAGCCATATTTCATCTTCAAATGCAAACGCAGCCTAGGTTAAACACTCACGCAAAACCCTTCCCCCAGCCGCCACAAGCCCACGCTGGCCACCCAACTCATGGCCTGGACTCCCCTTGCCGTCCTCCATCTCTGACAGCCTTCCCCCTCGACAACACCCCCTCTTCCTCGCTTTAAAACCCGTGCAAACACCATTAACCCCCTAGAAAAACTGCCGACAGCCCTCTCCCGTCCAAACCCACGGCCTGGGCTTTTGATGTCACCGCCGGCCACCACGCTGCCGCCGGCTGCCCCTTAGGCTTTCCCCTGTTCGTGCAAACCCTTCCCTAGCCACTGCAACCCCTGGAGCTCTTCCCGTGCACGTGCAAACTTCAAATTTGCGCGTAACTTCAGATCTGCACTACCCGAACCCACGGACAGATCTGTCTGCCATCTCTTGAGTTTCACGTGCCGCTATCGGCGCCTTCCCGACGCCGTAGGATGCTGTGCCGCTATCCATCCCCTTCACGTCACTGTTCGGTGATCGTACCGCTACTTGGTTGATCGTCGTTCGTCGCCGTTGTCCGCCGTACTATTCACGCTACCAGAGTCCAACCCCTGACGTCGCTACCCGATGTCAGTGTTGCTCTCGCATCGTGTTAAGGTATATTTGAACCGTAGGAACCCACACCCGCATGTTAACAAGATAAAAACTATGATTTCATTGCTTTGGTAACTCACTAATTGAAGATAACGAATACGGGACTGTAGGTTGGGCGATGGTTTGAGCACATAGGAAATATCTGGACTCATGGATCTGTGACTTGCATCACATCATTTCAGGCAAGTGAAACTTGCACAGTAATTTGTTAGGCCATGTTTTAGGCCATTTGTAGAATTGTGTAAAAGAGACTAGGCGGTGAAATGATAATCGCCTAGACGCCTTTACTAGATCTAGCTTGACAACGAAGCTAGATCCGACACCCTTGTTATGCTATCATTTCATGCCGCATGTCACGTTTACTTTCAAAATTACATGTACGCACTTTTAACTGCTTATTGCCATGTTCATGCATCTTGCCATGTCATTTCATGCATCAACTTGCTTTATCATGAATGTGTTGCACACGCTACTTTTAAATGTAAGCTGCGGCGAGTAGGATCTTGACTCCTACATATTGATTGAGGATAGGCACCTGATTTGCAGGCACAACCCTATGCCAAACCAAAAACACTTCATGGCTCGTGATCCAGAAGCAAGCACATCGTTGTTGGTGATAAACCAAAGCTCGATACACGTGGAGGGGTAGGGTTAAGCTATCACACAGCGTAGAAGTGTGCCTGATCCGCACCTTCAGCTGTAAGGAGTAAACCATATGCACAATGTGAAAAGTTAGTGATTCATGAATTCGTGAAATAGTGATTCGTAGCTTCTGCTATGACGTGCATGCTTTTTATCATCATGTTCATTTTAATTGTCGCATTCTTTAAATAACATGCCATGTCATCTCTTTTAACTGCTGCACTCTTTGAATTAATATGCCATGTCATCTTACTTTAAACTGCTAAGCTGCATTCTCTTTACTTTTACGTTTCCTTGCACAAAAGTCACTCTTCCCCTTTGGAGAATTTTTCTGACATGTGCCCTTTTCTCCTTGGGTGTCACATGTCAGGTTTTAAGCCTGATTTAGTTACTGAGGACGACAGCTTGCAGATGTCCAGTTTGAGGACACTGGAGTTCTTCCCTTAGTTTCAGCTGGTGACTTTCTTTTAGTTGTTTACTTTCTTAGTAGTTGTTGTTAGGTTGTTCGGTGCATTGCACCCTTCCCTTGTACTAGTTTCAGCATGCTTAGGCCTTCTTTTCAGACTCTGTACTTCTCTTTTATGACTATCTCTGTAATGTTTGGAATAAAATCTGTGGATGTTGAATGTTGGATAATTTTATTTGTCTATCCCTCATTATTATTGTTGTTGTTTTGTCGTAATGCAAAGAACCTGATAATGGATTAAATTACCAGACGCTTATCCGGCTGTAGCTTCACAGCTCTAAGTCTGAGCGGACCTCTTCATGTCTCGCCTTCCATAATTGGGAAGCGGGGCGTGACAGGTTTTAGTGGTGGCCCATGCAGGTCCTCTTTGCATCTGCGAAATATCAGAACAATAATAAGGATAACAACATCCATTAAAATGTTCGGAACATTCAAGTCATGAATTGAGTCTAACCTGAAGGTTTTCCTTGTCTTAGATGGTAGGAAGACTTAGATAGACGTCCAGATTTGATAGTCAGGTGCCTTCGTCAAGATTTAGTTGTACTCGTCTTAGGTTGCCTTAGTAGTCTCTCACCCAGCCCTGACCATATTAGATTTCTAGAGCTTTTCCTTTAGTCGTTCGTTGAGTCCATCAAATTTCGGGCCCAGCAGAACGTAATCTTGATCCTCTTAGGACCCTTCACTGAGATCTCTATTACAGTCTAGTTCATTAGAAAGTCTTAGTGCTAAGTTCTCCTGATCTCTAGTTGGCCGGTAATTAGAACCCCTGATTTCTATCATTTTCCTGATCACTACACTTCTGCGTTACCGACCTTAGAATTCCATCGTAGCTTTTATAAATCATATCCTAGGCGTATTCATGTATCGATTTACGCGATCGCCTCATGACGATTATCGTTAATTTTTCGGATCTTCTCCATTGCAAATCCTGATTCTTCTAAAAGTATTTTCGACATCCCTTATTAAATTCTTCGCTCAGTTTAACTTCTTTGAAAACCCCTTATTATGTATTTAAATTTCTTGCTTTTCGGTTGAGTTAAAATTCTTTCTTGGAATTTGAAACCTTCTTGGTCGTAATTTTTAATTACTATCCCATAACCATTTTCTAACCGGTATCTTTCGTATTTCAGTTTTAAAACCTTGTTACCATTTTGATAATTCAATATATTATCCTTTTTCTAAACTACGAAATTATTTTAACTACTTACCGTACATGCTTTTAGAATATTTTTCTAAGCTAAATAAAACTTCAATTTTTTTATTTTATATATATCAGCTCTATGTTCATCGTGCTCATACTTCAAAAATCTTTGTATGAATCTATTTTCATTTGCAGACCAATCACCACCTCACACTGCTCTTTATGTCTTCGTCTAACACTTTTTCCGAGTTTTAAAATTTTACCATCTGCTCGCTATTTCTACATATTTTTATAAGAATATATATATATATATATATATATATATATATATATATATATATATATATATATATATATATATATATATATATTGACAACCCAGAAAAATCCCCAACCCCCTCCCCCTGCCTTTGGCTTTTTTTTAGGAGGGTAAGGCGAGAGCCCGGCCGAGACTATGAAAACTGGGGGGAAACCGCCGTGCCCCCAACGGCCCCCGGGTAAGTCCGAGAGGGGAGATGTAGCCCCAGGGTAAATAATTCCATAACAAATTTCACAATAATTACCAAGTCACGGCGGCCATAGGCCTCGAACCCCGCACCCCTTGGCTTTGGAGCGGAATGACTTACCACTGGGACACCCTCTCGTGGGCTATATATATATATATATATATATATATATATATATATATATATATATATATATATATATATATATATATATATATATATATATATATATGTAAAGTTAGCCTAATTACCAAAAAATGGCAGCAGGCGATCCGGGCGATCCGGAGCTGCGACAGGCGACTCAAGACAAGGGATCTGGATCTACTCATAGCAAGGCTGAGGGATCTTCACTGAGGGATGTGGGGGATCTTCGTTCAATTGGGGAGGTCAGATCAGGGCTGGATTCGGGGATTCACCGGGCGAGCAAGGCTGAGGGATCTTCACGGAGGGATGTGGATGATCGCCGTTTAAATGGGGAGGACAGATCACGACTGGATTCGGGTTGGGAAGTTGTTGATCGCCGTAAACGTCGTAACCCTATAGGAAGTAGATTGGGTGGCAGCGGGAATCCTGTTGGGAATGGTCAGATCTCGGGGCAACGCAATTGGCAAAGGCGTGGCCATGCTCCATCTTACCAGCGGGCTGATGTTGCCCAGAAGGTGTTCGACAGAAAGGGTCAAAGGCAAAATCTAAACATTAAGTTTGATTCTAAGGGGTTAAAGCAATCTTGGGCAGCGGTATGTTCCAACATCCGACAGTATGATGATGCTACAGGCATGTCCTATGTTCCCCCCTCTCCCAGGAAGATGGCACTATCATGGCAATGGTGGGGAAGTCGGCGTTGGCTAGAGGTGCTGAACAGTGGAAACATACCCTTGTTGGTTACGTGCTTGGAGATGTCCCGTTCTACGGGCATATCTGTGCCTGGGTGGAGAGGTTGTGGAAGGTGAAGAATGGGTTGAAAATATATAGCCGGGAAAATGGGTTTTTCTGTTTCAAATTTGAAGATGCGGGGGAATGTGAGAGGATTTTGCACGGCGGCCCCTGGATGTTTGATGGAAGATTAATGGTTATTCAGCGATGGAGCTCCTCCCTCATGCTTGAGCAGGATATTCTATCATCTGTGCCAGTTTGGGTTCAGCTTCATGGTGTCCCCTTGGGTATGTGGACCCTAGAAATTTTAAACTGTATTGCTTCAGTAATTGGTAACCCCATCGGCTTGGATAAACTCACTGCAAAGAAGGAACGCCTATCCTATGCCCGTTGCCTAGTAGAGGTCCACGCAAAAAATCCAATCCCAGGTTCGGTGCTTGTTGGAACTGAGGATGGACCCAGCTTATTAATTGACGTGAAAATTGAAGGAGAACCGCCCCGATGTTCGAAGTGTGTTTGTTTTGGGCATTCCGATAAGCAATGTCCTACTTTGGGTGAGCCCCCTTCAATCCAACCTAATGATCCGGTGGTACATGATCAGGGCGAGGAAGTGATTATTAATAACACCTCAAATGAGCAAAATGCAAGTTCCATTACTACAACGAGAGAGATGCAAAAACAGGGAGATACGGAGACGATTTTGGAAGTGCTTTTGCCACCATCAGGAGATTCCTGTAATAAAGAGGCTGGAGATAAAGAACTTTTAATTGCCTCATCCGAGCACAATGATGTAAACTTGAAGAAGGACATAACTGGGGGGATCTTGCCAGGGAAACCCAAATGTCCAGGTAACCAAACTGTGCAGCCTGGCTTGGTTAATTCGGCAGACAATTTTGATGATGCACCAAGTGCTTCTGCTCATGTGGGGAATAAGTGTGATATCTCTACTTCCACTGATATCTCTACTACGGTTGCTGGAGTAATAACCTTGGGAATGAAAGAGGGAGGGCTTGTGTCAGATTCAAATGATGATCTTGCATCCAAAGATATGGCAATCAGGCCATTCCCATCTTTGCTTCAGGAAGATACTGGTATAGATATTGACCTGATCCCTGAGCTTATAGCAGCAGATAACCCGGATTGGGATGCAGAGGTTGAATATATTGTCAGCAATTCTGAAGCAATTGGCAAGAATACAAAGCCACCAAGGAAGACAATGGATCCGACGCCTGCAGCCTCGTCAAGGAAAAGCTCAAGGCTACAGGAGACTGTCCGCAGAAATCATGTTGATCAATGACCATTTTATATTGGAATGTTAGGGGGCTTAACAATTTGGGGAGGCAGAGAGACTTGAAAATGCTGGTGAAAAAAATCAAGCCTAATGTCATTATATTGGTAGAAACTAAACTCAGGTCCATTGTTAAATTTGAAGGGCTGATTATTCCAAAGAGCTGGTTACTATTTAATAACTTTGACACGATGTCGGGAGGGCGAATTGTAATGGGCCTTGACCCTGCTGTCTGGAGTGCCGTGCTAATGACCAAATCCCCCCAACACATATCTGTGGCTTGCAAAAATGCGGGAGGATTGTCCTGTGTCATCACAGGAGTCTATGGTTTTAACACCATGGATGCAAGGAAAGATCTTTGGAAATTCTTAGATTCTGATAGTGGGGGAACAAGCAATGTTGCCTGGCTTGTGGGGGGTGACTTCAACAATGTAATGTATACTAGCGACAAGGTTGGAGGTAGGAGACTGGAGGATAAGGCGGTACGGGACTTTAATGACTGCATTAGTCGTTGCTCTCTACATGAGATGAAGAGCACATGCAATAGGCAAAGTTGGTGTAACAACCGGATCGGTGATGCTCGGATCACCGCACGGTTGGATCGGGTGTTTGGCAATATGTCGTGGATCAACAAGCTTCCGGATTCTTATGTTGGGTACCTGGACAGTTCTACCAGTGACCATTCACCTATGGTCGTCTATCTCCATAATCAGGTACTACCCGAGCCAAAGCCATTTAAATTTTTTAACTATTGGCACTCTTGCCCAGGATTCAAAGACATTATCTATAATAATTTGGAGGGTCAAGAAGAGGGCACCCCAATGTATCGACTTGTACAAAAGCTCAAAGGGCTGAAGCCGAAATTGAGAGAGTGGGCAAGGGACTATCAGGCTTCCAGGATGGCCGAGATATGCAAGCTCAGATTGTTGGAGCTCAGGAAAAACCCACTCATCATTACTGATCCGATTCTACAGGGAGAAGAATCCAAACTTATCAAGGAGCTCACCCATGCTATGAAGCTTGAGGAGAATATGTTCAGACAGAAGAGCAGGCAGGACTGGCTCACTCTTGGGGACAGAAATACTAAGTTCTTCTACAGTGCTATGAATGCAAGGACCAGTCGTAACAACCTGAGGCATCTTGTGGATGAAAATGGAAGGGAAAACAGTCAATATGCCAAGCTTAAATCAGAAGCTCCCGATTTCTATAACAAGCTATATAATCAAACCCATTACTTGCGGGTCTTTCCAAATCTTGTGCCAAAACGTATCTTAATTGGGGACTCTGAATCCTGGCTATGCAGACGGGTTTCCTCTGAGGAAATAAAGGCGGCTGTTTTCCAGATTGGGGCAGATAAGGCCCCTGGGCCAGATGGATTCAATGGATTCTTCTACCACCAAAATTGGGACATCATTGGAGAGGATGTTATTCAGGCGATTAAATCATTCTTCCGATCAGGCTCTCTACTCAGGCAAGTCAATCATACCTTTCTTACTTTGATCCCGAAGAATTCTAATGCTACAGGTTTTGGGGATTACAGGCCTATTGCCTGTTGCAATGTACTTTATAAGATCATTAGCAAAATCATCTGCAATAGGCTAAAGGTTGTGATACATGAACTGATCTCCCCAAATCAAGCTGCTTTCCTCAAAGGAAGGCTCCTTTCAGATTCCACTCTTATTGCCCATGAGCAGATTAGGGATTTCAATAACCCAATGGGGAGCAGAGCGTGTTTGAAGTTGGATCTAAAAAAGGCTTTTGACAGTGTGAATCGGGACTTCATTTTTTACTTCATGCGACAGCTAAAGTTCCCAGAAGCTTTCATCTCTTGGATTAAGGAGTGTATAACAACACCGACTTTTTTTGTCATGGTGGATGGTGTGCCCTGTGGATACTTTGGGAGTAACAGAGGCTTGAGGCAAGGTGACCCCCTTTCCCCATACCTATTTGTTATCGTTATGAAAACTTTCTCTATTCTTGTTGATAAAGCAATCTTATCTCGCAATATCAATCCTATGAGGCGTAGCGGTGCCATCTCACATCTCTTGTTTGCCGACGACCTATTGGTTTTCTGTCGTGCAAATACGTCCTCTTTCATGGGCATGAAAAATCTTCTTCAGGAGCTATACTCTTTAACTGGGTTACAGGTGAACTGGGACAAGAGTGTAGGGTTATTCAGTAAAGGAACAAAACATAAAGAGTCACTGGCAGCTGTCCTGGGTATCAAAATGGTGTCTACCATCTCCACTTATTTGGGGCTCCCGCTTTCGTTGAAGTACCCGACTTCCCCGAATTATACGAAATTGGTGGATAAATGTAAAAAGAGGTTGACCGGATGGTCTTCCACCTTGCTTTCTATATCGGGCCGAATAGAACTTGTCAGAACCGTAATCCACGGCATGGTATCCTTCTGGATGCAAGTATACCACCTCCCGGTGAGTGTTCTAAGACGGATTACGGCAATTTGTAGAAGGTTCATACTTGGCAATTCCAAATACTGGGCCTGGGATGATATATGCAAACCGAAAACAGAAGGAGGCATGGGAATTAGATTATTGTCTGATCTTAACACTGCAGCAGCAATCCGCCACATATGGAGGTATCTACAGGCAGATAACATTTGGTCAAAGTTGATGCATGCTAAATATGGCACGCCGGGGGGGGGGGGTTA
Organism: Scilla litardierei; assembly: GCA_030789695.1. Classification (NCBI taxonomy): domain Eukaryota; kingdom Viridiplantae; phylum Streptophyta; class Magnoliopsida; order Asparagales; family Asparagaceae; genus Scilla; species Scilla litardierei. The sequence continues at coordinate 474,788,580 of CM061142.1, forward strand.
TTTGCGGCAAAGCCTGCTGCCACACAGTCCGGCGCCTGGAAGCGCATGCTGAAATGCCGAAGGCCGGCCCAACATTTGATCAGGCGCTGTGTTCGTGACGGGCAAACGACATTCTTCTGGAAAGATTTCTGGATTGATGGGGGACCATTGGGTGATCACTTTGAGATCCCACCGGGTGCGGAGTTCATGAAGGTATCAGACTACTGGAATTCTGCGGGATGGAGCAGTGACGCCAACCTGGACCCTGTGCGGCATTTACTGAGAAACATTTCACTCAAACCGGGTTTAGATAGCTGGAAGTGGTTGCCTTCGGAGTCTTTTAGCTTCAGACACGCCTGGGATGGAATTCGCATGAAAGGCCAGCCATTCCCCCTTCACAAGTTGGTTTGGTATCCTAATCACATTCCTAAGATGTCATTTACGCTTCTCAGAGCTTTGAGAAACAAACTTCTGACCAGGGATAAAATCCGGCACTGGGGGTTAAATCCGCAATCCCCATCTACCTGCGTCCTATGTGATGATAATGAGGAGGAAAGCATTGGGCATCTCTTTTTTGAATGCAATTATACCAGATATATCTTGCGCAGGTCTCTCCTAAAATTGAAAGCTCCTCTGCAAACCTTTTCACTGCCTGAGGTTGGGAAATCTTTACTCTCATTATTTGGAAATAAGGGGTAATTGGGTGTGCTTGCTAAAACCTGTCTTTCAGCCATGACTTGGCATGTTTGGAGAGAACGGAATCGAAGGATATTTGAAGACGAAAAGAAATGTCGTACCATTCTTTTTGAAGAGATAGCTGCTGATGTTCGAGTTGCCCTCTATAATCAAGATCCAAATTCTCCAGAGGAATTAGAAGCTTATGAAAACTGGGGTATCAAGGGTGCCGGTTGAAGTCCAAGCATCCACTTTATGACCTTTTGAGCTAGTTGTGTTGTGGCTGGGGTGTGTTTTGGTGGAAGTTTCTGTAGTATGGAGTGACGGCGCCTGTGCCCTCTCCTCCATCTATTTGAAGCAACCGCCAACACATACCCCCATTGTACATTGTTTACAGTATGAATAAATATCACGCTAACCTTACAAAAAAAATGTAAAGTTAGCCTATAATTTTATAGATGCCAAATAGATTTACAATGGGCTCTAAATAAGTGAGTGGTTCCAGTAGAGTGAGGATAGGGCACATGCGCCGTCACTCCCAACTAAAGGAACCGCTCCCTATTAGCAGACCCAAAATAAGATAGAAAAAACAAAAATAAAACACCGCTACAAAGTTACGAACATGGAGCTAGCACCCTTAACCATTATCAGTGAAGCCCCAGTTACCAAACACTTCCGCCTCTTCAGTTGAGGTCGGAACCAGGTTGTACAGGGCAACCCTCACGTCTGCCGCAATTTCTTCAAACAGGACGGTCTTACATCTCTTTTCTTCTTCAAAGATCCGTCTATTCCTTTCTCTCCAGATGTGCCATACCAACGATGCTAGGCAGGTTCTAGCAAGTAAGCTCAAGCTTCCCTTAGCCGTAAAATTTGAAAGAAAGTATTTCCCAACCTCAGATAGGGACGGTGGGATGTGTGTAGGCACCTTTAATTTTAGCATAGCTCTGCTATAAATATATCTGGTGTAATTGCATTCAAAGAATAAATGATCGCCATTTTCTTCCTTGTTATCATCACACAAAACGCAGGCGGAAGTAGAAGTAGTGTTGGAACCCCATCTGCAAATCTTATCTCTGGTGAGCAGTTTATTTCTAAGCGCTCTGAGAAGAGTGAGTGAAAATTTCGGGATATGACTAGGATACCATATCAATTTGTGAAGAGGAAAAGGGGGCTTGCTTCTACGAACACCCTCCCATGCATGTTTGAAACTAAAAGATTCTCCAGGCACCCATATCCAACCATCTACCCCCGGCTTCAACTTGACATCACGAAGCAAATCTCGCAATGGGTCCAAATAGCGATCACTGCTCCAGCCCGTAAGCCCCCAGTAGTCCGCAACAAAAGATTGCCCGGCTCCTTCAGGGACTGGAAATAACTCCTTCAAAGGCCGGTCGCCCAGCCAAAAATCTTCCCAGAATTTAGTAGACCGGCCGTCTTTCACAGCCCATTTGATTAAATGTTTTGACTTTGTTCGGCAATGGATCATTCTCTTCCAAGTTCCGGAATGAGTTACAGCGGGTTTAGACATGAAGAAGCTGCCAGTCTGCCCGTACAGTGCCCGCATGTGCTTAGCCCAGATACTATCTGAGGTTAGATATCTCCAGGTTAGCCGCACCCCCGAAGCCTCATTAAGTTCCTCCAATAATCTAATACCGACCCCCCCCTCTGATTTCGGCTTGCATATGTCATCCCAGGACCAAGCTTTAGAGTTTCCCAAAATGAATTTCCTGGAAGCCATAGAAATTGCTCTCAAAACGCTAAGCGGGATGCGATACACTTGCATCCAGAAGGCCACCATACCGTGGATAACAGTCCTGACAAGTTCAATTCGCCCTGAAATAGAGAGCATGGAAGAGGACCAACCACTCATCCTCTTCTTACATTTATCCACCAACTTCTTATAGTTTTTGGATGTAGGGTACTTCAAAGAGAGAGGTAGACCCAAATAAGTAGTGATAGTTGGGACAATCTTGATGCCCAAAATGTCCGCCAGAGTATCTCTATGTTTGGCCCCTTTGCTGAATAACCCTGCACTCTTGTCCCAGTTCACCTGAAGACCAGTGAAATTGGCAAATTCATGCAATAAATTTTTGATGCCCAGGAACGAGGATTTGTTTGCACGACAGAAGACAAGCAGGTCATCAACGAAGAGAAGGTGGGAGATGGAACCCGATCTCCTCATAGGCTGGATACGGCGAGCGATAATATATCTTTCAACCAGAATAGAGAATGTCTCCATAATGATGACAAAAAGATACGGGGAAAGTGGATCACCTTGGCGTAATCCTCTGTTACTTCCAAAATATCCACAAGGCGATCCATTCACCATTACTGAAAAAGTGGGGGTAGAGATGCATTCTCTAATCCAGGCAATGAATATATCGGGGAACCTGAGTTGTTTCATGAAATAGAGGATAAAATTCCTGTTCACACTGTCAAAGGCTTTCCGTAGATCCAGCTTTAGGCAAGCTCTTCCTCCCATAGGATTATTAAAATCTCTAATCTGTTCATGTGCAATAAGTGTGCTGTCAGAAAGGAGCCTCCCCTTGAGAAAAGCAGCCTGGTTAGGGGAAATCAGTTCATGAACCACTGCTTTTAACCTGTTGCAAATTATTTTACTGATAAACTTATAAAGGACATTGCAACAAGCAATAGGCCTATAATCACTCAAACCTGATGCATTAGAATTCTTCGGCACGAGAGTAAGAAAAGTATGGTTGACCTGCTTGAGAAGAGAGCTCGATCTGAAAAAAGATTTAATTACTGTAGTAACATCCTCTCCAATCAGTTCCCAATTGTGCTGGAAAAAGTAGCCGTTGAAACCATCCGGGCCAGGGGCCTTATCTGGACCAATTTGGAACACTGCTATCTTGATCTCCTCACTAGAGACCTCCCTGACAAGCCAAGTGGCCAAGTCACCTGTTAAGATACGCTTTGGAACAAGCTTGGCAAAGGAACTGGGGTAGTTGTGCTGAAAGTATAGTTCCTTATAAAAGTCCGGCGCTTCCATCTTCAACTCATCATACCTAGTGTTGTGCCCCCCATTCACATCCACAAGGTGATTCAAATTGTTGCGGCTAGTTCTTGCATTCATCGCATTATAGAAGAACTTAGTGTTCCTGTCTCCCAGAGTAAGCCACTCCTGCCTACTTTTTTGCCTGAACATGTTCTCCTCCAACTTTAGGGCATGGGACAACTCTTTAATGAGACGAGATTCATACTCTTGAAGCTTGGTGTCCGACACAATGGAAGAATTTGCTCGGATCTCAGCAAGTTTTCGCCTGCACTTTTCAACAGCTCTGTCCGCGTGATGTTCTCTTGCACATGCACGCAACTGAAGTTTTAGCAACATCAGTTTTTGAACAATCCGGTACATGGGAGTACCCTCCTCGTTTACCGACCAGTATTTAGAAATTAAGTCTTTGTACCCTGGGCAAGAGGACCAGTAGTTAAATGATTTGAATGGTTTAGGTTGAGACGGTACCTGGGAATGGAGATGGACTGCCAGGGGGGAATGGTCGCTAGAATAGGCTTCCATATATTCAACATAAGCTTCAGGTAGTTTATTAGTCCACTCCGCATTGCCAAAGACCCTATCCAGCTGAGCTGAAATCCTGCCTTCGCCGACCCGATTATTACACCAACTTAGTTTGTTTCCCCTACTCTTCATTTCCTGGAGTTTGCACCTATTGACACAGTTGAAGAAATCACGAATAGTGCTCTCCTCTAGCTTCCTACCTCCAACCTTATCCCGAGCATACAAAACACTGTTGAAGTCACCCCCCACCATCCAGGGGATATTACTCATGGTGCTGAAGTCAGACTCGAGGTTTTCCCATAGTACTGTTCTCTCCCCTTGAGTGTTGAGCCCGTATACCCCTGTAATCACGCATGATAAGCCGCCAGCATTGATGCAGCTAATGGATATATGCTGAGCCAAGCGGGAAAGTGGTGTGGCAGACCATACAGCAGGGTCGAACCCCATGATAATACGGCTCCCAGAGCATATGTCCATGTTATTAAAAGATAACCAATTTTTTGGACAAATAAGCTTCGTCAACCTTGAAGAACTACTGAGCTTAGTCTCAACTAATATGATTGCCGTTGGATTAAGCTTCTTAACCAAATACCTCAAGTCTCTCCTCCTCCCCAAGTTATTGAGGCCTCTTGTATTCCAAAATAGAACTGTCATTGGTCAGTAATGTTTTTCCGTTCTTGGTTGTTCTCCTGTAGCCTGGAGCTTTTCCGGGAGGGCTTGGGGGCCATATCACTCTTCTTGGTAGCAGGGATGTGATTCTCAGCCTGGTGCATAAGCTCTTCCATTTCATTATCCCAGTCCGGGTTGTCCATAGCAATACTCTCTGGGATCAATTCTATTTCAGAGCTAGCAGCATCATCTACCAGAGAGGGGAGTGTAATAGCTTTCCTGGGTTTAGTTGCAAGGCTCCTTCTGTTATTGACAACATCCAACGGGCATGTGACTTCCCCGCCCTTCTTCACTGCAGTACTAGGCCCCTCCTGATCGATCCAATCTTGTTCTCGGGCTGTGATTGTTCCCACCAATGAGCTTCCCTTCCCAATAGAATTAGCAGTAGAGTTCGGTTGTTGTTCTTCCATGCCATGCCCAATGTCCAGCTCTCCTGGTGGCTTTGAAGATAACGCAAGGGTGTCAAGCGCTGGGCCTTTTGTGCTACCGCTTGGTACCCCTTGTCCCCCAACAATAGCGTTGGTTGTAATTAAGTCCTGCATATCAATGATATTAGATTGAACAAGAGTATTATTATCACCACCATTCCCCTTCTCCGCCTGAGAATGCAGCACATCAATCCCTCCCTCAGGAATAACACCAGAGTCACCCCCAGATACAGGAAGGTCTGCTCTCGGTTCCAAGCTCTCAATATCCACTGTTTGGAGTGAAGGGGGCTCTCCCGAGTCTGGGCACTGAAGAATAGAATGTCCAAAGCTAACGCATTTAGAACATCGTGGGGGTTCGCCCTCAATCTTCACATCAATTGTAATGGTAGGGCCATCTTCAGTTCCAACCAAAATAAATTTCGGAATAGCCTTTGTAGCATGAATTTCAACCAAACATCTCGCATATGATAGGCGATCCTTCTTTGCTGTTAGCTTGTCCAGGCATATTGGTTTCCCAATGACTGAAGCAATAGTGTTGAAGATTTCTAGGGTCCACATACCCAGAGGAACCCCATGTAATTGGATCCAAACAGGCACAGACGACAGGATATCCCGCTCAAGTTTGAGAGAAGAGCTCCAGCGCTGCAAAACTACTAGCCGCCCATCAAACATCCATGGCCCCCCGTGCAAAATCCTTTCGCACTCTCCCTCATCTTCAAACTTAAAACAAAAGAAACCGTTTTCACGGCTGAAGATCTTTAGGCCATTCTTTGCTTTCCATAGTCTCTCAACCCAAGAGCAGATCTGCCCATAGAATGGCACATCACCCAAAACATATCCAACAAGTGTGAATTTCCACTATTCTGCCCCTCTAGCCAAAGCCGATTTTGGAACCAATGCCATAATAGTGCCATCTTCCTGGGGGTGAGGGGGCACATAGGACATGCCCGTATCCAAATCATATTTTCGGATGTTTGAACAGACGTCCGCCCAAGATTGCTTAGCTCCAGAACTGTTAACTTTGATCTCCACTTTTGGCCTAAGAGGCCTTCTGTCAAACACATGGGGGGTAGTAGGTCGAGTCTGAACCTGTGGTAAGGGGGGCACATTACCTCGAGCAGGATGTTTGGGATGTCTACGGGCAAGGTTCCCGTTGCCACCCAATCGCGATTCAAAGGACACCCTCTTCTTACGGTGATCCACGACAGTCCAATCACCCGCTTGAGAGACAACGCCATCAGTAGAGCCCATAGGAAACGAGCGTGAGTTGCCTCCGGAGTCCTCCCTCCCTGAGCCAGATTTAGAGAAGCGCAGCTGCCTTTGTTCGCTAAGGTCGACGTCGCTAATGGGGGGGATCGCCTGGATCGCCCTTGGCCGCCATCGACGTCGCTAATTATATATATATATATATATATATATATATATATATATATATATATATATATATATATATATATATATATATATATATATATATATATATATATATATATATACCGTAGTTCTCTCATGCATGGCTTGGCATATTTGGCGTGAAAGAAACAATAGAGTTTTTGAAGGGAAAAGTAGGGGAAAAAGGAGATTTTTGAGGTGATGGCAGCAGATGTCCGCTTGGCTATGAGGGGTATTGAACCAACTACTGCAGAGGAGGCTACGGTCTATGCTAATTGGGAATTCAGAGATTTGGGATAATTTTTTGGTTACCATATTCATATTCATTGCCTTGTATAGATTCCTTTAGGGTGGGGTTCCTTTGTTAAAGAGTGACGGCGCTTGTGCCCTATCCTCTTTATATCTGAACCTCAAGCCTAAACTATATAGAGCTGTATATTACTCATTCAATAAAGTTTCACTAACTCTTCAATATATATATATATATATATATATATATATATATATATATATATATATATATATATATATATATATGATATCATATTTTACACATGTCCCTCTTTCGTCTATTTTATTATTTAGAGCAATATTTTTGTCCCACCCAACCAACTATCTCCTTATCCTCGCCTTATCTGAACTCGTTCTTTCCGATCTTGTTTCGTTACGCTTTTGGTTTCGGTTTCCTTTCAATTATTTATATATTCGTGCTTGTCGTTGCCTGTGTCAACTCTAGCTTAGTAGTGGGCCCATTGGTTTTTTTTGATGTCGTCGTGGTGCATCTATATAGGTAGAGTGTGTGGACCTGTATGAGTGTGCTACCCTTAGGATATTAATGATTGTCTCTTGTGTCATGTATATATACTCAGTGTTATTCGTGATATATGTATGAATTTGTATGAATGATGGTATTTATATATGTGTGGATAGCTATACCACTTTAGGGATGTCTGCGTATATTAGATTTAGTGTTGGAATATCTTCTAGAGGAGTATGTGGTTTGAAGATACTTGTAAATGCTTGAAATAATATACTAGTAAGTCATATGCATGTTAAGTGTAATGATAATAGGTGTGCTTATAGTTAAGTGTGTAGGCCTATTATATGATCTATATATTAGTACGTGTGAGCGTGTGCTCGTACGTAGATATGTATGTGCCTAGCCTTGAGTAGATATGTGCTTACTATATGAATATGTGTGATATACGTATGGTAATAGGGTTATAATTTTGCTTGGTATTTCTTGCCTTTACAGGATGTTGTGCATGTGCATATATACCATGAGGTATACACGATTATTGTATGTCTTAACCATGTATGGAGGAGTCTATGTATTAGTATACTAGTTATATGTAAATTGCTATGTTGTGAATATATATTAGGTATGTGGCTATACGATGCATGCATGTATGGGATAGTGTATTTGATTATATACGTGTGCTGATGTTTGTAATATTATTATGGTATGTATGTGGTTACGTTGGTAGTTATATATATATTGGAGTGGTGTTGGTATAGGTATAAATATCGTGTTATGTATATATAGTATTCTGGTATGCCTCACTCAAGCTTGAGTGGGTATACTCTAAGTATATTGTTACATATGTCTGTGGTTTGCGTGTATTACTATGTATATAGTAATGGATGATGTATGTATAGTGATAGGATTGGTTGTGTCTGGTTGTGTTACGCATATGATTGTGGGTGGCTATACCATTATATAGTTATAGGTGTTGGTCTTGTAGTATAGTTATTTACTAAGGTTTTACAGGTTGAATGTATATCTGTTAGCTATACTTGGTGTGTATAATGTGCTAAGTATATATTGGTATGAGTGGTATGTATGAATGGTATGTTAGCGTGTGTGGGCGTGCACCATGCATGGGTAAGTATGTGATTAGTATAGTTATTTATGACTATGGTATGTGTGGTGCGTCTTGAATATAGTTATAGGATTGTATGTGATGTGTATATAAGATGAAGTATCTGTGTGTATTTGAATAACTATATATTGGTGTATTATAGTAGTGATGAATGTATATTAGATATAGCTTACATGATTTAATATTGTATGGTGTGACCACATGCGTTGATATGTTGGTATTGAATGTATACTAGGAGATATAGGGAGTAGTATATCCATGTTTGTTTGTACATAAGTAGTTCTCTATACGTGAGTACTTCGATCGTGTTTGCTAGTGTGAAACTATTTTTATGGAAGTATGTGTAACTTGGTTATATGATAGTGTGTGATAGCTATATAAGGGATGTGCGTGACTATATGAATGATTAAGGTACGTGTATGATTTTGACTGTCTATGATAGGTATAAGTATAAAATGTGTATATGTATACATGTTTATAGTGTTAATGTTTGACTATCTAGTGCATATATAAGCACTTGTAGTGACTATACCTGGTTTGAATTATAATATGATATGAGTGGGGTAGTTACTAGAGTGGTTAGATATATTTATAGTTAGAAAGTCCGAGGATGGACTTTATTCTAAGGTGGGTAGGATGTCACGGTCGCTTTTCGATCGTACGTTTTTCATGCGCGTACTTTTGTTCGTACGCGTATTTATTTCGACCACTTCTTGTATCCGAAACCTACGATGTGATATGTCGTTGTGACCCTCTGAAAGAGTACTTATTTGTGGAATTATTTTTGAACGTTATTTTACGGGTCGTTCTCCCACAAAATAACTTTGTTTGAAGAGGTGTCGTAGCTTCCACCTTCGTCGTTAGACCTTTCTATTTTTAGTTCCGATGTCCGTTACCCAGCCCGTGACCAACCTTGTTCGACCATCTCGTCAACACGGTCGTCCTGGTATTTTTTTTATAATTATCGGACACCGTTAGACCCACTTTTTCCTCTAATCCCCTTCTAATACACTTAACTTAATTAACTTGATTATTTAACTAACCTAATTAAAACTAGGCCTAATACGTTTCATATGAAAATAATTCATAGCTATTTGCCATCCCATATTAACCTAAGTATATCCCCTCCCTCTCACAACTTCTCTCTCCAATCACCTAAGCATACCCCACTTTCAAAACCGTTTATCAAAACAACTCTCTTATGTTCACCACTTTTGGCTATTCATCCTTCCAATTGGGACTAACTATACCCCCTCTATCTCTCCCTCTCTCCTCCTATAACCCTTAAAATCCCAAAACCCTAGGTTATTCATCTTCAAATGCAAACACAGCCTAGGTTAAACACTCACGCAAAACCCTTCCCCCAGCCGCCACAAGCCCACGCTGGCCACCCAACTCACGGCCTGGACTCCCCTCGCCGTCCTCCATCTCCGGCAGCCTTCCGCCTCGACAACACCCCCTCCTCCTCGCTTTAAAACCCGTGCAAACACCATTAACCACCTAGAAAAACTGCCGACAGCCCTCTCCCGTCCAAACCCACGGCCTGGGCTTTTGCTGTCACCGCCGGCCACCACGCTGCCGTCGGCTGCCCCTCAGGCTTTACCCATGTCCGTGCAGACCCTTCCCTAGCCACTGCAACCCCTAAAGCTCTTCCCTTGCACGTGCAAACTTCAGATTCGCATGCAACTTCAGATCTACACTACCCGAATCCGCGGACAGATCTGTCTGCCATCTCTCGTGTTTCCCGTGCTGCTGTCTGTGCCTTTCCGACGCCGTAGGATGCTGTGCCGCTGTCCATCCCCTTCGCGTCGCTGTTCGGTGATCGTACCCTTACCCGGTTGATCGTCGTTCGTCGTCGCTGTCTGCCGTACCGTTCACGCTACCGGAGTCCAACCTCTGACGTCGCTACCCGACGTCAGTGTAGCTCTCACGTTATGTTAAGTTATATCTGAACCATAGGAACCCACATCCGCATGTTAACAAGATAAAAACTGTGATTTCATTGTTTTGGTAACTCACTAATTGAAGATAACAAATACGGGACTGTAGGTTGGGTGATGGTTTGAGCACATAGGAAATATCTGGACTCATGGATCTGTGACTTGCAGCACATCATTTCAGGCAAGTGAAACTTGCACAGTAATTTGTTAGGCCATGTTTTAGGCCATTTGTAGAATTGTGTAAAAGAGACTAGGCGGTGAAATGATAGTCGCCTAGACGCTTGTACTAGATCTAGCTTGACAACGAAGCTAGATCCGACACCCTTGCTATGCTATCATTTCATGCCGCATGTCACGTTTACTTTCAAAATTACTTATACACACTTTTAACTCCACCTTGCCATGTCATTTCATGCATTAACTTGCTTTATCATGAATGTGTAGCACACGCTACTTTTAAATGTAAGCTGCGGCGAGTAGGATCTTGACTCCTACATATTGATTGAGGATAGGCACCTGCTTCGCGGGCACAACCCTATGCCAAACCAAAAACACTTCCTGGCTCGTGATCCAGAAGCGAGCACAGCGTTGTTGGTGATAAACCAAATCTCGATACACATGGAGGGGTAGGGTTAAGCTATCACGCAGCGTAGAAGTGTGCCTGATCCGCACCTTCAGCTGTAAGGAGTAAACCCTGTGCACAATGCGAAAAGTTAGTGATTCGTGAATTCGTGAAATAGTGATTCTTAGCTTCTGCTACGACGTGCATGCTTGTTATCATCATGTTCATTTTAATTGTCACATTCTTTAAATAACATGCCATGTCATCTCTTTTAACTGCTGCACTCATTGAATTAATATGCCATGTCATCTTACTTTAAACTGCTAAGCTACATTCTCTTTACTTTTACGTTTCCTTGCACAAAAGTCTCCCTTCCCCTTTGGAGATTTTTGCTGACATGTGCCCTTTTCTCTTTGGGTATCACATGTCAGGTTTTGAGCCTGATTTAGTTACTGAGGACGACAGCTTGCTGACGTACAGTTCGAGGACACTGGAGTTCTTCTCTTAGTCTCAGCTGGTGACGTTCTTTTAGTTGTTGTTTACTTTCTTAGTAGTTGTTGTTAGATTGTTCGGTGTGTTGCACCCTTCCCTTGTACTAGTTTCGGCCATGCTTAGGCCTTCTTTTCAGACTCTGTACTTCTCTTTTATGACTATCTCTATAATGTTTGGAATAAAATCTTTGGATGTTGAATGTTGGATAATTTTATTTGTCTATCCCTCATTATTATTATTGTTGTTTCTTCGTAATGCAAAGAACCTGATAATGGATTAAATTACGAGACGCTTATCAGACTGTAGCTTCACAGCTCCAAGTCTGAGCGGACCTCTTCACGTCTCGCCTTCCATACTTGGGAAGCTAGGCATGACAAAAATACTTACCAGTAATGACTCCGCTGGAGCCCTCCTCTGCTATGGCCGTCAGCTGAAAAGTCTGACGCTGCTGAGGCATGAGGGCCTCTCTCCCAGCCATCGGATGCTACGGTGCCCTCGGCGGTCTCCCCTGCCCTGCCTGTCTTAGCATCTGCCATGGCACTGGCAGAGGAAGTCTCTGAGGGTCTGCTAGAAGCTGACGCTACTGCTGCTGCTACAGCTACTGACCCGGCCTTGCCACACCATAACCTCCAGGAAACCCCTGACGTCCCCTTGGGCACTCTATCTGAACATGTCCCTGGCCACCGCAACTGAAGCATCTCCTCTGTAACCAGGCTCTACACTGTCTCGACAGGTGTCCCGTCTTGCCACAATGGAAGCAGGTTGGTGGTCCCTGAACTGAGGGTGGAGCTCCTAGCCTCTTAAACTGGGTCGTCTGAATTGGCCTCGAAGCTACAGTCGTATGTGCTGTCTGTGGTCGACCATCGGCTGCTGGTAACCGCCCCAAACTCTGGAGGTGAGACTCATGCATCCTAGCATCTGCCAACACTGCCTCCTGGGTGGACAAAACTGCTGTCGACATAGCTCCTCTGTACTCTGGATTCAGGCCCTTCCTGAATCTCCGTGCTCTATCAGCCTCTTTCTCTACTAACTCAGGGGCATACTTACCGAGTTGCAAAAATTCAGCATCATACTGGTCAACAGTCCTCTGACCCTGCTTTAGCTGCTCGAACCACTGACGTAGCTCATCCTTAGCGGTATCTTGGAGGTATGTCACCTCAAACAGCTTCTTGAACTCTTCCCACTGCCCCCTTGAGGCACCGCTGCTGGGCCCTCCACCAATCCCTTGCCACAAAGGTGAAACATCTCCGTGCTGCATCCACCCACTCATCTCGAGGGGCGCCTACCAAAGTCAGGCAGTCCTCCATGTGGCTGAGCCACTCATCAACCTCTAGGCCCTCCTCGTCTCCACAAAAGGACTTAGGTGTGAAGTCCTTGTAGGAGAATGATGCCCTCCAGGCTATTTATCTATGTGTGAATAGCACAAACGTCTTGTTCGAAATAACAGTAAGCTATTTAGTAATGATTTATCTAAGTTATATTATAATGTAGTTAACATCAGATATCAACTTAGGTAAAGTCCTGAGATTTTATGCGAGGTCAAACATGTATCGAGATGAGTATCTTGATCATGGAGAAATGTTTGACCGTCTGTTGCATAATTCTAAAATGGTTCATGGTCGTAGATGTTTCGAGACAAGGATATTGAAACATTGGATAGACCATTGTGTCTTAAGTCTTCACTGTTAAGCGGTGGCGATGATCTCATGATCGTTCGACTTGGCGAAGTCGGAGACGAGACACAGGTGCTCATTAGAGAATGAGTTCACTGAACGATCCACAAGAGTTATCATATGGTTACATTGACCAATCTGTCAATGATAACTCTTAGTGATGATAGGCAAGTTGGTCTTTTGACTTGAGGTCATTTTACGAACCTATGCATGAACGGTGCCACTTAGATCACTGACCTAACTTCGAGGCTAGGCCTATTGAAAGGTCTTTGATCGGGTGTCACTTGAAGCGTACGAGAAGAGTAATGGCCAAGAGAGGATTCGTCTCTCCCGGTCAATGGGAGTTAGTGTCGTAGGGTTAGTTCGGTCTTTAGTAAAAACTCTGCACAGAGTATGTTGGAAGAAGTCCAACATAAGTTTGACTAAAGATCGATAGAAACTAACCGGAGTCAAGTTATTGGGGTTGACAGTTCAACCGTACCCTTGACTTGATCTACACGACATAGTTTAGACGAAGAGACTATAACTGCAGAACTCATCACATACACGGTCAAGGTGGTCCTGACAATTCTCATGTGGATGAGCTAACCACATTATGATGATGCTGAAACAGGGACGGCAGCCACTGCTCGTGGTCTTTGTCGTATAGGGCTTCGAGCCCAACCTGTAGTAGGGTCAGGCCGTAGGGTCACACAAAGAGTGCGACCTTCGTCTAGTAATAGGTCGAAATTAGTTAGGGAGAATATTTTGCATTTTTGATGCAAGGGATGGAATAATTGCATTTGATGCAATATGATAATTTAAGCTTAGATAGGGACTATTTTGCATTTGATGCAAAAGTGATTAAATTTGTTTTAAATTGTTTAAAACAATATTTAATAATATAAATGCAAGGAAAAGTTCACGGGTAAGACGGGAATGTCCCGGTCTAGACCCAGGTTCGAACGACGTCCAAATCGGACGCCAGATGCTCAAGTTAGAGCCAAAACAGCCAAAAGAAGCCTAAATGGGTCAGCCCAACTTGTTGGGCTGAACCCTGCTTGGAAACAGGCGCAGGCACCCGCTAGGAGCGGGCGCAGGCCCGCGCCCGTTTCAGTCGCAGTAGGCGCCCGCTGGAGAACGGGCGCAGGCCCGCGCCCGCTCCAGCGGGCGCGGGTGCCCGCCAGAAGCGGGCGCCGACCCGCGCCCGCTTTCCAGCGGGCGCGTGCGCCTGTGCACCCGCTGGGCGCGTGCGCCGCACGCGCCTGGCACACTGCAGGCTGCACGCAGCCCTAGGGCTACGTGCTTTTGCGGCGGCTGGGTTTGTGCTTTTGGTAGGGTTCTTGGCTGATCTTTGAACAGTCAATTGGAGGGTCAAACGACCTCCGATTGACGAACAGTTTTTTCCTATGCGTTCACCGTTGAACACCCTTCGAATTGATAGGTTGTATCAATCATGAAGCTCAACGGTGAGTGAGTTAAAATTCACAGAAGTTTGTACTTTGTGAAGTGCAAACTAACTTGATTTTAATTAACTCAAATTAATAGTCCCACATCGGATTTTGAGAGAAGGGGAGCAGTCAGCCGCCTATATAAATAGGGGTCTGCTCTCTTCCTCAAAACTCGTCCCAAGCTCTAGATCTGAGCGGCTCTCGTAAATGTTGGAGCACGCTCAGATCTAGGCTTAAATTAATATTCTTCTATCTCCCTATATTTCTACCTTACTCTTGAGGGCTCTAGCAAAGCCGCAAAGGAATTCGGATTCATATCCGAAATCTAGGCGAAGGTTTCACTCGCGTGAAACTTTCTTCGGCGCGTGGTTGGCTCGGCGACAAGGGGATTGATCGCCTCGGGATGCGGAGCGGTTCGAGGAGCGGTTCGGGGAGCGGTTCGAGGAGCGGCTCGGTGTGGGACGGGGAGCGGCTCGGAAGACGGTGCGGAACATCTCGCCTGCCCCAAGGCTGAGATTCCGGGTGTGTGTTTAATTAAGCATTAGTTTAATTTAATAGCAGTAGGTTAGATCCTTCTTGGGATGGTCAGATGCATCCCAAGTTGGTATAGATCTTGGCTAAGGGTCTTGGACCTTAGGGCTAAGTTAAAATTGTTTTAACTGCATGTTAATTAGATTAACAAGTTTTTCTTCCGCTGCAATTGTTTTTCTGTCTATGTTCCGTCCGACTTAGGACGTGACTAGAGTTTTTGTGCCCTAAGGGTACCGCAAAACCCTTCAGTGGTATCAGAGCATTGTATGCGTTGCGATCTAAGCCTACGATTATTATTAAACTTTGAAATGCTTTTAAAATACTTTTAAATTTTTTTAAAGTTATAAGATAATTTTAAAAATGTTTTTGCTGTTCAAAATTCTATGTGATAAATTTTTTGAACATGAAAATTTTAAATGACGTTTTAAAATTTATGTGATAATTTTAAAACTAATTTTAAATCTTTAAAAGTTTAAAGTTATTTTGGATGCCTAAAAATTTTTATATGATAAATTTTTTAAGCATGGAAATTTTAAAATGGTGTTTTAAATTTATGTGATAAATTTAAAATTGATTTTAAGGCTTTAAATTTATGCGATAAGTTTAAAATGTTTTAGATGTTTAAAAATTGTATGTGATAAATTTTTGAACATGGAAAATTTTTAAAGTGATGTTTTAAATTTATAAGATATTTTTAAAACTGATTTTAAAAGTCTAAAATTGTTTATGCGATAAAATTTAGTCTATTTAATTGTTAAATAGTTGTACACTTTATTTTATGCGATAAAATTAGTGTAGCTTTATTTTAATGGCTAGTTCCTCTTGTCCCTTATTTGATAACACAAGACAACCCTTTATGTTAGCCATTAAGAAATCATTAAAATTTATTAATTGAATTTTAATGACATGCTATGTTTTAATAAAACATTAAAAACAATATTAGACCTAATTCATGATTAGGGTAGTCCTTTTAATGAATTTGTAATTTTAATTGTTATTATTAATTCTCATTAAAGGACTTCGCTTTTAGCGTTGTTAATAAAATTTATTAAAATCCTAATAATGATTAGGATAGCACGTGAACCTTATAGTTGATAAGGACTTAATAAAAGTTATTAAACAAATCCTAAAATTTTGAATTTAAGGATTCAACTAGTTGATAGGATTAATTAGTTGTTAATAAAAGCTGTTTAGTCTATGGCACGCATATAAAAATGACAAGCTTCATTCAATGGACCATGATCCAGTCAATGTGCTTGGCTAAGTTTGCTGGGTCAACCCTTGCTAGACTAAGGGGTAGTGATCCTGGCTTAGCCAATTCCCTGGCCGTATTCCGCTGGACCGCAATGTCGCGAATCATGATTGTATGTCACCCTGGACTATATCTAAGTCAAATACGTTAGTGATCTTTTTCAAGATTAGCTGTAGCCCTCCTTGTTTTAGGGGTTAGCAACTATAGGACCCATGTTATAGTTGTTGAGATACACTCAAGCTGTAACATGGCAACCTCATAGAAACCAACTACTTTAATACATAAGATGAAATCTTGACTGACCCAAACCGTCGTCTCGTACCCCGAGCGGCGGCGTAAGTTAAGTCAACGATGTAGTCTGATTTGATGTAGTCTAAGACCTAACCCAAACCGACGTGTCGTAAAGACACCGAGCGGCGGGGCAAGTCAGGCTAGACACGAAAACAAGGGTCCGACTAGACTAGACATTGTGATTTGGATGAGCACACACATGATCACAAATGGCTAGGGGCAAAAATCGATTAAGAGAGTCATATCTGATATGATCAATGAAGAGTCATCTTCCGATCGCAGAGTCGAGCAACTTGTTGAGCTACACTCAAGGTTGTTAGGCTCAATGTGATTGGACCTCTTACCCATTAATTTTAATTCGATTAAATCGTTCGTTATTAAGCTATGAAACGATCGTAAAAATAGTGGGAGGATATAGATAGATAAAAGCCATTCTACCTATATTTAATATTGAACGTATGCTAAACTAGGGCAATACTATGTTTACCAAAGGAATATAATAATAATATTTTAAATGAAATTAGTTAACTGGTCATATAGGTTGATTAATTGAATATCAAGTTAAATTCTAATTGATAGAATTAAAACTATATTCTCGTTGACATTATTTAAAATGACCTAAAGAACAGACTTAAGAAATATGATTTCATTTAAGTTCTGTGTCCAACAAATAAATTCACTCCACATGTCACTCGTCTCTATATGAGGCAGCTTGAACATATAGGATATTCAAAATATGTTTCTTCCTACAACTTGTCGAGCTACCCTCAAGGTTGTATGGACAAACAATTTTGATCCACAAAGTTCGAGAATTCGATCAAACTGTTTGAGTTGAATACGAGTGCATGAGCGGTGCAAGACTATGTATCCCAACCGGATCTTGAGACAAGCAACTTCTTGAGTTACACTCAAGATTGCAACTCTTAGGCGCTTGGATACATAAGATGCTTGCATAGCTATTTATTTATGTTGGGCTATTTAATATCTAAATGTGATTTAGAAAAGGTAGAAGGCATTCCGGAAAGTCAATCGAGTTAAATAGTTTAATTTATCATTAGTAAAGGCATAAGTAGGAGGAAATGAAAATGTGACATATTCTGATGTCACGATTTCATAATTATTGTTATACAAAAGGTTAACACATTTTGATGAATGTCGTCACATTGCTTCTGAAGCAATGAGTAATATGTATAACGATAATATATATATATTAAATGTTAATATATAAATACACAGGATAGTAGCGAACTTATATGGCAAAATAGACTAGGCCGTATCGAGAGACTAAGCTTCACAAGTCACATAAAGAGGGGTCTGACCTCTCGTATTATGAAGTCTATGGACACTTGTGAGTCTTATCCTCTTAGATATAATGGCCGAAACCCATCTGTGAGACAGTGGGTGAATAAGTTGTCGAACTCAGTCTGGTACATACTGATGTACCCGAGTCTATATTAACCAAAATAAGTTATTCGTATATTTTATTAAGACACGTGTTCTAGATGAAACACAAGTCTGATAAAATAAAGAACGAAATGAATAAAGTATTTAAACTGATTCGATTAGATCGAATTGTCAAATACTTAGATACATTAAATCTCGCGAAATTAAAAGAAAATGTGATTTTCTCTCAGGTCAAGTCTGTTAACACATCCGTATGTTAAAAGTATGAATCACACTGAGTTAGACTTGGTGCGATCCATAGCAAGTGACTCTGAGTTAAGTCCTCCCTCTGGGTTAAGTCCCAGATAGTAATGCCTAGGTTTTGATAATGTTCTGTGAGGACATTATCAATAAGATATTCATAAAATCAATCATTAGGAAGTTGTATAATTACTCGAATTTCGTGAAACGAAGAGTCGAGTTAAACATCATAACTGATGATGACTCAGTCAACTTCTAGGATAAAATTCGGAGTAGTAACTCCGATTTAAAACTTGATGCAATCAGAAAAGGTCTGGTGCATATAAATTTTGGAATTTAGTTTACGTGCACAAGGAAAATGTTTCCTCATTTTCTGCAAGTAAATCTTTAAGTTGAAAGGTTGGTGCAGAAAGGAAAATAATGAAGTGCAATCATGTTGGTCGAGAACGGTTTTCATATTAATTCCTATAAACAGATTATGTTGAAACCGTCTCGCCTACAGATGTGTACAGATCTACTCGGACCAAAACTCGATGTAAACGCATGAGTTGATCATGAAAATTGGAGCATTGACTTATAAGTTCGTTTTTCTAAATATGATTTAGACGGACCAACTTATATGAATTAGCCAGATAGTTTTCAAGGTCAGTGGGAGTGTATAAATTACATGCGAGACATCAAAGGGATGGATCATTTATTTTGACAAAGTTATCAAAAGGTTTGACACTTTAACAGAAATAGAAATGAGCCATTGGAAATGACCATTAACTAATTTAAAGAATTATTATCGTAAGGTACGATGAACTGGATGAGATCCTAGTGAATAAAATATTATAGATTCCGAAAGACCAAGTGAATTATTTGAATGAGATTCAAATGGTTGGTCTAACATGAACATAGAAACCCCTTAAGTCTATACTATAGACGGTTTTAGCAGATCCACTCACGGAGGCTCTATCACATGAAGTCGGGAAAACTTATGTGTTAAAACGGTATTAGATATCGAGATAAATGGGCCTGAGTGCAAGTGGGAGATGTAGGAGAATGATGCCCTCCAGGCTATTTATCTCTGTGTGAATAGCACAAACGTCTTGTTCGAAATAACAGTAAACTGTTTAGTAATGATTTATCTAAGTTAGAGTAACATTATAATATAACTTATAATATATCATATCGAAACATCGGATAGACCATTGTGTCTTAAGTCTTCACCGTTGGTCTTCACCTTGGATGATAATTTAAGCTTAGATAGGGACTATTTTGCATTTGATGCAAAAGTGATTAAATATGTGTTAAATTGTTTAAAACAATCGTTAATAAGAACAAGGCATGGTCACCGTTAATCCAAAAGAAGGAGACTAAGTCTGGTCCTGAGGACCCTGAGCTGAACCTAAACCACAGAAATGGGTCACGTTAGAGCGTGACCAATAGAACAAGACTCGTTAATAATCCAGGAGAACCAACACACATCACATCACAGTTTAGAAGTTAATAAGTTCATTAAGTTCTAGCTGTAGTTAAGTTTGAAAAGGCCGAGACCATGACTCGAGTACGAGGACTAAACCTCATCCCAAATTGGGATGGAAACCGAGCACCTGCCAGTGGTATAACGCACTGTATGAAGCTTAACGGGGCCTCCCACTCCGGATGTGGGGCAACAAGGCAGAGCCACGAGGGCCTCCCACTTCGTCTCACTGATGTGGGACAACACTGAAACATATGATATAACTCTGAACCACATAGTCTCGTCCTCATACTGTCACTTTTCTCGGACTTTCCCCCCATACCCAACCCCGGCCTAGAGGGCCTACCCACTTTGAGCGGCATGGACACCTCTAGCCATGTCTCTACCCTAGATTTAGTTGCTCGTTCTATTAAAGCTCAAAGTTTAACTTTCATCACATCAAACACATAACTGCCATAACCATGTTTCAACTTAGCTTGCACGTTCTCCAACATGTAACTTGAGCAACTAAGTTTAGGGTAGCCATTACACATCACCTTACACATTTTAGAAGCATTAACATGAAATTCAAAAGTCAATTACACAACTATAGTTCAACTTTAAGGTATGCATATAGCAATTAGAGACTTGCAGATTTCAGTTTCCAGCACATCAGTAGATTGTGGCAGCAATTCACGAAATTTATTAAACTAAACATGGGAACCCAACACATCAGGGTTGTAGCCCTATCAATCTAGTTTCCAGAATTTCAAACCTCACATCAAAATTCAAAGTATTTGATTTATGGTGATTTAAACACTGACAGGTGTTTCTGCAGTTTTTAGACAACAATATTAGGATTCAAAAATTGGTCATTTCAGTATGTTTAGAGGAATAATTAGACAAACATGCAGTCGAAGAAAAGTTAGATATATCTTTATTTGTAAAATGGCACTGGTTTCAAGTCAATCAAGGGTTTGTAGAAAAGGATGTAGCTTTTCAACCAACATAGGTCTGGGCTGGAAAAATCAGGACAGAGTTTAGAAATGGATTTTTTTTATAAAATAGTTAGAGTGAAAATTTGAATTCGATCAAGCGAAGAAAAAGGAGAAAAATACCCTGAGAATAACATATAAAAATTTCAGAACGTAATTCTTTGAAATAGAGTGGGAATTGCTCAAAATAAATTCGGGCAGAGTTTCCCCTTAAAAGGGTGACTCTGTCCTACTTTTACAAAAGCTAGAATTAATTCATTTTTCAAGGTAAAATACCAAAATTTTGTGCAGAGGTTCAAATTGAAGTAATAAAGAGATAAATCATGAAAAAAAACTTGATAAAGATCTAATCTTGCCACCTCCATACACATCTATCACCATGGACTAAGAATTTACACCAAACTTAGCAAAAATTATAACATGCAACGAAGAGATGGATAACACAAACATGCACATAATCCTACATCCTAAGGGTGTGGATATCCTCTACCTTAGCTATGGTGGAAGATGGAGCTCTCCAAGCCTCATCACCTAGCTCAATCCTCCAAGAAAATGGTCTCCTAGCTTGCCTCCTCCTTGCTCCTTGGTTCCTTGGGCAAGCACCTCCTCTCTTGGCTCCTCCTCTTCTTCTCCTTCACCAATCCTCTCTACAGGTCCCTCTCTCTCCTTTGCTGACCTTAGCCACGAAATTTTGAGGATAAGGGTAAAAAATGAGGGTTTGGGAGAAGTGGCGAGGTGTTTAGATGAGAAAAAGTGTGTAGAATGCTCTTTAGGGGTAAAAGGGTCAATTCACATACCTCACTATCACTTGGAGCCAATGCATGTTGGCCACC
This sequence comes from Scilla litardierei, assembly GCA_030789695.1. NCBI lineage: Eukaryota > Viridiplantae > Streptophyta > Magnoliopsida > Asparagales > Asparagaceae > Scilla > Scilla litardierei. The sequence continues at coordinate 474,810,231 of CM061142.1, forward strand.
AAACCTTCTTATCCCCACTAACCCATAGCTAATGACCCATAAGCTCTCACTTGGCCTTTTTCACAAAACCCCCTCTATTTTTGCCTTATTGCGATTTTACCCAAAATTGGACCAAATTACAAATGTGAGGGGTTTTAGTGCAAAATTCTCCAATTTCCAATGGTCTCCTTGCATAGTTGTCACTAAGGTCTTACTTACGACGTCTTAAGATGATCATAATAGCCACTAGACACTTTTCCATGCACGCATCTCAATGCGTAGGGATCAATCTCAATATCCACAAGCAAGGTTTGAAGGACGAGTGTGCCCAGGCTAACTCCATCTTCTAAATACTCATGGTGAGTCCACTTATCATGCTCGTGGTGGTGATGTATGCACGTGTCCATGCACGAAGTGTACACGTGACTGAGCACCAGTGTGCAGGAAAATGACTAGTCAGTCAGTCAATGTACCCAATCCGACTAGTTTACCCCATTTTCCCGCATTTCATCCTATTCTCTACACCACCCTCGTGCTACCACCCAAGCATCACTATACACACTACAGCCATGCTACAACCTTCCAACACGCTTCCCAACGCATGGGAGCCTTAATAGGCAAGGAGGTCCTCCAAATGAGTCCCACTCTCTAGGGATCCTACACCATTACCTCCAATACGCCGTACATGGCCACAACACGTAACCATATCCCATAGACAGGACTACGGAGGGTTACAGGGCGCGACGACAGCGGTTGACTGACCTGCTTGTAACGTCCTGTATTTTTAGCCGTGTTTTAGATCGTGTGTATCGGTGTTTTATTTCAGTCGTCTGGTTGACTTTTTGTCCGTACGTTTCTTTCTACGTATGTGTGACTCTGTTTTTCCGTTTTTACCGTATCGTCATTAATTGACCACCAAGTTTAATAAATTAATTAGTTTACTAATTACTTCTGTTATTTAAATAATTACTTTAAACACTTACTTAACTAATCTTAATCATTCACATTTAGACTGTGATAGGGAATGAACCCAATTGTTAGCCAGATTCATTTCACTTGATTAAGTCAACACAACCATTAAATTAGTCCTAATCACAAACCTACACATATTAAAGCTGTTCCTTGCTCTTTCTTTGAATGATGAGGGGTGTGTAACACGTTTAGCCAGATACATCTTCCTTAAGTCAACAAACCCAATTAAATTTAATCCTAATCAAAACCTAACTAATTAAAGTTGTCTACTGCCAAATTTCTTCTTAAGGCAGTTAAGCTACGTCTCTTCCATTATAAATCATCTGCAAATCCATCATCTTCCCTCCTTCAATTTCAGCAAACTACCCATAAACAGAGGGAACGACAACAGTTCTTTTCCACTGCAAATCATTTCCCGAATTGGAATTCATCCTCCTCCCAAACCAATTCTCCAAACCAAAATTAACCCAAATCCATTCCCAAATACAAACCCCAAAACTGATTTTTTGAAATCAAAAACCTAGATTAGAGGAGATCTGAAACTTCAGATTCATTACAACAAAAAAATCAAATCCAAACCCAAACAAATCCTCAATCTTTATCTTCCTCCTCCTCCTTCCCTTGGCCGACCACCACCTCCATGCCCTCACCCTCAGCGCGCGTCGTCGGAGCAAGCCTGCCGCCGCCTGGGGAGCAGCGCGCGCCGCCCAGTAGTGCGCCGCCGCCCGCCTGAAGCGCGTGTCGCCTAGCAACTGCGCCGCCTGTCGCCGAAATCCGTCGTCCTCTCTTCCCCTGTCGCGCGAAGGTAAAGTTCCTCCTCCCCTTTGCGATTGTTGCTGCCATGAAGAGAAAAACGAAATAAAAACAAAACAAAAGAAATGAAAGAGACATATGATAACAGAGAAAGAGGAGCGACAGGGAGATATAGATAGGGAGAGAGAGTTATAAAGAGAAATGAGAGAGAGAGAGAGGGTTATTTATTAAATAATGATAAGTTTTAACATGTTACACTTTAACCCAAGTCAAACTTAGTAGGTGAAATATTTAGTATCATGTTTAACCATGTGATTAGCCTAGTTAATTAATTAGTTGTTAATATTAGTTAGTTGTTAATAGTAGTTAGTGTTATTTAAATATTAATGTTTATTTCAGCATGTTATAAATTGTAAATGATGTTAGGGTAATAAAACTAGAATAAAATAAGACGTGCCATGTTAGTGTAACACAGTATAAACACCACACTAGCCAGAGAACCCAATAAAATTAGACAAACCCAATTCAGGAGTTATTTTAATTTTGTGCTTAACTCGCAATAGATCTAATTCGTTAATATGTTTAACCAAAACTGAGAAACAATATCACCATTACGTAGTACCCATCAAGATGAACCCAACGACACCAAAATCACTAAAATCAGCCTAGTGTGCAATTTATAGTGAATTTTTGAAGTTAGGTGCTCATTTGGTCATTTGCACATAAAGTTGTATAACTAAAAATCTACACGTGAAATGACGCGTGAAAATACTATCATGAGATTCTTGACTAAAAATGTAATCCAACGGCATATAACTTGATATACCTTAGTTTAGAACAATAACAAGAAAATTAGCTTTCGCGACTTATTCGTTAATTCTTACTTTCAGCACTTTTTGTTAATTATAATAAATGTTATTATTTAATGATGCAGATACTTCGCGTCCCTTCCTACCATTGTCCGGACAACCAAAACTGTCCCAGTCAGGCAAGCGTGCAGTTAATACATGCTTTTTCGTGCTTTAAATTGTGACATCTTGTACACTAAATTGCCATGACATTTTGACACTAAAACACCACTTTGTGAAATGCTAAACTTGTACTCGTGTGCGTGTGTGTGGACACCGTTAAGAAAATGATACATGTCGTTGGCTATCAGTTGTTACATGCCGTTGGCTATCAGTTGTTACATGCCGTTGGCTCTCGTTGGCTATTCTCGTCGGTCACATGTGACTAGTCTGGCTCGTGTTCTAGCAGGGTCACATGTGACTAGTCTGGCTCGTGTTCCAGTATATGACGGTATAGCATACTGGCTCGTGGTCCAGGAAGTGCATGTGGGTGGGGTTGGGTTCCCGGGCACTAGCCGGTAGTAAACGAGTCGCCTTCGGGGGAACTTGAAGGTGGATTCACTTACTATTCGTCTAACGACAGGGGCATTAGTCACAGACTTGCACACACTCTTAAACAATTGAAAAAGAAAGTTAACTTACAGACCTGCTGTTACATTATTTAACTACCACATTTCATTTTCGTAATAGAAATGCATGCTAGTGTAAATTCTTATAACTTCTTTAAACTGCCATATATATAACCTGTTTTATATATCTTGCCTTAGGTTGCTGACATCTACTTACAGACCCTTGCTGACATACATTCATGTTTTTGAATGTATGTCAGATCCCGAGCTATAGCACCAGGAGGACCAGTTGAGATAGCTGAACCAGTGGGCCAAGAGTTGTTGAACTAGTGAACCTCCATTGTAATTCTTTCATTGGTTGTATGGGTCATAAGATCCACTCTTTCGTTCCTACATTGTTGTAATTCCATTGAGATGATTGAGATTGTAATGATGTTTTATTTATCTATGTTGTTTTCGAGTAATGCAAGCAAGAACCTGCGGGATTTCACACAGACGCTTATTATGTTAAGTCAGAGAGGAAAGAAAAGCAAAAGTACATCCTCCTTACTTACACATGCGGACCCGTTCGTGTCATCGCTCCCAAGCTTAATGGGAAGCAGTGCGTGACAGGTTTTAGTGGTGGCCCATGCAGGTCTATGCTCATGCAAAATACTTTAAAACAACATAGCTAATATTACAATCTTGACTCTCAAACAACACCTTCCCTAGAATTTTCTACCTCAATCCATTAGAAATCTTAGTTCTAAGGTTTCTGATCCTTAGTCAACTAAATCAGTATATCCTTGACTTTAATCTCCCTTCATTTTACATTCCACTTTACGGCCTTAGGAATCTATTGTAGTCTTTTCACGAATCATGTCCTACTTGTATTCACATTTGCTCATCCTATTCTAATCCTTGCTTTCAACCCACGTGATCTTCCTGACAGCCAACATTATCCTTTTTGAATCATCCACATTACTATACTGATTCTACTTTCGCTAATAATCTCCTTCGTCGATAATCTAAGTAATCTTCGATATGAATAAAACCGTACAATTGATAAAGACTTAATAAAAGTCATTAACAAAACCTAAAATTTTGAATTTTTAGGATTTAACTAGTTAATATGATTAATTAGTTGTTATTAAAAAAACCTTTGTGATGGCACGCATATAAATGATAAGCTTCCTTCAATGGACCATGATCCGGTCAATGTGCTTGGCTAAGTTTGTTGGATCACCCTAGCTAGACTGGGGGTAAGTCATCCTGGCTTAGTCACTTCCCTGGCCGTGTCCGCTGGACCACAAGGATGTGAATCATGATTATGTGTGGCATTTTCTTTCTTACTATAATTCAACGGATTTCAAAACAACCGACCGTATACTAATTTTAAATACTTTTTATGCTAAATAAAACTACAAATATTTCAGAGTATTAGTTCTGTATTCATCGTATTTATACTTTAAAATTTTTGTAAAAAAAATCTATCTCCATTTACGAAACAAACACTACATCTCTACACCCATGACTCTTTCGTCTATTGTTTCTCTCCTGTTTTAAACTTGTACCACCCACTCATTATCCTTATGTACGTTATTGAGATATTGTCACATTTTTACACATACCTACCATCCTCCCATTTCATCATTCATAACCATCTCTATGCCACCTGATCAAGCTAACTCTCGTCACGACTATTGATTTGATACCACTGTTCTACAAACTAAGTCGAGACTACTCGAACGTGATAGAATGGTATAATAATAAGCGGTCTTAAATTACTACTGGATCATTGTCTAGAAAGGAATGGGAAGGGGGTTGGTCAACCAAAGGACTTGTCATGCGGTCATAGAAGTGACATGTACCTTCAAGCCCTAACTGCCTGGCTGGTTTAGGAGTTAAGCTAGACTTCTTATTATTAGGCCAGCCTACACTATTAAATAGTCAAACGACGTTTGTTTTCCTCATGCTCGCTCATTACTTGTCTTTTTTTTAAATGTTACTGTGTCTACCTGGTTGTCTTACTATTGTCATCACATTGCCTGTTGGTTAAAACAGTGTTGCTACCATATACCATGCCACCGTCGTTACTTTTGCACTTGCACAGTTACCTTTACTTTATGCATTACATGCACTTTACTTACCACACTTGAGCAGCCACAAGTACTTTACCTTCCGCTCGTATATGCATGTATGTTCTTACTTCTTGCATCTGTAAGATCATCTTTCTGATCAAGCTAACTACATATCCTTGTCTCACCTGAAACCATTTGTCGCAAACTTGATTTATTACATCATACAACTCCGTATCCTACACTACCTCTTGGTTACCACATTAATGCATCTACCTTTATTTCTATCATTAGCAGTGTTGAATTTTGTTATGCATTATGTTGGTAGAGTGTTAGATATGATTATTATTATATTTACGGATATGATTAGTTTGAGATGATGTAAGTTTTGAGATGATGTAAGGTGTAGTTGTATTAGTTGATATGAACACCGAGCACTTAGATTATTCCATTTACAAGAAGAGGGATTGGACGAGGTGTTCAAGAGTTATATTTCACATTTGGAATATACCCATACACAATAGCTTCGATAGAATTCTATACTATGAATACAGAAAGATGAGTACATTACGGATTTGGAATTTATATTAGTAGCAGCTGAGAGTAGCCTTGTAGATATTACATGATTTATGATGACGATAATGATTAATAGAGTATGTAAAGTAACAGGACTTCATCGTACGGATAGGGTGATGGAGATGTCGGAAATGATATGATATGTTGATACAAATGGATAGTTGCATCAATTGATCTAAGTTGCTTGGGATAAGATTCAATAAGAAATGATGAGATGTGATTTAATAATTTGTTAATTAAGGTGTTTGAACTTATGAGTTGTCACGATGAAGAATGTATTGGGAGCCTAATAAATGTTGATGGTAGATGGTGATGTATACTAGGCGTATTTGTACTTATCGTCTTATGTTAGTAATTGGTAGAGCACCGTTATATCAATGGATTAATATAAGAATAAGATTGGAAATTGGGATTTGTGGATGTCATAATTTTAGTGCTACAGGTTAAGTTAAACGATGATCATCGTGATGACATGTTATGGATAAGACGGCTTATGGGATGAAATATTTTCGGAGAAATTGGCTACAAAGAAACTATACATAGGAGATTTCGCAGAGACGTTACTGCCCTATCTACAGATGATAAGGAATTTGAAGGATGTTATTGATTGATGATATTTAGTAAGATTGTCTTGTATAAAATATTGGTTATTTTGAAGTGAGGACCTTGAGTTAGAAATTCGAACGAAAAGGTTGGATCTGTAGTTAAGTGCTAGGATGTGATTATGGTTATAGAGTTGTTCGATGATAAGATGAGGAGTGATGATTGATTTGAAGAACACTTGTTTGAGGTTACAGGTTAGGCAGTTATTATGTTAGGACATTGGAGTTGTAGTTATAAATACATATATATACATATTCTCTCACCATGCCTTTGGCACTTTTGTGCAAATCCATGGGCAGCCGTCCCTAGCCTTTACATGTGCCCACTAACGGTTAGGGCCATCGACGGTGCTTAGTCGTCCGAACCTATTTTTGAAACACAATCTTAATCACATCACTTGTGTCTTTTCCTAAACAGTTTCATCTCTTCGTCTCGAAGTATTTCAGGTCATAATTTACCTCATAGAAAGACGAGAGCATTATCCATCTTTGTTTCCTGCTCCTTAGTTGATACGAAATTCCGAGTGCGGAATTTTTCTTAAGGTGGGTAGAATGTAACGGCCTGTATTTTTAGCCGTGTTTTAGATCGTGCGTATCGGTATTTTATTTCAGTCGTCTGGTTGACTTTTTGTCCGTACGTTTCTTTCTACGTATGTACGACTCTATTTTTCCATTTTTACTGTATCGTCATTAATTGACCACCAAGTTTAACTTAAAACTTTAAATTAATTAGTTTACTAATGACTTCTGTTATTTAAATAATTACTTTAAACACTTACTTAACTAATCTTAATCATTCACGTTTAGATTGTGATAGGGAATGAACCCAATTGTTAGCCAGATTCATTTCACTTGATTAAGTCAACACAACCATTAAATTAGTCCTAATCACAAACCTACACATATTAAAGCTGTTCCCTGCTCTTTCTTTGAATGATGAGGGGTGTGTAACACGTTTAGCCAGATACATCTTCCTTAAGTCAACAAACCGTATTAAATTTAGTCCTAATCAAAAACCTAACTAATTAAAGTTGTCTACTGCCAAATTTCTTCTTAAGGCAGTTAAGCTACGTCTCTTCCATGATAAATCATCTGCAAATCCATCATCTTCCCTCCTTCAATTTCAGCAAACTACCCATAAACAGAGGGAACGACAACAGTTCTTTTCCCCTGCAAATCATTTCCCGAATTGGAATTCATCCTCCTCCCAAACCAATTCTCCAAACCAAAATTAACCCAAATCCATTTCCAAATACAAACCCCAAAACTGATTTTTTGAAATCAAAAACCTAGATTAGAGGAGATTTGAAACTTCAGATTCATTACAACAAAAAAATCAAATCCAAACCCAAATAAATCCTCAGTCTTCATCTTCCTCCTCCTCCTTCCCTTGGCCGACCACCACCTCCACCCCCTCACCCTCAGCGCGCGCCGCCAGAGCAAGCCCGCCGCCGCCTGGGGAGCTACGCGCACCGCCCAGCAGTGCGCCGCCGCCCGCCTGAAGCGCGCGCCGCCCAGCAACTGCGCCGCCTGTCGCCAGAATCCGTCGTCCCCTCATCCCCTGTCGCGCGAAGGTGAAGTTCCTCCTCCCCTTTGCGATTGTTGCTGCCATGAAGAGAAAAATGGAAAAAAGCAAAAGAAATGAAAGAGACAGATGAGAACAGAGAAAGAGGAGTGACAGGGAGATATAAATAGGGAGAGAGAGTTATAAAGAGAAATGAGAGTGAGAGAGAGAGTTTAGATAGGGTTATTTATTAAATAATGATAAGTTTTAACATGTTACACTTTACCCCGAGTCAAACTTAGTAGGTGAAATATTTAGTATCATGTTTAACCATGTGATTAGCCCAGTTAATTAATTAGTTGTTAATATTAGTTAGTTGTTAATAGTAGTTAGTGTTATTTAACTATTAATGTTTATTTCAACATGTTATAAATTGTAAATGATGTTAGGGTAATAAAACTAGAATAAAATAAGACGTACCATGTTAGTGTAACAAAGTATAAACACCACCCTAGCCAGAAAACCCAATAAAATTAGACAAACCCAATTCAGGAGTTATTTTAATTTTGTGCTTAACTCGCAATAGATCTAATTCGTTAATATGTTTAACCAAAACTGAGAACCAATATCACCATTACGTAGTACCCATCAAGACGAACACAACGACACCAAAATCACCAAAATCAGGCTAGTGTGCAATTTATAGTGAATTTTTGAAGTTAGGTGCTCATTTGGTCATTTGCACGTAAAGTTGTATAACTAAAAATCTACACGTGAAATGACGCATGAAAATACTACCATGAGATTCTTGACTAAAAATGTAATCCAACGGCATATAACTTGATATACCTTAGTTTAGAACAATAACAAGAAAATTAGCTTTCGTGACTAATTCGTTAATTCTTACTTTCAGCACTTTTTGTTAATTATAATAAATGTTTTTATTTAATGACACAGATACTTCGCGTCCCTTCCTACCATTGCCCGAACAACCAAAATTGTCCCAGTCAGGCAAGCGTGCAGTTAATACATGCTTTTTCATGCTTTAAATTGTGACATCTTGTACACTAAATTGCCATGACATTTTGACAGTAAAACACCACTTTGTGAAATGCTAAACTTGTACTCGTGTGCGTGTATGTGTGGACACCATTAAGAAAATGATACATGTCGTTGGCTATCAGTTGTTACATGCTGTTGGCTATCAGTTGTTACATGCCATTGGCTCTCGTTGGCTATTCTCGTCAGTCACATGTGACTAGTCTGTCTCGTGTTCCAGCAGGGTCACATGTGACTAGTCTGGCTCGTATTCCAGTATATGACGGCTTAGCATCCTGGCTCGTAGTCCAGGAAGTACACGTGGGTGGGGTTGGGTTCTCGGGCACTAGCCGGTAGTAAACGGGTCGCCTTCGGGGGCACTTGAAGGTGGATTCACTTACTATTCGTCTAACGACGGGGGCCTTAGTCACAGACTTGCACACACTCTTAAACAATTGAAAAAGAAAGTTAACTTACAGACCTGCTGTTACATTATTTAACTACCACATTTCATTTTCGTAATAGAAATGCATGCTAGTGTAAATTCTTATAACTTCTTTAAACTGCCATATATATAACCTGTTTTATATATCTTGCCTTGGGCTGCTGACATCTACTTACAGACCCTTGCTGACATACATTCATGTTTTTGAATGTATGTCAGATCCCGAGCTATAGCACCAGGAGGACCAGTTGAGATAGCTGAACCAGTGGGCCAAGAGTTGTTGAACTAGTGAACCTCCATTGTAATTCTTTCATTGGTTGTATGGGTCATAAGATCCACTCTTTCGTTCCTACATTGTTGTAATTCCATTGAGATGATTGAGATTGTAATGATGTTTTATTTATCTGTGTTGTTTTCGAGTAATGCAAGCAAGAACCTGCGGGATTTCACACAGATGCTTATTGTGTTAAGTTAGGGAGGAAAGAAAAGCAAAAATACATCCTCCTTACTTACACATGTGGACCCATTCGCGTCCTCGCTCCCAAGCTTAATGGGAAGCGGGGCGTGACACTGCTCCAGAGGTAGAAGAGGAAGACGACAATGGACACATGATGCAGCATAGAGAAAATCTGAGGCAGACGCGGGGACGAGGAGGGAGAACACAGTGTTTAAAGGACGGAGCCTTCATCTGCAAGGTAACCGCCTCCCTTTATACCCCTCCCCCAAAACTCTCCGCTCCATCGCAAGCCGCCCACTTGTTCACACGCGTTGGCATCCCGCGAGGGGCAGCACTTCGAATTCTGCTCCCAGAGGCAGGAGAATTTCAGCCTTGCAGCATTATGATGCCCTCATTCAATGCACTACCTTGACTGACACTCATGTCAACTCCACACGGATCACATCCCTCGGACCGAACCGTCAGAATCCGAACGGCCCAAGCGATGGGGTCAATTTATACGACCCTGCCGAAATGGGCCAATGCAAAACGGGCCAAGCCCATGTCGCGAACCTATGGGCCTAGGTAGAACGAGGCCCCGGTCCAAGGCCCCCACAAAGACTCTGAGTCAGGCCGGCCTCGGACCGATGTGAATGTAGCCATTGACCCATGCCAGCGGGAGTTAACCACTCCCCTTAAATCGCGCCCACTTAATCATCATTAAAGAGCCCCATTACGCCCACCTTCATGACCCATGAAGGCACCATCAAAGTGGCGGATACTGGCGACGAGATAGGGGGGCGTCGAGGGGACGTGGCCGGGGAAGATTCCTATAAAGCAACTCGAATAACAACGTGACAAAGGGACCCCTTTTGGCTGGATACTAAACTCCAAGGTATTCTTCTCGAACGACCCTGTCTTCCACCTTATAATTCTCCTCCACAGCTCGGCCTGAGGAATCACGTATCAGACTCTCCGTGAGCCATACCGATCCCACCAAGCATCCTTCAAATCCGCTCTGACTTAGGTATCGGAGGGGACTTGGTCGGAACCAAGGTCCGACCCCCCTAACAAGCTTTCTCGTTTGTTCAGGTCAAGGAGGTCTAGTTGCACTGAAGCTACCCTTCGGTGCCCTATCGGCCTGGAGCCGAACGCGCTCGCCTCCCGAGCCCGTTCATCTCCACCCATATGGAGGTTGTCGCTTGGCCGAGGACTCTCTTCGGCACGCCAACGCTCGGACCCACACGCTCTTCACCAAGCCGAATGAGCGCCATCCCGTTCCCGGAGGCCACACGTGTCCCACGTGATCGCTTTGACCTCCGGCCCTCCAGTCAAGTCAACCAACCTGTGGTGAGAAAAAACCCCGAAACAAAAGTTTATTTTAAGTTGTACTTGTAAGTTAGCAAGTGGTTTTCAAAGTGCATACTACGGTTTATACACTATAGCTTCATGAACTTCAAGAAGTATTTGGTTACAAGAGAAAGAAGACCATTTGAGCTTCTCGTTTTTTGAGTGTTTAGAAAAATTTAGCATGAATGAATTTTCCTAAACTGCAATTATAGTTAGTGGACTAACAAAATGTGAATATCAGCCAAACTATTACAAATTATCTAGTATATTTGTAAGATAACATAATTTATAAGCCATTTCATCAACTGCCTTATTATAATTTCCTAGTTTAATGCTAAATGTCTCAAACTTCACGTGTATGTATGTATCAGAGCATTTTTCAATGATTTGTTTTGAGTACTGATTTTTAGACTAGGGATTAGCATACCCATGTTGTAATTGATTGCGATAGATTAAAAAACATTTAAAAAAATCTGAATCCATGTATTCATGTATTATCCATAATCTCAAATCAAGTCACGTCATTCCAAGGCCTGGGGGTATCTGTTTGTCCTAATGAGACATCAGGTGTGCTTCAAGGTGGCCAACGGGCTGGGTCGGGCCGGTCCCGGCCTGAACGGGCTTTGACCGGGCCACGGGCTAGTTCAGCTCGTTGGACAATATGACTGGGCCAGGACGGGCGGGCCTGGCCAGTCCAAGGCCAGACCAATCACGGTGCTCGGGCGGGCCCCGACCCTAGGCCCGGTGCTTGGGCGGCCCAGCAAGCCCGGTGCTCGGGCAGGCCCCGGCCCAAGGCTCGGTGCCTGGGCAGCCCAACAAGTCCGGTCAATTATTTGACCGGGCAAATTAACTTTTAAAAAAACTTGAAACCTAAAAAAGAAGAAAAAATTAAGAAAAATAATTTTTAAACGATAGTATTTTTATAAGCAGTGATATGTTCATCTACGTCAAATCTCATATTTTCATAATATCTATTAAACAATAGAGGATGGTTGTTCTATGTGGCATGTTTGTTGTCACGCCATGCTCCTCAGGATACCCAGAATTTTCGAAACTATCCCAAGTATTACTAGAGGGGCAGAGGTGATGATGAAAGGGAATGGAAGAGAGGTGATGATGAAAGGGAATGGAAGAGAGATGATGACAGAGGCATGCCACTGCCCATATGCTGGAATAGTACATGTAATGCTCCATATATAACAACAAGAATATTGTCCTTTGGAGGTATAACTTGAGTTGAAATATATTGATGCACTTTGTACCAGGATGTTGCATTGGCCTTATATTAGAAATGTGAAATTGTGCATGTACTAGAGAGTGGTATAAAGGGGGAGAGTTGCTCACATTCCCCTTATACAACATCACAAGAGTGCATGCAAAATTTCACATTTCTAATATAAGGCCAATGCAACATCTGGTACAAAGTGCATCAATAAAGTTCAACTCAAGTTACACCTTCAAAGGACAATATTCAACTCCTCGACCCCAAAGTACAACGCAACTCTCTGAACTACCACATACCCCAGCTTCATGCTCACCAGTCTCCCAGGCTCTCTAACTATTTGCTACCTAAAAATGGGAAGGATCACGTCAATGCGTGCCCTAGTAGGAAAACAACTTGGATTTGGAACACTGTTTTAAGGTCATCAACCACTAGGCAAGGCATGAGATATAAGACATGTAAATTAAATAATATAGCAGAAAGTAATCAGCCAAGTAAGGGATCATACCTGCGGTTTGATGTCGAATTACTGCAAGAAAGGGTTATCATGAATAATAATACAAGTGTTCAAGCAAACATAATCTAATAAGGTAATTATAAGTGCTAGAGGTATAACTCGGTGTCACAAGTAAAGCTGGTAAAAGGAAGAGGGAAGTGCTGCAAGCAAAAGAAGTATCATGCAAAACTTTATTTAATAATTTAATTAGTTGGAAACTTGGGTAAACTGTGTGATACAAGGACCAGGACCTCACCCCCAAGTGTTGAGGTGGAAAACTGCACTCAACGCAGTGGACACGGGCACTGTACAACGGGCCTCTCACTCCGCCCCGTCAGGAGACCTGTCTCACGGGCCCACCCCAAGATTGGGGTGAGTATGGCACACGGTGCAGTGGACACGTGCACTGTACACCGGGCCTCTCCGCCTCCTCCCTGGATGATAGCGAGAGTGAAGATCTCCACATACACCTCTCCACACCGAAACCACATCATCACAAGCACCTAGTAACCATCACTCCCTGTAAAGGCGAGTGAGAATAATCTTCACATATCACATCTCCTCCTTCCCACCTTCATAGTCCAGGTATTATATTCACAATTTACTCAAATTCCTCCCAAACCCCAGTGTGAGCATCTCACCCCCTTTAGAGGGGATTGAGACATTTCAAAAACCACATTTAACATTATATTTAATATGGAAGGAGACATGCTGTAAAGATAAAATTTTTACTCCTAATTACTGAATTGAACATATGTCAAATTTTACATGATTTTGGGGTAGAACTTCAAGATCTACAAGTATATAATTTTTTCGAAAACTCATTCAAGCCACATTGACCAGAATTCAAGTAACAACATACAACGGAATTTCAAATTTCCAAGATGGATAGTTTTGCTAAGGATTTCAAGGGGTAATTTGTGAAATTGAATCATGGCACATAAATTTAATTACCCCTACTACATATTGAGTAAAACATGATATAAAAACATGATAGCAAGAACCAATTAATAGAATTCCAAATCCAAAGTATAATCCTACCTTAAGATGACCCTTTTCTTCTTATCTTCTCTTTCTCTTCTGTCCACCTTCTTTCTCCTTGAAGCAACCTAGGCTTTCTTGATTTTAGGGCTAAATTAGGATTTTGAATTGAAGAATATGAAGAAAAGGGGGAGGGAGTGGCCGGCCTAAGCTAGGGAGGGGAGGGGAAAGAAAGAGAGGATGAAAGAAAATTAAAGAAAGAAAAGAATCCTAAAGAGAATTCTACACCATGCATTAGCTTGTCCCATAAGCCATGTATAAATCAAAATGACTAAAATACCCTCCCAAAAATACCCCTCAACTTATAGGTATGTACACACTTCTTTATTATACACGCACACCTCATTTAAACCAAATTACCATTTTGCCCCCACCTTTCTAAAAATTTACGGGAATGCCATTAACCCCCACCCCTTTTCACACTAAGCACTCATCTAAGACACTAACCCCTTTTCACACTTGCCATCCTACACACCCCCACACACCCAAGCACACACATACACGTACACACACATCCAATGCATACTCCTTATATGTACACATAACACCCATATGTAGTAGAATGCACATATAGTTCAAAACAAGGCATGACATTTGTCCCATGTGGCAATGTCACATCGTCACATGGGATGCCACCTAGGACAAAAGCCACACATCCCCTAAGTTATTTACATGGTTGACATTCCCTCCATATCCCAAAAAATCACCCCCCAAGCTCACATATTTACATTATTGCCCTAGGGGATTTTTCCACTATAACTCCCAAGGTTTTTGCATTTATCCTTTGACCTCCGACGATACTGACACATACACCCACACTTCTCACTCTTTTTCATTTGTGCACGTGCACTGCATCTTGTTCGTGTGGTTTTTTTGGCTACATGCACTGTGTGCACGGGTTATTTCTAGTGTTTCTAATAAATCAACTACGCATTCCTCCTTCATCCATGGATCGAAAACTTTAGCTAAGGAGTAAAGTATAGAAACAAGATTCCAATATTTCTCTAATTTTTTACATGCCTTCTATCATACGAAGAAGAGCAAGGGAAGGGTCCTCAGATTTTCTATATTTTGCTAAAACTTCTGAAATAAAAACTAATTGTTCTAAGTCTAAAATTGTTGTTGGGTAATGTTCGTTCAGAATTAAAGTCTCAAATTTATACTGCAAGCGCATAGTGTTGTTGTAGCGCTATACGGGTTGTCCACAAGGAGGCAGTTGTTGAGCACCGATTTCTCTCTAAGTTCGTTAGCTACGCGATCGACATGTGGCTAGAAGGGTGAATAATATGAGAAATATCCTAGGACCTAGGCATCTCCACCATTGGATGAAGGTTAAGATTGAATTGGATTGACCAATTGTTGAATTCATGGGACTTGGGAGAAGTCGTATAACTTAAGGGCATTCCCCACTCCCCCTTCCGTGATGCAATGATATTATATTCCCTTATGTTATCCTAACCACCCACTCTCATGATTCCATGATAGGACTACCTAATCCATATCGATGCCAACTCCGTTGGTGCATTGATATGCGTTAGGTGCATTACATCCGACGAATGTCCTCAATATTCCTCTACGCCACTTCTGTGGATTAGGATTCTGATCTAGGAGGGCTCTAATCCATGCCTGACTCCCATCAGCCGCATGGATAGTATGGATTAATGCAAGGATTGAAAATCCTTAATTAGCTCTGACTCCCTTCGTCGACTAATTTATTTATCCACAAGGGGGAGATCAATTTGCATTGATAATAATCATCCTAGCATACCCCTCGTCTTCAATTATTCAACCATTAGTCAATTTAATCAATCCATGGCTAAATACAATGGGGTTCAACCCATGGTCCTGATGAGCGACTACTCATGATCCATAGATGCAAACACATTCAAAACCATTAATTGGATAGCCATAGCAATGCAAGATGAACAAAAATTAATCACCAAGCAATCCACAATAAAAAGGAATTAAAGAGAACTAATTTCTATTGCAAGATTTAAAACTAGAATCAAAAGTTACAAAAGGAATAATCAAAGTGCAGAGGAATAAAAACTAAGTACACCTGATTGAATCTGAAAATGATCTGAAAAATACAGTAAAAGGCGGCATCTCCTTCAGAGGAAGGAGAAATGTATTTATACCCCAGCAAAATACCAAAAGATCCCAAAAATACCCCTAGCAATGCCCAGAAAAACCTAGGGGACCCAATTAGACGTGACCGTTTTATAAACGACGCGGTCGTGTCGTCTAATTTGCATAGCTTGGGATAATCTGTCTTCAGATGATCTGACCGTGTGGATTGGCCATGTGACCACATCGTTTCACATTCAGTTCTTTTATCTCCCCTTCAAAACAGTCGTTTAGATGACCGTTTGGCTTCAACAGCTCTTAGTATGACACGGTTGCATCGATTTCAAACGATTGCGTCGATTCAGATTTTTCATCTCTTCAGTTCTATATTGACGCGGTCGTTTTGGCTCGTGACTCGACCGCGTGGAATGCTTCTTCAGCTGCTTGGGGCTGTCCTTGTGACACTACCACGTGGATGAGCCACGCGGTCGCGTGTGACACTTTTCCTTCTTTTCCCCTTTGATTATGGCTCCCGTTACTCCACACTTTGTTTCATCTCTTTTGTTCCTGCTCTTAGGCCTAAAACTTCGTGTTTTCTCCTGCAATACATGTGAGATAACCAAATGTAAAAAAGAACTAAAAATGAGGAAAATAGAGTGGAACGGGAGATGAAATGATATGATATGCACATGAATAATACATGAAATATATGTTTAATAAATACACATCAAAATCCCCAAGCTAAACTCTTCCTTGTCCTCAAGAAAGACACGAAAGAGTAAACATTGGAGGCAAGCAAGCAAGCATAAAATGATGGCATGAAAATTTAAGAATTTCACAATATCGAGCATATATACATGGATTGAGTGGAAATTTAAAATTCATGGAAATTAAATATGTCGATTCCTTTCCATCGATTAGAATATAGTCCTAGGACATCGTTTCTAGCTCGAATCATCAAATAATATACTAAGTCATGATCACGCTCAAGTCCTAGGATATTTCATCTAACCCGTTCCTAGGTTAAAGGAATAGGAATCGAAGATATGCGATGGTCGTGGACGAGATAAATATCGGATAATGGGTTATTAGTCTATCGAGGAAGTGGCTCTCACGACACGTCAAGGTTCCATGATTCGTGAAATTGATAACTTTATTCATGCTTCCATTTCTTATTGTTTTTCATATTTTTCATTTGCATTCTAAAGTGTTTGTGTAAGGAGTGTTGGGTCGATGAATCCCAAGTCAGACGACCTTACGGCATCAGGCCAAGATGGACCCATCTGACCTACTAGCTCAAACCAAGTATAATTCTTATTCGTATGCACTCCCCCAAGCTAAACCTTTCAGCGTGAGGCCCCAAGCTAAACCTTTCAGCGTGAGGCCCCAATGCTTCCTGAGGCATGGGGATTCGTCTACTTAGTGTAGCTGGGAGAATGGTGCATATTTTATTCTCTCTCTACTCTCTCTCTCTCTCTCTCTCTCTCTCTCTCTCTCTCTCTCTCTCTCTCTCTCTCTCTCTCTCTCTCTCTCTCTCCTCTCTCCCTCTCCTCGAAAGCATGAATGAGCTAAGCAAAAATTACTCATCCGTACTAGGTGATATGTCGTTATCCAAGTCTCGAAGGATTATAAACCAGCATTCTCAACTTTCAATTCTACGATCCATGCATAAAGTGGATCCCTAAAAAAATCCAATTTGGGTCGGTTTCGAGTATTATTATCCTAAGGACTATGAGAATGGGCATAACAAGCATATTATATGGGATCCGAGACTAAAAACATATCCTAATCATATATAGTAATTGACATCGAGGAAATCGAGCGTAAAAGATAGAAAATGAAATTCCACTCGATAAACCACGCATATAAAGCTCGATTTTATAGAATTCTCAAAACCTGTTTTTACACATGATGCATAATGCAAATGCATGGTATTTTGGGTTTTTGTTTGTTTTTCATTTTTTTTGAATGCATATAAGGAAAAAGTAAACATGATGCATGGAAATAAAAAGAAAAAGAAAAAGGAAAAGGAAAAGGGGAAGGTAAAAGGAGCATATAAACACATGGAGGAGAACATGGGAATGGAGGTGTAGAAAGAAAAAAGATGGGCATGAAATGATCCTCTCCTAAGCTTGAGCTGAGCATCGTCCTCCATGCGATATGTACGAGAAGAAAATAAGGACGTACGTGTGAGGGAGGAGATGGTGTGAAGACTCCCCCAAGCTAAGTCCAAAGCATGCACTGAATGGTGGACGAAAGAAAATGAGGGCAATGTGTATGTGGGTGGTGAATGAGTCATCTCATCAAGATGTGCTCCTATCAAGAGGTGGTGGTGGTGGTGATGTGGGTGGAGCAGTGATGGATGGTGGTACTGAAGATGATGATGGTGGAGAGGGTGGTGCATGTGGTACAGAAGTAGATGGATGTGATTGTGGTGGCATAAGAAGGAGAGGGGGTACATCCTAGGATAGTGGCCCTGAGAGAAGTGCCAACGGTAGACAGCATCAAACTGTGAATGTAAAGTCGTGACAATGGATCAGAGGCCATCTACAGAGGACTGAACATCATGAACAGCCCCCTCCACTCGTGTGATATGCTCATCAGTGGATGGTTGTGGACGAGGAGGGCCAGAGTGGCTAGTACCTTTGCCATGTGGGTGAGGTCTCTGTAAAAAATGACGTGGGGGTGGCCTGACGGGGCCTATCTTTGCAGCAGCAGGATCGAGAATAATTAGGTCCTGAACGAGGTAGGGCTATACCTGTGCAGGTGGGGGAAAAACTGGATCAGGATCGAATCTCCACGACATGGATCCCTCAATGCGGAAGTGATCTGGGTTGGGCAATATGGTGTTGGGTGTGTGGTGGATCCATAAAGCCATAAAAATCTCTCGTCCGCAATGGGCTTGATCATATGCATATTAGTGAGGATGGAGACGTCTAATGAGGTGGGGCCATGGGATATGGGCATATTATCTAGAATCTGGAGGGAAATGGGAGGGAGCTTGGAAATGATCGTAATGAACCCCACACAACAAATATTAGGATGGGGCTACTAAGTGTGTGGAAAAATCTATAACCTAACCAAGAGCCATCATGAATAGTGTATCGTGGTGAACTGTTGCCATTATCGTGGATGTTGCAGGGTTGGGTCATTTCCCAAAGGAAGAAACGCTCATTCTGTGAGACTTAGCCCATTTCTTCCCTACAAAATATGGAATTGGCGATAATGTGATGTGCTAGGCGAAGTCAATGATGGATAATGGCAGAGGCCTTTGCTCTGGTAACAGGAAAGGGGGTAAGGTCGGTGAGCTTCTCCTAAAAGGCATAGAGATCAAATGCAACGGGGAAAGTGTCATTTTACCTAATGGAGCCGGGGGTAAGAGTAGTGGGCCATCGAAATAGTGTGTTCAGGTAGTCGGTGGACATGGCATAGTCCCTATTCATTAATCAGAAAGTGAACCCTGAACGTTGGTGATGGAGAGAACTAAGAAAATCTAATGTGAGTCTCTTGTGTGTACGGGCCTCGCACTCAAGAAAATCGATCCACCCTATGTTGTGAAGGATGGTCTGGACACCCTCAACGAGTCCTAATGTGTTAAGAGCGGGGATACTTAGGAACTTAGTTGGTATGATGACTCGTTGAAAGAGGGACGTGTAGGTGCCATGTCGATGTTCATCAACGAATGTAATACCCAAGGTGTCAATCTATAGGGGTGTGACTGGTGGTGGTGAAGGTGGATCAGCAGTAGATGTGGAAGCAACATCCGTAGATGTGCATGCTCGTGTGTTTCTCCCCAAGCGTGATTACCATGGGGGTGCTACATGACGATTCCTATGGTATCCTCGTGGGGGCATGATGGTGACGATAGGGCAGTGAATGCAAGTGTATGAGTGTGATTGAAAGTGTGCAAACATCGATCCCACGTAATTAGCGAAATCAGCTAACAAAGATGAAATTGGGCAAAAATTGAAAGCAAGGAAAGAGTGTACCCAAGTCTGTCATGATCCTTGCTTGCTAGTGATTCCCCAAGTCTCAATTAACATTCTCCAAGCTTTGATGTTGGCCGCGTCATTGGAAATTTTCAATAAAACCCCCCACTCGGGCGTTTTAGGATTTTGTGTGCTCGGCCATTTCGATTGGTCAACGATGGATGAGAGAGTAATGGAGATGGAGGAGGATCGGGGTGGTGATTTTGAAAGAGGGGAGGGAAGATGGAAGGTTAGGGTGGTCGGAGGAGGAGAAAATTGGAGGAGAGGACGCGAAACAACGGAGGGATAAAAGCGCGACGCGATCGAGTGAGGTGTTGGGGTTTACATAAGTGGACGATGCGATCGATTGAAACGGTCACGTCACTTGGAGATTGACCACGTTGAGTTGAGAGTTCAAAAGTCATAGGGGTTATGGTTGAAGCGGTCAATTCGATGCGGTCGCATCGATGCCATATCCACCGCGTCTTTCGAATAAAATTTTGGTGCCAGTAGCTGATCGACACGATTATTTTGGAATTTACGCAACCACGTAATAAATACCATGTCAGCAGACCATAAGTTAGTACCCTTTAAACAGTCATGTCAATTGGATCAAACGACCATGTTGCTAAAAGGGTTTTGGTGAATTTTGTCCTTGGACTTTTGAGTTTTTCACGGTCATGTCGATTGGGTTCAAACGACCGCGTCGAAGTATGAAAATGAATGGGATTTGGATTTGAAATTTTTCAGTTGACGCGGTCGTTTCAAAAAGTTTAAACGACCATATCAGGGTGGAAATTTTGGCTCAAAATTTCAGAGAGTTGGCCCCTCTTAAACGACTGCGTCGTTTGGATGAAAGCAATGTATGCATTAGGTTCAGCAATAATAACATCTTCCAACATACCAAAACTGGCAGTTACTCCAGTAGTTGTAGGAGATGAAAGAATTGATACATAGAATAACTTTTTATTTGATTGATAATTATATAAAGCAGAAGATATTTTAGCCATTTGCATCAAGCTCAAACTTCCTTCTTGCATGCATGCTCCTCCAGAAGCACACACAGTAATGACAGGTAAAGAGCGATTAGTAGCATACTCGATCAAACGAGTGATTTTCTCGCCTACTACAGATCCCATACTACCTCCCATGAACTGAATGGGTCTCTTCCTTTTTGCGTATGGCATCGCCACTCCCTTTGGCAGCATCTACTAATTCGGAACTTAATTTGAAAGCCATATTTCGACCCGGGCATTTTCGGGATACCCCTAATAACCAACAAATGGCAAGCGCTTTTCCTTGTGTATATCTTATTTCAATAGGAACTTAATGAGTCGATCCGCCTACACGTCTTGCTTTTACTGCTATATCGGGAGTTACTCCACGTATTGCTTGACGTAAAACGGATAGTGGATTTGTTTCTGTCTTTTGTTGAATCTTTCGATTTGATTTGATCTTGTATTTCGATTTAAATCTTGTATATATAAGAATATCTGTATATATGTATGTACATATGAAAAATCTATGCAAATACGTAGTATAGGATGCTCGTTCTTTATTCGGCTCAATTCAATCCTTTTTTTTTGGAAAAGGGAATTAAGCCGAATTTAATTTCAATCAATTAGGAGAACAAACATTTTTATCATCAGAAGTTAGAACTATTTTTTTCTTGTCTTTTTGATTCCTTCTATTTGAACCCTAATTGTGATTGTCTTATTAGTAAGATCTTTCATTTTTGTTTCTATGAGTGAATAATTTTCATTTACAGAATTCATGGATCGAATTCGAAATGGCTCATCCTTAATCAACTTTTCATCCATTTATGCTCCTTTCGACGCGGTCGCATGGGATACTCCCACACAGTCGCATCGAATTATTTCTGCTGCTTCCTTGGGCTCCTCTTCTGCTCCTTTCCATGCAGACGTGTGGGGTACCCCATGCGGTCACGATTTTCCCTCTTGCAATGAAAAACATCTTGGGATTATTTCTTGGGTTTGGGGTTCTTATTTGATCAAAACTATACTATTTAACTAAGAGGAAAAGGTGAAAATACGAGCTAAAACAAAGCTAAAACTTGGGTTGCCTCCCAAGAAGCGCTCGTTTATAGTCTTGAGCTCGACTCCCTTTTGATGTGATTATGGTGGTTCTGGGGTAGAGAGCGTTGAAGTTGCTCTCGCTTCAGGCTTCTTCTTCTTCTCTCCGTCTAGTATCGCCTTGCATAATTTTTTGATTCTCAGCTCCTTAGGGTCGGGTGGATGTGATCTTGGAGTTCCTTCATCGATTCCCTCTATTGGGGCTTCATCAAAAGTTCTTGATATGGCCACCATTTCCAATTGCCCTTCATGCTTTGGATCTCCCGATAGAAATTTCTTTATATGGCTAAGGAACATGTCCTCCAAAGTTGTGTCTTTGATCACTTGCTCTAGGAGGTCGACGTGGTGGCAGTGGTCATCCTCGAGGAACTGTCTCATGGATTTCTGCAGATCGACTCCACTTTCTCCTTGCCGACATTCAATGATAACTTTCATCCCTTGACATTGAGCACCACCCCTGCCGTGGTCAAGAATGGACGGCCTAGAATTATCGGTATGTGGGCATCCTCGGGCATGTCCATGATGACAAAGTCACACTGAACTAAGATTTTCTCAACCTTCACCGGTATGTCTTCGATTTTGCCTAAGGGGTATTTGATTGACCTGTCAGCAAATTGGAGAGACTGTTGGTGGGCTTTGGCTCTCACATCCCGATCTTCTTGATAATGGACAATGGCATCAAGCTTACGCTAGCTCCAAAGTCACATAGAGCTCTCTTGATAGATATGTTTCCAATGGTGCATGGGATGAAGAAGCTTCCAGGGTCCTCCAATTTCTCGACAATTTTCCTTTGGAGTATTGCACTGCACTCCACGAATAGTATGACCTTTTCCCTCCTACTCCTCTGACCTTTTCCTTTGGAATTTGGCGTAGGAAGGAATCTCAGAGATGTCATCGAGGAACGGGATGGTAATGTGTAACTGCTTCAACGTACAAAGAATCTTCCATACTTCTCACCCAATTTAGCCTTAGCCAACCTCGACGGGAAAGGCACCTTAGGATTGTAAACTATCATGGTTTCCTCCGTGGGGTCTCCATCTCTCTTCTCATCGTTCTTCTCTTTAGGTAACTCAATTGACGAAGGTGCTACCTCATGCTCATTCTTTGCTTCAATAACCATTTGAGGATCCTTCTCAACTCCACCCTCTTCCTTTACAATTGGCATGGCTGAACTTTCAGTGTGCCTCCTGCTTCTCAGAGTAATGGCATTGACATGTCCTCGGGGGTTGGGCTTAGATTGCACCGACAATTGTCCTTGCAGCCTAGCGAGCTGTGCCACCTGCTGTGCCAACTGTGCAATTTGAATCTCTACGGTTTTTTGGTTTGAAGTCAATTGTTGTGTTGTAGACAAAAGCTGCTGAATGAAATCGTTCTTTTGCTCTTGCATAACAATAAAATTTTCTATCATATTCTCTAAATTAGATTTTACCGGGGAGATGGTAACTGATTAGGGGCCCTCTGATTGAAATTTTGAGGAGTATAGGGTTGTTGAGGCTATTACGGGAATGGTGGTTGAGGTTGCAATCTTGTACTCCTGTAGGAGAAATTTGGGTGGTTTCTCCACCCCGGATTGAACGTGTTGGAGTAAGGATTGTTAGGCGGTCTGGCATTATTCCCATAAAGAGCATTCGCCTGCTCAATGGTCATTTCCGGTGGTGTTGCAGCAGTAGGTGTGCATTCAATGCTCGGGTGTCACTGCATACCATATAACTCACACATCACCATAGTGGATGAATTAGTAGCACCTATTCCTAACATAGCGAGTTGTTTAGTTAAGGCATAAAATTTTGAAGAAAGCATGGTAACAACTTCTAATTCAAATTTACCTCCCTTCTTGGAGGTTGCTTTCTCGTTGCTCCAGTGGTAGTTTTTGGCAGCCATGTCCTTCCAACAGCTTCTTCGCTTCGTCTGGAGTCTTGCTCATGATTGCCCCATTAGCGACAGTGTTAATGGACATATTCACCTCTCTTGTAAGCCCGTTATAGAATGTTTGAATTAGGAGCCAATCTGACATTCCATGATGTGGACATTGCCTCTATAAATCCTGGATTCTTTCACATGCTTCATATAAAGACTCTGAGTCTAGCTGGGAGAAGGAGGTGATTTCATTCTGCATCTTCGCAGTTTTACCTGGAAGAAAGAATTTTGATAGGAAAACACGAGATAAATCATCCCAAGTAGTAAAGGTATCGGGGTCGTGGCTTCTTAGCCACTCCTTAGCATTATCCCTCAAAGAAAAGGGGAATGGCCTTAGTCAGATGGCATCGTCAGAGACGTCCTTCATTTTCAGCATTTCGCATTTCTCCAGGAAAACATTTAGATGCTCGTTAGGTTCTCCATCGACGATCCTTCATATTGATCCTGCTGAATAAAACTGATCAACGAGGGCTTGAGCTCAAAATTATTGACATTCACGGGTGGGTGAGTCACGCTCGACATTGATCCATTTACGGGCATAGAAAAGTTCAGAAGGGACCTAGCAGGTGGAGGATCATGGGGAAGAGGATTGAGGACTTCTTCAGCCATTGTTTCTTGTGTCAAATTTCCTTTCCATTTGGCGTTGCACCTATGTGTAGTAGCTTCAATCTCAAGATCTTGGGAAAGCAAATCCTCAATACCATGCGATCTCCTGTGCTTGCACAAAGAGCAAAACTAAAAGAAAACTTCAGTAGCACCGAAGACAATATCAACAGAGAATAAAAATGAAATGAAATGAAAAATGGGCAGTCTAGCAACAAAGATCGAAACCCAAATCAAGCCGTGATGGGGTTGAATAATGTTTATAAAAGTTAACTAAGAAATTAAGCCTAATTAAACTCCTAATCCAACAAAGATGCATAAATAAGAATTAACAACAATGAACAACGTAAACAATAAGATGTTTCAAGGGTTTGGATTACCCAAGTCAAACCCGACTTGTTTCCAGTAATCCTACGTCCCTTCCACCCAGATACCTCCGGATACTCAAGTTAGAACCCTAACTTAAGGTTTCCTTTAAAACCACTTGTAGCAACCTTACAAGTGTAATCGAACAACAAACGATGTCCTTGAATCCCATAACTTGGGACCAAGCAAACCACTCTCACAAACCGAGAGTGAATCAAATATCGAAAGATATGAAATTATGAAATTGTGACACTTGCAATCACATATGCCTTGAAGTAGAACTTAAAGAAGCAAGTGTGTTGTGTGTTGATCTCTTCCAAGAAGAGAGTGAATCCCTTTCTCTTATCACCACCAAATGCCTAGATGATATCAACTTTGATTCTAGCTTGGAGAGTAAGAGAGGATGAGATTCTAGTGCTTAGAGAGAATGAGAGCTTGAGAGCTTGAAGATGAATTCTTAAGTTGATAAGAGAATGACTAATTGGCTCTAATGGAACAGTATAAGCCCCACTTATAGGTTCTCCAAAACCCTCAAACGGAATACCCAAAAACCCCTTTGAAATCCGTGTAGAAACAACAAACATATAGAATTTACAGTACAAATAGTCAACTGGTGAGGAAACCACAGTCAACTACTGCAATGTGTTAGAGGGTAGGTGAGAATTCAAACGGTAACTTACCACGTAGGATAGTCGACAGATGAAGGTTGGACATGTGCTTGAAAACCATCAGGTGTCTGAGAAACTTTCTGCAGGCGACTGATGCGTAAGTTTGAAAACAGAGAATTCTGGGTAAACAAGGACATGTGACTGATGAGGAATGCACAGGCGCTTGTGCCATGGCAGGTGACTGGAAAACAAACATCTGTCGTCTATTGCACAAATGCATAACTTGCCAAATTCAAAGTTCTGGGCAAGTGTTGGACAGGCGACTGTAGAAGCATATAAAGACACATGTGCCATGAGCAGGTGCCTGTAAATCCTTCTTACATCGATTGCAGTGGCTAGTGCAAAAGTTGACAAAACTTTAGAAGTTAGGGCAAGCTGAGATCGGCGACTAACTAACAAGTCACAGCGCATGTACTTTGTACAGCAGTCACCTGATGAAAGTTAAGAATTGAAAGCCCAAAAATCAAACAGAGTGTGCATAACAGACGACTTTTGAGCAATCCACAGTTGACTTTTTTAAGACAGGCGCATGTAAATTGAATTGCAGTCTCCAGTTGGAAGTCTAAATTGCACATCTTATAATAAAAGAAGTTGGAAACCTAGGAATTGATTTCTAATGACCTCCTTGGCTAGAATGAGTGAAGTGTGTGAGCTCCAACAATAATTTACTTCCAAACTACATTCTGATGAGGAAGAAAAGAGAATAAAAAGATTACATTTGATTTAGCTTCTCTTCTTTCTCTTGAATGATCTTGAAGTCTTCTTGAAGTATTTGAAGCTCCATTCTTTAATATTGATCACTCAATCTTCAACTTTGAGCTTTTATTGATCTTCATGGTCATCCATTGCTATTTGATTATCATGATAAGCTTAAGCAATGGATTAACTGTATGGAGGAGATTAGTCACAAGTATTTATATTTGCTCATCATCAAAACCAAGTAGGGAGAAGTACAATACTCAACATTCTCCCCCTTTTTGGTGATGACAAACAAACATACACAAAAAGATAAATAATTGTCCTTAAGAATACTTACTCCCCTTACATAGATGCCAATCAAGTTAGACAATTAATATATGGGCATCTAATGATCAAATTAAAGCAATAATATGATATACATGAATGAAATGAATTCAAGATTGGAATTTAGGATTTTTGAATCCAAATTCATTATATCTTACTCCCCCTGAATCTAAGGCAACTTCAATCTTATATTCAAGTTTAGCTTCTAATTATCACAAAATTATGGTTTGTTTATTTCTCTCCCCCTATGGCATTATCCAAAAAGGTGGGAGTAGAAAAACAACAACAATAGTGCTAACTAAACTAAAGAACAATTACGAGAGCATAAAGAATGAGATATGTATTTAATGTGATACCAAATGAATATCGAGAAATCACTAAGGTGTATCACACAAATACGTATCAAAACTCATTAAAAATAAGTTGACTAGAGGAATTGAGGTTCAATATCAACATGTATTATGCAATTTATCTCAACATTCAATTATAAAAATTAATAGCACAAGAAGAGACAAAATTGCACGACATTCACATGAGAGAGTAATAGAGTCAAACTAAACATCATATATCATGGGTATCATACGACGTATGAGAGAGGGCCTCATATGCCCTCTCACATAAAGGGGTGGGTACAACCAAGTACAAGCCCATGTGGGCTTGTACTTGGTTGCTTTATGTGAGAGGGCATATACGGCACTCTCATATATATATATATATATATATATATATATATATATATATATATATATATATATATATATATATATATATATATATATAGTGATCTTCGGTTGCGAAAAAAGGGGTTTTCGCACGGTGCGAAAACTTTTTTTTTATTTTTTTGAAATTTTTTTTTTCAAAATTTTTTTTGATGTTTAATCCATACAAATATATACCCCAGGGAAAATAATGGGTGAACCCGTTGGGCATTAGAGCACCCATCCACCCGTTACAAATTTAACGGTCTCAAAACGTGCGAATTTGATGAAATGCCTTGATCGAAGGCCAAATGACATTATTTCTCAACCATTATTTTTTGAGGGGGGGTATAACAACATATAATGAGGGTGGAAAAAAGAATTTTTGAAAAAAAAAATTTCAAAAAAAAACTAAAAACATTTTCGCACGGTGCGAAATGTTCTCATTTGAAAATTTTCCTATATATATATATATATATATATATATATACACTAGTATATATATATATATACATATATATATATATATACACACACACACACACACACACACTAGTATATACCCGTGCCCATAGGGCACGGTTCATTTAAGATTCCCCACCTCAAAAGCTTAGTTCCCCAGTAAATTTTGCACATCATAGAAAATTTAGTTCCTTCCAAAGAACATAGTTTCTCATTAAATTTAGTAGCTCCAAATTTATTTATTCAACCCTTAAAATCTTTGATGACCTAATTTTAGACATACGGCAATAATTAAAGCACAATATATGGACGTACCCACTAATTTTGCTCTACATCTGCTAGAAGAGACAACTGCAAATGGCATCGGTTGCATTGGCGGCAGATGTGATTCTGGGGTACTGATTTAAGTCGTACCACACTGCAATCGAAAGAGAAGTGTTGTAGTAAGACACAGACCGACCCATCCCTCTCGACCCAAGTACATGTAGTAGATCACGTACCCACATGGCCCTTGTGTCTTGAATGTGTTTGTTGAGTAATTCTCGAAGGTGTGTGACGATGGGTCATCTAGCCTAGGCACGTATAATGATCAATCATCCAATTAGTTCACATATAGAGCCTACCACCAAATTTTTTAATTCCAGACATGACACCAAAATAGAATCAGTTCATCCATTTTGTTATCATTACCCATATCCATCTATCAGACCCCACATTTTCCCCCATTTTGTTGAATTCATTCACAATTGAATAATCAACAATCAATCCAATCTCTTTTTAATATCATATCATGCTTGCATGTTGCTACTATTCATTAATTCATATTCATGCTTTCATACTGTCTAAATCTCTTGTTGTGGTTGTCTCGGGTGGTAATGTTCTTATGTCTTGGGACAATGTTGAGACTGCTTGGTTACCCTTAATGCTTAATAAAATTATTCTAGTTTCTCCCCTAAAACAACGCCATGCTTATGAGGACAGAATTTTATAAAAATTTGCAAACCACAGCAGTCCTTCGTTTGTAAAATCAAAGTCCAGTTATTAGGAGATAATGAGTGATAAACATGTGAGTTCATAATAGATTAAAAATTAAACTATGTGAAATATTTTGTTCAACTGAATAAAAACTCAATAAAAGAATGGCTCTGAATATTCATTACTTCTCATTTAATGATTTTTTCCACCCAATCATCCACTGTATTACATCAAAAAAACCATACAATTAAATGCTAGCTGCTAAAGAAAATAAAAACAAAAGTTAAAAAAAGAAAAAAAGATTAAAACCCAACTACACCAACTAATCGCAAGCCACATTCTTGCTTGCACCCTCTGATCCAAAAAGAGAAGCAGCAAATCGCAAGCCACATTCGTGCTTGCACCCTCTGATCCAAAAAGAGAAGGATGCATGGTGCTTGCCTTTCACCTAGTGATAAAAGCCCTGCATAAAATTTCACAACACACAAAAGGTGGAGACATATAATTAAACAGTTTGGGAGGTAATAATTACACAGCTATTGATGCATCTATGATAAGTAGCCATTTTGTAGTCCTTTCACAGAATGAGTATTCCATGACAACTAAATAAAGGTTTGCATAGTTAGTGGGATTGAACAGGAACTCAAATTTCTCCTTTAAGATGCTTGTAGTGGTTGATGTACATTTCTAAATATGAAGCAAAACATCATCTCATTAAGAAAAGAAAACATCTAGTAATAAGGAGAAGAACTTTTTCGGTAAATGTTGAATGAATTTAACTTTTCATATTACACCATATTGGTGATGCAACCTAGTATGCCAACCAATGTATATGTTAGAGGGGAACCTAGTTATGATTAACCTGGTGTTTTGATTTATCTCACCAATAGACTGATGTTATCTTGTGCTCTTCGTCCAATTTGGATACATTGAATTACTAAATGTAACAGACATATTGAAACAATGTCAAAATAAATTATAAATTTCATAATAAACTTAATGTGTTGGTTACGTTTGGTTATTCAATCTTTGCCTTTAATTCTCCTAATTATTGCAAAAATAAGGTTGGTTATTAGATCGTATAAAAACTCAAGACTCCCATATACACATTCATATGAACATCAGTAAGTAAAGTTCAATAATCGTTATTTAGTATTTCCAAAAAAATTAGTTCTCTAAAAATGTAATTTCCCCAAAAAATTTAGTTCCCCTTAAAATTTAAGTGTAAGTCTCTCCAAATATAACACATGTCTTAAGGGCATGGTTCGTTTAAATTATCCCCTCAAAATCTTGTATCCCCTAATTTAAAAAAAACAATAATTAAAGTGCTATAAATGTTCTTCCCAAAAATTTAGCTCACCCCACAAATATTAATTCTTCCCAAAATTTAGTTCACACGTTTATTTAAAATAAACTTCTCTTAGAATATTGAATCCCGAAATTTTAAACGAACATTAATAATCAAAGCGCAATCAAAGTAGCTATTTGTCAAAAGTAAAATTTAAAAAACCCTAATCTACTTCTCCAGCAAGATTGTCATTAGAACTGACCATTAGCAAAACACCACTATGTCACACATGAAAACAAATACACAACATAACAGATCTTTTCATTTCTTTTCACACATTGACTAACAATTTCTATCTCCGACATTGCATGTCATAAAGCAACATCCTAAACTTTGATAGTCAACATCACATCTAATATGCATAATAATAGAAATTGGTCACATAAAATTAGTGCGTATAAATCCTACTTTCTATTTGTTACGCCTATTTGACTGAGGCCCGAAAGACCCAAGCCCAGAGACCCAACCGCCGGTCAAGATCCCATCTGCGCACTCAGGCCCACTCGATAAGGCCCTATGGGGGACCCCCCCACATGTCGATCCGACCCGGCCCCGGTAACACGCCGGTCACTCGCCCACTCCTGCGATAACCGCCCCCTCGATCCCACGACCACTTAATGGCAGTTATAGGGAGGTGCTGGCATGGCGCAGGGAGGGGCGACGGGGGGGGGGGGGGGGGGGGGGGGGGGCGGATTGAGGGGGCATGATTGAGGGCGGACGAGCGACGTGGGTCGGGGACAATCACGGCGGAGGTCTATATAGGGGCTAGGAGGACGACAGGACAAGGGACCGCCTCTCAGGTATCTAGAACCTAAGGTACTCCATCAACGACCTAGTTCCCCCATTTCATCTCCTTCCTCCCCCGCTCGCGCCGTGAGACGCCGTTCCGATCTCCTCACGAGTCGAACCGTCTCCACCGGGCCTCCTCTTTCAGATCCCTGTCTGACTTAGGCATCGGAGGGGATTTGGCCGGAACCAAGGTCCGGCCCCCTGACGAGCGTTCTCGTCTACGCAGGAGGGCATCAGATCCACGGGCCGAGGCTTCCCCTCCGCCCCTCGCCGACCACGCAACCAACTGGACGATTGAGGCTTCCCCTCGTCGTCCAACCGCCGAGGCCGAGTGCAACCGACCGAGGCCGAGCGTCTCGACCCGGGCCGAGGCTACCCCTCGCCCTACCAACGGCCGAGGACCCCGATTCAATCCAGTCGACGCGCTCTACGTCGCCTGCTGGTCCGACTCGAGCCTCAACTACACCAACTCGACTCGCCCGAGGGACCCAAACGGGCCCCTTGACCACGTTGACCGGGTTATCCACGGTCAACGCTTTGTAGTGAGAAAACACTCTGAAACATCTGGCGCCATCTGTGGGAACGAACTGTCCCACGAAGAAACAAGCCACATCTGCGATGACGCGATCTCCCCCATCTCGGCGAAAGGGGAGCAAGGCCCTGACGCGAGGCGACAGGGCCCGCCATCGTTGGCAAGAATGGGCACGGGCTCGACGCGAGGAGGATCGTGAGGAAATGGCCGGGAGGCCCTCCCCGTCCCCACCGGTCGGGAGACCGAGTGCATCCGTAACAGCGCGCAGCTCGGACGTGGCTTTGGTGGTGTCAGTGGTCATAGACACTACCATGGTACGGCGGCTGCTTGTCGACACCGGCAGCTCCTGTGACGTCCTCTTCCTGTCTACCCTGGAAAAAATGGGGCGGCGGAAAGAAGACTTACGACCTCGCTCGGGACCCGTGGTAGGATTCACGGGTCACTCCACCCCCATCATCGGCACAATCCATCTCCCGGTAACGCTCGGAGACGCGCCGGACTCGGTGACCCTGGCGGTGGAATTCATCGTATTGGGGATCGGGTCGGAATACAATGGGATCATCGGCCGACCCCTACTCAACGTCGTCGACGCGGTAGTCTCAACCCTCCATCAGACTATCAAGTTCCGAACGCCAGGGGGGATGTGGCAAGTCGAAGGCGACGCGGGGAGACCGAGTATCTGCTATCAACTGGTGGAGGAAGCTCCCGAGGATCGTCTAGCCGACCGGATGGTCGCGCTCGACTTGAGGAGTGGGCCTAGGCCCGCCCCTGCGGAGGAGCAAGAGCAGATCCCGGTCACGGACGTTGAGGGCCGGTTCGTCTCGATCGGGAGAGGGCTGAGCCAGGACCTGAGGGATCAGCTGATCGAATGCCTGGAGGCGAACCTGGACATCTTTGCTTGGTCACCGGAGGACATGCCCGGCGTAGACCCCCAGGTGATCGTCCACCAGATCAACGCCGACCCCAACTTCAAGCCGGTCAGGCAGAAGAAGCATAACCTGGGCAGCGAGAAGATGAAGGCAGCCTCCGAGGAAGTGGAACATCTCCTTGATGCCGGCTTCATACGAGAGGTCTGGTACCCGGAGTGGCTGTCGAACGTAGTGATGGTCAAGAATCCCAACGGGAAGTGGCGAATGTGCGTGGACTTCAGTGACCTCAATAAGGCCTGTCCCAAGGACAGCTACCCCCTGCCGCGCATCGACCACCTGGTGGACAACGCCTCAGGGTACGAGATGCTTAGCTTCATGGACGCTTACTCAGGGTACAATCAAGTCCAGATGGACCCCCGGGACGAAGAAATGACAGCCTTCACGACGGACCGGGGGACTTACTGCTACAAGAAGATGCCCTTTGGCTTGAAGAACGCAGGGGCCACCTACCAGAGAATGGTCAACAAGGTTTTTAGCTCCCAGATCGGGAGGAACCTGGAGGTCTACGTCGACGACATGCTTGTCAAGTCAAGGCGACCAGAAGACCACATCGCCGACCTGCGGGAGACCTTCGAACGGTTGCGGCGACACCACATTCGACTCAACCCCGCAAAGTGCACGTTCGGGGTAAGATCTGGCAAGTTCTTGGGATTTATGATAACTAACCGTGGCATTGAGGCTAATCCTGACAAGATCGAGACGTTGATCAACATGCGTGAGCCGACGACGATCAAAGAGCTGCAGAGGCTGAACGGGCGCATCGCAGCCTTGGGGCGATTCCTTTCCAAATCGGCGGAAAGATCGCTCCCCTTCTTCAAGGTCCTGAGGAAAGCGATCGCAGAACCTTCAGACAATAGGAAGACGATACTGTGGGACGAAGACTGCTCCAGGGCGTTCGAAGACCTCAAAGAGTATCTCCGCAGCCCGCCTCTCCTGTCCAAGCCACGGGAAGGGGAGTCGCTGAGCCTTTACCTGGCGTGCGTGGAGGAAGCTGTGAGTTCGGTGCTGATCCGGGAAGACGGTGGGGTGCAGTGGCCGGTATATTACACGAGCCGGATCTTGAAGGGGGCGGAGGTGCGATACTCGCCCATGGAGAAACTGGCTTACGCCCTCGTCCTCTCAGCACGAAGGCTCCGACCCTATTTCCAGGCCCACACCATACTGATCCTGACCGACTCAAAACTGGAGCAGAACCTCAAGAGATTCGATCGAATGGGAAGGATGCTAAACTGGGGAGTGGAACTGAGCGAGTTCGACCTCCGATTCAAACCGCGCACGGCCATCAAAGGGCAGGCTCTGGCCGACTTCATCGCCGAGTGCACAACGGAAGGAAATGGCCCCCCGGAAGAAGAAGACCCAGCGACGGTAATTGCTCAACCCTTGTCCTTTCTTTCGGCTGACCACTTCCAGCCAGGAGATCCAGGAGCGTGGATAGTCCATGTGGATGGGTCGGCCACACAGTCAGGAGGCGGGGCTGGGATTGCAATCCGATCTCCGGAAGGGAACATTGTGGAATACGCGTTGCGGTTCGAGTTCCCAGCCACGAACAACGTGGCGGAATACGAAGCGGTGATCAACGGCCTGAGGCTGGCCCTGGAGCTCGGGGCCGAGTCCGTCCGCCTCCTCAGTGACTCGAAGCTCATTGTCAACCAACTCTTGGGGAGTTACGAGGCACGGGAGGAGGCGATGCAAAGATATCTCCCTGTCGCCAGAGCGGCGATGTCCAAGTTCAAGAATGTGGAAGTCTTGCACCTCCCACGATCAGAGAATGCGCGGGCAGATGCGTTGTCGAAGCTGGCCTCGTCCTCGCCAAAGGAGCTGGGCCACACCATCTACGTGGAGAACCTGCAGTCCCCCAGCATGGAGGAGCACGAGGTGATGGCAATCGACCAAGAGCCCACCTGGATGGACCCGATCATCCGGTACCTCACTCATGGGGAGGTGCCGACCGATGGGGACGAACGCCGAACCCTGGACAGAAAGGCGCTCCGATACGTGATCCATGAAGGGACGCTCTACCGGAGACGCTGGACCAAGACGGATGTCCTCCCATACTTGAAGTGCATCGGACCGCAGGAAGCTGACTACGTCCTACGGGAGGTTCACGAAGGGATCTGCGGGAATCACCATGGGGGCAAGATGGTCGCACAGAAGATCTTGAGGCAGGGATACTACTGGCTGACCCTGGCCCAAGATGCAACAAGCTACGTCCAAAAATGCCAAGAATGCCAGAGGTATGCCCACCACATCTCGACTCCCCCGTCAGAGCTCATCCCTATCGTGAGCCCCATCCCCTTTGCGAAATGGGGGCTCAACATCCTCGGACCGTTTAAACCGGGACGAGGGCAGCGGAAGCATCTGATTGTGGCGGTAGACTACTTCACCAAGTGGATCGAGGCCGAACCGCTGGCCACCATCACGTGGAAGAAAGCAAAAAGCTTCGTATGGAATTCCATCATCTCCAGATTCTGAGTGCCACGGGCCATCGTCACAGACAACGGGAAGCAGTTCGACTCCGCAGGGTTTAAAGATTTTTGCGAGGAATGGGGAATCAAGCTTCTCTTCGCCTCTGTAGCGCACCCCCAGACCAACGGAATGGCGGAAGCGGCCAACAAGTGCATCATAGAGCCCCTCCGGAAGAAAGTGAAAGACGCCGAAGGGAACTGGCCAGAAGAGCTCCCCGGGATACTCTGGTCATACCGGACGACCCACAAGGAGGCCACTGGCGAGACCCCGTTCATGCTCACCTACGGGGCCGAGGCGGTGGTGCCGGTCGAATTGGGCGAGGAATCTCTCTGCCTCAAATACTTTGACGAAGACCGGAACCCGCAGGGTCTGGGGCTCAGTCTGGAGCTCCTCGGCGAGCGACGGGAGCAGGCACTGGCCACCATCATCCGCCAGAAGCAGAAGGTGGCCCGATACTACAACGCTCGGGTGCGGGGAAGAAGCTTCCACCTTGGGGACCTGGTCCTCCGGAAAGCGGGCTTCAACACTGATACCGCTCGCAAAGGGAAGCTCGCGGCTAGATGGGAGGGACCCTACAAAGTCGTCGAGGTCCTCGGACCCGCAGCCTACCGACTAGCCGACATGGAGGGGAGGATTCTCACTCACACTTGGAATGCGGAACATTTACGCAAGTACTTTCAATAGATGTATCGTTTCCTATGAAATAAATTTATTTTGAATTCATTCCTTTCCAGATAAAGCAAAAAGATATACAGAGAGGTGCACGAAGAGGCCGAGGGGCATTCCCCTCCCTCATTTTTCTCCAGGGGCACCGGTGGAGCCACAGGCTGGCAGCCCACTAGGGTCTCCCCCCTTACTCCGTTCGACGTCAGGGTACATCCGAAGATCCTCGAAGTTGACCCCCGAGAGTGGGAACTTCTTTTGGATCTCGGACTGACACCGGGCGAAGCCCTTCTCGAACGCCTCCGATAAGGCGGTCTCAACAAAGGAGGTGGCATACTCCGCCACAGCATCCTGAGCGATCCTGGCCGGATCCATCTCCTCCAGCCCACGCATCCGGGCCTCTAAGGTCTCAATCTGGCGTTGGTGCTCCGCCCTCTCCTTCTCGATCTCCCGGGATTTCTCGCCAAGTTGGGCAAGAAGGACCCTCGCCTGCTCCTCTGCCGCTTCCAGACGATCGGAGAGCTCCAAGGTCTCGGAGGCAGCAGCAGTGTTGGGGATCTGCTCGGCTCCTCCTGACGTGTCGGCGCCTCTCAAAAGCTCGGTGAGACGCGCCTCGGCCTCCGACTTTGCAGCCAGAGCCAAGGCTCTCTCTCGGTCCGCCTCCTCCAGGGCAGAGGACAGCTCAGTTACGCGGGAATCCAAGGACTGGACCCGCGCTTCCTCTAACTGACCTGCCTCCCCCTTCTGGCCGGGGGCCTCAGAGCCTCGCCCGGCATCGGATTTGGCTTTGGGAAGAGCCACGAATTGGCGCCTCATTGAGAGGCCCACCGAGGACAACTGCGCCAAAGCAACGAAGGTAAGACAGCAAAAGCAGCTGGAGAAAGGGGGGACAAGCAGAGACACACTACCTGTTGACCAGCCTGGATCACGAAGGTGGCCAAACAGTCACCTCTGACTCCGTCCAACACCACCTGATCGGGAGGGAGACAACAGTTCTCGGCCACTCGAGCGGCGGCTCCGCGGCTCAAAAACACCGACTCCTTCTCCCCCACTGGGAAGCGTGGACGAAGAAGACCCTCCCCTGACGAAGGGAACTCGCCAGGAGTGGAGCGGAACGCGCCAAGATACCGACTATAGGCATCAGGGAGAGAATCGTTCGGGAGAGGTGAAGGGCCGACCCACGGCCAGGCAACCTCAACGGGGGCGGGTTGAGGTCGATCAGCAGTCGGCAGGACATCAACCCCCTCAACCCCCTCACGGACCCTCTTGGAAGACCCCATCAAGGGAAGAGAGGGAGATGACACCTTCTTCCTTTTTGAGCCTCCGGTCGCGGTCCCGACCCGCTGCTTCTTCCGGACCTCCAGCACATGATCCCTTCTGCGCGGATCCAGATTTGGGACCTGCACGAGAGCGATGGTGGGAGAGGGACCAAGAGGGAATCCACCTGCACTCAAAGAAGAAATGAGAGACAGAGCAGAACCCGGACGACCTCGAAGGGCGAACGCTCGGAGAAGCTTACCTAGGGGCCATACCGTCTTACGCAAGTTGCGGTCACTAAAGAGGACGTCGATCGAGCGCTCCCTCGCAGGAATCGCCAGCATGTCCTTCGCCGTCTGCTGCTCGGCGACCGTCGGCTCACCCAGATCGAGGATGACAGCACCGGCCGCCTCCCACCGAACCGGGAAGGGTACACTCGACGGGAACGTGACAAACACGTATTCCCCCTTCCAGCGTTTCAGGGAGGTCGGCAACCCCAGCACCAGGGTCATCTTCGGGCGGGCGCTGATGTAAATCCACGCCCCCGATTGGTGGTGGCTCAGGCGGTAGAACTGGGCAAAGAGGCGAAGAGAGGGCGCCACTCCCTTCAGCATGCAGACAACGATGAACCCGACGAGGAGCCCGACGTCGTTGGGACAGAAATGACACAGGCACACGTTGTGGGCCTGAAGGAACTCAACGATAAAAGGATGGAGCGGGAAACAAAGCCCGAAGCGGAAGCACTTCTCATATATTCCAACCTCGTTGGGGCCAGGAAAGCAGATCCGCTCGTCAGCCCCAGGGGCACGAGCCGAGTAAGGCGGAAGCAGGTAGGCGGAGCGCATGCTCCCGATGGCGGTGGCACAGATCGACGAAGGCCACGACAAGACCTCTGGGGGCACCCCTGAAAGATCATCCCCGTGCTGACGAATCGCCGAAGGAGGGCCACCCGCCAGACCTGGAGCCGCATCGTGCTCCGACCGACCCGAACCCGTGGCAGAGGAAGAAGACATGAGGCAGAGCTCAGGCAGAATAGGGATCAGCACAAAGGAGAAAACGACGGGATGGCGGCTCACGAACCCCTCGGATTCTCAACTTAAGACGACCCCGCGAGCGGCGGGGATGAGCTTGCAGCTACAACGTGGCAGCATCAGAGGACCGAAGGCGCTTCGGAGCCCGCGCCTTAAAAGTATCGAACGGGCCAACTCATGATGACGACTAATAAATGAGTCGGCATCGACTGGCGAGCCTATCAAGGTCGGCAGAAGTCACATCGGCCGAGCCGAACCGGCCAAAGCCGACCGACCCGACCGATGGGGGCAATTGTTACGCCTATTTGACTGAGGCCCGAAAGACCCAACCGCCGGTCAAGAGCCCATCTGCGCACTCAGGCCCACTCGATAAGGCCCTATGGGGGACCCCCCCCACATGTCGATCCGACCCGGCCCCGGTAACACGCCGGTCACTCGCCCACTCCTGCGATAACCGCCCCCTCGATCCCGCGACCACTTAATGGCAGTTATAGGGAGGTGCTGGCATGGCGCAGGGAGGGGCGAAGGGGGGGCGGATTGAGGGGGCACGATTGAGGGCGGACGAGCGACGTGGGTCGGGGACAATCACGGCGGAGGTCTATATAGGGGCTAGGAGGACGACAGGACAAGGGACCGCCTCTCAGGTATCTAGAACCTAAGGTACTCCATCAACGACCTAGTTCCCCCATTTCATCTCCTTCCTCCCCCGCTCGCGCCGTGAGACACCGTTCTGATCTCCTCACGAGTCGAACCGTCTCCGCCGGGCCTCCTCTTTCAGATCTCTGTCTGACTTAGGCATCGGAGGGGATTTGGCCGGAACCAAGGTCCGGCCCCCTGACGAGCGTTCTCGTCTACGCAGGAGGGCATCAGATCCACGGGCCGAGGCTTCCCCTCCGCCCCTCGCCGACCACGCAACCAGCTGGACGATTGAGGCTTCCCCTCGTCGTCCGGCCGCCGAGGCCGAGTGCAACCGACCGAGGCCGAGCGTCTCGACCCAGGCCGAGGCTACCCCTTGCCCTACCAACGGCCGAGGACCCCGATTCAATCCAGTCGACGCGCTCTACGTCGCCTGCTGGTCCGACTCGAGCCTCAACTGCACCAACTCGACTCGCCCGAGGGACCCAAACGGGCCCCTTGACCACGTTGACCGGGTTATCCACGGTCAACGCTTTGTAGTGAGAAAACACTCTGAAACACTATTGCTCCTCTTTCAGATAAAATTCACTAATTGGTCACATAGAAATTGAAAGTTTTCACAACAGTAGATTGAATTGCGAACACATGCAAGTCTTCACAATTCAAACATGCTGACATGCACACACATAACATAGGTGCACATAAAGTTGTCAATAATTTTAAGGCTGAGGTTGTGGCAGAACATAGCTAAATAAAGCTGAAAATTAGGTGCACACAAAATTCGTTGCTCCTCCTCCAGATAAAATGCATCACAGGTACTATCTACTAAAATTAAAAGTCTAGGTTTGTATGCATCAGTTCCCATAGTTACTTCACTACTTGCTGAAACCTAAAATCAATCATCTCATAATCCGTCATTCGATACTTTGAATATAATCACGTAATAAAGATACAGATGGCAAGATCTTTTCACCATTTTAAAAGGCATATCCCAATACCCTGAGGATTCCTCACAAACATGAACTTGCAAAACTATAGTCACTTCAGAGTTTATCCACTTGACCCAAGATTCCATAAGTTGTATCAATAACTCTATTGATCATCTGCCATGAGCGTCAGTAATAATAAAAAGATCATGTGAAAAGGAAAATTAGGTAATACATCCACAGAATTATGTAACATAGAATTGATTCAAAGACTGGACAGCTCCCAGACTATCAAAGCAAGAACACATTCTATGGTATCAAAAATGAAAACAATAATCTTTTATAATTTAAAAAATAATTGGGGTGTAAATCTAAGCAGGTAAGCTGAACCTAATCAGGTACCATATATAGAATACCACAGTTCTAGTTTTACAAAGATGTATATGGAGATAATATTTTTAATTCTTAAGGGCGGCTCAAATGTACAATGATGTCGAAGATCTATGGGAAAATGACCATGTCAAATTTTTTAGGAATTTACCATATGTTCAGAAAATGCAAGAAAGAAATTGTGCCTTCTGAGGCAATCATAGCTCGGATCATGGTGTGGCAAACTGTGAAGTAAAGGCCTCAACAGGGCTTCTTAGCTCGACGATATCCCCGTAGTTTTGAAGGCCCTTAAGGAATTCTTTTTGATATTTCCAATGTTCCCTTTGGAGAGCAATTGCAATATGTGCAGCTCTAAGAAGAAATTTACATAGGAATAAATAAACTTGACTGCTGGCTTCATCATGGTCTTCCAACTCTGAGAACATGTATTGAAACATTGGTCAGATGATATACAGAGAACATTTCATCTAATAAAGATATGTGGAAATTTAATTACTCCAAGAATACTGAGCTAAACAAATTAATTTACACAAATCTCCATGAAGTGCATCACAGGTATAATCTACAAAAATTAAAAGTCTAGTTTTGTATGCATCAGTTGCCATAGTTAGTTCACTACTTGCTGAAACCTAAAATCAATCGGCTCATCATTTGTCATCGATACATTGAATATAATCACGTAATAAAGATACGGACGGCAATATCTCAAAGATTTTCACCATATTAAAATGAATATCACAGTATCCTAAGGATTCCTCACAAACAGGAACTTGCAAAACTATAGTCACTTCAGAGTTTATCCACTTGACCCAAGATTTCATAAGTTGTATAAATAACTCTATCTAGTTGTATAAATAATTCGTACATGCTGGAGATGTTTTCCAAGTTGACATCCTAAAAAGAAATAAAAAGACACAATTTTAGGAACAGACATTTAAATTCAATCCTAGCCCATAATTAAAAAAAAGGACGTACACCCACCTGAGCAATTGCATATTCACATAAACGCTTCAGATCTTCTAGGAGGTACTGATCTGCAGCTTTAATAAGATCTTGTGCAATTGTTGTAGTGACTTCAACTGACCCTGTGTAGATGAACCTGAAAACATAACATGGATAATGTAAATCCAAACTGTCACAATTTAGATTCTCAAATATGATTTGGCTTGAATAAAAGGTTGGAGTTCAAAATCATTTTTGCTAAGAATCATTTTTGCTAAGAATATATACCACTCCTAATAATTCTCATACAATTTCTTTTCTGATTTATACAGTTTCTCTTCAAATACTTGATCCACTCTTTTGATCTTTCTCTTCAAAGATGTGGTCTGACCCAGTTTCAAGGGGGAAAGATGTAGATGATGGTTATGACTTTTTAAGTGTTGAAATCAAGTTTAAGGATATCCATTTCAGTATTAGTTATATAAACTACAAAGTTTACCGGCTGAGTTAAATTTCATTAATGGCTGAATATAATACAAAAGTATGTTAGTACTGGGCTCTATGGCTAATGTTAAACAGGAGTGCTATGTGAACCATATTCTTGTAAGACAATTACAAAATCATTGAGGAGCTAAACGGATCTACAATTACCATCAACCATACAATTCTTTATAACTAAATAAATAAATAAATAAATAATTCTTTATTCAAGCTTCCTCAACTTTTTTAGAGTTAGCAACCTTTTCCTCAATTGATACTACTACACCAATTGGGAGTTCTTAATTGGGAGTTTTGGGCATTATTTGGAAGTATCAATACTACTACACCAATTCTGGGCAGATCTGGGAGTTCTGGGCATTAATTAGGGATAAATTCAAGTTCTGGGCATTAATTTGTGAAGGGAAGTGAAGGAAAGTTTTGAGCATTAATTTGAAAATTACTATGCCAATTCAAAAAATTGTCAAATGCCAGAACATGCCAGCCCATTGCCAACCTATGCTAGCACATGCCAAATTGATAACATGCCAACTTGATAAATATTGATAAATACTCACCATTCTGTCATTTCTTTTAGCATATATTATGCATCATGAAACAAAAATAAGCAGAGATCTAGTTTCCACAAAATCCTTACTCTAATCTCTTCATGTTCATTATAACATATGCATATAGTCTTGGGAAGATAGATAAATGAATAATGTGCCTATCTATAAAGATAGGATCTGTCACATTAAATTATTTCCTAATTGTCATCAAGGATATCTATGTATTCACAAATACACAAATCATACAGTATCACTTCTCTCTAATCCCACACATGGAAATTCTGATTTTTTTGGTGAGACCTAATTGGATGGTTCTGATTTCTTTGACTCTTTTAGGCATGTTTGATTGATCAAATGGCTCCTTCTATCTCTGATTGATTTAATAAACTGCAAATAAAAAGATATTATATGGCAGTATCATATGGCAATATCATTGTATGGCAGTATCATTATATGGCAGTAATTGTATGGCAGTATCAAATGGAAATATCATTCCATATAACTAAATCCATATCAATTGATATAACTAAATGCAAATCATATGGCAATATCATTCCATATAACTAAATGCATATAACTAAATGCATATCAATTGATACTGCCGATAACAGATATCTGCCATATAATATGCAAAGACAGTAGATAATCTGCCATATTATATGCAAAGATAGTTGATAACAAATGCATTATTTGGAAGTATCAATAGGTACTACTACACCAATTCTGGGCAGATTTGGGAGTTCTGGCATTAATTAGGGATAAATTCAAGTTCTGTGCATTAATTTGTGAAGGGAAGTGAAGGAAAGTTTTGGGCATTAATTTGAAAATTACTATGCCAATTCAAAAAATTGTCAAATGCCAGAACATGCCAGCCCACTGCCAACATATGCTAGCACATGCCAAATTGATAACATGCCAACTTGATAAATATTGATAAATACTCACCGTTCTGTCATTTCTTTTAGCATATATTACGCATCATGAAACAGAAATAAGCAGGTTTCCACAAAATCCTTACTCTAATCTCTTCATGTTCATTATAACATATGCATATAGTCTTGGGAAGATAGATAAATGAATAATGTGCCTATCTATAAAGATGGGAGCTGTCACATTAAATTATTTCCTAATTGTCATCAAGGATATCTATGTATTCACAAATACACAAATCATACAGTATCACTTCTCTCTAATCCCACACATGGAAATTCTGATTTTTTTGGTGACACCTAATTGGATGGTTCTGATTTCTTTGACTCTTTTAGGCATGTTTGATTGATCGAATGGCTCCTTCTATCTCTGATTGATTTAATAACCTGCAAATAAAAAGATATTATATGGCAGTATCATATGGCAATATCATTGTATGGTAGTATCATTATATGGCAGTAATTGTATGGCAGTATCAAATGGAAATATCGTTCCATATAACTAAATGCATATCAATTGATATAACTAAATGCATATCATATGGCAATATCATTCCATATAACTAAATGCATATAACTAAATGCATATCAATTGATACTGCCGATAACAGATATCTGCCATATAATATGCAAAGACATTAGATAATCTGCCATATTATATGCAAAGACAGTTGATAACAAATATGGCATATAACTAAATGCATATAATATGGCAGAAAGTAAATAAATTGCCTAATGAAGAAGGTTTGCACGTTGAAAAGGGGCTTGATGGCTGCACTTCTGATAGAGTCGGTAAAGGTCTAATCCTGCAAGATTTGGAGATTTGTAATTATAAAATGAGTTTAATCCTACCGATTTGAGCAATCAAAAAAATTGAAAATGATGGCAATACATAAAATAACACAGAAACATTACACTTATTGAAGATAACTGGGTTCTTCAAAAAAACAAATAAACTTGCTTGATGGGTGGACTTCAAAAAAAAAATAGAGTACTTCAAAGCAACATTACCCTCATTGAAGATGAGTTTTGGATGGCACTCTTAGCTCTTCAAAAGTATTTAGTAGAAACCGATATATAAACTTATAAGTTGGGCAGCCATGATAGGGCTTGACATGGAATTCCTAGAATCTAACCCCTAAATGAAATAAAATTCAAATTTTTGATTGGACTGAGAAGAAATCAAGAGAGCTGTAATTTTTTGAGATGGGTGTCATCATGCCTCATGGAGTTTCATGGGTCTCTTATTGATATGGTTCTTAATTGGGAGTTTTGGGCATTATTTGGAAGTATCAATATGAACTACTACACAAATTCTGGGCAGATTTGGGAGTTTTGTGCATTAATTAGGGATAAATTCAAGTTGTAGGCAGTAATTTATGAAGGAAAGTTCTGGGCATTAATTTGAAAATTACTACGCCAATTTAAAAAATTGCCCAATGCCAGAACATGCTAGCCCACTGCCAACCTATGCCATCACATGCCAAATTGATAACATGCCAACTTGATAAATATTGATAAATACTCACCATTCTGTCATTTCTTTCATATGCCAAATTGATAACATGCCAACTTGATAAATATTGATAAATACTCACCATTCTGTCATTTCTTTTGTAGCCCCAACCCATCTCGAACTCCAGCAATCTTTAAAACCCCACAAAAGGAAAAAAAATCAGAAATTTCATTCACAAATAGAAAACCCTTAAAAAATCAAAAACTGAGATTTTGAATAGAGTGTGAACTATTGATTATTTACCATAGTCTCTGCTCCTCCTCTCACAGGGTTTCCCTTCGATGTGCCATCGTACTCAAGAATAAATTTCTTCGACATTGCTACGATAGCCAAATGAAATAGGGAAGTAAAAGAAAAAAAATTAAAATGCAAGGTGGGAAAATTTAAAGAACAATAATGGAGATCATACCTTTCTAACTGAAGCTGCAGCTCCAGACATGTTGCCTCCAGTTCTTCACAGCAGGTTCAACCTCAAGAGAGCAGAACTTTTGGCATGCCTCATTCAGTTTAGCACTGGCAACTGTAAGGTGGGTTTCAAGATCTACAGGCATCATTCAGAGAAGAAATTTCTGATTTTCAAAAGAACAGCTGCCAATGGAGCAGAACTTTCTGATTTTTGGGCACCGTCAGCAGCATCAGCAAGTTATTAATTTTTGCTCGGGAACTATTAGCAGTGCCAGCAACAGCAAAATAACAGATGCAGCAAAAGAACATCGCCCAGATACCTTGAGCAATTTTTTTGGGTTGCTTGGATTCAGGAAGAGAGAACACATAGATATATGGTTTAAATTTTAAAACTTCAAATTTTGAATTGTATATGTAATTGTTA
The DNA here is from genome assembly GCA_030789695.1 of Scilla litardierei. Taxonomy (NCBI): domain Eukaryota; kingdom Viridiplantae; phylum Streptophyta; class Magnoliopsida; order Asparagales; family Asparagaceae; genus Scilla; species Scilla litardierei. Next base: position 474,855,188 of record CM061142.1, read on the forward strand.
CCCAAATTATTCCCAAACCCCCAAAATTGATGACCAAATTCGAAACTTTAGCACTACGTAATTGAATTGCTTGATTAATACAAAAGATGAGATTGGATCCAAAACCATAATTTCGAAATGCGGAGGAAAAAAAGGGATTGATTACCTGAATTCTCGAAGAAAACAGAAGAGAAGATTCTTTCGGGTAAGTTTTGAACAACAAAAATTGTTCCTTTTGATTCTGTGAAGTTCAATGTTATTATCCCCAATGTGAAGTGCAGTGAAAGATCAAGGTGAAAACAATGGGCTGCTAATTATTGGTGGGGCTGAGAATTTTTTCCCCCAAACTTTATTTTCAATTTCAAATTTCATAGCTCCTCCCCCCAAAATTTTGAACACAGCGTGGGTCTAGACGTGGGTGCAATGGTTTTCAAATTTCTTTTCAAATTTTAAATTGATTTCATATACCTAACCCCAATTATATAACTTAAACAATTTCTCATCTCCCAATTTCTCATATCTCATATCTTCAACATACAACAACAAAATGTATTAGCCAATTACCCAAATTCTCGTATCCCTTATCCATTTTCTCTTAACCAATTTATCTTAAACAACAACTCTTATCCAATAACCCATGATAACATCCATGTTTTATAAAATAGATAGATAGATAGATAGATAGATAGATATAGATATATAGATATATATATATATATATATATATATATATATATATATATATATATATATATATATATATATATATGGATTAGTGTAGAACAGGTGGCACCTGATCTAATGGATCAGGTGCAAGACACAAAAAGGTGGGTCCCCACGAGTACAAGCCCATGTGGGGGCTTGTACTTCCCACCTTTTTGTGTCTTGCCACCTGATCCAATGGATCAGGTGGCAGCTTTTCTACATTAAATCCATATATATATATATATATATATATATATATATATATATATATATATGAGAATAATGGCAATCATACGCCATATGAGAGCCTCTCTCATACGCCCTCTCACATAAAGCACCCAAGTACAAGCCCACATGGGCTTGTACTTGGTTGTACTTGGGTGCTTTATGTGAGAGGGCATATGAGATAGGCTCTCATATGGCGTATGATTGCCATTATTCTCATGTGTGTGTGTGTGTGTGTGTGGAAAAGATACATGAAGTATACAAAAAGATATCCAACTCCACATACAAAAGTGTACGCAAAATACATAACCATCCAATGTGCCACATGCACCATCACTCACAAACAAACATCTATAAATGAAAATATATATCCATCACACATCACTACATCAAACATAGACTCCCAACCCTAACAAAAAAAATCTGGGCCTTAGGGTGAGCAATCGTCAAGAAGCATCAGTCCAGCTGAGGGATGGTGGAGTCCTCAGTAGCTCTCATCTCAACTTAAAAGCTCTGGGTCTCTAGATCTGAAGAAGTCACGACGACAGCAGCATCAGAGTCATCCTGAGAAGCTTGAGAGACAGGGTCAGCAGTACCAGCATTAGATGGCTCTGGAATCAGAGAGACGACAGGAGGAGGAGGCTGAGTGACATCAGTAGGAGGGGCCTGAGCATCACCTGATGCAGTAGGAGGGATATCCTGAGAGGGCTGAGCAGCAGCTGGCTGAAGATAATGCTGAATGGATACAAGGAAGGGTATGCCATGGTGCTGGAAAGATAGTTGGAACAGCCCATAAAGACCGGCTACCTTCTTGTCCAACTTAATAAGAAGGGGATCAGGAGAGGGTGCAGCTGAGGATGTAGGGATCAATGAATCACCAGGAGGAGGAGCAGACGAAGAAGGGCCAGAAGTAGACTGCCTTTCTTTGCTGCAGTCAGCAAACCCGAATAAGACCTCGACTTAGCCGATACATCAAGAAGAGGGCCAAGTGGGACAAACTCATATGCTGAAAGATCAATGCCAAAATGGTGAAAGACATGAGTAAGGATACATCCATAAAGAATATGGGAAGTGGTGGTTGTGATCTCGATATGGTCCATCCTGTCAAGTATGACCCCTGCCCAGTTCACCTCCATCCCTGAGAATATCACATACACACACTTGAGTATCTCATGGGATGGATGGTCAGAAGATCTGTACTTAGGCAGGATGTTGGACTTGACCATATGGTGGATAGCCCAACCTCTAGGAGTGAACATGAAGGATCTGACTCCAGAAGTGAGGATACGAGGGACCGCACAAAACACGTCTCGAAGGATGACCTGATCTAAATCAGCAACAGAAGATATGGAAATGTCAGCTGGTAAGGATCCGCTGGAGGGAATCCTAAGAATACTTCCTAAAAGCTTGGGATCAAGCTTGGTTAGAGTCCCCTGAACAATGATGTCTAAAATCCCCGACTCGGTATACTCACCGCGAATGCAGTTAGCTTAGAATAATTTAACGAGCGTGGGGTATGGTCTAAGGGAATCAACATGGGAATACCGAAAGAGATCGTTCAATTTGGTCACAGTCATAAGCCGTGATAGGTTCTCTGAAGTGAAAGCAGGATACGAGATGAAACGCTCCTTGAGGAGCTTGACATTGAACATCAAATTATATTTCCCCAAACACGTATCATCACAACACATGGGGACATGTGAAGTAAGAACAAACTGAGGAGGAGACTAAGGTGGATTTTGGCCTTGGGCTTCAGCTTCGGGGTTAGCCTGGGTTTCAGAAGCATGAGGCTCAACATGGGGTTCTTCCTCATGGGGAGTGGATGTCAAAGCTAGGGGCTGAGTTTGAGGTGCTTGTTTACACCTACGTTTAAGGGGAATCTCCTCACTTGATGAAGATGGGGCATACTCAGTTCAGCATACTGCAAAAACTCAGAAGACAAAGTTGCATTCTTGGTTTGAGGTTTCCATAGCATTGGGTAGGAGGGGGATTAGGAACCCTAACCATAGGTTCCTTAGGAAGCTTAAGGGACTTGCCCTTGGAGGAAGAGGTCTTGGGTGCCATCAGAAATGAGTGCAAGCAAATTTGACAAAAAACGACAATTAGGAGAAACTATGGCACGATTTCAAGAAAATGGTGATGAAACTTATACCTTGTCGATGGACATGAAGGAGAACGATGCAACGAAGGAGCTTGGAGGAGAGATCGACGGTCGGAAGGGGTGATTGACAGAGGAGGGGAACGGAGCTCTTGTTTTTGAAAGGAGGAAGACGAGGGAATTCCAATCGGATGAGAAAGAAAAAGAGGGGGCCATGATCTATAAGTGAAGAGTCAGGACAGATCTGGGTCGTTGGATCAAAAATAACGGCTCAGATCGTAGGCTACAAACCTCCAAACTCAGCGGACATGCGACTGATGCACATCATGTAGTCAATTATCAAGCCCTAATAAAAAATAACTCAGAAGCAAACAGGTGCCTGTAGAAGAAAATACAGTCACCTGGATGTGGACATGCGCCTGTGAAATGACTTATAGGTTCCTGCTGCACAATAAAATTTTGAATAAATTTTGAGCCATCTCTCGGGAGAATTGGTAACAATTGGGTAGGCGCCTGATGACCAAAATACAGTCGCCTGGCAGATGACTAGTCGCCTATAAAATGACCATCAATCGCATGTCATGAATAAGAGTTATGAAGGCTAAAAAACTGGATATTGGACAGTCGACTGTAGAAGAAATGGCAGTCGACTGTCCTGGTTCTGCAATCCAGAATTGAGTTAGAATCAAGGAGTTGAGACTTCTCACCCTTGGACATATACTCTAATCACTCTAATACCATAAAATAACTATTATATGCATATAGACTAATACACATATCAAGCATATTGATCTAATCATCAAATCATCAAAAATCTCCCATAAATCTCATTGAAAACAAATGTGAAAATATAACATATTCAACATGAGATATGAAAATGATCATATGAGTTCAAAACATGATATGATATATAAAAATGAACTCATATATCTCAGATTCGCCCATAATCCCTAATTCTCCATGCAACCTCACAAATGAGTCTTCTTTTAGAGGTTTAGTGAAGATGTCGGCGATTTGTTTTTTGGGTTTCAATGTACTCTAAGATGATGTCCTTCTTAGATATATGATCATTAATGAAATGGTGTCGCACATCTATGTGTTTGGTATAGGAGTGGTGTACTGGATTTTTGGAAAGACATATTACACTTTGGTTATCAACCATGATAGTGCAAGTATCACAATTGACACCAGAGTCTTTGAGAGTGTGTCTCTTCCAAAGGACTTGTGCACATACAAGACCACACGGTAATATATTCCACTTCGATCGTGGACAATGATACAGAGTTTTGCTTCTTGGAAAACCAAGAGACAAGTGAATTTTCTAGAAAATGGTAAGTGACACTAGTACTCTTCCTATCGGATTTGCATCTAGCAAAATCAGCATCACTATATGAGACTAGCTCATATGTGCAAGATTTAAGGTAAAGTAACCCATAATCTAGTGATTTATTGAGGTAACATAAAATTCGTTTAACCGCAATCAAGTGTGATTCCTTAGGTTTAGCTTGATATCTAGCACAAATACATACTGAAAACATGATATCAGGCCTACTAGCAGTTAAATAAAGTAAGCTACCGATCATATCTCGATATAGACGAATGTCTACAACTTTCCCATTTTCATCCTTATGTAGATGGGTGGTCGTACTCATGAGAGTCCTTTTGCTTGAAGACGATTCCATCCTGAATCACTTGATAAGCTCCCCGGTGTACTTGGTTTGGTGTATGAAAATACCATCCTTCATGTACCGAATTTTAAGACCTAGAAAGTAGTCGAGCTCACTCATGTGGCTCATCTCAAATTCTTCCTTTATAGCTTTAGAAAATTATTGGCAAAGGTCAAAGTTAGTAGAACCAAAGATAATATCGTCTACATAAACTTGAATAAGGAGGATGTCATTTTCATAATCTTTAATTAAAAGAGTTAAATCAACTTCACCCATTTTAAAACATAAATCCAAAAGAATGGTTTTGAGACAATCATACCAAGCTTTAGGAGCTTGTCTCAACCCATATAACGCTTTCTTAAGTTTGAAAACATGATTTTAAAAAAATTCATGTATAAAACCGGGTGGTTGAGAAACATAAACTTCTTCATTAACTATGCCATTTAAAAATGCATTTTTAACATCCATTTAAAATAATTTAAAATTCTTATCAGATGTAAAAGATAAAAGCAACCTAATAGCTTCTATCTTGCTACATGGGCAAAGGATTCTTCGAAATCAATACCTTCCTCTTGCCGATAGGCTTGAGCTACTAACCTTGATTTGTTCCTTGTGATGACCTTGTTTTCATCCGTCTTGTTCTGGAATATCCATTTGGTCCCAATGACATAGTGACCACTTGGAAAAGGGATGAGCTCGCAAACTTCACTCCTTTCAAATTGTATGAGCTCTGTTAGGTTATGTCTCTACTGCTAGTTTATGCTTTGCTTGTCATTTGTGGCACTCCGATAATCGTCTCTCTATATGTACTCCTTGAAGTGTTTGGGCAAATTATCTGGGGATGTTAGACATCTTGTTGAACGTTTTGTTGCGACAGAACCTCATTATCTGAAGAGGAGACAAGTCTCAGCTGAGCTTGTTGGATGTTTTGTTGGACAGATTGTTGAACCTCCGTGTTCAACATGTTGTGCCTATGTGCGACTGTTGTAGATCGAAGCCTGAGGTCCGTGTGATCTTAAGTCGCCATTTATAATTGTTCCGGTATTTATGATGGTTAATATCTGCTGAAGATTTGATTGGCTGAGAATATCGTTCTGTTCCATTCGTGATGAATTAGTTGAAGATATCTTCGATGGCGAGATTCTGGCAACGATCTCCTGCGGAGATTTAGGGATCTCGTTCCATCTATGGGAGTTGCGGTTTTTGCTGTTATTGTGTCGCTTCTAGATTGATGGATCTAGTGCTGATCGAACCGAGATTGACGGCGTCGCTGCTTTAAGGGTTTGAGCGCATTGGCGGCTAGGTTAAGACTTTTGCGAAAGAAGTCCTCTGATATAGACTCCGGGAGGGAGGCCGGCAATCACGCACGTGGGATCAAGGGAGTTGATCTAGTTGGTGGTGCAAGGGGAGCTTGCAGGCAAGGGGAGCTTTCCAAGAATACTTCACGGGGTTGATTGCGATCACCCCTCACGGTTTGTTTTAAGGATGAGTGTGTTCTTCCTTATAGATGCGTGAATTTTAGAGTTTGTATTCTCTGATCTTTATAGTGAAGTATTCTATTTTTCTGGGCGTGGCCCCGGAGATGTAGGTGTGCGCACCGAACTGCGATACCAAGTCTCGTGTGTCCTTGATCGCTGTGTGTCATTATGGTTGTTTGTTATGTTCTCTACTGCATACTGAATTTCATTTGGTATCAGAGCAGGTCATCCATAATACTTTGACTTTCTTTCAAAGTGGGTGTGATCTTGTGTGTCAGTACGCTGATCATGAATACAAAAGAAGGTGCTTCGGTTACTCGTCCCCCTTTGCTCACTGGATCGAATTACACGTATTGGAAGTCTCGTATGCGAGCTTTTATCAAATCTCTGGATGAAAAGGCTTGGGTTGCTACAGTTGAAGGATGGAACCCTCCGGTTGAAGTCAACAAAGAAGGCAAGGAATGCTTCAAACCTGTGAGAGACTGGAATCCTGATGAGGAACGTGCTGCCTTAGGAAACTCGAAAGCGGTGAACGCCATCTTTACTGCCTTTGATGAAGAGTAGTTCAAGCTTATATCAACTTGTGAGCACGCTAAAGAAGCTTGGGACATTCTTCAAAACGTGCATGAAGGAACCAGCACTGTTAAGGCCTCAAAATTACAAATGCTCGCCTCTCAGTTTGAAAATCTGAGAATGAATGAAAACGAGACGGTTGCAGAATTCAATGGAAGATTGAGGGATATTGCAAATCAGGCATTCCAACTAGGTAAGAAGTATTCATAAAAGAAACTTGTTGAAAAGACCCTGAGGTCCCTGCCAGATAAATTTTCAGCAAAGATTGCTGCGATAGAGGAAGTAAGGAACACATCCACCATGAGATTGGATGAACTCATGGGCTCCCTACAGACCTATGAGATGAATCTCAAACAAAACAAAAAGGAGAAGGGTGTTGCCTTAAAGATTGAAGCTAGTGAATTGTCAAAATCCGATAATGAGTCAGAACTCGAAGATGATATCGCTCTACTCACCAAAAACTTTAGTAGGATGATGAGAAAGATTAGCAATAGAGGTCAGAATTTCAAAGCCACTAATAAGATGGTGCGGTCAGGTCCTCCTGCTGGTGAAAAGAGTGCTGGTCGCCCTACTCAAAGGTATGAGTCTAAAAACAAAAGAAAGGGAATACAATGTAGAGAATGTGAAGGGTTCGGACATATACAGGCAGAATGTGCAAACACCCTTAAGAAGCAAAAAGGGAAATCCTTCACCAGCACCTGGAGCGATGAAGACTCTGGAGGTAGTGTGGAAGATGAAGACATAACTAGTAATTATGTTGCCTTCACATCTATTCTGAATGACAAATCTGAAGGCAAGTCTTTCAGTCATGTCGAACATAATGTTGCAACATGTGCTGCAACATCCAAGCACAAGGGAGAAAATGTTGTACAAAGTGTTGTGACAAATAATGCAAATTATGACAGTGAAGTTGAATCAGAAAGTGAAAGTGAAGAAGATATTGATGATGAGGAAATCCGCACAGCCTATCAAATTATGTTCTACAAATGGATGGAAATCTGTGAGATCAACAAGAAACTGAAAGAAGAATGCTCTAAGTTGAGAAGTGAGAAGGATGCGACTCAAGCCAAACTTCTGAAGACTGAAACAAGCCTCCGAAACTGTGAGAGAGATATGAAGAGAGCTTTACTAAGAGCTGAGAAGGCAGAAAGCACTGTCAACAGGTGGAACTCAGGAAAAACCAAACTTGATGACATCCTCAACATGGGAAAGGTGGCTGGAGATTGAACAGGAGTTGGTTACCACAGAGGAAGTCATCTACACACACTCAAGACCAGGAGTAGTCTCAATGCTAAGGAGCATGTTAAAAGGAGTCTACATGATGAGGCCAAGTCAAGAGGAAAGAACAGAAAAGGTACTACTTTTAGGCAGCCTATATGCAATTACTGCAGACAAATAGGACACAATGATTGGAGCTGTTTCAGGCGCATGAAGCATGTGAGTGAAGGAAGAAATATTATTCATCCGCAACAGCGAACGAGTATGAAATGGATTAAGAAGTCTGAGCTGATCAGTATGGTTGCTTACACATCTTTGGCTACCTTTGCAGAAAATCAGTGGTATTTTGACAGCGGTTGCTCTCGGCACATGACAGTGAACAAGGGTCTCCTATCTGAGTACACTGCTGGGAATAAAGGCCATGTCACTTTTGGGGACGGACAGAGAAGCAGAGTTGTTGGAAAAGAAAATCTGAATATGACAGAAACTCTGAAATTGAAAGATGTGATGCATGTTGAAAATTTAAAGGCTAATCTCATTAGTATTAGTCAGTTGTGCGATCAAGGTTTGCTGGTTCGATTCAACAAAAATGAATTCCTTGTGTTTAATGATGATGAAGTGTGCATTCTCTCCGGAAAAAGATCTAGTGACAACTGCTACCTGTTGCAAGAACCTGACAGATGTCTGAGTACCACCATAGATGCTTCTGAACAGTGGCATCAGAAACTAGGACATGTAAATTTCAAGATCCTAATGAAAATCTCCAAAGCAAGAGCTGTCCGTGGAATGCCAACTTTAATCAAGAAGAAAGAAGGAGTGTGCGAAGCTTGCCAACTGGGAAAGCAGAAGAAAGTGAGTCACAAGCAAATTCAGAATATCACAACTTCAAAAACTCTGGAGCTGCTACACATGGATCTGATTGGACCCACTTCAGAAACAAGCGTCGGAGGTAAGAAGTACATCTTTGTATGTGTTGATGATTTTTCACGTTTCACCTGGGTGGATTTTCTGAAGGAGAAATCAGATACTTTCGAAGCTTTCAAAAAATTGTGTACTCGTCTTCAAGTTGAAAGAGGAGACAACATAGGGAAAGTTATTCGAATCCGAAGTGATCATGGAAAAGAGTTTGAGAATCACTCATTCTCTGAATTCTGTGAGGCACAAGGTATAGGACATGAGTTCTCGGCTCCTAAGACTCCTCAGCAAAACGGAGTTGTTGAGAGGAAGAATCGAACACTTCAGGAAATGGCTCGAGTTATGCTGAATGCCCGAAAAGTGAATGTTAAGTGGTGGGCTGAAGCGATTAACACTGCTTGCTACACCATAAACAGAGTTTACCTTCGCCCACGGACTGAGAAAACTCCATACAAAATTTGGAAAGGATGAAAGCCAGACGTCTCCTACTTTCATATCTTTGGAAGCAAGTGCTACATCCTGCAAGATCGGACACCAAGACGGAAGTTCGACACCAAGAGTGACAAAGGAATGTTCTTGGGGTATTCTACAAGGAGTCGTGCTTTTCGTGTGCTGAATGAACGAACAGATGTCATGATGGAATCCATTAACGTTGTGGTTGATGACTTTGATCAGGGAGAATCTATTCTAACTGGTGAAAAAGGAGTTCAAGAAGACAGAAATGAGGATGATTTTCGTGTTGAAAGTGATGTTGCAACAAACAAAACCAAACAGAACAATGTTGAACAAATTGTTGCAACACAGGACACTGCAATCATGGAGCCGGTTCAAGTAGAAGCTGAAAATGCTCAAGATGCTGAGGGATTTACAAAGATTATACGAGATCATCCGTCGGAGCTAATCATTGGTGATGTTCACGACAGTCGTCGCACCAGAGGTACTAGTCGTGTTAATTACAGAGATCTGGCTGGGTATGCTTGCTTTCTCTCTACTATCGAACCCAAAAATGTGAAGGAAGCAATTGTTGATGATTTCTGGGTCTCGGCTATGCAAGAGGAACTAAACCAATTCCAACGAAATGATGTCTGGAGTCTTGTGGAGAGACCAAAAGGAACAAATGTCATCGGGACAAAATGGATATTCAAAAATAAGACAGATGAGAAGGGAAATGTTACTCGCAATAAAGCCCGGCTTGTAGCTCAAGGGTATACCCAAGTGGAAGGAATTGACTTCGATGAGACATTCGCTCCAGTAGCTCGGTTGGAATCTATTAGACTATTGCTAGCTGTTGCCTGTAGTTTAAATTTCAAACTGCACCAAATGGACGTGAAAAGTGCCTTTCTGAACGGGATGTTGAATGAAGAAGTGTATGTTGAACAACCTAAAGGCTTTGTTGATCCATTTCTCCCAAATCATGTTTACAAGCTGAAGAAGGCGCTGTATGGACTGAAACAAGCTCCAAGGGCCTGGTATGAAAGATTGACCACATATCTTCTCAAGAAGGGATACGAAAGAGGAGGAGCTGATAAAAATTTATTTGTTCAAAGGACAAGATCAAGTGTGATGATTGTCCAGATCTATGTTGATGACATAGTCTTCGGTTCAACATCGCAACAGCTAGTGCATGAGTTTATTAATCTCATGCAAAGGGAGTTTGAAATGAGCATGGTAGGTGAGTTGAATGTGTTTCTTGGACTCCAAGTCAAACAGTGTCCAGATGGTCTGTTCATCTCGCAGAGCAAGTATGCAAGGAATCTTGTCAAGAGATTCGGTTTAGAAAGTGCAATACATGTTCAGACTCCCATGAGTACGTCTGAAAAACTCTCTAAGGATGAAGGAGGAAGAGATGTTGAAGTTACTCTTTACAGAAGCATGATAGGTAGTCTTTTGTATTTAACAGCTAGTCGACCGGATATCAGTTTCAGTGTTGGAGTCTGTGCTCGTTACCAAGCAAGTCCTAAGGAATCTCATATTATTGTCGTAAAGAGGATTATCAGGTATATCAGCGGAACAGCAGACTATGGTATATGGTATACAAAGGATACGAATACTCTTGTCTCAGGATATAGTGATGCTGACTGGGCAGGAAATACAGATGATAGGAAAAGCACCATCGGAGGATGTTTTTATGTGGGGAACAATCTGGTGTCATGGTATAGTAAAAAACAGAACTCCATATCGTTATCTACAGCAGAGGCTGAGTATATTGCAGCGGGAAGTTGTTGCACACAATTGCTATGGTTGAAGCAAATGTTGATAGACTATGGACTGGAACAAGGAATTATGACCATTTTGTGTGACAACCAGAGTGCTATAAATATCTCCAAGAACCCTGTCCAGCATTCTAGAACAAAACATATCGACATCCGACACCACTTTATTAGAGAGCTGGTTGAGAAGAAGTCCCTAGTCATGGAGTATGTAGCTACATGTAATCAACTAGCAGACATATTTACAAAGCCTCTAGACTCCACCAGATTTGAGGAATTGTGACAAGCCTTAGGGTTGTGTCGTATCTGATGTTGTTCACTTTGTTGTGAACATTGTTGCAACTTTAGGTTGCAACAGTAAGGGAATTGTGCCGTCTTGGGCTATCGGGTTTGGTTTTTTCCTTCCAAAGTTCGTTACCTGGTATTTAATTCCTTCTTTCCATATCCTGTTCCCAAGGCGCAATTCTCTACTCTCTTAAAAATCAAATATCTTCAAGATTCTCTTGTTTGGTCTTCTAGGGTTCTTGATCTGATCTTTGTACCTGTGAGTCCTTTTCTTTTTCCATTGTTCGATTATGGAGAGAGATCATTCGAAATCGCCTTCGCAGCCTCCTCGCTGGTCTTCTCGTCGGACTGCCTCCGCAAGAAAAAATGCTCCACCATCTTCTTCCTCTCCTATCAAACAGAAGAGAGGGTCTTCTCGCACCAGGCATGGGTCTCCCATGGGTACTACCTTTTCTCCTCAATCCCCTAACCTTTTCTCCAGCATGCACTCTCATGGAACTTCAAATTTGGAGTTAGTCAAGTTTTCCCCAATTCTTGAAATTCCCCTTTGTCAAAACCCTTCTGATGTTGAAGTTTCTGATGATGAAGAATTCCCTGAACCTGTTACAATTCAAGACTGGTTTTGGTATTTGCAGAGAACTGGTAAGAGATTAGACCTTTCTTCTTTGGATGTATCTCACATTCATTTCAAAAATCTCATGCACAAGAAGATTCTAGGGAAAGTTATGAGTGTTGAAGTGCCTCGAGATAGGAAGGTTGTGATTCGAACTTGGAATCCCGTGTCCTATGTGAAAATCTCTGAAATTGAAATTGTGGAAATTTCGGATTCTGAAGAACCTCCAGTGTTTGCTGAAATGCCTAAGTCAAGGGACACTGTTGAAGATTCCACTGAAAATTTGTTCTCTGAAAATTATTTTGAGCAAGATGATGAAAAGATGAACAAGGATGTTGAAATGGAGGTAGTTGTTGATAATGATATTGTGCCTTCTATCCCATCTCAGGATAAGGCCCCTGTCCCTCTGTCTCCTATGTGTGAGGATGATGATACACAAAATGTGACTAATGATAATTGTTACGACCTAAAGATCGTAGGAGCCCGACTCCCGCCCGGACCCGCTAACATACCCCATTAGCTCACCATTTCACAAAAGGGCCGCCGCCCCGAAAATCCGGGGCATCGTGGAGATAGGCGCGCCTTGCAGCGCTCCCCGAACCGACCGAGGCGAACAACCACAGCTGGCCGAGGCGAACAACCGCAGCCGCCTGACCCACCGGGGTAGCGCGCTTGGGGACGCTTGGGTAGCTAGGCCAGGCCTATTGACGGGCGCGGCCGGGCCGGACAACCCCCAACCGGAACGGCCCGTCCGATTCCCGCGAACCGCGGCGCCTAAAGTGAGCCAGACCTTTAGTTCGACGCTAACGACAAACAGCCTAGGATAAGGACACGACTGACACATACGTCACCCGACCGCCTGACAAAGCACCCCCAGGCGGCTGACCTGTCCGGCGGTTAGTGCTTTCGGCCCTGACATCCCGACAAAAGCACCCTTTGGCCGTTGCGCCGCCTGACAGAAGCAGGTCAGAAACTCCTGTTCCCGATATCCTTGTCCGAAGCTTCCGCTGACACCCGAGCCAGCTCAGCACGCCTAGTCATCACCCGTCAGGTATAAATATCCCCTCTCCTCTTACGGAGAGGGGGTTGGGAAAATTCTCTCTCATCTTCTATTATTCACACACGAGAGCAAAGGTCCTCCATATCTTTGTTCTCCCACCTATAGCTCGTCACGCGAGGCGGACACACCGTTAGTCCGACCGGCGTGACTAGCCCCCCATTTAAGACCTTTTACTGACTTAGGCATCGGAGGGGCTAAGGGTTGAACCCCAACCCCGCCCTTCTGACGAGTTGTTCGTGCTGCAGGAGAGCTCGCCCCTTGACCAAAGCCAGCGCCAGCCTCCCGCCGTCCAACCTTCCTCAGCTGCGTCCGACGAGATACGATCCCGTGAGCCCCACCGGCAACGGATCCAACCTCTTCATCCCACTAATCACTTGTAAAACAGCCTACCTAACCCCTCATTTCCATATAACCACCGTGCCCTTGGTTCCCCATAATACAAATTCATTGTACGCGAGTTCCACCTCGTAACAATTGGCGCCGTCTGTGGGAACGAAGGGTCACACCCATGTTAGACTCCATGCCGATCCCACGGAACCCTGACCACGGCAAAGATCCCGTGGATCAGGAACCGCTCTCTCTACAAATCACCCCGGCGTCCGACCCCCTTCTGGGGGTGGGCGCCGAAACTGAGCGCACTTCAGCCCACGCTGTCCTAAAAAGCTTCGAGGCCGTTACTCAGGCTAGGGGGGACTATCAGATGGCTGAAACGGAGCCTCCACCCGGCCCCTCAGAGTCCCAGAACGTGAGGCGGAACCTCCGCTTTCAGTTCGAAGAGGAGGGAGAAGACAGGGGGCTCACCGAGGAGATCGCGGCCCAGTAAAGGCTCCTGGAAGAGGAGATGGAAGTTGCGCAGCGGTGGAGGCGCCTGGGGGAGGCGGCCGCCACGCAAAGGCGTTTGGACGAGGCGGCCGAGACCGCCCGGAGGGCCTACCGGGAAGAAGAGGCCGCCCGCCGCCAACTCCGCTTCATCGTCGCGGAGCGCGAGAGGCTAAGGAGAGAAAACAGGAGCAACCAAGAAGTCCTGGAAGAGACGGCGACGGGCCGGCGGCTCGGGAACGAGAGGGACCCGTTGCTGAACAGGTCCCCACCTGGAGGAGGCGGCCCGCATCACCAGCACCACCCCTCCGATACCCTACACGAGGAAGCCGTTTATCGACAACTACGCTTCCTCACCGCCGAGCGCGAGAGACTCCTTCGGGAAAATCAAGAACGGATGGAGGCCCGGGGAGAGCTGGCCGGGAGGTGATGGCGCTGGGAGAACCGTAGCCCGCAACCCGTCGAGTCCTCGACCCGGGGAAGGAGCCCCGCCGGGCGACAGTCGGGCTACTCCCCGGGGACGGAGGACCATCGACGGCCGAGACGCGACCGAAGCCAGACCCCCGAATGGCGAAGAGGGGATGCGCCGAGCCGCCCAACCTACCCGGAGGAAGCCACGCCACTTGCACGGTGGATCACGTCCGCCCCAAGGCCCATAAGGTTCAAACCCCCTCACTTGGCCACATACAACGGGAGAGGCGACCCCCTCACACACGTGCAACAATATCGGGGGGCGATGGAGGCCCAGGACGTGGATGAGGCGTTCCTATGCCGACATTTCTCCCAGAGCCTGAGGGACACCGCATTGGACTGGTACTTTGGCTTGCCCGCGAGGTCCGTGGGGAGCTTTGGCGAACTATCCCATAAGTTCTGCCAAGAGTTCCGGGCCGGTCAGACGAAAAAGAAGCCCTTAGACTATCTCAGCACGATAGTCCAAGGGGAGGGAGAGACAACGGGTAGGTACCTCCGCCGCTTTCAGGAGGAGAGACGGGCGGTGGTGACGTGTGGCGATGAGGTGCTTATGCTGGCCTTCAAATCGGGGTTGCGGAATCGGAGCCTCCACAAATCCCTGCTCCGGGATCCGCCAACCGACTATGAGGCATTGGTTGCTATGGCGGAGAGACACGCGTTGGCCGAGGAGACTCTCGGCGCCAAGGCCTTATTCCCCTCGGTGAAACCCCCCCAAGGCGAACCCCGGTCACACCCACGGCCGAGACAGGAAGAGGGACACCGTGGTCGCGACCAACTGGCCCGACCAAGGAGGGAACCGCTCGGGCCTCGCCCGTAAGATCGACCTGGCCCGGCGCGCGATTTCGCTCCGGCCCAAGGGCTCCCTCGAGTCGTCCCGAGACAAGAAGGGCCCCTACGGGCACATTACACGCAACTCAATGCCTCCTTGATTGAGGTGATGGCCGCGGCTACACGGGCCGGACTGCTGCCGGAGCCGCCTCGAGAAATGAAGTCGGACCCCGCCCGGAGAGATTTTAAGAAATACTGCCGATACCACCGGGACCACGGCCACGACACCGACAACTGCTTCACCCTCAAAAGGGAAATCGAGCGGCTGATCCAGGCGGGCCACCTGGGGGACTTCGTCGGAGGCCGGAGACCGGACCGGGAAGATGGGAACCACCGAAGGGCACGGAGGGCAGGCCCTCCAGCAAACGACGAGCGGGAAGAGCTTCACCCCACGAAACCCGTCATGCGCATAAACACGATATGCGGCGGGCCATCCTCAGGAGGGGCATCGTCGTCAAGCAAAAAGGCGTATGCGAGACAAGTAATGACGGCAGGTCTTGGAGGGGACCAAAGAGGGAGAATGATGGCCTACCCTCCCATTACTTTCAGCGACGAGGATCTAGAGGGGATCGAGCAGCCCCACGACGACGCCATCGTCATCGAGGCACAGATTGGGACGGCCATCGTCAGCCGCCTCCTGATCGACACAGGGAGCTCTTGTGACATCCTGTTCATGTCCACAATCGAGAAGATGGGGTTAAGGCCGACGGACCTGAGACCCTGCACTGGACCCCTCGTCGGTTTCACCGGTCACTCGACCCCCATCATGGTAGTGATCACCTTGCCGATAACCCTCGGAGAAGAGCCACAGGTCGTCACTCGAATGACGTTGTTCGTTGTGGTCGACATTATGTCGGCGTACAATGGGATCATAGGACGACCTTACATGTCGGCCATTGGAGCGCTCCCCAGCCTCCTCCATCAGATGGTCAAGTTCCAGACCCCCCGAGGGGTGGGGATCGTACGGGGAAGCCAGAAGCTGTCTAGGAGCTGCTACGTAGGGTCGACCAAGCACAAAGGACCCGAGGTGACCCTGAAGATCGACTCCCCGAGGCGGAGTTATGACCCCCACCAGCCAGAGTTAGCTCCTGCCGATGCCGCTACCGAAGGAAACAGGATCGACCTCGCGCCCACCCCCCTGAGAAGGACGGGCTAATCACTCCAAAGGGCGCGATGCGCCGGTCGTGGCATAGCCGAGAACTGTAAGTCCTGCACGAAACACCTTGTTCCCTCCTTTTTTGCTTCGAATTTCGCCTTTTCTGCATGACAATTTCAGTTCACCCCTCTCAAAGACTCCGGGGCAGGATCAGTCCTCGCCACCCAAACCGGAGAGGGGCACGGGCCGAGCTGCGTACTCGCTCCCCCCAGGAAGACCTCCGGGGCAAGTTCATTGAGCTTGGCCACCCAAACCGGAGCGCCATATGTGGGGTAGGCGACGGCCCAATACCCGTCCGACTATAGAGGCTGCGGGGAGGCGACGGCCCAATACCCCCCCTCTCAAAGACTCCGGGGCAGGACCAGTCCTCGCCACCCAAACCGGAGAGGGGCACGGGCCGAGCTGCGTACTCGCTCCCCCCCAGGAAGACCTCCGGGGCAAGTTCATTGAGCTTGGCCACCCAAACCGGAGCGCCATATGCGGGGTAGGCGACGGCCCAATACCCGTCCGACTATAGAGGCTACGGGGAGGCGACGGCCCAATACCCCCCCTCTCAAAGACTCCGGGGCAGGACCAGTCCTCGCCACCCAAACCGGAGAGGGGCACAGGCCGAGCTGCGTACTCGTTCCCCCCCAGGAAGACCTCCGGTGCAAGTTCATTGAGCTTGGCCACCCAAACCGGAGCGCCATATGCGGGGTAGGCGACGGCCCAATACCCGTCCGACTATAGAGGCTGCGGGGAGGCGACGGCCCAATACCCCCCCTCTCAAAGACTCCGGGGCAGGACCAGTCCTCGCCACCCAAACCGGAGAGGGGCACGGGCCGAGCTGCGTACTCGCTCCCCCCCAGGAAGACCTCCGGGGCAAGTTCACTGAGCTTGGCCACCCAAACCGGAGCGCCATATGAGGGGTGGGCGACGGCCCAATACCCGTCAAACTATAGAGGCTGCGGGGAGGCGACGGCCCAATACCCCCCCTCTCAAAGACTCCAGGGCAGGACCAGTCCTCGCCACCTAAACCGGAGAGGGGCACGGGCTGAGCTGCGTACTCGCTCCCCCCCAGGAAGACCTCCGGGGCAAGTTCATTGAGCTTGGCCACCCAAACCGGAGCGCCATATGCGGGGTAGGCGACGGCCCAATACCCGTCCGACTATAGAGGCTGCGGGGTAGGCGACGGCCCAATACCCGTCCGACTATAGAGGCTGCGGGGAGGCGACGGCCCAATACCCCCCCTCTCAAAGACTCCGGGGCAGGACCAGTCCTCGCCACCCAAACCGGAGAGGGGCACGGGCCGAGCTGCGTACTCGCTCCCCCCCAGGAAGACCTCCGGGGCAAGTTCATTGAGCTTGGCCACCCAAACCGGAGCGCCATATGTGGGGTAGGCGACGGCCCAATACCCGTCCGACTATAGAGGCTGCGGGGAGGTGACGGCCCAATACCCCCCCTCTCAAAGACTCTGGGGCAGGACCAGTCCTCGCCACCCAAACCGGAGAGGGGCACGGGCTGAGCTGCGTACTCGCTCCCCCCCAGGAAGACCTCCGGGGCAAGTTCATTGAGCTTGGCCACCCAAACCGGAGCGCCATATGCGGGGTAGGCGACGGCCCAATACCCGTCCGACTATAGAGGCTGCGGGGAGGCGACGGCCCAATACCCCCCCTCTTAAAGACTCCGGGGCAGGACCAGTCCTCGCCACCCAAACCGGAGAGGGGCACGGGCCGAGCTGCATACTCGCTCCCCCCCAGGAAGACCTCCGGGGCAAGTTCACTGAGCTTGGCCACCCAAACCGGAGCGCCATATGCGGGGTAGGCGACGGCCCAATACCCGTCCAACTATAGGGGCTGCGGGGAGGCGACGGCCCAATACCCCCCTCTCAAAGACTCCGGGGCAGGACCAGTCCTCGCCACCCAAACCGGAGAGGGGCACGGGCCGAGCTGCGTACTCGCTCCCCCCCAGGAAGACCTCCGGGGCAAGTTCACTGAGCTTGGCCACCCAAACCGGAGCGCCATATGCGGGGAGGCGACGACCCAATACCTGCCCTCTCAAAGACTCCGGGGCAGGACCAGTCCTCGCCACCCAAACCGGAGGGGGGCACGGGCCGAGCTGCGTACTCGCTCCCCCCCAAGAAGACCTCCGGGGCAAGTTCATTGAGCTTGGCCACCCAAACCGGAGCGCCATATGCGGGGAGGCGACGGCCCAATACCCGCCCTCTCAAAGACTCCGGGGCAGGACCAGTCCTCGCCACCCAAACCGGAGGGGGGCACGGGCCGAGCTGTGTACTCGCTCCCCCCCCAAGAAGACCTCCAGGGCAATTTCACTGAGCTTGACCACCCCAAACCGGAGCGCCTTAGGCGGGGTACCCGACGGACCAATACCCTCCCTCCCCTGAAAGGGCCTATCACCCCTCTCCTCAAACCTCGGGAAGCTACTCAAGGACTGCGAATCAAGGCAACTCCTAAGCAGAGCCATCCCTGAGGAGTAACGCCTGACCCCCATAAAGCCACACCCGAATTGACCTGTCCAACCAAAAAGGACACTCGGGACAAACACCACTGACAAGTGTCATGCATGCCTGAGGGGTCACATCACCCGTTACCCATCGGGAACGCCCCCCCCCTAAGAACGAAATTTCAAGACGGCCCCGACTCTCAATAAAGAGTAAATAAGGACAGAAATTCACCATTATAAAACCCCCCCAACTTCCTTGAGGAGGGGAAGAAAGGCGAGGGGAAGGATGTGCAGAAAGACTAGTCGTTTTGCCACCTTCTCTCCCTCAAAATACGCGGAAAATGCGAGCTTCGCCGACCTCCAAAATAACCGATCCCCCAACAGGATATTCCCCTTACACGACGGTTGCTCAGCCTGCTGCTCCCCTCCTTCCTTTGGACAACTTAAGGCAGGGGAACTGGGGCTCCACTGGCATACCAGGCCTCTCCACGGACGCCCTTCGTGCGCAGGCGCGGCTGGCAGACAACCCGATGGAGGGGACAGACCTCCCAAATCACCTCACCGGACACCCCGGCAGCCGCCCGCGTCGCCCCAACCGAGGGGAACGTGTCCCCGAGCGCCGGCCCGCCCCAACTGGCTACTCCACTTACACCTGCAGCACCCCCCTTCCACTTATCGGCCTTCCCCGGGCCGCTTAGGCCAGGAGGTCACACATGGGGGCAGCGGCCCGCGTCCCTTCGCGCCTACCACGCAGAGACTCCAGACGAGGCGAGCAACGGGGCCCCGTGGGATAGAACAACCACCAAGGACTCCCTCTCCCCCCAATTCTGGGATCGAAGGCCAAAGCCACTGCCTGGCTCCGACGCGACCATCCACCCCTACTCCGAGGAGGAACCCGCTAAATACACTCCACGCCCCTTATCAGGGGCACAACACCAGAGAAAGGCGGATCAGCTGCGATGGGAACCTCAGCCTACCTAGAGCGACACACGGTAACGCCTACGGGCCGATACAATGTTACGCCCACGGGCCGATTCAATGCTAAAACTATGGGGCTTCCCTGTTTAATTAAACTATCAATAATAGCAGATGAAAAGACTGAAGACTAATCCCGTTTGACCACTAGTTATAGCTCGGGTACACCTAAACCCGACCCACCCTCGAAAAGGGGGGCCACCCCGGCCGTAAAATCTATCGGACGCGCTACGAGTAATAAAGGGAGCTACCACGATTCCCCCCACGCCAGGATCTAAATAGCCGCACCAAGGCGTAACTCTAAATGAAAATTTATGCACACACACAGGCAGAAAAATGCAGATACCAACGCCATGAATCGTCACTTTCTTTCGTTTTTATAAAAAAGAGAGAGAGAAAAGAGGGAGGAGCCTATACAAAACTACTTGGCGCTTCCGCCAGTCACGGCGCCCTCTCCCTCGAGGGAACCTCCGACTGCCCCGCCGGCCTCCGGCTCGTCACCCTCCCCTCCGTCTCCTTCCCCCGCCTCGTCGTCGCCACGCGCAGCGAGCCCGTCGAGGTCGATCTCCACCGGCGGGACCAGGCCCGCCACCTTCTCCTTCAACTGAGCCAGGCAATCTTCCCATCCCTCCACGTAGCCCTCCTCCATGCCATCGGTCATCGACTTGGCGAGGGCGGGGACGACGGTTCTCTCCTGGTATGTCCGAAATTCCTCGACCTTACGGGCCAACTCCTCCTCGGCGGCCTTGGCACGCCCCGCTAGGTCCTCCGCACGGGACTCCTCCCTTCTAAGGGCCTCCTCCAGCTCCTTCGCTCTCCCCCCAGCTTCGACCGCCCGCTGCTCATAATCAGACACGACCATCTTCAGGCGCTCTACCTCCGCCTCATATCGGTCGCCCCGCTCCCTCTCCTTCTCCAGGTCCTCGCCAGTGCTCTTACGAACGGCAGCGACCTCGGCGACCGCTCTAGCCACGGCGCCCTCGGCCTTGTGTATGGCCGACACATGCCGCATCATCCCGAGCATCATGTTGAGGATCTGCGTAAAGAAGCGCCCAAAAGTAAACCCATTTAGGGCATTCTATAAAACCGACTAAAAAACGTCGCCCACCTTACAGAACATACCTGGACGCCATGCATCACCGCGGTCCCGCACAGACCCTCAGGCTCCACCGCTTCCAGCGCTACCCTATCGCGGGGCAGGAAAATGTTCTCCGCCAACCTCACCGCCACACCTTCATCCTCAAACACGGACTCGTCACTCGACACTTTGTACGGCGCCCGATGAAGCGCGCCGTCGGGATAGCCCTCGACATCGGTCCTCTTGGCCTTAAACTTAGCCAAGGCGGCTAAACAGCGGGGGTCGGTTGGCGCCCTCTCGAGACCGAACATGGGACAACCATAAGGCCAAGGGTCCCATCCTCCAGACCCTGTCGGGCCACTCGACGCCTCGGCCCTATGCGACTGACCGCTAGCTTCCGCCCCCTCCCCCCCCCCCCCCCCCCGCAGGTGCCATCGGGCTAGGCGGCCTCGTTCGGGGCAGTTCCGCCCCACCCCCGGCCGACCCTTCGTCCCCGCCCTCCAAGTCGATGATGGGATTCGCCACCCCCTCCCCGGCCCCGCCTTCCGTCGGACCGGTTCCCCCCGGCGCGTCAGGCTCGGACGATTTCGTCGGCCTCTTCCTCTTCATTGTGGGCGCTGGCACCCCAGTCGAGCTCCCCGCCCCAACTTCCGCTCGCGACCTCTTGGGGCCGCCTCTTATCGACGATCGCCCCGCCTGCTCCGAGGCCCGCCTCATCATTTCCTCGAGGGACAGACTCATTGTGCCACCTGCCAAAGAGAGAAAGTTCAGCGTAAGCACATCAGAAGCATGAACACCAAAATCTCTCATACCTTCGGGCCAGATGTACGCCGTTATCATCTCAGCCCGAGCGAGCATCCGATAATCTCGTCCCTCCTCTGGTATGGCCATCAAAATCCGGGCCACCACTTCCTCCTCATCCCCCAACTTCACCCCCTCTCTTGCCTGGGGATTCAGCTCCGCCCAATCAGACCTTATCAGCACATCCTCCGGCACCTCCACAAACACATACTGCTGGCGCCAAAACTTAATTTTCCCAGGCAAACCCCTAATGAGCGGATGCGTCCTCTTCGCAGAGAGATAGTAGCATGACCGCAACCTCTTGACCGAGAAGAAGTGGCGAAATAAGGTCAGAGACGGGCAAACCTGGTTGCTCACGCACAGCACTATGAACCCCACAATGGCACTGATGGCATTGGGCATCAGGCGATAGAGGGGCAGTTCCAGGAAGTTCAACACTTCCAGCAAGAACGGATGGGGGGGGAAGCGCAAACCTTGCTCAAACGAATATACATATACTCCCACCCCCCGATCACCCGCAAAACACACCCTTTCTTGCGGCTCCGGTTCACGAACCGAATACGGCGGCCTGACGTACATCGTGAAGATCTCCGCAACGGATTTCTTCAGCTTCGACTTGACTCCCGCAATCTCGACGGGCACCCCTCCTGTCTCCGCGGCGGAGCTCCCTTCCCCACCTACCCCCGAACCCTGACTCCGAGACGGAGACATGGAAGAAGACATTTCTAAAACGAGCGTCTTACCTAACGGGTGCCGACGACTCGCTACCCCGCTGACCGCTCCCACGAGGGCGACTCTGGCAAGGTCACGGACACCTCCTATGAGCCCTAGCTACTTGTCAAAAAATTTTTTCGCCCGACAATCAGCTTTGCTCCCCTCCCCCTCCTCACGATCCCTTTAAAGCGACTTCACAAAACATCGCGACCGTCGAGCCCAAGACACGCGTCACCAATCCGGTCCCTGTCCACCACCCACGTGTTCTGACGCTTCGCGTACTGTCAAAACCGTCAATTCCGCCACGCGTCAACACTTTAGTGGTCGGGCCGCCTCGATTCCCGCCCGCCGTCGAATCGCCAGGCTGACGTAAAGTCATGCGACCGCCATAAATTCCCGCCAAAATCCAGGCGGAACGATTACCCCAATTTGAAATCAGTCCATGCGCCTCTCGATCCATGGTCGAGTCCAGCCTCCGTCAGGGCGGCCACCGCAAGGAGGCGGCGCTCGCTCCATGGTTGAGTCCGGCCTCCGAAAGGGCGGCCACCACAAGGCGCCGGCGCTCGGCCCATGATCAAGTCGGGTCACAACACGTAGGCGGGGCTAGATCCCAGATGGAGTCCGACCCCCGACAGGGCGGCCATACAAAAAGGCGGAACACGATCCATGATTTAGTCCGAGCTCCGGCAGTACGACCAAAACACGATCGTCTCCCCCGCACCAATAAGGGTCCGATCTCTTTCGGTTCGGCCGGAACAGAAACCTGCCCCACAACTTATCGGATTCTCGGTTCCAACCCTTGGCAAACTTCTGTATGATCCAAGCACGTCCGACCCGCCACGGCACCTCCGGTCCCCGTACTGGGCATCGGAGCATCACGACCACCGGATAACACGACTACTCTCAACTCCCCTCTCCCGAAGACTTCGGCAGAGCGAAGTTGGTGGCATTTACGTCGTCCCTCACAGAGCGGACATTCTACGAGCAAACCAAGTAGGAATACATTTCGACACAAGACAATACCAATGTATTTACCCAGAAACCACACCATACATTGGACTTTCCACACACTACAACAGCACATTGTTTATAACCCTCTCACACGAATGTACGGCCCTCCCCGAACCCACAATTCTAGCGGCGCCGCCCCTCAACCGACCGATCTCGTATATCTTTAACCACTTGCCGAATCGCAGCCTCCTTAGCTTCTTGCAGCATCGGCACAACATGCTCGTCATGATAGCGACGGATAGCGGCTTCGATCTGTTTGCCCTCAGCGTCCCGTTTCTCCTCCAATCGCCGCACCGCTAGACCCCTCTCCCTCTTCTCGGTCTTTAGGGCGACCTCCAGGTCCTCTATTTGCCGCCTCTGTAATCCGATCACCGATTCCTTGCTAGCAACTTCCGAGGTACGCTTGGACCGGATATCATCCCTCTCCCGCGTTATTTCTTGGAGCTGCTTCTCGACCATGGCTTTGGACGAATCGAAGTACGCAGCCCGCCCCTTCTCCACCCCGTAAGCCGCCCTAACCCTCTCCAGCTCCGCCTCCGTGTCCTTCAGCTTCGCCTTGACCTCGTCAAGGTTCGCCTTCGCCACGTCCAGTGACGCCCGGGTGACGGCCGCAGACTTGCGGCCCCGCAGGGCTAACACGTTGGCGATCATCTGCATAAACCTCGAATCAACGAGACACGAACTAATAAAGTCTGCGGGCGGGGAAAGAAAGCCGGCGTACCTGCACGACGTGCCATATGGCTGAACCGCCCAACCGTTCCGCCCCCACATGAGTCAAAGACTCATGATCGCGCGGTAACACGCAATACTCGGTGAGGCACGCCGCCACTCCCGCGTCCTCGAATACCGACTCGTTGCTGCCGACTCGGAAAGGGAACTTGTGGAGCCGGTCATCGGGGTATGCCTCGACCTCTTCTCGGGCCCTCTTAAAACGAATAAGGGTGCTCTCGCAAGCGGGACTCGACGACACCCCCATTTCCCACGAAGGGATCCCGTACGGCCACCCTTGAGCCACGGGCGCTCGGCGAGGCGCGGCCATCGCCGGTACCCGCGGAGAGACGGAGGGTCCGGCCCCCCGCACGGGCGCGTTAGCACGAAGATCCTCGGCGGGCCCACCGGCAGAGATACCTTGCCCGGCTGCCCCCCGTCCCAGGTGCGACCTCTCCCCACGGGGAGCCACGCCCCCACGTTCCCAGGATCCGGCCTTGCTAGCCACCCCCTTGCCTTTCTCGCGGGGATCAGAATCCTCCGAGATCGGGGCCGCGGCCGAACCTGACACCCCCTCCGGCTCCCTCATCGCGTCTTCGCCTGCAAAAGGACAAAAGAGACAATCAGGGCGAGCCTAGCCCAGAGTTTACAAAACTTCAAAGATACCTATGGTCCAAAAGTCCTGGGCGAGCCGACTGCCCAACGTTAGACTCGCCCAATGACGGCACGCCTCGGGCAGCTCCCTCAAAATCTGAGCCTTGGCAATATCCTCCTCGGTCAGCTCCACCCATTCATTTACAAAGGGATTCCGCGCCCCCCAATTCGACATCAGCGCCACGTCACTTGGCACCGTCACGAAGACGAACTCCCTCATCCAATCGCCGACATCGTCAGGCACCTCGAGGATGAGTTCTCGCCCTCTCCTGGCGCAAACGCGATGATACATCCCCCACTTCCGAACCACGAAGAAATGCTGGAACAACGCCAAGGAAGGACTCAAGGAGCAAGCAAGGCACAAGACGACAAACCCCACTAACAAGCCCCAAGAACGGGGCGCTAAGGCGAATATCGGCAGCTCCAGGAAATTCAACAGTGAAACAAATACGGGTGGATCGGAAAGCGGAGCCCCAACTCAAAGGACCGGACATAGACCCTGACCTCATTATCCCCCGGTGAACTCACCGCTTCCTCCGACCCGGGAACCCGCACCTCATAGGGTTGTCGCACAAACCGCACGCGAATCTCCCTGATGTTGATCCTATCCAACCTACGTCGGGGGGACTCAATGTCTCTCGGTACAACGGATTGCCATGACCGTCTTTCCCTGGGCCGCCGCACCCCCGGCTGCGACGCCCCCTCGCACGCCCACTCTTCCTCCCCCACCCGGCTACTTCCTCCAATCTCGACCCGAGAAGCCATTGATCGGAAAGGAAGGAAATTAATTGTTGTTACCTGTTGCTCCCTTGAACCTGGAAGGCGATCGGAAGAAGATGGCCGGTGACGGAAGGGACAGATTAGCCAGCAAGCTCCAAATAGAAAAATCGAGCGCCGGAGGAGAATCGGAGAAAGACAAAAATTCCCGCCGACCGCCTCCCCAGACCCTTTTAGCAGTAAAGGTGGCCCCAGGGCCATCTCGGCCGTCAAACTTTCGCCACGCGGCGCCCATCGAAACGCCCCCGACGCCTCGACTGGCGTAAAGGTCACCTCATCCACGTGTCGCAAAATCAATCGCGGAGACGATTCGATTTCCTCTGCCCCCCTTTCAAATCATAATAATGGCCACTAAGGCGGGAGTTCCGAAGCCGCCGCCATCACTACCCGGTGGTTCCCAAGGCCCATATCGATGGTCCGGAGTGTTGGATATGGTTTGCCCTCCGAGCCGAGCCGGGCTACCGCCTCAGACTCGAAGGCCGGGGGCAATTGTTACGACCTAAAGATCGTAGGAGCCCGACTCCCGCCCGGATCCGCTAACATACCCCATTAGCTCACCATTTCACAAAAGGGCCGCCGCCCCGAAAATCCGGGGCATCGTGGAGATAGGCGTGCCTTGCAGCGCTCCCCGAACCGGCCGAGGCGAACAACCGCAGCCGGCCGAGGCGAACAACCGCAGCCGCCCGACCCACCGGGGTAGCGCGCTTGGGGACGCTTGGGTAGCTAGGCCAGGCCTATTGACGGGCGCGGCCGGGCCGGACAACCCCCGACCGGAACGGCCCGTCCGATTCCCGCGAACCGCGGCGCCTAAAGTGAGCCAGACCTTTAGTTCGACGCTAATGACAAACAGCCTAGGATAAGGACACGACTGACACATACGTCACCCGACCGCCTGACAAAGCACCCCCAGGCGGCTGACCTGTCCGGCGGTTAGTGCTTTCGGCCCTGACATCCCGACAAAAGCACCCCTTGGCCGTTGCGCTGCCTGACAGAAGTAGGTCAGAAACTCCTGTTCCCGATATCCTTGTCCGAAGCTTCCGCTGACACCCGAGCCAGCTCAGCACGCCTAGTCATCACCCGTCAGGTATAAATATCCCCTCTCCTCTTACGGAGAGGGGGTTGGGAAAATTCTCTCTCATCTTCTATTATTCACACACGAGAGCAAAGGTCCTCCATATCTTTGTTCTCCCACCTATAGCTCGTCACGCGAGGCGGACACACCGTTAGTCCGGCCGGCGTGACTAGCCCCCCATTTAAGCCCTTTTACTGACTTAGGCATCGGAGGGGCTAAGGGTTGAACCCCAACCCCGCCCTTCTGACGAGTTGTTCGTGCTGCAGGAGAGCTCGCCCCTTGACCAAAGCCAGCGCCAGCCTCCCGCCGTCCAACCTTCCTCAGGTGCGTCCGACGAGATACGATCCCGTGAGCCCCACCCCCACCGGCAACGGATCCAACCTCTTCATCCCACTAATCACTTGTAAAACAGCCTACCTAACCCCTCATTTCCATATAACCACCGTGCCCTTGGTTCCCCATAATACAAATTCATTGTACGCGAGTTCCACCTCGTAACAATAATGATCGTGGTTCAAATGAAGGAGTTCAGTCTGTGTCTTTTGACTCCTCTCAGCATGTGACTGAGACTGAAAGAGAATCCAAGAAAGATGTCTGTGATCAAGGTGTAGATGTGGATCCTGCTGGTGATGGTTCAGAAAATAGGCAGTCTCTCAAAGATACTGTGGGGTCGATACCTGATTCTATGAATTTAGACATCTCTGGAGAACCTCTGGATGGCCAAGATGTGGATCTTCCCTCTGTTCTCCCAGAGACTGAGGTTTTGCAAGTTGGTCAAGATGATGATGCAGTTGTTGTTGAGACTGAGATTGGTTCTGTTGATCGTTGTGATATATCACAAGGTTCTACAGATGCTGGTGGTGACATTGCAGGGACGAATATTGATGCTATTCCCGTTGTGGAGGAAGCTGATGAAGATATTGTTGTACAAAATGTTACAACAAGTCCTACAACATGTGAGATTTCTGAACAAAATGAACCACCACTGTCCTCTTTCATGCGCAAGAGTAGATCTTTGTCCAAAAAGCGTCATGTTCCTCGCCCTTCCAGGAGTGCTGAGACTTCTCCTTCCAAGCGGGCTAAACTTTCAGCTTCTGCTCCCTGTCGCCCTCCTTCGTTTACATCTTCAGATGCCCTGAGCAAAACTTTCTTTGACAAAGCCCGTAAGAACAGATGGCCAGCTTATTCCGAGAGATCTCTTATATCTGAGAAAGTCCTCAATCTGTCATCATTCGACAAGACTCAGTTGGATTCTATTCTGAAGGATCTTGGTCTTGTCCATGCTGCCACATGCTTCAGCGTCTATTATCCTGTTTTGGTGAGAGAATTTTACTGTAATCTCTCCAAATCTGCAAGTGATGGATCTTCTCGTTGGAGTTTCAGAAATTATGTCCGCGGAAAGATTGTCTCATTCTCTCCTGCATCTCTGAACAAATTATTAGAATGGAAATGTTCCCAATCTGTTCCAGCGTTTGGTGACTCATCTGGAGTGAGCTTTGACAGACTGATTGAGGTCGTGACTGCTGGAAAGTTGTCTCATTGGCCTACTAAGTCATCTGTTTTTCCCTCGTCTGCACTCACTGCAAAGTATTTTATTCTATTCAGAGTTGCTACTCGAAACTGGCTCCCTACCTCAAATGTTTCAGTAGTCACTCGGGACATGTGCAAACTATTGTTCTCTGCATCTTCCATTGCAACGATCCATGAGCTATCTTCACATGCTTCTTGAATGTTCTTTGGCTTATTGGTTGAGACAAATACACAATGAGAGAACTCATCAATCATTGACCTTGTTCAGACACCCACACCAATATCTCCAATTATTTGGTCATGGGGGTGGTCACGAACTGTTGGATAAGCTTTGGAAATACCTAGATCACTCGGAACATTCTCAACATTTTCATTAGTAATGTTAGTCTTAATAACATCATTAATTTTAACGTTACTAATTGAATCACATAAAACATCTACACTATCAACAACAACATGAGTAACATCAAAATCTTCATGAAATGAAACGTGTCGTGATTCCTCAATAATTGAAGAGGTTTTGTTGTATATCAGGTAGGCTTTGCTATGTGTAGAATATCTTACAAAAATTCATTCATCAGCACTTGGCTCATATTTGTATAAATTTGTAACTACCAGTATTTTTCAATACATCAATTTACGCAATTACGTAATTTCAACAGTTTAAAAATTATCTTTATAATGGTTAGTCAGGAGTTTTATAACAAAAATGATTTCAAAATTTCTTATAAAAATGTTTTGAAGCATTAAACTACTTATAGTGTATTTCAGTAAGTTTAAATTTCATCAAATACCTCAAAACAATTTGGTTAAAAATTCATTTTCAATTATTACCATTTTGGCTTAACAAATTAATTTTCTATACAAACATCTTCAAAACGGTTTCAAACTTCTACAATAGCATCCTATGATCATTTAGGGCTCCCCACATTAATTTCATAATTTTCTGACATCAATTCAACCTAGAACCCGCAAACCCACTTTCTAAACGTTTTGGCCTAAAACTAGTATCTCCATAGCTCAAATCCCAAAATGGATCTTGTATTCGCGATTCTCACGATGATACGATCCCGTGGGAATGTTTTCGTAATTTTTCGGAGTCATATACGAAAACGGGCTTGTATTCTTCCATTTTCACTAATTACAATCGCTAATGACCTTTTTACACTTACTAAACTACTTTTACCCCTAATCAACACCCTAAATACCCACCGCTATGTTGCTTAGATCTGAAATGATTCACATCCAACACTCATCCACCCCCATTGAAGGTTTGTGTCCCCCCTCTAATTACAAAATCGTCATTAGTTAACACCAATATAAGCCCCCTCCCCCTTCACATTATAACCAACAATATTACTATCACCCTCTCTTTTTATTTTCGAAACCACCCAACCCAGGCCTTCGAAATTTCCCTCCCGTACACTCTCTCACTCCCATCCCTCTCTCTCTATCTCTCGCCTGGAGGACTGACCGCCGCCGGCCGCCTTCGCATCACCACACGAGCCCCCGCTCCCCCACAGCGCCCCGACAGCCGAAGCGTGTCATGCATGCAGTGTCACCGTCTCCGTCATCCACTACCGCAAGACCCCCCTGTAGCGCCGCCCCGCAATGTCTCCGCTCTCCCCGCAGTCGCCGCACTCCGACGACACCGTCACAGCAGCGCCCCGCTCGCCCGTCGTCGTTTCCGCCGCTGTCGAGGAGCAGCACCACCGGAGCCCGTCAGTGAAGCCCACGCGAGATCCTCGCTGCTGCCTCGAATGCCACTGCCGCTGTGTCGCCGTCACCGTCGTCCTCCCTCGCCACGACGCCGTCGCTGTCGTCTTCCCTCGCCTCGCCGTCCGCCGCACACGAGCCCCGCTGCGTTCGTAAACGAAGGAGCGACGGTAACGCTCCGATGGCATTTTCGTAAATACGAAAGTATTTTCGTATTTTCGTGATTTATTTAATTATTAAAGGGATTTTATGGTATTAAACTCATAACTTAAAATATAGGCCTCAGACAAATGTGAGACTACCTCCAGAAAATCAGAAATAATATTCTGGATCCAATGGCATTGGTCTCATCTCGATCAGATAATTAGTTTTTTCAGAATCATTGTTAAGCCTAAAACTTAATTACGTAAAATTCTTTCTAAAATCCGTAACTCTTTGTTTTCAAGTACACTGATATGTGATAAAAATATATGTAATATAAATCTTCGAGACGATTGTTTTGACTGCACACTCGAACATTTCTGACTAGTAATGCACCCGAAAGAAATTACGGAAGTTTTACGTTACTTAAGAAAATTGAGTTTTTAAAATGATTTTCAAGCTTCTGAAAGTTATAAAAAATAGCAGAGGCTTCTAAAAATATTTTTCTTTTGCTGTAAAATTTTAATATTCATTTTCAGCTTATATAAAAATTTTGAACAATTTCCGACACCGTTTCAACCAGTTTCAAAAATCAAAACGATCAGAATATTTAGATAGAAAAGTCGTGAACTCTAACTGATTATTTTTGTGATTGCATGTACAAACTCGTGTGCACCAACTTCAGAGGAAGCCTTAGATCCTTATCCAGCTTGCTACGACGACATTGAATTATGTAAGTCACGACGAGATTCTAAGCTTAGAAAACTAGTCTAATGTACTCGTATGAACCCGTAGAACACCACTTATAGCCTCAGAACGGCTATTGACTTGTACCGAACTAGAGACCTAATAGGAAAGTAATCAACCAAAGATTACTTTACCAACTTTCAACTCTGGTGGTTGTGGCACACAACCATCAACTTGAGTAAATTGTGTGCTAAACCACACTACCACGTGCTCGAAGCACGGAAGCAACATCTTTTGTGTTGGACTTGTCTTTATCCTCTTTTCCTACCTTCTGGTTTTCAATAAGAAAATCAACCAGTTGTCTTGGTTCGACTAGAAACATGTGGAACATCCTGTAAAGAACTTGTATTTGACACATCACTGGGGTATTGGGGTAACTCATAGTTTGAGAGAGTACGGGAGTGACTGGAGTTCCATCTTCCGGTCCTGTCGCCTGAGTTTCGGCATCCTGTCCTGCTGCCTGAGTTTCGGCAAAATACATGTACTGTTGCCTGGGTTTCGGCATTTGTCTGGGTAAGCGCACCCGGGCAAGAGATGAACTCGATGGTCACATATTGTACTCTCCTACTTGAGTCACGTAGTTCTAGTGTAGCTTGCACGGTCACCTTCTTTACAATACGTGCACTTTACTTTTTACACTTATACAGACACCGTACTTTACTTTCACTTTGGTGTGCTTGTACGTAGTTACCTTGTCATACTTATTTAGAATTGTTGTGACTTACCTTCGGTTCCATTTATGGCACCGGCAGACGACGACCTGATCGAGGAGATTACCCCAGAGTTCAAAGAGCCTGTGTTTGACCCAGTGGCTGCAGAGTTTTAGCTGCTTTTCTGTTGGTGTATGTGTTGTACTATGTATTTCCATTCCGTATTTCCTTTCAGTATTTTCCTTTTATGTACTTTGGGTGAGAGAGTGCTGCTGCTTGTTGTAATTTAATTTGGACTGTAATATTGTCTGTACGCTAGTTGAGTGTTTGGTACATCTCTGGGTTGTGGCTATGCTAATTTCACTGGTAAACTGCAAGACCTGTAAATAAATCAAATAAGTAACTGGCCTCCGAGAGCGGGTCGTTACAAGTTTGGTGGCACATGCAGGTCCATGCAAAATACCTCGTGAACTGTATAGTAAAACCAGGATATAACGTATACGATACTCGACTAAGCTGACATTTTTCTATGAATGCAAGTTTGACACTCGAAAGATGGTCGGGAACACCTAGGAGAGCCCCAATGGAGCTGACCAATCTGGAGCATAGTTGATAGGATTAATTAGTTGTTAATAAAAGCCTTTTTGTTGATGGCACGCATATAAATGATAAACTTCCTTCAATGGAACATGATCCGGTCAATGTGCTTGGCTAAGTTTGTTGGAACACCCTAGCTAGACTGGGGGTAAGTGATCTTGGCTTGGTCACTTCCCTGGCTGTGTCCGCTGGACCGCAAGGACGTGAATCATGATTATGTAACGCCATCGATTTTCTTCACTATCAACCTTCCTTTAGCTCGATGACCTTTCGATTGACCTTCTTAGAATCTTTCTATTTCTAGTTTGCTTGAACTCTAGCTATGTCTATTTTAAGGAGGGTAGCGTTCGAATTTTCGATCACCAGAAGTTTCGAGTTCGACAACGGAAGCGAATCGAAGGACCACACTGTAACGACTGGTTTTCACGTATCTGGATTTATTATATTATAATATATGTTTTGGTGGATTTTCTCCTCATGTGTGGTTTTCGTCTCCGTAACTTTCATTTTCGATCGTTTCGTCGTGTTTTCTCGTTTCTTCCTTAGGATCGTCAATTTCGGAGTAAGTCATTCATGACGGGCTCCATAGCGGTCGTATCTTACTACTA
Organism: Scilla litardierei; assembly: GCA_030789695.1. Classification (NCBI taxonomy): domain Eukaryota; kingdom Viridiplantae; phylum Streptophyta; class Magnoliopsida; order Asparagales; family Asparagaceae; genus Scilla; species Scilla litardierei. The sequence goes on from CM061142.1 coordinate 474,887,709, forward strand.
GATCAAGCCTATGAGTCTTAGGAATCGATCCCGGGGGCTCCGCGCTCCGTATCGGAACTTTTGGTGCTAATTAGCCGGTGTAAGAAGGGCCACCGACCGACTAGATGACGATCCAGTCGGTCGGCAAAACCTTCTTGAACCGACTAGTTGGCTTTCTAAATTATTCTGGAGTTACTGTTTACATTTAGTCGGTCTGCGTTATTCAACCGACCGACTAGATCTCAAACTAGACGGTCAACAGTTGTTCTTTGACCGACTAAGCAGTGCAGAAAACCCTAGTTTTGCCCCTAGCCGCCACCAAACTCTATAAATACCCCTCCAAAACGTTTTCTTCTCCTCCCTCACCGACCTAAAACCCTAATTTCTCCCCCATTGAGCCCACATCTCCCTCAAACCATTAATCCTTCATCCCAAGCTCATCCTCCATCATCCAAACCCTCCCTCAACTCATTCCACCTCTCATCTTCCCCAAATCTCCATCAAATCCCCAAAATCCCCCAAACCCCTATTTCTCCAAACTTCTCCAATCATTTCCAGATCTGAACCCTAGGTTCCCCGGAGCATTTCTTCCGTCGCCGTGGTTGCTCGGCGTTATTCTCCCATTCTCTACACGGTAATACTCGATTCCTTTAGTTTTAGCATAACCCACATTGACATTGTGAAACCCCTAATAAAATGAATTATTAGATGATTAGGGTTCTAATAAGAAATCAATTTAGAATCATTGTGCTAATGATTGTTTTTCCATAACAGTGGTCCATTCCGTAGTTAGCTTGTGTGACGATCTTCATTGCTCGTCAATCCCGGTATCAGGCAAGTGAAACTTGCATCCCTTGATTTAGGCCATGTCTTAGGCCATTTACCTTGCTTTAGCGTAAAAGAGACTAGACGGTGAAAGGATAGCCGTTTAGACGCCATTAACCTAGCTTGACAACGAAGCTTGGGTCCGTCACCTTCATCATGCTTGTATGTCACGTTTACTTTTCCCTAAACAGTACGCGTATTAACTGTTCATGTCATCCACGCATCCTTAACTGTTATATGCATTATAACTGCCATGTTTAATTTCAATTAACGGTACGCGAATATCTGTTCATGTCATTGCATTTTGCCTGTCACGTTTAAATACAATTAACTATACGCGAATATCTGCTCATGTCATTGCATGCTTGAATACTCATCGTGATTGCGTAGCTTCGCTACATACTTGTACTATTTGTCCCGGCTAGGCACCCACCTTGCGTGGGCACCATCTTTGCCAAATACACTTTCTGGCTCGTGTTCCAGAAGACGAGCTCATCACAGCCTGAGGGGCAATAGGGCACTCGTTGAGTGATCCCTTGTACTTGATACTTGAACACAGCCTGAGGGCAATAGGGCACTCATTGAGTGATCCCTTGTACTTTACTTGGCTACTTGACATTACATGTCACCCCTACTACTTGCTACTTGCTACTTGCACTTTACCTTACTCTACTTGTTACCACCTTACCTTACTTGTCATGCACCATACTTTAACTGCTAGGTTGCTAGTTTACCTTTCTTTCCGTTTCCTTGCACAAGTCTTCCGACTTGCTGACATGTGCCCCTTTTCTCTTTTGGGTGACACATGTTAGAGCCTGAGCCTGAGTTACTTGCTGAGGAACGTGGTGTTCGCTGACGCTGAGTCAGGGACCTGCGTTGATCGAGGGACTACGTTGACACTGGGGATCAGTCTTAGTGTTTTTGTTTAGCTTCTTTTGTTAGACTACCTAGTTGTCGGTGCGTGGCACCTAGTTGATACTCTGTTATGTTTGTGTTGCTTTTGTTTGGCCCTTGTTCTGGGCCTTAGACTCTTTCCTGTTAGCCTGGTGGCTTTTCTGTGATGTTGAATATTTTGTGGACAAACTTTGGGATTGATATTTCATATCCGTCTCTTTATTATTATTATTATTGTTGTTCCTTTTACGATTACAGGGACCTGCTTATACTAAATTGACGCTTATCAGGCGTGCAGCTTCACAGCTCCACGTTTGAGCGGACCTTCTCACGTCTCGCCTCCATTTTAGGGAAGCGGGGGGCGTGACAGGTTTTAGTGGTGGCCCATGCAGGGTCCCTCTGTAACTGCAATTATCAGGGATAACAATAATAATATAAGATTATCCAACAAATAAGTTCGATATCCGAGTCATAAGCTATGAGTCTAATCTGCTTCGTTTTCTGTGTCATTAGATGGCAGGAAGGCGATTCACCCGTGGTGGGGGTAGTGGTGCGCTCCCCTCATGATGAGGAGCATGAGCGGGAACCCACCAACGGAGAGATGATGCGGATGATGCTTCAGATGATGCAAGTGCAGCAGGGCGTGCTCCTGCAAGTCCAGAATGCTCCACTTGCTCGAGCTGCCCGGGCACTTCCAGATGTCCCTCGCTCCGAGCCGGGAGCGAAGCAATTTCGGGAGCTGGGTCTCGCATATTTTGATGGGTCTGAGGGTCCTCTGGCTGCCGATGAGTGGATTCGAAACATTGAGGATAACCTGGCAATGGCGAAGATTAACCCGGCTGGATGGGTTGATCTGGCTAAGAGGCAGCTGAAGGACAATGCCAGAAATTGGTGGGATGCTGAAGAGAAGATGCTGGTGGACGCCGATAGTTTGGGCTACCTTCAAGTCCAGATTTGATGGAGAGTTCTTCCCGAAGGCTGCTAGGCAGGTGATGCTGCAGCGCTTCATAGATCTGAAGCAGGGGAGCTTGTCGGTGGATCAGTACCACCAGGAGTTCACGAAGCTCAGTCGGTTTGCACCAAAGATGGTGCAAGATGCCGATGAGAAAGCTCAGTGATTTCTTCAGGGACTTGCCTTGGAGCTTCAGAGCTTTGTGACCTCTTTCTGACCTGGAGACATATCAGAAGGTTCTGATTGCTGCGAGGCGGCAAGAGTTGAATTTGAACCAGAGGAAGGGGACATGTTTCTGGTGCGGGGAAGAGGCCTATGGAGCAGGCCAGGGCGGTGGTTAGGCCTGGTTTCAAGCCCTAATCATCCGATGCAGTTCAAGAGGCCAGGAGGGCCTATTCTGAAGACTTGACATTTCTGTGGCAAGACTGGACACCTCAGGGATCAGTGTAGGAGGTTTCTAGGACAGTGCATTGTCTGCGGAGATCCTGCCCACACCATCAGGGGAGTGTCCGAAGTCGAAGCAGCCTTGGGCGGGGCTCCTATTGCAGCCACAGCCGTTGCAGCAGCGAGCTCCTGTGCCCGTTGGACATGGAGCACCTCTTGTTCCACAGAGGACAGGCCTTTCGGCAGGCTGTTCCGCCGAGATGGCAGGCCTTTCTGATGACTGAGGAGGAGAGCATGGCCGTGGATGAGGTTATTACAGGTAACGCTCATTCTAGCTATTTTCTTCCTTAGTTTGAATGTTGATTTTGTTGGTTGCTTGCTCATGCTTGTTACTAGAATAGGATTTGATTGTTAGATTGGTTGCTAGGTGTGGTTTTGGTTTGCACATTTCCTGCATGAGTCCTCTTTGACTCTGGTGCGTCGATGTGCATTTTGGCCCGGAGCTTCGTGGAGAAGGCATTCCTTGTCGACGTCCTCTCTCCCTAAGAGTTGGAATATCGTCACAGGGAACGGTGTAGTCTCGGTGCATCGTGGGTGCAATTCTTGCCCGTTGGTGGTTTGTGGACGTGAGCTTTGTGCTGATTTCATTGTCCACGACACCATCAATTACGATGCGGTCCTTGGGGATGGATTGGCTTGCGAGCTTCTATGATACGATTGACTGTCGGAGGAAGAAGGTGGTGTTCGAGATTCCCGGACATCCGGTATTTGAGTTCAGTCGTGGTAGCAGTTCGCTGGGTCCGGTCAGATTTCGGGCTAGACCAGTGGATGTCGTGGCTATGCGGATGGAGTTGGAGTGGCCAGCTGTGGTGCGAGATTTTGGTGACGTCTTCCCCGAGGAGATGTCTGGACTGCCGCCTGATCGAGATTTGGAGTTTTCTATTGATCTTACCCCAGGTGCGCAGCCCATTTCGAAGGCACCATATCGTATGGCGCCAGCAGAGTTGGAGGAGTTGCGCAGGCAGTTGGATGAGCTTATGCAGAAGGGTTACATCAATCCTAGTGTGTCCCCCGTGGGGAGCACCGGTGTTGTTGGTGAAGAAGAAGGATGGTTCGCGTCGCATGTGCGTGGATTATCGGGAGTTGAATGCGGTGACCATTAAGAATAAATACCCGTTTGCCTCGCATCGATGATATTTTTGATCAGCTTGGAGGTTCGAGGGTGTTTTCTAAATTGGATTTGAGAAGTGGTTACCATCAGTTGAAGGTGAAGAAGGATGATGTTCCGAAGACAGCGTTCAGGACGAAGTATGGACACTATGAGTTTGTGGTTATGCCTTTTGGCGTAACTAACACGCCCGCAGTTTTCATGAATCTGATGAACCTGATTTTCTACGACTTTTTGGATAAGTTTGTCGTTATCTTTATTGACGACATTCTGATCTATTCGAAGTCGGAGGAAGAGCATGCCTCGCACTTTAAGGGACGGTGTTGGAGATCTTGAGGAAGCATCGTTTGTATGCTAAGTTTTCGAAGTGCGAGTTTTGGCTGGATAGAGTTGCTTTTCTCGGGCATGTGGTGACTGGAGATGGTATTTCAGTGGATCCCGAGAAGATTAGGGGCCATCAGAGAGTGGCCCGTTCCGTCGTCCGCGTCTGAGATTCGGAGTTTCCTTGGGGCTTGCTGGTTACTACCGGCGATTCATTAAGGACTTTTCCCGTATTGCTGAGCCGATGCCGAGGTTGACGCGGAAGGATGTTCCTTTTGTTTGGTCGGGGTGATTTGTGAGAGTGCTTTTGGTGTTCTGAGGGAGAGGTTGACGACTGCCCCTATTCTTGTTGTGCCCTGATCGCAGCGGTGGATTTGAGATCTTTTGCGATGCTTCTGGCAAGGGTCTCGGTTGTGTGTTGCATCAGCGACGGGCATGTTGTGGCGTATGCGTCTCGTCAGCTTAAGGTTCATGAGAAGAATTACCCGACGCATGATTTGGAGTTAGCTGTCGTTGTGTTTGCTCTTAAGATTTGGAGGCACTTCCTGCTGAGTGAGAGGGTGAAGATTTTCACCGATCACAAAAGCTTGAAGTATATTTTCACCTCAGAAGGAGCTCAACATGCGACAACGTCGATGGTTGGAGCTTATGGCGGATTATGATATTGATTTGCAGTTTCACCCTGGCAAGGTGAATGTGGTTCCTGATGCGCTGAGTAGGCTTCCAGCGGTGATGATTTTGACCTCGCAGCGGAGATTGCAGCAGGATTTTTGCGAGTCTGGTGTTGAGATTGTTTCTTCCTGGGGAGGCTTCTTCGTTGATGTACATGCAGGTACAGTTTGACGATCGTGGAGACCGGATTAAGGCTGGCCAGGCTGAGGATCCGAAGCTGGTGAGGATTCGGGAGCAGGTGGAAGCCGGTCTGCGGACTGACTTTTTGATTCGTGAGGATGGCTCGCTGAGGTTTGGAGCCAGGTTGTGTGTGCCAGCTGGAGATATTAGAGAGGAGTTGATGGTGGAGGCACACAGTTCGCCGTATTCTGTGCATCCTGGTGGCACCAAGATGTACCAGGATCTTCGTCTAAATTATTGGTGGCATGGTATGAAGAGGAGTGTGGCTCGGAGTGTGGCCAAGTGTCTGGTTTGCTAGCAAGTGAAGGCGGAGCATCAGCGTACGGCCGGGTTGCTACAACCGCTTCCGATTCCGGAGTGGAAATGGCAACACATCACTATGGATTTCGTGACTGGACTACCTCGGAGTCCGAAGCAGAATGACGCGATTTGGGTGATCGTGGATCGATTGACCAAGTCCGCGCACTTTATTCCATTCCGAGTGGGGACAGTCCACTGAGGCGCTAGCGAGGAGATATATGGAGGTAAAATTCTTTTACCCTCCGTTTTTATTTCCTTTTCCTAGTTTGGATAGTGATGTAACGTGAATCGTACAGGAGGTTGTGCGACTTCACGGAGTCCCCGTGAGCATCATGTCGGACAGGGACACGAGGTTCACATTCTCAGTTCTGGCAGAGTTTGCAGAAGAGCTTGGGTACGCGTCTGAGTTTCAGCACGGCGTACCATCCGCAGACGGATGGCCAGTCCGAGAGGACGATTCAGATCGTGGAGGACATGCTGAGGGGCGTGCATGTTAGATTTCAAGGGTTCATGGGAGGACCATCTGCATTTGGTAGAGTTCTCCTACAACAACAGCTTCCAGGCAAGTATTGGCATGGCGCCTTTCGTCGCTCTTTATGGGAGGAAATGTCGATCGCCATTAAGTTGGGATGACGTTGGTGATCGGGAGCTGTTGGGACCTGAGATGATCGTGGAGGCCGTGGATGTTGTCAGGGAACATTCGGGAGAGGTTGATAATTGCTCAGGACTGTTTTAAGCATTGGGCGGATGCTAAACGTCGTCCTTTGGAGTTTCAGCCGGGGCGACCATGTGTTCTTGAAGATTTCCCCAAATCGCGGTGTGATTCGTTTTGGGAAGCGAGGGAAGTTGAGCCCGCGATACATTGGACCGTTTGACATTTTGGAGAGGGTTGGCGAGGTAGCTTATCGCTTAGCCTTGCCGCCATCTTTGGAAGGAGTTCACAATGTTTTCCATGTGTCGCAGCTTCGTCGATACATTGGCGATCCATCTCATGCGGTGGATTTTTCGGAGATTACCGTTCGCCACCCCGATTTGACGTATGACCAGCATCCAGTGCAGATTCTGGACAGGCGTCAGAAATCGCTTCGGAACAAGATTGTCAATCTTGTGAGGGTGAGTGTGGCGACACGGCTCGCCTGGAGAGTCTACTTGGGAGAATGAGGATGAGATGCGAGAGCGTTTCCCCACTTTTGTTTCCAGACACGTGAGTGTTTGGAAATTCCGAGGACGGAATTTTTCTTAAGTTGGGGAGGATGTAATGACTGGTTTTCACGTATCTGGATTTATTATATTAATAATATATGTTTTGGTGGATTTTCTCCTCATGTGTGGTTTTCGTCTCCGTAACTTTTATTTTCGATCGTTTCGTCGTGTTTTCTCGTTTCTTCCTTAGGATCGTCCGATTTCGGAGTAAGTCATTCATGACGGGCTCCATAGCGGTCGTATCTTACTACTAGATCAAGCCTAGGAGTCTTAGGAATCGATCCCGGGGCTCCGCGCTCCGTATCGGAACTTGTGGTGCTAATTAGCCGGTGTAAGAAGGGCCAACCGACCGACTAGATGACGATCCAGTCGGTCGGCAAACCTTCTTGAACCGACTAGTTGGCTTTCTAAATTATTCTGGAGTTACTGTTTACATTTAGTCTGTCTGCGTTGTTCAAGATCCGACCGACTAGATCTCAAACTAGACGGTCAACAGTTGTTCTTTGACCGACTAAGCAGTGCAGAAAACCCTAGTTTTGCCCTAGGCCGCCACCAAACTCTATAAATACCCCTCCAAACGTTTTCTTCTCCTCCCTCACGACCTAAAACCCTAATTTCTCCCCCATTGAGCCCACATCTCCCTCAAACCATTAATCCTTCATCCCTACGCTCATCCTCCATCATCCAAACCCCTCCCTCAACTCATTCCACCTCTCATCTTCCCCAAATCTCCATCAAATCCCCAAAATCCCCCAAACCCCTATTTCTCCAAACTTCTCCAATCATTTCCAGATCTGAACCCTAGGTTCCCCCGGAGCATTTCTTCCGTCGCCGTGGTTGCTCGGCGTTATTCTCCCATTCTCTACACGGTAATACTCGATTCCTTTAGTTTTAGCATAACCCACATTGACATTGTGAAACCCTAATAAAATGAATTATTAGATGATTAGGGTTCTAATAAGAAATCAATTTAGAATCATTGTGCTAATGATTGTTTTTCCATAACAGTGGTCCATTCCGTAGTTAGCTTGTGTGACGATCTTCATTGCTCGTCAATCCCGGTATCAGGCAAGTGAAACTTGCATCCCTTGATTTAGGCCATGTCTTAGGCCATTTACCTTGCTTTAGCGTAAAAGAGACTAGACGGTGAAAGGATAGCCATTTAGACGCCATTAACCTAGCTTGACAACGAAGCTTGGTCCGTCACCTTCATCATGCTTGTATGTCACGTTTACTTTCCCTAAACGGTACGCGTATTAACTGTTCATGTCATCCACGCATCCTTAACTATTATTTGCATTATAACTGCCATGTTTAATTTCAATTAACGGTACGCGAATATCTGTTCATGTCATTGCATTTTGCCTGTCACGTTTAAATACAATTAACTGTACGCGAATATCTGCTCATGTCATTGCATGCTTGAATACTCATCGTGATTGCGTAGCTTCGCTACATACTTGTACTATTTGTCCCGGCTAGGCACCCACCTTGCGTGGGCACCATCTTTGCCAAATACACTTTCTGGCTCGTGTTCCAGAAGACGAGCTCATCACAGCCTGGAGGGCAATAGGGCACTCGTTGAGTGATCCCTTGTACTTGATACTTGAACACAGCCTGAGGGCAATAGGGCACTCGTTGAGTGATCCCTTGTACTTTACTTGCTACTTGACATTACATGTCACCCCTACTACTTAATACTTGCTACTTGCACTTTACCTTACTCTACTTGACCTTCTTAGAATCTTTCTATTTCTAGTTTGCTTGAACTCTAGCTATGTCTATTTTAAGGAGGGTAGCGTTCGAATTTTCGATCACCAGAAGTTCGAGTTCGACAACGGAAGCGAATCGAAGGACCACACTGCAAGAGATTGTCCTAAGAGGAAGTCTCAGTCTTCCAACTCTACCCCGAGCAATGCCCTTACCAGGAATGCTCCGCAGTGACCACCACCACCTGCTCAGCAACGTCAACCACTCCCTCCTCAACAACAAGTTTACCAGCAAACTCGACGACAGGCGCCACCCCAGAGGCGCCAATCTTATACAATGACGGTAGAAGAGGCCAAGGCTACGGACCAAGTAATCACAGGTACGAGATATCCCACTAAGCTACATACTCTATTATTTAGAAATCGTAAGCTTAGACATGATTCTCATAATCGTAGGTACAGTCTTAGTAGCCGGTAAACCTGCCCTCACATTATTCGACTTGGGAGCTACACATAGCTTCTTGGCGAGTCGTTTCGTCCAAACACATGCCATCTCTATTGAACCTTTGACTTCCCGTTGGAAGGTCGAGACCGTTGACGATTTCCTACCGGTAACCAGTGGATACCTTCACTGCTCCATAGTGATTTGTGGACGAGACCTTTTCGCTGACTTCATGGTGATAGAGATGCCAAGCTTCGATGTTGTCCTTGGAATGGATTGGTTAGGGACATTTCATGCCACCATTGGCTGTCGTCAAAGGAGGGTAGAATTCGAAATACCCAACCATCCTAAGTTCGAATTCCTCAGCGGAAGCCGATCAGAGGGACCAGTGAAGTATCGAGCCAAACCCAACATGCAGGCTGTTGCGTCTCATTCATCCTTCTTGAGCTCCCGATTCTCTTCTACCCCTACTTTCAGCTTGTACTCGATTTTTCCATGGGTTTGAATTCTTTCCCGCCTACCACCTCCCCCCTCATTATTGCCTTCTGTCATCATCCTCTCCTCGAGCCCCGTTCCCGTGGCTTCCCCTTCGCCCCGACATCACCCTCTCCTCCACCCCGCCTCTCTTCCAGTGAGACCAACCCATCTCGCCTCGAGCTCCTCCGGCCTCACCCGAAGCTGCACCACTCCACCCCATTCCGATGGCACCCGCCACGTCGAGCAGTCGCAGCCGTCGCTGCCTTGGATCGACAGCCGTCGATGGCCCACCAACGATTTTTGGGATTGTTGGGCTTAACGACAACCCTCGCCGCCACCCTCGCTGTTGCCATGTGGTTGAGATATTGGGAAGTCGTTGTTCTTGGTGTTATTTAGAGCTCCTTGTCCTGGGTCTTACCCCTTAAGGTGCCCCGCTTCGTTTCCTTCTTGGGTCCACTCCTTCGTGTTTGTTGGATCGTGAGCTTTTGGTCGTTGTATTGTTTAGGGTTGATGGTGATAACCGTGGATGTCGACCAATGGTGTTGGCAAGGAGTATCTTTGGGGATGAGTATTGGCTTGCTTTTGGCCTTAGGTGTTGAAGTTGGATGTCAGTCTTGTGCTCGGATTTGGGAGACAGCTTTGATGCTGGAGTCTTGTTGGATGTTATGGAAATTGCTGGAAGAAGTGTTAGCGATAATTTTGATCCTTGAAAGTTGGCCTTATTTTTGTCTTTTGGTGTCGATCTGGATTTTGGCTTGTAATTGGGTATCATGGCAGTTGGTGTCTTTTGTGTTCGGCTGGTTAAGGTGTAACAGTGCGGATGCATATGGGTTAGTCATCACGCTTTTGTATGTTATATCGATGATTTACTTGGTTAAGACCCAGTAGTTATCATTGGCATGAGTTGAAAATTTTAAACTTTATGATCTTCTTTTTGATAACTTGCTACTGACTTATCACCTCAGGTTCCAAGTTCGAACAGATGTCATCATCATAATAGCCCTCATTTTCAAGTAATGCCATTATCTCATATTTTGGCTACTTGATAAATCAGAAGTAACTATGGTGATGATACTAGGTTTCGAAACTAGTTACGGAAGATATGGTGATGTCAATAGTATGTATTCATACATGATAACATCTCTTGTTTTCTTGATGCTGTGACATCACATTATATTTTATGCTATTAACAACTTATTTTCCTATGTCGTGATCGTTCGTCAAGCCTTCCTCTCGATCGTTTGAATTGCTTAGGCAATTATCAATCCTCTTAAATTCCGAGGACGGAATTATTTTAAGAAGGGTAGGATGTAACGACCAGTATTTTTCAACACATCAATTTACGCAATTACGTAATTTCAACAGTTTAAAATTATCTTTATAATGGTTAGTCAGGAGTTTTATAACAAAAATGATTTCAAAATTTCTTATAAAAATGTTTTGAAGCATTAAACTAATTATAGTGTATTTCAGTAAGTTTAGATTTCATCAAATACCTCAAAACAATTTGGTTAAAAATTCATTTTCAGTTATTACCGTTTGGCTTAACAAATTAATTTTCTATACAAACATCTTCAAAATGTTTTCAAACTTCTACAGTAGCAGTAGGGCTCCCCATATTAATTTCATAATTTTCTGACATCCCTAGAACCCGCAAACCTGCTTTCTAAACGTTTTGGCCTAAAACTAGTATCTCCGTAGCTCAAATCCCAAAATGGATCTTGTATTCGCGATCCTCGCGACGATACGATCTCGTGGGTATGTTTTTGTAATTTTTCGGAGTCGTATACGAGAACGGGCTTGTATTCCTCCGTTTTCACTAATTACAATCGCTAATGACCTTTTTACACTTACTAAACTACTTTTACCCCTAATCAACACCCTAACTACCCACCGCTTTGTTGGTTAGATCTGAAATGATTCAGATCCAACACTCATCCACCCCCCATTGAAAGTTTGTGTCCCCCATCTAATTACAAAATTGCCATTAGTTAACACCTATATAAACCCCCTCCCCCTTCACATTATAACCAACAGTATTACTATCAACCTCTCTTTTTATTTTCGAAACCACCCAACCCAGGCCTTCGAAATTTCCCTCCCGCACACTCTCGCACTCTCTTCCCTCTCTCTCTATCTCTCGCCCGGAGGACTGACCGCCTCCTCCTCCTCGTTCCGCCGCCGGCCGCCTTCGTAGCACCGCACGAGCCCCCGCTCCCCCACAGCACCCCGACAGCCGAAGCGCCTCACGCATGTGGCGTCACCGTCTCTGTCATCCACCGCCGCAAGACCCCCCTACAGCGCCGCCCCGCCGTGTCTCCGCTCTCCCCGCAGTTGCCGCACTCCGACGACACTGCCACAGCAGCGCCCCGCTCGCCCATCGCCGTTTCTGCCGCCGTCGAGGAGCAGTGCCACCAAAGTCCGTCAGCAAAGCCCATGCGAGATCCTTCCCGCTACCTCGAATGCCGCCGCGTCGCCGTCGCCCTCCCTTGCCACGGCGCCGTCGCCGTCGTCTTCCCTCCCCTCGCCATCTGCCGCACACGAGCCTCGTTGCGTTCGTAAACGAAGGAGTGACTGTAACACTCTGATGGCATTTTTGTATTAAAGGGATTTATTACGAAAATGAAGGAGCGACGGTAACGCTCTGACGGTAACGTCGTGATTTATTTAATTATTAAATGGATTTTATGGTATTAAACTCATAACTTAAAATATAGGCCTCAGAAAAATGTGAGACTAGCTCCAGAAAATCAGAAATAATATTCTGGATCCAATGGCGCTGGTTTCATCTCGATCAGACGCTTAGTTTTTCCAGAATAATTTTTAAGCCTAAAACTTAATTACGTAAAATTCTTTCTAAAATCTGTAACTCTTTGTTTTCACATACACTGATGTGTGATAAAAATATATGTAATATAAATCTTCGAGACGGTCGTTTTGACTGCTCACTCGAACATTTCCGACTAGTATTGCACCCGAAAGAAATTACGGAAGTTTTACATTACTTAAGAAAATTGAGTTTTTAAAATGATTTTCAAGCTTCTGAAAATTATAAAAAATAGCATAGTCTTCTGAAAATATTTTCCTTTTGCAGTAAAATTTTAATATTCATTTTCAGCTTATATAAAAATTTTGAACGATTTCCGACACCGTTTCAACCAGTTTCAAAAATCAAAACGATCAGAATATTTAGATAGAAAAGTCGTGAACTCTAACTGATTATTTTTGTGATTGCAGGTACAAACTCGTGTGCACCAACTTCAGAGGAAGCCTTAGATCCTTTTCCATCTTGCTACGATGACATTGAATTATGTAAGTCACGACGAGATTCTAAGCTTAGAAAACTAGTCTAATGTACTCGTATGAACCCGTAGAACACCACTTATAGCCTCAGAACGGCTATTGACTTGTACCGAACTAGAGACCTAATAGGAAAGTAATCAACCAAAGATTACTTTACCAACTTTCTACTCTGGTGGTTGTAGCACACAACCATCAACTTGAGTAAATTGTGTGCTAAACCACACTACCACGTGCTCGAAGCACGGAAGCAACATCTTTTGTGTTGGACTTGTCTTTATCCTCTTTTCCTACCTTCTGGTTTTCAATAAGAAAGTCAACCAGTTGTCTTGGTTCAACTAGCAACATGTGGAACATCCTGTGGAATATCCTGTAAAGAACTTGTATTTGACACATCACTGGGGTATTGGGGTAACTCATAGTTTGAGAGAGTACGGGAGTGACTGGAGTTCCATCTTCCTATCATGTCGCCTGGGTTTTGGTATCCCGTCCTGCTGCCTGAGTTTTGACAAAATACATGTACTGCTGCCTGGGTTTCGGCATTCGTCTGGGTAAGCGCACCCGGGCAAGAGATGAACTCGATGGTCACATATTGTACTCTCCTACTTGAGTTACGTAGTTCTAGTGTAGCTTGCACAGTCACCTTCTTTACAGTACGTGCACTTTACTTTTTACACTTGTACAGACACCGTACTTTACTTTCACTTTGGTGTGCTTTTACGTAGTTACCTTGTCATACTTGTACAGTACTTCTTTTCTTTATTTAGAATTGTTGTGACTTACCTTCGATTCCATTTATGGCACTGGCAGACGACGACCAGATCGAGGAGATTGCCCCAGAGTTTGAGGAGCCTGCGTTTGACCCAGAGGTTGCAGAGTTTTAGCTGCTTTTCTGTTGGTGTATGTGTTGTACTATGTATTTCCATTCCGTATTTCCTTTCAGTATTTTCCTTTTATGTACTTTGGGTGAAAGAGTGCTGCTGCTTGTTGTACTTTAATTTGGACTGTAATAATGTCTGTACGCTGGTTGAGTGTTTGGTATATCTCTGGGTTGTGGCTATGCTGATTTCACTGGTAAACTGCAAGACCTGCAAATAAATCAAATAAGTAACTGGCCCCCGAGAGCAGGTCGTTACAAAATTACCAAACGTGTTATTTATAAAACATTTTGAACCGAAAACTCGAAAATGCTTAACTTGAGGCTTTTTATCGTAAAATTGTTCAAAACAAGTTTTGTTCGTTCGAGGCCTTACTAGGATCATATTAAGCACATAACATGCCATGTGCACCGCCTCCGTCAAAAATTGAAGTTCAAGATGACTATCATAGATCATGGTGTGTGTACACTTAATAAGAGTCATATTCTTTCTCTCAACAACACCATTTTGTGGTGGTGCGCGAGGAAAAGAAAGGTTGTGAGTAATCCCGTTATCATCACAAAACTTGGAAAAAAGTTCATTCTCAAATTCCCCTCCATGATCACTATGAATAGTGATAATGGTGGTTCCTAAGAGATTTTGAAATTTCTTTGCAAATTTGGTAAACTCATCAAATGATTCATTTTTATTAGTTAAAAGTGATACACATGTAAATCTAGAAAAACTCATCTACAATGACTAATCCATAATGAGCATTTCCTAAAGATGCTACTCTAGTAGGCCTGAATAGATCTAAATGAAGTAATTCTAGTGGCCTCTTAGAAGCTTTGTCATCTTTAAGTTTAAATGAAGATTTACGAAGTTTACCTCGTCGACATGAATCACAAAAGCTTTTCGTATTAAAAGATATTTTCGGAAAACCTTTGACTAAATCATGCTTAGCTAATTTATATAAATGCTTAAAGTGATTATGCCCAAAACAGCAATACCATAATAATTGTTCATTAGAGTGAGCAACTAGGCAATGTTTTAATGATTTAGGCATACTTAAAATATAAATATTTTTATGTCTAATGTCGAAAAATAAATTGAATCGTTATCAATAATACTACACAACCCCTCTCCAAAGTTAAACTTGTAACCTTTGTCAAAAAGTTAACTTATATAGATGAGGTTATGAAATAAACCTTCTCTAAATAAACATTATCAATTAAAGGTTTGGATGGGTTACCGAATTTGCCTATTCCGATAATGGTTCCCTTTTGATTGCCTCCAAAGGTGACCATTGCACCGTCCTTGATGCGGATCACTTCAGAGATCAAGGAGGGATCTCCCGTCATGTGTTTGGAGCAACCACTATCAAGTATCCATCCTTTCATTTTAGAGCTTTTATTTCTTTTATTGCTCTCTTTCTTGTTCTTGGGTACCTACATAGCATACCATAAGCTCATGGTACCCAAGATTGTTAGGTCCAAGGGGATTAGCCCTTTGGAAACCAAGTCCAAGTGGACTTTGGCTTCCCAACATAGTTACCACTATTTATCACATCACTAAAATACGAAGTTACATATGCATTCATATCATTTGTGACAGTGTTCTTGGAACCCCAAATTGTGTATGATTTGGGAGTCCTCTTCCCAGTTGCATGCACATTAGGTTGAGGTCTACATGGTGCATGATGCTTAAGAGTATGAGGTCTAGCATATTAAGATGGAGGAGGATATGCATGCGTCATATAAGGATCATATGCAAAAAGTGGAGCATTCATATTATACGGTGCATATGGAGCATACATATGATATGGTGGATATGCATGATGTGTATAAGCATATGAGTGTATCAGAGCACGTGAATGAGTATTTCTCACGTGTGGGTTTGCACGTGCCCGTGGGTGTGGGCATAAAACTCATCATGCATGTTCACATGAGAAGTAGGAGAGTTCATCCGAGTGTTAGTGTTAGTGTACATAAAGGCATGTCCTTTCTTTTGATTCCACCCTTAATGGGTTTCTGTCAAAAGAAGGAATGTGTGTAGTGGTGACTTTCTTGGTAGGCTTACTACCAATAGTGTTTTTGTCACTACTAGTGGTTGCACCAGAGGATGGCTCACAAAATCTATAGTTACACCACTATAGGAGGTGCGAGATTTGGAAGCATTTTCTTCCACATTACTAAGTCCAACACGATGTGTGGCCGGAAATTGTTTCGAAAGCAATTCATCCAATTGCCATTTCCATTTGTTAAATCTCTTAACTTGGGAGGACATGAGCTCATTTTTCTCGCTAAGGGAAAAAATATTAGTGTCCAAAGTGGACAAATATGTGATGAGCTCATGCACTTGGGTTTTGAGAAAATCATTCTCAATGCCGAATTGTGTGTTTTATGAAGCTAGATCAACACTATCTTTAGAATATACGTGATCTAATTGAGATTTGAGGAAATTCACCTCATTTTTCAAAGTACCATTTTGAGAAACCAAATTGGCTTTCTCAAGTGTAAGTGTGTCAACAGTGGTGTTATTGTTGGTGATGCATGGCATGGATGATTTACTAACATTTGATTTCTTCACATTAGTATATCTAAGCATAAGAGATTGACACTTAGAAAATAATTCTTTGTTAGCAATACGAAGTTCATCCATAGTTACATTGGGTTCATCATTTTCACTATCGCTTCCATCGGAGAATGTATCTTCTCAGGCCATAAAGCACATATGTGCACTCTCACCCTTCTCATCCTCAGATTCGCTTGAGGAATCTCCACTTGAGTCATCGAAAGTCCCAACGAGTCCTTTTGTCTTGTCCTTCTTGAATTTGTCGGACTTATGGTACTTCGGTGATTTCCACTTTTCTTTATTCCTTAGCATTGGGCAATCCTTCTTGATGTGCCTTGGCTTGTTACACTTAAAACAAATAGAAGAGGAGTTGTTAGTGGAATCAAATTTAGATTTGGAAAGGAATTTACCTTTGCGAAAGAAGCATTGGCACTTCTTCGCCATTAGTGCCATTTCTTCCAAATCCATTTCGTTTTCGGGCTCATCACTATGACTCGTCTCAAAATGTGTGAGCGCTACTCCCAAGTGTAGGAGATCGAACAAGTAATATCCTGGTGAGTCCAGGTATCGTATCCACGGGACAACTGACATGCAAAACCACGAATTTCAGTGTATAAAGAGTGCAAAACGATAATAACCAACCACCTATCAGGTATATAGACATGATATCAAGAGTTTAAAATAATAAAAGAAAATCCTACGATAGTTACGGTGAATTCGATATTGGGGTACCAAAGTGGTGAGGATGTGTTGGTCGTGATTTTGTTAGGAGTTTGCAATCAATGGTAATTGATGTCTTGGTTAATCAATTGGTTCAGAACGTTCGCAATCAAGATTCATAGATGAGCCTCGCGGATCATAGCCCTCTCGGGTCCCTCCGGGTATGCACACATAGACGTATCATCGCGGTACGTTATCCTCTCGAAATCCTCACGGTATGTGTGTGAACCAAGATCTAACACATCAGAATCAATTGCTTAACCTAATTAACACAACGTTTCACCCCGCAAGGGTATGAGAACGTCGGAAAATATTGCAATAAAGAGCATAAAATATCGCCATATGTATCGAATAAATTATTAGTTTCATAAAGAACATAAGCTCATATGCTCGTAAGGGTCACGACGATGCCCGCAAGGATCATGCCACGAATAAATCCGCAAAGATCATATTCGATCCAAGTACATTAACAACGAATATACTTGAATAATACGAGTAGAAACTAATAAAATACGCGATTTTACAAGAAAAATAAGGCGTAATGACATCAAACCAGAGAATACGAAGCCCCAACTACATCAATACCAACACAAATATGTACTAGCCATGCATGGAGAGAAAAGGAACCATATTCATAGACAAATACATGTTCAAATACTCAATCACGCTAAATACGCAAAATACAAGAGTAAAGTTAGGAATTATATCACCAAAACTCTCCAATTAGCCCCTAAATCTCCTTCAGATGATAGCTCTGGCCTCTGTCTCCATGGCCTCCAAATTTCACGGCCAAATACGGCTCCTAGAGTCCCGAATACGCCAGAATACACAACAAAACCCTAGAATATGCTTATATAAGGACATTGCTGGTTTTAGACGTCATAACGGGTTCAAACCTGCATTCGTTTGCACTCAGACCCATAATCCACCACCGGAGAGATCCTGGGCCGTTGGATACATGCGGGATTAAACCAGGGAAGGCCATGTGTCCTTGCGGATATCCGCTCAGCTTCGTTCGATTCGATCCGCTTTGTTTCGATTGATCTCGCACGTCCGATAGAGCTGGAAAACAACAGATGGCCGTCATGTGTCCCTAAATTGTCGCCTGCTTGGCCGAGTCCGACTCTGCTTTGTATTCGTCCTCGTCTGTTGGATTGACATCGGATGGCTATGGGATAGCCACGTTGCCAGATCGTTGAGTCCACCGCGGGCTTAATTAGAGCCATTCGATCGTCATCCAAGGGTAGATGTGGAGCTGCGTCATCCGCTTATTGTGGCCGTAGGATGAAGGAGGGAGTTGATCAGATACTGCCACATGGCAGCTTGGATCGGGTGGGTGTATGGGTCAGCGTATTTACAACTGTATTTCTCTTGTATTTTCCCATTTAAATGGTATTCTGCATTCAATAATTCATAGAAATTAGCACAGATCTCAGAAAAATACAAATAAATAGTCGTTGGAATCGTGAGATCGAGATCTTCGTACTAAAAATATAAAAAGGTTAGAAGAACTCAGTTTATTGCTGTTTTGTGCATAGAATGAGAGTTTACTCTAATAATTAAGGGTATTCTAAATACGTTCGTATTAGAGACCAAATAAGTATCATATATGCACAAAATGGTTCTAAATGAGGTGTTTAATATGCAATATTCAACCCAAATCACATTATCGGAGGATGAAGAGGTAGCCTTGAACGCTTACGCCTTCTTCTTTTACTCCGTTAGCCTCATCATGCCTCTAATCTTCAATCGGAAAGTACCGATGAGATTCACCATGGTATAGTTCTTCATGTCATCCACCTCCTTAATGGCAATAGCCCTTCTTTCCCATTTTGAGGTCATTGACATGATTATCTTTCTTACATTCGCTTGTTGAGTGTATAATTGTCTGAGAGCTTCAAGCTCATTGGTGATGTCGATGACGCGTTCGTACATCGTTGCAATGTTCTCACCTTCCTGCATTTGAAACATGTCGAAGTTTTGTATAGCAACATATAACTTTGACAATTTTACCTTGTTCGTCCCCTCGTGGGTGACGACGAGATGGTTCCATATTTGATATGCACTCTTACATGTGCATATCTTTTTAAACTCATCCGAATCCAATGCGCAATGAAGAGCATTCATTGCTTTGGCATTGTTCACCTCGGTGAACTTCTCTATGGGAGTCCATTTGTCAAAATCTTCTTCCGTGTGTTCTACGTATTCCTTATGGAGGGTTCTCCAAAGAGAAGCACTCCTTAGGAACGTCTCCATCCAGCACTTCCAATAGCCGAAATTCATGCCACTGAAATGCAAAGGACGAATTGATTGTCCTTTGAATACAGTAGAAGCACCACCACGATCGTGATTATTGTACGAAGTAGGAGGAGGAACATTGTTATTATTGGATGACATAGCTGTAGTCTAGCTTTGATACCAATTGTAAGGACCCTGGCTATGAGAAAAATACTAGAAGTGGGGTTAAATAGTATTTATAAAATTTAACTAAGAAATTATGCCTAATTAAAATCCTAATCCAACAAAGATGCGGAAATAAGAATTAACAACAATGAACGTCGCAAACAATAAGAAGTTTCAAGGGTTCGTATTACCCAAGTCA
This sequence comes from Scilla litardierei, assembly GCA_030789695.1. Lineage (NCBI taxonomy): Eukaryota > Viridiplantae > Streptophyta > Magnoliopsida > Asparagales > Asparagaceae > Scilla > Scilla litardierei. Next base: position 474,907,268 of record CM061142.1, read on the forward strand.
AACCCGACTTGTTCCCGGTAATCCTACGTCCCTTCCACCCGAATACCTCCGGATACTCAAGTTAGAACCCTAACTTGAGGTTTCCTTTAAACCCACTTGTAGCAACCTACAAGTGTAATCGAACAACAAACAATGTCCTTGAATCCCATAACTTGGGATCAAGCAAACCACTCTCACAAACCGAGAGGGAATCAAATATCGAAAGATATGAAATTATGAAATTGTGACATTTGCAATCACTTATGCCTTGAAGTAGAACTTAAAGGAGCAAGTGTGTTATTTGTTGATCTCTTCCAAGAAGAGAGTGAATCCCTTTCTCTTATCATCACCAAATGCCTAGATGATATCAACTTTGATTCTAGCTTGGAGAGTAAGAGAGAATGAGATTCTAGTGTTAGAGAGAATGAGAGCTTGAGAGCTTGAAGATGAATTCTTGAGTTGCTAAGAGAATGACTAAGATGCTCCAATGGAACAGTAGAAGCCCCTCTTATAGGTTCTCCAAAACCCTCAAACAGAAAACCCAAAAATCCCTTTGAACCCCGTGTGGAAACAGCCAATAGGTAGAATTTACAGTACAGACAGTCGACTGGTGAGGAAACCACAGTCAACTGCTGCAATGTGTCAGAGGGTAGGTGAGAATTCAAACGGTAACTTACCACGTAGGACAGTCGACTGATGAAGGTTGGACGACGCCTGAAAACCATCAGACGACTGAGAAACCTTCTGCAGGCGACTGATGCGTAAGTTGTGAAAACAGAGAATTTTGGGTAAATAAGGACATGCGACTGATAAGGAATCCACATGTGCATGTGCCATGGGTAGGCGACTAGGAAACCAACATCAGTCGTCTGTTGCACAAATGCATAACTTGCCAAAATTAAAGTTCTCGGCAAGTGTTGGACAGGCGACTGTAGAAGAATATTGATGCGCCTATGCCATGGGCAGGCGCCTGTAAATCCTTCTTACATCACCTGCAGGGGCTAGTGCGAAAGTTGACAAAACTTAAGAAGTTTGGTCATGATGAGACAGGTGACTGACTAACAAGTCATATGCGCCTGACACAAGATAGGCACATGTACTTTGTACAGCAGTCGCCTGATGAAAGTTAAGAATTGAAAGCCCAAAAATCAAGTCAAACAGAGTGTGCATAACAGACGACTGTTGAACAATCCACAGTCGACTCTTTTGAGATAGGCGCCTGTAAATTGAACTGCAGTAGCCTGTTGGAAGTCTAAATTGCACAACTTATAATAAAAGAAGTTGGAAACCTAGGAATTGATTTCTAATGACTTCCTAGGCTAGAATGAGTGAAGTGTGTGAGCTCCAACTATAATCTACTCCAAAACTACATTCTAATTAGAAACAAAAGAGAATAAAAAGATTACATTTGATTTAGATTCTCTTCTTTCTCTTGAATGATCTTGAAGTCTTCTTGACGTCTTTGAAGCTCCATTCTTTAATATTGATCATCCAATCTTCAACTTTGAGCTTTGATTGATCTTCATGGTCATCCATTGCTATTTGATCGTCATGATAAGCTTAGGCAATGGATTAACTGCATGGAGGGGATTAGTCACAAGTATTTATGTTTGTTCATCATCAAAACCAAATAGGGGGAAGTCCAATACTCAACATATACGGGTCGTCCACAGTGAGGCAGTTATTAAGCACCGGGTTCTCTCTAAGTTCGGTAGCTACTCGATCGATGGGTGGCTAGAAGGGTGAATAATACGAGAAATATCAATAAAGTAAAGCTCTAGGACCTAGGCATCCCCACCATAGGATTAAGGTTAAGATTGACTTAGATTAACTAAATGTTGAATTCATGGGACTCGAGAGAGGTCGTCAAACCTAAGGGCATTCTCCTACCCATAAATTCAGTGATGCAATGATAAGATATTACCTTATGTTATCCCTACCCCCATTCTCGTGATGCCATGATAGGACTACTTTACCCATATCGATGCCAACTCCCGTTGGTGCATCAATATGCGTTAGGTGCATTATTTCCGACAAATGTCCTCAATCTTCCTCCACGCCACTTTCGTGGATTAGGATTCAGATCTTTGCAAGGAGGGCTCTAATCCATGCTTAACTTCCGTCAGCCGCACGGATAGTATGGATCAATGTAAGGATTGGAAACCCTAGATTAGCCTTGACTCAAGTCGTCGACTAATCTATTTATCAACAATGGGAGTGATCAATTTGCATTGATAATAATCATCCCAGTATACCCCTCATCTCCAATTATTCAACAATGAGTCAATTTAATCAATCCGTGACTAAATCCAATGGGGTTCAACCCATGGTCCTAGATGAGCGACTACTCACAATCCATAGATGCAAACATAATCAAAACCATCAATTAGGTAGCCATAGTAATGCAAGATGAACAAAAATTAATCACCAAGCAATCCACAACAAAAAGGAATTAAAGGGAACTAATTTCTATTGCAAGATTTAAAACTAGAATCAAAAGTTACAAAAGGAATAATCAAAGTGCAGAGGAATAAAAACTAAGTACACCTGATTGAATCTGAAAAATCTCTAAAAATACTGTAAAAGGCATCCTCTCCTTTAGATGAAGGAGAAAGGTATTTATACTCCAACTCATGTCAACCACACAACAACTTAACTCGAACCATAAAGTGGTGGAGACACAATTGGCACAATTGGCACAGCAAGTGGCACAACTCTCTATGCCACAAGGACAGCTACCAGGGCAACGTGGGCCCAAACCCCGAGGCCACGTGAATGCCATTACATTAAGAAGTGGAAGGTAGACTGAAGGTCCTGCCATGCCAATTGTGGAGGAGGAGGAAGTTAAAGCTGATGTGAAGAGAAGTATGGGAAGGAGCCTAAGCTAACATCTCCACCAAGGAAATCATCGAGAGAGAAGGAAGTAGATAAAGGGGACAAGGATACTTCAAATGAGCCCGTGAGAGTTTATATCCCTAATGTGCCCTATCCATTGAGGCTGACTAAGGCAAAATTGAAGAGAAGTATGGGAGATTTATGGATTTGTTGAAGCAACTTCACTTCACCATCCCATTCCTCGATGCCATCTCGAATATCCCCTCGTATGCTATGTTTTTGAAGGAAATACTTACCAAGAGAGACACGAGGAAGAAATTTATACTTTCGAATGAGTGTAGTGCAATCCTTCAGATGAAAATGGTGGAGAAGTTGGAGGATCCTAGGAGTTCCTATATCCCATGCACTGTTGGGAATGTGACCATCAAGAGAGCCTTATGCGACCTAGGAGCAAGTGTGAGCTTGATGCCTTTGTCGATAAGTGAAAGGCTATGGATAGGAGAGCCAAAGCCAACCAAAATGTCTCTCCAACTTGCTGACAGGTCAATCAAGTACGCCTTAAGCATAATTGAAGACATACAGGTGCAAGTGGGGAAAATTCAAGTTCCATGTGACTTTGTCATCATGGACATGCCATAGGATGCCCACACGCCGATAATACTTGGACATCCATTCTTGGCCACGGCAGGAGTCTTAATAGATGTTAAAGATGGAAGTTATCTCTAAACGTTGGCAAAGAGAAAGTAGAATTCGATCTTCAGCGATCTATGAGGACATTCCTAGAAGAATATCAATGCCATCATGTGGACCTCCTAGATCAAGTTGTAAAGGAGACGACTTTGGAAGACATATTCTAGAGCCACATTGAAAAGTTTCTATCGTGAGATTCCAAGCATGATGGGCAAGTAGAGATTGTGGCCTTGGCAAGAGCATTCGATGAAGCACCATCGGATGAAGTCAAAGAAGAAATTTATTGGACACCACCACTTGATCCTGATGAGCAAAAGATGGAAGCACTATGAAAGGCAATGCTAGAAACGAAGAGGAAGTAACATGGAGCGAGAGCGACGTCAATGCTCTCAACCCCGGAGCAGCCATGAGAATATAAAAGGGAGTCGAGCTCTAGACTATAAATGAGCGCTTCTTGGGAGGCAACCCCGTTGGATACAATGATCGGTGACTTCCTGTTTGATGATAACAAACCTCTGTAAATATCTTTGATGTGTTTGTTAAGTGTTTTTAGGGACAACCCACTAAGAAGAACATGATGGAAAAGTTGCAAATTGAACGGAATGGTAGTGATGTGAATATGGGCAAGAATTGAGGAAGTGGCAAACTTGTGAATAAGCTATTTGGGCTTGGTCAATATGGAGGGATAAGGAGTTATTTTTAAATTGAGAATCAAATCAAATCAAAATCAATTATGACCAATAGGTATGGGATAAGGAGTTATTTTTATAGGATTTGATTGGGTGTTTTGATTTAACTAAAACTCCTCTACCCATACCTATATAAACCCCCCGCAAAGGGGAGAGAGGCCACGCGGCCAAAAGAAAAAACCCTAGCTTCAAACCCTCCTCGTCGAAAGCATCTCCAAGCTACCACCCTCTTTGCTGCAAGCACCAAGCACAAAAACCTAGCTTCAAGCATCTCCAAAGAATCTCTCTCTAGTCTTCATCATCTTGCCGCCTTGGAGAATCATCTACGTGATGCCGTGAAGAAATTTGCTCGTTGGCTTGAAGATTTGGTGCTCACTGTCTTGGAGTTCCATTGCACCATATCCCCATGCTAACCAAGTCCTCTGCCGCACCAAGGCCCGTGCTAATCAAGAGAACCATCAGCCAACACAAGCCGCTGTGTTGGCTTCTTTGCTGATGTCGATGTTGTGTGCTGACCGAGCTGCCTACCGCACCACATCATGTGTTGAACAAATGGATGCTTGGCCAACACAACTTGATGTCGTTGTCGTCCATCGCATGTTCTGACTGAGTCCCCTCCCCGCTTATCTTGCTTACTAATCGAGGATTACTCTGCACCCCGGGGCTTGCTCATCGAGGGGAGCTAGCACCAACACAAGGGTGCTACTGCAAGGTGCTTGGACATGTGCAGACTGAGGATCTCACCCATAAATCTCCCTTGCTGACTGAGAGAAGTCACGACACCCAGAGTCTGCTGACTGAGGCTTCAACCCCCACAACCATTGTTTGTTGACCGAAGCTTCTCCCTGCAAATTTACCTTGCTGACCAAGAGCTTCTCCCGTAATCGTGGCTTGCTGACCGAATCTACATAGAGCCATCCACACAGACAGCAAGCACATGAGGAATTCTATGCAATCAACTTCTGAGTGCTACAACTCTTGATCCATACATCATATTGGAACATCATCTTCGTCAGAGCATAGTTGACAACGTGCTAATTGACAGAGACTACGAAGACATCACAAATTAAGCGCCCTTAACTCTCTATCTCTTTTATATTTGTGATATCATTTAGTAGATCTTTGTATTATTTTTGACGTTCGTTTTTGGGGTGATTTTGGACTCTTGATTAGTTGGGGCTAGTCAAGAGAAAGCATTTACTAGATTAGTAGTGTTTGACATTGTGGTGAGTGAGGTACCTATTTGGTGAGTTGAGCGTTGAAGCACGAAGTTCCGTGTTGTGGTGTATATTGATGCTATTATTCTATTATTTACTTTGGGGCTGGAGTAGGTCGTTGGCACGACCAAACCAGGGTAAGTCTCATGTGCACTCTGTGATATCTTTATCTACACATTTTGCTCTGAGATTGATTGGTTGAGTAGGAATTATTTTTATCTGAAATATTTTTAATAAGCCCATTCCCCCCAGGCTTAGATCATGATCCAACAAGTGGTATCAGAGCAGGCTATAGGATCTAGACTACAGAATCATGAATATTTCTGATTCAGCCTTTGCAGAAGGTCAGTATACTGTCAACCCCCCTAAGTTTAATGGTATAGACTTTGCTTATTGGAAAGCAAGAATGAAAATTTATCTGGTGTCTGTTGATTATGATGTATGGAGTATTGTTGAGAAATGCTGCAAACCTCCCATGATTAAAATTGAAAATTCTAAAATTCTAAAACCTGAAGATAAATAGGATGATGCTGATACGAAACTTTGTTCTTTAAATGGTAGAGCTATGAATACAATTATTTGTGCTTTGGACAAAACTAAAGTTAATCGTATTTCTCAATGTTTAACTGCGCAAGAGATTTGGCATACGTTGGAGGTGACACATGAGGGAACGTCACAAGTAAAGGAATCCAGACTGGCCTTGTTGAGCACTGAATATGAAAGCTCTCGCATGCTACCCACGGAGTTCATCAAGGAGATGTATGTAAGGTTTACAGATATTGTGTCTAATTCAAATGCTCTTGGAAAACCATATTCAAGCTTGGAGCAAGTAAGGAAGATCTTGATAGCATCGCCAAGTTCATTCTGTCCTAAAGTCATAGCCATCCAAGAAGCAAATGACCTTACAAAGCTGAGCGTGGAGAATTGATAGGGAACCTGATGTCCCATGAACTTGAAATGAAGACCATTGAATCAAGGGAGAAATCTGAGGCTAAGACTCCCAAGGCACTAGCCTTTAAAGCAGAAGAAGGAGATGATGATGATTTTGATGAGGAGCAGGCACTGATGGTTAGAGATTCAAGAAATACATCAAGACTCCTCAGTGGAAAGCAGACATGTTAAATAGGTTCAATCGCTCTAATAAGTTTAACCCTGCAAGTATTTCATCTGAATAGAATATTACTAAGACTGTACAGTATTTTCAATGCATAAAGCATGGACATTTCATGAAGAACTGCCCATAAGGAAAGAACAATTCTGCAAAGAAGAAGGGAAAATCATTGGCAATGATGTGGGATGACGATAGTGAGGATGAGGCTTAGGAGGAGACTACCAACTCCTCTCTATGCTTAATGGGAGATCTCGATGAGGTAAAATCCTGCACTAAGAATGAGATTTTGCATATGTGGGAAAACATGCGCAATGAAATTGATGGTCTAGAATCTGCTGAGGAATCCTTGAGGGAGGCTAATTTTGAATTGCAGCAAGATAATTATAATATGTCACTAGATGTTGAAAAATTAAACGCTGAAAATGATGCATTTAGAGCTACCATTGCAAAAATGAAAAAGGAAAAATCTAGTGTGCATGAAAAGGTTGAATGTAAAAAAATGTCCTACACTTGTGACTGAAAATAAAACTTATAAAGAAAAAGTTATCGAGCTAGAAAAGAAAAAGGTAAGCTATAAAAAGAGTGAGGAAAAAATAAAAAGGCTTTTATTGGTAAATGCACCATGCTTGTAAATGAGAACATGTACTTGAGATCTAAAGTTTCTGACCTTGAGCTGACCATTAAAAAATTTGGAGTTGGAAAACAATCATTAGACATTATTCTTGTTATCAGATGCATGGAAATAATAGGCGTGGTATAGGATATGAGTCTAAATTTGATGAAAAGCCAAAAGTTAACAAAAAAATCAAAAGAGACCGAAAAAGGAAGAAGTGTGTTTCCCAAATGATATACGTGTGGGTGTATTGGTCATACATATTACAATTGCATGTACAGGAACAAGAATATAAAGTTTAAACAAATTTGGGTTCCAAGAGGTATAGTGACTAACACATGTGGACCTATTTGGATTCCTAGGTCACATGTATCTTGTTCTTCCTATGTGTAGGTAAATGGCATGGCTAAGGGACAACGGTGTGAGTGGTATTTAGACTCTGGCTGCTCAAGACTAGAAATAGCAAAAAGTTCATTAGCCTTGTAAAGCATGAAGGAGGAAGTGTTACTTTAGGGAAAAATGGAATATGCAAGGTAATTGGGAATGGTGTTGTAGGTAACGACGCTTTTTATCTTACAGATGTCCTATGGGTGGAAAATCTAGCACACAACCTCATTTCTATTAATCAACCGTGCGACAAAGGTATGAAAGTAGAATTTGATTCAAAAATTTGTAGAATTATTGATAGCTTCAAAGGTGATGTTATAATTTCAGCTAATAAAAAAATAATGTCAACACAATCGTGATTGAAGAACAAACTGTTTTTAAATACTTGCTTGTCATGGAAGAAAAGGCCACGTTATGGCACAGGAGATTAGCACATGCAAGCATAGGATTGCTAAAGAATCTTGAAAATAAAAATTTGATAAGAGGACTATTGCATCAGACATATGAGGATGGTAAGTTGTATGTGACATGCACAAATGGTAAGCAAACTAGATCTACACTTTCTAGCATTAAAGAAATTGCCACCACACGCATATTGGAGTTAGTGCATATGGATTTATTTGGATCCAACGATATTGCATGCCTAGGTGGTAAGAAGTTTTGCTTGGTATTGGTTGATGATTACTCTAGGTACACGTGGGTTTAGTTCCTATCCAAAAATCAGATCCTTTGAAAATTTTCAAAACTTTTGCACACAGGTCTCAAATGAGAAAAATACTTCCATTATAAAAATTAGAAGTGATCATGTTGATGAGTTTGAAAATTCTATTTTTGAAAATTATTGTCTTGAAAAAGGAATTTTACATGAATTCTCTTCTCCTAGAACACCCCAACAAAATGGAGTGGTCGAGAGAAAGAATCGAACACTAAAAGAGATGGCTAGGAGTATGCTAAATGAATATAGCTTACCTATGTCTTTTTCGGCTAAGGCCATTAGTATTGCATGCTATGTGTGAAATAGAGTTATGATCAGACCTTTGATGAACAAAACTTCTTATGAACTGTGGCATGTCAACACTCCAAACGTTTCTTATTTCAGAGCATTTGGATGCATGTGCTATATACTAAACACTGAAGCTCAACTAGGCACATTTGAATCCAAATCAGATGAAGGAGTGTTCATGGGCTATTCAACAATGAGTAGAGCATACTGATCTATAATAAACGCACCTTAACTATCCTTGAATCTATTCACGTTAAATTTGATGAATCTGAAAAAGTGTCTTTGGATTGCAGGGAAAATGAAGGTGGAGAAAATGCAGTGCAAGAAAGCAGTCCAAGGAACAACGAGGAGCAACCTGAGAGACATGATGACGTTGGCATGCAAGAGATTCAAGAAGAAGCAGTTAACAGAGGAGATCTGAGATTTGATCATAATCACCCACCAGACTTAATTATCGGTGAACCTACAACGGGTATACGTACTCGTTCCTCTTTCAGAAATCTTTGTGCTCTATGTATTTATGTGGATTTTATATCTGAAATAGAGCCTAAAGACATAGAAACTGCATTAGGTGAGGAGAGTTGGGTTTTGGCCATGCAAGATTAATTAAACCAGTTCGTTATGAATAATGTTTGGAAATTAGTACCAAGACCCACTGATTATCCTGTAGTTGGCACAAAATGGGTGTTTAAAAATAAACTTGATGAATCTGGAAATGTTATTAGAAACAAGACAAGATTAGTATCTAAAGGATATAATCAAATTGAGGGAATTGATGTGGATGAAACTTTTACCCCAGTTGCTAGAGTAGAGTCCATTAGAATCTTGCTAGCTTTTGCAAGTTATAAGGGCCTCAAACTAAAACAAATGGATGTAAAAAGTGCTTTTCATAATGGCTACCTAAAAAGATGTATTTGTCAAACAACCCCCAGGATTTGAAAGCCATTATTTTCCACAGCATGTATACATATTAGAAAAAGCTTTGTACGGACTTCAGCAAGCTCCTGGGGCTTGGTATGACCGTCTTAGCACATACTTTTTGGAAAATGATTTTAAAAAGGGTAGTGCAGACAATACATTATTTTTATGCCATTATAGTGATGACTTTCTCATTGTGCAAATATAAGTTGATGACATAATTTACGGTGCTACTAATGATCTTCTATGTCAAAAGTTTGAGAAAGTAATGCAGGACCAATTTGAGATGAGCCTTGTGGGAGAGCTGAAGTATTTTTGGGGTTCCAAGTTAAGCAAGGAAAAGAAGGCATCTTTATATCCCAAACCAAGTACGTCAATGAGCTTCTGAAAAGGTTCAGGATGGAGAAGTTTAAAGGAATTGGAACACCAATGAGCCCCTCAGTGAAGATGGACAAAGATGAATAAGGAATCTCCGTGGACCAAAATCTCTATCGAGGTATGATAGGTTCCGTGTTATATTTGACTGCTTCTAGGCCAAACATAATGTTTGTTGTATGTTTGTGTGCATGTTTCCAAGCAAACCCAAAAGAGTCACATTTAAAAGCCATTAAGAGGACTTTTAGGTATCTCATTAGTACACCATCTTTAAGCCTTTGGTATCCATCTAGTGGTAATTTTGACTTGTTGGGTTATTCAGATGCAGACTATGCGGGAAGTCTAGTTGATAGAAAGAGCACTAGTGGCACTTGTTTTATGTTAGGACACTTTCTAGTTTCATTGTCCAGCCGTAAGTAAAATAGTGTTGCACTTTTCACCACTGAAGCAGAGTATATTGCCGTAGGGAGTTAATGTGCCCAAGTATTGTGGATGATTAAAACATTATTTGACTACGCCTTAGTTCTTAAAAGAGTCGCTCTTAGATGTGATAGCAAGAGTGTCATAAACCTTTCTAACAATTCTGTACACCACTCTCGTACTAAACACATTGACGTTAGGCATCACTTTCTTAGGGATCATCTCACTATATAGGATGTGTCTGTCGAGTTCATTCCCACATATTCATAGTTGGCATACATTTTCACCAAACCTTTAGCTGAGGATCGTTTTTATCGTCTACGTCTAGAATTGGGGATTATTGATAAAAACTAGTATGAGATTATTATTTTTCTTTATGTGTGCCTTTTTGCTTTGTGTGCGAGAATTTTTCTTTAATAAAAAACCGACAAATACAAAATACAAAAACATAAAAATAAAAAATAAAAAACCAAATAAAAATGGTGCTTATTGGGTACTCCAGTTTTGATCATCAAAATTGTACTACTGAATGATATCCATATCCATGTAGAAATCTTGTATTATTGTCATGGCTACATTTGCATATTAGACACTCTAAATGATCATGACATGTTCAATGAATTGAATAACTCAATTTCTACACATACACTTTCCACTTTCACAAGATTAAATGTTGTTGCACATATGGAGATATCTTTCATGAAATATTGGAAAGTGGTTGTAGGAGGATAAATTAACTGAAATTCTATGGGATATGAAGTATCTTGCCTTGGATAAAAATTAGAGCTCAACAGAATTATAAATAAAAAATAGCGAAGAATACAAAAGAAAAGAAAAAGAGATCTGTATGAAAAATGGATACGGTCCATGGAAACAATACAACCCACAGGTATCCAACACATGCTTTAAAATTAAACTTTAGCGTTGATGGTATACCCATCAAGCAATGCCACCCCCACCTCTAAGACCATATAGGCTATGTTTTGGGCGTATTAACTTGAACTCAATATTAATGAGGTGGGGAAAATTAATCCTAAAAGAAGCAATGTTACATGGAAGATGGATTTGTTTTGGTTGATTTTCTTGAAAGTTCTCCCTATGTACCTTAATATTTAATCATCACACGTGCACAATGGTGTAGAAGTCATTATTATAATATTCATTGAATGTAAACTAATTGTTTCCAGGATGTCTACATGCAATTGTTTGTTATGGTTTATAATGCTTTCTTTTTACATTTATATGACTTTGACTTTGTTAGTGCTCTTTTGATGATAACAAAAGGGAGAGAATATTTGGGGGAAAGATTTGATGTTTTGAAGATGATGCAAAGTATTTTGAAAGGAGGAGACATGAACATATTTATTTTTGATACTAGCATGGTGATAGTGGGAGTATGAATATATGGGGAGCATATACCTGAACATCATTGCATGAACATCATTTTGCATCACCATTCACCATCATCACACTTCACAAACACATGCCACAAAGACATCATTTTAAGTCTATTGATCAAATATTAAATGTGGGTTGTCATCATCAAAGGGGGAGATTATTAGATACAACGATCTGTGACTTCGTGTTTGATGATAACAAACCTGTGTGAATATCTTTGAAGTGTTTATTAAGTGTTTTCAAGGACAAACCACTAAGAAGAATGTGATGGCAAAGTTGCAAATTAAACGGAATGCCAGTGATGTGAAAATGGGTAAGAATTTAGGAGGTGGCAAAATTGGACTTGGTCGATATGGAGGGATAATGAGTTATTTTTAAATTGAGAACCAAATCAAAACAAAATCAATTTTGACCAATTCAAATCCCAATCAATTCCTATAATTGAATGTTTTGATTTGAGTAAAACTCATCTACCCATACCAATATAAACCCTCCCCCCCCACCCCCCCCACAAAGGAGAGAGAGGGCATGCGGCCAAAAGAAAAAAACCCCAAGCTTCAAACCCTCCTTGCCAAAACCATCTCCAAGCTACCACCCACTTTGCCACAAGCACTGTTCAGTCCCCTAGATGACAGAACGTTTGCACTACGGGAGCACGAATCATCGCAAGTGCATGGTGCGCTATAGTATAGAAATATTTTCGAACTCAGGGAGGCGATCGTTTAATGCTTAGCTTTATATGGAAGGAAGAGAGTATGTGGTCGGGGGTTGTCACGAGTGATTAATTAGTTGATTGTGGAAATCGAGAATTAACTAAAAATTAAACGAATAAGACCTTTGGGATTCCCCGCTAGGCCCTTTGGTCACGGATAGTAGGTCAAATGGATTTACGTCGGATGATGGGTTTAGGTAGGAGTGTCACATCCGTAGATGAGAACGAGTACTTAACTTTCGTTGTTCCTACTCGTCTAACGCATCCCTATACGAAACCGTGCTCTCGCAGTCGGCTTCAAACGGGGATGCATGCATTAAGCTTGACATTTGGTCCCGCCTCGCAACTCTGTATCCACACTCCTGATCTATGGGTTGTGATGCTATCAGATAGTTGGTTCTAGCAATCGGCGTGCTCTCGCAGTCACCAACTAGCAGACTGGGGATTAGCGGTCGCCCTAGCTCTCGAGCCACTCTCGTGATCACGAACCCTTGAAACGGCCACTTAACCCAAATCAGATTCGTAGGGATTCTCCCTAGGATACGGAGCGACCTTCGTGATACTCCGATCCTAAGGCCAATCCCCAAAACCCTTTTTCAAACCACCATATGACAACCATAGATTGATCCAACGGGAGGTCTAACCTAACATTTGATCCCTAGGATCCTAGGGATCGTCCATAAGCCCCAGAAATCCAATACTCTAGCATGGCAAAAGCTCTAAATACAATAGCAATAGATTTAAACATATCCAACCGGTCAAATTGCATGAAATTGATTTCAATAGAGAGAGCAAGAGCAATGAGAGCAACGATAAAGAAATCAAGAAAATCCAACCACAAACAAAGATTTAGATTGCAAAAGAGTTTACCAAATAAGAGCTCCCAAAATAGCTCTAAGGGTTTTGCTGCAAAAAACAGCTTAACCTACTCTAAAAATGTTCACTATTTATACAAAACAGTTTGGGTTCGGGTTTTACAAGAAAACCAACCCAAAACCCATTAACTTAAGTCAAAACTGGAGTCTTTCGACCTATCGCTTGGCCGAGCATAGTACTTGCTCAGCCGAGCAGTGCCTTGTGAAGCGCTCCGCATGGTGCTCGAGAAGAGGCCGCTCGGCCGAGTGTCATGTTGCTGGTCGAGCGAATTAATTCCAAATTTGACAGAGCCGTCGCCTTGAATTCCTTGGGCTCTTCTAACTACTAGCTCGGCCGAGCGGGCTGGTTGCTCGACCGAGTGAGCTTGTTGCTCAACCGAGCGCCCCGATGGCACTCCTTGGCGTATCACAGCTCAGTCGAGCACATCATGCGCTCGGCCGACCGATCTGGCAACTTCTCCAATTCTTCTTCTCTCCTCTTCTCTTCATTCTCCTCTTCTTCTAATCCTCTCTTCTTCTACTCCTCTCCCTCGCTTCTTTGGCCTCCTTGGGTCGCCGTGGCAAGGCGAAGCGGGCTTTATCGTCGATGTTGTGTCCAGAACCTCATATCACTTCGAATCACTCTGAACTCCCTGAAAACACATAAAACTTCGAAAGGATCAAGAATATCGAGAAAAGTGTGATAAATATGAAAATATGGATTTGGGCGATCGAAACGACATGAAAATGCATGGTAAAAACATGGAAAATATAGACAAAACAAAATCCCCCAAGCTTACTTCTTACTCGTCCTCGAGGAAGACGAATAAGAAGTTCACCGGAGGGTAAAAACAAAGAAGTGCAAAGGAAACTAAAAGATAGGAAAGGCGAATAAATCATCTCCTCTTCTCATAGCACACAACAACACTTCAACTTTATAATTTAAAAACGCACTACTCATGAGGATTCATCAAGTCTAGCATGGATTATATATATAAAATGGATTTTTCAATGAATAGCGTGAACTGGAATATATGATATGAAATAGAGGGAAATTCCTATTATAGCATGCAATCAATATACAAAATCCATGGTTCGAATCCAAATCTCCACAACTCATTCTCTAAGCAGCGAATAGTATCATGATCAATTCATTCAAGCATGCAAGATGATTTTAATTAATTTTCATAAATGAGGACGGTAAGTTTAAGTAAATCCAGAAATCACCGCACTAAACTCTTTCACAATCCCTAGAAATCATCGACCTTGCCATGTCCCTACTCTGTATAGAAAGTGAGGTAAAGATGTGAGATTTTTCTTTTTACAATTGTTTTTGGCTATACAATTTTCTTTATATATATACATACTTTTATTTTCTTATATACACGAGATAATTAAATATACACAAGAGGCGGCATATGCATCCCAGACCAAACGGTCTTAGGCATCGGGTTACGAAGAACCCCTCGGGCCTGTTATTCGTATGTAATATTTTTTGGGTTTTTGGTTTTTTTTTTTCAATTTTTTTGGGATTTTTGCAAACTCACATAAACGTGATGGAATGCAAAGCACGATCAAGAATCGCAATTCGATATATACAAAAAAATAAAAAGCATAGAATTGGGACATGGTTCGGTGGCAGAATATCCAGTAGACGCTACTTAAGTGTTGTGGGTTATCAGAACCCAATTGAACTACCATCCATTATGAAAATAGATGTTTTCACACAATCATGCAATTTTCACTCAATTTTCAATCAATCATGCATTTTCAAGCTTAAATGTTTCGAGAATACTCGTTGTGGAGAATATGAATTCAAAGCATGGAAAAGCATATTAAAAAGCATCCTAATCAAGGAACATCTCTAACACATGGAAGCATAGAGTTCAAAATCATAATCCATTCTATATAAATATGCGATGACGCGCAATAGACTATGACGAATCCTACGTGAGTGTGTAAAGCAGCTAAGTTGAGTATGCGCAGCTTATAGTGCAATCATAGGAGAATCATCTTTAGTCTAACAAAAGAAAAAGAGAACGAAATGAAAACACATGAATGCGACCAAAGAAGAAAAGAAAAAATAAAAATTATGATAAAATGGGGAAAATCGTTCAGTAGTGGAACTAAAAATGGGAATAAGGAAAAAAGAATAAGTAAAAAGCGATAGCGCTCATCCCTCAAGCTAAATGCAGCAGTGTCCTCACTGCTGAGAACACTGGCGTAGAGCAGGAGATGATGCTAAGGGTGGGGTGGGTGGGAAGAAAGATAAATGAAGGTATAAAATATGCATATGCATATGTACGGTATGTATGTATATACAAAAATGGCGATGATGACGATGCAGGAGATGATGATGTATAATATGTACACTATGGACATGATGGACAACAAGAATCGATGCCAGAATGTGACTCCCCCAAGTTGGACTAAGCTCAGCCCCAAAAGGATAGATGGGCATAATGAAAGGAGGGGAAGACACTGGGACGGTGAGAAGCTAATAAATCAGGCAGCACCACCACCTGGTGGGGGTTGTGGCTGAAGAAGGTGAAGGATACGGTCCAGCTTCTCGCTGTTTTGCTGTCCAATCTCAGTGAGTGTCCTCATGGTTCTACGAAGCTCAATGATAGCCTGCTCCACCCCATATAGTCGACCTACAATGTCGTGGTGCGGGAGCTGCTGGGCGCTCCCCTAGAAGATGTGCCACGTGTGTGAAAAAGGGATGCGCTGGGAGTGCAGGCTGTGCAGATAGTGGGGCAGTGGGAACAGTGGCGGTGGAGACAGGAGTAGAGGTCAATGCCAATGTGTGTGCAAGTGAGGATAGGGCATGTAGAGATACGACAGAGGTGGTGGCAGCATCTGTGGAGACAGAAACCACCACACTCTCCGTAAGAATCACTGAGACGGTGCTGGGAATGGGTAAGGTCAGGGATACAGGCACCAGTGTGGTCTCAGGTGGCAGTAAGGAGGTGAGGATAGGAGGGTCAGCTAGCAAATCAGAAATAAGGGCCTCAGTTGATATGGCTGAGTCCTCAGGAAAGGTGGGGACAGACGGCTCGGCTGCAGAATCATAAACATGTGGTGCAACAGATACGGAAGGGCCCTCAACAGATGTGGAGACAGAAGGGACCGCTATATGCTCAGACTGGCACAGTGTGTGGGGTGGCTCCTCAGTATGTGTGGGAGCGGCGCCCGGCTGCTGAGCAGGCTGGTTCTCGGCAGCCTGCTCATCATCGGGCTCCAGCGCGTAAGTAGGAGGGATACGCTTCTGTATGGGGAGGATCCACTCAATCTGCTGATGGGCCACGGTAGTCAGCTCTGGGCTAGGGAGCACCATATAATTGGTGTTATAAAGCCCGTGGAGATAAACCCAGTGTCAGTCACCATGGGCCCTAATAATTTGCATGTGCGTAAGCACACTCAAGGATAGTGTGGCAGTGCCCATCGCCTCTAGAAGATCCTAGGAGAGGACTAGATTTGCCCTAAGGGCGACGATGGTGAAAAAGCTGCCACAACAGATGGGGCCCCTCTGCAATGTAGCAGCCCAACATAAATGATTACAGAAGATCTGTGCATGATCAATGGGGTAGGAGGGGCGAGAGGTGCCATTTAGTAGTGCCTCGCAAGGGAGGGCCATGCCCCACAAAAGGACGAGCAAAACAGAGGACATAGTCCCTGGCTCGTTCATGCATAGCATGGTGATGGCAAGGTGGCACTGGGCTAGCCTAAGGCAGGGGTGGATGATCAAGGAGGCTTTCGAGCGGCTAGTGCTTACAGAAGGAAAATTAGAAATCCTATCCCAAAAGCGTGCAGTGTAAATAGTGGGGGGAGTATCTGAGCTGGGGGTGTAGGTGGTCTCGACAGCGGGGACTGCAGGTCACTGGAATAGGGTCTAAAGTCCCTCGTAAGTGAACTCCATCTCCACATCCAGTATGGAGAATGCAATCCACGTGTTAGTATGGTGAAGTGAGCTGAGGGCCTCTAGGGTCAAGCAAATGTAAGTCTTCACCTGAAACCTTAGAAAATGCTCACAGCCCAGGTTTGCGTACAGATGCCTAACCCTGGGTAAAATGCCTAGCTGCTCTAATGCTCCTAGGTCTGCAAATTTGGTCGAGACGACTGGGCGCCTAGAGATGTCGGCAAAAGCGCAACGATGAGCATCGTCTATAAAGGTGATGTCGTAGGTCTCTAGGGGGCATCTCGGGCTGTGGGGGTGGCGAGGGTGGTGCTGTTGGTATGGGCTGACTCAGGTGGGCTGACGTCCCTGCTGAGGAGCCAGCAGCCTGGCGTTTCTTCCTGGTGTGTGGGGGTGAAGGAGATGATAGTGGGGATGGGGTGGGAATACAAGTGGTGTTGCGTGGCCTAGCACGAGGGGCACTCTGCGAGGACTTCCTCTTTTTGGGATGCTGATGTGGAGGGGGTTGTGGTTGGGATGGTGGGGGTGGTAGTGGCAGACTGGTGGAAGTGTGTGGGGGGTGTTATGGGTGTGGTGGAAGGGCATGTGGTGGTGGTGGTGCTAGATGTGTGTGGTGGTGTTGTGGGAGTGGAAGTGGATGTGGTGGTGATGGTGTGATGCCTAGAGGTGGTCGGCTTGTGGGCCAACAACTTTTGGCATTTATGTTGTGGCTGTGATGGAGATGTGAATGGTCTGGAAACGGTGGTGGATGTGTGTGTGTGTGGATGTGTAGGGGGTGGGGGTGGCGGTGGTGGATGTGCGTGTAATACGTGGTGAAGGTGCAACGGAAGTGTGTGAAGCTGCCGTGGAAGTGGTGGTGGTGGAAGTGCATGGGGGTGCCGTGGAAGTGTGTGGAGGTGCTGTGGAACGTGGCGAAAATGGTGAGGATGATGATGAGCGGATTATGGCCCTGGGAGGCATCGTGTGCTTGTGCAACCCAAACAAAATGATAAGTGTATATAATAAAATTCTAGGGATAGAGTGGACCCTTAGTGATGCGAGAGCGGCGAATGCGAGATCCTCAAGCTCTAAGGCGAGATGCTCCCCAAGCCTGAATGAAGGCTCCGCTAAGCTTCCTGCCAAATAGTAATTCGAATTGGGTTCAATTTGGGGGGAAAAGTCTTGGGGACTAATTGGGAATGATGGTGGTGGAGGGGAGAGTGGGGACGGGGGAGGAGGGATGGGATGGTGGGGTGGTGGGGTGAGGGGAGGGTGGCGCTCGGCTGGGTAGGGACAGAGCTCGGAGGATTTGGATGATCGGGGGGATTTTAGGGTTAGGGCAGAGAGGGGGTGGGGTCTGGAGATGGGGATGATCGAGGGGAGGATATAAAGAGAGGGATGCTCGGGGGATGGGATCATCAGAGGGGGGTTTGCTCGGGGGAGGGGGGTTGCCGGAGGAGGGGGGTTGCTCGGGAGGGGGATTTTAGGGCTCGGGGGGGATGGGTCGCTCGCTCGAAAATTTTGAGCGAGCGACCCAAATTATTTAAAGGGGTTTTCCTGAGCAGTCGAGTGCTCGGGCGAGCGCTCCTGCTCGGGCAAACCATTTCCCCTTCACTGGGTTGGTCACTCGGCCGAGCGCCTTGTGCGCTCGACCGAGCGATCTGAAATTTCAGCACTCTCAACCTTTAGCCCATCTCATATTTCTTGCCGATTTGAATTTCAACTCCACGCTCATGTTTTTCTCTTTCTTTCTTTTGTCGTCGTGACCGCCAAATACCTGCCAAAATCAACAAACTTTAGTTATTAATGGATTTTTGAATTTCTATAATAAAATTTTCGAAAAATCTAATTAGAACCGAGATGCGAGTAAATAGGCCAAGTTGCCTCCTGACAAGCGATTGTTTAAGGTCGTTAGCTTGACCAATTCTGTTCAGTGAGGCGATATGTTGGGTGCATGCGAGATGTTCCCATCGTTCTTCCCGACCAACCCTTGTGGGGCCGGTTGGTCGAACGCCTCCATTGGACCCTTAGAAGTATGTCTGTTCTCTTTCCTTGCCGGTGCTTGTCTCTCTTTGGAGCGCCCCATGGATGCTACCGCCACCAAGTTTCTGATCTTCACGACGTTCGAGTCGTGATCCTCCATGGTAAGCATGGCGTGCTCGCACGTCGTTGATCTATCATCGATGTCCTCGTCAAGGACCTGCAAATATGCCGCCACAGCCTTGTCGTGCCGAGGATCTAAGCCATGGTCCTTGCTCCGCAGTAGGGGGTCCACCAGTACTTCTTCAGCTATGAACTCTTCCATGAGCTCATTCTCCACCAAATCAAGATACCCGACGTCCACAGTAGGCTCCATCTCCCTCATCGGCTTAGGTAGCTAAAATTCGGTCTCAATGTTTTCGATATTGAGGGAGAGCATGCCTCTCGCACGTCTATCAGCACTCCAGCCATCGCTATAAACGGGCGACCTAAAATCAGCTGCGATCCTCCATCTTCTGCCATGTCCATAATAACAAAATCCACCGGCACACTCACCCCACCGGGAATCTGTAAGACAACGTCCCTAGCCATACAGACTGGGTGCGTTACCGACCTATCTGCGAGCTGGATAGTCATGGCCATCGGCTCTAACTCTGTTTCGGTGTTGAGGCGGCGGAAGATGGACAAGGGCATCAAGCTAATGCTTGCCCCCAAATCTATTAAGGCCCTCCTGATGGGAACTCCACCTATGGAGCAAGAGACGATGAAGCACCCTGGATCCGAGAGCTTCTTTGGCAGCTTGTTTCTTCTGAGAGAAATGAGGACGGTTGCTCCTCCAACAAAACCTGCTCTGTCTTCCTCTTCCTCGAGATTAGTTCCTTAAGGAACTTTGTGTACGTGGGTATCTCCGTGAGGGCGTCCATGAATGGAATAAGCAGCTCCACTCCCTTCAGAAGCTTTATGAATTTGGCATACTTCTCCGCCATTTTGGACTTAGCCAATCTACTCGGGAATGGAACTGGAGCAGGGCGATACTTAGGCTTCTCTACGAGACTTGCCCTTTCCTTAATCTCTTCCCCCACTACGGGAGGGCTATCTCTCTCAATGGTGGTAGGCTGCTCCTCAGCCTCAATTTCTCCACCATTTATAACTGGTGGGAGCTCATCTACCACCTCCTCGGGTGATGCAGCTATGGGAACCATCACTGGCAGCTCCAGATCCATCGTCGATAGGCCGTTACGGGTGGTGATGGCACATTCGCTCTCCCTGGGTTCTTCTCTGACTGAGCGATGAGCTTGCCTTAGGACTGTGCCATCTGACTCAGCTGCTTCTTCAGCTGATCTACCGTGGTGGAAAGTTCCTTGCTGCGGGCCGCATGGTCTAGATTGAGCTTTGCCTGCTCCTCGATGAATCTATCCAAGGTGGCCCCCAAGGAGGATTCTGCTAAGCTAGAGAAGGAGCGGACAAAGATAGCTGCTACTAACACTACTGCTGGTACCCTGGCGGTCTATAGTGGCATATGGTCTCTGCCCAGACTGCTGCTACTGTGGCTGATATTGCTGTTACTGATACTGTTGTGGCTACTGCTCCTGCTGATACTGCTGCTGCTGATGAGGTTGCTACTGCACTCTGCTGATATTCATGTACTGGAAACCAGGGTGGTTTCTCCAGGACGGGTTCCCATAGGCTCCCATGTTTCCTCCTATGTCATCGGAGGTGTAGTTGTCCTCCTCTAATGTTGCAGGAGGTGCCTGGTAAGAGTAGGTCCCGCCACTGGGTCCCTGATCTGTGCACCTCTTGTAGACGGCATATGTGTTGGTGGGGGTGAGCTGGGTCTAGGGTCGAGTCGGTGCTCCAATCTAGCCATCTGCTGTGTAAGGGATTCGAGACAGCCATCAAAAATAGCCGCCTCGCTGACTTCATACCGACCTCCTCCTGGAGCCTTGCCCATAGTCGGTGTGGACCTGTTGTCCCCCTAATGTTGGTTGTTGGCTGACATGGCTTCAAGGATTCTCATGGCTTCAGCTGGCTCTTTCCCCGTTATGGCCGTATTTGTAGTAGCATCAACTATCATCCTTGTGTCTAAACGCATTCCATTGTAGAAAGATAGGACCAGGACCCGCGTGGCGATGCGATGGTTCGGACACTGATGCTGGAGATCCTTGTATCGTTCCCAGGCCTCATACAAAGATTCCTGGCCCCCTTGCTTGAAATTGGTTATTTGGTTCCAAAGATGCAACATCTTCGAATGGGGGAATTATTTGGTGATGAAGGCCTCCGCCAGTTGCTCCCATGTCGTGAAGGTGCCAGGCACTTGGGACGTCAGCCAATAATGGGCCTTATCCTTCAAGGTGAAGGGGAAGAGCCGCAACCTAATCGCATCATTGCTGACCCTTTCCATTTGGAATGTGGAACACTTGGCTAAGAACGCCTCCATGTGGTGAATGGGGTTCTCATGTGAGAGCCCGTGGAAGCAGTCATGTTGCACCAGCAGGATGAGCCCTGTCTTTAGCTCGAAGTTCCCCTCTCGAACCGTTGGTATTGTCACAGAGGAAGCCAAGGCGGTGCCGGGCCTTATGAAATCCCAGATCAATTCTGGTAGAATGAGAGAATGCGGTCCAATGGGAGTCTCAGCCATCGCTATTATTCTCCTTCTATCTACTACGAGTCTCCTTGTGATGGCCTCTATCTTAGGATCCAAGGGTATAAGATTTTTTCCTCCCTGAGAACGTGTCTGCATGCAAAATAGAGGCACTCAAGAAAATCGTGAAACTCGTTAGCAAAAAAGAGAATAGAGTGTAATAAGAGAATAATAAAAAAGAAAAAATATAAATAAGTGGTGGGGTATTAAGTGTGGATGAAACCAACACTCTCCAACCAAAAGCTAAAGCAAACCGTTGCCTCCCCGGTAACAGCAACAAAAACTTGTTCGGTCCGCGGGTTTGCACCACAGGAACGCGAATCACTGCAAGTGCATGAAGCGCTATAGTATAGAAAGATTGTCGAACTCAGGGAGGTGATCGTTTAATGCTTAGCTTTATATGGAAGGAGGAGAGTATGTGGTCGGGGGTAGTCACGAGTGATTGATTGGCTGATTGTGGGAATCGAGAGTTAACTAAAAATTAAACGTCTAAGACCTTCGGGATTCCCCGCTATGCCCTTTGGTCATGGATGCTAGGTCAAATAGCACTACATTGGATGATGGATTAGGGTAGGAGTGTCACATCCGTAGATGAGAATGAGTACTTAACTTTCGTTGTTCCTACTCGTCTAACGCATCCCAATGCAAAACCGTGCTCTCGCAGTCGACTTCACACGGGGATGCATGCATTAAGCTGACACTTGGTCCTGCCTTGCAACTCTGCATCCACTCTCGTGATCTACGGGTTGCGACGCTGTCATATGGTTGGTTCTAGCAATCGGCGTGCTCTCACAGTCACCTGCTAGTGGATTGGGGATTAGCGATCGGCCTAGCTCTCGAGGCATTCTCGTGATCATGACCCTAGAAATGGTCACTTAACCCAAATCGGATTCGTGGGGATTCTCCCTAGGATACGGAGCTGCCTTCGTGATACTCCGATCCTAAGGGCAATCCCCCAAAACCCTTGTTCAAACCACCATATGGCAACCCTAGATTGATCCAACGGGGGTCTAACCTAACATCTGATCCCTAGGATGTCCCTAAGCCCTAGAAATCCACTACTCTAGCATGTCAAAAATACAATAGCAATAGAGTTAGACATATCCAACCGGGAAAATTGCATGAAATTGATTTCAGTTGAGAGAGAAAGACAAATGAGAGCAATGATAAAGAAATCAAGAAAATCTAACCACAAACAAAGATTTAGATTGCAAAAGAGTTTACCAAATGAGAGCTCCCAAAATAGCGCTAATGGTTTTGCTACAAGAAAAAACAGCTTAACCTACTCTAAAACGTTTGCTATTTATATAAAACAGTTTGGGTTCGGGTTTTACAAGAAAACCAACCCAAAACCCATTAACTTAAGTTAAAACAGGAGTCTGCCAACCTACCGCTTGGCCGAGCACAGTGCTTGCTCGGCCGAGCGGTGCCTTATGAAGCACTCTGCATGGTGCTCGAGAAGAGGCCGCTCGGACGAGCGTCATGTTGCTCGGTCGAGCGAATTAATTCCAAATTTGACAGAGCCGTCGCCTTGAATTACTTGGGCTCTTTTTTGACTACTAGCTCGGCCGAGCAGGCTGGTCGCTCAACCGAGCGAGCTAGTCGCTCGACCGAGCGATCTTGTTGCTCGACTGAGTGCCCCGATGGCACTCCTTGGCATATCACAGCTCAGCCGAGTGCATCATGCGCTCGACCGAGCGATCTGGCAACTTCTCCAATTCTTCTTCTCTCCTCTTCTCTTCATTCTCCTCTTCTTCTACTTCTCTCTTCTTCTACTCCTCTCCCTCGCTTCTTTTTCCTCCTTGGGTCGTCGTGGCAAGGCGAAGCAAACTTTGGCGTCGATGTTGTGTCCAGAAAACCCCATATCGCTCCGAATTGTGCCGAATTCCCTGAAAACACATAAAACATCGAAATCATCAAGAATATCGAGAAAAGTAAGATATAATATGAAAATATGGATTCGGGCGATCGAAACGACATGGAAATGCACGTAAAAACATGGAAAATATAGACACAACAAGCACCAAGCACAAAACCCCTAGATTCAAGCATCTCCAAAGCATATCTCTCTAGTCTTCATCATCTTTCCGCCTTGGAGAATCATATACGTGCTGCCATGAAGAAATTTGCTCGATGCCTTAAAGATTTGGTGCTCGTTGTCTTGGAGTTCCATTGCACCCCATCCCTGTGCTGACCGAGTCCTCTGCCACACCAAGGCCCATGCTGATCAAGAGAACCATTGGCCAACACAAGCCGTTGTGTTGGATTCTTTGCTGTTGATGATGGTGTGAGCTGATCGAGCCACCTATCGCACCACATCGTGTGTTGACCGAAGGGAGGATCGGCCAACACAACTTGCTGCCGCTGCCGTCCATCGCATGTGTTGACCGAGTCCCCTCCCCGCTTTCCTTGCTTGCTAATCGAGGATTTCTCTGCACCCAAGGGCTTGCTGATCAAGGGGAGCTAGCACCAACACAAGGGTGCTGCTACCGGGTGCTTGGACATGTGTTGACCGATGATCTCTCCCGCAAATCTCCTTGGCTGACCAAGAGAAGTCCCAGCACCCAGAGTTTGTTGACCGAGGCTTTAACCCCTGCAACCATTTCTTGCTAACCGAAGCTTCTCCCCGTGAATTTGCCTTGCTGACCGAAAGCTTCTCCTGCAATCTTGGCTTGTTGATCGAGTCTACATGGAGCCATCCATGCAGACAGTAAGTGCTTGAGGAATTCTACGCAATCAACCTCTGAGTGCTGCAACTCTTGAGCCATACATCATATTGGAACATCATCTTCATCAGAGCATAGTTGACTACGTGTTGATTGATATAGACTACGAAGACATCACAAACTAAGCGCTCATAACTCTTTATCTCTTTTATATTTGTGATATCGTTTAGTAGATCATTGTATTGTTTTTTACGTTTGTTTTTGGGGTGATTTTGGACTCTTGATTAGTTGGGGCTAGTCAAGAGAAAGAATTTACTAGATTAGTAGTGTTTGACAATTTGGTGAGTGAAGTACATACTTGGTGAGCTGAGTGTTGGAGCACGAAGTTCTGTGTTGTGGTGTATCTTGATACTATTATTCAATTATTTACTTTGGAGCTGGAGTACGTCGTTGGGACGACGAACCAGGGTAAATCTTGTGTGCACTCTGTGTTTGCTCTGTGATATCTTTATCTGCACATTATTTTTCTCTGAGATTGATTGGTTGAGTAGGAATTATTTCTATCTGAAAAAAATTTAATAAGCCTATTCATCCCCCTAGGCTTAGATCACGATCTAATAAACCCAAGTTTTGACCTTGTTTTAGTTTTTATCTTCATTTTTTGTTTTAGTTAGATAGTATATTTCGACTCAATAAAACCCCAAAACCTCAAAAATAACCCAAGTTCAATTCAATGCAGGAGAGATGCGACCGCGTGGGATACCCCACGCGGCCGTGTTGAAGGGAGACATGAAGAAATCTAATGAAGCAGTTGGAAGCATTTGACGCGGCTGCATGGACATGTCCCACATGATCACGTGGCCATGTCCTACGTGACCACGTTGGAAGGAGCAAAGTGGAGCAAAACCAAGCAAGGAAAAAGTAGATCGACGTGACTGCATAAGGCAAATGACGCATTCGTTTAAAGGTGGCCAAATTTCTAGAATCTGTCAGACAAGTTCCATGCCATCGCATGAATCTCGACGTGACCGTGTCAACCCTAAATTTCCAAAGCCATATTTCACCTATTTTTCCCATTTTATGCGGTCGCATGAACATATTGACGTGATCGCGTAAAGGGGGCCAACTCTCTGGAAATTTAGGCCAAATATTCACGTGGTCACATGGATCCTGACACGACCGCGTCAACCGAGCTTCTAGCCATCCAACATTTCCAAACGACGCAGTTGAGATGGCATCGACGCAACCGCTCGCTCGACTGTGTCAACCCCATTCCCATATAACCTTTGAGTTTCCAAATGATGTGACCCAATCCCGATTGACACGACTGCATCGACCGACCACATCGATCATCCTATAAAACCTTCAAGACCCAAACAGTCGAGTTATGCTACATTTTTTCAACCGTTTTGATTTCTCTTCTCCAAATCTCTCCACCTCCGGCAACCCTAGCACCTCCAACCCCTTCTTCTCCTCCTAAATCATCACCCTAACCCTCCTATATCTTCAATCTCCCCTGCTCCGACACATTTTCTTCGACACGGCTAGCCCTAAAACCCTAAACGATGCCATTTGAAGGCTTTTTCTAGAAATTCCAAAGATGTGGAGACATCTAGAGTTGGGAAACTTTGTTTCAAATCTTGGAGACCTTTATTTGGGGCTTTGAGCATCATCATCATCGCGAGGAACATCACCGATTGGGTAAATTCGCTCATTGTCCCCATTTTCATAATTTTGGCCCAATATCTCAATTGCTCAATGTTCTTCGCAACTTTGTGTGGAGTCGTTTATTGTCATACTATTTATTATCGTGCACGTCATTGCATTCACGTTCACACTATCATCATGCCTCCACGAGGAAATCGCACGAAGCGTATGGCACCCCACGTCAGGGATCACAATTGCAAAACACACGTGCATGCACATCTATTAATGTAGCCTCCACATCTGCACCACCCCAACCAGCTCCACCACCCATTCCCCCTCCACAATTTGACACCATGGGGATTACATTCCATGATGAGGGTCAACGCGACACATTTTCATCCCTATCTCAATGAGTCAGTATCCCAACCAAGTTTCTGAGCGTTCCCACTCTAGATTTTTTAGGACACATCGAGGGTGTCCAAGCCATACTTCATAATATAGTGTGGGGTGAATTTATGGCGTGCGAGGCCCAACCGTATAAGAGACTCACCTTATAGTTTCTTAGCTCACTACAACACCAGCATTCATAGTTCAGTTTTAGATTGATGAACATGATTACTCCATGTCCACTAACACCCTGAACACACTTTTCCGTTGGCCAGCTCACTTGTTCCGAGATTCCATAAAAAATAATAGCCACTTCCCTGACAAGTATGACCAAAATGCATTTTGGCATTAGATTACTGGCCTCACGCCCTTCCATATCACCAGAGCGAAGGCCTCTTCCATTATTCATCCTTGCCTTTGCCTGGTGCATCGCATCATCGCCAATTCCATTTTCTGTGGGGAAGAGACATGCCAGGTCTCACAGAATGAGCTATTCTTTTTGTGGGCCATGACCTAGCCCCACATTGTTTATGAGGATGGCACCTATTCACCTCGCATCCTTTTCCAGGCTGGTTCTTGGATGGGTTATAGGCAATTTCACACCCTCAGTAGCCCTGCTACTAAGATCTACTGTGGTGGATTTATCACGATCATCGCTAAGCTCCCTCCCATTTCTCTCCAGATCCTCGACGAACATGCATATAATCAAAACCTATCGTAGGCGAGAGATTTGCTTGGTTTCTTGGGCCTCACCACACTCCATATACCACATTTCCCAACCCTAAACGCTTCCATATTGAGAGAGCCGTGCAGTGGGCATTCCCACCTGACACAACTTATGTCTCAACTACACAGGCACAGTGTAGGGATTTTGGCGGACCCTCAGAGCTCGGATCTGTGTCCGTCCTAAGTCGGACGGACCACAGGGGCATAAAAGCGCAGCGGAAAACCAAAAACAAAACTTTGGCTAGCTAAACAATTTAGCTAGGCTCTGAGGGAGCCAGAACCTAGCCCGATCTATGCCAACTTGGGGTGGATCTGACCACCCCAAGAGGGATCTATTCTACAGCAACAAAATTAAATCTACACTAAAAATTGCTTAACCACATACCCGGAATCTTGGCCATGGAGCAGGCAAGATGTACCGCACCGTCTTCTGATGCTCCTCGTACCCGAGCCGCCTTGACTCGATCCGCCTGAGCCGCCTCGCACCCTCAAACCGATACGCCCGAGCCGACTTTCACCTCCAACCCGATCACACGCGATAGAAAGTTTCACTTGAGTAGACCTGCATCTTAGACGTCTGGATCCAAATCCAAACCCCCTTCGTAGTCTTGCTAGGACTACTCCGGAGAATAGGAAGAAGAGAGAGAGAGAGTAGTTTAGTCACCGATCGAGCTTGCTCTAAAATTCTGGAGCTACTCGATCGAGGACTTGGTGCATCTTTCAACGAAGAGAGTGCACCCCTATTTATATAGGGAGTCGGCACTCCTTCATTCGTTGTGAGCAATGTCGGACTATTGCTAATTTGAATAGAATTCAATTAAGCTAATTTAGCTTAATTTGAAGTTTAGAGATCTTTTCATAAAAGCAAACTTCAACGAATTAATTCTATTCGCTCATTAAACTTTAGACACCAAAAAAGCTATCAATCCAAAGGGCTTCGAATGGTGAACGCGTAGGAACCAACGGCGACGAATTTCGACTTCGTTTGACCCCTCAAACAGTTGCCCAAAGATGGGCAAAAAATCAATCTTCGTAGCCGTCATTTGGGGTTTCAAAAAACCATAAAATCACTTAAGATGCGGGCGCGCCCGCCCAAGGTAGGGAGGGCGGGCCACCCGCCCGCTGGGCAGCGGGCGCTGGCCTGCTGCTGCCAGCGGGCCGCGCCCATTTTACCCTTGTGGATGGGCTTGTTAGCCCAGTAGGTCTAACCTACTTTGCCTTGGACTGTTTTCGCGTTTCTGGGCTCGTTTGAGCTCCGATTTGGACGCGGTTTAAACCTGTGTTTAGACCGGGACGATCCCGTCAGCTAGGTAACTCTTTCCAATATATTTGTTCCTACTAAATTTGTCGTAACCAATTTACGACACGTTTAATCTTTGTTTGCATCAGATGCAACATTGTCCCTATTGCTATTACGACTAATATTCACAACTAGCTTTGTGAATATTAACTATTCAATATCATCAAATGGATCTCTCTCAATTAATCTTCATATTACTAAGACACGAACGCTACTCGGTGTGAGACCCTACAGCCTGACCTTACTACAGGTTGGGGCTTGGAACCCCTAGACGACGGTCACCACGAGTAGTAGCTGTCGTCCCTGTTTCAGAATCATCATAACGTGATCGACCCTTTGACAAAAGCATCATTGGGTTTACTTTGGTTGTGTCAGTGATGAATGCCGTTAGCTATAGTCCCTTCGTCAAGACTGTGTTCCTGTTGGCCTAGGGTATGGTTTACTGTCAACCCCATTAGACAACATTGGTCAGTATATATATATGTGTGTGTGTGTGTGTCTTTGTTGTATTCACGTTGTACTTCTTACAACGTACCCCGACCAAGGATTAACACAAAGACCGTACTGAGCCTGTAACACTAACTTCCCTTTAACGGAAGTGACGAATCCCATCTTAGTCATCTACTCGCCTCGAGAGCTTCTGGTGCAACTCAACCTAAGATCTTTCAGCAGGCCTTGCCTCGAAGCTAGATCATAGATCTAAGCTACACCGTTCACTCACAGGTTTGTACAAATGACTTCAGGTCTTAAGGACCAGCTTACCTATCATCACCCTAGAGTTATTATAGACAGTTTAGTTAAAGTTAACCATTTAATAACTCTAAGTTGGTCGTTCAGTGATCTCATTCTCTAATGAGCACATGTGTCTCATCTCCGGCTTCGCCAAGTCGAATGACTATGAGATCATCATTACCCTAAGGTAAGACAAAAACACAGTGGTCTATCCGATGTGTTGATATCCAGTTCTCAACACATCTATGACCACGAACCATTTAAGACTTACGTTTCTATTCGGTCGCTTACTACTCATAATCGAGATCTTATCTAGATACGTAAGGACCTAACTATAAGTCTATGGACATTATCTAAGTATATGAATTCAAACGATTTCATACTTAGGATAATGGGTACCATATACAGTATGAATAAGATGTATACTTAGGATAAATTGCCTTATGGGCATATATCCTCCTACATCTCCCACTTGCACTTAGGCTATTTATCTCGGTATCTCATACCGCTATAGCATATCAGTCACTTTGACATTTATATGACAAACCTAAGAGTGGATTTACTAACGAGTATCTACAATGTATTTTAATGGATATATACATCTCTTGATCACACAAGGTTGATCCTTTGAAAAATGATTTGGATCATTTTTTCCTTTCTTTGTATAGCTAACAATTAGCTTATACAATCTAGATGTAGGGTCTAACATTTCTATATGTCAGTCTCAGCTCATTCCAAATTTCTTGTGTCAATATGTCAAGTACATACATGACACCCTAAGTCTATATATATATATATATATACGATTAAATTAAAACGATTTTGATTCAATGTTTTATATAGATGATTCATATAAGTTGGAAATCCTTTTTACTTAGTCCGAAAGACCGGAACTAAGTATACGAGCTGGCTCCCACTTACTTTAGGAATTACCTGGTTAAATACTTCAATATTATATCTAAATCATATTTAGATATATATGAAGAGCATAACCCTTTTATTAGTGCTTCAGATGGAATGTACTAGTGTCATGTTCGGTTTGACGAATGAGTCAAGTCAAGATCGGTTTAAGGAATCTTGACATTGACTCACTCAATCAAACGTCCTACACTGTACTTTTCCCTTAACCACATATAATATTAACTCTTTAATAACCAAATGTGGTTTATCAAGAATTAATCTTAATATGCGTATAATTGTGATCACACACAATTTATACGCTCCTGGAACCTATTGTTAACTACCGATTGACTATAACATTAAGTCAGCTCCAAAATTTCTGAAGCTTCGCATCATAATTTGAGAAAATTCGCAACCAACTCAGAAAGCCACAATCACAGAAAATTTAAGCCAATCTCAATCAAATTTTAATTTCAATAGAAAAAACGCAATTTCCGAGACATTCATTCAAAAACAACAGATTCATAAAGATGAACCGTAATATGTTTAGCAGATAAACTTTGAGTGTTGAGCACTCAATCATTGTTTTCACTTGGAGGAATGATACATTTTATTCAACTAAAATTTAGTATCAGCTCCTTCTCGATCATGTCTCTCGAAGTCTTTGCACAGCCCCAGCAGCAACGATTGCTCAGATTGTCGACCGTCCTCCGAACTTCTTCCAATCTTCGCTTCATTTCAGCCACATGTATACATTACACAGATGTCTCAGTATCTCATACTATGTGATTGGAAATAATTACTCTTTATTGAATTTAATTTGTTGTACATGAGGTAGAGGCATCAGTATGCCCCTTCTTCTTCTCTGTAAGATAAATCTTGCAGTTCCTCTTCCAATGGCCAATCTTATGGCAATGGAAGCACTCAGATTTTGACGGGGCCCCTTTGGTCTTTTTCTTCCCTTTCTTTTCCTTTGCAGGTTACGGGACCTGCCTCTTCTTACCCTTGCCTTTCGACTGGTCGGAAGAAGCAGAGCCAACAACCAATGCAGTCGGTTTCTTCTCAATCTCCTCAAACTGCCTAAGCATATTCAGGAGACCAGGAAGATCCGTTTCAAGACTGTTCATCATGAAACCAGTGATGAAAGGCTTAAAGTCCGGGGTTAAAGACTTAAGGATAATGTCCACGGACATCTCATTGTCCAGGACAAAACCTAACTAGGCGGTGTCTTCTACGTACCCGATCATCTTGATGACATAAGCTTGTACGGGCCCTGCCTCCATCTTTGTGCCCCAGAGGTTGCTGGTGGCTTCGAACTTGGCAGCTCTAGATCGCTTGCCGTATAACTCTTGTGCATTTAGAAGCATACTTTGAACATCCATATGTTCATGCTTCCTCTGCAGTTCGTTACTCATCGAAGCCAGAGTAAGGTACCTGGCCTTCTCTGCATCCCTCTGGTATAGCTTATAGGCTTCTTTTTTCTCGAAGGTCGAATCGTCATCGGGCTTCTCCGGAGCGTCCTCGAACAGTACGTATCTAATCCTGGCTAGGGAAAGGACTAACTTAATGGTCCAAAGCCAGTCTTTGTAGTTCGTTCCATCGAACACGTTCTTCTCTACCATATATCTAAGACCCGAATCCATTCTGCAATTTTATAGATACTTTAGTCAGTATATGTACGATGTATAGTTTTAATGGTTTTTAATAAAACTATATTCTCCCACTAAATTTATTAAAGCCATAATAATAAACAATTTATTATAAAATAACATTTGTGAGAGAGGGATCCGACTACCCTGAGTCTGACAACCTTGAGTGTGTCTCAACAAGTTGTCCGACTCTGCAGTCGATAGAAGAACTCGTCGTCAATCATTGACGTGCGTTTATATTTCATATATTCACGCACGTTTTCTTTTGTGTTTCTCCGTATTTTTCCGCCGTCTTTTATTCGTTTTCTCGTATTTTCTCGTTTTCTTTCACTTTTCTTTGTTTCTCCATGTTTACAGGAGATTGCCCGCGTAGGGGACGTTTAACGACGATATCTCAAGTCCCCGGAGCAATGGGAGGAGTCACGCGTGATCCAGGGGGTCAAACGACGAAGATTACATCTTTCAGCCCCTCACCCGGTCGGTTGGTCATCTCCAACCGATCGGGTGATGTACGCGTGCACCACCCGGTCTCAGCCGGAGCTCAAGTGAAAGTCACCCGACCGGTTCACAGGCCGGTTCAGCGGGGGCCAACTCTCTGTCTTCTCAAGCCAAATTCCAACCGATCGGGTGACTCTCACCCGATCGGTTCATCTGTAGCTGATGCTGAGGAGCCGAAGACACATGCACCCAACCGATCCCTTCACCCGATGGCGCCAAGATCCAACCGGTCACTCCAAGAACTCAACCGACCGGTTCATATGACCGGGTGAAAGTCCGCCGTTTTCTGTTTATTATCTGTAACGGATCACCCGATCGGTTGACTTGTCAACCGATCGGGTGATACGAGATCCTATAAATAGGACCCCTAGGGTTCCAAAAACAAGGGAGCTGTTAGTTTTTACTGTTTTCTCCTATTTGTGACGGCTGTAATTACTCTTCTATTGTAAGTTTTCAGATCTTTCTTAAACTTTAGTATTATCTTAATTGCTCTATTTCCTTCGCATTCTAATCGTCTGATTATGATTTCAACGGTTCATTTTCGTTTAGATCACTTTTTAATGAATATTTGTGAGTAGTTCCCAAATCTGGGATTTTGGCAGAAACCCCTTCGGGGGCTCTTTCCGATGCATCCATAGGGTTAGGAAATCGATAGGGATTAGAAATCTAACGGTTACGCGGGGTGTTTCATTGTCATCGGTGGGAAAAAGACCGCCTTTGACCGTTGGGCCAAGGGGGAATAAACTTGGCGGTTGACTCCCTAGCCATAGCTCACGCCCTTAGCGTAGACGCCGAATCCTAGCGCGCGGGAGCGGCAGGATGAGACGTTGGGAGTTATCGTTGCGAGCTTAGTGCTCCCGGAATCGATCAGTGTTAATGGACACGGGAGTGCCCACTGATCGAATCCGGGAAGTCCGGTGTATCATCCTGGGCACCGACCGGAATATCGGGCCCATGGGATGCCGGTACCACTTTCAGAGGCAACGTCTCACCATTAGACCCCAATCTCGATCGCTATCCTACCCGTAGGCCGTATCGACGAGAGTCGCTCGTTGGAGTGGAAACCAAAGTCCCGGGTTTATTTTCTTATTGTTCATACCTTGCATTCCTTTCCGTGACAACCCACCAACCGATTCGGGCTAGCTCGCCCACGGGGTGATTTTGGTCCTCCTTGACACAAGCACATCCTAGCCTCCCTGTGTTCGACCCCCAAGCCACACTACAACACTGTGCGCTTGCGGTTACAAATATCTAAACCCTGTCACGCGGGTCACACACGCGTGACACGTCAAGTTTATGGTGTCGTTGCCGGGGAGGCAACGTGCTTGTTATTTTAGGATCTCTTGAACCCTAGTGTCTAGCTCTTATCCCTACCTCGTGATAATTTTCGCATTCTTCTTTTTTCTTTTTATTTTCTTATTTTTATTTCTTATCTTATCTGTTTCTTTCCCACTTGTAGCTTCACGGGTGTTTGTTGTTTTTCATGCGCAGGAGTTCAAGAAGTCTCGACGACTTGATCCCCGTTGATCCAGAGATTAACGCCACCCTTAGGCGTTTGGCCGCTGAGAAGCGAAGGAGAGAGGATCCCGAATCCATGGTGGAGAACACCCCGCCTCGTAAGTCCCTGTTGGAGTACTCGATGCCATCTATCGAGTCCACTTCCGCCATCTGTCCTCCAGCTATTACGGCCCAAAGCTTTGAGCTAAAGCCGTCTTTGGTGACATGGATCCAGCAGGACCAGTTTTCGGGTGCACCCATGGAGAGCCCGATCGAGCATCTAGACTCCTTCTTGGAGAAATGTGACACCTTCCGGATTAATGGTGTCACGACTGAGGCGATCCGTCTGAAGGCCACGAGTCCTTGCATGAAGCTTGGACGAGATACAAGGAGATGCAGAGAAGATGCCCTCACCATGAGCTTCTGAAGTGGCAGATTATTAAGCTGTTCTACAATGGGCTGAGGGATGACCTAAAATCTTCTATGGATGCCGCGGCTGGGGGTTCCTTCATGTATATCAGCCGACTAGGCCACAACAGAGTCAGTTTCAGTAGCAACAATATCAGCAGCAGCCTCAGCAACAATTTTACGCCCCCAGGAATCAGCAGCCAATCCAGCAGCAGCAGCAGTATGGCCAACAGAGGGACGTCTCTCCGGTTGAGTCTCTCTTGACTCAATATATAACCAACCAGGAGAAGATCAATCAAAAGCTGGAAATGGGTCAGCGGGCCCTCACGGACCAAGTAACCCAGCTGGGGTTACAAGTGGCGACCCTTTCAAGGTCACAAAACCAATTGCCGCCACAACCGGAGGTGAACCCGAGGGGAGCAACCCAAACGTCGACACTCGTGCACGAGCACGCAAATGTGTCCGCTATCGTTCTGAGAAGCGGGACACAAATCCCTACTAGAGTGCCCCCTAATAGACCGGAAGCACCGTTGGTCGTCGAGCGATCGATCGAAAAATCAAACGACGCCGGTGCTTCGTCATCAAATCCTACGACTCCGGAGGGAGTCTCTGAAGAAGAGAAGAAGAAGAACGAGGAAGGGAGCCCGAAAGTGTTCAAACCCGTTGTGCCTTTTCCACAACGGTTAGCTCAGGCCAAAATCGACGAGAAATATGGCAAGTTCTTCGCCATGGTCAAGGACCTGAGCTTGCAAATCCCCTTCCTGGAAGCAATCGAAACAATCCCCTCCTATGCGAAATTCCTGAAGGATTTGGTGACGAGAGGGTCTAGAAAGGAGAAAGTAGTGTTGACGGCGGAGTGTAGCGCTCTCATCCAGAGGGCAAATCCGTCGAAACTTAAAGTCGGAGCGAGTGTCAGATTGATGCCCTTATCGATGTATAAGAGGATAGGAATGGGTGATTTGGAGCCCACCGGTATGACCCTACAACTTGCTGACCGGTCGGTCAAATATCCGGTGGGGATTGTGGATGACCTCCCCGTCAATGTAAAAGAGGTGCATGTGCCAGTGGACTTCATTGTCATGGACATGCCTGAAGACGCACACACCCCCATCATCCTGGGACGGCCTTTCATGGCCACTGCTGGCGTTTTGATTGATGTGAAGAACGGAAAACTTTCGCTAAACGTCAGCGGAGAAAAGGTTGAATTTGATCGGGGGTTGTCCATGAAGTACCCCGATCCCCCAGATGACCCTCGGTGTAATTTGCTGGAGGTGGAAGAAGACAAAGCTACTGAAGAGTGCTCCTGGGAGATTCTCTTAAGAAACCCCCCCCCCCCCCGATGACTTGGGGGATTCAGAAGACCAATACGGCCCCAAGAACAATGATGCTGCTGGGAAAGCAAGTGCAGCACGTACGACCCCTCCCGGGTTCCCCAAAGCTCCTCCTGCGAGGAAATCGGGGAAAGAACCCATGGACCTCACCAAAGACGAGGTCCGGATCCTAAAGAAGATGGCGGTAAGCGCCAATACAAAAGAGAAGCCCCCGGATCCCAAAAACAAGGAGAGGGTAGTCGAGCAAATCTTTCTCCAGCCACTGACTACTCCAAAGGCCTTAAGCTCTGATGAAGAAGAGATGCCGAACTTCAGGCATCACCCGTATCAACCACCGTGAACATCACTTGCGGGCGTCGAGCCAACGACGTTAAACAAGTGCACTTCATGGGAGGCAACCCATGCTCTAAACTTTTGCCCCACTTTTTAGTGTTATTTTTTTACTTTATTTTATCTATTTTTATAAATAAAATCAGCCGCAAGAAAATCCGTTCAGGGACTTAGACAATATGTTGGTTTTTGCAGGAAACAAAGCCCCAACCGATCGGTTGATAACTCAACCGATCGGTTGGGATGTACCAGATACAAGCCGTAACTGTCCCCAAATGAACCGATCGGTTGAAGAATGGAGAGACCGTGTGACGGACCGGGTGATCTGGGGAGGATTCTCGGGAAATTTTTGGGAACAATCAACCGATCGGTTGAGTTAGAGCGCGATCGATTGAGGCGACCGGGTGAGCAACCCTCTATTCTCGGGAAAATGAGTGGAGCGGCCAACCGATCGGTTGACAAATCAACCGACCGGTTCGCCTGTAGCACTTCTTCAGTAAGAATTTTCGACCTAACAGTCAACCGATCGGGTGACAAGTCACCCGATCGGTTCGACTTAAAACCCTATAAAAACCCTCGACCACCCGTTCGCATTCACCCTCACCCGATCGCCATTTCCGCCGTCGTTTCGACTGCCTCTCCTCCCCAACAGCCCAATTCACTCCCCCACGTCCTCCACTCCTCCAATACTCCCTCTCCCCACCTCCTCCGTCAATCTCTCCATCATTTACACTCCCTCTCTCCTTTCATTTCGAGTTTCTGACCTAATTCCCCCCAAACAACACCCATTTCGAAAATTCTTGCTGAAAGAGGTCGCCGCGGCTCCACGCTACTCTCATTGCACAGCGTGTGGACATCTACGAGCAAGCTTCGCCATTTCGCTTGGGTACACTCGCTCCTACGCTCATATTTCTATTGTTGCCCTATAAATCGTGCTTGCTCATTTTGCTTGTGTTAGTGTGCATTCATTGCTTTTTGCACTCATTCATACACGCACACTGACGCATGGCTAAGGATAAAGACAATGGGAAGGAGATTTTGCGGGAGGAGGAACCGTCTCGAAAGAGACGAAAACAAACACGTCCCCCTTCCCGCACACGGGCACTGACACTAGGCCCTCCCCCGCCTGCTATCCCCCTTGTGGACCCAATGTTGGGCCCGCATGGGTATATCTTTAGGAACGAGGAACACAAGGATTTTTACCGTAGGCTCGATGCTCGGGGGCATCTAACAACTAAGTTCCCGCATACACAGTCGCTGATCGATCTCGGTGTCTACACCGAAGTCGAATCTCTTTTCGCTAACTTAGGTTGGTTGGCCTTTCTTAATGCATCTGCCGTTTCCTACCCGGTACTCACCCTCGAATTTCTCTCTACACTTGTTTGGGAGTCTGGGTCGATCATAAAATTTCGGGTGCGTAACAAGAGTGTCACCACAAATCTGAATACCATTAACGATATATTTGGTTTCCCCAATCTTGGGGATGACTCCATCCGACACTACGGGTACACGCCCGAGTTTAACGTCGATCAATTCTGGTTCCGACTCACACTGCTTTATAACTATCCCTGAGGAAGGTCCAAGGCCTCCTCCATCATTCATCCCGTGTTTCGTTTGGCCCACATGATCATATCATCTGCATTTTTTCCCAGGGACGAGTCCGGCACCGTGACTATCCCTGACCTTTTTATCCTCTGGGCCATGACTTTCCCTTTTGTCCGTGACGATGATGGGATTAGCTTCAGGGCCCCTACCGTCCCCATCCATGGCGGCGATTGGCTTGTTTACAAGCTTCTCGAGATCAGCCGGGCCAGTAAGGGGAAGTTTTGTTGTGGGGGCATCATTACTATCATTTGTTCTTACCCCCAATTTAATATTCACATCCCCAATAATCTTCCCGCTGCCGCAGGACCCTCACAGCTAGATATTGATGTCCTGCAGCACATTCACATGATTAGACCCCAGTCCGATCGCCGCTTCATCTTCAATTATGGCCACCCCCAGCCCCTTACACCATTCTCCCCAACCCCGCTCGCATGACCATAGCTCTTGTGGGAGTTTGGACCTTCCCACCCGATTCGAACTTCCTAGCGGGGTTGAACCTTCCTTTCCTTCCCGCGGACGCACGCAGACCACCGTCCCCTGCCGCCCACTTAGGCGAGCAGGATATCCCTATGTCTCGGGGAGATATAGGGGCTGGCCCGAGTCGTTCTGTTTCTGTTTCGGGGCCCATCACGTCTGAGCACCTCTTAGCGGCCATTTCTGGCCTTGTCTCCTGTGCCGGCATGACCACTGCCGCCGGCACCACTTCCACCTTACCTACCGGCACCACTTCTGCCTCACGTCAGTCCATATCTTTTGGTCGCTGCCAGGTCTCCGCCCGTCTTGGTCTTGAAAGGGAGGTCGCTGCCCTCCGTGATCTCGCCATGTCCTCTACCTCCTCGGGCCCACCACCGTCCTCTTTTCTCACTCACCCACGTTTCCTCGCACTTGAGAGGAACGTGGCCGCCATTCTTCGCCTTCCCACACATCCCCACATCCATCACCTCCCTCACCACATTCTCCTCCTCCCTCATCTATTCCCATCCCGGTATCCACTTCCCCCCTCCCGACCACTTCCATCGCACCCACGCTACCTCCTCCCTCCTCCTCCATCACTTCGTATGTGCGTCAGAAGAAATTGCCGGTGCGCTCCAAATCTCTCCCACCACCACCCACTACCGTCACCACCACATCTTCTTCCCCCATCTCTATTCCTTTCACCACCGCCTTGTTCACCGTCCTACCACCACCACCCACCTCCACCGACACTCATCCCATCGTTCACACCACCGCTGCACCTATCCCTCCACCTCTTTCCCCACTTCTTCGCACACCCCCAGCCTCCCCCGACCACCCAGTCCTACCCTCTTCCGAGGAGGGCGAGGATTCACCCTCTCCTGCATTCTGATTTGTCTCTTTTTCGACTCCCCCCTCGCATATTTCTGCATCACATTGATCATATCATTTTGCTAGCATTGTCATGTTCAGCTTGGGGGAAATCGACTTTTGTGTGCATGTTTTCATGTGTAGTGTCGTGTGGTTTTATTTCTATTTTCGTGTCGTTTGATTTTGATTTTGATCTTTCTTTATTTTCAATTTCATCTCTGTGTTTTCCTCGTTTTCATTTCTTTTTGTGTCGGTGCGTATTCCCCCCCATCTTCATTGCCCTCCCGTACTCACTCATATTGCATTGAGGGCAATGCAAGCTTCAGCTTGGGGGAGTCGCACTGTGTGCGCCATTTGAATCCTTCTTTTTCGTTTTTGTGTTGTTTTCATCGTGTTTTTTATTTTTTTTTCTCTTCTCTTCTTTTTATCTCTTTCTCCTAGAGATGAACCCTATGATGAATCGCCACAAAATCACACACACCTAGCTTGGCATCGATAATCACAATCACTGACCCTAGGATTTCGAGTCCTCTTGCATTTCACGCATCGTGGGTCCACTTAGCTTTTTGTGAGCCGTGCGTCGTGCCTAGCTATTTGGTGTGCTTCTACTTTGTGATTTTACTTTATATACCTGTCCAGGAATGACCCCTAGATTATCATGCTTCGATTTGAATATGTAGTATTTATTTTCCCTGTCTGCTTCTGCATGCTATATATATATATCGGGTACTTCATTTTGCATGTGTCGGGATTCCACAATTAAGGACTAGGACAACCCATTTAGCCTATGCTCTATTTAGCGAGAATAGTTTCCTTTGCACAAGTGTTTAGATTTCGACTTCTTTTTTGTTTTACTTGGTGCAAATCCCCTCGTCGTGTACCGTTCTCCCACTTGGGAGAGTACACATGTGTATAGCCAAAAACCCAAAAATCCAAAAAAAAGAGAAAAGAAAAGAAAAAAAACCCAAAAAGAACAGAAAAGAAAAATTTTGTATAGCCAAAAAGCCAAAAAAAAATACAAATACCCAAAACCCAAAAAAATTTCAAGTGTGAATATTTTTCCTATCTATCGAGGATAAAGGGAAGGCGAGAATTTGCACCGAGTGTTCTACTCCACATCATCTCAACCCCCATCGTTTTCGAAAACACTTGGCTTAGGAACTTTTTAGCTAGTATCTAGGCTATAGTGACGTGATTTCCTTAACCCTAGTTGTGGAGTCCCCGATGCATGATACGCTTCTATTCTTTTACTCTTCTCATGCATGCTTGAACTAATATTCACCGCAATTTCAAATTTGAATCGGTATTTGGGTCGTTTCCTGGGTCCGTGTATATCGAGCTTTATTGCACATCGTAGATAGCGACACCGACTGCTAGCGCATGACCACACTCACTCGCGCTTCACCGCGTGGGCCCACGACACTTATTTGGACTCGTTTCCTAGGTTTAGTGATGTGATTTGACGTTTGCTTGCTTGGTGTGTCGTTTTTGATTTTGTTGGCTCTGATGGACGATCTAGGATATAGAGTTTTCTTTCTCTCTCTTTCTCTCTATTTTTCCCCTCCGAGCTCCTACTCTCACTCGTCTTCCTCGAGGACGAGGAAGAGTTCAGCTTGGGGGATTTTGACGTGCGTTTATATTTCATATATTCACGCACGTTTTCTTTTGTGTTTCTCCGTATTTTTCCGCCGTCTTTTATTCGTTTTCTCGTATTTTTCTCGTTTTCTTTCACTTTTCTTTGTTTCTCCATGTTTGCAGGAGATTGCCCGTGTAGGGGACGTTTAACGACGATATCTCAAGTCCCCGGAGCAACGGGAGGAGTCACGCGTGATCCAGGAGGTCAAACGACGAAGATTACATCTTTCAACCCCTCACCCGGTCGTTTGGTCATCTCCAACCGATCGGGTGATGCACGCGTGCACCACCCGGTCTCAGCCGGAGCTCAAGTGAAAGTCACCCGACCGGTTCACATGCCGGTTCAGCGGGGGCCAACTCCCTGTCTTCTCAAGCCAAATTCCAACCGACCGGGTGACTCTCACCCGATCGGTTCATCTGTAGCTGATGCTGAGGAGCCGAAGACACGGGCACCCAACCGATCCCTTCACCTGATGGCGCCAAGATCCAACCGGTCACTCCAAGAACTCAACTGACCGGTTCATATGACCGGGTGAAAGTCCGTCGTTTTCTGTTTATTATCTGTAACGGATCACCCGATCGGTTGACTTGTCAACCGATCGGGTGATACGAGATCCTATAAATAGGACCCCTAGGGTTCCAGAAACGAGGGAGCTGTTAGTTTTTACTGTTTTCTCCTATTTGTGACGGCTGTAATTACTCTTCTATTGTAAGTTTTCAGATCTTTCTTAAACTTTAGTATTATCTTAATTGCTCTATTTCCTTCGCATTCTAATGGTCTGATTATGATTTCAACGGTTCATTTTCGTTTAGATCGCTTTTTAATGAATATTTGTGAGTAGTTCCCAAATCTGGGATTTTGGCGGAAACACCTTTGGGGGCTCTTCCCGATGCATCCACAGGGTTAGGAAATCGATAGGGATTAGAAATCTAACGGTTACACGGGGTGTTTCATTGTCATCGGTGGGAAAAAGACCGCATTTGACCGTTGGGCCAAGGGGGAATAAACTTGGCGGTTGACTCCCTAGCCATAGCTCACGCCCTTAGCTAGACACCGAATCCTAGCACGCGGGAGCGGCAGGATGAGACGTTGGGAGTTATCGTTGCGAGCTTAGTGCTCCCAGAATCGATCAGTGTTAATGGACACGGGAGTGCCCACTGATCGAATCCGGGAAGTCCGGTGTATCATCTTGGGCACCGACCGGAATATCGGGCCCATGGGATGCCGGTACCACTTTCAGAGGCAACGTCTCACCATTAGACCCCAATCCCGATCGATATCCTACACGTAGGCCGTATCGGCGAGAGTTGCTCGTTGGAGTGGAAACTAAAGTCCCGGGTTTATTTTCTTATTGTTTATACCTTGCATTCCTTTCCGTGACAACCCACCAACCGATTCGGGCTAGCTCGCCCACGGGGTGATTTTGGTCCTCCTTGACACAAGCACATCCTAGCCTCCCTGTGTTCGACCCCCAAGCCACACTACAACACCGTGCGCTTGCGGTTACAAATATCTAAACCCTGCCACGCCGGTCACACACGCGTGACACGTCAATCATATTAAATATGATTCCCTATCGATTTTACCCTTAGTCATGTGTGATCATGAGTGTGCTCATCCGGATCACAATGGCTAGCCTAGTCGGACCCTTGTTTTCGTGTCTAGCCTGACTTGCCCCTCCGCTCGGTGTATGCACGACACGTTGGTTTGGGTCAGGACTTAGACTACATTCTTGGTTAGACTTACGCCGGTGATCGGTTGATAAGACAACGGTTTCAGTCAGGTCAAGATGTTTATCAAGAAATCGGTTTCTATAAGATTGACATGTCACGGCTTGAGTGTAGCTCAACAACCGTAACACGTTTCTTACAGTTGCCAACTCCTAAAACAAGGATGGCTACGATTTATCTTGAACAAGATTATTATCGTATTTGACTTAGGTATAGTCGATGGACTTACACAGTCATGATTCAACTCCTTGTGGTCCAGCGGACGTGGCCAGGGAATTGACTAAGCCAGGACCACTCGGCCCCTAGACTAGCTAGGGTGGTCCAGCAAACTTAGCCAAGCACATTGACCGACATCATGATCCATTGAAGGAGTTTTCATCAATTCTATGTTCGTCCAACAACTAATTGACTT
The DNA here is from genome assembly GCA_030789695.1 of Scilla litardierei. Classification (NCBI taxonomy): domain Eukaryota; kingdom Viridiplantae; phylum Streptophyta; class Magnoliopsida; order Asparagales; family Asparagaceae; genus Scilla; species Scilla litardierei. The sequence continues at coordinate 474,949,762 of CM061142.1, forward strand.
TTAATTAAAACTAGTTAATCCTTATCAACTAGTGGATCCTAAAATTCGAAATTTTTATGGATTGGTTGAACAATTTTTATTTAGTCCTTACCAACTATAAGGTTCATGTGTTCAACGTGCTACCCCAATCTAATTAGGATTTTAGTAAGACAATTACAACATATTTCAAAAATAGTCTTTTATGAAAATCATCATTTAAACGATTTATTACAATGATTTACAATCAAAAGGGACTACCCTAATCTGGTATTATGTTTTGATGTTGTTTTGTTTACAAAACATAACATGTCACTAGTTTATTAAAATTTCATCTCATAAAATTTTAATCATTTAATGGCTAACATAAAGAGTTCATGAATACATTATTCATCATGTCCATTAAACAATATAAAACAACTAATTTATCCGCATAAATTAAAGGTTCATTTAGTGACATATAATGAGAATTTGCAAGTTAAAATTATCTACATAATTAATAACACGCAAATATAAAATTTAACATTTAAATTTAAAGATCTAAAATTTAAAGCTTAAAAACATTTCTATCACATAAAACTAGGTTTCATAAAATTATCAAATAATTTTAAAACCTAGGCTTTAAAATTTTAATCAAACATTTCTAAGATTAAAATATCGCATAAATAATCTAGAAACCTCTATGTAACTTTGAAAGAAATTCATTTATGATTTCATCTTATGAAAATAAAATATTTCTTTAATATACATATCCATTAAAGAAATTTTAAAACATTTTTAAAATCATTAGAAATTGTTTTAAAAGCTTTCAAATAAAGTTTTAAAAAATTTCCAACCCTTATGTAACTTAAGAGAATTAAATTCTTAAAGTTACATAAACTTTTAAATGCTCAGAAAAATTATTATATCTCATAGAAAAAATTTTAAACGGCATTTAAATATTAGAGACATATTTAAATTTATCGCATAAAATTAAATCGTCCCAAAAAAAATTTGTGTTGCAAAAACAATTTTTAAAAAACACAAAACAATTTTTCAACTAATTTTAACATAAAGTTAAAATTGTTCGTATGTTTAAAATAAGTAATCGAAAGATTTAAAGACGTCGCCAAAATAGATCTATAACATAACAGTGGCTCTGATACCACTGTAGGGGTTTTGGCGGACCTTCAGAGCTCGGATCTGTGTCCGTCCTAAGTCGGACGGACCACAGGGGCATAAAAGCGCAGCGGAAAACCAAAAACAAAACTTTGGCTAGCTAAAAAATTTAGCTAGGCTCTGAGGGAGCCAGAACCTAGCCCGATCTATGCCAACTTGTGGTGGATCTGACCACCCCAAGAGGGATCTATTCTACAGCAACAAAATTAAATCTACATTAAAAATTGCTTAACCTCATACCCGGAATCTTGGCCCTGGAGCAGGCAAGATGTACCGCACCATCTTCTGATGCTCCTCGTAGCCTCACCGCCTTGACTCGATCCTCCTGAGCCGCCTCGCACCCTCAAACCGATCCGCCCGAGCCGACTTTCGCCTCCAAGCCGATCACACGCGATAGAAATTTTCACTTGAGTAGACCCGTGCCTTAGACGTCTGGATCCGAATCCAAACCCCCTTCGTAGTCTTGCTAGGACTACTCCGGAGAATAGGAAGTAGAGAGAGAGAATAGTTTAGTCGCCAATCGAGCTTGCTCTAAAATTCTGGAGCTACTCGATCGAGGACTTGGTGCATCTTTCAACGAAGAGAGTGCACCCCTATTTATATAGGGGGTCGACACTCCTTCATTCGTTGTGAGCAATGTGGGACTATTGCTAATTTGAAGAGAATTCAATTAAGCTAATTTAGCTTAATTTGAAGTTTAGAGAGCTTTTCATAAAAGCAAACTTCAACGAATTAATTCTCTTCGCTCATTAAACTTTAGACACCAAAAAAGCTATCAATCCGAAGGGCTTCGAATGGTGAATGCGTAAGAACCAACGGCGACAAATTTCGACTTTGTTTGACCCCTCAAACAATTGCCCAAATATGGGCAAAAAATCAATCTTCGTAGCCGTCATTTGGGGTTTCAAAAAACCATAAAATCACTTAAGTTACGGGCGCGCCCGCTAGGCTTAGCGGGCGTGCCCACCCAAGGTAGGGAGGGCGGGCCGCTCGCCCGCTGGGCAGCGGGCGGTGCCTGCCCAAGGTAGGGAGGGAGGGCCGCTCGCCCGCTGGGAAGCGGGCCACGCCCGCTGCTGCCAACAGGCATTAACCCGCTGCTGCCAGCGGGCCGCGCCCGTTTTGCCCTTGTGGATGAGCTTGTTAGCCCAGTGGGTCTAACCTACTTTGCCTTGAACTGTTTTCACGTTTTTGGGCTAGTTTGAGCTCTGATTTGGACGCAGTTTGAACCTGTGTTTAGACCGGGACGATCCCGTCAGCCAGGTAACCCTTTCCAATATATTTGTTCCTACTAAATTTGTCGTAACCAATTTACGACACGTTTAATCTTTGTTTGCATCAAATGTAACATTATCCCTATAACTATTATGACTAATATTCACAACTAGCTTTGTGAATATTAACTATTCAATATCATCAAATGAATCTCTTTCAATTAATCTCCCTATTACTAAGACACGAACGCTACTCGGTGTGAGACCCTACAGCCTGACCTTACTACAGGTTGGGGCTCGGAACCCCTAAACGACGGTCACCACGAGCAGTAGATGTCGTCCCTGTTTCAGAATCATCATAACGTGATCGACCCTTTGACAAAAGCATCATTGGGTTTACTTTGGCTGTGTCAGTGATGAATGTCGTTAGCTATAGTTCCTTCGTCAAGACTGTGTTCCTGTTGGCCTAGGGTATGGTTTACTATCAACCCCATTAGACAACATTGGTCAGTATACAGTGGTCTTAGTTGTATTCACGTTGTACTTCTTACAACGTACCCCGGCCGAGGATTAACACAAAGACTGTATTGAGCCTGTAACACTAACTTCCCTTTAACACCCATCTTAGTCATATACTCGCATCAAGAGCTTCGGGTGCAACTCAACCTAAGATCTTTCAGCAGGCCTTGCCTCGAAGCTAGATCATAGATCTAAGCTACACCGTTCACTCACAGGTTTGTACAAATGACTTCAGGTCTTAAGGACCAGCTTACCTATCATCACCCTAGAGTTATTATAGATAGTTTAGTTAAAGTTAACCATTTAATTACTCTAAGTTGGTCGTTCAGTGATCTCATTCTCCAATGAGCACCTGTGTCTCGTCTCCGGCTTCGCCAAGTCGAATGACTATGAGATCATCATTACCCTAAGGTAAGACAAAGACACAGTGGTCTATCCGATGTGTTGATATCTAGTTCTCATCACATCTATGACCACGAACCGTTTAAGACTTACATTTCTATTCGGTCGCTTACTACTCATAATCGAGATCTTATCTAGATACGTAAGGACCTAACTATAAGTCTATAGACATTATCTAAGTATATTAATTCAAACGATTTCATACTTAGGATAATGGGTACCATATACAGTATGAACAAGACGTATACTTAGGATAAATTGCCTTATGGGCATATATCCTCCTACACACAGCTCATCCCCGCTCAGGACCTAGTTTTTCATACTGCTCCACAGGGAGGCCCACCCCCACCCCCACCTCTTCCCCACACATATTTCCTCAAGATTTCATTGTATATTTTGCATTGAGGACAATGCTCAGCTCCAGCTTGGGGGAGGAGCATTCCATGCTTTTTTTTATTTTCCCACCTCCATTTTCATCTTTTTACCTATATGTTTATACTAAACTCATGTTTCCTTTTTTCTTTTTCCCTTTCTTTTCATGCATCATCTCTTCATCTTTTTATGCATTCGAAAAAAACACTATGCATTTGCATTCCATGCATCCTTGCATCTTCATGCATTCATGTGTATATATGTTTGTTTTGAGAATTTTCCGAGATCGAGGTTTTATAAGCATAGTTATCGAATGAATTTTCAGATTCTATCTTTTTATGCTCGAGTTCTTGATATCGATTGGAATATATGCTTAGGATATGTTTTTAGTCTTAGATCTCATTTAATATGATCTTTATGTCCATGCTCATAGTCCCTATGATAGGAGTACTCAAAACCAACCTAGATTGAATTTTTTTGGGAATCCATCTTATGCAAAGATTATGGATTCATTAGTTGAGTATAATGGCATATAATCTTTCAGGATTTGGATGACGACATATTAACCTAGTATTAAGGAGTGTGTTTGCTTACACTATTTATGCCCTCGAAAAAATGTATAGAAAAATAATTAAAATATGCATCGTTCTCCCAGCTACACTAAGTAGCCAGATCTCCGTGCCTCAGGAAGCAATGGGATCTCGCACCAAAAGGTTTGGCTTGGGGGAGTGCATATGAATAAAGACTACAGTTGGTTTAAGCTAGTAGGTCTGAGGGGTCCCCCTTCACCTGATTCCCTAAGGTCATCTGACCTAGGAGCCATCGACCTAACGCTCATTACACAAACCAATTAGAATCCCATATGAAAAAAAGAAAAAAATGGGAAAAAATAATATAAGAATGAATAAGAATAGCAATTTCATGAATCAAGGATCGGTGATGTGTTGTGAGGGCCACTTCCTCGATAGACACGTAGGCCATTATCAGATACCAATCCTTCCCTCCGACCCTTTGCATAAGTTCGACCCCCATTCCTTCGACCTAGGGTGGGATAGAGGAAATATTCTAGGACTTGAGCATGACCATGATTGGGTATATTACTTGATGGTTTATGCTAGAAATGACTTCCTACGATTATGTTTTAATCGATGAAAAGAAATTGGTGTGTGTTTAATTTGCATGAATATGAAATTTTCATTCACCCATGTATATATGCTCGATGTTATGAAATTCTCAAAATCATGCCATCATTTGTGTGCTTGCTTGCTTGCCTCCAATATCTACTCTTTCGTGTCTTCCTTGAGGACAAGGAAGAATTTAGCTTGGGGGATTTTGATGAGTGTACGTTATGTATAATTTCATGCTTTAGTCATATGCGTATCACGCCATTTTATTGCACGTTCCACATCATTTCCCCCCATTTTTGTTTTCTTTTTACGTTTTGGTCTCTTGTACACACTACAGATGTATATGAATGATTTCCGGACCCTAGAGCGGAGGTGAAAAAGATAGATTAAAGCGAGAAGCGAACAGGAGTCCAAAAAGCCAAAGAAGGAGATGAGGAAAAAGTGCAACATGCGACCGCATGGCTGATCCAAGCGGTCTCGTCACCAGGATGCTCCCCAAGCTACCAAAAGCCGATCAACGTGGTCGTGTGAGAAGATGAAACGGTCGTGTCTACGCAAAGCAAAGATGAGAATAAATCTACATTGATGCAGTCGTTTGGACAGATGACACGACCACGTCACACTAAGGAACTTAAGTCCCCAAACTATCGCCCACACGACAGTTTAGATGAAGATTTTGAAGAGTTGAACACCCGAACGATGCGGTCACGTAGATTTCTACGTGTTCATGTCGATATCAGATTGAGAAGCACGATTTTGACATTGTGATTGACGCAGCCACATCGAATTCGATAGTGATTTCTGAGGGTTTTCTGAGCACCGCCAAGGGCATTGTTGGGAAATTTTGGGATTTCTTGTAGGGTATATATATTGTTCTTCTTCCTCTAAGATAGACGACGCCTTTTATAGTACTTTTTAGGGGTTTTCAGGGAATTATCAGGTGCAATCTTTCTATTATTTTCTCTGCAACTTGCTATTGTTCTTTTTGTTCTTTTAGATTTTAGTTCTCAATTTTGCAATAGAATTAGTTTTTCTTATTTCTTTTCATTGTGGATTATTTGATTGCCAATCTATATTCCATCTACATTGCTATGATGATTCAATTGATGATTTTGATTGCTTTTCTATCAATGAATTGTGTGTAGACGACCATCTAGGGTAATGGGTTTAGCCCTATTAGATTTGGCCATGGATTGATAAGAATTGGTTGGTTGTTGCATAATTGGAGATTAGGGGTATGCTAGCATGATTTTTATTGATGAAAATTGATCTCCCCCCTTGTGGATAAATAGATTAGTTGTAACGACCCACTTTCTAGGATACTCGGGAAGTACGAATCCGTCCCAAGTATTCCTAGATGAACGAGTGTTACGTAGAAAGAGAGAAGGAAGAGTGTAGAAAAAGAACATTGCATGTCACCACGCACGTGCTGGGAGGTACAAGTAAAGCTCCATCACAGATAAAACACTGAGAAATAACAAAGGTACAATATTTCATTTTATTAATACAATGATACATCTTTTACATACACCATCTGCACAAAGTGGGTACAAAAGAGGGAAGCTACACTGCGACAACAATAATCTTATACAACTCCAAGTCCAGTTCCAACTTATACAACACCAACATCCTCATCGTCACAATCCCTAAGTACAAGGTCTACCCGGAAAAAGAAACACCCAAAAGTACAAGTCTCTCATCACACCCCTCGCCACATGGTCCTACAACTGATCACCAACTCCAAGCTCCAGCCTCCAACTTACATAACCTGAAAATTCAACGGGGACACATCAACATGTGACCCAGTAGAAACTCCTAACACTCTAGTAGGACACAGTTTTAGAACTGGTCTACCTATCTAGGGGGTGTGGTCTAACAAGTAAGGTTCATAGTGCATATAAAAGTATTCACGTTCCAACATGCAAACATAAGTATGAGGACTTATAAAATATGCATATGAAAACATATCATGATATGCAGCTACTGAAAGGAAGCATAAGAACAGGTTATCATGGGGTAGCAGCATTAACATAACAAAGGTGCAGATTAGTATAGATAGCAGCATTAAGGTAAACAGAGGAACAAAAGACATGAGATAACAACATTTATAATTAAAGACAATTACTTTAAGTTATTGATTCACGTGTTTGGAAACTCGTGTAAACCGTAGGACGCTAAGGAGTCGGACTTCACCCAAGCTGGGTGAAAAAGTGGTACCACTCCAGCGACACATGCACTAGAGGGGCCTCTCGTAACTCCGTACCCGAACGGGGCAAGGTAGTAGAGCGAGACTCATCTCGGTTTTTCTGTCGGACAAACGGAGAAAACCATCATTTACTGTCATGGTGCGACACGAGAACACCAGCGGCCTCTCTAGCCCTCTCAAACTCCCCTTCCGGGTGCGACACATCGGGCGAGAAATATACATCATATGTCCGCTCCTTAACTCCTGTAGTATACCTGTGTTTCCCCCAAACCCACATCTGGAGTCTCACCCATTTCAAAAATAGACAGAGTCCTCCGATGTCAAACTTTGCTCACTCATTGTTTTTCTTTTGATAGAACGTTTCTTCATTTAACAATGAAACAACTAGTGGTCTCAATACCACTTTCATTTCAACTTACATGAATTTTCTCATCATCATCATTATTTCCATAATGAAATATTTCATGAAACATCCACATAATTACATGTACCAATAGCATACTAATGGGAATATGATTAGCATAAACAAAATTAACTTGGAACAAAAATACACTATGATAATTACTAAGCAAGATTAGCATATGGATCTGTCTAAACTGTCGGTCCAGAAAGAATGGCTCTGCAGACCTATTTACAGTCAGAATTAGCTAATCCAAATACTTCATTTATATAATACAAATGGTGTTCCAAAAATTTATTTAAAAATAATTTAGTTATAAAAAATTATGGAAAATTCATGAAAATACTCAAAAACTTCATACCTACAAATACATCCAAAAATACGTACATTATCCTTATTACAATTGAGGGATGTTTTTGAATCTTTGTCCCATGTGGTAATGTCACATCGCCACATGGGACAGCCTCCTAAAACCCAAAACCCCACCCAACCCCCCCCCCCCCCCCCCCCCGAAAACACACCCAAATACAAAACACCCAAAATCACACCCCCAATCAAAAAAACCAAAAACTCCAAGACAATACACACATTCAACCCCACTCTTCTCATTTTCACCTGTTTTTGCACTCATCAAAACACCTATGTGGGTCCCGCATCCTGATTGTGTGGGTTGGTTTTAGGGTTGTCTGTGCACTATATGCACTGGTTATTTCTAGTACACATATATACGGAGACGAGGTATTACATTCTACCCACCTTAAAAACAAAGTCCGCCCTCGGACTTTTTATGCTAAGGGTCTGACTGGAGATTGAATAGTCCAAGGGTCTCCCTGCCCACGAAAAGCAAACAACACAATATGTATATACTACATACTCATGTATACATGCACTATACCATATATATACACATATATATACACATTCATATCCAAGGATATAGGTATACACACAGACAAATTATCACAACACATACGTAGTACTATACATTTCACATTCATCCATATACATACATGTACTCGCACACACATATATATATATATTGAAAAGTTAATGTATTCTATAATTATGTGCAGAAATACAAAACAAGGGAGGGAGAGAACGGGGACTAGATGTATCAGAGTGAGGAGAGGGCACAAGCACCGTCACTCACTACCGGTCCACCTAATCACCCGATATGTCTGCCTCCGCCCAACCATACAATCATACTCCAACTCAAAATAAATAAATAAAAGTCCCCACTAGCAAGCAGGTCCAAGCATTCGGACTTTCAGCCATGGTCCCGAATTTCCCAATTTGCCATAGCTATCCTGGCGGCAGCATCCTCCGGTTCCACATTGAGCAAGCTCAATCTGATGTCCGCTGATATGTCATCAAATAGAGCAATCTTGGTCTTGCTGATTTTCTCAAAAGTTCGCCTGTTCCGCTCTTTCCATATATGCCAAACCACGGCGCCTAGAGTGGTGTTGGAAAGAATACTGATGGAATTCATCTTCTTGAAGTGCCCAAGAAGATAATTGCCCACCGCCTCCAAGGAAGGATAAATGGTCGGCATTAATCCCAGCTTCAGCAAGCTCCTCTTCAAAATATATTTAGTATACTCACAATCAAAAAATAGATGAGATTTTGACTCAATTGTACCTTCATTGCATAGCACACAGTGGGGTGAAATACTTGGCTGCGATTTGCACAAGTGGTCCTTAGTTAGGAGCTTGTCGAGGAAGGCCCTGAGGAGAGTCAGAGAATGTTTCGGTACATGCCGCTTATGCCAAACCAATTGATGATACGGAAATTTTGTACCATGCTTTCTAGCCCCATCCCAAGCATCATAGAAACGAAAATGACTTCCAGGAATCCAATCCCATTTATCCCTTCTAGGACGAAGCTTGATTTTCTGGAGTAGCGGCCGGATGTCTTGTATATTTGGGTCCAAAACCCAGGCCGAATCCTCCCAGTAATCCACAACCTTCTTGTTGCTAGCATCAGCCGGTACATCATAACTATTTTTGAGTGGCCCACACGATAGCCAATTGTCATGCCAAAATAGGGTCGTCTCACCATTACGAACTTTCCTCTGAATTAGTTTGTTGGCAATTTTTCTACAGTGGAGCATAAAATTCCATGTACCTGACTGAGTAGGCTTGCTTTTAGCAGCAAAAAATGACTCGGTGTCACTATGATCCTTCCTCATTTTTTGTGCCCAAAGACCGTTACTAGTAAAAAGCCTCCAAGTCAATCTGACTCCTGATGCAATATTGAGATCCTTTAATAGCCTAAGCCCAACCCCTCCTTCTTCCTTAGGTTTGCAGATATCACTCCACACCCATATTTTAGAATCTCCCAATATAAACTTCCTGCAAACTGAGTTGATAGCACAGAGAACAGAATTTGGAAGGTGAAAAGCTTGCATCCAGAAACTAACCATACCGTAGATAACAGTCCTCACCAACTCAATGTGACCTGCTATGGAAAGTAGTGCAGAAGTCCAGCCAGCCAGACACTTCTTGCATTCATCAACCAATCTGATGTACATAGAAGTCTTAGGATAGTTGGTGGAGAGAGGCAATCCTAAGTATCTAGTGATGGAAGATGCTAACTTTATGCCCATGGAATTAGCCAAGTCCATAGGAGTTTTGGCACCTTTACTAAAGATGGCAATGCTTTTTTCCCAATTAACACTCAGCCCCGATAAATTTGAAAAATCTCCCAACAAATTCTTGAGTCCATCAAGAGATTTAGCATTAGCTCGGCAAAAGACAAGCATATCATCTGCGAAGAGAAGGTGGGATATGGTACCTGGCCGCTTCATGGGGTGGATAGTCTTTGCCGCCATTGCTTTTGCTATCAAAAGCGAGAAAGACTCCATTACCATAACAAAGAGATACGGGGATAAAGGGTCTCCTTGTCGAAGACCCCTATTTCCATCAAAGTACCCATGCGGCGAGCCATTTATCATGACTTAAAAATTAGGTGTGGAGATGCATTCTTTATCCAGAGGATAAATTGACGCCAAATCCAAATTGTTGGAGTATATAATAGATAAATTCCCTGTTAATACTATCAAACGCTTTCCTCAGATCCAGCTTGATGCAAGCATGTGCTCCCATTGGGTTACTAAAGTCCATTATTTGTTCATGGGCTAAGAGGGTGCTATTAGAGAGAAGCATACCCTTCAGGAAAGCTGTTTAGTTTGGCGATATCAGCTCATGGGCCACAGCTCTAACTCTATTACATATGACTTTGCTAATGATTTTATAAATCACATTACAACAAGCTATCGGTCTGTAATCCCCAAGTCCACTAGCATTCGAGTTTTTGAGGATTAAAGTCAAGAATGTGTGGTTAACTTGCCTCAGCATAGTGCCTGTTCGAAAAAAGGATTTTACTGCCTCCGTAATGTCTCCTCCAATAGTGCCCCAGTTTTGCTGATAGAACCATCCATTGTAGCCGTCAGGACCGGGGGATTTGTTAGGGTTCATTTGAAACACAGCCTCTTTTATCTCAATGTCTGAGACCCTCATGTCCATCCATACTATGGCTTACGGAGTGAGCTTCCTTTTTGTGATCAGTCTGGGGAAAACTGTCCAGTAACTGTCCTGGGTATATAGTGATTTGTAGAACATAAGGGCTTCCTCCTTAAGCTCCTCAAAGGATCTATTCCAATTACCTGCCGCATCCACTAGATGACCCAGACTATTACGAGCCTGCCTTGATTTCATGGCAGTGTAAAAGAAATTTGTGTTCCGATCTCCAAGGTGCATCCAGTCCTGTCTACTCTGCTGTCAGAACATCTCTTCCTCTTGGTCTAACTGGTCGGAAAGCTGTTTTGCAAGGAGACGTTCTTTCCTTTGAAGCTCAGTATTAATGTGAATATCAGGCTGAGATCTAATGTCCTCAAGCAATCTGCGGCTAGCTGTGGCTGTAGGGGTATTTCCTGCCGCCCATTTCCTGAGCTCACCCTTTAATCTGTTCAGTTTAAAGACTAACCAGTGCATAGGTCCACCATATGCATATAGTTTCCAGCTGTTATCAATTAATTCTCTGCAGCCATCCATTCTAAGCCAGTGATTATAGAACTTGAACGGTTTAGGTTGAGTAGTTACCTTAGAGTGAAGCCTGATCATCATAGCCGAGTGATCGCTTGTTAGAGGGTCAAGATATTCCACAAAAGCATCTGGTAGTTGAGCAAACCACTCCGGACTTCCAAGCACCCAATCTAATTGTGTTGCAATGCGTCCAACCCCCAGCCTATGATTGCACCAACTCAGGCGATTACCTACGCTTTTTACATCAAGGAGAGCACATTTATTTATACAGCTATTGAATTCATCCATAACACCTTCCTATAATTTTCGGCCACCTATTTTTTCTTTTGTGTAACAGACACAGTTGAAGTCTCCTAACCATGCTTCTCCCTTGAAGCTGACAGAATCCCCCATTAATTGAGTCCACAGCTGCTCTCTATCTTTGCTATGGTTTGATGCATATATTGATGTGAAGAATAGTGTGAATCCCCCAGCATTCAGACATTTATAGGAAATGTGATGGGAAGATTGTGTCATCACATCAATGTGCCATACGGAAGGGTCAAAGCCCTGCAGGATACGACCCCCTTTTTGCAACCCAAAATTATCAATGCATTCCCATCTCTTAGGGAGAAAAGATTTGACCTTCCCAGTACTACTCCTCAGCTTTGTTTCTAGCAAAGCCACCATTGTCAGATTCAGCTCTCTGATCCTATCACGAATATTCCTCTTCCTTACATAGCTATTAACACCTCTAACATTCCAGATGAGAGCAGACATGGATCAAAATTGGGGGAGTTGTGTGTACTGACTTCCCAGTTTAGCACTTTTCCTACTGCCAGTAGGAACCAAGGCCTTCTTCATAGTGTCTCTTAGCGCAGCTGTTTTGGCATCTCTAGTGCATCTTCCCATTCTTGATTATCAAGGGCAATATCTGAGGGGAGCTCATCGATTACTGTATCTTTAGTTTCCATAGTCATTTTATGGACCTCCGGTATTGGAGTAGGGAGTAAATCAGGTGTCTGATGTCCGCATGTTGCCTCACCCGCCATATCGCCGTGAAACTTTCAACTTCAGGCTGTGGATACTCAACATCAGCATGGGTAATCATAGTGCTAGCAGCATCTTCAGCATGCCTCTCAGTTGTAAGAGGATCAGTTGTTGAATTGGTCTCAATTCCCACCTAGTACACTGCATGTGGCCCATTCAGATCCAACCCCGCATTCGATTTGGGACAATCACCAGCATTGCCTCCATTATTCCTCACATCAGATACGTTATTTACCTTGGCCCCAACAATCTTTTCCTGTCTGTTGCTTCGAACCCCTCTAGCTTCAGCTGTTACAACCTCGGCTATGCTCTCATCCACAGTAATTCTTTGACCTGGCTCCTTTCCAATATCGCCTGAGGCAAGGACAGCCTGCTTCTTCCCATTGACAACAACCTCTACATCATGGTCTTAGATTGAAGGGAGTCCTTTTAAGTCAGGGCATTGCGAATCACTGTGCCCAAAACACACGCATTTCGTACACCTGGGTGGCTCCCCTTCCACCTTGACTCCAATATCTACTGTGGTGCCATCATCAAGCTCTACAACAACTCTTTGAGGCAAAGGCTTTCTAGCCTCTATGTCAACCAAGCATCTAGCATAAGAGATCCTCTCTTTCCTGGCCGTCAATCTATCTAAGCACAAAGGAGAGCCCACTCCTGAAGCAATAGCATTGAGTATCTCCAATGTCCACATATCAAGTGGAACCCCATGAAGCTGCACCCATACTGGGACAGATGAAAGTATGTCACGTTCATGTTTAAGATTTGAACTCCACTTCTGTAACACTACCAACCTGCCATCAAACAACCAAGGACCCCCATGCAGAACCCTTTCACAGTCCTCTGCTTCTTCAAATTTAAAATAAAAGAACCCGTTTCCTCTGTTGTAAAACTGATAGCCCTTTTTAAGTTTCCATAGCCTTTCAACCCATGATCTGATCTGGCCATAGAATGGTATGTCCCCAACTACATAGCCTACCAATGTATTCATCCACTGCTCTGCACCCCTCGCCCGTTGGGAATTTGTAACTCTCACAATCTCCATACCATTCTCCTTTAGAATTGGAGGAACAAATGACACTGTCATGTCAGATTCATAGGTTCTCCTATTTGCACACACATCAGACCAGGATTGCATTGGGATCTTTGTATCAATTTTGATAGCAATATTAGGCCTCACGGGCATTTTCTCAAGCACCTTGCACTCCACAACAGATTGGCCAAATTTCCTTATCGAGTTAGGGTTAAATCCCCTCCATTTTTGAACCATATTCCCAGCATTGAACCTCCTATCGGAATTGAATTTACCTGCTCCCTGAGAAATCCCAACGTCACCCATTCTCCCATTGGTCCGATTCCTCCTTGTGACCTGCTGACATCCCTCCCTATTAGCATTTTCCGTTATAGGATGTTCTCGATCCAGTGCTTTACCATCACTAACTCCCTTTGCATCAGTTTTTTCGTCAGCTTTTATCCCCCCGCCCTCAGAGGATGATGACCCTCCTCCATCAAATGGGACGTCGCCATGGAATCCCCTATCGCCAGAGCCCATGTCGCATGTATATTTGTATATATGTATGTATGTATCCGCGCACGTGCACACACACACACACACACACACACACACACACACACACACACATATGGACATGGGAACACTCACATACATATACAGACTAATATATACCCACATGTTAGTACACCTAACATATGGACACATGTATCAATGTCGTACTTAGCCATAAGTAGAAGCGTATAGATACACCTACGGGCATCAATACACACATCAATATTTATACACTTATTTCACTCAATACATATGTACTTATATAAAGATTCACACAAGTATATGATCAAAGACATATGCCATTACATGAATACATATAGATATATCTAAATACATACACCTCTATAGGTATATATATATATATATCTATCTATCTATCTATCTAATCACACACGATATTTAAACACACCCTACTTATAAGTCACAGAGCTAGCATACTTACACATACACATACCTATGAATATACATAGATACATCAAAGTATAGATCAAGTATACAACCAAACATACATCTATATATTATATAGATACACATACTATTATATCACATCCAATACGCATGCAACCTTGCTAACATACACACGTAAATATGTATATACAAATATTGATGTACTTATAGTAAATAATCATACACCAATAATGATACACATTGGTATGATGCACCACATATCTAGTGGGTGACCATACGCAAATATATCACTTCAAGCACATAAGTATAAACACTTACAATTATATAGACAAGTATATATAATAATTCGCACACAAAGATGCACACAATATATATCACCATAGTAAATAGTCCTGTTAGCATGTATGTATAGTATATCAACCTTCTAGTACATACTTACGTCATACATGCAAGGATATATACATATGTATCCATATCAAATATTTACTTACGTAAATCTATATTTAACCACATATACACTAAACAATACACTTACATACAAGTCGTCAACGTAACACATATTCAATGCAGTATATATATATATATATATATATATAGGACGGCTTATTCTCTACTCGATTCAATTACATAAGTTTTTTTCTGTTAAAGTTTACATCAATAGAACCCACGATCCATTAAACAAGTTTTATCAAAATTAATTTATGTAAAAAGAAAGACGACCATCCGAGTTGCCCAGTGAACTTTGGTTAACATGTTTTCTTTCAAGTTAACAAGCGCTACATGTCTGAAGGTGCCCGCTAGAATGTTTTTGCACTAAATTGTTGTTATTTTATATTATGATAGAATATATTATATATCCCAAAATTTGGGATGGGAAAATAATTTTTTGGGGAATCAAAATTTTGCGGGCGAAAACCTTAATTGAACCGTGCCCGCGGGCACGGGTTATGACTATATATATATATATATACACATACAACAATATATATATACTATAGCACAAGAATTTTATCAATACAATATATGTATACATATACACACACACTTGTATACACAAGACATATCCTTATATAAATCTTATTCATATGTTACACACATATCATCACATGATATATAAATACACACCAATATTGTATAACTTGACATACATACTTATGTATATACACACCATTTAGTAAGCCAATATATTTCACACACTACTTATGATACACATCCAATTGTAGTTATACTCATATATACATATCTCACTATATCAATTTACACAACCACATTTATAGTATGCATACACATATAATTATTCTTATGTATACCATCATACACTATTATACATTCAAATATACTTCCACTTAGGCTCACTAACAAACATCTATATACTAACACATATATCATAAGTTTATTTACACACCAATACATATTCACACAGATACTTCGTATATATATATACACTCATCCACTAGACACCCATATACAAATATATCTTCTAACATCACTGTAATGCATCATACTCTAGTATCTATACTTACGGCTCTATATACATCCATATGGTCATACATATACACCCCCAGATATAATCTAAATATAGATTACCACATAGATAATACATAATACTCTATTGCGCAGATAATATGTCTTACACATAATTTCACTCATCAAATACTACATTCACCTCAATCCATACAAACAACATTACTATACCACACATATACTATGAATTATAAGAATACACATAAATAGTCATACACGTATCTATAACGTATCTTATTTACAGATATAGCTATAGACACATATCTATAGGAATACAAGCGAATACACCTACAATACTTTTATATCCATGCATAGACATATCCACCCACACACATATGTATATATACATACAACTACACATGCTTACCCTCAGGAAGCTCTATACATTGGGTTTCCTAATACCAGGGTTTTACCCTATGGCTGATCACCTACCCACCTTAGGACACAACTACCCTTATGGAACATTACATGTACTACCTTATGTACGTCGTAGTGCGGAGACCTGCATGGGCTACCAACTGTAACGACACGCTTTCTAGGATACTCGGGAAGTACGAATCAGTCACAAGTATTCCTAGATCAACGAGTGTTACATAGAAAGAGAGAAGGAAGAGTGTAGAAAAAGAACACTGCAGGTCACCATGCACATGCTGGGAGGTACAAGTAAAGCTCCATCACAGATAAAACACTGAGAAGTAACAAAGGTACAATATTTCATTTTATTAATACAATGATACATCTTTTACATACACCATCTGCACAAAGTGGGTACAAAAGAGGGAAGCTACACTGAGACAACAATAATCTTATACAACTCCAAGTCCAGTTCCAACTTATACAACACCAACATCCTCATCGTCACAATCCCTAAGTACAAGGTCTACCCGGAAAAAGAAACACCCAAAAGTACAAGTCTCTCATCACACCCCTCGCCACATGGTCCTACAACTGATCACCAACTCCAAGCTCCAGCCTCCAACTTACATAACCTGAAAAGTCAACGGGGACACATCAACATGTGACCCAGTAGAAACTCCTAACACTCTAGTAGGACCCAGTTTTAGAACTGGTCTACCTATCTAGGGGGTGTGGTCTAACAAGTAAGGTTCATAGTGCATATAAAAGTATTCACGTTCCAACATGCGAACATAAGTATGAGGACTTATAAAATATGCATATGAAAACATATCATGATATGCAGGTACTGAAAGGAAGCATAATAACAGGTTATCATGGGGTAGCAGCATTAACATAACAAAGGTGCAGATTAGTATAGATAGCAGCATTAAGGTAAACAGAGGAACAAAAGACATGAGATAACAACATTTATAATTAAAGACAATTACTTTAAGTTGTTAATTCACGTGTTTGGAAACTCGTGTAAACCGTAGGATGCTAAGGAGTCGGACTTCACCCAAGGTGGGTGAAAAAGTGGTACCACTCCAGCGACACGTGCACTGGAGGGGCCTCTCGTAACTCCGTACCCGAACGGGGCAAGGTACTAGAGCGAGACTCATCTCGGTTTTTCTGTCGGACAAACAGAGAAAACCATCATTTACCGTCATGGTGTGACACGAGCACACCAGCGGCCTCTTTAGCCCTCTCAAACTCTCCTTCCGGGGCGACACATCGGGCGAGAAATATACATCATATGTCCGCTCCTTAACTCCTATAGTTTACCCGTGTTTTCCCCAAACCCACATCTGGAGTCTCACCCATTTCAAAAATGGACCGAGTCCTTCGATGTCAAACTTTTCTCACTCATTGTTTTTCTTTTGATAGAATGTTTTTTCATTTAACAATGAATCAACTAGTGGTCTCAATACCACTTTCATTTCAACTTACATGAATTTTCTCCTCATCATCATTATTTCCATAATGAAATATTTCATGAAACATCCACATAATTACATGTACCAATAGCATACTAATGGGAATATGATTAGCATAAACAAAATTAACTTGGAACAAAAATACACTATGATAATTACTAAGCAAGATTAGCATATGGATCTGTCTAAACTGTAAGTCTGGAAAGAATGTCTCTGTTACCCT
Source organism: Scilla litardierei (assembly GCA_030789695.1). Classification (NCBI taxonomy): domain Eukaryota; kingdom Viridiplantae; phylum Streptophyta; class Magnoliopsida; order Asparagales; family Asparagaceae; genus Scilla; species Scilla litardierei. The sequence continues at coordinate 474,967,759 of CM061142.1, forward strand.
AACTACAGTCAGAATTAGCTTTTGGTCCCTTCTTCAAAGTTGTAGATAATTTTCTGTTGTTTTCCGTAGTACCCTAGATTATATTTTTCTGATTTTTTACTATTTTATATGATTTTTATAAGTTGATGTCCTGTACTAAGAAAAATTCTAGCAACTTGTTTTTCCAACTAAACTAGTTCTTGACATGGTATTTTGAGACAATTGTTATGAACTTAATCCTACCTTTACATCATCCTCTACATAATAACAAACATGACATGATTAAAGAGATTTCAATACATACGTATTTAAAAAAATAACCATTAACATCTAACATACAATAAGGATATATGGCTTGCAACTCCTACTCAATGAAACTAACATATAGACCAACTACAATCTACACTCTTGTTATAAGTTAATAGATTTCACATTCTCCAAATTTTCAACATGTCATAAGAGTACCAATTCTAAGTATGAAAACATATTGAAAACAAACATACTAATCATATTACAACATGCTACTACATTAAGCAAACTTCATGGAAGCAAAATGAAAACTACTAAGTTTTATAAGTATCATAGCATGGTTTCTACTCAAATTTTCATATGACATGCTAAATTTACTATTTTACTCATGATTTTAAAGCTAAACTAAAAACCAATCCTAACAGTGAACCCTACTAAAAATGATAGAAGTTTCTGTTGGAAGCAACGATCTAGGATCTTGGTTTGATGATGACAAACGTATCGTTATATCTAACGTGTGCGCTAAGTGTGTTTCAGGAATGGCAAAAGCGGTAAATTCTCAAAGTGATGACTTAGTAATCCGGTGGAGAAATTGCTATCCACATAGCTAAAGGACTTGGTATAAGTGCTATACACAAAGCGATTTGACTTGGTCAATATGGAGAGAGATGGAATCTATTTGGGATTTGGTCAAAACAATTAGATATTTATTTCCAATTTCATACTCAATTTGAATTGCTATCAAACCCCAATTTGATCAAATCAAATCTCCTATTTGTGGTGCAAAGCGATAGAACCAAATCTCTAAACTCCTATTCGAAATAGGATTCCCCGTAACCGCAAAACCCTAGTCTCCCCTATTTAAATCCAACAACATGGGGCAATGAATACCCCCCGAGCAAAAATTTGTCACGGCCAATAATTAATCAAGGAACCGCACTTCCATTTATTTTTTGTGCCGAATGTTCACAGGCTATTTTTTTCATGCAAGATTTTTTGTGAGTGCCTGGTGCTTTTTTGCGTTAATTCTTGTGTGCTCATTTCTTTAAGGGGATTCTTTGTTGGGTTTCTATAAGAGTGGTTGCTGCAAGTTTTATTTATGAGATCAAAAGTCTCTAAGCCAAGAAGCCAAGCAAATCTTATTGGTTGCCGCAAGCATCACGATCTTCAAGGCTCAAGTCCATCAAAAATTCAAGGTTTGTGCTTAAAGTTGGTTAATTAATTAAGTTTAAGACTTGGTTTTTTTTTGCAGGTAGCTGGCCGAGTTAATTTTTAAGAGGAACTGTTGATTTTTTGGTGTGTATTTCAATTGGGCACTAGCCGAAATTTTTGTTTGCCTTTGGGACAGGCCGGATTATTTTTGACAGAGAATAAAGTGAAGGGGCCAAAAAAAAATTGGCAGAGGAGAAAGAAAAGAAAAGATCAAGTGGAGCCTCAATTCTTGACTTAAGGGAAGTCCAAACGATTTTCATTGTAGTTTCAATAATTGAGCATCCATTTTTATCATGCATGAAAACAGAAATTTGTGAAAGAAGTGTTTTTATTGTACCTGTTTGAAATAAGAACTTGTGCACTTGTCATGGGCTTTGATTTCTCCACTTTACTTGTTTTTTTTACTGAACTCCAATGTGTAGTTTTTTTCTAGAATCACGCATGCATCTTAATTGTTTGCAGGGAATCAAAGAGTAACTCACAGAGGTCATCTGCAATATTTAACCAAGACGTGTCTAATCCAATTTGAGAAGCAGCAGTAGCAAGTAATTGGAGGCACATGTTTAAGGGTGGCCGAAAAATCTCAGAGAGCAATTTCTAGAAGGACAGTGCCGCAACATCAGAAAGTGCCGAGGCCGTAACTTGAGTTACCGGTGCCGAGGAGACCACTAATACTTGCCAGACGACTTCTGGCCTGTGCTGATTGACGAAGACGACGCCGCTACACAAACTGAGCTTTCTAAACTCTGTCGTTTATTATTTTGTGTAGTAGTTGCTAGATCTTCGTAGGGGAAACTTTACCTATGTGTGACTATTTTGGGACTTGACTAGTTGGGACTAGACAAGTGGGACCCATCTAGTTTGGGACTAGATGGTAGAACGCGTTACTAGGATTGATAGTGAGAGAAAACACTGTGGGTGGGGTACTGAGAGCCTGGCGAGTGTAGAGACGTAGAGGGTGCTCTGAGCGTGCTCTAACTTGTGGTTGTGTACCTATTGCGCTATTCAATACCAGTTCTGCTTTGGGGGCTGGAGTAGGTCGTTGGGACGACCGAACCAGGGTAAATCTGCTGTGTACTCTGTGTCTGCTTTTTATTTACCCTGTTGCTGCTATAACTGCGTGTGCTTATTCGTGGGTTGCACGAATTATTTTTATTAGCCTATTCACCCCCCCCCCCCCTAGGCTAGGGTCCAGATCCAACAAGTGGTATCAGAGCAGGTTTTAAGATCTAGCCTAGGTTTGACCATGAATAACCATATGGATAGTGCTTTTGCTGAGGGTCAGTCTGTTTCCAGTCCCCTAGGTTTAATGGAGGTGATTATGCTTATTGGAAAAATCGAATGAAAATCTACCTTATTTCTGTTGATTATAAGGCTTAGCAAATAATTGAAAAATGATATAAACTGCCTGTTATTAAAGTAGAAAATGTTGAGATTGAAAAACCAAATGACAAATGGGATGATAATGATTGGAAATCTTATTCTCTAAATGCTAAAGCTATGAATGCTCTCCTTTGTGCACTTGATAAATCTGAATATAATAGAATCTCACATTGTATAACTGCGCAGGAAATATGGCATACTTTGGAGGTGACGCACGAGGGAACGTCACAGGTAAAGGAGTCTAGACTGTCTCTTTTGAGTGCAGAGTTCGAGGGATTTCGCATGCTACCATCAGAGAGCATATCAAAGATGTATGCGAGGTTCACCGACATAGTCTACAAGTCTAGCTCGCTTGGAAAGCCATATGATAGCCTCGATCAAGTGAGGAAGATCCTAAGAGCATTGCCAAGCTCTTTCAGACCAAAGGTCACCGCCATCCAGGAAGCAAAGGTATTGTCACAATTGAAGGTGGAGGACCTTATTGGTAATTTGATGTCCCATGAGTTGGAACTGCAAAATGTTGAAGCAAGAGAGAAACCTGAGGAGAAAGAGAAAGCCATAAAGCCCCTTGCTCTGAAAGCTATCGCTAAAGGAAAAGGAAAAGCGAAGGTATTAACATGGGATATGGATAGCGAAGCTGAAAGAGAGGAGGAAAATGAAGCCCATTCTTGCATGGCTTTGATGGGAATCCAAGATGAAAAACCGTCAGGTAGCAATGCTGAACTTCTTAAAATTTGTGAACAAATGCAAAATCAAATAGTAGATCATGAGTTCACTATTGAATGTCTCCAAAATCAGAACTATGACATGCAAGTTAGAGATGATAAGGTGTTTAAAGAGAATGAGAAACTTAAAACTAAACTTAATGCATGTAAGTCTACTATTGAAGTCATGAAGAAGGAAAAAGAAAGCTTTGATGAAAATGCCCCTTGTATTTCTTGTTCCCCATTATTAAACCAAATTAGCATGCTTAAACTTGATTTGATTAAGCTCGAAACTGAAAAAGACTATGTGATTAGAGAGCTTAATGATAAATTCTGCATGTTGGATAATGACTTTAAAAGAAAAATGATTGAATTTGAAAAGAAGGAAGAGGAAAACAAGAGAGCTTTTGTTAGTAAATGCACAATGCTTGTGGAAGAAAATAAACAATTAAAAACCAAAGTCTCTCATCTTGAATTGGACATTAAGAAATTCTTTATGGGAAAACAATCGCTGGACACTATTTTAGAGAATCAATTTTATGGCAATAATAGAAGAGGACTTGGTTTTGGTCTGAAAAACGTTGAAAAGCAAAAATTCAAGAAATTCCACAATGTACCCTCTATTGCAAAGAACAAATATGCAAAGTGCTTTACTTGTGATAGTGTAGGCCACACTTCATATTATTGTAAATTTAGGAACTCAAATATCAAGTTTAAACAAGTTTGGGTTCCTAAATCTTTAATGGCTAACACTCGTGGACCTTGTTGGATTCCAAGGTCACACTTAACACCTTTCTTGTAGGTGTGATGGAGATTTGGCGAGGAGCAAAATTTTCAATGTCTCATTCTTTTAGCTCCTTTGTCAAATAGCGACGAGAAGGTAATATTTTTATCCCTCTTTGCATTTCATTGCATACCTTCATATATTGTTTTGTGTGCTTGATTTATTTTTGTTTGTGTGCTTGCTTGCATGATTTTTAATGTTTTATTTCTGAAAAAAAAACAAAAAAAATTGAAAAACCCAAAAATCAAAAAAAAAAATGAGCTTAAAAGAATACCCTTTATGTTTTATCCTAAGTGGTATTGTATGAATGATCAAATATATCCCTTGTAGAAGTTAATTCATTATTGTTGTAGCTACATGAACATGTTGTTCTCTTTTTAGTAGCCATGCCATGTCTCATAAATTTCAAATTTGACTTCTACACTTACATTTGCACTTTCACGATATTTGACTTCATAGTACTTTTGGAGATTCTTTCGAAGCATAATGGAAAGTGAATGTAGGAATGATTAATTTCTGAATTTTCTAAGGGATATGAAGTGTTTAGCCATGAATTAAAATTGAGCACAAAAGAATTGCAAATGAAAAAAAAATGAAAATTGCTCCGTATGAAAAATGGATGCACTTCATGGCTAATACACAACCCACGAGTATCCAACTTGTGCTAAATGGGTAATCATTAGCGTTGGTGTATAACTCGTCAAGCAATGCCACCCCGCATTTAAAAGTCCTTTTAGGCCACGTTTCGGGGTTCGGTAACTTGAACTCATCTTTGATGAGGTGGGAAAAATCAATCCTAGTGATATTCATGAAAATTGGAAAATGTGGGTTGATTTGGTTGATTTTCTGAAATTGAATCTCCCTTAGTACTTTATTGTCTATATCACTACACTTACACGAAGGTGGAGAAGTCTTGTTATGAAAGTCTATGAGCTTGAATTGTCTATTCTTTGTAAAATTCATGCAAATTGCACGCTACATTTAATAATGGTTTATTTTTGCATGGAATATTTTTGTGACTCCATTAATCCACTTTTGGTGATTACAAAGGGGGAGAAAGAATTGACAGATTTGACAGATTTGATGTCGATATTATTTGTTGAAGGGGGAGCATGAAAAATTAGCATGAAAAATTATGTTGAAGGGGGAGCTTGAGAGAAGGGGGAGCATGCTTTTATATTTACTATTTGTTGTGCATGCTTTGTAATGTTTAAATGACTCATCCATACATCATTACACCCTTCAACACACTTCACACACACATCCATTGCTCAAATCTTTTATGGGTTTGTCATCACCAAAAGGGGGAGATTGTTGGAAGCAACGATCTAGGATCTTGGTTTGATGATGACAAACGTATCGTTATATCTAACGTGTGCGCTAAGTGTGTTTCAGGAATGGCAAAAGCCGTAAATTCTCAAAGTGATGACTTAGTAATCCGGTGGAGGAATTGCTATCCACATAGCTAAAGGACTTGGTCTAAGTGCTATACACAAAGCGATTTGACTTGGTCAATATGGAGAGAGATGGAATCTATTTGGGATTTGGTCAAAACAATTAGATATTTATTTCCAATTTCATACTCCATTTGAATTGCTATCAAATCCCAATTTGATCAAATCAAATCTCCTATTTGTGGTGCAAAGCGATAGAACCAAATCTCTAAACTCCTATTCGAAATAGGATTCCCTGTAACCGCAAAACCCTAGTCTCCCCTATTTAAATCCAACAACATGCGACAATGAATACCCCCCGAGCAAAAATTTTTCACGGCCAATAATTAATCAAGGAACCTCACTTCCATTTATTTTTTGTGCCGAATGTTCACAGGCTATTTTTTTCATGCAAGATTTTTTGTGAGTGCCTGGTGCTTTTTTGCATTAATTCTTGTGTGCTCATTTCTTTAAGGGGATTCTTTGTTGGGTTTCTATAAGAGTGGTTGCTGCATGTTTTATTTATGAGATCAAAAGTCTCTAAGCCAAGAAGCCAAGCAAATCTTATTGGTTGCCGCAAGCATCACGATCTTCAAGGCTCAAGTCCATCAAAAATTCAAGGTTTGTGCTTAAAGTTGGTTAATTAATTAAGTTTAAGACTTGTGTTTTTTTTTTGTTTTGCAGGTAGCTGGCCGAGTTAATTTTTAAGAGGAACTGTTGATTTTTTGGTGTGCATTTCAATTGGGCACTAGCCGAAATTTTTGTTTACCTTTGGGACAGGCCGGATTTTTTTTGACAGAGAATAAAGTGAAGGGGCCAAAAACAAATCGGCAGAGGAGAAAGAAAAGCAAAGATCAAGTGGAGCCTCAATTCTTGACTTAAGGGAAGTCCAAACGATTTCCATTGTAGTTTCAATAATTGAGCATCCATTTTTATCATGCATGAAAATAGAAATTTGTGAAAGAAGTGTTTTTATTGTACCTGTTTGAAATAAGAACTTGTGCACTTGTCATGTGCTTTGATTTCTCCACTTTACTTGTTTTTTTGGCTGAACTCCAACGTGCAGTTTTTTTCTAGAATCACGCATGCATCTTAATTGTTTGCAGGGAATCAAAGAGTAACTCACAGAGGTCATCTGCAATATTTGACCAAGACGTGTCTAATCCAATTTGAGAAGCAGCAGCCGCAAGTAATTGGAGGCACATGTTTAAGGGTGGCGGAAAAATCTCAGAGAGCAATTTCTAGAAGGACAGTGCCGCAACATCAGAAAGTGCCGAGGCCGCAACTTGAGTTACCGGTGCCGAGGAGACCACTAATACTTGCCAGACGACTTCTGGCCTGTGCTGATTGACGAAGACGACGACGCTACACAAACTGAGCTTTCTAAACTCTGTCGTTTATTATTTTGTGTAGTAGTTGCTAGATCTTCGTAGGGGAAACTTTACCTATTTGTGACTATTTTGGGACTTGACTAGTTGGGACTAGACAAGTGGGACCCAGCTAGTTTGGGACTAGATGGAAGAAAGCGTTACTAGGATTGATAGTGAGAGAAAACACTGTGGGTGGGGTACTGAGAGCCTGGCGAGTGTAGAGACGTAGAGGGTGCTCTGAGTGTGCTCTAACTTGTGGTTTTGAACCTATTGCGCTATTCAATACTAGTTCTGCTTTGGGGGCTGGAGTAGGTCGTTGGGACGACCGAACCAGGGTAAATCTGCTGTGTACTCTGTGTCTGCTTTTTATTTACTCTGTTGCAGCTATAACTGCATGTGCTTATTCGTGGGTTGCATGAATTATTTTTATTAGCCTATTCCCCCTCCCCCCTCTAGGCTAGTGTAACGGTCGGTTTCCGATCGTACCTTCTTTGTGCACGTGCTCTTGATGGTGCACGTGTTTATTTTTGACTTTATTTGATTTTGAATATTATTGAGTGATATATCGACGTGATCGTCTCTGGAAGTATTAGATTGTGGAATAACTTTGTGACAACATATCTCGAGTCGTTCTTCAGCGATGCTATCTTAATTGACGTGACGTCGCGACTTTCTGTTTTGATGCGAGACGTTACGAATTTTAGTTTCGTCTCTCGACATCGAAATTTAGATCCGTCTTCTCCACTATCTTTCTTTAGTCATCTAGAACACCCCATAATTATTTTATAATTTTTAGACTTAATTTGACCTATTTTCCATTTTTTGAAAGTTTTAAATAATTTTAAAACCTATTATTATAAGAGTTTTAATTACAATAAAATTCCTATATTATAATAACGTATTAAAGAATTTTTAGGCAAAATTTTAGAATTTTTGGCCGCACCCATTTCACGTGAGGGAGAGGAGAGTAATTTTAACTAAATTAATTATTTTAAATTATTTTAATAACGTTTTTCCGAACCCTAACCCTAACCCTAGCTCTAACCTATTTAAGTTAGCCCTAGGCAAAGTTTTTTCGTCATTGCTCAAAACCCTAGCCGCCGTTTCCTCTTCCAAAGCTTCGTCGCAACGTTGCGACGATCGCACAACGCACGACCGGAGCTCACCCCCGCAAATCCTAGCGCACGACCGGAGCAGCCCCCCGCATCGCCGCTTGCACAGCCCGCTGCATCGCACCCCGCTGTTGCCCCGCTCCGACCGAGGCTGTCTCTCGGTCTGACCGAGAGACTTCTCCGCACAGCCGCCCGCTCCACTCCGCACCGCATCGCCAAGCGCTGACCGACCCGCCCCGTCGGTCTGACCGAAGCCCGCTCCGCACCCGAAGGCCGCTCCGCTGCCAGCCTCGTCCAAGCGCCCGACCGACGGGATCTGTCGGTCTGACTGACAAATTGCCTCGCACCGACGATGTGCCCGGCCCCCCGCATCGCAGCTCGCACGACCGAGAGCTCCTCTCGGTCTGACCGAGAGGAACCACCGCACCGACCAAGCCCGACCGACAGAAATTCGTCTCAAGTGGGTTTCTCCCACACCAACTTCTGTGGTGGGCCCCCCAAGTGCTCCTGAGGTGTTGTGGGCCCCCTTGGACCCCTAGCACTGCTGTGGGCCCCACTTGGACGTGCTACTTCGCGGATTTGCCGTCTACGACGTTGCGACACGTCGTAGGCCTTCGTCGCAAGTTCGAACTTTTGGAGAGACGTGCGAGGACCAGATCTGAAGCTGAGGAGTTCTCCGATCAAACCCGACATCCAATCTACAGCAAACTCCGGTTCAGGTTGGTTCCCCGAAACTCGTAGAAACCCCCACAATAGCTGACTGAACCCTAAACTAAAAACCGTCAACTTGAACTAAATTTACTTTCCAGCTCCTGTAAAACGTTGTACGAACATAGAAAATCGACGAACGGACTAATTTGACTGTGCACATAGGATAGATCGTCGATTAGGTTGATACATCAAAAAAAGTGATTTTTGACGAATAGGATAGTCCCGAAAACCTAGAAACGAAACCTAATAGGAATTTCTGAAATCGCGACCTGACACCGTCGCCGTGACTGTTTCAGACGGACTACCGCAGACGCGACGACTGGACGAGACGCCCCGGACGGACGACCCCCTCGCCATCGCAGGCAAGTGTACCCACTTGCGATTTTGACCGCGTCTTGGTCTTAAATTGTTAGAACTATTAGACTGTGAGTGTTTAGATTCCGGACGTGAAATGATAGCGTCTGGGTCACCCTGACGACTTAGACTTGACGACGAAGTCTAAGTCCGACGAACAACAACTTGTGATACTTTAGGATTATCTTGTGTGTGCGTGCGTGTGGACACCCTAGAATAACTCTCCCGTACATTGGTCGTGTCTTGTCACTGTTATACACACTGGTCGTGTCTTATCACTGTGTTACAAAAAGCCTTCGGGCGTTTCAGATGCTTCCCAAGCGGAAGTGATCTCCGTGTTACAAAAAGCCTTCGGGCGTTTCAGATGCTTCCCGAGCGGAAGTGATCTCCGTGTTACAAAAAGCCTCCGGGCGTTTCAGATGCTTCCCGAGCGGAAGTGATCTCCGTGTTACAAAAAGCCTTCGGGCGTTTCAGGTGCTTTCCTTGCGAAAGTGATCTACGTGCTTCCTGTCCTGAGTTCTGGGGTTTGGGGTAGGGTTGAGCGTGCGCACGGGGAGAGGGTCTGATCCCCCTCAACCCGTAAGGCGTGAACCCTTCGTGTCGTGTCGTGTCGAGTCGTGACGTGTCGTGTCCTACTTGTCTTGTCTGTCTTCGTCTTGTTCTGACACCTTTAGGTTAGTCCCGTAGTCGGTAGCACACGCTACGACTACTGCCTGCTACGCTTTACTTTCCTGCTACGTTACTTCTCTTGTACTTGTTGTAACCCCAGCATGCTAATCAACCAGTAAAACGATGTTTAATAGTTCTGTACACTTGCAGTAGAGTCTGACGTTTTGTTGTAGACTTTACCTGACGTACAGTTCCTTTCTTTGGTGCTGTACGTCAGGTGTTGAGCCAGAGTACGTTGAGGAGGCGGACTTGCCAGCTGACGGAGAGCCAGAGGACGTTGATCCGGAGTACGACCCGGAGGAGGACCAGAGTTAGAGGTCTCTTGTTGCTGATCCAGATTTCTGATCCAGTTTAGATTGGGTGGGTAGCACCTGTTGCTTTCTTGTCTAGGTTGGGTGCTTGCACCAGTAGTTTCTTTTCTGCAGTTGTAGCCTTCGGGCGTTTTAGACTCTCAGTAATTTTGGATGTTTTATTTGGAATAAAATGAAATGATATCTCTTTTCAATACTTTGTTGTTTCCGTACTAATTTGCAGGGACCTGTTTCCTTCGTTTGGAATATCACAGACGCTTATTGGGTCCGGGCTCTTAGCCCTGGCCTAAGCGGGCCTTAGTCACGCTTCGCCTCCAACCTTTTTGGGAAGCGGGGCGTGACAGGTTTTAGTGGTGGCCCATGCAGGTCCCCTCCTTCTGCGAATACAGAACAATCGAAGTATTGAAATTCATTTTATTATCATCCAATAATTGTATGAGTCTAACCTCTGTGTTTTTGTCAATAGGATGGTCGGACGACGTGTTACCCGATCGGGGAACTTAGGCGATGGAGTTCCGGAGGACCAGAGTGGAGACTTCCGTCAGTTTCTGGGGGTGATGAGGGAGATGCTGGATGTTCAGCATCAGTTGGTTCAGCAGTCCCAGCGTGCTGCCCAGGCTGTTCCAGTTGCACCACCACCACCACCACCTGCCCCTCGAGCTGCTCCAGGAGTGAAGCAGTTCAACGAGCTCCAGCCAAAGACATTTTCGGGGAAGGAGGGACCCCTAGCTACTGACGAGTGGATCTAGAGCACGGAGGAGAAGTTAGTTGCTGCGAAGATTCCTGATGATACCCGTGTGGAGATAGCAAAGATGCAGCTGACGGAGAATGCGAGGAATTGGTGGCGCATCGAGGAGAGGCGTCTTGAGAAGCTAGTGGGATGGAAGACCTTCAGGTCTATGTTCAAGGATAAGTACTTCACCAAGTCTGCTAGGAGGGAGCTGCTGAGCAGGTTTATAGATCTGAAGCAGGAGAACATGACCGTCGAGGAGTACGAGGCGGAGTTTGAGATGCTGAGCCGCTTTGCTCCGAACATGGTGAAGAAGGAGGAGAAGCGAGCTGATCGCTTTCGTCAGGGACTGCATCCGAAGATTCAGGCTTCGATGTCTTCGGCGAGTTTCTCGACTATGAGGGAGGTACTTGATGCTGCGAAGAATCATGAGCTCATAGCTCTTTTGCCTGACCCTCCAGCGGATAAGGGGAAGCGTCCCATGGAGCAGTACCGGCCACCTGCTAGGCCGGCGATGAGGCCAGTCCAGACAGTACCATTCAAGAGGCCTGGAGCACCAGTTCAGATTCAGAGTAAGGGACCATGCCATTACTGCGGGAAGACAGGACATGTTCAGAAGGATTGTAGGAGGAAGCTGGGACTGTGTTTAGTTTGTGGAGATACCTCGCATGCTGTGAAGGATTGTCCGAGAGCCCGTAATGCCAAGGTTGGAGCGCCAGCCCCGTTGCAGATGAGAGCACCTGCTCCAGTTCAGAGAGGACCTGCTGCTCGTGGACCACCTTTGCCGCCGCAGAGGCAGATGTATCAGAGAGCAGCACAGCCCCAGAGGCCGGCGTATACCATGACTGCTGTTGAGACTGAGGAGCTGGATGGAGTTATAGCAGGTAACTCTTGATCCTAGTTTTTCATTTCATAGTTTAGATATTATTATTTGTGTTGCTTGTTTGACTTGTTGATAGAATATTTTGATTTGACCATAGTCCCCTTATATCTTAGGCACCATTCTAGTGTCCTCTCACCCAGCCTTGGCTTTGTTCGACTCCGGTGCATCTATGTGCATCATATCCCGGAGGTTTGTAACAAAGCACTCTATCCCCACCCATACACTCCCTAAGTGTTGGGACATTACCACCGGGAACGGAGTGGTGACGGTAAATTTGGGATGTCGATCGATTTCTTTAGTGATCAGTGGACACGAGCTCTTTGCAGATTTCATTGTCCATGATCTGCCTCATTTTGACGTCGTCCTTGGCATCGATTGGTTGGGAGATTTCCACGCCTCGATCAACTGTCACAGCAAGAGGGTGGTGTTCCGGATTCCAGGTCATCCGGAGTTCGAGTTCCGCAGCAGGGATGAGTCGCTTGGGCCCATCAGATTTCGGGCCAAGCGGGAGGTGCCGATTGTTACAGCCATGCAGATGGAGATGGAGATCGAGAGACCAGCAGTCGTCAGAGACTTCGACGACGTCTTCCCGGAGGATATCTCAGGGTTTGCCACCCGACAGAGCTTTAGAGTTTGGAATTGATCTTATGCCGGGAGCGCAACCGATATCGAAGGCGCCGTACCGTATGGCCCCCGCTGAGCTCGAGGAGCTGCGGAAGCAGTTGGATGAGTTGCTGCAGAAGGGTTTCATCCACCCTAGTGTGTCACCGTGGGGTGCACCTGTTTTGCTTGTAAAGAAGAAGGATGGGTCCCGCAGGATGTGCGTGGACTATCGAGGATTGAATGCTGTCACCGTAAAGAATAAGTATCCGCTGCCGCGCATCGACGATATCTTTGACCAGCTTGGAGGTTCGAGAGTCTTCTCGAAGTTGGACTTGAGGAGTGGATACCACCAGTTGAAGGTAAAGAAGGACGATGTTCAGAAGACGGCTTTCCGGACAAAGTACGGACATTATGAGTTCGTGGTCATGCCGTTTGGCGTGACCAATGCTCCGGCTGTGTTCATGAATTTGATGAATTTAATATTCTACGACTTCCTGGACAAGTTTGTTGTCATCTTCATTGATGACATTCTTATTTATTCGAAGTCTGAGGAGGAGCACAGCTGTCATCTGAGGACCGTGCTGGAGACGCTGAGGAGACATAAGCTTTATGCCAAGTATAGCAAGTGCGAGTTCTGGCTGGACAGAGTCACATTCCTGGGACACGTGGTGTCCGGTGATGGCATATCTGTGGGTCCGGAGAAGGTTAGAGCAGTCAGAGATTGGCCGACTCCGCAGTCAGCGTCCGACATCAGGAGCTACCTTGGTTTAGCAGGCTATTATCGGCGGTTCATCAAAGATTTCTCGAAGATTGCAGAGCCGATGACGAAGCTGACGAGGAAGGACGAGGAGTTTATTTGGTCAGATGCTTGTGAGGAGGCCTTCAGTATCTTGAAGGCGAGATTGACCACGGCACCGGTGTTGGCAGTACCGGATCGAAGCGGAGGCTTCGAAGTTTATTGTGATGCATCAGGGAAGGGCCTAGGATGCGTCTTGCATCAGCATGGCCACGTGGTCGCGTATGCTTCTCGTCAGTTGAGGACTCATGAGAAGAATTACCCGACGCACGATCTGGAGTTGGCAGCAGTGATTTTTGCACTGAAGATTTGGAGGCACTTCTTGCTAGGTGAGAGTGTGAAGATTTTCACCGATCACAAGAGCTTGAAGTACATCTTTACGCAGAAGGAGCTCAACATGCGTCAGAGGCGATGGTTAGAGCTCATGGCTGACTACGAGATTGATTTGCAGTATCATCCGGGGAAGGTGAACGTAGTGCCGGATGCCTTGAGTAGACTTCCTACTGCGATGATGCTTACAGCAGACTGGAGGATTCAGCAGGAGCTGAGGGAGATGGATTTGGAGGTTGTCCTACCTGGTGTGGTTCGTTCGTTCATGAATTTGCAGATTCAGTCCACGATCGTGGATCGGATCAAGGCAGCACAGGCAGGAGATCCGAAGCTGCAGAGGATCAGGAGGCAGGTTGAAGCTGGACTACGGACGGAGTTCGTGATTCATGAGGATGGTTCGCTGCGGTACGGCAGTAGACTCTGTGTACCTGCAGGTGATGTTCGCGAGGAGCTGTTGAGCGAGGCTCATAGCTCGCCATATTCTATACATCCTGGAGGCACCAAGATGTATAAGGACCTCCGTCTGAATTATTGGTGGATTGGCATGAAGAGGAGTGTGGCACGGAGCGTTGCCAAGTGTTTGATATGCCAACAGGTGAAGGCTGAGCACCATCGTACTGCTGGGTTGCTGCAACCGCTTCCCATTCCAGAGTGGAAGTGGCAACATATTACGATGGACTTCGTGACTGGTTTACCTCGGACCCCGCGACAGAACGACGCAGTTTGGGTGATCGTGGATCGGTTGACCAAGTCTGCGCACTTTATCCCTTTCCGAGTGGGCCAGTCTACGGAAGCTTTGGCGAGGAAATATCTGGAGGTAAAGTTCCGTTCTACTTTTACTTCTATTTCGATTTTCTCTTTGAAATAGTCGTGACGTAGACCGTGTACGTGCAGGAGATTGTACGCTTACATGGAGTCCCCGTGAGCATTGTGTCTGACCGAGACACGAGGTTCACGTCTCAGTTCTGGAGAAGTCTGCAGGAGCATTTGGGTACAAGTCTGAGTTTCAGCACGGCGTACCACCCGCAGACTGATGGCCAGTCCGAGAGGACTATTCAGATTCTGGAAGATATGCTGCGAGCTTGTACGCTCGATTTGAAGGGATCATGGGAGGACCATCTTCACTTGGTGGAGTTTTCATATAACAACAGCTACCAGGCGAGCATTGGCATGGCGCCGTTTGCTGCCTTATATGGAAGGAAATGTCGATCGCCACTGAGCTGGGATGACATCGGAGATCGAGAGCTGTTGGGTCCGGAGATGATAGTTGAAGCTGTGGATGTCGTGAGGGACATCAGGGAGAAGCTTAGAGTTGCACAGGATCGCTTCAAGCATTGGGCAGATGCCAAGAGGAGACCTTTGGAGTTCCAGCCTGGAGATCACGTCTTCATGAAGATTTCTCCGAACCGCGGAGTTATTCGTTTTGGGAAGAAGGGAAAGCTGAGTCCGAGGTATATTGGACCATTTGATGTGCTAGAGCGTGTGGGAGCAGTGGCCTACCGCCTTGCTCTGCCACCATCTTTGGAGGGTGTTCACGACGTATTCCACGTATCTCAGCTACGTCGGTACGTCAGTGATCCGTCACACACGGTCGATTTCTCGGAGATTACGGTTCGACCGGACCTGACATATGACCAGCAGCCGGTGCAGATCTTGGACCGTCGACAGAAGCAGTTGAGGAATAAGATAGTCGACCTGGTGAGAGTGATGTGGCGTCACGGATCGCCTGGAGAGTCCACCTGGGAGCGTGAGGATGATATGAGAGAGCGCTTCCCGCATCTTTTTCCCAGCAATGCTTGATGTTGATTCCGAGGACGGAATCATTTCTAAGTTGGGGAGGATGTAACGGTCGGTTTCCGATCGTACCTTCTTTGTGCACGTGCTCTTGATGGTGCACGTGTTTATTTTTGACTTTATTTGATTTTGAATATTATTGAGTGATATATCGACGTGATCGTCTCTGGAAGTATTAGATTGTGGAATAACTTTGTGACAACATATCTCGAGTCGTTCTTCAGCGATGCTATCTTAATTGACGTGACGTCGCGACTTTCTGTTTTGATGCGAGACGTTACGAATTTTAGTTTCGTCTCTCGACATCGAAATTTAGATCCGTCTTCTCCACTATCTTTCTTTAGTCATCTAGAACACCCCATAATTATTTTATAATTTTTGGACTTAATTTGACCTATTTTCCATTTTTTTGAAAGTTTTAAATAATTTTAAAACCTATTTTTATAAGAGTTTTAATTACAATAAAATTCCTATATTATAATAACGTATTAAAGAATTTTTAGGCAAAATTTTAGAATTTTTGGCCGCACCCATTTTGCGTGAGGGAGAGGAGAGTAATTTTAACTAAATTAATTATTTTAAATTATTTTAATAACGTTTTTCCGAACCCTAACCCTAACCCTAGCTCTAACCTATTTAAGTTAGCCCTAGGCAAAGTTTTTTCGTCATTGCTCAAAACCCTAGCCGCCGTTTCCTCTTCCAAAGCTTCGTCGCAACGTTGCGACGATCGCACAGCGCACGACCGGAGCTCACCCCCGCAAATCCTAGCGCACGACCGGAGCAGCCCTCCGCATCGCCGCTTGCACAGCCCGCTGCATCGCACCCCGCTGTCGCCCCGCTCCGACCGAGGCTGTCTCTCGGTCTGACCGAGAGACTTCTCCGCACAGCCGCCCGCTCCGCTCCGCACCACATCGCCAAGCGCTGACCGACCCGCCCCGTCGGTCTGACCGAAGCCCGCTCCGCACCCGAAGGCCGCTCCGCACCCCGCTCCGCTGCCAGCCTCGTCCAAGCGCCTGACCGACGGGATCTGTCGGTCTGACCGACAAATTCCCTCGCACCGACGATGTGCCCGGCCCCCCGCATCGCAGCTCGCACGACCGAGAGCTCCTCTCGGTCTAACCGAGAGGAACCACCGCACCGACCAAGCCCGACCGACAGAACTTCGTCTCAAGTGGGTTTCTCCCACACCAACTTCTGTGGTGGGCCCCCCAAGTGCTCCTGAGGTGTTGTGGGCCCCCTTGGACCCCTAGCACTGCTGTGGGCCCCACTTGGACGTGCTACTTCGCGGATTTGCCGTCTACGACGTTGCGACACGTCGTAGGCCTTCGTCGCAAGTTCGAACTTTTGGAGAGACGTGCGAGGACCAGATCTGAAGCTGAGGAGTTCTCTGATCAGACCCGACATCCAATCTACAGCAAACTCCGGTTCAGGTTGGTTCCCCGAAACTCGTAGAAACCCCCACAATAGCTGACTGAACCCTAAACTAAAAACCGTCAACTTGAACTAAATTTACTTTCCAGCTCCTGTAAAACATTGTACGAACATAGAAAATCGACGAACGGACTAATTTGACTGTGCACATAGGATAGATCGTCGATTAGGTTGATACATCAAAAAAAGTGATTTTTGACGAATAGGATAGTCCCGAAAACCTAGAAACGAAACCTAATAGGAATTTCTGAAATCGCGACCTGACACCGTCGTCGTGACTGTTTCAGACGGACTACCACGGACGCGACGACTGGACGAGACGCCCGGACGGACGACCCCCTCGCCATCGCAGGCAAGTGTACCCACTTGCGATTTTGACCGCGTCTTGGTCTTAAATTGTTAGAACTATTAGACTGTGAGTGTTTAGATTCCGGACGTGAAATGATAGCGTCTGGGTCACCCTGACGACTTAGACTTGACGACGAAGTCTAAGTCTGACGAACAACAACTTGTGATACTTTAGGATTATCTTGTGTGTGCGTGCGTGTGGACACCCTAGAATAACTCTCCCGTACACTGGTCGTGTCTTGTCACTGTTATACACACTGGTCGTGTCTTGTCACTGTGTTACAAAAAGCCTTCGGGCGTTTCAGATGCTTCCCGAGCGGAAGTGATCTCCGTGTTACAAAAAGCCTTCGGGCGTTTCAGATGCTTCCCGAGCGGAAGTGATCTCCGTGTTACAAAAAGCCTCCGGGCGTTTCAGATGCTTCCCGAGCGGAAGTGATCTCCGTGTTACAAAAAGCCTTCGGGCGTTTCAGGTGCTTTCCTTGCGAAAGTGATCTCCGTGCTTCCTGTCCTGAGTTCTGGGGTTTGGGGTAGGGTTGAGCGTGCGCACGGGGAGAGGGTCTGATCCCCCTCAACCCGTAAGGCGTGAACCCTTCGTGTCGTGTCGTGTCGAGTCGTGATGTGTTGTGTCCTACTTGTCTTGTCTGTCTTCGTCTTGTTCTGACACCTTTAGGTTAGTCCCGTAGTCGGTAGTACACACTACGACTACTGCCTGCTACGCTTTACTTTTCTGCTACGTTACTTCTCTTGTACTTGTTGTAACCCCAGCATGCTAATCAACCAGTAAAACAATGTTTAATAGTTCTGTACACTTGCAGTAGAGTCTGACGTTTTGTTGTAGACTTTACCTGACGTACAGTTCCTTTCTTTGGTGCTGTACGTCAGGTGTTGAGCCAGAGTACGTTGACGAGGCGGACTTGCCAACTGACGGAGAGCCAGAGGACGTTGATCCGGAGTACGACCCGGAGGAGGACCAGAGTTAGAGGTCTCTTGTTGCTGATCCAGATTTCTGATCCAGTTTAGATTGGGTGGGTAGCACCTGTTGCTTTCTTGTCTAGGTTGGGTGCTTGCACCAGTAGTTTCTTTTCTGCAGTTGTAGCCTTCGGGAGTTTTAGACTCTCAGTACTTTTGGATGTTTTATTTGGAATAAAATGAAATGATATCTCTTTTCAATACTTTGTTGTTTCCGTACTAATTTGCATGGACCTGTTTCCTTCGTTTGGAATATCACAGACGCTTATTGGGTCCGGGCTCTTAGCCCTGGCCTAAGCGGGCCTTACTCACGCTTCGCCTCCGACCTTTTTGGGAAGCGGGGCGTGACAGCTAGGGTCCAGATCCAACAAGTGGTATCAGAGCAGGTTTTAGGATCTAGCCTAGGTTTGACCATGAATAACCATATTGATAGTGCTTTTGCTGAGGGTCAGTCTGTTTCCCGTCCCCTAGGTTTAATGGAGGTGATTATGCTTATTGGAAAAATCGAATGAAAATCTACCTTATTTCTGTTGATTATAAGGCTTGGCAAATAATTGAAAAATGATATAAACTGTCTGTTATTAATGTAGAAAATGTTGAGATTGAAAAACCAAATGACAAATGGGATGATAATAATTGGAAATCTTATTCTCTAAATGCTAAAGCTATGAATGCTCTCATTTGTGCACTTGATAAATCTGAATATAATAGAATCTCACATTGTTTAATTTGCGCAGGAAATATGGCATACTTTGGAGGTGACGCACGAGGGAACGTCACAGGTAAAGGAGTCTAGACTGTCTCTTTTGAGTGCAGAGTTCGAGGGATTTCGCATGCTACCATCAGAGAGCATATCAGAGATGTATGCGAGGTTCACCGACATAGTCTACAAGTCTAGCTCGCTTGGAAAGCCATATGATAGCCTCGATCAAGTGAGGAAGATCCTAAGAGCATTGCCAATCTCTTTCAGACCAAAGGTCACCGCCATCCAGGAAGCAAAGGTATTGTCACAATTGAAGGTGGAGGACCTTATTGGTAATTTGATGTCCCATGAGTTAGAACTGCAAAATGTTGAAGCAAGAGAGAAACCTGAGGAGAAAGAGAAAGCCATAAAGCCCCTTGCTCTGAAAGCTGACGAAAGTGAAGATGATGACGACGACATAGCACTAATGGTGAGAAACTTCAGAAAGTGCATCAGGACCAAGCATGGGAGAAACGAAATGGCACCCAGGTTTAATCGTTCTAAATTTAATAATTCTTCCAAGCAATTTAATGATCAGAAATCTACTGATAGAATGCAATGTTTTAAATGCAAGGGAAGAGGACATGTGATGAAGGATTGCCCAAATTAAACTGCTCAGCTCGCTAAAGGAAAAGGAAAAGCGAAGGTATTAACATGGGATATGGATAGCGAAGCTGAAAGCGAGGAGGAAAATGAAGCCCATTCTTGCATGGCTTTGATGGGAATCCAAGATAAGAAACCGTCAGGTAGCAAAGCTGAACTTCTTAAAATTTGTGAAGAAATGCAAAATCAAATAGTAGATCATGAGTTCACTATTGAATGTCTCCAAAATCAGAACTATGACATGCAAGTTAGAGATGATAAGGTGTTTAAAGAGAATGAGAAACTTAAAACTGAACTTAATGCATGTAAGTCTACTATTGAAGTCATGAAGAAGGAAAAAAGAAAGCTTTGATGAAAATGCCAAATTAGCATGCTTAAACTTGTATTTCTTGTTCCTCATTATTAAACCAAATTAGCATGCTTAAACTTGATTTGATTAAGCTCGAAACTGAAAAAGACTATGTGATTAGAGAGCTTAATGATAAATTCTGCATGTTGGATAATGACTTTAAAAGAAAAATGATTGAATTTGAAAAGAAGGAAGAGGAAAACAAGAGAGCTTTTGTTAGTAAATGCACAATGCTTGTGGAAGAAAATAAACAATTAAAAACCAAAGTCTCTCATCTTGAATTGGACATTAAGAAATTCTCTATGGGAAAACAATCGCTGGACACTATTTTAGAGAATCAATTTTATGGCAATAATAGAAGAGGACTTGGTTTTGGTCTGAAAAAACGTTGAAAAGCAAAAATTCAAGAAATTCCACAATGTACCCTCTATTGCAAAGAACAAATATGCAAAGTGCTTTACTTGTGATAGTGTAGGCCACACTTCATATTATTGTAAATTTAGGAACTCAAATATCAAGTTTAAACAAGTTTGGGTTCCTAAATCTTTAATGGCTAACACTCGTGTACCTTGTTGGATTCCAAGGTCAAACTTAACACCTTTCTTGTCGGTGTGATGGAGATTTGGCGAGGAGCAAAATTTTCAATGTCTCATTCTTTTAGCTCCTTTGTCAAATAGCGACGAGAAGGTATAATTTTTATCCCTCTTTGCATTTCATTGCATACCTTCATAGATTGTTTTGTGTGCTTGATTTATTTTTGTTTGTGTGCTTGCTTGAATGATTTTTAATGTTTTATTTCTGAAAAAAACAAAAAAAATTGAAAAACCCAAAAATCCAAAAAAAATGAGCTTAAAAGAATACCCTTTATGTTTTATCCTAAGTGGTATTGTATGAATGATCAAATCTATCCCTTGTAGAAGTTAATTCATTATAGTTGTAGCTACATGAACATGTTGTTCTCTTTTTAGTAGCCATGCCATGTCTCATAAATTTCAAATTTGACTTCTACACTTACATTTGCACTTTCACGATATATGACTTCATAGTACTTTTGGAGATTCTTTCGAAGCATAATGGAAAGTGAATGTAGGAATGATTAATTTCTGAATTTTCTAAGGGATATGAAGTGTTTAGCCATGAATTAAAATTGAGCACAAAAGAATTGCAAATGAAAAAAAAATGAAAATTGCTCCGTATGAAAAATGGATGCACTTCATGGCTAATACACAACCCACGAGTATCCAACTTGTGCTAAATGGGTAATCATTAGCGTTGGTGTATATAACTCGTCAAGCAATGCCACCCCGCATTTAAAAGTCCTTTTAGGCCACGTTTCGGGGTTCGGTAACTTGAACTCATCTTTGATGAGGTGGTAAAAATCAATCCTAGTGATATTCATGAAAATTGGAAAATGTGGGTTGATTTGTTGATTTTCTGAAATTGAATCTCCCTTAGTACTTTATTGTCTATATCACTACACTTACACGAAGGTGGAGAAGTCTTGTTATGAAAGTCTATGAGCTTGAATTGTCTATTCTTTGTAAAATTCATGCAAATTGCACGCTACATTTAATAATGGTTTATTTTTGCATGGAATATTTTTGTGACTCCATTAATCCACTTTTGGTGATTACAAAGGGGGAGAAAGAATTGACAGATTTGACAGATTTGATGTCGATATTATTTGTTGAAGGGGGAGCATGAAAAATTAGCATGAAAAATTATGTTGAAGGGGGAGCTTGAGAGAAGGGGGAGCATGCTTTTATATTTACTATTTGTTGTGCATGCTTTGTAATGTTTAAATGACTCATCCATACATCATTACACCCTTCAACACACTTCACACACACATCCATTGCTCAAATCTTTTATGGGTTTGTCATCACCAAAAGGGGGAGATTGTTGGAAGCAACGATCTAGGATCTTGGTTTGATGATGACAAACGTATCGTTATATCTAACGTGTGCGCTAAGTGTGTTTCAGGAATGGCAAAAGCCGTAAATTCTCAAAGTGATGACTTAGTAATCCGGTGGAGGAATTGCTATCCACATAGCTAAAGGACTTGGTCTAAGTGCTATACACAAAGCGATTTGACTTGGTCAATATGGAGAGAGATGGAATCTATTTGGGATTTGGTCAAAACAATTAGATATTTATTTCCAATTTCATACTCAATTTGAATTGCTATCAAATCCCAATTTGATCAAATCAAATCTCCTATTTGTGGTGCAAAGCGATAGAACCAAATCTCTAAACTCCTATTTGAAATAGGATTCCCCGTAACCGCAAAACCCTAGTCTCCCCTATTTAAATCCAACAACATGCGGGAATGAATACCCCCCAAGCAAAAAATTTTCACGGCCAATAATTAATCAAGGAACCGCACTTCCATTTATTTTTTGTGCCGAATGTTCACAGGCTATTTTTTCATGCAAGATTTTTTGTGAGTGCCTGGTGCTTTTTTGCGTTAATTCTTGTGTGCTCATTTCTTTAATGGGATTCTTTGTTGGGTTTCTATAAGAGTGGTTGCTGCATGTTTTATTTATGAGATCAAAAGTCTCTAAGCCAAGAAGCCAAGCAAATCTTATTGGTTGCCGCAAGCATCACGATCTTCAAGGCTCAAGTCCATCAAAAATTCAAGGTTTGTGCTTAAAGTTGGTTAATTAATTAAGTTTAAGACTTGTGTTTTTTTGTTTTGCAGGTAGCTGGCCGAGTTAATTTTTAAGAGGAACTGTTGATTTTTTGGTGTGCATTTCAATTGGGCACTAGCTGAAATTTTTGTTTGCCTTTGGGACATGCCGGATTTTTTTTGACAGAGAATAAAGTGAAGGGGCCAAAAACAAATCGGCAGAGGAGAAAGAAAAGCAAAGATCAAGTGGAGCCTCAATTCTTGACTTAAGGGAAGTCCAAACGATTTTCATTGTAGTTTCAATAATTGAGCATCCATTTTTATCTTGCATGAAAACAGAAATTTGTGAAAGAAGTGTTTTTATTGTACCTGTTTGAAATAAGAACTTGTGCACTTGTCATGGGCTTTGATTTCTCCACTTTACTTGTTTTTTTTGCTGAACTCCAACGTGCAGTTTTTTTCTAGAATCACGCATGCATCTTAATTGTTTGCAGGGAATTAAAGAGTAACTCACAGAGGTCATCTGCAATATTTGACCAAGACGTGTCTAATCCAATTTGAGAAGCAGCAGCCGCAAGTAATTGGAGGCACATGTTTAAGGGTGGCCGAAAAATCTCAGAGAGCAATTTCTAGAAGGACAGTGTCGCAACATAGAAAGGAAGGACAGTGCCGCAACATCAGAAAGTGCAGAGGCCGCAACTTGAGTTACCGGTGCCGAGGAGACCACTAATACTTGCCATACGACTTCTGGCTTGTGCTGATTGACGAAGACGACGCCGCTACACAAACTGAGCTTTCTAAACTCTGTCGTTTATTATTTTGTGTAGTAGTTGCTAGATCTTCGTAGGGGAAACTTTACATATTTGTGACTATTTTGGGACTTGACTAGTTGGGACTAGACAAGTGGGACCCAGCTAGTTTGGGACTAAATGGTAGAAAGCGTTACTAGGATTGATAGTGAGAGAAAACACTGTGGGTGGGGTACTGAGAGCCTGGCGAGTGTAGAGATGTAGAGGGTGCTCTGAGCGTGCTCTAACTTGTGGTTTTGTACCTATTGCGCTATTCAATACTAGTTCTGCTTTGGGGGCTGGAGTAGGTCGTTGGGACGACCGAACCAGGGTAAATCTGCTGTGTACTCTGTGTCTGCTTTTTATTTACCATGTTGCTGCTATAACTGCGTGTGCTTATTCGTGGGTTGCACGAATTATTTTTATTAGCCTATTCACCCCCCCTTCTAGGCTAGGGTCCAGATCCAACAATTTCTACCTTCAAGAGTCCTCCAAAAATGTCCTTGGCCCTTCTTAGTCCTTGATGAACTTGGGCCTCCACGGTTTCTCCTACTCCTCCACGACATCCCTCTTCAAACTCCATGAATTCCAAATCTCATCAAAACCCCAAACTTTCCTCTTTCCCCCAAATCTCTCCTCCTCTCTTCAAATTTCCAGAATGACCTATAGATACCCGATGAAGAAAAGAATGATGCCAGAGTGTGCAGAGTGGAGGTGAGGTAGGTCTTTGGGTGTTTGGACACCCCATTCACCCCATAAGATTTCGGCCATGGCATGAAAGGAGGGAGAGAGGGGGGGAGAGATGAGAGGATGAGAGTTTTGTGTTTTGATTTCTCTTTTTTGATTTTTGCTATTCTCCCAAAAATCCTCATCCACTCATTAGTCAAAGCCAAGAGCCAAGTGTTTAAATGCATTCATGCAAGATGACAACTAGCTATGGTATGTGTCATCCTAATATTTTTCCAAATTTGTATTTTATAGAAATTAGAAATACATGATTAGTACATCATACCATTCCAGATACATAGTATTTAATCCAAATACTTCATTTATATAATACAAATGGTGTTCCAAAAATTTATTTAAACATAATTTAGTTATAAAAAATTATGGAAAATTCATGAAAATACTCAAAAACTTCATACGTACAAATACGTCCAAAAATACGTACATTATACACGTATATACGGAGACAAGGTATTACATTAGTCGATAGCGGGAGCTAGTGCTAAACTAGGGTTTTCGATCCCAACATCAATTCATACTATCCATGTCGCCAACAAGAGTTGGGCATGGATTAGAGCCCTCCTAGCATAGATCTGAATCCTATCCACGGGAGTGGCATGCAGGAAGATTGAGGACATTGTTCGGTGTAATGCACCTATCACATGTCGATGACCAATGGAAGTTGGCTTCGGCATGGGGTAGGTAAACCTATCATAGAATCACGGAAGTGAGGGTAGGGATAACATAAGGGACTATCCTATCATTGCATCATGGAAGTGGGTGGTAGGAGAATACCCCTAGATTAGACAACCTCTCTCTATCCCATAATTCTACAACGGATCAATCCAAATCAGCCATAGTCTAAATTCAATAGCGATGATACCTCTGCCCTAGAGCCTTTCCATATTGATAATTTCCCTTAGCATCCATTACTTAGTCTCGCATCCCAATCGCATGGCTAATTAACTTTGAACTAAACCAATACTCAACAACTGCCTCCCAGTGGACACAACCTGTATAGCGCTACAACTACACTGTACGCTTGCTGCTATAAATTTCGAGGACAACAGACATGATATATGACATGAGCTCCATGGCATATGAGACATAATTAACATAATGTGTAACATGTTCTCCATAACCTAAGAAACATAATTAACATAATATGTAACACGGGTTACATGGCATAAGGAGCATAATTAACATAATGTGTATCAACGGCTCCATGGCATGCGAGAGAAGCATGGAAAATAGAGGAGTGCCCTTAATATAGTAAATAACATAGAACATATGGTACATGAACATAGAAACATGGTCATAGTATACTAATATGAAGCATGGACATACTAACTTGAAGCATATACATGAAGCATTGACATAAACATAGTGTCACTAACATGAAGCATAGAAGCATAATGATATGCTTAGTGGCATGTAATGAAAATATATTTAACATGGCTTGAAGCATCCTAACATGGGGTCTAGTAGCATGATAATCAACATCTTTTGCTTGGTGCTTAACAACATGATTTTAATGGCAACACATTGGCAACATCCTGCAATTATATATATAATGACAACATGCTAGTTATACAACATTCTACAATTATGTATATATTGACAACATGCTCAATATTGAACTTGTACATAATGACAACATGTATTGACAACATGCTAGTTATGCAACATTCTACAATTATGTATAAAATGACAACATGCTCAATATTGAACCATCCTACAAATATATCCATGATGGCAACATGCTACTTATTAGAAATTTGGTTAAAACCATCACAAAGATTGTTTCATACTTAAGTTATGAATTCCTACCTTGCTTGTAGTGTAGAGAGAGAGAGAGAGAGAGAGAGACCTTCTAATCTTCGCTCCTTCTCCTTCTTGAAAAATCACACCATAGTGCAAGGTGGGGGAAGTGTCGCCAGCCTAAGGGAGGAAGAGTGGAGGAGTAGGTGGCGATGGTGTCAGCCAAGGAGGAGGGAGGATGAGAGGGGGCTGGTCATGGTGGAAGAGAAAGAGAAGGGAGAAAGAGGGAGAAAAAGGAAGTGAGTTCTCTTTTCGTTTTTATTTTCTTTTCCTTCTCTTTTTCCTTTCATTTTTCCATTTTGTATTTCTAACCCAAAATGAAATTAAGGAGATGATGACATGTAGCATGATAGATGTCTTAACCTAACTAACAATGCATGCTAACCATGACACATGGATGGTGGTAGGTGGGGGTAACTAAGGGAGAGACACACTGATGGTGAGGTGGCATGCTAAGAAAAATTAAGCTTTTATTTTTTACAAAAAATACAAATACAAGTATTTAACCATGTAGCCATCATGTAGAATACAAAACATGATACATAATATGCTGGTTTAGAAAGTAGTAAAAAATCTAAAAATAATTTTAGTATTATTAAATCCTTTTAAAAATTATGGAAAAATCACCAAATACGTGAAAATATATGTGTTAAATACGATCAAAAATACGTAGTATAATACTCGTATATATGAAAATAGGATATTATTAGTGGATATGCCATAGGCCAAATATTTGGACATTTATATTATGTCATTTTTCATTTATAAAATGTTTCTCTTAATGTTATTGTTATATTGCTGGTATGTTTCATTATAATAATGTTTGAATATCTGTTTTATGTTATTCTAAACATCCCTAGTCATTCATCGTTAAATGTATAATGATGATTTAAGACTAGTATGAGTTTGATTGATAATTTTGAGATAATTATATGTATGGTGATACAAATCAAACTTATAGGTACTTGTTGGAGAACAAGGTACTGGATAGACTCGCTATGAGATTATTACATTGATCAGTGTCATAAATGATCTCATAATAATTATGTCATAGAATCCTTAGACCTGAGATCATCATAGTTTCCTACATGAGGAACATCGTGTTTTGACATAACCAAACATTATCTTTAATCAGATAATCATAAAGGTTATGATTGAACATGATGTGAATCATGCAGAGGAAATTGAGTGAACAAGATGGAATTTGTCCCTCTTTTATGAGAGAGAAATATAATAAGCCCCTCGATAAGTAGGACTGAGAATGCATGGTCGTGCTCAAATGAATGTCATTTGATATTATCAGTCTACTTAATAATTGAGAAATTGAATGTTTGAACAATAAAAGTATGACACTGTCTATGAATTATGTTCAAATAAGATATTGTGTGACGAAAGAATTATGACATATTTTATTGGTTAGGTTAATATCAGACTAAAGATATTCATATTAATTGGGTAGTCGTAATGTCTTTCTTGAGACCAAGATGACTTGTGAGCTTTTAATGGGATTAGGTCCACTGCCAATTTGATATGAGCATATTGGGTAGCACACAAAGAGTGTAATGGATAGAATAGGGTTTAAATGAGATTTCGAATCAGATTTGAAATTCAAAATAAGGCAAAATATCTTAACTGTCAGATTTTGTATATCGTTACGATATTATCCCTAAGATATCTGATGAGTGTTTATTGTATATAGTTTATCCCCCTTTTTCAAACACGTTTTACGTCGTTTATCTCTTTGTTTTCTCCGTTTTCTCCGTTTTCCCCGTTTTCTCCGTTTTCCCCGTTTTTGTTTCTTCTTTTGCTTTTATGGTCCCTTTTATGCTTTGCAGGAAATACATGCTGATTAGGAACCATATGGCATGAATAAGGCATGAAAGGACGAAAGGAGCAGAGCCGGGAGATCAAAATGTGCAAAAGGGAGAGATTAGTGAATAACTATGATACACACAGCCACGTCGATTCGATGCGGCCCGAGTTGAAGTCCATTCCACGCAGCCGCGCAACCATGCACCAAATGGCTAGGTCAACAAGCTCCAGAACCCAACTCCATGTGACCGAGCAAAAGATATCCAAACAGTCGTGTCGATGAGGAGAAGAATTGAAGACATGCAATCGACGTGGCCCGCGTGACTAAAGAAAACACGGTCGCGTAATCCCAAAGAGCTGAAGACCAAACAGTCGCTCTACGTGGCTGTTTTGAGGAAGACAAGGGCGTCGAAGTCGAATTCAACGCGACCGCATCCCTAGCGATGCGACCGCATCGCTTTAGCCAATGTCGCCCCATGTTTCCCACTTGGATGATGCGACTGCGTCGTTTTCGATGCGGTCGCGTCGAAAAGGGTTTCTGCGTGAGTTTGGGCACTGCCAGGGAGCAGTTATGGGTCTTTTGGTCTTTTGGGGATTTGTATAAAAGCTCATCTTCTTCCCCTGAGCGAACCCATCTCGTTTTAAGCTATTTTTCTGGTTTTTTGGAGGTTTTGTAAGATATTCTTAACTCTTTTATTCAGCACTTTTAATTGCTTTAGTTAATTTCTTCTAGTAATAGTTTAGATTTATTTAATAGAAGTTTTCTTTTGTGATTCCCATTATGTCTATTTTCTTTCTTTTGTGCATAACTCTAATCCATGGCTTTTTCTATTGTGTCTATGGTTGAAATCACTTCTATTGTAATGGGTAGTGAGTAGATTTCTTCAAGGGCAATGGGTTGAACCCCATTGGAATAGAGCTATGGGTTGGATGAACACTTGATTGATTTACTGGGTTAATTGTGGAATTGGGGTATATTAGGATGCCAATTATCATCGTAGATTCGACCCCCTCCCTTTTTGGCGATCGGATTGGCCGCCGGCGAGAGTCAAGACCAATTCGGGGTTTCGATCCTTACGATGATCCATATTATCGGTGTGATTAGCAAGAGTCGTGCACCAATTAGAGCCCTCCTAGTATAGGTCTAATCTCCGAACGACACTGTGGTTGGGAGGAAGATTGGGGACATTCGTCAAGCGTAATGTGTCTGATGTCTACTGATGTATCAGTGAGAGTCAGCATCAGTATAGGTTAGGATAGGCCTATCATAGCATCGCGAGAGCAGGAGGTAGGAGATAACATTAGGGAACATCATATCATACACCACGAGAGTGGGGGGTAGGAGAATGCCCTTAGATTAGACGACCTCTCCCGAGTCTCAATGAACCCAACAATCGGTCATCTATTAATCCAACCTTACCCCTAGTTCAATGGCGGGGATACCCTAAGCCCTAGAGCCTTTATCCTCTGATTTCACCTTTTTATTCTCTCTTCGACCACTATTCGATAGCATAGCTTTCGTACGAAGAACAAAAAATGTGTACTCAACAAACGACTCCATGTGTTCGACCCATTAGCGTTACACGACACCATGTGCTTGTGGCATAAATTTTATTAGCTCTGCGAGAGCGGACAAGCTTTTTGGCACCATTGCCAGGGAGGCACTGTTTGATATCGATTTTATTCTTTGTCGATAAACTACGTATTTCTTCACCATATATTCACTTTTCCATTTTTTATAATGCATGTGAACATAGGTTTGCACGATGATGTTGGCCACTATGAGAACCGCACTAGCTCTTGCTAGTAAAATGGAAAGTCTGACACAGCATATAGCTCAACTAAGGATGGGGCAGCTTCCTTCAATCCAATGGTGTTGGTGAGCCATTGTATTTACCGCATGCAAGAGCATACATATAGCCAACATCAATTTGGAGTGCATCCCTGTGATCCACTCCCTCACACACCTTACCACCATTGGACGGACTACTATACTCCTCCCTATCAAGATTCGCAAGTGGATACACCATACTCTTTCCTGCAGTTGATGCCACTTGAATTGCTTGTGATGGATAGTCCAGCTACAAAGGCCACTACCAGTAATGAGTATCACCCTCCTCCAGCACAGCTTGATGTCGAGCAAGAAACCGTTGCATTCCAAGAGGAGGCACCGCAGATTATTGAAACATGCTACCAGATTAGCACAATCATGCCATCGCTAGAAGAGGCCTCAACTTCAGGAGCTGCGGGACATCAATGTCACCCATACCCTTGCCATGATAGATATATCCGGGTGGACCATGAAGGTGAGGTCGTGTTTCCTGAAGGATTTCATGGGATTCTGTAGTGCCAAGACATTGAACCTTCGAAGGACACACCACGACCCGAGGTAATGAGGTAAAGGACATCAATTCTCCTGAGGTAGAACTCAAACCTCTTCCCCCTAACTTAAAATATGCATTTTAGGAGAGAATTCCATATACCCAATCATCGTCAGTGCTTCATTGACTAGCACTGAACTTGATGACCTTGTAGCCATTCTTAAAAAGTTTAGAAATGTCATGGGATACACCATCAACAACATAAAAGGTCTTAGCCCTGGTAAATGCACTCATATGATCCTTCTTGAGGATGAGAGTGCAACCTCTATTTAGCCTCAAAGGCGACTTAACTCCAATATGAAAGAGGTGGTCAAAAGGAAGTTTTGAAACTACTTGACGCAATGATAATCTACCCTAACTCTGATAGTAAGTGGGTTAGCCCAGTTCAAGTGGTTCCAAAGAAGGGAATGATGACAGTGGTTAAGAATGATAAGGACGATCTCATTCCCACTAGGACTGTCACCGGATGGCGGATGTGTATCGACTATAGGAAGCTCAATAAAGCGACCCGAAAGGACCATTATCCCCTTCTTTTCATTGATCAAATGCGTGAGTGTCTGGCCAAGAACTCACACTTCTTCTTCCTAGATGGGTGCTCTGGATTCCTCCAAATACCCATCCATCCTGACGATTAGGAAAAGACTACATTCACATGTCCCTACGACACCTTTGCCTATCGAAGAATGCCGTTTGGACTATGCAATGCCCCTGCGACATTTCAAAGATGTATGATTGCCAAATTTTCTGACTTCATTAAGAATATCATGGAGGTGTTCATGGACGATTTCTCCATCTATAGTACGAGCTTCAACGCTTTCCTAGAGAATTTAACTAAAGTGCTCAAAAGATGCCAAGACGTTAACCTAGTCCTCAACTGGGAAAAATGTCATTTCATGGTTCAAGAGGGCGTAGTCCTAGACACATCATCTCACCCCGTGGAATAGAGGTCGATAAGTCTAAAATTGAAGTCATCGAGGGTCTACCACCACCCGTGAATGTGAGAGGAATTAGAAACTTTCTTGGACACGCGAGATTTTATCGCCGCTTCATTAAAGATTTTTCCAAGATCGCACGACCCCTTACCGAGCTATTAGCTAATGACACTCCTTTCATATTTTCGGATGATTGTCATGTAGCTTTCAACATGCTAAAGAAAGAACTCACCTCTGCGCCAATCATCCAACCCCCAGACTGGAGCTTACCATTTGAGCTAATGTATGATGCAAGCGATGTTGTAGTTGGGGCAATTCTAGGACAAAGAAAGGACAACAGAATTCATGCTATATACTATACAAGTAAAACCCTGGATGAGGCCCAATAGAATTACACCGCTACGGCCAAAAGGGCTGCTCGCCATTATCTTTGCCATTGAAAAGTTCAGATCTTACCTCATTGGGTAGAAGGTTATAGTCCACACCAATCACATCGCTCTCAGTTACCTGTTGAACAAGAAGGATTCCAAACCATAGCTGATCAGATGGATCCTTCTGCTTTAATAATTTGATTTGGAAATAAAGGATAAGAAGGGTGCCGAGAATGTGGTCGCTGACCACCTGTCATGCCTTTTATATGATGATCCAAATCCTTCCCTACCGATAGACGACTCCGTTCCAGATGATCACATATTTGCCATCATTCTGGCCTAAACACATTGGTTTGCAGGCATCGTCAATTACCTTACTTGCGGCATCATCCCATATGACAACCTCACAGCAGTGCAAGAGGTTCCTGCACAATAT
The DNA here is from genome assembly GCA_030789695.1 of Scilla litardierei. Lineage (NCBI taxonomy): Eukaryota > Viridiplantae > Streptophyta > Magnoliopsida > Asparagales > Asparagaceae > Scilla > Scilla litardierei. The sequence continues at coordinate 474,999,504 of CM061142.1, forward strand.
CCGGAGCTACTTTTGGGATGATCCGCTAATCTACATGACTTGCAATGATGGGATCATTAGGAGATGTATCCCAGAGAGTGAGGTGGTGTCCATAATATCACATTGTCTAATGTGGATGGTACATAAGCACGATGAAGACAGCGACGAAAATCCTTCAATGCAGGTTCTATTGGCCACGTTATTCAATGATGTGAATCTCTTTATAAGGAAGTGCGACAGGTGTCAGATGGTAGGTAACATTTCCAGTAGGAATGAGATGCCGCTAAACAGTATCCTGGAAATTGAAGTGTTCGACGTCTGGGGGATAGACTTTATGGGACCGTTTTCATCCAGTCAAGGAAACCAATATATACTGGTTGCAGTAGACTACGTCTCTAAATGTGTAGAAGCTATGTCCTCGCCGACTAATGATGCTCGAGTAGTCGCTAAGTTTTTCAAGGGAAATATGTTTACCAAATTCAGGGTCTCCAGAGTTCTTATTAGTGATGAAGGAAAGTAGTTCATCCAGAATAAGTTTGAAGCCCATTTTAGGAAATACGGGATACGCCATCGTGTCGGGCTCGCCTACCATCCTTAAACAAGCGGTCAAGTGGAGATCTCTAACAGAGAGATAAAGAGTATCTTGGAAAAGACTGTAGCGAATTCGAGGAAGGATTGAGCACTGAAATTGGTTGATGCCCTATGGGTTTATCGAATTGCCTATAAAACCCCGATTGGAACTTCACCTTATCGACTAATCTATTGAAAGGCGTGTCACCTTCTGGTAGAACTAGAGCACAAAGCTTATTGGGCCATCAAACACCTAAACTTTGATAACAAGAGTGCACAAGAGCACTGACTTGTACAGCTGAATGAGTTGGATGCGTTTAGGCTTGATGCCTACGAGAACTATCGCATTTACAAGGAGAAGCCAAAACGGTGGCATGCCAAGTGCATCATAAGGAGAGAGTTCAAGGAGGTTGACATGGTTCTTCTCTTCAACTCGAGGCTAAGGATATTCCCAGGAAAGCTACGACGAGATTTTCTAGACCGTTCAAGGTCATTCGAGTTTTTCCTTACAGTTCTATCGAAGTGATCGAAAAAGGGGGTTCGTTCAAGGTCAACAGATAGAGACTGAAGCACTATTTCACAAAAGATCCCATCGGCGAAGAGCAGGTCTTAATGTGGTCACCTTAAGAAGATCCCCTGGAGGACATCCTGGACTTCTCCACCCTTAAGCCGCCATGACGACATCAAAATAGGGAGTCGAGCTTACGACTTAAAACGAGCGCTTCTTGGGAGGCAACCCAAGGGTTTTTGTTTAGCTCTTAATGCTTTTGTTTAGATCTTAGTTTTGGTTTAGGATAGCTTAATTTTTCATTTTGAATAAGCCCCCAAAACCCTCAAAATTAACTAAGTGTTTTGATGTAGGAAGACGCTCATGGGAAGCTGGAAGAACAGTTCAACACGGCCGCATGGTGGCAATCCATGTGACCGCGTGGAGGAAAGAAGATGAAGAGAAGAAGAAGGGTGAAGATAGTATACGACGCGACTGCATGGGATAGGCACAAATGACCACGTCGTTAGAGGTAACTTCTAATTCAAAATTTTCAATTCCACACAGCCGCGTCGCCTAGTCGACGCAGCCGCGTAACTTTCTGACATTTGATCCCAAAATCCACCTCCTGCAAGATCCACATGGCCGTTTCATATCAATCGAACAACTGTGTCGATCCTCATTTTCAAGCCATTATACGCAGCCGTTTAAACCAATTCAAAATGGCTGTGTCCCAACCACAAATTCCAAAGCCAGATTTTTGTAATTCGACAAGGCCATTTAACCAACTCAAAACGGTCGAGTAACTTTCATTTTTTTGGCTCAAAATCACTTTTCTCCGGGATCTACGTGGACGTTTAAACTTAAACGATGCGACCACATTAAATCCAATTTTTGAGCTTCATTTTCTCCCAATTCGACGCGGCCGTTTTATCTACTTTGCGCGACCACGTAACTTGCTGTTTTTCGAGCCAAAACTCCAAGTTCTATATGATCGACGTGGCTGTTTGGTCAAGATCTACGCGACCACGTCGATGCCCTATAAATACCCCTAAACCCCTAAACGGCCCATTCTGTGTGATTTTCTTCGAAAAGGCACAACTTCCTCTCGATCTCTCTCGACTCCTTCGACTCCAAGTCACTCTGATCTGCTCTCCAACCCTCTCAATCACTCCCAAATCCTTCCACTCCATCAATCCACCCCTCCGCCCCCGTCCTTGACCGAGTCGAGCGATCAAAGGAAACCTAGCGACTCATTTGTGGGTTGTTTTGCGACTTCAAAAATCTGACGACTGCCCAAGTCCAAGCTGCTATTGATAGGGGAGATGCAACTCTTCCTCTCCCTCTGGTTGACACTCTAGGAATTAATTTTGTTGAAGATAATCAACGGCTCACATTCACATCACTTAACTCCGACCCATCTTGCCGACCAAATTTTCGAGCGCCACCGCTCTTTCTACACTAGGTCTCCCTGATGTCCTCAGCACCCTCCTCTGAAACATCGGATGGAAGGAATTCCTAGAGTGTGAGGTTAGGACGTATCAGAGGCTCACTTTAGAGTTTCTCTCCACTTTCAAATCGTGTCCATCGGGGTTCTCATTCCGTATTATGAACAAAGAATATGGCATGTCCATTGATTCTCTTAACCCCCTATTTAAGTGGCCCCGAGCACTAGAGCCTGAAGCACACCACCACAACTACACGTATCCTCCTGAGTATATGCCAACATCTTTTAGTTGAGGATTATTGGTCTATCACCCTTCCCCATCACACGGGTGAAGGTGTCTTGCATCAACCACCCTGGCCTCCATATCATACACTGCATTATAGCAAATTCTGTCGATACAAGACTGGCCAGGTCTTACAGGATGAGCTCGTTTCCTCTGGTGTGCTACCCAGCCACGTATCCTCCATGAGGAAACCACCATTGTTCCACACTATATCCTTCAAATGGATCCTAGCTGCGCTCTAGATTTCTCCACACCCTCGCCAGCCTCAGCTCTCGTATCTGCTGTGGAGGGTTATCACGATCATAGCCCAGCTTCCTCCCATTAACCTCAAGATCCCTGATTCTATGACTCTTGTCCCAGGCACCAGTTCTCTCGACCTCTCGGTGCTCACGAATATGCACATGATCAGGTCCTTTGAGCCCGAGAGATATTATTGGCTTCATGAGTCCAGTTCCACTCCTTACACACATCTTCCAAATTATGCACGCTTTGGACCTGGCACCACCATGTAGTGGATCTTCCCAGCTGATCCCGATCTTGCCCAGGCAGTGCAGGCACCACCTATACAGCCCTAGCCTGACCTTGCCTAGGCCCAGGCCCAGGCCTAGCATATCGAAGACCCTACTATCCCATCTGATTCCACTTCTAGTCTCACCGTCAGGCCCCCACTTCGCCAGTGTAGGAGAGCTCGACACCATGTCGAAGGTAGCAGCAGTACTCCTCCTCCATTACTTTCCCACCTTGAGCATATGGCTCGGTTAGACGAGGAGTTTAGAGCTTTCAGGTCTTCCACTATCACCACCCTGACTGAGTTCAGGTCGTCGATTGACAGCCTCACTTTGGTTGTCGTGACCCTCTAGTCACAGTTCGACCAGATTTACCAGTACCACTTTAGTCAAGGCCATTACCCTGTTGTTGCACCTCATCTCCTATCTATTCGCATCCAGCCTCAGCCATCTCAGACTTCGCAGCCATCTCAGACACATGTGGACCCATCCTCCTCTACTCCTTATATAGACACCACCATACTACACATTTCCATCCCACCTCAGTCATCTCGGGTGCATGTGGACACTACTCCTACCACACCTCGCATCATTACCATTCCTAGCCCACCACCATCCACATAGGCTCTGCCTTCACCACAGCCCGAGACTGTGACCACTCCTCCACCCCCACCTTACCCCGACCCCAAGGTTTCACCCATCTCACCACTAGACACCACAGAGTCCGCAGATATTCCCTCCTCTGGAGCACCACCTTCTCCCGCTCCATCCACACATATTTCCTCACCTCCACACACTTCCACACCACCTGAGGATACCACAATCATCATCTCCTCATCCACATAGGACTCATCTACATCCCCACCTCCACCTCCACCTCCACCTCCACCACTCAAATATAAGGTAGTTCCATCCACCCCATCCCCACCCCCACATTGACACCACAGTTGCAGATTAAGCTGCTCCATCCATTCGATCCACTCCACCCACCCAGCCACCACCTGACGGTGGCTCTGCATGATTGGATCCCACTTTGCACTCCCTCTCACTACATGGCCCACGTATCACACACTCACAATTTTGGGCATGCTTCACAATATCTTGGGGGAGGAGAGTTTTCACGCCGATTTTCTATTTTTCCTCTGTTTTCTCTCATTTTCTTGTTTTTTTTCTCATTTTCCCATTTTTCTTTTCTTTTTCATATTGCATCATATTTTATTCCATGTATGCACTCAAAAAGCCAAAAAAATAAAAAAAATCAAAAACTCCAAAAATATCTACATTCGCATCATGCATCTTGCATTATCATGCATCTATTTGTATATATTTGCATTCGCTTGAGAATTTTTCGAAAACGTGTCTTTATAAGCATGGAATCTCGAGTTGAAATTCGTTTTCTGAACTTTTACGCACGATTTCCACGATGTTGATTTGTGTGTATGAATAGGGCGTGTCCCTAACTCTAAATCCCTCGTAATATCCTAACTTTGGCCGTCCTCATTATCCCTAAGATAGGAGTACTTGAAACCAACCTAGGTTGGTACTTAGGAACCCATCCTATGCATGGATGGTAGAGCTGATAGTTGTCTATAATGGCTTATAATCCCTCGAAACTTGGATAGCTACACATAGTACTGAGGATTGATTTTGCTTAGCTTCACCAATGCTTTCCAAAAAAAGAAGAAAAAAATTGTGAATAGAAAAAAAATTATGCACCGTTCCCCCAGCAAAACTGAGTAACCAGATCCCCACGATAGAAACTGTCGGGGCCTCCCATCAAAAGGTCTAGCTTGGTGGAGTGCATACGAATAAATATCATATATGGTTTGAGTTAGTAGGTCCGAGGGGTCCTTCTTGCCCCGTGCCCTAAGGTCATTTGATCTGGGAGTCACTGACCCAATACTCATTGCACAACTAATTATAGATCTCCAAAAAAATATACAAAAAAGAAAGATTGTATATATACGTGTGTGTATATATATATACTGGAAAGCATGAATAAGATTTAGCAATTTCGAGAATCAAGGAAGTTTGATGAGTCGTGAGCGCCACTTCTTTGATCGATTTATATCCCATTATCCCATACTTATCCCCTCTTCGATCATTGTATAGCTTAGATTCCTATTCCTTCGATCTAAGGAAGGGTTAGAGAAAATGTCTTAGGACGTGAATGTGGCCATCGCCTAGTATATTACTTGACGATTTGTGTTAGAGATAACATCCTAGGAGTATACTCTCGTCGACGGAAAGAAATCGAAGTGTTTTAGTCTCATGAATTCGAATTTTCGATTCGCCCATGTATATAAACTCGATTTTTGAAATTTCTCGAAGTTCATGTCAGCATTTGCGTGTTTGATTGCATACCTCCAATATTACTATATCTTGTCTTCCTTGAGGACAAGGAAGAGTTTAGCTTGGGGGATTTTGATGAGTGTTTATTGTATATATTCCCCCCCCCCCCTTTTCATACAAGTTTTACGTCGTTTATCTCACCGTTTTTTCCCTGTTTTCCCTTTTTTTTCCTATTTTGCTTTTATTGTCCCTTCTATGCTTTGCCGAAAATACATGCTGAGTATGGACCATATGGAGTGAATATGGCACGAAAGAGATAAAGGAGCGGAGCCGGGAGATCAAAATGTGCAAAAGGGGGAGATTAGGGAAGAAGTGTGATACACACGGTCGCATCAATTTGACACGGCCGCGTGATCACAACACCCTGATGAGTTGAAGTGCATTCCACATGGCCAGGCAACCATGCACCAAACGACCGCGTCAACAAGCTCCAGAACCCAACTCTACGCGGCCGCACAAAAGATATCCAAATGACCGCGTCGCTAAGGAGAAGAATTGAAGACATACAATCGACGAAGCCCGTATAACTAAAGACAACACGGTCGCATAATCCCAAAAAGCTGAAGACCAAACGGCCGCTCTACGCAGCCGTTTTAAGGAAGACGCGGGTGTCAAAGCCGAATTCGACGCAGTCGCGTCCCTAGCAATTCGACCGCATCGCTGTAGCGAACGCCGCCCTATGTTTCGCACTTAGACGATGCGACCACGTTGTTTTCGATGCGGTCGCGTCGAAAAGGGTTTCTGCGCGAGTCTGGGCGTCGCCAGGAAGAAATTATGGGTCTTTTTGTCTTTTGGTAATTTGCATAAAAGCTCGTCTTCTTCCTCTGAGTGAACCCATCTCGTTTTTTTCTATCTTTCTGGGTTTTTGGAGGTTTTGTAAGAGATTCTTAACTCTTTAATTCAGCACTTTTAATTGCTTTAGTTAGTTTCTTCTTGTAATAGTTTAGATTTATTTAATAGAAGTTTTCTTTTGTGATTCCCATTGTGTCTATTTTCTATTTTTGTTCATAACTCTGAATACATGGCTTTTTCTATTGTGTCTATGGTTGATATCACTTCTATTGTAATGGGTAGTGAGTAGATTTCATCTAGGGCAATGGGTTGAACCCCATTGGAATAGGGCTATGTGTTGGATGAACACTTGATTAATTTACTAGTTTAATTATGTAATTGGGGTATATTGGGATGCCAATTATCATCGTAGATTCGATCCCCTCCCTTTTGGGCGATCGGATTGGCCGTCGGCGAGAGTCGGGACCAATCCAGGGTTTCGATCCCTACGATGATCCATACTATGGTGTGACCGGTAAGAGTCGTGCACCGATTAGAGCCCTCCTAATATAGGTCTAATCCCTGAACACCACTGTGGTCGGGAGGAAGATTGGGGACATTCGTCGAGCGTAATGCACCTGACGTATACCGATGTATAGACGAGAGTCGGCATCGGTATAGGTTAGGATAGACCTATCATAGCATCGCAAGAGCAGGGGTAAGAGATAACATAAGGGAATATCCTATCATACACCACGAGAGTGGTGGGTAGGAGAATGCCCTTCTTTTAGACGACCTCTCCCGAGTCCCAATGAACCCAACAATCGGTCATCTATTAATCCAACCTTAACCCTAGTTCAATGGCGGGGATACCCTAAGCCCTAGAGCCTTTATCCTCTGATTTCACCTTTTTATTCTCTCTTTGACCCCCATTCGATACCGTACCTTTCAAACGAAGAAAAAAAATTGGTACTCAATGAACGCCTCAATATGTTCGACCCGTTAGCGCTACATGACACCGTGCGCTTGCAGCATAAATTTTATTAGCTCCGCGAGCGCGAACAATATCGCTGCATAACTAAAACGCATTATAGAGTTAACAGATAATATATCTTGTTATGATATTATCCGTAAAGATATCGTTGCGTAACTGAAATGCGTTGAAGGGTTAACATGGGATTCTATATATGATATAGAGAGGATTTTCAGTCTTTTTACGCATTCAATCTATCTCTCCCGAGAAAAGCGAAGATCGAGAGAGAAACTCTAGTTGCAGAGAAGGAGATAGCACCCTCCCAATTCCTGTTCGTGACATTCGCGTGTGGATACTGATAGAGGGTGGTCGTTCGTAGAGCAGCACCTGCAATCTGGTACATTCGAATCGTCAACAAAGATTAGTAATCTGATCGAATCAATTTGAAACGCATGGATCTTGGTATGTTTCTATTTTTCCACTGTGTATAAACTTGTTATGCATGATAGAAACCCTAACATATATTACTACTATATGCACCGCACTATGTATATCGGGGTGCGTGCAAAACACAAAAAACTTTGACGGGTGATATTTCCTTGTTTTGGCGTCCATTTTATGCGTCGTTGGACTGTTGGAAAACTTATGAAGAGTGGAATCCATTGATACCAATTTGGTGGCTTTCCTTGATATTTTCATGGAGTAGATCCTGTCTTATTCGAAAGGCCAAAATCTGACATAAAACGTCAAAGAAAGGCCACAAAATTGGTATCAAAGGATTCTACTCTTCATAAACTTTCTAACAGTACCAACGACGCGTAAAACGGATACCAAAATATGGAAATATCACCAGTCAAAGTTTTTTTGTGTTTTGCATGCACCCGATATACATTGCACGGTGTATATAGCACACCTCTGAGACATTTGTTTGAGTCTCCCTCCTCCCTAAAATGTTCCAAGCCACTGACACCCTTTCAAGTTTGACATTTTGAAGCCGAGGTATTAAATGTTGAAAAATACATTTTAGGATGCTTTAACTTCAAAGCCAAACACGCTCCATGTAAAAAATTTCTCCTTGTTGCAAAGGTTTCTAATAATCACCACCTCATTCCCATTTGCATGCTTCATCATTGTAGCTACGGGTGGCAAACGGGCCTTGACCCTATTGGTCCGACCTAAATCCAACCGGAATTTTCAGGTTTGAGTGGGGGTTTAAACGGGTTAGGCCATATGCAGGGTTGACCTGCCTGACCCAAATTATAATCTGGGTCAGTTCAAGTTTTAGTATCCACTACCCGAATCAACCTGGTTCAGGTTGGGACCTGTGGTTATACAACATACACTAGAGGGGGAGTAAATAGTGTATTGGCAAGCAAATATGTGTAATTAAAAGTTACTAATAATTACATGCAATATGCTGTGGAAATAAAAACAATAAGCTCAACAACAACAAAAAGAATAACACCAATACAAACACAAACACAATGCGTATCCTGGTTCGGATTCATATTCCAAGGCAATCATACTCCAGTCCTACGTTGTAATCGCACTCCGTGGATTCAACTAACAACCTACACGGGCTCAAGCAACCAACACCACAACATAGTGCTTGGTTGCAATTCTCACACTACAAGAGTACAAAGGTGTAATAACCCTTCTAAGCCACAAAGGAGTAACCGTCTTATGATGGAGTAACCCTCCAATTGGATTAAACATCCAATATTTACTCACAACCCGAGTACTAGATTCCACAAAGAAATGAAACGAAATACAATCTTACCTATACCTTGAATAGATCTTACTGATGTGTATGTGAAGGCATGAGAGATTGGAACACCAAGTGTTAGATGGAAGCTTGGAGCAATTGGAAGAATTATCTCTTTATCTAGAAGTTAAATCCTAACACTTTTCTCAAGTGAATGAATGAAAGAGAGAATGATGGAAAACGATTACTTCATGAAAACCCCTCAAATTGGCACTCTCAAAAGATCTCAATATGTATGGAGTGGTGACAAAATCTGCCTCAAAACGAGCTTAAATAAGCTCTCAAAAATGCCAAGAAAACAACTCAAGAAATTAGTAGTCTAACGGCTATAAACAGGTAGAAAATCTGAGTCATCAGACATCTGAAGAAGGGTTCTCAGACGGATGATCAATTGTTCAGTTGTTTGGGAACTCAATGCAGACGACTGAAGAAGAGTTGGTCAAGAACAAACAAAGGAACCAACTCCAAGCAACCAGATATCTGGAGAACAAGTGCTAGATATATGGTGGATTGTTTAGTCGTCTGACAACCCTACATCAGACGGCTGAGACAAAGTGGGTGAGAAGAGAGACAGCTCTTGAAAAATAAAACCACCGAAATCAGATGTCTGGAGTTCACCAGTCAGACGGATGATACATTGTTCAGACATCTGACTATACAATTTCAGACATCTGAAAGAAGGTTATGTCTAACAACATAAAAACAAACAAACTAGACGTCTTGTCCTGGTCCAAAAACACAATAAAGAGTGTTTTGGCCAATGAACCAAATATGATGGGATTTAGACTAATTCTATGAAACCCTAAGATGGAAAATGCTGCAAATGAGTGAGTGTGTGCATTTATTCAAAGCTACAATTATTCTGTAAAAGAAAAATCAAAATACATGAAGAACGTATAAAAGTACATTTGAATCCATTAATCTTCATGCGATGCTTTTGCTCCATATCCTTTAATCAAACATTCCATCACCTAATGCTTTGTCTCCATCAATATATCACATGAAATTAATCTGAGACTAAAATATATAAAATGATTAGCACACAACATAATGTTAATCATCATCAAAACAACATTGGTCTTGAACATAAGAACTAACATTCTCCCCCTTTTTGATGATGAAAAAACATTAGGTAAAAATAAAAATAAACATTGAAATACAATGTGTGTGCTAACAACTCCCCCTATCAATATGCATATGTACACAAAATAAACAATCAAAGCATAAAGCATATTGATGGGTGTTATGTAAAACAATACCAACAAAGAGTGTGCATAAAAGGCATATGGTATATATTTTTACATATAACACACTATCTCTCCCCCTTTGGCATATCAAAAAGATGGAAAATGTGCCAAATTGATATAATCTAAGGGTAAGAGATAATACCAACCCATTTTCTCAAACATAATTTAAATGACATGAAATATGGCATATGAATGGAAATAAACATACTAGCAAGCAAAAATTCCGTACTTCCCCTAAATCATATAAAACATGCAAAATTATGAGCTATGGACAATCTCAAACTAAAATGGATACAAAAGCAATCATGCAGAGCATGGTACCAAAGCAATGAATACAATGTGTGAGTGCTAGTATGGGGTAACCAAACAAAAATGATTTTGGATTCCATAAATAGTTGCATAAGAAAATTACATTCCGAACATACAAATATATATATACGAGTTCCTATAATGCCGAGAGACATTCTTAGGAATCTACAAAGAAAGTGTTTTGGGTTTCCTACGGAGAGGTCATGTAGGGGCATGAATAAGAGGTGGGGGTATACGCTTATGAGGTGGAATATAAGCATTAGCATGTCTCATGTGTGAAACGTGGGAGTAAGCATCCAAATCATTCACACTAGAAATATTTCTACCATGCATACGAACATGTGAATCATGCAAAGAATGAGCAGTATCAATTCTAGCATGTAAATAATTTAAATCATTCCTATGTGTAGAATCATCATGCATATCAACAAAAGAAGAAGCGTTCATATGCATATGTTTTGGAACGGGCTTAATAACTACATAACTGGAATACAAATATGCATGATTTCTCTTTGGCTTTATAATCTTTGTCGATTTCTTGCCAAAAGAAGATTTGGATGTGACTAACCACTTAGAAGACTCCCCCCACAAATTTGTTTTGGTTGCTCCTAGGAGTAGAGCTTGGTTTAGTCACACTCAAAGTTGAATCCCAAAGTCTTGTTCTTACTCAAAAGTTGAGCAATAGCTCACACTTCTTCAAAAATGAAGAAATATCATCATCTCTCTTGGATAGACATAATCTAAGCTCAAGACATTGATATTTGAGAGCCAATGTCTCATTTCTCAACACGTCAATTTGAAAATCCCTCTCAAGAATGACGGAGTCACTAACCAAGTGCACATTCTCTAATTGGAGTTTGAGATAAGCATTCTCATCTCTCAATACACTAATTTGAGAAAGACTTCCATCTCTCTCGGTATGCAATGAATGAAGTTCAACTTTATGAGTAGCATACACACTTTCTTTTAAATATTTATGAAATCCATTCACATACTCTATTTGAGTTTTAAGAGTGTCATTCTCTTTACTTAACATGCACATACGTTAATTAAGAGCAATCTTTTCTTGATTCAAAGCAATAATTTGTGTCTCTTTACAAGATTCAGATGATAATGACATGTGTGCGCTTGCATCTCTCTCAAGCTTCTTATTTCTTGCTTTGAGAGAGTCAAACTTAACTAACAAAGCATTATAGCGTTATTCAAAGAGAGATTTATGAGATACCGCATTGCCATCGATGCTCTCATCATTGCAAGACTCAATGTCCTCTTCTCTGAAATTCCCTTGGAGATACTCCCACATTCCACATGTTATCTCGAAATTCTTTATCTTCTTTGCAATTTTCAAGAATACGAACTTGATCAAAGCATCACCAGTTTGAGCATTAGAAGTAATAATATTTGATGCATCTTGCTAATTAAGCCAACTGCACATGCTCTTCCTCCATTTTGAGTATTATTTTCCTTTGAAGATGGGAGGATCAATGTATTGTTGTTGAGACAAAAACATCGTGCTTGCAAAAGTTGCCAAACCAAGACTCTGATACCACTTGTTGGGACCTATGACTACACAAACATACATTAGAGGGGGCATAAATAGTGTACTGACAAGCAAATTTGTGTAATTAAAAAGTTACTAATAATAAATGCAATACACAGAGGAAATAAAAACAGTAAGCTTAACAACATCAACAAAAAGAATAACACCAATGCAAACACAAACACAAGGCGTATCCTGGTTTGGATTCCTATTCCAAGGCCATCCTACTCCAATCCCACGTTGCAATCGCACTCCATGGATTCTTGTCATGCCCCGCTTCCCATTCTACCGGGAACGAGGAGCGAGCGGGTCCATGGTGTGCTTAAAACAAGGAGGAATACTTTTTTATTTCTTTTCTTTTCTTTTCTTTTCTTTTCTTCCTCCTTGGTTTAAACACACTAAGCATCTGTGTAAACTGCAGGTCCTTGCATGCAAATTTAAGAAGAGCTTAAAGAACATTATTACATATCCAGCGTACAGAATTTAAGATACATTTTGGGCCTAGCATGGCTAATACAAACAAACACAAATTACATTATTTCAAATATAAATGTGCAGTCGCGAAGGTGATCGTCTAATCTTTAGCGGGTATGTGCTCCACGTACTCATCAAGCACTGGCTCGACTTCTGCGGTAGTGTCTTCAGAGAACTCACTATCGATACCTGACGGACATTTCGTAAAACGACAAAGTGAAATGTCCGTCAGCGAGGTTTACTCGGCAAGATAATCTCCGAAACAAAAGGTTAAGTATTTTAATTAATCCAAGCTGAAATCAAGATATAACCATAATCAATGTTTACGTCGATGATAATTGAGATTCTAACATTGGCTCCTGCATTCACAGCCAGTCAGGTTTGGCCAAGCAGGTTCACTATCCCCGTAAGCAGGGTGACCCAAAACTTGGACGCAAATGATCCTAGACACCGGGTGAAACCAATGTTAAGAATGCCAATTAAAATCTATGTTCCATCAATTTAGCCATAACATTACAATCAAGCTTGGTGTGAGTTCATATGAACGATTAACCAGTTTAAAATGAAAGAGTTACAACAGTTAAACAATTGATAGTAATTTTTGCAACCTGTAGCAGTTAAGCATTTAATAGCAATTTGCAACCTGCAGCAATTTAATCATTTGATAGCAATTTGCAATACTATTTGCAACCTGTAACAATTTAACATTTGATAACAAAACTGTGAGTTGTTAGCAACTTGTAGAAGAAGAGGTTAGAGCAATATTTAATAACCAATCTATTCTGGTGATAAGTCCATGTCCAAGAGTACGAGAAATGACTAACATGCGCCCTGCGACAGGGGCCAATTCGAGGCGTTGCTCACCGACCATATATGGTGACGGTCAAGCTCTAACCTCCATAAGTGTTGGAGGTATTCGGTCGGGTGCATCCAGTCACTCCGTAACACTTGTGATCAAAGACTACCCCAATCCCACGGGTCAAGTCAAGTGCCGGGTCAAAAGTACGTGTACTATCTATTTATATTGAAGTTCATGTTGGATACAACGTGTAGGTGGATACAACGATCGATGACTTCGTGTTTGATGATAACAAACGTGTGTAAACAATTTAATGTGTGTGCTAAGTGTTTTCAGGAATGGCACTCTCACAAATATGCAAATGGAAACTAAGCCAAAGTGATGGAGAATGTGCCATGCATTAGCAAAGTGGACTAAGTCAAAGATGGAGATAATGGCTACAAATACTGGACTAAGTCAAAGATGGGAAGATAATGAGGAAATCTATTCAAATCCATATTTGAATTGATTCAAATCAATTGGTGCAACTTTAAAATCATATTGCCATGCAAATTGAAGACTTGGTCAAAGATGGAGAGGTATAGGGAATCTCATGCTAATCAAAGGTGATTAAATGATATCCAATTCAAATCCTATAGCTACTCAAATTCAATTCCATAGCCAACCATATTCAAACTCCATATCCACTGAGATTCATTCAAATCCTAATCAAGTTAGGATTCCTTCCAATCTCCATCAATTATGGGATTCTAATTGATTCTATTATATCACATCCTCTCCTATATAAACACATATTCAATGAGAGTGATTTTTGAGAGAGAGGGCAATAAAACACCAAGGAAAAATTCGGCCTAAATTAAGAGGGAAGCCCTAGGCCGCGACATTCATCTCCTCTCTTAGCCTCCTTAGCACAACTTGCATTACTATCATCTCCTTGGGAAATCTCCCATCTCCAAAGCCAAAAACTCCATTGTCCAAGCACCTTGCCAAAGCCTCATTGCCAAGTATCCTCACATATTGCGCAAGCCATCACCCTCTCCATAGCCGCAAGTTTTTCATGCTCAAAACTCATATATTGCGCAACCAACCATCTCCAAGATCTCCTTGCGCAACATTGCCATATTACCGTATATTATCCCCAAGCCTGTAACATTTTTCTCCCAGCCAAGCCAAGGCTGCAAGTTACAAGGAGCCCCTCCATCTCTTCATTGCACAACTCTTCAAAGGGAATCCATCCATACCATGGGCAACTTCAAAGGGGAAGCCATCCATTCATTGCGCAAGCTACATCAAGGGGAGAGCACCAAGGCCACAACTTACAAGGAGGCAAGACATCAAGCCACAAGTTCCAAAGGCGAGGACGTGACGTTGGCGACTACATCCTGTCAGATACGATCTGACCTGAGCTAATTGACAGAGACGACTGTCGCTACATAAACTGAGATTCTTTAAACTCTTTATTATTATATTTATGTAGTAGTAGCGATCTTTGTAGGGAAAGCTTTACCATTGTGATGTTTTGGGGTCTTGCCTAGTGGGTGCTAGACAAGAGGGACTTGGATAGTTGGGACTAGCCAATATAAAGCTTATACTAGAATTAATTATGTTGAAAACGGTGAGTGGGGTACTGAGAGCCTAGTGAGTGTAGAGAGGTGGGTTCTCTATCTATTAAGGTTGTACATGTTACATTATTAATCTAGTATCTGCTTTGGGGGCTGGACGTAGGTCGTGGTGACGACCGAACCAGGGTAAATCTGTTGTGCATCTGTGATTGCTTTTTATTTTCTCTAAATCTGCTATATCTTCCTATGTTGGCTCGTGGGTTACACAAGAATTTTTATTAGCCTATTCACACTCACACCACCACCCCCCCCCCCCCTCTAGGCTTAGATCTAGATCCAACAAGTGGTATCAAAGCAGGTTAGTGGATCTAGGCTAAACTTGACCATGAATTCTATTGATTCTGCTTTTGCTGAAGGTCGGTCCATATCACGACCCCCTAAATTTAATGGAGTAGATTATACTTATTGGAAATCTAGGATGAGAATCTAATTAATATCTGTTGATTATAAAGTTTGGCACATAGTTGAAAAAGGTTATAAGTCACCTGTTATTTAAGTTGAAAACATTGAAATGCTTAAACCTGAAGACAAGGGATGATGATGACTGGAGACTTTATTCTTTAAATGAAAAAGCTATGAATGCTCGTATATGCTCTTTAGATAAGTCTGAATTTAACCGTATCTCACATTGTCAAACTGCGTAAGAAATATGGCATACACTGGAGGTGACACATGAGATAACGTCACAGGTGAAGGAGTATATACTTGCCTTGATGAGCATAAAGTACGAGAGCTTTCACATGCTTCCATCAGAATCTATAACAGATATGTTTGCGAGGTTCACGGATATTTTCTACAAGTCTAGCTCCCTTAGTAAGCCATACTATAGCCTTGAGCAGGTGTGGAAAATATTAAGGGCGCTGCTAAACTCGTTTAGGCCTAAAGTCACTGCTATTCAAGAAGCAAAAGATCTATCACAAATGAGTGTGGAGGACTTGATATGCAACTTAATGTCCCACGAGCTTGAGCTACAGATTATAGAGGCTAGAGAGAAACCAGAGGCAAAGGAAAAAGCTCCAAAACCACTAGCTCTTCAAGCTAGCGAAGGTGATGAGGAAGAGGAGGAGATAGCGTTGATGGTCAAAGGCTTCAGAAGATACATCAAGACTCGTCAAGTAAGAGCTGACATGCAACAAAGGTTTAATCGTTCTAACCAATATAATCCTTCTAGAAATTCATCTGAATAGACTGCTATTAATAAGGTTAAATGTTTTAAATGTAAAAAGTAGTGACACATTATGAAGGATTGCCCACAAGAAACAGCTAATGTTGCAGAGAAGAAAGGAAAAGCTGTGGTGTGAATGTGGGACATGGACAACGAAGATGAGAATGAGGAGTATGAAGCCCACTCTTCCCTCTGCTTGATGGAAAAAGATGATGAGGTAAAATCTGGTAGTAAAGCTGAACTTCTAATTTTTTGTAAAGCCATGCAAGATGAAATTATAGAGCTAGAATCCACATTAGAAGAGTATAGAAACTCCAACGATGAAATGCAACAAGACACTTACAACATATCATTAGAAATTAAGGAACTAAAAAGAAAAATTGTTGCATGTGATTCTACAATTGCTTTGTTGGAAAAAGAGAATTCTTGGTTGCATGAAAAAGCTGAATGTCGTAATTGTCCTACCTTGTTAAAATAAAATAGCATGTATAGACAAGATTTAATTAAGCTTGAAAGTGAAAGTGACTGCATGATTAGAGAGCTTAATGAAAAGATGAGCATGCTAAATAATGAGCTTAAAAGCATGAAAAAGAATGAAGATGACAATAAGAAGGCTTTTATAAGTAAATGCACTTTGTTTGTGAATGAAAATGCTTTATTGAAATCCAAAGTCACTAGTCTAGAATTGCCATTAAAGAAATTTTCAATTGGAAAATAATCATAAGATATTATTCTTGGAAATCAAATTTATGGCAATAATAGGCGAGGACTAGGATATGGCTTTAAAAATGTTGAAAAGACAAAATATAGAAAAGTTCACATTGAAATAACAAAGGTTGGAAATCTTTATGCAAAGTACTTTACATATGCTGGTGTTGGTCATACTTCTCATAATTGCAAATATATGAACACGAATATCAAATTCAAGCAAATTTGGATTCCTAAAGATTTGATGACTAACGTGAGTGGACCTTGTTGGATTCCAAGGTCACACAAAATATCTTCTGTGTAGGTAAGGTGATGGAGGTGGCGAGGAACTATGGATTGAGTGTTTCATTATTTAGTTCCTTAGCCAAACGACGACACGAAGGTATATTTTTCTACTTTGCACTTAATGCATACATTCATAGCATTTTCTTTGTTTTGTGTGCTTGACTCTTTTATTTGTGTTCTAGTTTGTTTGCTCACTAGCTTAGGTCTTTATAATCAAAAATCAAAAAAATCAAAAAAATCAAAAAGAAAAAATGGAGCTTAATGAATATCTTTTCTTTTGAATCATTTAAGTGTTATTAATGAATGATAATCATATCCATGTAGAAATTGATGTATTATAATTATGGTTACATGTGCATGTTTGATTTTCTAAATAGCTATGACATGGTCAATGATTAGAATAATATGATTTCTATACCTCAACTTCACTTCCACGAATATTAAATATTGTTGTACATTTGGAGACAACTTTTATGAAATATTGGAAAGTGAATGTAGGATGAAAAATAACTGAAAATCTAAGGGATGTGATGTGCCTTGCCATGGATAAAAATTGAGCACAAAAGAATTGAATATGAAAAATTGAAAAAGAATGAAAATAGCTCCGTATGAAAAATGGATACAATCCTTGGCAACAACACTACCCACGAGTATCCACCATATGCTTTACAGGTAATCTTTAGCGTTGGTGTTATACTCGTCAAGCAATGCCACCGCCACATCTAAGAGTCATCATAGGCTATGTTTTTGGGGTGTGTTACTTGAACTCATTTTTAATGAGATGGGAAAAATCAATCCTAGGTGATTTCATGTTTAATGGAAAATGTGGATTGGTTTCAGTTGAATTTCTTAAAATTTCTCCTTATGTGCTTCAATGTTTAATCATCACGCTTACACGAAGGCGTTGAGTCTATGTTATAATTTTCATTGAATTTGAAGTGCTTATTCTATGAATGTCTACATGCAAGTGCTAGTTGTAATTTATAATACTCTTTAGTTTGCATGTGGTATGAAACTTGACTTCATATATACACTTTTAATGATAACAAAAAGGGGAGAAAGAATTGAGAAGATTTGGTGTGCATTAATGAACAATGAATAATTAGAATAATGAAAATGTTCTTATTGAAATATATGAATATTGGTTCAAGGGGGAGCATGAATAAAGGGGGAGCACACATACATGCTTGAATGCTTGAACATCATTATAGCATGCATGTATGTTTGCACATCATTGACATACTTGTTACATCCTCCATCTTCACACTTCACACACACATGTCACGATGATATTATTTGAATCGTTATTGCTCAAATCTTATATTGGTTTGACATCATCAAAAGGGGGGAGATTGTTGGATACAACGTGTAGTTAAATACAACGATCGATGACTTCGTGTTTGATGATAACAAACATGTGTGAGTGATTTAATGTGTGTGCTAAGAGTTTTCAGGAATGACACTCTCGCAAATACGCAAAGGGAAACTAAGCCAAGGTGATGGAGAATGTGCCATGCATTAGCAAAGTCGACAAAGTCAAATATGGAGATAATGGCTACAAATATTGGACTAAGGCAAAGATAGGAAGATAAGGAGGAAATCTATTCAAATCCATATTTAATTGATTCAAATCAATTGGTGCAACATTCAAATCATAATGCCATGCAAATTGAAGACTTAGTCAAAGATGGAGAGATATGGAGAATCTCATGCTACTCAAAGGTGATTAAATGAGATCCAATTCAAATCCTATAGCTACTCAAATTCAATTCCATAGCCATCCATATTCAAAATCTGTATCTATTGAGATTCATTCAAATCCTAATCAAGTTAGGATTCCTTCCAATCTCCATCAATGATGGGATTCTAATTGATTCTATTATATCTCATCCTCTCCTATATAAATACATATTCAAAGAGAGGGATTTTTGTGAGAGAGGGCAACAAAACACCAAGGAAAAATCTGGCCTATACAAAGAGGGAAGCCCTAGGCCGCAACATTCATCTCCTCTCCTAGCCTCCTTTACGCAACTTGCATTGCTATCATCTCCTTGCGCAATCTCCCATCTCCAAGGCTAAAAGCTCCATTGTCCAAGCACCTTTCCAAAGCCTCATTGACAAGTATCCTCACATATTGCGCAAGCCATCACCCTCTCCATAGCTGCAAGTTTTTCATGCTCAAAACTCATATATTGCGCAACCAACAAAGCCAAGCAACCAACCATCCCCAAGATCTCCTTGCACAACATTGTCATACTTCATTGCCATATATTATCCCAAGGTGGCAACATAGTTCTCCAAGTGAAGCCAAGGCCATAAGTTACAAGGAGCTCCTCCATTTCTTCATTGCACAACTCTTCAAATGGAAGCCATCCATACCATGCGCAACTTCAAAGGGGAAGCCATCCATTCTTTGCGCAAGCTAAATCAAGGGGAGAGCACCAAGGCCGCAACTTACAAGGGGGCAAGACATCAAGGTTGCAAGTTCCAAAGGCGAGGATGTGACGTTGGCGACTACATCCTGTCAGATATGATCTGACCAGAGCTGATTGACAGAGACGACTGCCGCTACACAAACTGAGATTCTCTAACCTCTTTATTATTATATTTGTGTAGTAGTAGCGATCTTTGTAGGAAAAGCTTTACCATTGTGATGTTTTGGGGTCTTCTCTAGTGGGTGCTAGACAAGAGGGACTTGGCTAGTTGGGACTAGCCAATAGACAGCTTATACTAGGATTAATTTTGTTGAACGCGGTGAGTGGGGTACTGAGAGCTAGTGAGTGTAAAGACGTGTGTTCTATATCTATTAAGGTTGTACATGTTACATTATTAATCTAATATTTGCTTTGGGGGCTGAACGTTGGCCGTGGTGACGACCGAACCAGGGTAAATCTGATGTGCATCTGTGATTGCTTTTTATTTACTCTGAATTTGCTATATTTGCATGTGTTTGCTCGTGGGTTGCATGAGAATTTTTATTAGCCTATTCACCCCCTCCAGGCTTAGATCCAGATCCAACAGTTCCATCTTCCATTCAGTCTATTCAGTTTATTTGCATCCTATTAGATGCATACGGTTGTTCCATGGTATCTCAATAGTCCATATGATTAATCTCACAAAATTTCACAATTAACGATTTACTTTAAAAATTAAACGAAATATGAAAACATGCTATAGTATAACGAATTTTGCACAGAAATGATTCCAACTGAGCAAATGAGTCTAATTAAGTTTAAAATATTTTTCTAAGGCTAGTAGATTGTCTTCAAGATTTTTCAATTATTAATTGGCATTTTTAAAAGGCCAAAAACTATTTTAAACCAAGAATTGATTTTTACGATATATATTCAAAGATTTATTTAGAGCAAACCATACGTCGGAATTCTTCCAACAAGATGTCAAAATGTACGTCTCAACTAGCACCATAACATACAATTTTTGGGTGCATCAACGTACGTGAAAAATCAATGGGACTAATTTATGAGTGAAATTAGCATAATTTGAATTTAACTTTAAAAAGTTACCGAGGGAGAATTACTTGCTTGATTGCCATGAAACTAGCGCCAATGCATTCGTTTCATCGTTCTGGATTTTCTGGTATTTTTGATAATTTTCAGAGGTCTATATTATGAGTAATCAATTTTTTAAGTAAACCCCATGTTTTTCTTTCTCTCTAAAACTCTCTCTCTATAAACTCTCTCCTTCTCTCTTACGCAAAACGCAAGGGGGGCCAGATTTTCGGCGATGGCCGACGGACGGAAGCCTGCAGCAGCGAGGGGGCAACGACGGCCAGTGGTGGTGATAGCTTGGATAGGGGGAGAGGAAGTGGGTGTGTTTTGAGGTTGAAGATGAAGGTGGTGGTGGTGGTGGTGGTGGAGATGGAGGAGGATGGTGGAGGATCTTGAGAAAGTGATGGTCGGCGGGAGATGGCTCGTCGGAGGAGTATGAGAGTTTGGCCATGGGTTTTTCTCCCATTTGCATGAAGGAGGAGGGATATTAAGGGCTAGGTTTATATAAGGTTAATTATATTATTAAAACTACTTAGCTTAGTCAAAATGTAATTAATGCTATTAGGTGAAGAGTTGTTAAGCTTAGACATTAGGCTTAACGTATTTCACATGGGCTGCCACTAGGGGTTAGGTGAGGGTAATTAAGGGGTACTTAGAATAGTTAGAATTGTAAGTAATATGAAATAAGTAAGTGTAATTAGTAAATATTATCATTCATACCCATTTTCACAAACGACTCCGAAAAATTACGAAAACATAGCCACGTGTTCATATCGACGTGAGGATCACGAATACAAAGTCCATTTCGAAGTTTGAGCTACGGAGATACTAGTTTTGGGCCAAAATGTTTAGGTCGCGGGTTTGCGGGATCTAGATCGATTTGACTCCAGAAAATTACGAAATTAATATGAGGAGAACTAAATGATCATAGATTCACATCGTAGAAGTTTGAAATGTTTTGATAACGTTTGTATGGAAAAAAATTGATACGACTATATCGGTAATAATTAAATATAAATTATTATATAAATTATTTATGAGTATTTGATGGCACTTGAATTTACTAAAATAGGCTATAACTATATTGATACTACAAAATATTTTTTCTAAAATGATTTTGAAACCAATTTTGATAATAAACTCCTGACCAACCATTTTAAAAATACTTTTAATATATGAAAATACATAGAATACGAATATATGCGTACTGATGGATACGGGCCGTCACAATTCCACTAACACCCTACCCGTGCTCAAACAACCGACTCCATAACCCGGTGCTTGATTGCAATTCTCCCACTATAGGAGTACAAAGGAGTAACCCTCCTAAGCCACACAGGAATAACCCTCCTAAGCATTAGAGGAGTAACTCTATTAAGATGGAGTAACCCTCCAATATGTACTCACAACCCGAGTACTAGGTTCCACAAAGAAATGAAACAAAATACAATCTTTCATATGCCTTGAATAGATGTTACCACTGTGTATGCGAAGGCACGGAGATTGTAACACCAAGTGTTAGATAGATAGAGCACTTGGAAGAATTCTCTCTTGATCTAGGATTTAAATCCTAACACTTTTCTCAAGTGAATAAATGAAAGAGAGAATGAAAAAAAGATTACTTCATGAAAACCCCTCAAATTGGCACTCTCAAAAGATCTCAACATGTCTGGAGTGGGGACAAAATCTGCTTCACAAACAAGCTTAAATAAGCTATCAAAACTACACACAAACTGAGAAAACAGCTCAAGAAATCAGTAGTCTAACGGTTATAAACGGGCAGAAAATCCGAGTCATTAGAAGTCTGAAGAAGGGTTCTCAGACGACTGATCAACTATTGAGTTGTCTAGGAACTCAACGTCAGATGGTTGAAGAAGAGGGTGTAAGGACCATGTGCAATGAGGAAGAAATACTAGAGGGGGTGAATAGTGTTTTATATATTTATAAAGAATTTACGCCAAATAAAACCCTAATTAACCAACAAATGCGGAATTAAAGAAATGATCAACAACACAAGGAAGAATGCAATGCAAACATTCAATGTGTCCTTGTTCGGTGCCACCCAAGTCAAACCCGACTTGTTACCGGTGCCCTAATCCAGCAACACCCGACATCACACTCAGATACTCTAGTAAATACCACTAGAGCTCCCCTTTAGCTCACTTGTTGAAACCCCAATAAGTGCAATCGACTTACAATCGATGTCCGTGTATCCCACTACCAGGGAACACGCAAATACCTTAATCCCACAACTTGGAACTAAGCACACTCTCACAAACCGAAAGCAAATCCTTTCCTTGACTCCCACAACTTGGGAGCAAGCCAACCCTCTCACCAACCGAGAGTACTCAACAAAATAGAAGTATTGAGAATGAAATATACAACTTGAAATACACTCACCTATGCCTTGAATAAGAACTTACTTGTGAAGGCTATTGTGTGTGTGTGTGTGTGTGTGTGTGTGTGTGTGTGTGTGTGAAGTGCTCAATAATGAAAGAGATATCCCTTGAGATGCTTGCCCAAAGATGAAAGCAAATCTAGCTTAGATGTGTGCTTTAGAGCATAGAGGGCAAGAGAGAATTAGAGAGCATTTGAGAGGAGAAAGAGACTTGAAATGAGACTTGATGTCATGCCCTATTTTGCACTATACGTGTATTCTACTGAACACACGTGTTATTTCTATTTACGATACATGGGTATGCATGAAGTAAGTGTGGATATCGATGTATGTTACGTAGTGCAAGGGGGATTGGGTCGTAATACGTGGCTAAGGGCAGAGAATGCAAAATGTGAATACGGGGGAAGTGCGAATGGCGTCGTGAGTATAAAACAACAAGAATCTATTAGACGAGTGTGTGTGATGCATGTATTCATGCATGGATGTGCGTGGATGTGTGTAGGGAGAACCATGCTAGTGTGAAAGGGGTTAGGGGTCAATGGCAACCCCCGTAAAATTTTAGAAAGGCGAGGGGCAAAATGGTCATTTGGACCAAAAGTGTTGTGTGTACATACTAAACTGGTGTGTGCATGACGTGCGTATATATTTCATATATTCACGCACGTTTTCTTTCGTGTTTCTCCGTATTTTCCACCGTCTTTTATTCGTTTTCTCGTATTTTCTCGTTTTCTTTCACTTTTCTTTGTTTCTCCATGTTTGCAGGAGATTGCCCGCGTAGGGGACGTTTAACGACGATATCTCAAGTCCCCGGAGCAACGGGAGGAGTCACGCGTGATCCAGGGGGTCAAATGACGAAGATTACATCTTTCAGCCCCTCACCCGGTCGGTTGGTCATCTCCAACCGATCGGGTGATGCACGCGTGCACCACCCGGTCTCAGCCGGAGCTCAAGTGGAAGTCACCCGACCGGTTCACAGGCCGGTTCAACGGGGCTGATTCTCTGTCTTTTCGAGCCAAATTCCAACCGATCGGGTGACTCTCACCCGATCGGTTCATCTGTAGCTGATGCTGAGGAGCCGAGACGCGGGCACCCAACCGATCCCTTCACCCGATGGCGCCAAGATCCAACCGGTCACTCCAAGAACTCAACCGACCGGTTCATATGACCGGGTGAAAGTCCGTCGTTTTCTGTTTATTATCTGTAACGGATCACCCGATCGGTTGACTTGTCAACCGATCGGGTGATACGAGATCCTATAAATAGGACCCCTAAGGTTCCAGAAACGGGGGGCTGTTAGTTTTTACTGTTTTCTCCTATTTATGACGGCTATAATTACTTTTCTATTGTAAGTTTTCGGATCTTTCTTAAAATTTAGTATTATCTTAATTGCTCTACTACCTTCGCATTCCTATCGTCTGATTATGATTTTAACGGTTCATTTTCGTTTAGATCGCTTTTTAATGAATATTTGTGAGTAGTTCCCAAATCTGGGATTTTGGCGGAAACCCCTTCGGGGGCTCTTCCCGATGCATCCATAGGGTTAGGAAATCGATAGGGATTAGGAATCTAACGGTTACGCTGGGTGTTTTATTGTCATCGGCGGGAAAAAGACCGCCTTTGACCGTTGGGCCAAGGGGGAATAAACTTGGCGGTTGACTCCCTAGCCATAGCTCACGCCCTTAGCGTAGACGCTGAATCCTAGCGCGCGGGAGCGGCAGGATGAGACGTTGGGAGTTATCGTTGCGAGCTTAGTGCTCCCGGAATCGATCAGTGTTAATGGACACGGGAGTGCCCACTGATCGAACCCAGGAAGTCTGGTGTGTATCATCATGGGCACCGACCGGAATATCGGGCCCATGGGATGCCGGTACCACTTTCAGAGGCAACATCTCACCATTAGACCCTAATTCCGATCGCCATCCTACCCGTAGGTCGTATCGGCGAGAGTCACTCGTTAGAGTGGAAACCAAAGTCCCGGGTTTATTTTCTTATTGTTCATACCTTGCATTCCTTTACCGTGACAACCCATCAACCGATCTGGGCTAGCTCGCCCATGGGGTGATTTCGGTCCTCCTTGACACAAGCACATCCTAGCCTCCCTGTGTTCGACCCCCAAGCCACACTAAAACACCGTGCGCTTGCGGTTACAAATATCTAAACCCTCACGCGGGTCCCCCGGCCATTTGCGGCTCGCAAACCGGGGGCAACGTCATGTTTATGGCGCCGTTGCCGGGGAGGCAACGTGCTTGTTATTTTAGGATCTCTTGAACCCTAGTGTGTAGCTCTTATCCCTACCTCGCGATAATTTTCGCATTCTTCCTTTTTCTTTTTATTTTCTTATTTTTATTTTTTATTTTTATTTCTTATCTTATCTGTTTCTTTCCCACTTGTCGCTTCACGGGTGTTCGTTGCTTTCCATGCGCAGGAGTTCAAGAAGTCTCGACGACTTGATCCCCGTTGATCCAGAGATTAATGCCACCCTTAGGCGTTTGGCCGCCGAGAAGCGAAGAAGAGAGGATCCTGAAACCATGGAGGAGAACACCCTGCCTCGCAAGTCCCTGTTGGAGTACTCGATGCCATCTATCGATTCCACTTCCGCCATCCGTCCTCCAGCTATTACGGCCCAAAGCTTCGAGCTAAAGCCGTCTTTGGTGACATGGATCCAGCAGGATCAGTTTTCGGGTGCACCCATGGAGAGCCCGATCGAGCATCTAGACTCCTTCTTGGAGAAATGTGACACCTTCTGGATTAACGGTGTCACAACTGAGGCGATCCGTCTGAAGCTGTTCCCCTTCTCGTTGCGAGACAAAGCCAAGCAATGGCTTAGGGGGAAGGACCCCAACACTTTCAATACCTGGGAGAAGCTCTCCAACGCTTTTCTGATGAAGTTCTTTCCTCCGGGGAAGACCATGAAGTTGAGGAGTGAGATCTCCTCCTTCTCCCAGGCTAGCCACGAGTCCTTGCATGAAGCTTGGACGAGATACAAGGAGATGCAGAGAAGATGCCCTCACCATGAGCTTCCGAAGTGGCAGATTATTAATCTGTTCTATAATAGGCTGAGGGATGACCTAAAATCTTCTATGGATGCCGCGGCTGGGGGTTCCTTCATGTCAAGGAGCGAGGAAGATGCCGGACATATTCTGGAAAATATGGCATCCAACAATGAGCGGTGGTGTGACGAGAGAGCCACACCCAGGTCTGGGGGTATACACAGAGTCGAGGACGTCGACAAACTTTCAAGCAAGTTCGACTTGCTTTCGACCCAGATCTCCGCACTAATGGTAGGAGCCGGTGGGGCCGGTACACAACAGATTGCTGCAGTAGAATCAGAAGTTTTTGGGGAATTCGACGGTGGTGACGTCTCACCACCGTTGGATCAGGCGAGCGCACTATTTTACAACCCCACAGGAAATGCGCCGTATCCACCAAGAACCAATTCCAACCCGGCCTACTCTCCAAACAACCGGAACCACCCTAACTTTGGTTACCGGGCACCATTCCAGCCCTCGCCGCCTCAGCAGCCGCAGCAACAAACATATCAGCCGACTAGGCCACAGCAGAGTCAGATTCAGCAGCAACAATATCAACAGCAGCCTCAGCAACAATATTACGCCCCCAGGAATCAGCAGCCAATCCAGCAGCAGCAGCAGTATGGCCCACAAAGGGCCGTCTCTCCGGTTGAGTCTCTCTTGACTCAATATATAACCAACCAGGAGAAGATCAATCAAAAGCTGGAAATGGGTCAGCGGGCCCTCACGGACCAAGTAACCCAGCTGGGGTTACAAGTGGCGACCCTTTCAAGGTCACAAAACCAATTGCCGCCACAACCTGAGGTGAACCCGAGGGGAGCAACCCAAACGTCGGCACTCGTGCACGAGCACGCAAATGTGTCCGCTATCGTTCTGAGAAGCGGGACACAAATCCCTACTAGAGTGCCCCCTAACAGACCGGAAGCACCGTTGGTCGTCGAGCGACCGATCGAAGAATCAAACGACGACGGTGCTTCGTCATCAAATCCTACGACTCCGGAGGGAGTCTGTGAAGAAGAGAAGAAGAAGAACGAGGAAGGGAGCCTGAAAGTGTTCAAACCTGTTGTGCCTTTTCCACAACGGTTAGCTCAGGCCAAAATCGATGAGAAATATGGCAAGTTCTTCGCCATGGTCAAGGATCTGAGCTTGCAAATTCCCTTCCTGGAAGAAATCAAAACAATCCCCTCCTATGCGAAATTCCTGAAGGATTTGGTGACGAGAGGATCTAGAAAAGAGAAAGTAGTGTTGACGACGGAGTGTAGCGCTCTCATCCAGAGGGCAAATCCGCCGAAACTTAAAGACCCGGGGAGCTTCTCAATCCCTTGCACGATCGGGGCAGTAAAGATTCATCATGCACTCGTCGATCTCGGAGCGAGTGTCAGTTTGATGCCCTTATCGATGTATAAGAGGATAGGAATGGGTGATCTGGAGCCCACCGGTATGACCCTACAACTTGCTGACCGGTCGGTCAAATATCCGATGGGGATTGTGGATGACCTCCCCGTCAATGTAAAAGGGGTGCATGTGCCAGTAGACTTCGTTGTCATGGACATGCCTGAAGACGCACACACCCCCATCATCCTGGGACGGCCTTTCATGGCCACTGCTGGCGTTTTGATTGATGTGAAGAACGGAAAACTTTCGCTAAACGTCAGCGGAGAAAAGGTTGAATTTGATCTGGGGTTGTCCATGAAGTACCCCGATCCCCCAGATGACCCGCGGTGTAATTTGCTGGAGGTGGAAGAAGATAAAGCTGCTGAAGAGAGCTCCTGGGAGATTCTCTTAAGAAATCCCCCCGATAACTTGGGGGATTCAGAAGACCAAGACGGCCCCAAGAACAATGATGCTGCTGGGAAAGCGAGTGCAGCACGTACGACCCCTCCCGGGTTCCCCAAGGCTCCTCCTGCGAGGAAAACGGGGAAAGAACCCATGGACCTCACCAAAGACGAGGTCCGGATCCTTAAGAAGATGGCGGCAAAGAGAAGCCCCCGGATCCCAAAAACAATGAGAGGGCAGTCGAGCAAATCTTTCTCCAGCCGCTGACTACTCCAAAGGCTGTGAGCTCCGATGAAGAAGAGATGTCGAACTTCGGGCATCACCCGTATCAACCACCGTGAACATCACTTGCGGGCGTCGAGCCAACGACGTTAAACAAGTGCGCTTCATGGGAGGCAACCCATGCTCTAAACTTTTGCCCCACTTTTTAGTGTTATTTTTTACTTTATTTTATCTATTTTTATAAATAAAATCAGCCGCAAGAACATCTGTTCAGGGACTTAGACAATCTGTTGGTTTTTGCAGGAAACAAAGCCCCAACCGATCGGTTGATAACTCAACCGATCGGTTGGGATGTATCAGATACAAGCCGCAACTGTCCCCAAATGAACCGATCGGTTGAAGAATGGAGAGACCGTGTGACAGACCGGGTGATCTGGGGAGAATTCTCGGGAAATTTTTGGGAAATATCAACCGATCGGTTGAGTTAGAGCGCGATCGGTTGAGGCGACCGGGTGAGCAACCCTCAATTCTCGGGAAAGTGTATGGAGCGATGAACCGATCGGTTGAGTTCTCAACCGATCGGGTCGCCTGTAGCGTTTCTTCAGCGTGGAATCTTAGACCCAAGTTCAACCGATCGGGTGATATCTCACCCGACCGGGTCGACTTAAATTCCTATAAATTTCTGTTGCTGCCCGTTCGTTCCGCCCTCGCCATTTTCGAATCCCAACTCGATGTTTCGCCTCCTCCTCTTGCGCCGGACCGCGATCTTCCCCAAAATCAACCCCAATCGACCCCCCCCCCCATTTCCCTATCCATCCCACCATCGATTTCTCTCCATTCTCCTCGATTTCACCCGCACCCAAAACCCTAACTTTCACCCATTCTTCTAAATTTCGAAACTTACTGAAGAAATTGCCGCGGCTTCACAACGTGCTCCTACCGAGTAGCATCGGGGCGTCTACGAGCAACGATCTTCATCTCATTTGGGTAAACTCGCTCCTTAGCTCAATTTTAATTTTGCCCCAAATATTCCATTTGCTCGTTGGTCGTGTTTCGTGTTTGTGTTGATTCATTGTATTTTGCATACTCACGCACACACACGACACCCGCACAATGCCTCCCCGCCGTGTTAAGCCCACCGACACCAGCTCTTCGAACCCTAGGCCCACCCGTCGTACTCGTCACACACAGCCCCCCGCTCAATTCCAAGCCGACGACCAAGCCGACCGATTCATGGCCATGATCCTCCTAGCTGGACAGGGTGGTCGGATAATCGTGGAGTCCGTCGACCGAGACCTCCACTTTCTTCAAAGCTTCATTCGCCACATCTGTGAAGACCCACCCGATGTCTCCGAGCTCCACATTCCACCCCCCACGACTCCTGGCCCCCAGCGCAGGCCCCCATCACCACCCCCAGAGGGTGGTGCCCCTGCTTGATTTTTTCTTTCCCGCTTTTGCCCACCCCCCGTATTTGTGCACAAGTGTCTTTTCGGGGCCCTGCTTTTTCTCTGTCAGGGGGGGACCCATTCACGTGTCGCATCACCTCCTTTTTAATTTTTATTTGATTTCACCTTGTTTGTTGTTGACTCCCCCTTGCATATTTCTGCATTTCACGTTCGCATTTTATTCGCTAGCACTGTCATGTCTAGCTTGGGGGACGTCTATTTTGGTGTGTTGTCTTGTCTTGTTTTTTCTCATTTGTGTGTGTGTGTGCTTGTTTTTCCCATTTTGAGTGTCGTGTCGTGTGGTTTTATTTCTATTTTCGTGTCGTGTGGTTTGATTTTGATTTTTCTTTATTTTCAGTTTCATCTCTGTGTCTTTCTCGTTTTCATTTCTTTTTGTGTCGGTGCGTATCCCCCCATCTTCATTGCCCTCCCGTACTCACTCATATTGCATTGAGGGCAATGCAAGCTTCAGCTTGGGGGAGTCGCACTGTGTGCGCCATTTGAGTCTTTCTTTTTCGTTTTTGTGTCGTTTTCATCGTGTTTTTTATTTTTTATTTTTTCTTTTTTCTCTTCTCTTCTTTTTATCTCTTTCTCCTAGAGATGAACCCTATGATGAATCGCCACAAAATCACACACACCTAGCATGGCATCGATAATCACATTCACTAACCCTAGGATTTCGAGTTCTCTTGCATTTCACGCATCGTGGGTCCTCTTAGTTTTTGTGAGTCGTGTTTCGTGCCTATCTGTTTGGTCTGCTTCTACTTTGTGATTTTACTTTATATACCTGTCCAGGAATGACCCCTAGATTATCATGCTTCGATTTGAATATGCGGTATTTATTTTCCATGTCTGCTTCTGCATGCTATATATATATCGTGTACTTCATTTCGCATGTGTCGGGATTCCACAATTAAGGACTAGGATAACCCATTTAGCCCATGCTCTATTTAGCGAGAATAGTTTCCTTTGCCCAAGTGTTTAGATTCCGACTTCTTTTTTGTTTTACTTAGTGCAAATCCCCTCGTCGTGTACCGTTCTCCCACTTGGGAGAGTACACATGTGTATAGCCAAAAACCCAAAAATAAAAAAAAAGAGAAAAGAAAAGAAAAACCCAAAAAGAAAAGAAAAGAAAAATTTTGTATAGCCCAAAATCCAAAAAAAATACAAATACCCAAAACCCAAAAATTTCAAGTGTTAATATTTTTCCTATCTACCGAGAATAAAGGGAAGGCGAGAATTTGCACCGAGTGTTCTACTCCACATCATCTCAACCCCCATCGTTTTCGAAAACACTTGGCTTAGGAACTTTTTAGCTAGTATCTAGGCTATAGTGGTGTGATTTCCTTAACCCTAGTTGTGGAATCCCCAATGCATGATACGCTTCTATTCTTATACTCTTCTCATGCATGCTTGAACTAATATTCACCGCAATTTCAAATTCGAATCGGTATTTGGGTCGTTTCCTGGGTCTGTGTATATCGAGCTTTATTGCACATCGTTGATAGCGACACCGACTGCTAGCGCACGACCACACTCACTCGCGCTTCACCACATGGGCCCACGGCACTTATTTGGACTCGTTTTCCTAGGTTTAGTGATGTGATTTGACGTTTGCTTGCTTGGTGTGTCGTTTTTGATTTTGTTGGCTCTGACGGACGATCTAGGATATAGAGTTTTCTTTTTCTCTCTTTCTCTCTATTTTTCCCCTCCGAGCTCCTACTCTCACTCGTCTTCTTCGAGGACGAGGAAGAGTTCAGCTTGGGGGATTTTGACGTGCGTATATATTTCATATATTCACGCACGTTTTCTTTCGTGTTTCTCCGTATTTTCCGCCGTCTTTTATTCGTTTTCTCGTATTTTCTCGTTTTCTTTCACTTTTCTTTGTTTCTCCATGTTTGCAGGAGATTGCCCGCGTAGGGGACGTTTAACGATGATATCTCAAGTCCCCGGAGCAATGGGAGGAGTCACGCGTGATCCAGGGGGTCAAACGACGAAGATTACATCTTTCAGCCCCTCACCCGGTCGGTTGGTCATCTCTAACCGATCGGGTGATGCACGCGTGCACCACCCGGTCTCAGCCGGAGCTCAAGTGGAAGTCACCCGACCGGTTCACAGGCCGGTTCAACGGGGCTGATTCTCTGTCTTTTCGAGCCAAATTCCAACCGATCGGGTGACTCTCACCCGATCGGTTCATCTGTAGATGATGCTGAGGAGCCGAGACGCGGGCACCCAACCGATCCCTTCACCCGATGGCGTCAAGATCCAACCGGTCACTCCAAGAACTCAACCGACCGGTTCATATGACCGGGTGAAAGTCCGCCATTTTCTGTTTATTATCTGTAACGGATCACCCGATCGGTTGACTTGTCAACCGATCGGGTGATACGAGATCCTATAAATAGGACCCCTAGGGTTCCAGAAACGGGGGGCTGTTAGTTTTTTACTGTTTTCTCCTATTTGTGACGGCTGTAATTACTTTTCTATTGTAAGTTTTCGGATCTTTCTTAAACTTTAGTATTATCTTAATTGCTCTACTACCTTCGCATTCCTATTGTCTGATTATGATTTTAACGGTTCATTTTCGTTTAGATCGCTTTTTAATGAATATTTGTGAATAGTTCCCAAATCTGGGATTTTGGCAGAAACCCCTTTGGGAGCTCTTCCCGATGCATCCATAGGGTTAGGAAATCGATAGGGATTAGGAATCTAACGGTTACGTGGGGTGTTTTATTGTCATCGGCGGGAAAAAGACCGCCTTTGACCGTTGGGCCAAGGGGGAATAAACTTGGCGGTTGACTCCCTAGCCATAGCTCACGCCCTTAGCGTAGACGCCGAATCCTAGCGCGCGGGAGCGGCAGGATGAGACGTTGGGAGTTATCGTTGCGAGCTTAGTGCTCCCGGAATCGATCAGTGTTAATGGACACGGGAGTGCCCACTGATCGAATCCGGGAAGTCCGGTGTATCATCATGGGCACCGACCGGAATATCGGGCCCATGGGATGCCGGTACCACTTTCAGAGGCAACGTCTCACCATTAGACCCTAATTCCGATCGCCATCCTACCCGTAGGTCGTATCAGCGAGAGTCACTCGTTGGAGTGGAAACCAAAGTCCCGGGTTTATTTTCTTATTGTTCATACCTTGCATTCCTTTACCGTGACAACCCATCAACCGATCCGAGCTAGCTCGCCCACGGGGTGATTTCGGTCCTCCTTGACACAAGCACATCCTAGCCTCCCTGTGTTCGACCCCCAAGCCACACTACAACACCGTGCGCTTGCGGTTACAAATATCTAAACCCTCGCGCGGGTCCCCCGGCCATTTGCGGCTCACAAACCGGGGGCAACGTCAGTGCATAAAGTAATGGCATACTTGTAAATACTTGAATGTGTGAGGGGTAGTTTGGTCATTTAATAATTAACATGGCTTATGGGATAAGCCATGGAAAACCCTATTCTAGAATTCTCTCCCTCTTTCTCTCCGTTTCTTTTCTTTTCTTCTCTTTTCTTCCATTATCCTTATCCCCTCTTCTCCCTCTCAACCTCCCCCTCTCTTCCAATTTCGTGCTCCCCTCCTCCCTCTCTATGTTGACCAAAATCCATTTAAAAAAAGAGAGAAGAAGAAGAAGTTGGAAGGAAGAGAAAGAGAGGAGAAGAAGAGAAGGGCTCTTTTGAGGTAGGATTCCAAGTTGGTTTTGGAAATCTCTTTAGGGTTTCTTTCTATTATGTTTCATATTATGTTTTACTCAATTTGTAGTATGGGTAATCAAATCTGTGTGCCATGATTCAATTCCACCAATTTCCCCTTGAAATTCCAAGCAAACCCACCCCTTTTGAAATTCTGAAATTCTGTTGTGTGTTGTTGCTGTGATTAATGTTACTGTAGCTCGAATTAAGTTTCGAAAAAATTATATTCTGATAGATCTTGAAGTTCTACCCCCCAAAATCATATAAATTTTGATATACGTTCAATTCAGAAATTAGGAGCACAAATTCCATATTTACAACATGTCTGTTTGATCTTCAATCTGAACACAGTTTAGTAAAATTGACCTGACCTGCACACACAATGGAATTTGATGTTCTTGGTCTCATTGGAAAGTTAACAAGTATTTCTAAAATTTAATCACAGTGTATATATTTCGAAATTTTGGCTAAAACATGCCCAAAAACAGCAATCTTTACAGGCCCTGAAATCTGTCTGAAAAACAGATTTGACAGACTTCACCAAATAATTCACCATAAATCACTTACTTAATATTTTTGCATGAAATTTTATCTGTGAATCCAGGATTAATATATATATAACTTTCATTTAGGACAATTTGTCAAATTCTCAATGCAAACTGATGTTATATGGCCATGTATTGTCACTTGCTGCAATTTCAGCAAGTTGAATTCATTAAGTGCTGTTCTTACTCATTAATTGTGGTTAATTGGCCATCATTATTCTTGCTTAATATGGTTATGTGGTGAAATGAATGTTCATGCACTTAGCACATGTAAATGATATTGTGTTGCTTTGATATGAATGACACCCGTCGTGTGTTCGATGAAATGCCTGAATAAAGGCAATATCCGGTAATTTGAGGAATGTGCATGTGTTAGTGTTGGCCTTAAGCCACAGTGATGATTGGTGAAGTTAGAGGCTTGAATGGCATGTGTACACCGTATTTGTGAGTGGATGATATGTTGTGATAGAGGGCATATCATGTGAGTGCATGACCTTATGTCTAATGATGGACAGCTGAGGTGATATGTGCATACCCATGCCATCATGACACCTAACGTGTCACTTATGATGTTAACTTATAAAATTGAATAAGTCTTAATCCTCTCTAATGAGGGTGAGTTAGCAAAACCCGGGTTTTAGGTGGGATTTGAGTAAATTGTGAATATGAGGCCTGAACTGAGAAGTTGGGGGAAATGATTATGTGATATATGATGTTTATACCTACTCGCATTTACTGGGAGTGGAGGGGATATTTATACCCACTCGCCTTTACCGGGAGTGGAGGGGATATTTATACCCACTCGCCTTTACCGGGAGTGGAGGGGACATACGGAGGTTGTGTTATTATGTGGAGATCCACACTCCTGCCAGGGACGGGGGAGCTGAGAAACCCGGTGTCGTACAGTGCCCGTGTCCACTGCGCCGTGTGCTATATTCACCCCAAATTTGGGGTGATGTCCTGGTCCTGGTATCACACAGTTTACCCAAGTTCCAATTAATTAAATAATAAAATAAAAGTCTTGCATGTTACTTCTTCTGTTTACTGCACTTCCTTTGTCCTTATCTGCTATGCTTGTAATGACGTATATTGAATTACACTTGTGGCATTAATACCTTCCTTTTTAAATTATGTTGGTATGCGCACTTGCTTTATTATTCGTGCTAACCCTTTTCTTGCAGTAGCTCGACATTGGACCGCAGGTATGATCCTCTTCCTTGGCTATTTACTTTACACCATATTACTTAGTTTACATGTCTTATGTCTCTTGCCTTGCCTTGTGTATTGATAAACTTAACACGGTGTTCCAAATTCAAGTTGGTTCCTACTTGGGCACGCATTGACGTGCTCCTCCCCATTTTTCATGTAGCAGGGTCAGCTTGGCTGGAAGTGACTTGGAGTTGGGTTACAGGGGTAGTACTCGGTGTGAGTTGTAGCTTGTAGAGTGACTTGGTTGTCTTGGGAGGTGGAGAGCGTTGGTGTATGTGAAATGATGTAACTGGGTTATGTATATAAATGAAAGTTGTTATATAAAATGTGTTGTTATTGTTCTATGTCATTATGAGTTGTTTGATATTATAGTGGAGCTTCACTTGTACTATCCCAGCATGTGCGTAGTGGCCTGCTTGTTCAGTTTCTCCTTTCTCTTTCTTTTCCTCTCTTATCACCCTCACTCTTCATGATACTTGGAAAAAAAATTTAGAAGCTTCGGGTATCCTGGAGATCGGGGCGTGACAGTTTGTGGTGGCCCACGTAGGTCCCCACACTATGATGTGCGTAAGGATAGTACATGTGATGCTTCGTAGGTGATCGGGATACATTAGCCCTAAGGTGAGTAGTGACCTTAGAGCCTTAAGTGATCCACCCTTAAACCCCTAACTTAGGAAGTCAGAGGATGAACTTCCTACAGTATAGTATACTATAGATGTATATTAGTTGGTATCAGTGTATATATATAATAATGAGAATTCGTGTGTATAAATGCAGTTGTTGTACTTGGATATTTGAATTATATGCGTCGCATGTATACTTGTATTCATTATATATACATATTTGTATTTGAATAGCATGAAAGTTGCATGTATGGATAGACGTGGGAGTATATACTAGGTGGGTGAATACTTGAGTGTATGTATATTACGTCTCTATAAAAGTACATAATACGGATATGTGAGGCTGGTATGTGGTATACTTGTGTGACTCTGAGACATAGGTGATACGTATATGTATATTCGTGGATGTATACTGGTGGATACATATCAGCTAGCGGGGATATATATTTTTTTGTAGAGGTGTCGGTGAGGGTGTGAACGTATATGATATGAGTGCATGTATGCGGTTTGCTATCTATTAAATTATAGTTGTGTTTCATGTGGGGAATGTACCAATGTGTGTACATCTATCCTTGTATGGATAGAGTAGTGGAACGTCTGTATTGTCTTTAGACATGGGGGGAAGTGGATATGTGAGAATATATGCGAGCTTTTATGGGTAGAGGGTGTAGATATATGTGTGGAAAGTTAGTGCATATATATATCAGTAGTGTTGCATCGCTATGGTATGAATTCCTAATGTGTTAAAATTTAAATAATTGTGAGTATATGTACGAGCTGCCTATGTGATTATATGAATTGGTATATTGTCTTAATTTGGTAAATGGTTGTGGGTTGTGTTATTGTGTGAAGATAAGTGTTGTGTTGTGGCTATGTATGGTGAGTATGTAGCTATATAGATAAGTAATGGACGCACAGATAGTATGAGTAATACCCCAGGGTGTTGGAGTAGATGTATCCTAAGGTGGGTAGGGGTGTTTTAAACCCGTCCACCCTAAGTTAGACTCTTAGCCCTATACCGTGCCTAATATGGGATATGGATATAAGTGTGACGTGTATCTTATGTAGAATATGATGAATGTAAGGATTTGAGATTATACAGTGCATGTATAAGTGGGATGGCTATGGGTTTGTACGGTTAAGTGGAGTTATGGTATACGTATATTGTAGAATGGTGTCTATGGACCATTTGGATGTATATGTAGTGCATTGGCATGATGGGGGATTGTGTGTCGGTATATGAGATACTTGTATGTATGTTGGTTTGATGTAGCTAGCGTGGTGTGACTATGTATATGTGTTATTGAACGTGTATTAGTGTATGTCTTATGAGTGGTTATATGTATATGTATGTGAATGATCCCTATTCTGATATACATGTATCAGTATATGGATGTGTACGTACATGGGATGTAACTATCTACTGAATGTGTATGAATATTGAAATACACTTATTTGTGTATGTGCTGGTATGCTAGTAAAAGTGTGGATATATTGGATGTTATGTATATAATGGTATGGGTAGCTACCGACTACCTGCTAGTATAATTTGAGTAGCTTGATTGTATGGGTGTGTAATAGCAGGATATGTGTAATATATGTGTATGGATGTGTGTGTCCATACATGGGAATGTATGTGCATGGTTGCATGGATCCTAATAAGTATATATGCATGTCTGTGTCCATATCTACTATTAGAATAATAGTCGTGTGTGTATAAGCGTACGTGTATTTGGCTATGTGTAGATTCAGAAATCTATGTATGGTATTGATACTTGTACATCTGTGGGTGTATAATGAGCATGTGCTTGTGGAAAATCTATGTGGGGTATTGCTTATTGCATATACGTGAATATGTATCATAGTTGTATGGATTTCTATTATACATGTCGCAATGGTGTGTATGAATGTGTTCATGTATGTGTAGTGTGTAGTAGGAGTATATGTAATGGTGTGTATATTGGATGAATGAATATATATATATATGTATATATACTTATACATATCTTGTTTGTTTACTTGCTGATCTATCCCATAGGGTTGTCTATCCAGATGTATCTCGGTATGCCCTGGATAGATGTATTTCTGCGTGTATGTGTGTATATATAGGTCTATACCAAAGCATGTGTGCATGTATATAAATATGCAATGTGGATGTAGATGTGATGGATATGGAATATAAGTGTATATATACATGTTTGATGAATATAAGTGAATGAAACTGTTTGATATGTGGGTATTGAGATGTGTGTGGTTGTTTGAATATTTATACGTGGATGTGGCGTGTAGTTGGATATTTATGTTTACTTGACTATTGTGGCAGTATGTGCATGTGGAATGACAATCTAGTTAGATATGGCATATAAGCAGACGTATTATGTTGTGCACTCTTGTGTGTATTGTGTATGGTACATATACCTATCTGTGTGAGGCAGTAGGTGCACTGCTATGGAAGTGAGGTTATGTGTATATTTATTTATAGTTGTGATTATGAACCTTATGGGGCTTGATCATGCATGTGTTTGTACGTGCACATGAATTTATGTATGGATGTGACTAAATATTGTGTGTAAATAGATATTTATGTGACTATAAATGTGAATGAACTCATATGACTAAGTAGTGGATGTATATGGATCCGGTGAACATACGGTGTGACACCGTGATAGTAATCATGTTTGTCAAGTCATGGTGCGTAGATTAATGTGTATTGTTGTGTGTCTGTGAATGGATATAGACGTAAGTGTTAATATATATAAACTGGTATGATGTAAGTCGTGTATACCTGAATGTATTATGGTGTATATGAAAGCGTACTATGTGTGTGTGCCTTATGGATCATGATATGGATATGATGTGATGTCATATCACATAGGTATGAGTAGTGATCTGGATACTTATAATGATACGTATACAGATCTATTTGTGGTATGTGTATGCGCTGTATCTGGTAGTGTGTATATATGTGCTTAGATATTTATGTGAAGGACGCCTATGTATGTATATATATGTAGTGAATGCATATAGTGATGTGGATGTGCTACTAAATGAATAGAAGGATGTATCCGTGATATGTATGTGATGCGGATACGTATGGATGATAATGAAGTATATAATGTATATATGTATTCTTGTTTATACTTCATGGGTAGTAAGACCATCATACCTAGCTGACCTCGGGCAAGGTTCACACCCTAGGAAGTTCGAGGACGGACTTTATTTTAAGGTGGGTAGGATGTCATGCCCTATTTTGCACTATACGTGTATTCTACTGAACACACGTGGTATTTCTACTTACGATACATGGGTATGCATGAAGTAAGTGTGGATATCGATGTATGTTATGTAGTGCAGGGGGGATTGGGTCGTAATACGTGGCTAAGGGCAGAGAATGCAAAATGTGAATACGGGGGAAGTGCGAATGGCGTCGTGAGTATAAAACAACAAGAATCTATTAGACGAGTGTGTGTGATGCATGTATGCATGCATGGATGTGCGTGGATGTGTGTAGGGAGAACCATGCTAGTGTAAAAGGGGTTAGGGGTCAATGGCAACCCCCGTAAAATTTTAGAAAGGCGAGGGGCAAAATGGTCATTTGGACCAAAAGTGCTGTGTGTACATACTAAAATGGTGTGTGCATAAAGTAATGGTATACTTGTAAATACTTGAATGTATGAGGGGTAGTTTGGTCATTTAATAATTAACATGGCTTATGGGATAAGGCATGAAAAACCATATTCTAGAATTCTCTCCCTTTTTCTCTCCTTTTCTTTTCTTTTCTTCTCTTTTCTTCCATTATCCTTATCCCCTCTTCTCCCTCTCAACCTCCCCCTCTCTTCCAATTTCGTGCTCCCCCTCCTCCCTCTCTATGTTGACCAAAATCCATATAAAATTAGAGAGAGAAGAAGAAGAAGAAGGTGGATGGAAGAGAAAGAGAGGAGAAGAAGAGAAGGGTTCTTTTGAGGTAGGATTCCAACTTGGTTTTGGAAATCTCTTTAGGGTTTCTTTCTATTATGTTTCATATTATGTTTTACTCAATTTGTCGTATGGGTAATCAAATCTGTGTGCCATGATTCAATTTCACCAATTTCCCCTTGAAATTCCAAGCAAACCCACCCCTTTTGAAATTCTGAAATTCTGTTGTGTGTTGTTGCTGTGATTACGGTTACTGTAGCTCGAATTAAGTTTGGAAAAAATTATATTCTGATAGATCTTGAAGTTATACTCCAAAATCATATAAATTTTGATATATGTTCAATTCAGAAATTAGGAGCACAAATTCCATCTTTACAACATGTCTATTTGATCTTCAATCTGAACACAGTTTAGTAAAATTGACCTCAGGACCTGCACACATAATGGAATTTGATGTTCTTGGTCTCGTTGGAATTTAACAAGTATTTCTAAAATTTAATCACAGTGTATATATTTCAAAATTTTGGCTAAAACATGCCTAAAAACAGCAATCTTTACAGACCCTGAAATCTGTCTGAAAAACAGATTTGATAGACTTCACCAAATAATTCACCATAAATCACTTACTTAATATTTTTGCATGAAATTATCTCTGTGAATCCAGGATTAATATATGTATAGCTTTCATTTAGGACAATTTGTCAAATTCTCAATGCAAACTGATGTTATATGGCCATGTATTGTCACTTCCTACAATTTCAGCAAGTTGAATTCATTAAGTGATGTTCTTACTCATTAATTGTGGTTAATTGGCCATCATTATTCTTGCTTAATATAGTTATGTGGTGAAATGAATGTTCATGCCCTTAGCACATGTAAATGATATTGTGTTGCTTTGATATGAATGACACCCTTCATGTGTTCGATGAAATGCCTGAATAAAGGCAATATCCGGTAATTTGAGGAATGTGCATGTGTTAGTGTTGGCCTTAAGCCACAGTGATGATTGGTGAAGTTAGAGGCTTGAATGGCATGGGTACACCGTATTTGTGAGTGGATGATATATTGTGATAGAGGGCATGTCACGTGAGTGCATGACCCTATGTCTAATGATGGACAGCTGAGGTGATATGTGCATACACATGCCATCATGACCCCTAACGTGTCACTTATGATGTTAAATTATAAAATTGAATAAGTTTCAATCCTCTCTAATGAGGGTGAGTTAGCAAAACCCGGGTTTTAGGTGGGATTTGAGTAAATTGTGGATATGAGGCCTGGACTGAGAAGTTGGGGGAAATGATTATGTGATATGTGATGTTTATACCCACTCGCCTTTACCGGGAGTGGAGGGGATATTTATACTCACTCGCCTTTACCGGGAGTGGAGGGGACATACGGAGGTTGTGTTATTATGTGGAGATCCTCACTCCTGCCAGGGACGGGGGAGTTGAGACGCCCGGTGTCGTACAGTGCCAGTGTACACTGTGCCGTGTGCTATATTCACCCAAAATTTGGGGTGATGTCCTGGTCCTGGTATCACACAGTTTACCCAAGTTCCAATTAATTCAATAATAAAATAAAAGTCTTACATGTTACTTCTTCTGCTTACTGCACTTCCTTTGTCCTTATCTGTTATGCTTGTGATGACGTATATTGAATTACACTTGTGGCATTAATACCTTCCTTTTTAAATTATGTTGGTATGAGCACTTGCTTTATTATTCGTGCTAACCCTTTTCTTGCAGTAGCTCGACATTGGACCGCATGTATGATCCTCTTCCTTGGATATTTACTTTATGCCATATTACTTTGTTTACATGTCTTATGTCTCTTGCCTTGCCTTGTGTATTGATAACCTTAACACGGTGTTCCAAATCCAAGTTGGTTCCTACTGGGGCACGCATTGACGTGCTCCTCCCCATTTTTCAGGTAGCAGGGCCAGCTTGGTTGGAAGTGACTTGGAGTTGGGTTACAGGGGTAGTACTCGGTGTGAGCTTTAGCTTGTAGAGTGACTTGGTTGTCTTGGGAGGTGGAGAGTGTTGGTGTATGTGAAATGATGTAACTGGGTTATGTATATAAATGAAAGTTGTTATATAAAATGTGTTGTTGTTGTTCTATGTCATTATGAGTTGTTTGATATTATGGTGGAGCT
The DNA here is from genome assembly GCA_030789695.1 of Scilla litardierei. Classification (NCBI taxonomy): domain Eukaryota; kingdom Viridiplantae; phylum Streptophyta; class Magnoliopsida; order Asparagales; family Asparagaceae; genus Scilla; species Scilla litardierei. The sequence goes on from CM061142.1 coordinate 475,041,300, forward strand.
TCACTTGTACTATCCCAGCATGTGCGCAGTGGCCTGCTTGTTCAGTTTCTCCTTTCTCTTTCTTTTTCTCTCTCATCACCCTCACTCTTCAGGATACTTGGAAAAAAAATTAGAAGCTTCGGGTATCCTGGAGATCGGGGCGTGATACTTGAAATGTTTTCTTAAGGGACCAAGAGTTCTCACATATTCAGCCTATCTCATATATATAATAGTTCAAGGGAAGCCCAAAACCCCAAGCAAAAAGACCCAAAACCCAATCTTCCAACGGCTAGAAATGGGCTGAAAATGACTCGGACAGTCACCTGTAGAAGGGAGATAGTCGACAGGTCCACTGTAGCCAACAGCTATATACTTAAAACACTAGCAGGACAGAGGATGACCAGTCGACTATAGAAAGATGACCAGTCGAATGTCCACCTGGGCAGGCGATTGTCCAACCTTCAACAGTCGGCTGTTCGAGGGACAGAATCTGCAGTTTTTCTGTACATCTAATCACTAAAACATCTATATCTATCACTACAGATATCCAATTGGAGTGATTCAAATTGGATAGGAAAGCTAACAAATTTTTCTTTCAACTGAGATTTTAATGGACACAAAATTCCAACTACAGAAAAACTGACAGCACTTTGAATCAGACTGATAGGTGCAGGAAATCTGGTATCGGCTCACGAAAACAGTCATAATGTGAACTACAGATATCCGATTGGAGAAATTCAAGTTGGGTTGGAAATATTAGTGAGTTTTCTAACTACTTCAAGTGGTTTGGATAAAAAATTCCAACTACAGAAAAATTGGCATTAGTTTGAAGGCAGACTGGTTAGAGAAACTGAATACAGCTTCAAATAGATTTAGGCTCTGTTTAGAAACATGCGACTGTTGAATGGTAACCAGGCCTCTAGTGAGCAAACCAGTCGACTGCTGATCCTTCATCAGGCCCCTGTTTTGAGTCAAAAGTTCAGATTCAAGTTTTGAAGGCCTGGAGGAATAGGGGTTCAACTAGAGGCTATACTAATAATGTGTATAGGTAGAGTAGGTGCCTCTAAGTAGTTCTAATTCAAGAATTAACATTCTAAGACTCACAATGAAGTAAATACTAAAGATTACAATGAATATTCTTACTTCTTCATGGTCTTGAGTCTTTTAGTTGTATGTCTTGAATGTCTCCAACGTATTCTAGTCTTTGATCCTCAAGATGTTCTTTGAAGCTTTTGAATCATCCATTCATTTGTTGAAGCCATTGGCTTGAGGTTTGATGTAGTCTTTTGAGTTGTTCAAGTCAATGCTTCAGCTTTGTTGATCGACCAAGTTCTCCACTTGAATCAACACGTGTAGTCACTTTTGAGCTTCTTGAATCTAATTGGTGACTCTTTAGCTAACTGCAATCACATGGGTTAATCACAATGATTTATGTTTGATCATCATCAAAACCAAGGTGGAGAGTCAAATACTCAACATAGGTGGTCAAGAACAAACAAAGGAACCAACTCCAAGCAACCAGACGTCTGAAGAACAAGTGCTACACGTCTGGTGCACTATTCAATCGTCTAAAAACCCTACATCAGATGGCTGAGACAAAGTGGGTGAGGAGAGAGACAACTCTTGGAAAATAAACCCACTGAAATCAGAGTCTGGAGTTCACCAGTCAGACGGCTGAAACACTGTTCAGATGTCTAAATATAGAACTTTGGATGGCTAAAATAAGGCTCTGTCTGACAACATAAAAACAGACACACTAGATGTCTGGGAGTTCTTCACCAGACGTCTAGTCCTGGTCAAAAATACAATAAAGAGTGTTTTGATCAAGAAACCAAATGGGATGGATTCTAGACTAATTCTATGAAACCCTAAAATGAAAAATGATGCAAATGAGTGAGTGTGTGCATCTATTCAAAGCTACAAATATTCTGTAAAAGAAAAAGCAAAATACATGAAGAAAGTATAAACGTACATTTGAATTCATCAATATTTCTTGCAATGCTTTTGCTCCATAGCATTGAATCCATCATCCCATCACCTAATGCTTTGTCTCCATCAAGATATAACATGAAATTAATCTGAGACTAAAACATATAAAATGATTAGCACACAACATAATGTTGATCATCATCAAAACAACATTGCTCTTGAACTCAAGAACCAAATAGATTCAACCAACTTCGATTATAACTACAGAAACCCGTTCTCTCTCTCTCTCTCTCTCTCTCTCTCTCTCTCTCTCTCTCTCTCTCTCTCTCTCTCTCTCCCCTTCCTCCACCTGTCAAAAACCCTAGCGCCTCTCCCTCTCTCTTCTAGAAGAGCACCGCTCATCGAAACCGTAGTAACAATCCGCTGGTTGATATCATTGCACTGCTCGTCGAAAACCCTAGATGCACTTGTTGATCCTTTTTCGAGGTTGCTCAACCTCATCTTTAGCCGCCTTGAACCCTTCCTCTCGACCTCAAATCCCTCGTCTTAGGTCCCACATCTCGATCCTTGAATCCTTCCTTTCCGCTGCCTCGGACTTAGATCCATCTTTTCGTTGTCCTCTGCAACCTCCCTCCATGTCCTCAACAGCTTGATCGTCTCGGTACTCAATCCCCTCTTCGTCCAGCTTCATACTGGCGACGAGATCTTCGAGATCATCGGCCTTCTCTCTCTGTCCAACGATGACATTGAGGTCAAGAGAGTGGATGAGGCGTTGGTTGCGGTGGAGGAGGTGTGGAGGAACGTTATCCTCAATGTGCTTCTCCGCCATCGCCGCTGGCTCCTCCTCCTCCTGTCTCTTCGATTTTCGCACCATTGCTACAAAAGTACAGAATTCAAGAAGAAAGAGAAGAAAACAAAGACAAATGAAAAACGAGGAAAATCATAAATGAGATTTCTTTGATTGATCATCGATGATTTTACATAAGGAATCTCAATTCCTTTTATACAACAGCTCCTAACTGCCCAAAAACCTTAACCGAATACGGTTGCTTCCCTCTCCCTTCACTCAGCTGCAAAGAAGAAGATGATGAAGAGCACGAATTCTTAAGGGCAGATAGATCCACAACGAACGGTCGAGATTTCTTCCCATGCTACGGTTATGATATCCCACGGCTGAGACAAGAGCGACTTAAAGCTTCAACGGTCTCGATTATAACGTGAGGAACGGCTGCGATGATTCCTTCCCCACATCTGATGGACAAGCACATTCCAACGGCTACATTCTTCTTTGAATGCAAACTGTTACTCCTCCCCCTTCCCTTCGAGCTCACCCGCTACTGCTGCTGTCAACTCCGGCTCCGGCGGTCCACTTCTTACATAACCTTCCACGTTTTTCGATCTTGCCTCAAGATCGAAACTTGGAAATCTCTTGACCAAGTCCCAATAATTCTCCCAAGTAGCTTCTTCATGCGTCCTCTTCTTTCATTTAATCAGCACCAGAGAAACCAAGGCATTCTTTGAACGAATAGTCCGACGATCCAAAATCTGGCCTGGCTCATCAATAATTTCTTCAGTGTAGCATGGTTGATCACTCTGGACCACAGCATGATTCCCCAGCTTCCGCTTCAATTGGGAGACATGGAAAACTGGGTGGATCTTAGAAGTTGAAGGCATCTTCAATTTATATGCAACTTGCCCAATCCTCTCCATAACTTCATAAGGGCCGTAGTACCTAGGAGATAGCTTATGTGATTTTCTCATGGCTGCACTAATTTGTCTGTATGGCTGCAACCTCAAATAAACCCAATCTCCCACTTCAAACTGCCTCTCAGATCTCCTCAAATCTGCATATTTCTTCATTCTTTCTTTAGCTTTCTTCAAGTTGTCCTTGAGAAGTTGTAAAACCACATCCCTTGAAAACAATTCTTCATCCAGCAACTGCACTTTAGAGGTTTGGGGAACATACCTCATTAAATTGGGAGGTTTCCTGCCATACACAGCCTCATAGGGTGACATTTGAGTAGGGGCCTTCCATGTAGTATTGAACCAATACTCCACAAGAGCTAGTCACTTAGGCCATTCTCTGGGCTTATGTCCACAAAAACATCTCAAATAACACTCCAAATTCCTATTGGTAATTTCAGTTTGTCCATCAGATTGTGGATGATAGGCTGAACTGAAAGCCAGGGTAGTTCCTTGCAAGGAAGAGATTTCTTTCCAAAACATGCTTGTAAAAATTGGGTCCCGGTCACTTACAATAGTTCTAGGCAACCCATGCAGCTTGAAGACACCATTAAAAAATATTTGAGCTATATCCTTTGCAGTGAAAGGATATTTGATGCCAAAAAATGAGCATACTTAGTTAATCTGTCCACTACCACAAAGATGGCTCCCACATCTCCACAAGGTGGCAAACCCAAAATGAAATCCATGGATATATCTTCCCATACCTGTTTAGGGGTTGGAAGGGGTTGGAGAAGGCCTGGGGGTAGCTACATTCTCAGCCTTGCTCCTCTGACATGTATCACATTCTCTAACATACCTCTGCACATCAGTTCTCATGCCCTCCCAAAAGAATACTTCCTTCAACCTGTGTAAAGTTCTAATGGCATCTGAATGACCCCCCAAAGGTGTATTATGGTACTCATTCAGCAGGATTTTTACCACCTCCTGATTACTTGGGTTCACCAATATTTTACCCTTGTAATAATAAATTCCATCAACTTTCCTAATATGGGGGTTCTCCTCTCCACCCTGCAGCTTTTGCTCCAACAGCTTGAAAAATGCATCATGACTAACCATGTTTCTAATTCCCACCAACCAATCACTCTGGGCCATAAACAGTTCACATGTAGAGAAATAACCTTCCTGTAGATACTCACAACTTTCAGTTTCCCTGGATAAAGCATCAGCTGCTGTATTTCCCTTCCCAGGTTTCTATTCCAGTTTGGAATCAAATTGTTGTAACTTCACTAACCATTTACTTTGGATGCCATGCTGCAGCCTCTGTCCCAACAGATAACACAAGCTCTTATGGTCAGTTCTGATGATGAATTTTTTTCCCAACAGATAATGGCTCCACTTCTTGGTGGCCACAATTAGTGCTAACAATTCCTTCTCATAGCTGGACAACAGGAGATTTCTACCCTTCAATTTTGAAATCAAATAAGCTAGTGGTTTGCCATCCTGCATCAACACAGCCCCAATGCCATGGCCTGATGCATCACATTCCACCACAAAATCCTTGCTAAAGTCTGGTAGGTATAGAACTGGAGCTGTAACCAATGCCTCCTTCAGCCTTTGAAATGCCATTCTAGCCTCAGTACTCCACTTGAACTCCCCTTTCCTCAGCATATTTGTCAAAGGAGACGCTATTCCCCCGAACCCCTTCACAAACTTGCGATAATAACCAGCTAAGCCTAAAAACCCCCTCAAGGATTTAATGGACTTAGGCTCACACCAAGCTACTACGGCTTCAATTTGGCTAGGGTCAGCAGCAACCCCATTCCCTGAGATTATAAGCCCCAAATAGTCCACAGAGCCCTTCACAAATTGGCACTTGGAAATTTTCACAAACAGCTGGTGTTCTACTAGAATCTCAAAAACTTGCTTAAGATGAACTAAGTGTGACTGGAAATCAGTGCTGTAGATTAAAATGTCGTCAAAAAAACGAGAACAAACTTCCTTAGAACTGACCTGAAGATGTGGTTCATTAATGATTGGAAGGTTGATGGAGCATTAGTTAAGCCAAACGGCATAACGACGAACTCATAATGGCCGTCGTGAGTTCGAAAGGCAGTCTTGAATATGTCATCTTCACTGACTCTTATCTGGTGATAACCTAAGCGAAGGTCCAGCTTAGAGAAGATTACAGCACCATAGAGATCATACAAGAGTTCATCAATTATGGGAATTGGGAACTTGTCCTTCACCGTCTGCTGATTAAGAGCTCGGTAATCTACGCACATCCTCCAAGACCCATCAGCCTTCTTCACCATGACTACCGGTGACCCATAGGGGCTAGTGCTGTTGCGGATGACTCCCGACTTCAACATTTCTCCCATTTGCTTCTCAATTTCACTTTTCAAAAAATGTGCATGCATGTAGGGTCGAATGCATACTGCTTTGGCTCCATCAACCAAGGGAATATGGTGATCGTAGTATCTTTTGGGGGGTAGGCCCTTTGGCTCCTCAAATATAGACGAGTAACGGTCAATTAGCATTTGTAGCTCTGGGGCATGTTTAGTTGTCTGCTGAAGATTCCACTGCTCACACTCAGGAGCCAAGTCCAAAGACTTCAGCTGAATGAGATAACCCACTCCTCCATCATGTCGTAAAGTCGTTCTCATCTGCTTTTCTCCCACCATCTGTGACTCTCCTCGCGATCCTTGCCATATGCACTCCTTGCCTTTGTATTGGAACTTCATTTGTAACTTCTTAAAGTTCATTACGATATCATCTAGCTGCTCCAACCATTGTGCACCCAACACAATCTGATTGCCTCCCATGGGCAGTACTAGGAGATCAAGAGAGACGAAAACACCCTGACAACGGAGCGACACTCCTCTACAGATTCCTGAGCCTTCAAGCTTGTCACCGTTTGCCACAACCACCTTAAAGTTCTTAGACACTTCCACCTCCAATCCCAAACTCTTAGCTAAATGTGGATGTATGAAGCTATGAGTAGAACCGGAATCAACCAACACATGAACTGATTGGCCCTTAATGCTTCATTCCAACCTCAATGTATGTGCTACCGGAATGCCATTCATAGCGTGAAACGAAATAGCAGCCGGATCCTCTTCCCCTCCTGCCTGACAGGATCCTGCTATTGGCTCATCTTCCTTTGTTGTCTCGTAGTCCGGCTCTTCTTCATCATAAATTCCCTCAATACTAAATATGTAACTGCCTGTATTTTTGGCCATGTTTTCGATCGTACGTACCGGAATTTTATTTCAGTCGTCTGGTTCACTTTTCATCCGAACGTTTCTTGCTACGTATGTGCGACTCTGTTTTTCTGTTTTTACCGTATCGTCATTAATTAACCACCAAATTTAACCTAAAACATTAATTAATTATTTTACTAATAACTTCTGTTATTTAATTAATTACTTTAAACACTTACTTAACTAATCTTAATCTTTCACGTTTAGATTTTTGTGATAGGGAGTGAACCCAATTCGTAGCCAGATACATTTCCTCTTAAGTCAACACAACCATTAATTTAGTCCTAATCACAAACCTACACACATTTAAACTGTCCCCTACTCGTTCTTTGAATAATGAAAATGTTCCCTGCTCTTTCTTTGAATAAGGAGGAGAAGTGTAGCACGTTCTTAGCCAGATACATCCTCCCCCTTAAGTCAACAAACACCATTTAATTCAATCGTAATCCAAAACCTAATCTACTTAATTTCCTTGACAAAAGAGAAAGCTTGTCCCCTGCCAACATCTTCTTAAGACGACGCCCTGCACAAATTATTCTGCAAAAACCCCTCAACACAAATCTGTTCATCCTCCTCCAAATCAAAACAACTTCATCAACCCAAATCCCCCAACAAATCAAACCCAAAACAGATTATTTCCAAACACAACCCATAAATTTCAATTCACCAAATCAACCAAAAAACCCACAAATTTCAGATACATCGTCCCCAAAAATTCGAACTGAAATTGGAAGGGGTGGGAAACAAAAGAACTCAGATCTGAAAGCTCTCACAATTTCAGATTCAATCAACAACTTCAGATCTACATTTCAAAACCAATTTGTGATATGAGATCAAAGTAAGCTTCAACCTCCTCTCATCCTTCCCTCCTCTCCCCCATCGCTCGGAGGAGCCACAGTCGCGCGCGCCACCATGGCCGCCGCCCGGAGAGAAAGCAACGCCGCCCCACACGCGCGCGTGTGCTGCTGCGCCACGCCTGCGCCGCTGCTGCAACGGTTGCTGCTGCACCACCAGAGTAGATGGCCGGAGCCGCCGTCTGGGCCGCTGCCGAGCCGCCGGAAGCCCCTCCTCTTCCGCACGCGCAACGGCCTTCCCCCTTGGTGCGTGCGTGAGTTTTCGAGTCTCTCTCCCTTTGGTTTCTTCATGCTGAAATCACAAATGGAAATAAATAAATAAAATAGTGAAGAAGGAAAGTGACAGGAGAGAAAGGCAGAGAGGAGTAAAGAGAGCCTGAGAAAAAGAGTAAGAGGAGTATTGAATAATAAGAAGATAAAAGTTGACAGCCTTTGATTAAGAATAAGAGAAGAAAGAGAGAGAATGGAGGGGGGTTTTGTATTAAAATAATGTGGGAGTAGGTATAAGTGGATGGGGGTATTAATTGGGATGTTAAACATACCATTAGCTTAAGTTAAGATTAGTATAAATAGGTTGATAATGATTAGTTTATAGGTTAATTTGTTAGTATCAATTAATTTCAGAATGTTAGTTGTAAACACTGTTAGGATAATAATAATGGTATAAAATGAGGCGTGTCATGTTAGTGTAACACTATATAAACATCACCCTAGCCAACGAACCCAGTAAAATTAGACGAACCCACTTTAAGGATTAATCTGATATTTTGATTATCTTGCAATATATCTAATTCAGTGAGGTGTTTAACAGAAACAGAAAACCGGACGTGCCAATACGTAGTACCCGTCCAGACGAACCCACGACAACCGATACCACTGGAAACAGGCAAGTGATACTTGCCAGTAAATGTTTTAGGCCACATTTTTAGGCAATTTGTTTGTTAGCGTAAAAGAGACTAGACAGTGAAATGATAGCTGCCTAGACGATCCTTTTGATCTAATTTGACAACGAAACTAGATCCGACGCCACTCTTGATCTAGCTTGACAACGAAGCTAGATCCGACACTTTTACTGCTTTCATTCATGCTGCCATGTCATGTTTAATTTTCAATTAACGGTACGCACTTTAACTGTTCATCCCATGTCATGTCATGCATTATATGTTTCTTCGTGATTGAGTAGCACACGCTACAAATCTTATTGCTATTGAGGCTAGGCACCTGCTTTTGCGAGCACAACCATATGCCAAAAACACTTCCTGGCTCGTGATCCAGAAGATGGGCGCCAGTATATATTGAGAAACACTTCCTGGACTCGTGATCCAGAAGCGGGCTCACGTACTTGGGAAACCAAGGCTCGACACACGTGGAGGGGTAGGGTTAAGCGACCACTCAGCGTAGAAGTGTGCCCGTACAGCCACTTCAGCTGTAAGGCGGAAACTCTGTGCACATCGTGAAATGATAATGTTCGTGAAATGATAATGTTTGTGACTCGTGAAACCGTGTTTTTTCGTAGCTTCTGCTATGACGTGCTTGCATGTCATCATGTCATCTTAAATTCTTGCATTATTTAAATGTCATGTCAATTCATTATTTAGAACTGTTAGTCGCTCTTTTATTATTTGTATCCTTGCACAAAAGTCCCCCTCTTTCCTTGGGAGACTTTTGCTGACATGTTCCCTTTTCTCTTTGGGTGTCACATGTCAGGTTTTGAGCCTGACTTAGTTGCAGAGGACGACAGTGTTGAGTATTGGTGTTTCATACCAATCTTATTTTGATGATGATCACAACATTATGTTGTTGCTAATGACTCTCATGTTTTAGTCTCTCAGTTTATTTCAAGAATATCTTTCTTGGAGACTAATCACTTGGTGTAAGGATGAACATCATGTGAAGAAGGACCAAAGCTAGGACTCAAGGAGTGCCAAAGCTTGGAGATGATGGAGAGAAATCAAGGCATCAAGATTGAAGACTTAGACTCTAAGGAAAGTATTGTAATCCGTGTAATTTACTTTATTGCTTTCTCTCTATTTTGAGTCTGGGATTAATGTAATGCCTTGCTAGATGGTTTACTCTTTCATGCATATGCATTTAACCATCTTAGTGAGCCTTAGGATTATCATAGAATCCAACCAAATAGGTTCACTCTGTCCAAAGACTCATTTGGAGTCTCTGGCTTTCCAACAGTCGCCTGATGAAGGATACACAGTCGACTGGGTGATTTCCAGTCACCTGTAGATCCTTCTACAGTCGCCTGATATGCACAGCTCAGTCAACATTTCAATTGACTCAAACTTGAGCTTTACGCACAGTCGACTACTGGTCAGTTTACAGTCGCCTGTATAGTTACAGTCGCCTGTAGATTGGTCATCAGTCGCCTGAGTAGCGTAAGTGCATTCTTTGCTTCTCTCTGTCTTTTCTTCATCTTATTCTACAGACGACTGATTAAGGTTTTACATTCGCCTGACTAATAGACAGTCGACTGTATTATTGACATCAGTCGCTTGTGCGTTAAACTGGAGAAAGAGTGCAGCTCTCTGTTTTATTCCATCCCATGCATCAGTCGCCTGCTGAATGATTTACAGGCGCTTATCCTGTTCTCAGTCGACTGTAATGTCTTCTTCAGTCGACTGTCCTGGCTCAGATTATAGCCGTTGGATATTTTCTATCAGTTGATCAGTCGACTGTCTTTTGATCATCAGTCGACTGTTCCTGTCGTTTTCGCCCAGTTTCTAGCCGTTGCAGAATTGATTCTTTGGCTGTTTTCTTGGGTTTTGGGGTTTTGATATAGGGTTTCTATATATATGAGTGGGCTGTCATCTCTTATACTTCTTGATGCTATTGAATATCTCAAGAGATCAATAAGCCACTCTCAAACTCCCTCAATTCCCTCTCAAGAGCTCTCATTCATCTTCATGCATTGAAGTCCAGCTCAAGGGAATTCATCCAAGTGCACTCAAGCATATCTCAACACTTGGAGATCCTCTTCCATGCCTTGCATCCATTCATGAGTAAGCATCTCAAGGCATATGTAAGAGTATTTATTTTACTTGGTGAAATTATTGTCTCTAATTCTTTTTGTGGGAATTAGTGTTTCTCTCTTTGTGGGAGGTTGTCTCTTTGTGGGACTTAGGATATTCTCTTTGTGGGAATAAATCTCTTTATGGGAGTAACTCTCTTTGTAGGAGTTTAGTGTCCTAGTGTAGGACTAACCCTAATTCTCTGAGTGGGTGTCACGCCCCGCTTCCCAAAAATATGGAGGTGAAGCGTGAGAAGGTCCGCTCAGACTTGAAGCTACAAAGCTGCAAGTCCGATAAGCGTCAATCAAGTTTAAAACTGCAGGTCCTTGCAACGCGAACGAAACAAAGATAATAATAATGAAATGAGACAAAAGAGATATCTCAGAATATCCATAAAATAAGTTTCAACATCGCAGAAAAGCCACCGGGCTAAAAGAAAAGAGTCTAAGGCCCAAACATGGCCAACAAGAGTATAGCGTACAAAACAAAGGTGCCACGCACCGACGGCTAACAACAAAACCTAAAACAAAAGAAACTCAGCAAAATCACCAAGAAAGGTCACCGGTGTCCACAAAATCCTCCTGGCAATCATGGACTCAGACTCAGCGTCAGCAAAACACCACGTACTCAGCAACGGTCTCTGGCTCAGGGTCTAACATGTGACACCCAAAAGAGCAAGGGGCACATGTCAGCAAGTCTACAAGAGACTTGTGCAAGGAAACTGAAGGTAGGTAAAAGTAAAGCAACCTAGCAGTTCTAGCATGATGCAATGACATGGCAGTTAAAGTAATGAGTGCAACAGGTAAGGTAAAGTAAAGTAAAGTACGAGCATGGCATTTAAACATGGCATGGATGACAAGTATTGCATGAATCATTCACAAGACAAGTACAAGACAAGAAAAGTAAGCACCTTGTGCACAGAGATTCTGTCTTTTGGCTAGAGGGCGGATCAGGCCACTCCTAAGCTCTAGTAACCGTTTATCCCTACCCCTCCACGTGTATCGGGCATTGGTTTTTAGCCAACACATGAGGCCCGCTTCTGGACCACGAGCCAGGAAGTGTTTAAACAAGTATGGCGTAGGGGTGCACCTAGCCGGACAAGTAGTACGAGTACAAGTATTGTAGCGTGTGCTACGAATGCGACATTCAATGCATGGATGACATGACATGGCAAGTAGTAAAGCGTACAAGTAAGGAAAGTAAACGTGACAGTTTAGTATGCATGAACAACAAGTTTAAGGGGTGGATCTAGCTTCGTTGTCAAGCTAGATCAATTAGGTGACGGATCTAGTTTCGTTGTCAAACTAGATCAAGTAGGCGTCTAGCCAGCTATCATTTCACTGACTAGTCTCTTTTACGCTAGGAACAAGGAAGTGGCCTAAAAACATGGTCCTACACAAGAGTTGGCAAGTTTCACTTGCCTGCAAGTATGACGTCTGAGCACACCGTCCAATGAGTCCAAAAATCACAATTATCCTACGTGCACAAGTCCACCGGCCTAAAGTCCATATTATTAATCTTGATTAGTGAATTTAAAACATTTAAAATACTTTAAAAATACTGATTTTAGTCTTGATTAGCATGCAATTGGGTTGGGGGTTCTAGGGGTGCAAAGCGTTACCTCAACACGACGCGAAAGCTACACCGGCGTCGGGTAGCGACGCCGGGGGTTGGAATAGAAGAACGCGTTCCAAGTCCTGATTCCAATATAGTTTCCTCATTGGAAAGTTCAGAGCATCAACCGGAGCGACGGTTCCAGATTCCAAAGTTAGCACGTGCGACGACGGGCTTCAACTTGTCGCAACGTCGTGCACGGCGAATCGTCGGAGAGAAAGCACCTAGGTGGGGCCCACAGTAGTCCTAGGGACCTTTGGGGGACCCACAATAACTCTGGAGAACTTGGGGGGCCCACGGAGGCAAGTGGTGCGACGGATGCGGGGTTGCGACAAGTGGCTCTCGGTCGTACTCAGCCAATGCGGGGGATTCTCTCGGTCGCTACGGGGAAACGGAGCTGTGCGGCGCTTTGTGTCGGTCGCAGCAGCGGGGGCGGGGAGATCCTTCGGTCAGACCGGTCGGGGGCTTCGGTCGTGCGCTTGGGATGCGAGGCGGGCGATGTTGCAACGTTGCAACGTTGCAACGTCGGTCGCTGCGGGCGGGGCGACCGGTCAGACGCTGTGCGGAGCGGGGCGACAAGGCGGGTCGGTGCGGAGCGCTGTGCAGAGCGGGGTGCGGGCCAAGCGGTCGGTCAGACCGAGCGAACGGAGCGGGCGGTGCTGCAGCGTGCAGAGCGGAGCGGATGCGGGCGGGGCGATCGGTCGGAGCGGGGAAAATGGGTTGGTTTTCTCGGTCAGATCGGGGGCTGAACGTCGCAACGTTGCGACGAATCGTCGCAACGTCCAATTTTGGTTTTGGAAGAGGCTAGGGCTAATTTCTTGCGAAAATAGGTCTTCCTAGGGGTTGCTTATATAGTATAGATGGGTTGACTTGGTCTAGGGCTAAATCTAATAGGATTAGAAGTTTAAAATAATTTAAAATTTGAAATTCAACTTCTCCAACTCACCCTAGGATTTGACTTGGTCCAAATGAGCTGGAAATTTCCTCAAAAATTATTTAAAACGTTTAAAACTCAAATAAATTTTATTTGGCCGAAAATAATTTATAAATTAATTATTAAAAATAATATAAAACTTGTAAAAATTATAAAAGTGGTCAAATAAACTCCAAAAATTATAAAATAAATATCGGGGTGATCGTGGTGACGAATGTCAGCTAACTAAGAAGACGGATCTCAAATTCGACGTCGGACGACGAAACTAAAAATAGAAACGTCTCCCGTCAAAAGTGAAAATCGTCACGTCTCATCGAGTAAGTTTAAATTGTGGAAAACCGACTCAAGAAACGTCGTTCCAAATTAGTGCCACTATTTAATACTCTCAGGGACGTTCACAACGGCATATCACACAAAAGTATTCACTATCAAATAAAGTCTAAAATAAACACGTGCACGGACAAAAGCACGTGCACGAACAACGGCATATCACACAAAAGTATTCACTATCAAATAAAGTCTAAAATAAACACGTGCACGGACAAAAGCACGTGCACGAACAACGTACAACGAAAAGTGGTCATTACATCCTCCCCACCTTAGAATAAAGTCCGTCCTCGGACTTTCTAATATAACTAGTCACTCTAGTAACTACCCCAATCAAGTCATATTATAATTCAACCAGGTATAGTCATTACAGGTGCTCATGTACGCACTGGTAGTTAAACATAAACACTACCAACACGTATATATATAAATTCACGTACGTCATATATTTATACTTATTATAGTCAGTCAATTTCATACATGTATTTCAATCATATTTATATAAACATACATCCATTATATAACTACTACTTACCTAACACAAACAATATTTCAAATACTCATATAAGGATAGTCTCACACCTAGCAAATACAATCATTGCTCTACCTATATGTAGCTACCTATGTACAGACATCATGGGTATACTACCCTCTGATAATCCCTAGTATTCATCCAACACTAAACACATCAACACATGTAATCACACCATACCATAATTAATCAAGTTTCACTATATATATATATATATATATATATATATATATCTATATATATATATATATATATATTCACCACTACTATAGTTTCACAATATATAGTCATTCAAATACATGCAAATAGTTCACCATATATTCACATCACGTACGGTCCTATAACTGTATTTACGACACGCCACATATATCATAGTCATCAATAATTATAACTAAGCACATACTTACCCGTGCATGGTGCACACCCATACACGCTAACATTTCATTTACATACACCAATCATACCATTATATAACTAGCACACAAACACACCTAGTTTTAGCTAGTACACATACGTTCACACGAGCAAGTCCTTAGTAATTAGCTATACCACAAGACCAACACCTATAACTATATACTGGCGTAGCGACCCACAATCATGTGCGTAGCACAACCAGGCACAAACACTCCTATCACTATACATACATCAAACATTGCTATATTCAAACTACAAACTTACATTCAATATACTTAGAGTATACCCACCCAAGCTTGAGTGAGACTCGGTACATATATCAGAATATTCTATATACGTAACACGGCATTCATACATATACCAATACCACTCCATTATATATATATGCATCTACCAATACAACCATTATACATTCCATAAATCAATCACACTTAATATTTAGTCAGATAACACCCACATAGTTCAAACTAATTATATACCATAATAATAACATTACCGACATCAGCACCCACATATTTATAATACCCTCCCTAGTACAAACATTCACCGTATAGTCACACATAAATAATGTATGTATTCACACCATAGCCTACTACCTATAATTAGTATACTAACACATCCACACATACATAATTAAGATGTGCAATAGTCGTGTATACCTCACGGTATGCACGCATGCAACATCCCGAAAAGCAAGCAATACCAATCAAAATTATACTCCTACTTCCATATGTATATCACCTATATACTCAGGCAACAAAACATAACTACTTACGTCTAAACACAATACATACCCACATACGAGCACACACTCATACTTGCTAACACATAGGTCACATAATAGGCCTACCCTCTTAACCATACATACTCTTATTATTATCACTACTAACATACACATAGCTTTACCAATCATTTATTTCAACCATTATAAGTATCTCTTACTACATACACACTTAGATATTTCAACGCTAACTCTTATATACACAGGCATCCCTAGTATAGTATAGCTATCCACACAAAAATCTATGACTACTAACACACAACAACTTCATACTATCACGAATAACTCCGAGTATATATATATACCACACAATAGGCAAGCATCAATATACTATGGGGGCACACTCATCCAAACCAACGTACACAACTTAGGTACGTGCACCACGACTACCTCACAAGGTCCAAGGGCCTACTAACAATTAAGGGTTGACACAGACATTGACGGACTCTAAGGTCTAAGCAATAAAGAGAGGTCGAGAGCGTACGAGGGAAGGATCGATAAGCACGAGTTCAGATAGGACAAATACAAGGAGACGGCTTGGTTAGGGAAAACATTGGCTCAATGGTGATGTTTAGGTTGAAGGAAAAGGAGATGTAGTGATGCTTAAATAGGATACAGAAAAGGAAATAGGGTGAATAGCATAAGCTAAAATGCGTGGAGTTTGAAAACTGTCGTTCTTCCAAAGTTGAAATCCCAGTCTGAAAAGAAATATTTGGAGATCGATAAAACGAGTTGTTCAAAATAAATTTGAGTCGAACATTCATAATAAAAGAAGATGGTCTATTGGTTTTAAAATTTTTTAAAAGGAAGTAAAATCATTTACACAAATATTAAGGACATGGTTTAGAAAATTTATACGTCAGCAGTTTAATATAATGTTGTCAAAAAGTTTTGGGAAGTCAAAGAATGAAATCAAGTAACGGAAGAATTTAAACTCATGTTAAATGCTTTCAAAACTTTTAGGCTATGGAGAAATTTAAAATAACCAACATTGAAACTACTTTTAGAGAACCAAGGTTTGCCAAAAATGAGAAACAGAGTTACACAAGGTTCTTAATATACGAGCTCAACAAGTCTGGCACGGATATAAAATAATTGAAATTCAATTTGGTTGAGAAATTTTTCTAAAAGCGTGTATGGTGAGCGGAAAGAAAATAATAGTAATTTAGCATAAGAATTATCAAGATCGAATAGCAAATCTTTAAAATCAAATCAGGGAGGGTCTAAAGCAGGAAGAGGTTATGAAAATAGTAATTTTGCAAAAATCTGAAGTAGCAAAAACGAGGAGCCAAGACCAACTTGCTGAAAGCTGGAATTCCATGTGTCTTGAAAGTATATTAAAGTAAACACGACGTATCATTCGAATAACACAATAAGAGGGAAAATTATAAATCGAATTGGGCAAGGCAAAAGTACGGTTCAGAATAAAATTAATATATGAAAGGAAATATGTATTTTCATAGGTACGAGAGTGTAGGCTGAAAAAGTATTATAAACTATTATTCAAAAATTTCGACAAAAATTTAAAAAAAAAATTAAATCAACGAGGAGTACAAAGATAAGTATATTTATATAAACATTTTGAACAAATTTAAACTTAGGGAAAGATGAAATCGAAAAAATACTTTCAGAAGCTTCAGGTTCGCAATGGAGAGGGTCGAAAGTTGACGACGATCGTCACGAGGCGATCTCGTGAATCGAGGCAAGGAAATTAGTCGGATGATCAAAACATACATACGCCTAGGATATGAATCTGAAGGATCTACGGGGAAACTCCTACGGTCGACCAACTAAATATGACGAACTAAGCGCTAAGACTTTCTAAGGAGCTAGACGGAAACGAAATGCGTTCAGCTTAGTCCGAAATCGATGAACCCAAGCGAACGACTAAAGGAA
This sequence comes from Scilla litardierei, assembly GCA_030789695.1. Taxonomy (NCBI): domain Eukaryota; kingdom Viridiplantae; phylum Streptophyta; class Magnoliopsida; order Asparagales; family Asparagaceae; genus Scilla; species Scilla litardierei. Next base: position 475,058,526 of record CM061142.1, read on the forward strand.
ATTCTAGAAGTCTAATATGGTCAGGGGTAGACATGAACCACTAAGGTAACTCCTATGACGTTCTAATCAATTGCTAAAAGGGAGTCTAACTACAATCAGGACCTCTAACTAGCAAGCACAGACGTCTAACTAAGTCTTCTTACCACCTAGTATCGTAAGAAAACGACTAGACTCAGGCTTATGACTCGGATGTTGCAATTTATTTAATGGACATTTCGTTATTATCGTTGTTTCGTTAATTCGCAATTGCAAGACTGGACCTGCATGGGCCACCAACAAAAGCTGTCACGCCCCGCTTCCCAAAAATATGGAGGTGAAGCGTGAGAAGGTCCGCTCAGACTTGAAGCTACAAAGCTGCAAGTCCGATAAGCGTCAATCAAGTTTAAAACTGCAGGTCCTTGCAACGCGAACGAAACAAAGATAATAATAATGAAATGAGACAAAAGAGATATCTCAGAATATCCATAAAATAAGTTTCAACATCGCAGAAAAGCCACCAGGCTAAAAGAAAAGAGTCTAAGGCCCAAACATGGCCAACAAGAGTATAGCGTACAAAACAAAGGTGCCACGCACCGACGGCTAACAACAAAACCTAAAATAAAAGAAACTCAGCAAAATCACCAAGAAAGGTCACCGGTGTCCACAAAATCCTCCTGGAAATCATGGACTCAGACTCAACGTCAGCAAAACACCACGTACTCAGCAACGGTCTCTGGCTCAGGGTCTAACATGTGACACCCAAAAGAGCAAGGGGCACATGTCAGCAAGTCTACAAGAGACTTGTGCAAGGAAACTGAAGGTAGGTAAAAGTAAAGCAACCTAGCAGTTCTAGCATGATGCAATGACATGGCAGTTAAAGTAATGAGTGCAACAGGTAAGGTAAAGTAAAGTAAAGTACGAGCATGGCATTTAAACATGTCATGGATGACAAGTATTGCATGAATCATTCACAAGACAAGTACAAGACAAGAAAAGTAAGCACCTCGTGCACAGAGATTCCGTCTTTTGGCTAGAGGGCGGATCAGGCCACTCCTAAGCTCAAGTAACCGTTTATCCCTACCCCTCCACGTGTATCGGGCATTGGTTTTTAGCCAACACATGAGGCCCTCTTCTGGACCACGAGCCAAGAAGTGTTTAAACAAGTATGGCGTAGGGGTGCACCTAGCCGGACAAGTAGTACGAGTACAAGTATTGTAGCGTGTGCTACGAATACGACATTCAATGCATGGATGACATGACATGGCAAGTAGTAAAGCGTACAAGTAAGGAAAGTAAACGTGACAGTTTAGTATGCATGAACAACAAGTTTAAGGGGTGGATCTAGCTTCGTTGTCAAGCTAGATCAATTAGGTGACGGATCTAGTTTCGTTGTCAAACTAGATCAAGTAGGCGTCTAGCCAGCTATCATTTCACTGACTAGTCTCTTTTACGCTAGGAACAAGGAAGTGGCCTAAAAACATGGCCCTACACAAGAGTTGGCAAGTTTCACTTGCCTGCAAGTACGACGTCTGAGCACACCGTCCAATGAGTCCAAAAATCACAATTATCCTACGTGAACAAGTCCACCGGCCTAAAGTCCATATTATTAATCTTGATTAGTGAATTTAAAACATTTAAAATACTTTAAAAATACTGATTTTAGTCTTGATTAGCATGCAATTGGGTTGGGGGTTCTAGGGGTGCAAAGCGTTACCTCAACACGACGCGAAAGCTACACCGGCGTTGGGTAGCGACGCCGGGGGTTGGAATAGAAGAACGCGCTCCAAGTCCTGATTCCAATATAGTTTCCTCGCTGGAAAGTTCAGAGCATCAACCGGAGCGACGGTTCCAGATTCCAAAGCTAGCACGTGCGACGACGGGCTTCAACTTGTCGCAACGTCGTGCACGGCGAATCGTCGGAGAGAAAGCACCTAGGTGGGGCCCACAGTAGTCCTAGGGACCTTTGGGGGACCCACAATAACTCTGGAGAACTTGGGGGGCCCACGGAGGCAAGTGGTGCGACGGATGCGGGGTTGTGACAAGTGGCTCTCGGTCGTACTCAGCCAATGCGGGGGATTCTCTCGGTCGCTGCGGGGAAACGGAGCTATGCGGCGCTTTGTGTCGGTCGCAGCAGCGGGGGCGGGGAGATCCTTCGGTCAGACCGGTCGGGGGCTTCGGTCGTGCGCTTGGGATGCGAGGCGGGCAATGTTGCAACGTTGCAACGTTGCAACGTCGGTCGCTGCGGGCGGGGCGACCGGTCAGACGCTGTGCGGAGTGGGGCGACAAGGCGGGTCGGTGCGGAGCGCTGTGCAGAGCGGGGTGCGGGCCAAGCGGTCGGTCAGACCGAGCGAACGGAGCGGGCGGTGCTGTAACGTGCAGAGTGGAGCGGATGCGGGCGGGGCGATCGGTCGGAGCGGGGAAAATGGGTTGGTTTTCTCGGTCAGATCGGGGGCTGAACGTCGCAACGTTGCGACGAATCGTCGCAACGTCCAATTTTGGTTTTGGAAGAGGCTAGGGCTAATTTCTTGCGAAAATAGGTCTTCCTAGGGGTTGCTTATATAGTATAGATGGGTTGACTTGGTCTAGGGCTAAATCTAATAGGATTAGAAGTTTAAAATAATTTAAAATTTGAAATTCAACTTCTCCAACTCACCCTAGGATTTGACTTGGTCCAAATGAGCTAGAAATTTCCTCAAAAATTCTTTAAAACGTTTAAAACTCAAATAAATTTTATTTGGCCAAAAATAATTTATAAATTAATTATTAAAAATAATATAAAACTTGTAAAAATTATAAAAGTGGTCAAATAAACTCCAAAAATTATAAAATAAATATCGGGGTGATCGTGGTGACGAATGTGAGCTAACTAAGAAGACAGATCTCAAATTCGACGTCGGACGACGAAACTAAAAATAGAAACGTCTCCCGTCAAAAGTGAAAATCGTCACGTCTCATCGAGTAAGTTTAAATTGTGGAAAAACGACTCGAGAAACGTCGTTCCAAATTAGTGCCACTATTTAATACTCTCAGGGACGTTCACAACGGCATATCACACAAAAGTATTCACTATCAAATAAAGTCTAAAATAAACACATGCACGGACAAAAGCACGTGCACAAACAACGTACAACGAAAAGTGGTCATTACAGTGGGAGTTAGTGATTCTCTGTGTGGGAGTCTTGATCCTCGTGTAGGATTGGTTGGGTCCTTGTGTAGGGCATAAATCCTCTTTGTGGGGTATCTCCTTGTGAGATTTGTATTCACTTCTCTGTGTGGGATTATAGTGGATATTGGTGTGGCTGGATGTACCCAAGTTTGGGGAACCAGGGTAAAACTTTGTGTCTGCGTTTGAATTGATTGTGCCTTTTAATTCCTCTTGCATTTATAATTCTGCATTTGCAAGTTTAATTTTAATTGGACAATTTTATTACCATTACATTATTCACCCCCCCTCTAGTGTGTGTTGTTAGTATTGCAAGGGTTAGACGATCCCTACAATTGGTATCAGAGCGAGGTTATAGCATACTGCAACAATGGCATTCAACACCACATCCGCGCCTCATGAAGAAGGTCACTCAACCGTTCGACCCCCGCTCTTCAACGGAACCAACTACCCGAGTTGGAAGATCAGGATGATGGTCTACCTGAAGAGTCACGACCTTTGGGACATCACAGAGTCACTTTCGAGGAGCCTACTTCACCCGCGGCCTTGAGAACTAAAGCGGAGAAGGACTTGATCAGAGTCAATGCTAGGGCTATGTGTGTTCTCCATTGCGCCCTCACTCCGGATGAGTTCGACCGTATCTCCATGTGCAAATCGGCCAACGGAATTTGGCTTTCATTGGAGATCTCTCATGAAGTGCTACTTCAACATAAGGAAGAGGTTCAACCACTTAAGCCCGAGAAAAAAGGGGGTTGCACTGCATGTTGAGAAGGAGTCATTCAAGTGGAGAAAGAACTCCCAACAGGAAGCTTCGAGTGAAGATGGTGATGAAGATGATGGTAGCAACGATGACTTCATTGAGCTTGCCAAGCAATTCAAGAATTTCGAGGCATTCCTTAAGGACAAACAAGGTACATCTTCATCACTGTTTGCCTCCAAGTCTGACAATCTTATTTGTTTCAATTGTGGAGGAAAAGGTCATCTTGCTACTGTATGTCCTTCCAAACCCACCAAAGATACCCTTAAGGTTAAAGGGAAGAAACTTTGGAAAGCCAAGTCCGAGGTCAAGAATCAAAAGAAGGGACTTGTTAGCACATTTGATGATTCTGATGTGGACACATCAAATGATGAAGAAGAGGATGATAAGGAGCACAATCACAAGTGTTTCGTTGCTTTTGATGATTCTTCATCAACTCCTTCTAACTCAAGCGATGAAGAGATAGAGGTATGGCTCAACTCCAAAGAAGAAAGTTGCTTCATGGCTAATGGGGAAGAGTCTTCGTCTAGCTCAAGCGATGAGGAAGTCAAGGAGGAAATTGATGAGGAAGCTGAGGAGGAAAAGCCATCCTATGAGGAGCTTGAATACCGCCTAAATGTGGCCTCCAATTTGGCAAGTAAGTGCATCGACTCATATGATAAAATGAAAGCTAAACTTGATAATGCTTTGAGTAGGGTGCATGAATTAGAATCGTCTAGTGTAAATATTCATGATGAAAGGCATGCTTATGACACTAGTGAGAGAGACACACTTCTCTCTCAAGTTAAGGAATTGAGTTTAACTAATGAAAATCTTGTTGCTCAAAACCTTGTCTTAGATTCTCACATTCAACAACTTACGTTGAAATGTGAAGAGGAATCCCGGAAGCTCATAAGCTTTGTGTATTCTACGGATTCACTCCATGATTTGTTGGAAAAACAACATCCGGCAAATCATAGAGGAGGTTTGGGTTATATTCAAAATGTGGTACCCAAACCCACCTCTAATTCCTCTTATGGTGCAAATACAAGAAATATTGCTAAAGCACCTAAGAAGAATCACCATGCTTTCTTGTACAACAATAACATTAACAAGAAGCATGTAGATCACAAGGTGATGAGGAAGAATGAAGAATCTTCATTTTTTGCTAAGAAGCAAAATCCTCATTCTTTGCATGCTAAGAAATTCGTTTCTACACCTAAGCATGCCACATCCATCCCTCTTGCAAAGGCAAAACCATTGCCTAGGAAATCCTTGAGATTATGGATTCCCACTAAGGTTAGTGTGCAAGAGAGGGATAGTTACATCAACTCTTTAGTTAGGGATGTGATCACCTTGTGTGATTATGTTAGGAAGTCAAACTCATCTTGGGTTTGGTTCCCTAATGTTTAGGTTCCCCACACACATTTGCATATTGCATGGGTATTGTGCTTAATGTTATATTTTTGCATACCCATTTGGTTGTGTGTATGTTTCATGATTATGAAAATACTTTCAAATGTATGTATTTTTCATGAAAATGGGAATCTTGGGGATTTTATTGACATGCATGCACTTTTGATCCATGTATATGTCAATAGGGGAGTTAATATGTTATATATTTAAAATAAAACATATTTTGACTCTCATTTTGAGGATGTTTGAGATCATTTTTTTACTATTGGTTATTGTTGGTCTCAAACCAAACCTCTTTGATATTGCCAACATGTTTCATGCTATATTTGTTTTGGTAATATCATTGTGTATCATTGATGCTTGATTTTTCCATATCTATTACTTTGATACACTTCTGGCCCATGGCTCCATTTATTGTATAATTGGTATTAGATCCTAGAATTCATAACTTGACCATTTCTATGATCTAAGGAGAGCATGGGATAGTGAATTGATACCCACTAAATTTTTCAATTCGGTATCATACATCTCTTTCTTTTCTTGCATATTGTCGCATCTTAGTGAAGATGACAAAGGGGGATATATTTGATGTCCACCTTTTTGACGATGTCAAGGGGGAGAGATATATGCATATGTAACTATATGGGAGAGTTATATACTTATGCATATGGGGAGAGATATATCTATGGGGATAAATATATGGGATTAGATAAACCCTTCATGTTTGCATGATATTGTCTATTACAATTGGTTTATGTAATCCTTGCATATTATATGACACCATGATGTTATTTGGTAGAATGAGTATTTACAATTGTGTAGCTCATTGTTTAATTGGTGCATATAAGTAGGGGAGCTCATTAGCATTGTGCTTTAATTCTTTGTAAATTACATAATGTGTGTCGTCATCAAAAAGGGGCAGAATGTTGAGTATTGGTGTTTCATACCAATCTTATTTTGATGATGATCACAACATTATGTTGTTGCTAATGACTCTCATGTTTTAGTCTCTCAGTTTATTTCAAGAATATCTTTCTTGGAGACTAATCACTTGGTGTAAGGATGGACATCATGTGAAGAAGGACCAAAGCTTGGACTCAAGGAGTGCCAAAGCTTGGAGATGATGGAGAGCAATCAAGGCATCAAGATTGAAGACTTAGACTCTAAGGAAAGCATTGTAATCCATGTAATTTACTTTATTGCTTTCTCTCTATTTTGAGTCTAGGATTAATGTAATGCCTTGTTAGATGGTTTACTCTTTCATGCATATGCATTTAACCATCTTAGTGAGCCTTAGGATTATCATAGAATCCAACCAAATAGGTTCACTCTGTCCAAAGACTCATTTGGAGTCTCTGGCTTTCCATCAGTCGCCTGATGAAGGAAACACAGTTGACTGGGTGATTTCCAGTCGCCTGTAGATCCTTCTACAGTCGCCTGATATGCACAGCTCAAGTCAACATTTCAATTGACTCAAACTTGAGCTTTACGCACAGTCGACTACTGGTCAGTTTACAGTCGCCTGTATAGTTACAGTCGCCTGTAGATTGGTCATCAGCCGCCTGAGTAGCGTAAGTGCATTCTCTGCTTCTCTCTGTCAATTCTTCAACTTATTCTGCAGACGACTGATTAAGGTTTTACAGTCGCCTGACTAATAGACAGTCGACTGTATTATTGACATCAGTCGCCTGTGTGTTAAACTGGAGAAAGAGTGCAGCTCTCTGTTTTATTCCATCCCCTGCAGCAGTCGCCTGCTGAAGGATTTACAGGCACCTGTCATGTTCTCAGTCGACTGTCCTGGCTCATATTATTGCCGTTGGATATTTTTTAGCCGTTGATCAGTCGACTGTCTTTTGATCATCAGTCGACTGTTCATGTCGTTTTCGCCCAGTTTCTAGCCGTTGCAGAATTGATTCTTTGGCTGTTTTCTTGGGTTGTGGGGTTTGATATAGGGTTCATATATATATGAGTGGGCTGCCATCTCTTATACTTCTTGATGCTATTGAATATCTCAAGAGATCAATAAGCCACTCTCAAACTCCCTCAATTCCCTCTCAAGCGCTCTCATTCATCTTCATGCATTGAAGTCCAGCTCAAGGGAATTCATCTAAGTGCACTCAAGCATATCTCAACACTTGGAGATCCTCTTCCATGCCTTGCATCCATTCATGAGTAAGCATCTCAAGGCATATGTAAGAGTATTTATTTTACTTGGTGAAATTGTTGTCTCTAATTCTTTTTGTGGGAATTAGTGTTTCTCTCTTTGTGGGAGGTTGTCTCTTTGTGGGACTTAGGATATTCTCTTTGTGGGGATAAATCTCTTTGTGGGAGTAACTCTCTTTGTGGGAGTTTAGTGTCCTAGTGTGGGAGTTTAGTGCCCTAATTCTCTGAGTGGGAGTTAGTGATTCTCTGTGTGGTAGTCTTGATACTCGTGTAGGATTGGTTGGGTCCTTGTGTAGGGCATAAATCCTCTTTGTGGGGTATTTCCTTGTGAGATTTGTATTCACTTCTTTGTGTGGGATTATAGTGGATATTGGTGAGGCTGGATGTACCCAAGTTTGGGAAACCAAGGTAAAACTTTGTGTCTGCGTTTGAATTGATTGTGCATTTTAATTCCTCTTGCATTTATAATTCCGCATTTGCAAGTTTAATTTTAATTGGACAATTTTATTGCCATTACGCTATTCACCCCCCTCTTATGTGTGTTGTTAGTATTGCAAGGGTTAGACGATCCCTACAGACAGGTTGCTGACGTTCAGTTCGAGGATTCCGGTCCTACCCTTAGTCTCAGTCGGTGACTCTCTTTTAGTTGTTGTTACCTTCTTAGTAGCTGTTGTTAGGTTGTTAGGTGCGCATCACCATTACTTGTTGTATTTTCGGCCATGCTTTAGGCCTATTGTTCAGACTTGTACTTTTGTGATTATTCTGTGATGTTAGAATATTGTTGGATGTTTTGTTGGTGGATGTTCTTTTATCTGATTCATTATTATTATTGTTATTTCGTCACAAATGCAAGGACCTGCTACTATTTGAAATTTTTACAGACGCTTATCAGACTGCAGCTTCACAGCTCCACGTCTGAGCGGCCCTCCTCACGTCTCGCCTTCCGTACTTGGAAAGCGGGGCATGACAGGTTTTAGTGGTGGCCCATGCAGGTCCTCTTTGCATCTGCGAAATATCGGAACAACAATAATGATAACAACATCCATTTAAATATTCGAAACATTCAAGTCATGAATTGAGTCTAATCAGAAGGTTTTCCTTGTCTTAGATGGTAGGATGACTTAGATAGACGTCCAGGTTTGATAGTCAGGCGCTTTCATTGAGACTTAGTTGTACTCGTCTTAGGTTAACTTAGTAGTCTCCCACCCAGCCTTGACTATATTAGATCCCTAGAGCTTTTCCTTTAGTCGTTCGTTGAGTCCATTAATTTCGGGCCAGCAAAACGAAATTTTGATACTCTTAGGACCCTTCCCTGAGACCTCTATTACAATCTAGTTCATTAGAAAGTCTTAATGCTAAGTTCTCCTGATCTTTAGTCAACTTAATAATTAGGCCCCTGATTTTTATTATTATTCCTAGTCCTTATATCGCTATGTTAATGACCGTAGAATTCCATCGTAGCAGATTCACCTAAGTTAATTCCCCGTCGTGTTTACATTTCAACCATTCAACTCCCTCCTTACTCTCGACCCACATGATCTTCCTGACAGCCATCACTATCCTTTGAATCACTCGCATTACTATATTAATTCTACTGTCGATATCCCTTTCATGGAATTTCTCGCCGGTTTAACTTCTTTAAAAATCTTTAATATATATACATAGGCCTCATATATTTCTTAACTGACTTAAAATTATTCTTTGAGTTGAGTTTCCTTCGCTGAAAATTTTTAGTCACTGAATTTTTAATGATTTCTAACTTATACCATCCTATTTTACTTTCTACATATGAAGATCTTTATTTTTAAACTTTTGTTGATGGCACGCTGACCGGCGCCCCGCTTGCGGCGCGGCGGCGCGGTGTCGTTTAACGCAAGTTTCACGGTTAGTGTAGGGTGCGGGAATATCGAACTCAGGGAGGCGAGGTTGTGCTTGGGTCAGGTAGGACCTAAATCACCCCGAGGTGGCGAGCTAGCCCGAATCGGTGAATGGTTGTCACGAAAGGAAATAAAAGGGTATGAACAACAAGAAAGAAAACCCGGGACTTTGGTTTCCAACCCGACGAGAGACTCTCGCCAATACGGCCTACGGGTATGGATAGCGATCGGGATTAGGGTCCAATGGTGAGACGTTGCCTCTGAAAGTGGTACCGGCGTCCCATGGGCCCGATATTCCGGTCGGTGCCCAGGATGATACACCGGACTTCCCGGATTCGATCAGTGGGCACTCCCGTGTCCATTAACACTGATCGATCCCGGGAGCACTAAGCCCGCAACGATATCTCCCAACGTCTCATCCTGCCGCTCCCGCGTGCTAGGATTCGACGTCTACGCTAATGGCGTGAGCTATGGCTAGGGAGTCAACCGCCAAGTTTATTCCCCCTTGGCCCAACGGTCAAAGGCGGTCTTTTTCCCGCCAATGACAATGAAACACCCCGCGTAACCGTTAGATTCCTACTCCCTATCGATTTCCTAACCCTATGGACGCATCGGGAAGAGCCCCCGAAGGGGTTTCCACCAAAATCCCAGATTTGGGAACTACTCACAAAAATTCATGAAAAAGCGATCTAAATGAAATTTAACCGTTGAAATCATAATCGGACAATTGCAATGCGGAAGTAATGGAGTAATAAAGACAATACTAAAATTTTAGAAAGATCTGAAAACTTACAAAAGAGTAACAATTACAGCCGTCACAAGGAAATAAAACAGTAGAAAAAAGAACAGCTCTCGTTTCTGGAACCCTAGGGGTTCTATTTATAGACCGTCGCATCAACCGATCGGTTGACAAGTCAACCGATCGGTTGATCCGTTACAAATTAATAACAGAAAACGGCGAGCTTTCACCCGATCACATGAACCGGTCGGGTGAGTTCTCGAGTGACCGGTTGGATCTTGGAGCAGTCGGGTGAATCGACCGGTTCGACGTCCGTGTCTTCAGCTCTTCTTTCTCAGCTACAGATGAACCGATCGGGTGAGAGTCACCCGATCGGTTGACGTTTTGCTTCGAGAAGACAGAGAACAGCCCCCGCTGAACCGGTCTGCGAACCGGTCGGGTGACTTCTTTGTGAGCTGCGGCAGAGACCGGGTGGTGCACGCGTGCATCACCCGATCGGTTGGAGATGACCAACCGACCGGGTGAGGGGCTGAAAGATGAATTCTTTGGTGTTTGACCCCCTGGATCACGCGTGACTTCTCCCGTTGCTCCGGGGACTTGGGATATCATCGTTAAACGTCCCCTACGTGGTCGATCCCCTGCAATCATGGATAAACAAAGAAAAGTGAAATAAAACGGGAAAATATACGAAAACGAGTAAGAGACGGCGGAAAAACACGGAGAAACATAAAAGAAAACGTGCGTGAATATATGAAATATAAACGCACGTCAAAATCCCCCAAGCTGAACTCTTCCTCGTCCTCGAGGAAGACGAGTGAGAGTAGGAGCTCGGAAAGGAAAAATAGAGAGGAAGAAAGAAAAAGGAAACTCTAAACCCTTGATCGTCCATCAGAGCCACCAAAATCGAAAACGACACACCAAGCAAGCAAACGCCAAATCACACCACTAAACCTAGGAAAGCGAGTCCAAATAAGTGTCGTGGGTCCACGCAGTGAAGCGCGAGTGAGCGTGGTCGTGTGCTAGCAAATGGTGATGCTTTCTACGATGTGCTATGAGGCTCGATATACACAAATCCAAGATATGACCCAAAATATCGATCCGAATTGAATTAAGTGGCGAATATAAGTTCAAGCATGCATGAGAAGAGTGGGAATAGAAGCGTATCATGCATCGGGGACTCCACAACTAGGGTTAAGGAAATCACGCCACTATAGCCTAGATACTAGCTAAAAAGTTCCCAAGCCAAATGTTTTCGATAACGACGGGGGTTGAGATGATGTGGAGAAGAACACTCGGTGCAAATTCTCGCCTTCCCTTTATTCTTGGCAAGTATGAAAAAATATTCACACGGAAATTTTTTGGGTTTTGGGCATTTGTATTTTTTTTGAATTTTTGGGCTATACACAATTTTTCTTTTCTTTTCTTTTTGGGTTTTCTTTTCTTTTCTCCTTTTTTTGGATTTTTGGCTATACACATGTGTACTCTCCCAAGTGGGAGAACGGTACACGACGAGGGGATTTGCACCAAGTAAAACAAAAAAGAAGTCGAAATCTAAACACTCGGGCAAAGGAAACTATTCTCGCTAAATAGAGCATAGGCTAAATGGGTTATCCTAGTCCTTAGTTGTGGAATCCCGACGCATGCGAATTGAAGTATACGATATAAACATAGCATGCATATAGTGGAAACAAATACCGCATATTCAAATCGGAACATGATAATCTAGGGGTCATTCCTGGACAGGTATATAAAGTAAAATCACAAGGCAGAAGCACACCAAATGCTAGTCACGACACACGACTCACAAAAAGCTAAGTGGACCCGCGATGTGTGAAATGCAAGAGGACTCGAAATCCTAGGGTTAGTGAGTGTGATTATCGATGCAATGCTAGGTGTGTGAGACCTCGTGGCGATTCATCATAGGATTCATCTCTAGGAGAAAGAGCTAAAAAGAAGAAAAGAAAAAAATAAAAACACGATGAAAACGACACAAAAAACGAAAAAGAAGGACTAAAACGACGCACACAGTGCGACTCCCCCAAGCTGAAGTTTGCATTGCCCTCAATGCAATATGAGTGAGTACGGGAGGGCAATGAAAAAGGGGGGAATACGCACTGACACAAAAAGAAATGAAAACGAGGAAAACACATAGATAAAATTGAAAAAGAAAGAAAGATCAAAATCAAAATCAAACAATACGAAAATAAAAATAAAACCACACGACACGACACTCAAAAAATGAAAAACAAGCACACACACAAAAAATGAGAAAAACAAACAAAACACGACAGCACGCCAAAGTAGACGTCCCCCAAGCTAGACCAGAAAGTGCTAGCGAAATGATGTGATCAATGAAATGCAGAGATGTGCAAGGGGGAGTCAAAAACAAAAGAGGTGAAATCAAAAAGCGACACGCGAATGCCCCCCCCCCCCTCCGACAGAGACAAAGCAGGGCCCCCAAAAGACAGATGGGCACAAATATGGGGGGGACAAAAGGTAGAAAGAAAGATCAAGCAGGGGCACCACCCTCCGGAGGTGGTGACGGGGGCCTGCGCTGTGGACCAGGGGTCGTGGGGGGTGGAATGTGGAGCTCGGAGATGTCGGGTGGGTCTTCACGGATGTGGCGAATGAAGCTTAGAAGAAAGGGGAGGTCTCGGTCGACGGACTCTTCGATTATCCGACCACCCTGCCCAGCTAGGAGGATCATGGCCATGAATCGATCGGCTTGGTCTTGATCGGGGGCAGATGGGTTGGAGGTGGTGGGCTGAGCGGGGGGCTGTGCGCGACGAGCGCGACGGTTGGGCCTAGGGTTCGAAGAGCTGGCGTCGGTGGGTTTAACACGGTGGGGAGGCATTGTGCGGGTGTCTTGTGTGTGCGAGAGTGTGTAAAAGTACAATGAATCAACAAAAACACGAAATACGGCCGACGAGCAAATGGAATATCTGGGGTAAAAAATAAAATTAAGCAAAGGAGCGAGTTTACCCAAATGAGGTGAAGATAGTTGCTCGTAGACGCCCCGATGCTACTCGATTGGAGCACGCTGTGAAGCCGCAGCGATCTCTTCAACAAGTTTCGATGTTTGGGGAGGATGGGTGAGATTTAGGGATTTGTGTGTAGGGAGATGGCGGGGGAATGGAGGGGAATCGATGGTTGACGGGTAGGGAGATGGTGGGGGAAGACGATCGAGGTTGATCTTGGGGAAGAAAGTAGGAAGGCGCACGAGAGGAGTCGAAACGGTGGCGGTTCGGGCGATCGGGCGAGGAAGGAAATGAACGGGTGTCGGGGGGGTTTATATAGGGTTTTAAGTCGAACCGATCGGGTGACTTGTCACCCGATCGGTTGACGGTTAGGTCGAAATTCTTGCCGAAGAAATGCTACAGGCGAACCGGTCGGTTGACTTTTCAACCGATCGGTTGGCCGCTCCATTCATTTTCCCGAGAACTTAGGGCTGCTCACCCGGTCGCGTCAACCGATCGCGCTAGAACTCAATCGATCGGTTGACATTCCCCAAAAATTTCCGAGAGTTCTCCCCAGCTCACCCGGTCTGCCACCTGGTCTCTTTATTACTCAACCGATCGGGTCATATGGGGACAAATCTCGGCATGTATCTGATACATCCCAACCGATCGGGTGAGTTATCAACCGATCGGTTGGGGCTTGTTTCCTGCAAAAACCAATAGATTTGTTTAAGTCCCCGAACGGATGTTCTCGCGGCTGATTTTATTTATAAAAATAGATAAAATAAAGTAAAAAAAATAACGCTAAAAATTGAAGAAAAAGTTTAGAACATGGGTTGCCTCCCATGAAGCGCACTTGTTTAACGTCGTTGGCTCGACGCCCGCAAGAGATGCTCATGGTGGCTGATCGGGTGATGCCCAAATTTTGGCATCTCTTTCTCGTTGGAGCTGAAGGCGCTTGGAGTAGTCAGCGGCTGGAAAAATACTTGCTCGACTACCCTCCCTTTGTTCTTGGGATCCGGGGGCTTTTCCTTGGTGTTGGCGCTTCCCGCCATCTTCTTCAGGATCCGGACCTCGTCTTTAGTGAGGTCCATGGGCTCTTTCCCCGCTCTCCTCGCAGGAGGAGCCTTGGGGAACCCGGGAGGGGTCGTTCTTGCTGCACTCGGTTCTCCAGCAGCTTCTTTGTTCTCGGGGCCATCTCCATCTTCTGAATTCCCCAAGTCATCGGGGGGGTTTCTCAGGAGAATCTCCCAGGAGCTCTCCTCTGCAGCTTTTTCTCCTTCTATCTCAAGCAAATTGCACCCAGGGTCATCAGGGGGATCGGGGTGCTTCATGGATAGTCCCAGATCAAACTCAACTTTCTCTCCGCTGACGTTCAAAGAGAGTTTTCCGTTCTTCACATCTATTAGAACGCCAGCAGTGGCCATGAAAGGCCGTCCCAGGATGATGGGGGTGTGTGCGTCTTCAGGCATGTCCATGACTACAAAGTCCACGGGCACATGCACCCCTCTCACATTCACGGGGAGGTCATCCACAATTCCAACCGGATATTTGACCGACCGGTCAGCTAGTTGTAGGGTCATGCCGGTGGGCTCCAAATCACCCATTCCTATCCTTTTGTACATCGACAAGGGCATCAAACTTACACTCGCTCCGAGATCGACGAGTGCACGATGAATCTTTACTGCCCCGATCGTGCAAGGAATTGAGAAGCTCCCCGGGTCTTTAAGTTTCGGCGGATTTGCCCTCTGGATAAGAGCGCTACACTCCACCGTCAACACTACTTTCTCTTTTCTAGACCCTCTCGTCACCAAATCATTCAAGAATTTTGCATAGGAGGGGATTGTTTCGATTGCTTCTAGGAAGGGGATTTGCAGGCTTAGGTCCTTGACCATGGCGAAGAACTTGCCATATTTCTCATCAATTTTTGCCTGAGCCAACCGTTGTGGAAATGGCACAACGGGTTTATACACTTTCGAGCTCTCTTCCTCCTTCTTCTTATTCTCTTCTTCAGAGACTCCCTCCGGAGTCATAGGATTTGATGACGAAGCACCGGCGTCGTTTGATTTTTCGATCGGTTTCTCAACGACCGATGGTGCTTCCAGGTTGCTAGGGGCACTCTAGTAGGAATTTGTGTCCCGCTTCTCAGAACGATAGCGGACACATTTGCGTGCTCGTGCACGAGTGCCGATGTTTGGGTTGCTCCCCTCGGGTTCACCTCCGGTTGTGGCGGTAATTGGTTTTGTGACCTTGCAAGGTTCGCCACTTGTAACCCCAGCTGGGTTACTTGGTCCGTGAGGGTCCGCTGACCCATTTCCAGCTTTTGGTTGATCCTCTCCTGGTTGGTAAGATATTGAGTCAAGATAGACTCAACCGGAGAGACGTCCCTCTGTTGGCCATACTGCTGCTGCCACTGGAACGGCTACTGATTCCTGGGGGCGTAAGATTGTTGCTGAAATGGTTGCTGCTGTGGCCTAGTCGGCTGATAAGATTGTTGCTGCGGCTGCTGAGGCGGTGAGGGCTGAAATGGTGGCCGGTAACTGAAGTTCGGGTGGTTCCGGTTGTTTGGAGAGTAGGCCGGGTTGGAATTTGTCCTTGGCGGATACGGCGCATTTCCCGTAGGGTTGTAAAATAGTGCGCTCGCCTGATCCAACGGTGGTGAGATGTCACCACCGTCGAATTCCCCAAAGAATTCGGACTCTACCGCAGAAATTTGCTGTGTACCGGCCCCACCGGCTCCTACCATTAGTGCGGAGATCTGGGTCGAAAGCAAGTCAAACTTGCTTGAAAGTTTGTCGACGTCCTCGACTCTGTGTATACCCCCTGATCTAGGTGTGGCTCTCTCGTCACACCACCGCTCATTGTTGGATGCCATATTTTCCAGAATATGCCCGGCATCCTCCTCGCTTCTAGACATGAAGGAACCCCCAGCCGCGACGTCCATAGAAGATTTCAGGTCATCCCTCAACCCATTGTAGAACAGATTAATAATCTGCCACTTCCGAAGCTCATGGTGAGGGCATCTTCTTTGCATCTCTTTATATCTCGTCCAAGCTTCATGCAAGGACTCGTGGCTGGCCTGGGAGAAGGAGGAGATCTCACTCCTCAACTTCATGGTCTTCCCGGAGGAAAGAACTTCGTCAGAAAAGCGTTGGAGAGCTTCTCCCAGGTGTTGAAAGTGTTGGGGTCCTTCCCCCTTAGCCATTGCTTGGCTTTGTCTCGTAAAGAGAAGGGGAACAGCTTCAGACGGATAGCCTCTGTCGTGACACCATTAATCCGGAAGGTGTCACACTTCTCCAAGAAGGAGTCCAGGTGCTCGATCGGGCTCTCCATGGGTGCACCCGCAAACTGGTCCTGCTGGATCCATGTCACTAGAGACGGCTTCAGCTCAAAGCTTTGGGCCACAATAGCTGGAGATCGGATGGCGGAAGTGGACTCGATGGATGGCATCGAGTACTCCAGCAGAGACTTGTGAGGTGGGGTGTTCTCCTCCATGGATTCGGGATCTTCTCTTCTTCGCTTCTCGGCGGCCAAACGCCTAAGGGTGGCGTTAATCTCTGGATCGAGGGAAATCAAGTCGTCAAGACTCCTTGAACTCCTGCGCATGAAAAGCAACAAACACCCTGAAGCGACAAGTGGGAAAGAAACAGATAAAATAAGAAATAAAAATAAGGAAGAACAAAAAGAAAAAGAAAAAGGAGAATGCGAAAATTATCGCAAGGTAGGGATGTGAGCTAGACACGAGGGTTCAAGAGATCCTAAAATAACAAGCACGTTGCCTCCCCGGCAACGGCGCCATAAACTTAACCGGCGCCCCGCTTGCGGCGCGGCGGCGCGGTGTCGTTTAACGCAAGTTTCACGGTTAGTGTAGGGTGCGGGAATATCGAACTCGGGGAGGCGAGGTTGTGCTTGGGTCAGGTAGGACCTAAATCACCCCGAGGGGGCGAGCTAGCCCGAATCGGTGAATGGTTGTCACGAAAGGAAATAAAAGGGTATGAACAACAAGAAAGAAAACCCGGGACTTTGGTTTCCAACCCGACGAGAGACTCTCGCCGATACGGCCTACGGGTATGGATAGCGATCGGGATTAGGGTCCAATGGTGAGACGTTGCCTCTGAAAGTGGTACCGGCGTCCCATGGGCCCGATATTCCGGTCGGTGCCCAGGATGATACACCGGACTTCCCGGATTCGATCAGTGGGCACTCCCGTGTCCATTAACACTGATCGATCCCAGGAGCACTAAGCCCGCAACGATATCTCCCAACGTCTCATCCTGCCGCTCCCGCGTGCTAGGATTCGACGTCTACGCTAAGGGCGTGAGCTATGGCTAGGGAGTCAACCGCCAAGTTTATTCCCCCTTGGCCCAACGGTCAAAGGCGGTCTTTTTCCCGCCAATGACAATGAAACACCCCGCGTAACCGTTAGATTCCTACTCCCTATCAATTTCCTAACCCTATGGACGCATCGGGAAGAGCCCCCGAAGGGGTTTCCACCAAAATCCCAGATTTGGGAACTACTCACAAAAATTCATGAAAAAGCGATCTAAATGAAATTTAACCGTTGAAATCATAATCGGACAATTGCAATGCGAAAGTAATGGAGTAATAAAGACAATACTAAAATTTTAGAAAGATCTGAAAACTTACAAAAGAGTAACAATTACAGCCGTCACAAGGAAATAAAACAGTAGAAAAAAGAACAGCTCTCGTTTCTGAAACCCTAGGGGTTCTATTTATAGACCGTCGCATCAACCGATCGGTTGACAAGTCAACCGATCGGTTGATCCGTTACAAATTAATAACAGAAAACGGCGAGCTTTCACCCGATCACATGAACCGGTCGGGTGAGTTCTCGAGTGACCGGTTGGATCTTGGAGCAGTCGGGTGAATCGACCGGTTCGACGTCCGTGTCTTCAGCTCTTCTTTCTCAGCTACAGATGAACCGATCGGGTGAGAGTCACCCGATCGGTTGACGTTTTGCTTCGAGAAGACAGAGAACAGCCCCCGCTGAACCGGTCTGCGAACCGGTCGGGTGACTTCTTTGTGTGCTGCGGCAGAGACCGGGTGGTGCACGCGTGCATCACCCGATCGGTTGGAGATGACCAACCGACCGGGTGAGGGGCTGAAAGATGAATTCTTTGGCGTTTGACCCCCTGGATCACGCGTGACTTCTCCCGTTGCTCTGGGGACTTGGGATATCATCGTTAAACGTCCCCTACGTGGTCGATCCCCTGCAATCATGGATAAACAAAGAAAAGTGAAAGAAAACGGGAAAATATACGAAAACGAGTAAGAGACGGCGGAAAAACACGGAGAAACATAAAAGAAAACGTGCGTGAATATATGAAATATAAACGCACGTCACACGCATATAAATGATAAGCTTCCTTCAATGGACCATGATCCTGTCAATGTGCTTGGCTAAGTTTGTTGGATCACCCTAGCTAGACTGGGGGTAAGTGATCCTGGCTTAGTCACTTCTCTGACCGTGTCCGTTGGACCGCAAGGACGCGAGTCATGATTATGTATGGCATTTTCTTTCTTACTATACTTCAACGGATTTCGAAACAACCGACCATATGCTAATTTTAAATACTTATTATGCTTAATAAAACTTCAACTATTTCAGTGTATTAGTTTTGTATTCATCGTATTTATACTTTTAAAATTTTTGTAAAAAAAATCTATCTCCATTTACGAAACAAACACTACATCTCTACACCTGTGACTCTTTCGCTTATTGTTTATCTACTGTTTTAAATTATACCACCCACCCACTATCCTTATATACGTTATTAAGATGTTGTCACATTTTTACACATACCTACCACTCTCCCATTTAATCATTCATAACCATTTCTATGTCACCTGATCAAGCTAACCCTTGCCATGACTACTGATTTGATATCACTATTCTACAGACTAAGTCAAGACTACTCGAACGTGATAGAAAGGTATAATAGTAAGCAGTCTTAAATTGCTACTGGATCAGTGTCTAGAAAGGAATGGGAAGGGGGTTGGTCAACCAATGGACTTGTCATGCGGTCATAGAAGAGACATGTGCCTTCAAGCCCTGACTGCCTGGCTGGTTTGGGAGTTAAGCTAGACTTCTTCTTATTAGGCCAGCCTACACTATTAGATAGTCAAGCGACGTTTGATTTCCTCATGCTCGCTCATTACTTGTCCTTTTCAGTGTTACTGCGTCTACCTGGTTGTATTACTATTGCCATCACATTGCGTGTTGGTTAAAACATTGTTGCTACCATACGCCATGCCACCGTCCTTACTGTTGCGCTTGCACAGTCACCTTTACTTTATACATTACATGCACTTTACTTACCACACTTGAGCAGCCACCAGTGCTTTACCTTCTGCTCGTATATGCTTGTTTGTTCTTACTTCTTGCACCTGTAAGATCATCTTTCTGAACGAGCTAACTCCATATCCTTGTCTCACCTGAACCCATTCGTCGTAAACTTAATTCGTTACATCAAACAGTTCGGTATCCTACACTATCTCTTAGTTACCACATTAGTGCGTCTATTTACTTATTACCACTCTTAGCGAGATTAGTTTAAAAATTTGTGTTATAACCTTTTCTTTTAAAATGTTTCCTTCTACTATTTCTATCATCAGCAGTGTTGAATTTTTGTTATGCATTATGTTGATCGAATGTTAGATATGATTATGATTATTAGGGGATTATAATTACAAATAGGAGTAGTTCGAGATGATGTAAGGTGTAGTTGTATAGTTGATATGAACACCAAGAACTTAGAATAATCCATTTACAAGAAGAGCGATAGAATGATGTGTTCAAAAGTTATATTTGGATAAACCCATACATAATGGCTTCAATAGGATTCCATACTATGAATGGTGCACAGTAAGACGAGTACATTACGGATTTGGAATTCATATTAGTAGCAGCTAAGAGTAACTTTGTAGATATTACGTGATTTATAATGACGATGATGATTAGTAGAGTATGTATACTTCATCATACAGATAGGGTGATGAAGACGTTAAAAATGATATGATATGTTGATACGAATGGATAGTGGCGTAAGTTGATCTAAGTTGCTTGGGATAAGATTCAATAAGAAATGATGAGATGTGATTTTATAGTTTGTTGATTAAGGTGTTTAAACTTATGAGTTGTCACGATGGAGGATGAGTTAGGGGCATGATAAATGTTGATGTTGATAGGATGTATACTAGGCGTATTTTTACTTGTCGTCTTATGTTAGTAATTGGTAGAGCACCGTTATATCAATGGATTTATATAAGAATAAGATTAATATTGAAATTTGTGGATGTCACAATTATAGTAATACAAGTTAGGTTATACAATGAGCAAGGGATGATACATTACGGATGAGACAACCTATAAGAATGTACAGTTTTTGGAAAACTTGGGTATAGAAGATATCATACCTTAAAGACCCCCAAAAAGATGTTACTGTCTTAATAGCATGATGAGCGAAGGAGTGAAGAAATTTATAAAGAAGTATTGGTCGAGGATAGTTGGTATTTTTCCCTTTCGAAGTTGCCTTGTTAAAAGTATTAATTGTTTAAGACAAGAATTATGAGATAGAAATTGAAAAGAAAGGGAAAGTATTGGACCTGTAGTTAAGTTCAGGATATACTTATAGTTGTAACATTATTCAGTGACAAGACAAGAAGTGATAATTTATTTTAGTAACACTTGTTTAGGTTTATGAGTTTAACACCCAGGGTGTTAGAATATTTGGGGTTACAGTTGGGAGTATATTTATATATTTGTATTTTATTATTTTCTCACCCGTGTCCCTGCACATCTTGGTAGCCATCCCTAGTCCTTTCACTTGCCCACTAATGGTTAAGACCATCGATGGAGCTTAGTCATCCAAATTTCTTTTTGAAACTTAATCTTAACCACATCGTTTGTGTCTTTTCCTAACCAATTTCATTCTTCGTCTCGACGTATTTCAGGTCATAATTTACCTCATAGAAATACGAGAGCGTTATCCATACTTGATTCATACTCAGTAGTTGATAAGAATTCCGAGGACGGAATTTTTCTTAAGGTGGGTAGAATGTAACGGCCTGTATTTTTGGCCATGTTTTCGATCGTACGTACCGGTATTTTATTTCAGTCATCTGGTTCACTTTTCGTCCGAACGTTTCTTGCTACGTATCGTCATTAATTAACCACCAAATTTAACCAAAAACATTAATTAATTATTTTACTAATTACTTCTGTTATTTAAATAATTACTTTAAACACTTAGTTAACTAATCTTAATCTTTCACGTTTAGATTTTTGTGATAGGGAGTGAACCCAATTCGTAGCCAGATACATTTCCTCTTAAGTCAACACAACCATTAATTTAGTCCTAATCACAAACCTACACACATTTAAACTGTCTCCTACTCTTTCTTTGAATAATGAAAATGTTCCCTGCTCTTTCTTTGAATAAGGAGGAGAAGCGTAGCACGTTCTTAGCCAGATACATCCCCCCCCTTAAGTCAACAAACACCATTTAATTCAATCGTAATCCAAAACCTAATCTACTTAATTTCCTTGACAAAAGAGAAAGCTTGTCCCCTTCCCACATCTTCTTAAGACGACGCCCTGCACAAATTATTCTACAAAAACCCCTCAACACAAATCTGTTCATCCTCCTCCAAATCAAAACAACTTCATCAACCCAAATCCCCCAACAAATCAAACCCAAAACAGATTATTCCCAAACACAACCCACAAATTTCAATTCACCAAATCAACCAAAAAACCCACAAATTTCAGATACATCATCCCCAAAAATTCGAACTGAAATTGGAAGGGGTGGGAAACAAAAGAACTCAGATCTGAAACCTCTCACAATATCAGATTCAATCAACAACTTCAGATCTACATTTCAAAACCAATTTTTGATATGAGATCAAAGTAAGCTTCAACCTCCTCTCATCCTTCCCTCCTCTCCCCCATCGCTCGGAGGAGCCGCAGTCGCGCGCGCCACCATGGCCACCGCCCGGAGAGAAAGCAACGCCGCCCCGCGCGCGCGCGTGCTGCTGCGCCACGCCTGCGCCGCTACTGCAGCGGCTGCTGTTGCGCCGCCGGAGTAGATGGCCGGAGCCGCTGTCTGGGCCGCCGTCGAGCCGCCGGAAGCCCCTCCTCTTCTGCACGCGTGACGGCCTTTCCCCCTTGGTGCGTGCGTGAGTTTCCGAGTCTCTCTCCCTTTGGTTTCTTCATGCTGAAATCACAAACGGAAATAAATAAAAAAAGAGTGAAGAAGGAAAGTGACAGGAGGAGAAAGGCAGAGAGGAGTAAAGAGAGCCTGAGAAAGAGAGTAAGAGGAGTATTGAATAATAAGAAGATAAAAGTTGACAGCCTTTGATTAAGAATAAGAGAAGAAAGAGAGAGAATGGAGGGGGGTGTATTAAAATAATGTGGGAGTAGGTATAAGTGGATGTGGGTATTAATTGGGATGTTAAACATACCATTAGCTTAAGTTAAGATTAGTATAAATAGGTTGATAATGATTAGTTTATAGGTTAATTTGTTAGTATCAATTAATTTCAGAATGTTAGTTGTAAACACTGTTAGGATAATAATAATGGTATAAAATGAGGCGTGTCATGTTAGTGTAACACTA
This sequence comes from Scilla litardierei, assembly GCA_030789695.1. Lineage (NCBI taxonomy): Eukaryota > Viridiplantae > Streptophyta > Magnoliopsida > Asparagales > Asparagaceae > Scilla > Scilla litardierei. Next base: position 475,081,197 of record CM061142.1, read on the forward strand.
TATAAACATCACCCTAGCTAACGAACCCAGTAAAATTAGACGAACCCACTTTAAGGATTAACCCGATATTTTGATTATCTCGCAATATATCTAATTCAGTGAGGTGTTTAACAGAAACAGAAAACCGGACGTGCCAATACGTAGTACCCGTCCAGACGAACCAACGACAACCGATACCACTGGAAACAGGCAAGTGATACTTGCCAGTAAATGTTTTAGGCCACGTTTTTAGGCCAATTTGTTTGTTAGCGTAAAAGAGACTAGACAGTGAAATGATAGCCGCCTAGACGACCCTTTTGATCTAGTTTGACAACGAACTAGATCCGACACCACTCTTGATCTAGCTTGACAACGAAGCTAGATCCGACACTTTTACTGCTTTCATTCATGCTGCCATGTCATGTTTAATTTTCAATTAACGGTACGCACTTTAACTGTTCATCCCATGTCATGTCATGCATTATATGTTTCTTCATGATTGAGTAGCACACGCTACAAATCTTATTGCTATTGAGGCTAGGCACCTGCTTTTGCAAGCACAACCATATGCCAAAAACACTTCCTGGCTCGTGATCCAGAAGATTGGCACCAGTCTATATTGAGAAACACTTCCTGGACTCGTGATCCAGAAGCGGGCTCACGTACTTGGGAAACCAAGGCTCGACACACGTGGAGGGGTAGGGTTAAGCGACCACTCAGCGTAGAAGTGTGCCCGTACAGCCACTTCAGCTGTAAGGCGTAAACCCTGTGCACATCGTGAAATGATAATGTTCGTGAAATGATAATGTTCGTGACTCGTGAAACAATGTTTTTTCGTAGCTTCTGCTACGACGTGCTTGCATGTCATCATGTCATCTTAAATTCTTGCATTCTTTAAATGTCATGTCAATTCATTATTTAGAACTGCTAGTCGCTCTTTTATTATTTGTATCTTTGCACAAAAGTCCCCCGCTTTCCTTGGGAGACTTTTGCTGACATGTGCCCTTTTCTCTTTGGGTGTCACATGTCAGGTTTTGAGCCTGACTTAGTTGCAGAGGACGACAGGTTGCTGACGTTCAGTTCGAGGATTCCGGTCCTATCCTTAGTCTCAGCCGGTGACTCTCTTTTAGTTGTTGTTATCTTCTTAGTAGCTGTTGTTAGGTTGTTAGGTGTGCAACACCATTACTTGTTGTAGTTTCGGCCATGCTTTAGGCCTATTGTTCAGACTTGTACTTTTGTGACTATTCTGTGATGTGGGAATATTGTTGGATGTTTTGTTGGTGGATGTTCTTTAATCTGCTTCATTATTATTGTTGTTGTTTCGTCGCAAATGCAAGGACCTGCTACTATTTGAAACTTTTACAGACGCTTATTAGACTGCAGCTTCACAGCTCCACATCTGAGCGGACCTCGTCACGTCTCGCCTTCCATACTTGGGAAGCGGGGCATGACAAAATAACTTCTTGCATTTGTGATCCCGACTCTATTTCTCGTCACAGGCAAAGCAAAGGTGATTCTTCTTCTTGTGTTGTATCTCTTCTGGGTTAACCTCCGGCCAATGGGAGTAGGAATGCCCGAGTTAGGACTCTTAGCAGCCAAAGGTGGAGGATGGGTGGAGTTGTTGTGGATGGGTCTTGAAGAAGTTCCTGTCATTGTCGAAGTCCTATAATTCCTCCGGAACAACGACATTTTTTCTTCAAAAATTTTTGCGAGGAGAATGGCATGTTGAAGGTCCTGAGGATTCAAGGCAATTTGTAATGACTGGTTTTTCATGTATTTGGATTATCTATATTATATATAGATTTCTCCTTATGTGTGATTTTCCGTCTCCGTAGCTTTCGTTTTCGTTCGTTTCGTGGTGATTCTTTAGCTTCTTCCTCAGATCGTTGAGTTTGGAGTAAGTCATTCGTGACGATCTTCATATCTCTCATATCTTAGAGATAGGTTTATCTTAGAAGCCGTAGGAATCTTCCTGGAGCTTCGCGCTTCGATTCGAGACTTTACGTGCACCTTAGTTGGTTCAAGAAGGGGGACCAACCGACTAGATTACAATCTAGTCGGTCAGGAACTCTTCTGGAACCGACTAGTTCATTAAATCAATTATTCAGGAGTTACTGTTTACTCTTAGTCGGTCTCAGAACAACCACCGACCGACTAGATGTGAAACTAGTCGGTCAGAACTTGCTCTCAGACCGACTAGTTCCTTTGATAAATTTCACCTAAGTTACTGTTTATCGTTAGTCGGTCTAAGAAAATTTTTCGACCGACTAGGTTGCAAACTAGTCGGTCAGCCATTGTTCTTTAACCGACTAGTTCATTGACCATTTTGATGACCGGGTTACTGTTTGCTCTTAGTCGGTCACAGTTGGTCGACCGACCGACTAGTTCTTAAACTAGTCGGTCAGCAGCTCTTCTTTGACCGACTAAATGACCCCGTAACCCTAGGTTTCATTTCTGTCGCCGTTTCATTTCCTATTTAAACCCTTCGATTCTTTTACTCTTTCTTCATTCTCCTGAGCCCATTTCTTCCCCAAATCATCCTCTAACCTTCCTCTAGCCATTTCCTTCCTCCCCGGAGCTTCCCTCTCGCCATTCTTGCGCCGGCCACCTCCCTTAGGCCGCCGGCCAACCCCAAAACCCCCCAAATCCCAATTTCTCCAGATTTCTCGCCATTTCCAGATCTGAGCCATAGTTCTCCGGATCGTTCTTCCGTTGCCGTACTTGCTCAGCATCGTTCTTCCGCTACGATACGGTTAATAGATCGATCCTTTAATATTCTCTTAACCCACATGGTGATTTTGTTAAACCCTAATAAAAATGGATATTAGACGTCGTAGATTCGATTATAATTCTGGATTGGATGTTGTTCTAATATTGTTTGCCATGACAGCGATCCCATCTCCGTAGTTAACATTTTGTGACGTGCCTCGTTGATCGTCATCCTTGGTGCCAGGCAAGTGAAACTTGCCACTTAGGGTTTTAGGCCATGCCTTGGGCCATTTGCTTGTTGTAGGCGTAAAAGAGACTAGGCGACGAAATGATACTCGCCTAGGCGCATATTTCAGGATCTAGCTTGACAACGAAGCTAGATCCGACTACTTTTAATTATTTGCACTTGCTGTCATCCATGCATCTTACCTGCCATGTTTAAATTCAATTAACGGTACGCGAATTATCTGTACATGCCATGCTATCCATGTTGAATATTGCATTCGTAGCACACGCTACATTACTTGTACTACTTGATCCGGCTAGGCATCTGCTTTTAGCGGGCATAACCCTATGCCAAATACACTTCCTGGCTCGTGATCCAGAAGCGAGCTTTACATGTTCGGGGGTAATGCCCTGGCTCGATACACGTGGAGGGGTAGGGAAAAACGGTCACTTGAGCTTAGGAGTTGGCCCGATCAGCCACTCTAGCCAACAGGCGGAATCTCTGTGCATGACATGTTTACTTGACATGATTTACTTGACTTGTACTTGTCTGTATTTATACTTGTAAAACTTGTCATCCATGCCATACTTGCTACTTGCTACTTGTTACTTGCACTTTACCTTGCTTGTTACTTCCACCCTATGCTTGGCATGCTATGCATCATACTATAACTGCTAGGTTGTTAGTTTGCCTTCCTTTCAGTTTCCTTGCCCAAGTCTTTTAGACTTGCTGACATGTGCCCTCTACTCTTTTGGGTGACACATGTTAGATCCTGAGCCTGATGTTGCTGCTGAGGACGTGGTGTTCGCTGACGCTGAGTCAGAGCCCGCGTTCATCGAGGAGTTTGAGGACACGGGAGATCAGTCGTAGAGACTGTTGTGTTGTTGTTTAGACTGCTTTGGTTGTCGGTGCGTAGCACCTATACTTTGTTCGTGTTGTCTTTTATTGGCCATGTTTGGGCCTAGACTCTTTCTTTTAGCCTGGTGGCTTTTCTGTGATGTTGAATATTATTGTGGACAAATTCTGAGATTTGTTAATTTTTATCAGTCTCCTTTGCCATATTATTATTATCCTTGTTCCGTTTGCATTTACAGGGACCTGCATATATTCAGATTTGACGCTTATCAGGCGTGTAGCTTCACAGCTCCACGTCTGTGCGGACCTTCTCACGTCTCGCCTCCATTTTAGGGAAGCGGGGCGTGACAGGTTTTGTTGGTGGCCCATGCAGCTCCATGTGTAACTGCAAACTAACGGAATAACGATAATAATATTTGATTGTCCACATAAAAAAATTCGACATCCGAGTCATAAGCTATGAGTCTAATTGTTTCATTTTCTGTGTCATTAGATGGCAGGAAGGCGAAATACCCGAGCTGGTGGTGGTGCGCCCCCTCATGACGAGGAGCCTGATCGGGAGCCCACCAATGGGGAGATGATGCGGATGATGCTTCAGATGATGCAGGTGCAGCAGGGCGTGCTCCTGCAAGTCCAGAATGCTCCAGTTGTTCGAGCTGCTCGGGCAGTTCAGGAGGCCCCTCGTTCTGAGCCAGGAGCGAAGCAGTTTCGAGAGCTGGGTCTTGCATATTTTGATGGTACTGAAGGTCCTCTAGCTGCTGACGAGTGGGTCAGGAATATAGAGGACAATTTGAAGATGTCCAAGGTCAACGAGGTTGGCTGGGTTGACTTGTCGAAGAGGCAGCTTAAGGATAATGCCCGAAATTGGTGGGATGCTGAGGTGGAGCTGTTGGAGGAGCCGATATCTTGGGCTACCTTCAAGTCCAGATTCTATGAGGAATATTTTCTGAAGGCTGCCCGGAGAGAGATGTTACAGCGCTTCATTGATTTGAAGCAGGGGAGCTCGTCGGTGGATCAGTACCACCAGGAGTTCACCAGGCTGAGTCGGTTCGCACCGAAGATGGTGCAGGATGCTGATGAGAGGGCTCAGAGGTTCCTACAGGGACTTGCTTTGGAGCTTCAGAGTTTTGTGTCTTCCTCTGATCTGGAGTCTTATCAGAAGGTTCTGATAGCGGCGCGGAGGCAGGAGCTGATTGTGAACCAGAGGAGAGAACATGTTGCTGGAGCTGGGAAGAGGCCTATGAAGCAGGCCAGAGCGGTGGTTAGGCCTGGTTTCAAGCCTAATCAGCCGGTGCAGTTCAAGAGGCCAGGAGGGCCTATTCAGAAGACTTGCCATTTCTGCGGCAAGACCGGGCATATCAAGGAGCATTGTAGGAGATTCCTAGGACAGTGTATTGTCTGTGGAGATCCTACCCATACCATGAAGGACTGCTCGAAGTCGAAGCAGCCTTGGAGAGCAACTGTTGCAGCACAGCCGTTGCAGCAGATAGCGCCTGTTCCTGCTGGACGTGGAGCAGCTCTTGTTCCACAGAGGCGAGCCTTTCAGCAGGCTTTTCAGCCGAGGCGGCAGGATTTTCTGATGTCTGAGGTGGAGAGCATGGATGTGGATGAGGTTATCGCAGGTAATCCTCAATCTAGATGTTCCTTTCTTATTTGGTTTTGTTTGCTAGATTATGTTGCTTGCTTGTGCATGATTGTTTGCTAGAATAGGGCTTGATTGTTAGACTGTTTGTAGGTGTGATTCTGGTGTGCACGTTTCTTGCACGAGTCCTCTTTGACTCAGGTGCATCGATGTGCATTTTGGCGTGGCGCTTCGTGGAGAAGCATTCCTTGACGACGTCCCCTCTTTCCAAGAGTTGGAATATCGTTACAGGGAATGGCGTGGTCTCGGTGCATCGTGGTTGCAATTCTTGCTCGTTGGTGGTCTATGGACATGAGCTTTACGCTGATTTCATTGTCCACGACATCATCAACTATGATGCGGTCCTTGGGATGGATTGGCTTACGAGCTTCTATGCTACGATCGACTGTCAGAGGAAGAAGGTGGTGTTCGAGATTCCCGGACATCCAGTATTTGAGTTCAGCCGTGGTAGCAGTTCGCTTGGCCCTGTCAGATTTCGGGCCAGACCGGTGGAGTTTGTGGCTATGCAGATGGAGCTGGAGAGGCCAGCGGTAGTGCGGGACTTCGATGACGTCTTCCCCGAGGAGATGTCTGGATTGCCACCCGATCGAGCTCTCGAGTTTTCGATTGATCTTATTCCGGGAGCGCATCCGATTTCGAAAGCGCCATATCGTATGCACCCGCTGAGTTGGAGGAATTGCGGAAGCAGCTGGATGAGCTTTTGCAGAAGGGTTACATCAATCCTAGTGTGTCTCCGTGGGAGCACCGGTGTTGCTGGTGAAGAAGAAGGATGGTTCGCGTCGCATATGCGTGGACTACAGTGAGCTGAATGCGGTGACCATCAAGAATAAATACCTGTTGCCTCGCATCGATGATATTTTTGATCATCTTGGAGGATCGAGGGTATTTTCGAAGTTGGATCTGAGGAGTGGTTATCATCAGCTGAAGGTGAAGAAGGAAGATGTTCCGAAGACAGCATTCAGGACGAAGTATGGACACTACGAGTTTGTGGTTATGCCCTTCGGTGTAACCAACGCTCCCGCAGTTTTCATGAATCTGATGAACCTGATTTTCTACGACCTTTTGGACAAGTTTGTCGTTATCTTTATTGACGACATTCTGATCTATTCAAAGTCGGAGGAAGAGCATGCCTCGCACTTGAGGACAGTGTTGGAGTTTTTGAGGAAGCATCGTTTGTATGCTAAGTTTTCGAAGTGCGAGTTTTGGCTGGACAGAGTTGCTTTCCTTGGGCATGTGGTGTCTGGAGATGGTATTTCCGTGGATCCCGAGAAGATCAGGGCCATCAGAGAGTGGCCTGTTCCGCAGTCAGCATCTGAGATCCGGAGTTTCCTTGGACTTGCTGGTTACTATCGGCGCTTCATTAAGGACTTTTCCCGTATTGCTGAGCCGATGACCAGATTGACGCGGAAGGATGTACCTTTTGTTTGGTCGGGTGATTGTGAGAATGCCTTTGGTGTTCTGAGGGAGAGATTGACGACTGCCCCTGTTCTTGTTGTGCCTGATCGCAGTGGAGGATTTGAGATCTTTTGCGATGCTTCTGGCAAGGGTCTCGGTTGTGTGTTGCATCAGCACGGGCATGTTGTGGCATATGCTTCGCGTCAGCTCAAGACTCATGAGAAGAATTACCCGACGCACGACTTGGAGTTGGCTGCTGTCGTGTTTGCGCTCAAGATTTGGAGACACTTCCTGCTGAGTGAGAAAGTGAAGATCTTCACCGATCACAAAAGCTTGAAGTATATCTTTACTTAGAAGGAGCTCAACATGCGATAGCGTCGATGGTTGGAGCTCATGGCGGATTATGAGATCGATTTGCAGTATCACCCTGGCAAGGTGAATGTGGTTCCGGATGCGCTGAGTAGGCTTCCAGCGGTGATGATGTTGACTTCGCAGTGGAGATTGCAGCAGGATTTTTGCGAGTCTGGAATTGAGATTGTTCTTCCTGGGGAGGCTTCTCCGTTGATGTGTATGCAGATACAGTCGACGATCGTGGATCGGATCAAGGCTGGCCAGGCTGGAGATCCGAAGCTAGTGAAGATTCGGGAGCAGGTAGAAGCCGGTCTGTGGACTGACTTTATGATTCATGAGGATGGCTCGCTGAGGTATGGAGCTAGGTTGTGTGTGCCAGCTGGGGATATTAGAGAGGAGTTGCTGGTTGAGGTACACCGTTCGCCATATTCTGTACATCCTGGTAGCACCAAGATGTACAAGGATCTTCGTCTGAATTTTTGGTGGCATGGCATGAAGAGGAGTGTGGCTCGGAGTGTAGCCAAGTGTCTGGTTTGCCAGCAGGTGAAGGCGGAGCATCAGCGTACGGCAGGGTTGCTACAACCGCTTTCGATTCCGGAGTGGAAGTGGCAACACATCACTATGGACTTTGTGACTGGACTGCCTCGGAGTCCGAAGCAGAATGACGCGATTTGGGTGATCGTAGATCGATTGACCAAATCCGCGTACTTTATTCCATTCCGAGTAGGACAGTCCACCGAGGCGCTAGCGAGGAGATACATGGAGGTAAATTCTTTTACTGTCTGTTTCTATTTCCTTTTCCTGGATAGATAGTGATGTAACGTGAATTGTGCAGGAGATCGTACGACTTCACGGAGTCCCCGTGAGTATCGTGTCGGACAGAGACACGAGGTTCACATCTCAGTTCTGGCAGAGTTTGCAGAAGAGTTTGGGTACGAGTCTGAGTTTCAGCACGGCGTACCATCCGCAGACAGATGGCCAGTCCGAGAGGACGATTCAGATCTTGGAGGACATGCTGAGGGCGTGCATGTTGGATTTCAAGGGTTCGTGGGAGGACCATCTACATCTGGTAGAGTTCTCTTAAAACAACGGCTTCCAGGCGAGTATTGGCATGGCGCCTTTTGCCGCGCTGTACGGGAGGAAATGTCGATTGCCATTGAGTTGGGATGACATTGGTGATCGGGAACTGTTGGGACTTGAGATGATTGTGGAGGCTGTGGATGTTGTCAGGAACATTCGGGAGAGGCTGAGGATTGCTCAGGACCGTTTTAAGCATTGGGCGGATGCTAAACGCCGTCCTTTGGAGTTTCAGCCAGGCGACCATGTGTTCCTGAAGATTTCCCCAAATCGTGGTGTGATTCGCTTTGGTAAACGGGAGAAGTTGAGCCCGCGATACATTGGACCGTTTGACATTCTGGAGAGAGTTGGCGAGGTAGCCTACCGCTTAGCCTTGCCGTCATCTTTGGAAGGAGTTCACAATGTTTTCCATGTGTCGCAGCTTCGTCGGTACATCAGCGATCCATCTCATGCTGTGGATTTCTCGGAGATCACCGTTCGCCCAGATTTGACGTATGACTAGCAGCCAGTGCTGATTTTGGCCAGGCGTCAGAAGTCACTTCGGAACAAGGTTGTCAATCTTGTGAGGGTGATGTGGCGACACGGCTCGCCAGGAGAGTCTACTTGGGAGAGAGAGGATGAGATGAGAGAGCGCTACCCACTTTTGTTTCCGGACACGTGAGTGTTGGGAAATTCCGAGGACGGAATTTTTCTTAAGTTGGGGAGGATGTAACGACTGGTTTTTCATGTATTTGGATTATCTATATTATATATATGTTTTGGTGGATTTTCTCCTTATGTGTGATTTTCCGTCTCCGTAGCTTTCGTTTTCGTTCGTTTCGTGGTGATTCTTTAGCTTCTTCCTCAGATCGTTGAGTTTGGAGTAAGTCATTCGTGACGAGCTTCATATCGCTCATATCTTAGAGATAGGTTGATCTTAGAAGCCGTAGGAATCTTCCTGGAGCTTCGCGCTTCGATTCGAGACTTTTCGTGCACCTTAGTTGGTTCAAGAAGGGGGACCAACCGACTAGATTCCAATCTAGTCGGTCAAGAACTCTTCTGGAACCGACTAGTTCATTAAATCAATTATTCAGGAGTTACTGTTTACTCTTAGTCGGTCTAAGAACAACCACCGACCGACTAGATGTGAAACTAGTCGGTCAGAACTTGCTCTCAGACCGACTAGTTCCTTTGATAAATTTCACCTAAGTTACTGTTTATCGTTAGTCGGTCTAAGAACATTTTTCGACCGACTAGGTTGCAAACTAGTCGGTCAGCCATTGTTCTTTAACCGACTAGTTCATTGACCATTTTGATGACCGAGTTACTGTTTGCTCTTAGTCGGTCACAGTTGGTCGACCGACCGACTAGTTCTTAAACTAGTCGGTCAGCAGCTCTTCTTTGACCGACTAAATGACCCCGTAACCCTAGGTTTCATTTCCGCCGCCGTTTCATTTCCTATTTAAACCCTTCGATTCTTTTACTCTTTCTTCATTCTCCTGAGCCCATTTCTTCCCCAAATCATCCTCCAACCTTCCTCTAGCCATTTCCTTCCTCCTCGGAGCTTCCCTCTCGCCATTCTTGCGCCGGCCACCTCCCTTAGGCCGCCGGTCAACCCCAAAACCCCCCAAATCCCAATTTCTCCAGATTTCTCGTCTTTTCCAGATCTGAGCCATAGTTCTCCGGATCGTTCTTCCGTTGCCGTGCTTGCTCGGCATCGTTCTTCCGCTACGATACGGTTAGTAGATCGATCCTTTAATATTCTCTTAACCCACATGGTGATTTTGTTAAACCCTAATAAAAATGGATATTAGACGTCGTAGATTCGATTATAATTCTGGATTGGATGTTGTTCTAATATTGTTTTGCCATGACAGCGATCCCATCTCCGTAGTTAACATTTTGTGACGTGCCTCGTTGATCGTCATCCTTGGTGCCAGGTAAGTGAAACTTGCCACTTAGGGTTTTAGGCCATGCCTTGGGCCATTTGCTTGTTGTAGGCGTAAAAGAGACTAGGCGACGAAATGATACTCGCCTAGGCGCATATTTCAGGATCTAGCTTGACAACGAAGCTTGATCCGACTACTTTTAATTATTTGCACTTGCTGTCATCCATGCATCTTACCTGCCATGTTTAAATTCAATTAACGGTACGCGAATTATCTGTACATGCCATGCTATCCATGTTGAATGTTGCATTCGTAGCACACGCTACATTACTTGTACTACTTGATCCGGCTAGGCACCTGCTTTTAGCGGGCATAACCCTATGCCAAATACACTTCCTGGCTCGTGATCCAGAAGCGAGCATTACGTGTTCGGGGGTAAGGCCTGGCTCGATACACGTGGAGGGGTAGGGATAAACTGTCACTTGAGCTTAGGAGTTGGCCCGATCAGCCACTCTAGCCAACAGGCGGAATCTCTGTGCACGACGTGTTTACTTGACATGATTTACTTGACTTGTACTTGTCCGTGTTTATACTTGTAAAACTTGTCATCCATGCCATACTTGCTACTTGCTACTTGTTACTTGCACTTTACCTTGCTTGTTACTTCCATCCTATGCTTGGCATGCTATGCATCATACTATAACTGCTAGGTTGTTAGTTTACCTTCCTTTCAATTTCCTTGCCCAAGTCTTTTAGACTTACTGACATGTGCCCTCTACTCTTTTGGGTGGCACATGTTAGATCCTGAGCCTGATGTTGCTGCTGAGGACGTGGTGTTCGCTGACGCTGAGTCAGAGCCCGCGTTCATCGAGAAGTTTGAGGACATGGGAGATCAGTCGTAGAGACTGTTGTGTTGTTGTTTAGACTGCTTTGGTTGTCGGTGCGTAGCACCTATACTTTGTTCGTGTTGTCTTTTATTGGCCATGTTTGGGCCTAGACTCTTTCTTTTAGCCTGGTGGCTTTTCTGTGATGTTGAATATTATTGTGGACAAATTCTGAGATTGGTTAATTTTTATCAGTCTCCTTTGCCATATTATTATTATCTTTGTTCCGTTTGCATTTACAGGGACCTGCATATATTCAGATTTGACGCTTATCAGGCGTGTAGCTTCACAGCTCCACGTCTATGCGGACCTTCTCACGTCTCGCCTTCATTTTAGGGAAGCGGGGCGTGACACAATTACTGCAAAACGTATTTCGTCCTTCAGTCCCCCAATAAATTTCTCAAGTATATAATCCTTTGGTAAACGATCCAAGAACCCCATCACTTTCTCCAACTTCTTAAGGAACTCACGTACTGATCCTTCTTGCTTCAGATTAGTACAGGTTTGGAATGGCTTCTCCATTTCTGGGGGACCAAATTGGCTCAGAACAGCCCTCTTGAAATTTTCCCAAACCAAGAACCCATCTACGTTATCTTTAGCCCATTCATACCACACTAAAGCCTCTTCCTTCATATAGAATTCGCAGATTCTTACCCAGCTACTTCTTTCCGTCCGATAATACTCAAAGATTTGCAAAACTTGATTCACCCACTGAATCACTTCATGTCCCCCTTTGAACAGAGGAAAATCGGGCCTTAATCCCTTGGGATTGCAGTCCCTGATACCCCCAAGAAATTGTAGTGAACCAACACTCCCGTGGCCCAATTCTACATGATTCATGGTACTAGGAATTATATGCAGAGGGTTTTTTGTAAGATCCTCCAACTTACTTGAAAGAGTGTTAATTTTGTGAAACTGGGTGTTGTTGATGGCGACCTGTTGTTGTAGCTGTTCTTGGACCAGCTCCCACTGCTTCAGGGTACGGATTTGATGATCCCTCTGCTCCTACATCATCTTCTCCCATTGCTGCTGATGTTGTTGGATGAGGAGTTGAGTTGCCTTCTGACCGTCCTCCAACTGTTGAAATCTCTCTGTCCATGAATCCTCTTCCAGTGCATTCCCTTCGAAATTGGACTCGTTCCATTGATTCGAAGGTGGCTCTGATACCACTTGTGGAGGAACGTTATCCTCAATGTGCTCCTCCGCCATCGCCGCTGGCTCCTCCTCCCGTCTCTTCGATTTTCGCACCATTTCTACAAAAGTACAGAATTCAAGAAGAAAGAGAAGAAAACAAAGACAAATGAAAAACGAGGAAAATATCAAATGAGATTTCTTTGATTGATCATCGATGATTTTACATAAGGAATCTCAATTCCTTTTATACAACAGCTCCTAACTGCCCAACAACCTTAACCGAATACGGTTGCTTCCCTCTCCCTTCACTCAGCTACAAAGAAGAAGAAGAAGAAGAGCGCGAACTCTTAGGGCAGATAGATCCACAACGAACGGTCGAGATTTCTTCCCATGCTACGGTCCTGATATCCCACGTCTGAGACGAGAGCGACTTAAAGCTTCAACGGTCTCAATTATTGTAATTTTGTTGAGAATTTTGAGAATGTTGTTAGAATTTTGTGAAGTTGTAATTTTGTTGAGGTGATAGTCGGCGACTAAGTGGGTGACGTGATGGAGGCTACGATGGCAGAGACTGCGGAACTCGTTGGTAGAATTAGGGCTAGGTTTTTTTGGCAATTGCTATCGCCGGGTTTGGGTTATTCGGATTTAATCCAGATTGGATATGGGTTTCAAGTTTCCCAACCCGATTAAATCCGGATCTAATCTGTGTACACTTTAAATGGACCGGGACAAATCCGACTAAAACCGTTTGCCAGACCTAATTGGAGCCATCGGCATCACAAATGACAAAGGACTTTCAGCTTCACCGTCCCTACTCACAGTGCACTTTTTCCTGTTACCTTGTCCTCGTACGCATTTTTTCCCTGCATTATTAATTACTGTCTTGGCTCTTCCTCTCTCGTTCCCAATCTCAATAAATTCTTCTCCTCCTCCCTCATCTCCTTTTTCTAAGGTTCAGAATTTTTCCTCAGCTTTGAAACACGGATATCTGAGGAGGGAAAAAAATCACATGATTTTTCCTTCAAAAATTCTCCATTAGAGAAAAATCTCAATGGCCTTGTTCTCTCCTGTTCCTTCCTCTACTCTCTTCATTCTATCCTCAAACCTCAATTTCTCATCCAAGCCACAGCTCATTCTATCCTTTAAGAAATCCCCATCCTTGTTGCTTGCAAGGTCGGCTGCTGATAATGGAGCTGGGGCTGTGGTGGGCTCTGCTGCTGTTGTGAGAAAGGAAGAAGAAGAACAAGCCCAAGTCACCAATTTGGGCCCACAGAAGGGAGATGAGGGTTTGGGGGCAAACGGGGTTGTTGCTTCGAATGAAGTTGCTCCTTCTTCCTTCAAGGATCCAAGATGGGTGAAGGGGACATGGGATTTTAAGCAGTTTGAAAAGAATGGGAGCACTGATTGGGATGCTGTCATTGATGCTGGTTAGGTTTCTGAAAATTCATTAATTTGATCTGTTTTTTTTCTGTTTGTTTGGGTTCTTTTCTGCTCAAGTTTGCTTTTTGTATCATTTTCGATATGCGAATTTAGTTTATTGTTCATGTTTTCACATCCGATTTTATATACTACCCGTTTGATGCACAAATTAGGGAGCCCGTGCAGTTTGTTGTTTCACTTGTTAATTTGTCGTAAATGTTAGTTGGGCTGCATGTAAGTTTCAGGTACAGATGATGCATTTATTTCATTTTTTGAGAGGCATTGTTGAATATTAGGATAAAGTTTAATGGATTGTTTCTATTCGGATGACCAACTATAATTTGTAGGGAAATGCTAGCTGTGACTATTATGTGGTACTTGGAGACTGGCATATGAGTTTCTCCTATGCTCTCTATGCCGGTCCTGGGGTCCCATATTTGTGATACATTTTAGACCAATGTGAGTTTTTTTTTGATCCGTCGGAGGTAACATGCGCGGGGGGCTCCCATCCGCCCGGTGCGACAGCTTTCTTGCTTTCTTTGATTGATGTTTCAGGGTTTGCATTAGGGTTTGCATTGGTTGCGGTATTTTATTAAACACGTTGTGCTTTAAAGCTAGCAGGGCAAGCATGTGGTGGGAACCAAGTAATGAAGAGAAGGTAGGATGGTTGTCCACATGCATGGGCACCCCCACCACGAGGCTGCATATGCTCCGTTGAAGAGTACGGTGCAAAGGACGCGAGGTGTGATGGTGTTGGCATTTAGTGCATGAGTTCTATCCCGATGGAGGGAACATGGAAATTGATACGCATGCATTGTACGGAGATCGGCGGAGGGCACATCTCTGTGACATTTCACGTCTTAGCAGTAAAAAGATGGAGTCGAATAGGGATGCCCTTGTTACGGGTTACCCCTGTCATGTGGATACCTCTTGTGCTAGGGGACCCCTGTCATGGGGGCATCTCATGGATAAGACAGCGCATGAGGACTGGGCCAGCACGTGCATGAAGCATGTATGAAACCCGAACTTTGCTGCGGCAATTCATTAAACACTAGGTGGGCATAGTATTCAAGGTGAGTGGAGTAATCTTTTTATTTGCATGTTGCTTATGTACAATGTAAGTGGGCCATTATAGTAAGGAGCTAGTTACGGCCATGGGGTTCTCTCAAGGTTAAGCCTCCTAGGCTATCGCCTCAATCGGCCCAAACTCCATGGTCGAGTAGGACGTTGACTGAATCCAAACAAAAAAAATAACAACCCAAACCCATCTCAACCATCTCTGTCCTTTCAATACACTATCTTCTTCTCTAATCCATGTTGACCCTTGAAACAGCCAAATACCACCCGAGTCAATGATTGGATGGCGTAGACAAGGACGGATATGGGTCCACTGGATTGCACTCGCACGGGGAGTTATGGTATCCTGCCTCCCCTGCGTGCGTGGTTGGGATGATGCCCCCCGAAGGCGGCAAAGTCACCGAAGCTACGTGACAGAGGTGGGTGTGGGGGTTCCACGCCTCACACTCACATAGAAAATTGGGGTACCCCGCCTTCCCTGCTTATGGGGGGCTAAGGTAACATCGCCTTGTGGTGAAGAAATCATCGAAGTTGCGGGACCAAGGAGGAATAGGGGCACGTCTGAACTCATCTTCCCTCATTACGGTTGATGGGCCAGTGTGCACTCGATGAAGAGGAATCAATCAGGTAAGAGCAGGGGCGGAACCAAGATGAGATGGCAGGGGGCCGATGACGAATATAGTGTCATATGTGGTTGATACCACATGGAACAAATATAGAAAGTTTGGCATGAAAATATGTTGTATATTTCCAAAATTTTAGAAGAAACTTGTTACTTTGCATGATTTTTATAAAATTGGTTACTTGAAAATAAATTCTTAATTTCTTATGGTTTGGTAGAATATTTCAAGAGATTTCTAGTGATATAAAGAACACATAATTTGGATGTGTGTAGAAGAAGTTATGGCCAAAACAAGCTTGTACATCTAATGTGAAAAAGATTTAGAAATTAAAAATGGTTGAAAGGCAACTGGCAAGGCTTGAACCCATGCTCGAAGGGCATGGAACCATGGCTTCAACCACTGGGACATGTGTACTCCTTTTGTATATATTGTTGGCAAATCTGATTTAATGGGGAAAAACTTAGAATTAAAAACAAAAGACAATTTTTAACATTAACCAGGCTCGAACTTGGGACCTCAGAGATCGGAAAACAATGTCCTAGCCAACCTGCTGAAGGCAATTTCTACGATTGGTCTGTGGAAAAAGTTTTATGTATGTTATATTTATAAAATAAATTAAGTTAGAAACCCATAAAACAATGGGGGGTGGGGAGTAGGGGTGGTGGGGGGGCCAGGGCCCCCCACCTACAACGTGGGTCTGCCCCTGGGTAAGAGATGCGGAGTTGGAGGAGGAAGGGGTTGTGGGGGTCCCTTGACTCGCACCCACGTAAGGGACCAGGTACATCGCCTCCATATGATGGGAGATGGGGCGATGGGGAAAGGCACAGAGCTCACACGGATTTGCATGTGTACTCAAGATGCTTTTAATATTTGCTTTGGGCTGTTCAAATGGGCCTTGTTGGTTTTTTGCCATTGATTTTTGATGGTTGAGTTATGAATTTTTTTGATTTTTGATGGTTGATAGTTGAATGTGTTAACACAAACGCAAGGGAAGGAGCACACGGACACAAATCTTGATGCGATGATGCGGTGTCGAAGCAAAGCATCCACTTAACATCCACTTAACAGAGATCGGGGCTAACAACACACCATTCTAGCAAGGGATGCAGAACTGAGTTAGTGATTGGGGAAAATGTTAAAGCAAGCAAAAGGACCGTCATTGTGGCGAGGAACCGTTAAACATCGCATAACAAGATGAGGGGGTGGTGTAACCTAGCTCCTCTCCCATGGGGGCGAGGATACTGGGCTCCCTTGGCGTTGAAGGACGAGCTACTCCCGGTACCTAGGGGAGGGTGAGCTAAACGTGTTGACTCAAACACAAAGGAAGGAGCACACAGATTCGTATCTTGAGGAGACAATGAATCGTCCAACTGAGAGTGATCTTGATGAAGAATGTATGAGTTAACTATGCAACACCCTTAGTGGGGGTACCCTGGGAAGAGATTGGTGCAGACACGATGCACATATGATAGCGTCAAGCATCAAAGGAGAGATTGATATGAATGCAAAACACATGCGAATAAAGATACCGTACATGAGGGTATCTTGGGTCCCTCATCTAAGGGCGGGGTAGCCCATGTCCCTTAACCATGGAGTGCACATGTAAAATCCGAGTGACGATTCTGAGTGGTAGCCAAGTATAGAACCAAGCCGCAAGGATCAAAGCATGTATATCGTAGCCGACTAAGACAACCTTAGCGCTGAATGACTATTGGCTGAAAGAGCGGGCTCCACCAGGGAAATTTAAACAAAGTATGTAGTCATTGTTTGATAAGTTGCCTGTGTTTAGTAAATATTTTTACCCAGTCTCAATGCTTATACATGTATTTAGCTTGGGGCTGAACATTCATTTGCCCATGAAATGCAGGGAAAGGTCGATGAAATGCCCTGAGATTGGTGCATGTTACATATCTTCAACTTAGATAGTACCCTTCATAATGAGTAAGTGAAGAAGTATGTGTAGATAATTGTTTGATTATGGGGATGCCATCACTGAGTGTTTATCATTATCTTTGCGATGTGACCACTCTTTATGGGGGTCGAGATTAGCAGAAGTTAGCAAATGTCATCTTTTCATATAATTAAATGAGTGATGGGATGTTAGCACTCTTGTGCATATCCTTATTTTAGCTGTGACATGCCATATGTGGGTTGAGATCAGTAAGAATTAGCAAGCATCATTTCTTTATGAAGTTATATGATTGATAAGACGTTACCACCGAGTGTATATCCTCATCTTAGTTATGCGATCACCCCATTTAAGGAGGGGATCGAGAGTATCATGAGTTAACGAGCATCACCTCTCCATGCATTGTCTTAGGGCAAAAGATGGGGTGTTAGTGTCTAACCATATACTCAAGTTGACGGACCCCTAGCATGTAGGAATAGTCGAGTTAAGGGAGAGTTAGCATGCGTCACCTCTCTATTACCTCTAGATACGTTCATACTAATAGGCTATTAACAACAGTTGCATATACCTTTAACTATGTGCTTGTAGGATATTTAAAATTACTATCATATCTCCTTAATAATATATCAGTACAACCTATCTTACAAATGAGGAAGTGAGACAAACAGCCTGTCCCATTGGACAAAAAGTGGGTCCCACGTTTGTCCTACTAGGACAAATGAGTGACCTTGGTTGTGCCACATGGGCATGGTAGGCCCTGCTTGGTGGGGGATGAGGGCTTGAGTTTTGGGTTTGGGGGTGAGGTTGTGGAGAAGCCAAACATAAGCTCACAGCATTCCCATTATTTGCAAGCTTGACATTGATTTTTAATGAAAGCCAAATGTCCCTCACTGATCCACTTATTTATGGGTTTGCTATCTGTCTTTTTTCACTTTGGCCTCTGCGTTTTTTGAACTTTGACGCATGCTTTTCCATCCTTTAACCCCCTGATTTTTGGGGTGAGATTTATGCAATTTGCATCCCAAAGTTTTTTTTCCAATTTAACCCCCTTTACCCTCGACAATACCGACACACCCACTCACACTTCTCTCTCTCTCTCTCTCTCGTTTGCGTGGATCTCGCCTCATCCCGACGATATCCACACACCTTCACTCTTCTTGCTCTTTTGTTGATTGCGCGCTTGCACCACATCCTGTTTGTGGGGGTTTTCTTGGATCACAGTGCACTATGTGCACATGTTATTTCTAGTTCAGTCATATAATAGAGATAACCAAAGACAAGCGCTCTTTATTAGAGTAACAAAAAAACTTACATGTCTTTCATATATATATGAGTTGAATTTTATTTATTCAAAGAGCATGGTGTGGATATGCAAGTGAAGCATATTCCATGCTCATGTTATCCACTTGCTATCTTTATCTTAAGCTTGTAAGTGTCATGTCTAGGCTTTTGCCTTTAGTTTATTTGATGTCAGGTAGCACCTTTTAGTCATATACTGCTCACTTCACACTTGTCTTATTCCATTCAAGATAGGAAACTTGAAAGCTTGGCAGTATATCGATGGAATTACCTTTAAGGCTGTTTAGGGATAGTCATCGTGGGATGACGTATGCTAATGATGCACCAATCAAGATGAAGTCGAGATTCATAGTCATCCTCATGTCAGGATGGTCTCCCATTGTGAGTGTTAAATTGATTTTTCTCACGATGCGAACTTGGTATCCCGTGAATCTGGTGAGCGGGCCAGTACTACTTGTTAATCTTAAGCTTATCAAAACAATTCATGAACAATGTCTGCTAAGCTGCCCACATCGATTAGGATACGATGTACATATTAGTTTACCATTTGCGCCTTGATGACTACCAAGTTATTACACTTCATGTTGAGTCCTTTCGAGTTGTTGTAGGAGAAAAAGGTGGGTTGGTCAGAGTCTTTGAGGAGGTGGGGGGATTGACGCTACCAGCGTATGTGCTTCTACCCAAGATACATATGCCTTCGGTGATCACATGTATCACTCTTGTCTCAGCTTACCTTTCATCTCTTTGGTTATGGCCATTGCGTCCTTTGTCACTTCGGTTTCGCATCGTGTACTCTTGTGACTGATCACATCATACCAACTCTTCAATATCTTACTTGAACTAGACACACTTATCTGTTGTGTGCATGTGATTTTTGTAGTACTGACGTCAAATGTTCGTGTTCCTTCTCTCTAACTCTTTTCGCATATGTGATGGTGCTTGGCGTACGAATCCATCGCGTTACACATGCATCAAAATTTGAGATCACGGCTTATTTAGGATGGTGAAATGTTTGAGTAGATAAGGAGGAGTATATCGACCGCCTTTATCCTCAATGATGCCCTTTCAGCGATCGTTGTGGTCACAGTTCTTTTCTTCTTGCTCTCATTCTTGGGTTTTTGCACAAGACTTCAAGCTCTTCGATGTTAATGTAAACCTCAGTTATGATCATCAAATCATCTAAGTTTTCAGCCAGATTGATGACCAAGTGGTGCTTGATATCCATATTGATGGTTTCATTTATCAGTGCTAAGATGGTATTGTCAAGACTTACCTCCATGTCGGGCATGATATCACTGAAGCACTATATGTATTTACGTAATGGCTCTGTGTCACCCTATTGTATACTGACAAGATAAATGAAGGAACGCTTTCTCTTTCTTGTTGCAATGAACTGCTGAGTAAAGAGCTTAGTAAGCTCATGTAAGCTAAAGATGCTACTTGGTTTGAGGGTGCTCAACCAATCATGTCCTGCCTTCATTAGTATGTTTGAGAATGCGTGTCATTGTATCACATCGTTGAGCCAATGTAGCAGCATGATATCCCTGCATCGATGAACATGATGCATAGGATCTCATGTATCATCATTTTCCCTTTTCCCTGGGCTTCGGAAGGTGGAAATCTTTAGGTTGGTGGGTTTTCAGTATATCCTTCCTGAAGAATGATTTAAAGAGGTGGATGCTAAGGTCTCTTGGTTTCTTTTTCTTTCCTTTTTAACCTCGTCGAGCCCATTTTGGTTAGCTTCAGCTCTGCTTCATAGCGCTCTACACCTGCATGCATATTGTGCCGAAGGTCCAATTGTCAGGTTGGAAGTATTTGTGTATACTTGGAATGCTTTCTCCATCTCGGTTAGTGGTTATACAACTAATATCATGAGGGGAAAGAGTGGGATGATTCCTAGGAGAAACATAGTTGATTATGCGTCCTGCTCGGGACCATACTGGTCACGTTATTGCCGAGTAGCGTGGTGAGCTTGTTGATGTAACACTTGAGGGTGATGCACTTGCAACATGATAACTTGTTCTTGCAACTGTCCTTGTAGCACGTTGAATGTCTCCAACGTTACATACCTTGTGGGTGATGGAGGTGGCGTCAATGGAGCACCTTCTTTGCCAATAATCTCCTAGCTCACATGATTATGTTTAGAGTGCTTCTCATCATTTGCATGTATCCTTGCTCGAATGTTCTCTGTGTTATACATGGTGATTTTTTACGTTCTTACGGACAGTGTCAATAATGTTGTAGTACAAAAGTGGATCCGAACTCTTGACATGTTTAGGGGCAGTCTTGTGACCTGCATACACCACAACATCTAAGAATATTATCAAGTTGAATCTAGGATGGTGGTTCCATTTTTGGCTCTTTCAATGCTCAAATAAGAACCTAACAGATAAAATATATCAAAAGAGAATACTGAGAATGTGAATGAGATCAACCCTTCCCAAATGGGAGGGATGTATATAGTTTTTATGAAGAGGTATTTTGGTAATTCAATTATGTTGATGTTGGGATCCATGTAGATGGCAGACAAACACTATATGGAAGGATGATTAGTGTTTTCAAAAATAATAGCAATACTTAAGTCTCCTAAGGGAGTAACCTTTTAAGTACTTAATCAACAAATTAACTACTTGCAATAGAAATATGTGCACATCGGAAATTAAAACACAAATGTGAGTAAAGGAATCAGAAACAATAGATCACAATGCAAACACAAAAGATTTATCATGGTTCACCCTCCCGTGGGCTATGTAAAGTTCCCAAGCTCGTTGGGATTTTCTCCATTAACCAACTCTCCAACTAGAGAGCCAACCGCCTAAACTTGAAGGCTCTTACAACCACATAATTTCACTTACAAGGAATTTTCACACACTCCTTGCCTCTAGCAAGGGTTTCCAATACAACTTAACACAACCTCAACAAGTGAGGATCTCAACCCTTGAGGCTTTTCACATCCAACAAATACAACTGATAAATCTTACCACCACATCTTGTGTGGATATACAAACCTTTCTTTTGACGAAGACTTACAACATTTGTATACTCAAATAATTGAAGCTTTTGTGACGTAAATGTAGATAATGAAAATCTCTTTTTGATCTCAATAATAAAGAAGATTAAGACACTTGGAGATAAAAAAATTTTATTGTGATCTCAAATGATCAAAATGAAGCTTGAATAGATCCATAATTAGTAAAGGCCAAGATACTTAAAAGCTTTAAGAGAAATGTAAAATGAAGCCTTGAAAAACTTTTAGAGCGCTTAAGAGAGTTTAGAAAATGCTTGAAAACTTAGATTATATGCTCATTAATGTGTTTCAAAACTCCCAGCACTCTTAGCATAAATATGGAAGAAAAATTGTTGAAAATAGTTCCCTCAAATGCCCTCCCAACAGAATAATCGATAGCTATCCGTACAATACGGAACTGGATTTTTTCAGTTAAACCAAAGTAGTCGACTCATATACAGTTGGTAGTCGACTATCAATATAACGGTAGTCGACTCCCCAGATTACTATAATCGACTATTTTCATAAAACAAAACATATACAATATTTTTGTTTTATAAGTAGTCCTACTCAACCAGTTATCCACTCCTATTCTGATATATTGAAAAACATCTAGAAATAGTTCCAAAAATCATTCTAATCTTTTTCAAAATGTTTTCTAAAATGTTTTCTAAATAATTTAATAGGTTTAAAATATTATGTAAGTGTGTGTGCAAGTTTTAATTAATAGCTTTAACATTCTAAGACAAGTTTACAAAAATGACACGACTTATAATCTTTCGAGTGTTGGTGTCTTTCTTTGGCTTGACCAACTTGTCTTGAAATCTTGCACCTACACAAATTCTTGGATGAGATCCAAATCTTCAATGTTGAGCTCCACTCCATGAGTTCATCAAAATTTAAGCTTTTGATTCCATATCATCATTGTCCTTAAGTTTTAGTTGACCATTGTTGACTTGGATTCATATACTCACAAATTATCTCACAAAATATCATTAGCAACACTAACTGTTTGCTTATCACCAAAATTAAATGAGGGTGATGCAATAACTCACAGATGTGTACTCTAACACTTAGGTCAGGTCTTATTGGGCTTGCTTCAGCTTTCGGGCTCATGAGCCTTTGCAGATGATGCGCTTGGGACTCCTTATTGGGCGGTATATCACTACCGTGTAAATTAGCATCATTTCTTGTTCACTTATTTTTTAGCTTAATATTGATTTATTGGATTACCTAATATGTATATAGTTACTTGACTTGAAAAGAGTCTTTTACCAACTTAATGGTACTTAAGTATAAGCACTCATTTTAAGCGGGCAAGTCATAAAGCATTTTAAACCAAGGTTTGAGGTCTCGGTTTCAGTTTTGGTTTCAGTCTTCCAGAAATTTTAGGTTTCGGTTATGTTTCGTCCATTTCAGTGGTTTCGGTTTTGCCCGTAACTAACAATATTTGTAACTTAACTAGTAAGATAATGGCAAACTAATAATATAATTAGTGACTAATAAGAAAATTTCTAACTAAGATAATTTAAAAAGATAGTTTGTAACAATATTAGTTAATATCTATTAGTTCATATCTGCTATTCACATGACACATTTTTATAATTACACTCTCATTCAAAAAGTATATGGCAAACTTATAAATAAAACGGAATATGTTTAGCATAATGTAGAATGTGAATATCCATACCCACTACTTAGTGCTATTAGTTACAATCACGTTTTGTTAAACATATTGCATTTATTTACAAGTTTGCCATTAAAATTTTAAAAGACATGGCAAACGTGTAAATAAATGAAACTTTGTTTTACAAAATGTGTACTGTGAGTAGCAGCCCCTCACCCATGTGAACCCACGTGAACCTCCAAGCCCCTCACCCACATGTTCCCACTCACCTTCTCTTTCTCTCTTGTGGAGAGCGGCGGGCGGATTGGAGAGCGGTGGTTTCCCCCAGGTAAGTTTCACTTCCTCTCTCTTATTCATTTTTCTCTTCTTTTTCTTCTTCTTATTTTGGATGTTATCGATGTCACTTCCTCTCTCTTATTCATTTTTCTCTTCTTTTTCTTCTTCTTATTTTGGATGTTATCGATGTTGCTGTTGTTGTTGCTTCTCATCATCATCTTTTTAAATTTTCCCCCATCATCATAAGAGTTCCCCTCTCTTCATCTTTATGTTCCTCTTCTTTTTCTTCTTCATCATTTTTTGGATGATGTTGCAGATGTTGCTGTTTTCATCTTTTTTTTCCGTCATCATAAGAGTTTCCCTCTCATCTTCAGCTTCATCTTCATCTTCATCTTCTCTTCTTTTTTTAATTTTTTCCCCTTTCCCGCTTCATCTCGGTATCGGACATTTATAAACCAGTTTCTGTCCGATACCAATTTTATAAAACATTTTCATATCGATTCCATCCAAAACCGATACAAAATGGCCGAAACCTTTCTTAATGTTTTAAACAAATATAATGAAACTATTACATGCTATTTATGTATTAGATATGTTGTGCATATGGGAAATTTTGCTATTGATTTTTTGCCAAGTATTTTTAAGGTAGTTACAGTGGTAACCAAATAAGTATGTACATATATGTTATATCCATATTCAGTGTAGGCTATACAACAAGTAGTTCTGAAACATGAAGGAATCACCAGCAGAAATGTATACATCATTTGCATATTGTAATGTACTATTATCATGGACAGTTATGGGTTGAATTTTGTAAAACTATCCTAAAATTTGATTTTTTTTAAAAAGCACTTGAACTTCGAAAAAATACAAACTATGCCAAAAAAAATTACACTATACTAAATTTTATAGTGCATGGGGATCAGAAAAAACACGGAAAGAAGCAGGCACCAAAGTGAAAAAAAGTGTGGGTGTGTGGGGGTAGCGTCTGGGAGTAAAAATGTGAAAGCAGGGGGCTTAAGAGCAAAAAAACCCGTGGGGGGGGGGGGGCAAAGTGCAAAAAGGTAGGTGGCAACCATGTAAATAGTAGAGAGAGGACGAGGCTTCTTTGGTTTCATGATAAAGGGATGGTAATCTTGCAATTAAGGGTTAAAGGGGTGGGCTTTTGTTTGGGAAACACAAAAAAACCCACACCAAAGTGCACCCACACCCACACACCCCATGTGGGGGATGAAGTGGCACACGCTTTTGTTTGGGAAACACAAAAAAACCCACACCAAAGTGCACCTACACCCACACACCCCATGTGGGGGATGAAGTGGCACACCCCTCCACGCGCCACATAGGACAAACCTTGCCAACATGGTTTGTCCTAGTAGGACAATGGTACAACCGTAAATCCCTCTTTATAGTATAGATTCTAAACTTTAGTCTTATTTCATAAAATTACCGTCAACTTTGATATGATTTCATAAAGTTACTTTGATCTTTGAGAAAAAAAACTACATTGAAACTAGACTAAGGTCGGTAGTTTTTTGAAACTTCAAAAGTTCATAGTTTTGTGTTTTTTTCAAGGTTCAAGGTATTTTTATGTCAGAGCAATTTTACAAAACTTAGCCACAGTTACGAGGTTTTTCCATGAAAATGTTTGTTTAACCATGCATCACTAATAGATTGACAAATGTGAGAAAGTTGTAACAGAGGTCGTTTGCATATGCTCATGTGGAAGTACTAAATGGTGCATGATTGAGTTTAAGGGATGGGTTTTAGTAAACAAAAAACCTTGAACTGTAGAACCATGGAGGGGTCAAGTTCACAAAAATGCACTGTGGACTATGACAACTTAACATAATTCCATAAACAAGCAATGATGTTTGAGATCAGAGCAACATAGTGTTTTATTTTACACAAAAGAGGGTACTCAACTAGGTCTAGCCGTTACAGAAGAAAAAGTTGCATAACATTTTGTTCTGTATTACCATAAAAATGATTCCCAGTTGTGATCTCCAAATTTTAGAGATGTAGAATGCGGATTGCTGCAAAATATGTGGTTTAAACTGACCTCTGGTATAGATTGGTTGACATTATGATGCGGGAGAAGATGCTGTAATTGTAAAAAGCCTTATGGTAATACACACACACACACATGACATAAGGGTAATTGAACTCCAAGTGGTAGTTCCTTAGCAATTATGCCAAGGTCAAGAAATCTGGTATCAGCCTTGCTGCAAGCCAAACAGTAAGGGGCCATGTCAAATCAAATATCAATAAGTATGTTGAGGATCTGTTAGGATCCAAAATAAAAAGACAATTTTTATAGAGAAATCAAAGCTAGAACAAGATAATTGAGCGCAAAAGAGGTGCGCTCTCCTCCCAAGACGTCGAAGAGGACGTCCGCACTTGTTTAATCTAAGATCTAAACTAAAGACGCTCAATAGAAAATATCCAATATCAAGCATAAGAAATAAGTGACGGCTACCACCCTTTAATATAATAAGAATTAGGGCAAAGGGGGGCATGCGGCAAGTCGGCCAAGGGAGGGGGCCGGCGGCTAGTAATGGGCCCGGCCCATGGTTGTGCAGGTTAGACCCGCACGGGTCTATCAATACTTCCCCCCAAGAGCCACCTTGTCCTCAAGGTGGTGCGTGCAAGTCCCGGCGGTGCTAATCCGAGTGGGAGTCGTCCCCTCCTCCGATTCCTTCGTCCTCCACGTTATCATTCTCGTCTGCTTCCGCTATCAACACTTGCAGCTTCCGATCCACACAGCGGTGTCCCGGAGTGAAGCGCTCGTCGCATCGGAAACAGAGCCCTTGTTTGCCTCTTCTCCCTCATTTCCGCATTGGTCATCCTTCGGAATTGGCCCCCAGCCGGTGGTGGGTTGTTCTGCTCTCCTGTCTTTTCCAGCCCTGCCTGAACTGCATCAGTAGTGACACCTGCTCCGTCTTCTCTAGTCGGGGTGCCCCGCTGTAACTGCCCACTGTAGCTGCTCTCGCCTCTCATATCCTAAGATGGGAATCCTCCACCATCTGCGTCATCTCGATGACCTCTGAAAGCCCCCGAGGCTTGTACGACCTCACCGCAGCATGAAGACTAGGTCGCAGCCCCTTCAAGAAGGTGTCCTCCAGCGACTCGTCCGACACCCCATGAACTCGTCCTGCCAGTGTCTCAAATCTTTCGATGTACTCTCACACCGACCCCTCCTGCCTGAGGGCAAATAGCTGCTCGTGTAGGTTCTCCAAACGGGGGCCTTTAAACTTCTCCAGCACCAAGTCTTTCAGCTCCTCCCAGCGCCGGATCTGCTGACGCCTCTCCTTCCACTGAAACCACCCCAAGGCTCTCCCCTCCATGCAGATGGCTGCCGCCTCCAGCTTCTGTGCCTCGGTCATGCGGTGTGCCGCGAAGTATCTCTCTGCTGTGAACAACCAGGCATGTGGGTCCTCTCCAGAAAATAGCGGCATCGTCAGCTTCCGCACCCTGCACTCTCCCCCAAAGTGTCCCTGCTCGGGTCTCCCCTCCTCTCTGTGATGCGGACAGTAGTGCTGCCTCCTCTCCTCCGGAGTCTCGTACTGCCTAGGTGGCCCTCCTCCGCGACCACCGTAGTCTCCACGGTAATCTCCCTGTCGGCCCTCAAAATCGTCCCAACTTGCATCATCGCCGAACTCAGCCGCGTAGCCCCCGTCCTCGTCATAGTACTCCTGGCCCTCTCCGGGGTCAAAACCACCTCCGAAATCTCACGATGGATCCTCCTAACAAGGCTGAAATTCTCCCCCACGGGTCCCCCCCGGAAGCTCCCCCTCTGTCCACGAAACCCCGCTGTGTCGCGGCGACCCCCGTCAGCCTCGATGGCCGCTGCGGTTGATCTCCGGGGCCGCGGCCTGCCCTAGGCAGCCCCGCGGCCTGCTGCAAGTGCGCCGTAGGCGCGCGCTGCTGCGGAAGATCCGCAAGCGCGCGCCCCGCTCCTGGCGGCCCGGCGGGGAGGCGCTAGGGCCTGCTGGCCTCTCCCCGCTCCCGCCGGGGCTCGGGAGGGGTCGTCGGACCCCCTCCCATCTTCGCCGGGCCCGGCCGCCCCCCCGGGATCCCGCCGCCTCCTCTCTGGAGCTCGGGGGGGTGAAGCTCGGAAACCCACTAGAGCCCCCCCAATCGTCACACGTGGCTGTCAGGAGGGGGTTGCTGGGACTGCCGACCCCCCTCCACCTTTCCTCTGTCCTTCGCCGTGTTTTTTCGCGGTAGTCGACCTTCCACGACTCCCCGTCTTCATCCTCGTCCAATTCCTCCACCAAATAGGGTTGATTTTTGGGAAAAATCTCCTCTTTTTTCCTTCTCTTTCTTCAAAAGTGCCTCCTTTGGTGTCGGATTAGGGTTCACATCCCCTTTGTTGGTTGTCGCCAATTGATTTAGGGTTCTCATCAATTGCGCGAATTGTTCGTCGTGCTTCGCTTGATTCACCGCCAATTGGTTGATGGAAGCCGTCAACTTTGCCATGGATTCATCGTTTGCCGCCAATGATTTCTTGATCCGTCGATTTCTCTCGTGAACTTTGCCTCCAAAGCCTCAATTTTGTCGTGCGATTTTGTCGTGGCCGCCATGGATCGTCACGTGCTCTGATACCAAAATGTTAGGATCCAAAATAAAAAGACAATTTTTATAGAGAAATCAAAGCTTGAACAAGATAATTGAGCGCAAAAGAGGTGCACTCTCCTCCCAAGACGCCGAAGAGGACGTCCGCACTCGTTTAATTTAAGATCTAAACTAAAGACGCTCAATAGAAAATATCCAATATCAAGCATAAGAATAAGTGACGGCTACCCCCCTTTTATATAATAAGAATTAGGGCAAAGGGGGGCATGCGGCAAGTCGGCCAAGGGAGGGGGCCGGCGGCTAGTAATGGGCCCGGCCCATGGTTGCGCAGGTTAGACCCGCACGGGTCTATCAGGATCCCTCAAAACATTTGAACTTCTGTAGAAGTAAAGATGCACTGAAACAGGTCAGCTAAATGATAAAGTAGTTGGGGGTTTGTCTGGAGGATTCATTGTCAATGAGATCTGAAGTACCATTGCTTAAAGGATGTCAAACGGGCAGGATGAAAACGCTTGAAAGAATCATATCATGCTGTAGTTTAATGAAACATCAATCAACTGGTGGGTGAAATTAGTCGAACAGAATTGAAGGCATGCCTAAAATTTGGCTGTAGGCCAAATGAGTGGCTGGTTCACCTGACTAGATTACTAATCCAGGGCTGCTGGCCGGGCGAATCGAAGTTCTCTTCCGGTCAACTGTCCACCCAGTCAAGTGCAAAAAACACACACAGTGGAATCACGCAACGCACGCTGCTGGTGTGCTTCCTGACCACGAGGAAAGAAGAGCGACGACGGTTCAGATTTGACTGTTTGCAGCATGGGAGCTGATTACCCAAGAAATCAATCAGGTTGGTTTTGTGGATTTTGATGCGGGAGCTAGTTTTCAAGTCACTATATTGCCTTGGCTTTGTCGAGGCGTGCATGTTTCTGATATAATGGAGGATGACAACGCTTAGGGGGTTGGATTCTAGAAACTACCATTAAGGAGAGATTAAGATATATGGAGGACATCATGATTGGATGTGCCATGATAATGTGATACCAATTTAAAAGGAGGCATGACTATGTCTATAAACGATGAAGCTTTGACTGGTCACCATGGGAATATTGCGGACAGTACACTGACATTTCTTTCCGATACATACATGTGTGTTTTTGTTTGTTTTTTGTTTTTTTGTTTGTTTTTTGTTTTTGTTTTTTGTTTTTGCTTTGTTTTGTTTTGTTTTGTTTTGTTGGGGGGGGGTGTGTGTGTGCGCGCGCGCGTGTGTTCTTTGTGCTCATGGATAAGGTCCTATAGACACTTGATCCTCGAAACCTTTGGACTGTAGATACTTAAAAAGGGGGACTTAATGCACCTGGGAATAGAAAATGGCAACAATGTTTAGATCATTTGCTCAAGGTAAAGGCCGGT
Source organism: Scilla litardierei (assembly GCA_030789695.1). Classification (NCBI taxonomy): domain Eukaryota; kingdom Viridiplantae; phylum Streptophyta; class Magnoliopsida; order Asparagales; family Asparagaceae; genus Scilla; species Scilla litardierei. The sequence continues at coordinate 475,110,542 of CM061142.1, forward strand.
AACTTGAATGAAAAGGTAACAAATAATCCTGTCAAAAGGGATCAAACTGTTCCTTAAAAAACTAATGGCAACATTCCTTTTCAGGCATGCAGATTGTATCTTCTTACCCAAATCAGTTCATAATTTGTCGTGTCATGTAATTGGGATCATGACACAATCAAACAAAACTTTGGAGCAGGGAAAGCGATGAGTACTTAATTACCCTTTAGAAGTTTGTCATTTTTTATTAATAGTGATATGTTAATTGGGAATTCAATACTTGAAAATGGGTAAATTGCAAAAACTACCCCTATTCCATTGGCAATGAGAATTAACACTCCCTAATCAAAAAAATCAGCAGAAACACCCTCTAATCTAACAATAACCCCTAAAACTTATTTTTTTCTTCTTATGTTGCATCTCCCTCATTCCTTCCTCTCTTTTGTTGTTGCCATTGATCTCTCTCTCCTCTATACTTTGTCTTCTATCTCTCTTCATGTCATCTTTCTCTCTGGTTCTTTCTCAACTATTTTCTCTCTCGTGATCCTCCCTCTTGTCTACCTCATTCTCTCTTATACCCTCGGTGATCTCATGCTATCTTCCATGCTTGTATCCACTTCGCCCAAACCCGCACATGCTAAGGTCAGCATCCACTGAAACCCATATTCTTGGCCCCATCTTACTAATTTGCTATTGCTTGAGGCAAGTTCAACAACAAACAATCAAGCTTGTTGCTAGAAGTGGTAAACTTGAGAGAGCGAGAGGTGTTTCAGTGGATGTTGTTTAATGAGAGAGAGAGAGAGAGGAGAAATTGGGGATTCCGAAGAGTGGCTAAAGATGATTCCAGAGGAGAAGAACTCCTATCAATATATAGGAGCCACCGCCACAGTCTCCATCCATCTTGTGACCATCCCCGTGATTTTCTCAAACGATTAAGTAAGACCCAGTCTAATAGTTGAAGAAATTCTCCATGTATCTCAACTAACCTATTGGATCGGGTCGGGTATCGAGTTATCGGGCTATTTCAGGCCAAACCTGCTTACATCTCTCACTTGGTCGAAATGGCCAAGTGCATTCCGGTCATACTCTCACTATCTGTGTGATATGACGCATGATGTAATCTCACATACTCTCACTATCCCTGAGATATGCACATTTTATTTACAGAGTACAACCATTATCCATGATTGTCTCCTTTCATTATACATGAAAGTTTCTTTGACTTAGATATTTCTAAGGCTCATTAAACCAACATGTTTGATGAATGTACATGCTGGAATACTATTCATCAATAATCAATAGATCAACAATCATATCATTTGTTGGAATATACGACACATCGACTTATTAACAATATCATGCATATAATGATATTATATCTCAATATGCCTTTCTTTGAAACTGTTTGCACCACAGTGAATTAAGCTGATGGTTGCTTGATTATTATCGTATATCTCAATTGGTCCATCCATCAAATTGAGATCCAGTCCAATAGGAGCCGTCTGATATATACCGTATGAATAGCTGCCATACTACATGCTATATACTTAGCTTCTTGTATGTATCTCGCTACACAATCTTATTGCTTGCTATCCCAAGAAACAGCTGCACCATCAAAGATGAACAAATGTCCTGAAGTGGACTTTCTGTCATCTTTATCTCCTTTGAAATTTGCATCGAAGTAACCAAGAACATCAAGCGAATTTTCTTGATAAACCAACTTCTGATGCACTGTAACCTTTAAATATTTCAAAATCCTCTTATCAGCTTCCTAATGAGATGAACCAAGATTACTTTGATATTTACTAACCAGACTAATCGGGTACATCAAGTTTGGTCTAGTACACAGCATTGCATGCATTAAATTTCTAATATCATGATCATATAAAACACCTAGCAGATTCTGTCCCTCTCTAGGACATTGCTATTTACATAACTGCTTCCCCATAACCAATGGTGTATGTGGTATATTGGAATTCTGTATTTCAAATCTCTTCAATATTTTATGCAAATAATTTTTAGTTTAAATTCAACATTCTAGACTTTCGATCTCTAATGATATGTATTTCAAGAACATATGATGTATCACACATGTCTTTCATCTCAAATTCACTACAAAGTGCTGATTTAATCTTATTAAACACTTTAATGTCATTTTCAGCAAGCAGAATATCATCAATATACATGGATATATTGTAAAATTGCTCCCATTTTCAAGACATACACTCAATTATCCAATTTATTTGCAACGAAATCAAGTTGGATAATAGTATTGTGAAATTTGAGATATCGCTGTATAGAGATTGATTCAAAACATATAATGATTTCATCAATTTATACACTGTCTTACTGTCACTCAACTTGAAATCCCTCAGGTTGATCCATATATATTACTTTCAACTTTTCGGTAAGAAATGCGGTTTTGACATTCATCTTGGTAGAGTCCCAAGTCAAGATGTGCAACAATTGCTAAGATTATTCTTATGGATGCAAACTTAGCCACAAGAGAATAAGTCTCCTAATAATCAATACATACTTTCTGAGTAAATCATTTTGCAACTAACCGGGGCTTGAATGTATTAATAGAACCATCAACCCGATATTTCTTCTTTAACACCCATTTACGTCCTATGGACTTCTTCTCTTCTGGTAAGTTGCATAGCTCCTATACATTGTTTCTCTCAATTGAGTCAAGCTCCCTTTTCATGGTGTTTTAGACGTTGATATGATTCATTTGATTTCATTACATGTGTGTAATTCAAGAGATCAGCTTGCTCATCTATTTCAATGTCCACAAGATGGTTTATATGAATATAGATAATAATTGTCCATCCATGCAGGTGTTGTTCTGTGTCTTTTGTTGCCGCTAAGTTTGCAGGTTGGACTTTTTTGCTGGTTAATTTTTCATATGTATATTCTCATTCACAGGCACATGTTCCATAATTGGATGATGTACTTCATCTTACTACATCTAAGTCATCATTGTGAACATCATCTAAGTCCAGCAAAGGTGGCACATTTTCTTGGACTTGTTCCATTTCTTCTAGATTTTCTAAAAAAGTAGAATATCTACTTTTAACGATCTCTCTTTCATCATGAAAGAACATGTATCCTTTATATTTTTCAGAATATTCTATAAATATACATCTACGGTTTTAAGATCCAGAGAATCTCTAACCTGATTGGAATGAGAATATGTGTCACACAACCCCATTTTCTCAAATGACTCAAATTCGGTTTGCGTCCATTTTATATCTCATACGGTGTCGTCTCAACTGATTTTGTAGGATTTGTAGTTAATATGATTTCTCTCTAAAAATCCTTAGCGAGACCAGAATGTGATAACATAAATCTTACATCATTCATTAATGCTCCATTCTTCCTTTCAGCCACACCATTCTATTGTGGCATATAAGGCATAGTTATATGCTTCTTTATACTGTATTGAATACAATAATATTCAAATTTCTTTGAGTTGAATTTCCCACCTCTATCAGTTCTAAACACCTTTATTTTCCTTCCAACTTTTCTTTTTTACTTTTGCCTAGTATCTTTTAAAACTTTCAAAGGATTCAGACTTTCTGTTTAAAAGATACATGAAAGTATACTTGAAATAATCATCTATAACATGTATGAAATAGTCCTTATTCCCACGTGTCTTTATGCTCAAGGGCCTACAAATATCAGAATGAATTAATTCCAATAGTTTATTGACCCTTTGACCTTTCGAGAATGATTTACCAGTCATCTTCTTAGTTAAGCAATGTTCACTGCGTAATGTTCTTACACATGTCAATTTTGGTAATAAATCCATCTTGATTAATTTGTCCATCTTATTGTTAGCAGGATGACCTAATCTCATATGCCAAATATCATAATTAGATAAGAGACACGATGAATAATTGAAATTATAATCTTTATTTTCAATTTCAAATTTTACAACAAAAAGATAGAACAAATCATGAATGGGCATAAACTTACACATATCAAATACTTTCTTGTCTTTTCCAAAAGAGACCATCTTGTAAAATCTCACTTCAAGACACTTTTTCAGCAAAGCCAGAACAGAGATCAGGTTTCGTCTTATGGCAGTGCATAAAACACATCTTTGAGAATCATAATGTTATCTCCAAGATCCAATCTGTATGAACCAATACCTTTTACATCCAGATAGATATTGTTCCCCATGTATATCCTCTGATCTCCTTTCTTCGGTTTGTGGAGGTCAACATTTCCTTTCTTCGTCTTTGCAGTATGTCGGGTTGCACCTGAGTCAATCCACTAGTCTTCATCATTAGTTATTGCAACGTTACATTTAATAACACCAATAAACTCTCGTTTACTGCATTCTCCTTGTTTTTGGCATTTGGTATTGCCTTATTCTTGACATGCGGACAATTGGCCTTGAAGTGACCATACTTCATATAGATGTAGCATGATACATGAGGTTCTTTTTTACTGCGAAGTAGGTGTTGGCTGATTACCTTGAAGGAGGGTTTGATCCAAGATGCTGGTTCCCTTGTGCCTTTCGATATTAAGCAGCATTTGCCTATTCCTCATGCACAAGGTTGACATCCGAACCCTTCCTTCTAACCAAGAGATTTTGTTCCATAGTCAACTGAGCTAGCAATTCAGTGACACGCTTAATGGTTTTATTTAGCATAAGAGTAATGGCAACCATATCTAGTGATGGTGGCAGACTATTTAGAACGGTTGCCACTGCAGCTTCTCGAGAATATCAGTTCCTGCAGTAGCTAGGTTCTTAGCCGCGACAATCATTTTGTTCACGGGTTCATGACATTGTCACTTTACATACGACGTGAGTTATACCTATGTAACAGGAGTTGTGTGTTCACATCTGAGGTGATGTTATACTTCTCCTAAATAGCATGCCACGGTTTCTTGGCAGTACTATGATTTTTGAATACCTTTATTATGCTATCGTCTATGAACACGAGCACAAGGCTTTTAGCCTTATTGTTATTGATTTTCCACGGTTCCATCTCTCTTTTATGAGCATTTGTGGGATTTTGAGGAAGAGTATGTGCAAAAGTCTTAATGACACTATCAACATTGTCATGTATAAGTCCATATTTAATTTTTTTGTGCCACATGTCATAGTTGAAACCATTTAGGTGTTCTGTCTTGGTCAGTTAAAAAGCAATTAATTTACTAGCCATTTATCTTATTGTTGGATAATGAGATAAACAATAATAAGGATAATCTAAGTTGTGATAAAAATAGAAATATCAATTTAAAATTGAAAACTACAATTAAAAAGTAAAACTTCAATTTTAAAATGAAAATGTAATTTTAAAATTTTGAAACTGCAATTTATAAAAATTTATAAAAATTCAAACTTGTAATTAAAATGAAACAATAATTTTTTAAAATTAAAATTGTAATTTAAAATTAAATCTGCAAATACGAAACTGAAACTGTAATTAAAAATTGCAAACTAAAATTAAATCTTTAAAACTGCAATTTAAATTTAAATTTTAAAACTGAAACTGTAATTTTGAAAATTACACAATGCACTAAAAATTAAAACTGTAAAATTTTGAAAATGTTTTTGAAAACTAAAAATTACAAGCAAAATAAATTTAAACCTGCACTTTATAAGATAGTTTTTGTAATATAAGAATTACAAACCGAATTAAAAATTAAATCTGTAATATTAGAAATTAATTTTGTAATTTAAAACTTACATAATGAAATCAAAAGATGAAACATCAATTATAAGTTAATTACTGCAAATTAAAATTGAAATTCGCGAATTTTATAATAATGAGGTGCATCACAAATTTTATTATGTTTAAATTGTAGGGCTAATAACGCAAATATATAAATTGTAGGAATCTAAGAAATAAAACAATATTGAGGAGCTTGATTTGAAAGCTGCTTGGTTGCATGGATAATATACTATTCTTTGGGAAAAACATGTAGATTTGCTTTTTTTTACCCAAAAACGCATTGGAAGCGTGGATCGAGGCTGACATGGCAAGTGGTCTGCTATGTGGGCGTGTTGTTCAGCACGAGGTAGGAATCGAGGTGCTGACGTAGAGAACTATGCAGGAACCAAGGTGGTGGTCTAGTCTCGTGCAGGCTCATGCAGGGCTCTGTGCGTTGGAAAAGAAGCCGGTCTGCGTTCGGGTAGGGTTCTAAAATGCGGTTTCATTTTGCATGCGGTCCAGAAGCGCATACCACATGTGGATTATGCGGTCTGTGCGGTTTACGTGAAAATTAATATAAATAAGCACAAGTATATATACATATGTTTATGTATATTAAATTAAAAAATCGTAAAATATGGTAACAAGAAAAAAATCATATTAACTTTTAAAAACATGGATTAATTCATACTAAAATATCAGCACCATCAAGGGATCAATATATAAAATAACTGAAGTCTAAAGCAATTTATACACAAAACATAAATATTTAGTATTATATCCAAATTAAAAACATGTCAAACATAAGTATTTTGAAATAACAAAAGATCCATTCTATATATACTCATCATTTCGTAACAAACATCATCTAACACCCATCAGAAAAAAGAAAAAAGAAAGGAAAAAATGCGACGAAGCCGCTGCTTCTTGCTGGAAGAAAGAAGAAAGAAAAAAGAAAAAAGAAAAAAGAAAAAAAAAAAAGAAAAAAGTGCGAGCATACCTGCTTCCTACTGCCGCTTCGCTCTGTTGCTTCCCTCCGCGATTCGCTGTTGCTTTGCCTTGAATATGATAGAGAGAGTGGCTGTCGTTTTTGTTTTGGAAAAGTCCTTAAAATAATAAAATGGATTTTTATGCTTACCGGGTCGGATATCTTAACGGTTTGGGTTTGGGGGTTTAGTTGTCAATTATGCGTCCGTATATTCGTATATGCAGGTGCATAACAGTTATGTGACCGATTATACTGCCAACCGCATAATTTAGATGTATAATTGATTTTTCATGCGGCAAGCGGCCGTTTCCTTATATGCGGCCGCATATAACTTGTTTTAGATCATTGCGTGCAGGAGAAAACAACTGCTTGGTGGATGAGAGGTTGTGGGGCCTGTCGTACCCACTCGAACTATGTGCACCGAGGAGAGGCGTGCGGGCTGCTGCGTTGGCACGGTTACGTGCGCGATCACATGGCTCAAAAATTTGCCTCGGTTCTTGAATAGTGAGCTGTTTGGTGAGGAGAGAATGCATGGGGAGCATGAGGCCCACAACTGGATGTTTTGTGCGCATGCATGGAGAGACGTGCATATCATGGTTTGTTGGCTGCTGCGTCCCCCTTTTCGCCTCGGGAATGGAGAAAGAGGGGCTGTACTCAGGGCCCGTCGCGTGTGCTGATCGCCCCGAGAAGATGAAAGCGTAGAGTTCGGTGCATGGAGAGAGATAGAGAGGACATGGTTTACTCAACTATGTATGGAATTTGTGGAGAAGTTGGCTCGATTCAGCGTAGAAGAAGCAGTTGATTGGCAAACGAGTTATTTTGTGCATGGGTAACTCGACTGCGCATGGATTCGACCTATCTGACTCTGCACAAGTCAGATACAAGGATGTTGGGCATGTGGCTTCATCAGTGCAGTTGGGTCGATCGATTGTCTGTTCGAGTCTGAAGGTCGATCGCTTGGCATTTGGTCGTTTGGTCGTATCGCGGTTAGAATCCGTGTTTGGTCGATCAGTCGTATGGAGACTCGAAGGAAGAAGGCTCGTACGCAAGGCTCGACACTAAGGTCGCTTGACACAGAAGGAAGGTCGATCAGTCGAAGGGAGCCCATTGGGATGCGGCCCACTAGGTTGCGGCGGCATTAATTGCGTAGAGCGGCAATTGGATCGTATCCCGGAAATGTCGGGATCTGTATCCGATATGAGACCTTAGCCAATGATGACACCTATTATAACCTAGGGTTATAAATATGGGGTTTTATGTTAGGTTTTCGTATGGAACACATTTGTATCCTTGGTGAGAACCGCCATTGTGAGAGCCAACTCAGTGAGAGATTGTAGCGTGAGCTTTTGGAGAGATCTTGTGCTTTTTCTTCGATGGACGAAGAGAGAAGATTTGTATCGATCTCCCCTTTTGTAATAAAGTTCACCGGTGTTCCCCTTTGGCCGTCCACGGCCTAAAAGCAATATTGTTTGTGCTCTATTTGTTCGCTGCTTATCCTTCGTCCTCGATCCACACGATCTTAGTGTTATTCCGCTGCGCTTGTGTCGGCGCTGCTAGGCTACGCCGCACAACAGAATTTGGCGGTGCGACGATCGAGGATGGAAGAAAAAGGCAGCGCTGGGATCGATTATCAGCTCTGATACCAATGTTTAGTTAGAGTGAGGAGAAAAGAAATATATTTGGGGATTTCGGATAGTGGCTGAAGTTGATTCTTCCGAAGAACTCATTTTAATTTACAGGAGTCACCGCCACACGCTCCACCCCATAACCGTCCCCAAGATATCATCAATCGACCTCGTGATTTTCTTAACCGATCACGTCAGTCTCGGTCTGATAGTTGAAGAAATTCCTCACGTATCTCAATTAACTTATTGGTTCAGGTCGAGTACGTGGTTAGTAGGCTATTTCAGGCCAAACCCACTAGCAGATGTGAGCCTTAGCGTGCACATGTTTAGATGGAGGCCAATGGGGGTTACTGGCTATATACCGTGTGTATTTGTATCATGAAGCCGTACATGTATTGGAAACCCCGACGTCGTATTGTATGCCAATACATACATGTATCAGACACTTTTTAATACTAATACTTGCAGGACGTGTTATGGAAATTGGAAACAATTTGATACGATTTGGGGGTCAAATCGTATTTAGGGCTGAATTTAAAAGAGGAAAAATGGAAAAGAGAGGAATTTCTATTGAAATACGAAGAACAATAAGATAGATTTGATCTTTTTCTGGAGAGATCACTCCCTAACTTGAATCTAAAGGATCAAGTCTAATCCCCCACTAACCCTAACCGTCACGACAATTAATCTCAATTCTTCGATGGTGAACAACTAGGGTTTTTGGGGTATTTATAGGACTCATCTAGTCATTGCTAATCGCACACACCGTGACTTAAGCAATGACTAAGATGTTACAAAGCAAAAACAAACCAAGCTAAGTAAAATAAGGTGGGTAGCTCTAATTCCTCCGGCCCGTGCCCGTGCCCGCTTGCCTCCTCTTGTAGACGACCGCATCATTACTCCCCCCCAAAAAACGAACATTGTCCTCAAGGTTGTAGTCTGGGAACTGAGCACTGATGGTATCTTCCCGCTCCCATGTAGCCTCGTGGTCAGGCAACCCCAACCACCTCACCAGCACCTCCCTACCGCCCCTCTCAGTGTGTCGTACCTGCAGAATATCTTGGGGCGCCATCATCACCTCCGAATCGGCTGTCAATGTAGATGGCAGAGTGGCCACTGGTGTCTGCGCTCCAACCGCTCGTCGTAACTGAGAGACGTGAAACACTGGGTGTAATGCAGATCCTGGGGGTAACGTCAGTCTATATGCCACGGGTCCAATCCTCGCCTCTATCTGGAAAGGCCCGTAAAACAGCGCGGCCAGCTTCTCGTTCCGGCGTCGGGCTAGCGACCTCTGTCGATATGGTCTCAGCTTCAGATAGACCTGGTCCCCCACTGCAAACTCCACCTCTCTACGATGTGCGTCCGCCTTGGCTTTCATAAGCTTCTGAGCCCTCGCCAAATGTTTCTTCAGCTCCTCCAAAATTCCCTCTCGCTCCTCGAGATACTGATCCAACTGGGACACCGGGGGTCGTCCCACAACGATAATGGACCAGCGCTGGTGGATCCCTCCCATATAGCACTCGAAACGGTGTCGTCTGTGCGGCTGAATGGAAGGAAGTATTGTACCAATACTCCGCCCATGCCAGCCATCGATACCAATTCCGAGGACAATCCGATGCAAAACAGCGAAGGTAGGTCTCAACGCTCCTGTTGACGACCTCTGTCTGTCCATCCGTCTGGGGGTGGTAAGCTGTGCTCCTCCTCAGAACGGTCCCCTGTACCCTGAACGACTCCCTCCAGAACTGGCTCATGAAGACAGTGTCCCGATCTGATACTATGGACTTGGGAAACCCGTGCAGACGCACCACCTCCCGCATAAATGCCGTAGCCACTGTCACTGCAGAGTAAGGATGTTTCAGCCCAATGAAGTGTCCATACTTGCTCAGTCGGTCTACCACCACCAAAATCACCGAGTATCCTTCCGACTTGGGTAGCCCCTCCACAAAATCCATACTGATCCCCTCCCAGACCCGCTCAGGAAGGGCTAGAGGTTGCAGCAGCCCTGCTGGTGCCATGGCCAAGTATTTGTGACGCTGGCAGACGTCACAACGGGCTACCATCTCTGCGATGTCCTTCTTCATTCCCCTCCAGTACAGCTCCCTAGCCATCATCATGTATGTCTGCTGGACGCCAGAATGCCCCCCTATTGCGCTCCCATGGAATTCCTGAAAAATCAGTGGAATGTGCACTGAACCCCGTGGTATCACCAACCTTTCCCGATACAACAACCGTCGTCCCTCCACTGAATAGCCTGGGTGCTCAGTCACCCCCCGTACCAAATCCTCACGGACTCTAGACAACTCCTCGTCGGCCTCCACCTCCCTCCATAACGGCTCCCAATCCGCTAGCAGTGGTACTGACAAGGCTGCTAAGGACGTAACCTCCTCCCGTCGTGATAGCGCATCCGCAGCCTTGTTTTCCAACCCGGGCCGATAGTGTATCTCAAACTTGTAGTCCACAAGCTTAGATAACCACTTCTGATAGTCCGCTGCCACCAGCCTCTGCTCTAGTAAATATTTCAGGGACCTCTGATCCGTGCGCACAATAAATGGCCGTCCCAGCAGGTACGGACGCCACTTCTGAATCGACAAGGCAATCGCCATCAACTCCCTCTCATACACGGACTTCTGTCTTGCCCGTGAAGACAAAACCTGGCTGAAGTAAGCCACGGGTCGCTGATCTTGCATCAGCACTGCTCCCAGCCCGTACCCCGAAGCATCTGTCTCAACCACAAAGGGTCTGCTAAAATCAGGAAGAGCCAGTACCGGCACGGTCGTCATCGCTCCCTTCAGGGCCTCAAACGCCGCAGTCGCCTCCTCAGTCCACTGGAACCCATCCTTCTTCAACTGCTCAGTCAGAGGCCATGCAATGGTACTATAGCCCTGCACGAACTTGCGGTAGTACCCCGTCAAGCCCAAAAATCTCCGCAACGCCCTCAGTGTGGTTGGCCGCGGCCAATCTAACATGGCCTCTATCTTGCTCCTATCAGCTGCCACCCCTGCTGCTGAGACCACATGCCCTAAGTATTCCACCTTCGCCTGGGCGAACGTGCACTTCTTCTTATTGGCATACAGCTGGTGGGCCTGTAACTCCTGTAACACTGTTTCTAAATCCCGCACGTGCTCCTCCACTGTCCGGCTGTACACCAAGATGTCGTCGAAGAACACCAAGACAAACTGCCGTAGGTAAGGCTGGAATATCTTGTTCATCAACGTCTGAAATGTTGCAGGTGCATTCGTCAGCCCAAAGGACATGACGAGGAACCCATAATGCCCCTCATGAGTCCTGAAAGCAGTCTTCTGTACATCTTCTGCCTTCATCCGGATCTGGTGATATCCCGACTTCAAGTCAATCTTCGAAAAGACCGACGCCCCATGTAATTCGTCTAGCAACTCATCTATCACCGGTATAGGAAAACGGTCTGCCACCGTCTCCTTGTTGAGGGCACGGTAGTCTACACAAAACCTCCAGCTACCGTCCTTTTTTTTCACCAAGAGCACTGGGCTAGAGAACGGACTAACACTCGGCCTAATCACCCCCGCCTGCAGCATCTCCTTGATCAATCGCTCGATCTCATCCTTCTGGACATGCGGGGTACCTGTATGGTCGGACACTGATGGGCGCTACTCCCTCCCGTAGCACGATGGCGTGCTCGTGGTCTCTCTGTGGTGGAAGTCCCTGCGGCATCTGAAAAATGTGCCCATAGCTGTCCAACAACTCCTCCACCTCCGGTGGTGCCCTCTGCTCCTCTGCCACTGCCCCAAACTCCTCGTAGGACACAAAATATGTCTCTCCTCCTATCGACACTGCCCGAGCCAAGGACTTCAAGGACGCTGCGCGACAACACAGACTGGGGTCCCCTAGCAAGATCACAGTCCTTCCGTTCTCCTGATATTCCATCCTAAGCATCTTCCAGTTGAACTTGGTGTCGCCTAATGTCTGTAGCCACTGCATTCCCAACACCAAGTCAACCTTCCCCAGCTCCAGGGGGTAACAGTCTACCACCACCTGAGCTCCCTGTACTGCCAGAATCAGAGCCCTGCAGACACCCCTGCTCTCCTCCCTCTGGCCGATGCCCAAAATCACACCAAAAGTGGCTGTCTCACTCACTTCTAGCCCCACCTGCTCCACCAACTTCCTGGAGATGAAATTGTGGGTCGCCCTACTGTCTATCAATACCGTCACCTCCTGGTCTGCCAACCTGCCCACCAGCTTCATGGTGTGATAAGGAGTGAATCCCACCACGGAGCTAAGAGAAACCTCCACGACGTCTAAGTGCTGGTGCTGTTCCGCCACAGCCTCCTCCCCATCGAGTATAATGGTAATATCTCCCTCTTCTTCCTCCTCAGCCGCCACCTCCAACTGCATGGCTCGTCCTGCGCACCGATGCCCCGGAGTGAACCGCTCATCGCACTTGAAGCACAGCCCCTTGGCCCTGCGCTCCCTCATCTCTGCCTCGGTCATCCGACGGGTCTGCCCTCCAGGTCTGGTCTCTGCAGCCGGGGTCCCGGTCGTAACCATAGGTGCTGCTGGCGGAACTGGGTTACGTGCCGCAACCCCGCCCCACACTCCTCTAGACCTCCTCTCCTGAGTCTGCCTGTCCTCCACCCTCCTGGCTAATCGCATCATAGCTGCCAACCCCTGAGGGTCGTGCACTCCTACCTCTGCTCTCACGGATGGTTTCAACCCCTTCAGAAAGTTCCCCTCCATCGATTCCGCTGACACCCCCCTCTACTCGGCTCGAGAGGGTCTCGAACCTCGAGATGTAGTCACGCACTGTCCCCTCCTGTTTCAAGGCATATAACTGCTCAAACAGCCCGCCCCCGTGGGTCTCCTGGAACCTCTCCATCAGGCACTCTGTCAGCTCCCTCCAAGTCCGTATCGGTCTCTGCTTCTGGGTCCACCGGTACCACGCCAGGGCTTCTCCTTCGAAATTTAGCGCCACCGCCCTCAGCCTCTCTGCTTCAGCGAAGCCCATGACCTCAAAGTATCTCTCTACCTGGTAGATCCAGCCATCGGGGTCCTTCCCATCGAACAGTGGTGCCTTCAGCTTTCGCATATCTGGGGGTGTATCTCCTCGCAGTGGTCCCCCCCTGTCTGTCTGCCGCCTCTGGTAAGTATGATCCTCGGCCCTCCACTGCCCTACGCCTTCCCTGGCCCTCCCATTGCGAGTGCTCCGACATCGTCCCACTCGTCCACATGTTCCCTCCGGGGTCCTCCATGTAGCCAACCTGCGTCGACGCCCCCAAAAGGAGGGGGAAAACCCCCCGCGGGCCCATGGTGGGCCCCCCATCCTCCCCCGCCCCCGATCGGGGGCGGTTCTCCATCGGCGGGCCCTAGGAGGGCCCGCCCCATCATCCCGCCCCCCACCGGGGGCAGAAACCCTCCCGCGCCCCCCCGCCAGGGGGCACCACCCTTCGCCGCCCCCTAGGGGGCGGAAACACCCCAGCGGGCCCCGGATGGGCCCGCTGCTGTTCGCCGCCCCCCGTAGGGGGCGGTAGCCCTCCGGCGGCCCCGTTTCGGGGCCGCCCGCCTTCGCCGCCCCCAGTTGGGGGCGGGCCGACCACCGGGGCCCCCTTGAAGGGCCCGCCCACCTCCCGGTTGCCTCGGATCGCTCTCCCGTGGGGGAAATGCTACTCCTTCGTCGCCGTTTCCATGATTTGTCCGTGAGACCAGATCTAATGAACCCGACGATTGCGGATCTGGATCTCGCTGCAGAAACTGGGGTTGTTGAAGTATCCTCGTCACCTCGGCAAACCCATCCTTCATCTCGCGCGAATGGCGCTCCGAGACCCGATTCAACTTCTCATCCATGGTTGCGCTCAAACCCGCCTTGAGTTCTTCCCTCATATCCGTCATCTCCTTTCGCAACCCCGTGATTTCCGCATCCAATCGCTCCTCCAGAGTTTTTGTCGCAGTCGCCCGTGTGCTCGCCATAGGACCGAGAGCTCTGATACCAAAATGATACGATTTGGGGGTCAAATCGTATTTAGGGCTGAATTTAAAAGAGGAAAAATGGAAAAGAGAGGAATTTCTATTGAAATACGAAGAACAATAAGATAGATTTGATCTTTTTCTGGAGAGATCACTCCCTAACTTGAATCTAAAGGATCAAGTCTAATCCCCCACTAACCCTAGCCGTCACGGCAATTAATCTCAATTCTTCGATGGTGAACAACTAGGGTTTTTGGGGTATTTATAGGACTCATCTAGTCATTGCTAATCGCACACACCGTGACTTAAGCAATGACTAAGATGTTACAAAGCAAAAACAAACCGTGTTATGGAAATTGGAAACAATTACTTCTATATTTATATTTTATTAGGGTATACTTGTGACATACATGTAATTTTATGGGTAATTCTTGTTATTTTGAGTAAGCGTAAGACACAGACAAGGTAACTACAATATGAAGTATGAAGTGATGAATTTATCGGAGTTATGTATTATGGAATTATATTGTTTGATGTCACCTATATTTAGTTGTGTGTGTGTACATAAACCTATATAATAGATATTATATTATAATAATCATGTCCATGTACGATACCTTTTACAAATTTTCCATATCATGTACTCGTCACCGTACTTGCATCCATACTAGTACTCATACCCATGTCTATTCTACGTAGGGTTATAAGGGTTTTGGTGGGGCAACTGGGGGTGTAGGAGAGGGGGACAATGGTAACAACATGCAAGAGGGACAAATTAGGGGAAAAAAAGTGTAATGGCTTCCGAGATTAGAGGATATTAGTTTTACTGTGTTAATAGAACATGTGTACTTTTTACAATTTACCCTTAAAAATCGTTGAACAACTACTAATGTGTAACTGAATGGCATGGATGCTTATGTCAAAACCTCTCAAGTCCTTGACTACATTTTGATGAAGTCTTCTCTTGGAACAAATCAAATTTGAGGAAAGATGACTGTGGGAGCCCTTTTATTACTAAAGAATTGTCTAATAGATCATGTTTAAAATTGTTTGGGACAAGCATCACTGGATATAAAAACGATAAAAACAACAAAATCATCATTTCAACTAATCATTCACTTACAACGCAAGGTGTCAGTTGCTCAAGCACTTGATGTGGAAATCAGTATCCATTATTTCTTAGTTCGTATAGCTATTACTTCTTGTTGACAACTTCACTAGTGGTTTACATGCATATTTGGACATCCTTTCTACAATTGAGGGAGTTCACGGGCAAACTCCACACAGGACAAACCATGTACTAAAACGTCACATCAACCCATCAAAACATACCCAAAACCAAATCAACCAAAAACATACCCCAATCAAAAAACCCCAAAACCCCCAAGACAATACCCACACTCACACCCACTCTTCCCATTTGAACCCGATTTTGCACCGAGCGAATCACCCGTGTGGGTCCCGCGTCCTACTTGTGTGTGTGTGTGTGTGTGTGTGTGTGTGTGTGTGTGTGTGGGGGGGGGGGGGGGGGGTGGGGGTGCATGGTTAATTCTAGTATCTGGTAAAAAGAAGACATAAATGACATAGTGATGCCTTTGTTTAGACCTACCTGAATGTTTGTATTATCACCAACCTTTCCCAGTAGTGTTAATGTTGGAATTTGAATTTCTTTTAATATATGGGCTCCTGTAGCTCAACTGTATCTTATTAACAATATTCATCATCATTTCAGAGGCTAGGAGGAGGAAATGGCTGCAAGATAATCCCGAAGCATCAAGTAATGAAGAGCCTGTAGTCTTTGAGTCATCAACAATACCGTGGTGGGCATGGATCAAAAGATATCACCTTCCCGAAGCTGAACTACTCAATGGTTGGTTTCCAAATCTCATCCTTATGTTGAGTCAGATTGTAGATAATGCGGAAACATAGTCTTGCAAGTTCTTAAGTTTCAAGTTTGTTGTCGTAGTTTCTTCATAGACGTATCACATTTATGCAGGACGTGCTGCCATGATCGGCTTCTTTATGGCCTACTTTGTGGATAGCTTGACGGGCGTCGGTCTTGTTGACCAAATGGGGAACTTCTTCTGCAAGACCCTATTATTCATTGCTGTAACCGGAGTTCTGCTCATTCGAAAGAACGAAGACATTGAAACCCTGAAGAAGCTCTATGAGGAAACTACCTTCTATGACAAGCAGTGGCAAGCAACTTGGCAAGAGGATGACTCAAGTGGTGCCCAGAAGAAATAAGCTTATGATCTATAGCAAATATGGTTGTTTTTCATGCCCAATGTTATCTCAGTTCTTTGTTTTTATAAGCCATGTGCTAGTAGTTTTCCATTTTGAGCAAGTTTACCTTTTTGAAGCCCAAATTTTATTGTAGCAGTGTCAGATGTTCACTTTGGTATCATTTTTATATTATCTCAGCTATGTGTAACTTAACATTGAGGCAGTGTTGCAAATTTTTTAATTGGTATTGCTAGTTATGAATTTAGATTATTTTCCAAGGTTGGATCAAATTGATAATTAAAATGGAAAATTAAGTTGGAGCAATTGATAATTAGAAAGAAAATTCTTTGTGAAAAGTTGGGCCAAATTTTTTAGGTCCCTAGATTTTTCTTTTTTTTTTAATTTTTCAGACAGCTTAGGTCCTGAGTCAAGTGTTGATTGGGGTCAGCCCGTTTTTTCTAGCAATAATAATAATAATCAAATAATGGATAATTTTTGGAAAAAAAAAACAAAAACAAAAAATATTTTGAAAATTTTACCCAAAATATATTTGGCAAGTCCGACCAATTTTTGCCATGTTAGCGATCATGGACGTTTTGGTTGTGACTTTTTCGCACTTGGTTGGAATCATCTACGCACGTAACTTAGTCACATGGTATAAACTGGTCGTATTTGGCAAGTGCACCCAGTTTACACCTATAGGGCTGAAGTGCGCAGCCCTCTTCTCCTCGTTTTGCAAAGCCTCCTCTTCCAAAAATGATCCACAGCCGCCAACCGTTTGGAAGCGAAACGAAAAGCAAGAATCAATCTCTCTCAGTCAAAAATCACCGGATCCGACATGATCTAGCAAGGATAAGGCAAGCGACAACTGGATCTAGCCTAGTTTTGATCAATTTCCATCATTGTAAGGCTTTTCCATCCATCTAAATTAGAACTATTTTTATTTGGTTTAGGTGAATTCGATGAAGCACATATATAAAATTTTGGGAAGAAAAAATTTATTTAAAATTTTGTAAAAGGTGTTAGCAATGGCAAGTGATTGGATTTTTGTGATAAGCTATTATTGAGGAAATTGAATTATTGGTGACAATCACGAACCGAGATATGTCGGGGAAAAGTTAAATCAATTATACAGAGGAGATCGTCAATGTATACCGAGCTAGTAGATCGGATATAAAAGGCCACAAAGATCAGACGTCATGAATATGTGTTGAATTGGTGTGCAACTGGCTAGTAATGGAGGGCAAGACTACAGCTGTGATGATCTCTGATGATAGCGATATGGACGGTCTATTCAGCTTGGGGGCAAGTCAACGGACAATTGAAATTTACGTGGAGATGGATGCAATAATCAACACCCAATTGACTGAAGCACGCAGAAAATTCGCTCGCATGCTAAATTTGGAGAACAACTCAGCAGGATTTATGTCTTATTCTCTAACCCAAGAGTATCATTAGCGGGAGAATATGCCTAGAGAACAGTGTTCGTACTACCCACAAGAGGATGAGAATATGGATGCATAAGTATCGAAATCGTTTAAGTATTGCGAACAGTTATATGATATCTTTAAAATGTAAATGCTATTTTCTAAAAATTATTTGTATTCATAGGTCATTAGCAGGCAGAATGTTGCGGGACAGGGCATTCAAATTCCTGAATATGGATGGCATGCACCATACTCAACATACATGCAAGGCCCATATATACCGGAGTCGATGCCCAATTAGTCGAATGTGATGCCTGAAGATATTTGCATGCCATCACATATTGGAGCATCAACTTTTATGGTGAGACAGGTGGATGAAGAAAGTGATGGCACCGATGACGACGACAATGCTGATGCAAGAGAGAATAACATGCATTATGCTGCAGATATAAACGAAAATGATACCTGCATGGATACAACAATTGGTTGTTGCTAACACAGATGTGGCATTTGAAGAGCCATTGCCAGATGAAGTGGAAGATGAGCAATGGGTAAATACAAGAGTTATGAGGAATAATCTAAAACGGTGTATGGAAGAGCCAAGTATTTACAGGAATATCAGAGTGTTTAAAGTCGGTGATTTATTTGAAACAAAACCTGACTTGATTAAAGCAATAATGGAGTGGAGCATCAAGCATAATGTTACATTCAAACCAATCAAGACAAATAAGACATGCTATTCTGTGATACATGGCCTAAATTCTGAGGTGAATCCGCATACCCAAGGTGCTGTCTGTGGCGGATTCATGCATTAGTGGGAAAAGAGAACCAACGGGACGTTCAAGATATCAAATGTAGGTGCGAAACATACCTACAATAATCACTCGTTGAATACAGATCATAATAAAGACAAATCAAGGTTCATTAGTAACACGATTATGCCAATGGTGAAAACATAGCTTGATTTGACACCGGTAAAAATCCAGGATGCTATACACATCATGTTAAAGATTAAAATTTCATATTAAAAAGCATGTATGGCTAGATCGAAAGCATTATCGCGATTATTTGGTTATTTGGAGGAGTCATATCAGAGGCTGCCACAGTATTTAGAGGCCATTGCAGAAAGCAATCTTGGAACAGTTTACAAGATCACATACGACACAATCGGGCCAGGAGTGGCACAGTTTACATGGGTGTTCTGGGCGTTTGGACCTTTAATTGAAGGTTTCAAGCATCGATCATCGGCCGGTTCTAAGTATTGATGGCACACATTTGTATGGGAAATATGCTGGATGTTTGCTTGTGGCCACATGAATGGATGCAAATGGTGTGCTGTTTTCTTTTAAAAGTGGTTTTTAGCTCTATATATATATATATATATATATATATATATACATACATACATACATACATACATACATACATACATACATACATACATACATACTAGTCATAACCCGTGCCCGCGGGCACGGTTCATTTAAGATTTCCCCGGAAATCTTTGTTTCCCAAAAAATTATTTCCACAGCCAAAATTTAACAGAACAATAAATTAGCGTAAAAATATTTAGCGGTACGGGCACCTTCGGTGCGGAACAACAATTTCGACGCAGGCACCTTCGGCGCGGAACAACAAATTCGGCGTCGAATAACAAATTTGGCGCCCGCGCCTTCGGCACGGAACAACAAATTAGCGTAAAAAAATTTAGCGGCTTCGGCGTGGGCGCCGAATTCGGCACCGAACAACAAATTAGCGGGCGCGCCAAATTCGACGTCGAACAACAAATTCAACGTCGAACAACAAATTAGCGTAAAAAAAATTTAGCGGGCCAAATTCGACGTCGAACAACAAATTAGTGTAAAAAAATTTAGCGTGAGTCAAATTCGGCGTGGAACAACAAATTAACAAGCGCGCCAAATTCGAAGCCGAACAACAAATTGGACGTCGAACAACAAATTAGCGGGCGCACCAAATTCGATGTCGAACAACAAATTAGCGTAAAAAAATTTACCTAGCGTGCCAAATTCGATGTCGAACAACAAATTAGCCTAAAAAATTTAACTGGCGTGCCAAATTCGACGTCGGCGCCTTCGGCGCGGGCTAAATTTTAGGGGGAATTGAAAGATTTTGTTAACAATATTCCTCATCTTTCAACTCTCCTGGCATAAAAATACCATGAGGTTTGTTGTTCCGCTTGATGCAGAGACAGTTGAAAGATTTTGTTAACACCATGCATCATTGTAGGGGGAGTAAGTATCATATCTTTGTAATTTCATTTTTATATATCAAATTATTTACCATCATGAAAAAGGGAGAGAATGATGGTTATTGTATCAACCGTAGGTTAGTTTTGATGATATGCAAATAACTATAGTTGTTAATGATATTTTTGTGAGATAATTTGTGAATGATGTTGACATGAGTTAATTTGCAAATAACTACGTCAACAATGGTCAACTCAAGATCAAATATGATGTTATCATGAAGTTAAAAGTTTGAAGTATGTAGAGCCTGTGGATTGGAGCTCAACATTTAAGACTTGAAGCCTATTCAAGGATTTGTGGAGTCCAAAGACTTCAAGACAAATTGACGAAACTTAAAGGAAGACACCAAGACTCCCAAGTATAGTATGAGTATTGTGTCATTTTATAAACTTGTCTTAGAATGTTAAAGCTATTAGTTGAAGCTTGCACACACGCTTAAAAAATATTTTTGCATCACAAAAATATTTTAAATGTTTTTAAAAAACATTTAAACATTTTAAAGGTTGTGAGTTATGGAAGGATGAGAGGGAATTTTTATAGCATGACTGCATGAGTGAATTTATAACATTTGGAAAATGGCAACACCACAAATGCCCAAAATACTCTGCAAAATTTTAACTAATTGAAAAAATTAAAAGTAGAAGAAATAAATCATAATTAAGCTCATTCCCTCTGTATATTCCTCTGACAACTGGAATGTGGAAAGATATAAACAAACTTAATTTCTATTTCATCTGCTTCAACATTTTACATCACCCAAGGTACCACAAAAGAAGAAGCGAGAAAATAAAAATAAAAACAGCTTGATTAGCAAATGAAGCTGATCAAATGCTACCTACTAATAACAAAAGATCCCCCTGGCGCATCCCACGATCTCGGATCCCTTCCAATTGCCCAAGCATTGACCAAAACACTGGTCCCGGCCCGAATGTCGTGTCCATGCAGCACGACGTCTTGCGTCGTCTCGTGAGGAATCAGCAGGGGGACGGGGAGGTGAAGCCTTAGGGTTTCTTTTATTACCGCCTTCAAGTAGTGCATCCTGTCGATGATCTCCTCGGTGATCTTGGAGAATTTTCGAACCTCTTCTTGCGATTTCTTCATCGTTGTCGGGTCCTTGATGAGCTCTGCCATCGCCCATTGAATTACCGAAAATATCGTATCGGTTCCGCCTTCAAACATGTCCTATAAGAGCTTTATTAGCTTTGACGTAGACAGAGAGAAGAGAGAGAGATGCATACATACCAAAACGATGGCCTTCATGTTGTCTCGGCTGATGGAAATGTCAACCGTGTCATCTCTCATTATCCAAGATACTTCACCAAATAATGTTAATCATGACTACCCTTACAAATAATGTTTGCCAAAAGTACTAAATTTCGTTTACCAATTTATCCAAGATACTTCACCAAAAATAAATAAATAAATATTGCAACAAACATAAGTATAAACCGCTACATACCAAAATATCAACAAAAAATGCATTCGACTACGTTCGATAAGAGTGATGATCACAATATAGGTCGAATTTCAAGCACTAAAGAGGAATAAGAAAAAATAAAGATTAACAACATATTTTCTCAGGGTTACTCCAAAACCACCATAAATGACTAACAATGAAAGCGCTGTTGGCATCGAAGGACATGCAATCAGTTATACAATGCAAAACATCACAGAAAGGGAAATAACGCCAACAATAGTAACAAAAACGCAAGTACACGAAAACCAGAACAAATCTTAATATGATCCCCTCGTAGCTCTAACCAAAAAAGTGATAATTTTCAGGGGAAAAATCAGCAAACATCGTGGATAAAAATGCTCACCATAAAAGCAATTGAGCTCGAAGTCGATAAGCAAGGGGAAAACCTGGCCACTCAAATAGAAACGCCTAGGGTTTCTCCTCTCATTCGAGTTGAGAGAGAAAGCTCCGAGGGCTTTCTTGTTGGGTTCGACACTTCGAGTTTCAGAGCGAGAGCGAGAGGAAAGAACCGATGACAATCATTATGGCTTCAACCGTGTCATCTCGAAGAGCAAGAGCCGCTGTGGGGAAGAGCAAGAGTCACGTGAAGGAGCCGAGGCGTCGTGTAGAAGGCAAGGCGTCTGTGCGTCGGTGAGGTGAGGCCTTTAGTGCGTCTATTTTCTACTAAATTTTTTAGTGGACCCTTTGTTAACCGTTGATTAGTGCGTACACATTATGGCTGTTGGTGCGTACACATTATGGATTTTTCATACTTTTTCTCATTTTTTATGAAGCAAATTTTTTTGAGCTTTAGTGCACCATCTAGCATTTGCAATGATTCCATGTTTCAAAAACCCAGTTTCAAAAACTCAACTGGCCCCACCTCAAGTTTTAAAAACTCAGTTTTTCTTAAAAAGTTTTACAACTACTCATCTCAATCGTTGATTTACCAAGATCAAATCTCAACCGTCTTTTATCTTGTCCTAGTCAGCCCTAGGATTCAAAAAACACTGTCAAATATTTTAATAGATATATATACAACTAAATTGGAAGCGGTTTTTAGCCGTTGTAGCAGCTGAGAACCAAGAAAATTGGAAGTATTTTTAGCTGTATATACAGTGCTCATCGTCACCAAACGATTACATTCATTTTCGATAGAATGAAAGGCACTGCGGGAGGGGTGGCCAACCAATAGACACCATAGGTATTGTCTTCGACATTTCATTGCAAATTTAAAATCGAATGGATACTGAACAATAACATTGGAAAAGAACTTCTGGTAGGATGGTAATGCATCAGATGTGCTTACATATAATGTGTATCGTGCAAAGATTAGAGCAGAGTCTGTTGCAGCAGATGAGTGGATTACTGTAGACTTAGATGGGAGACAAGGAGGTGGGCTATGCATGAAGATGGTGAGAAACACTACTGTATTATGAAAACTAATTGTTCGGAGAGCTTCACTGTGGTTCTCAAGAGAGCTAGAGCACTACCGATACAAGTGTTGATTGTAAAAACCTTTTACAAGTTAAACAAATATTTCTACCATTGTCGGCTTGATGGATACGGGTGTAGTACAAATTTCACTCCCAAAACAGAGGATCTCTGGGGCACTTGTGCAAGACGCACGAGTTTATTCCATCACACGATTTGCTGATTATGAATGGCAGTTAGTGGATAAGTACATCATCACTTATACCATGACGATACATGATGAACGTTGCAACTGTACGTGTAATATTCCTATGCTTCAGCACATGCCATGTGTTCATATGATCGCTGCAACATCCAGACATGAATATGGTGCAAACATATCATGGTGGCTGTTTTGTTCGACATGGTATAGTATAAGAACATATCGCCATTCATATAGACTGGAATTTCACCACATACCCGATGCACGTTATTGAATGGATTGCAATGGTCCAAGGCTAAATCCCCCCGAGAAAAGAAGACCTTTAGGTCGGCCTCATTCGACTCAGATTTGTTGTGCCATTGATATTCCTTATGAGGGCATCATGCAGAATAGTTGTAGCAATTATCCTCAGCTTAGGTATTACAAGTCACGTTGCCGAAATCCTCCCCACACTCAAGCGTACGTTCATTTTACAATTCGTGTAATTTATATAACTGGTGATATAACTTGTGTTTAAATTTATTCCAATATTGTAGGACTTCATCTCATAGAGGAAGTGGTTCCTGTCCTGATGTAATGTTGGATTTTTACTCTCACTGGAATGAATATATATGGTCTCATATGAAAAAGCCCGACGCAGTCAATGTCACTCCATGCAATGTTGGATTTTTTTACCATCATTGGAATAAAAATCAATTTTGAGATTTTGATATAATTATAGTAGATTTAGATGTGAGTTTAAATTTTTAGATTTTATGGGATGTGATGTGATGTAACCTATAGGTTATGTATATGTGAGATATATGAGATAGGGAGATTTTATATATTGTAAAGATGATGGAGTTTTTGATATACTTAATATGTGATATATGTGATACATTGTAATGCCCCTTTGTGTGATATACTAGGTGTGTATATGTATGTGTGTATGGTAGTGAATTATATGGACTCTTATTTGGATGTGTGTGTATGGTAGTGAAGTATATGGATTCCTATGTGGAGGTGTGGATGTTGGTTTGTGTTAGTGGTATATGGTGGTGTGCATAATATGTGGCTATGTATTTCTTGTTATGAATATTGTGTGCCTGATATTGTCTTAATATGTATGACTTTGGATGATATGATATCCATAATTATTGGATATATCTTAGTGTGTATATATATGTCTATAGAGCTATTGGATATGTGTACTATTGGGTGTATATTGTAGTGAGTAGTGAATATATGGTATTGACTTAGTAGATAGTAAGTGTACGTACCTATGTGAATGTGTGCTGCGTATATAGTGTGAGTGTGTATATGTGTATTGTGTGTATGTATGTAGGAGGGGTCTATTAGAAAAAGTTTAATACAACGAGGGGTTTTGTATAATTTACACAAGGCTTATAAATAAAGTGCTAGGGTTAGAGGGGGCTTTTGTAAATTTTATATTTAAGAAATATTTAATTAAATTCTTAAAGAAAAGAAATAGAATAGAATAGAATAGAATAGAATAGAATAGAAAAGAGAGGAAGAAAAGAGATAACTCTAGAACCCTTTTCCCTTCATTTTCCCCCTCTCCTCTTTTTTATTTTCCTCATTCCCTCTCCCATGCTTGCTGGCCGAAATTCTCCACTATTAAAAAGAGAGAGAGAAAATGGACAGAAAAAGAAAGGAAAAGAAGAGGAGAAGAAGAGGGCTTGAAAGGAGGGAGCTTTTGGATGCAAGATATCATCTTTTGAAGTTAGGAGGAGGAGAGAGTCATGAAGAGGATGCTTGGAGGCCGGGGAAGCTTGCATCTTTAGGTAGGATCCCAAGTTTTATGGTGTGTTATTCATTTATTCTCCTCATATGTCAACTATCGTCAATCTGAAACATTTTAGTTTCTGTATCTATTTCATTTGAGTATATCTTGAAGTATAGACTTCCAAAAATTGCACATTAATATAAGTTGGAAAGCTTATCACGTTAGCTGTAACTTCCATGTAGAGATTGACTCTAAATTCTGACTGCAACTAGGTTTAAATTGCTTTTATGTGTTGTAGTATCAGATTCTGTCAGAATCTGCACACTGTCACCAAAAATAGTATATATCCAACTGTAGTAGTCCAACGGCTATGATTTTGGTCAATTTGGAAAGATAACTTCAATATCTACAACTTTCATGTTTTGCCTTCACTGAGATTCTGTCATGCCATGTTTTGGATTATACGGATATGAACCGATATATGTATGGTATGGATTATGTATTGTCCGTATGCACGTGTGATGCACGTGTGGTGCACCTGTGTAGGTGTCGATATGCATAGTAGTGTGTGGTGTGTTAAGGGAAGAGGGGCATTCTTGTAATTTCTTAGACATGAGTTGTGTAGAGGGGTTTAGTGTGAAAGGGGATAGGGTCATGGCATGTTCGTAAATTCTGAGAAAGGTGAGGGGTTGATTGGTCATTTGGAGCGTTGTGTGTAAAGAAAAAGTGTAGTGTCTTTAGAATGTCAAACTTGTAATTACTTGAAAGTTGAGGGGCATTTAGGCAAGGGCACTTTGGTCATTTTATGTTTGTCATGATATCTAGGACGAGGATGTGGAGATTTTTCTTAAGAGAATTCTAGGTTTTCTAGGTTTTACTCATTCTTATCTTTTCCTTCCCCTTTCTTTTCATTTTCTTCTACACTCTTCTCATCTTCTCCCCCTCCTTAGCCATGCCTCCTCCCCCATGACATGGCCGAAATTCTATGGCACAAAAAGAGAGAGAGAGAGAGGGGGGGGGGGAACCTAAGGAGAAGAGGAAGAGAAAGGAAAGAAGATGAAGAGGATGAAGGAGAAAGGGAAGGAGGAAAGTAAGAGAAGCCTTCATCAATTTCATAAGGTAGGATTCCCAATTCCACCTTGTATTTCATTTACATGCATGTTTCTTGTGAATTAACTTAGCTTTTGTGTTCATCGATCTGTCCTGGAATTTCCAGCAGCTTAAACCTCTATTAAAACATGCATATCTCTTAACCTAGATCAAACTAGAAGTGGAAAAAAAAATATTCATGTAGTTCACGAAATCCTACCCCAAAATCATATAAAATTTGACATAGGTTCAATTCAATAAGTAGGAGTAAAAATTCGATATTTACAACGTGTTTGAAATTCTGTCAAACTGGACACAGTTTAGAAATATGAAGCTCAGTACCTGCACACTCTATGGAATTTTCTGTTCTTGGTCTTGTTGTAAAATTAACAAGTTTTTCTACAATTTTATCTCAGTGCATATATTTCAAAATTCTGGCTGCAACATGCCCAAAATAAGCTTTTAAGACAGACCCTGAAAGCTGTCTGAAAAACAGACCGAACATGTTTCACTAAATAATTCACCATAAATCACCTACGTAATATTTATTCATGAAATTTTATATGTGAATCCAGAACTAACAAATCTACAACTTTCATAAATTTGGTCAAATTCTCAACGAATATTGATGATATATGGTCAATTGTGATCACTTTCTACAATTTCCAGCAAGCTGAAATGTTTAAGAGATGCTATAACTATGACTTGATGTTAAATTTTCCTCTATTATGCATGTGCATTGTTGTTACTTGAAGTAGGGGTTCATTGTGATAATTGCTCTTGGATTTGCTCATGTTATAATGTTTATGTTAATGACTCCATCATGTGTTCGATGAAATGCCTCAATGAAGGCAATATCCGGTAAATTGAGAAACGTGCATGTGTTAGTGATGGCCTTGAGCTACATTGATGATTGGTGAAGTTAGAGGCTTGAATGGCATGGATACATTGTAATTGTGAATGGATGATGTGTTGTGATAGAGTGCATGTCATGTGAGTGCATGACCCTATGTCTAATGATGGACATCTGAGGTGAAATGTGCATACCCATGCCATCATGACTCCTAACGTGTCACTTATGATGTTAACTTATAAAATTGAATAAGTCTCAATCATCTCTAATGAGGGTGAGTTAGCAAAACCCGGGTTTTATGGGGAAATTTGAGTAAACTGTGGATTTGAGGCCTGGACGGAGAAGTTGGGGGAAAAGATAATGTGATATGTGATACTTATTCCCACTCACCTTTACCAGGAGTGGAGGGGACATACAGAGGTTGTGTTATTATGTGGAGATCCTCACTCCAGCCAGGGACGTGGAGCTGAGAGGCCCGGTGTCGTACAGTGCCCGTGTCCACTGCGCCGTGTGCATTTTCTCCCCAACCCTTGGGATGAAGTCCAGATCCTTATATCCAGAGTTTACCCAGGTTTTCCAATAACAAAGTGGATAAATGAGCTTCTAAATGATTGCATAAGCTTACCTAAGCTTGTGGCACTAGCCTGGCTTGAAACTCTCATAGTCCCTTGACAGTCACAGCTGGTTATGATACGTTTGACTTGAATCTTGGTGCCTTATGTATTTTCTTCTTGGCATATGCCTTATCGTTATTCACTTTTGATTCCTTCACTTTATATATGATTCGTAGTACTAACTCTTTTTTTGCAGCAACACATCAGTACGACATGTCCGTCTTCCTACTTATACCTTAACATTATGTACCTATGTCTTCCTCTGCATGCTATGGTACTGCACTTCATATTCCATGCATAGTAGCTCATGCCTGTAGATGGTATACTACGTGGAGTTGGGATATCCTACTGGGACACGTGTTGACGTGCCCCCCGTTGACTTTACAGGTGTTGACTCTTGGAGTTGGTAGCAGGTGGTGCAGAGGAGTCCAGTGGCAGAGTTGAGAGTGTGGAGTAGGGTGAGGAGATGAGATAGAGAGTGGTTGTATTGGGGATTTACTTGTTGGGGGTAGAATAGAGATGGTATATAAGTTACGGTAGTATGTACATGTGGACGATGTACTTTTTGTGTTGTACACTCTGGTTGGTATTGTTGTTATTCTGTGCTGTTCTTTGGTTATTGTTGTCTGTTATTGGAAACATTACATGTGCTACCCCAGCAGTGCGTAGTGGTCTGCTTGTATTTTTGTATCTCCTTTGTAACACTAGCTCCTACTGGGATTACCTGGGACGGATTTGTACTTCCCGGGTATCCTGGGGAGTGGGGCGTTACATTTTTGGTGGCCCATGCAGGTCACCACACTGCGACTGCGTAAGGGTAGTACGGGTGATGTTCCTAGAGGTAGGAATTAAGTCTTAAGGTGGGTAGTGTCTAGCCTTAGCACAGAGTCCTAATGCCAAGAGCTCGAGGTATAGAGTTATCTGGGGGTCGTTTTAGACTCTTGGTTCGAGATCTGTATGTCATACCAGTATGGTATGGCTATTGACTTGTGAAGTTGTATGTCGTCCTTGTGTGTGATGTATAGTTAGATTCATGTGCAAGCTACGTTAAGGATACATGCATGGATCCTTAATGAAATGTATAACCTATTGAAAATGTATATTCATATATATATATATATATATATATATATATATATATATATATATATATATATATATATATATATATATATATAGCAAAAAATGTACCTAAGAACGTGCGCAGGTAGAATTACCTGCGCACGCCCCCTCTGTTCGGTGTTTGTAAGTATTTTTTTTTGAAATTTTTTTTTGCAGTAGGTAGATATACTTGTTATGAAGCTCCCCACAAAATTTCAGGTCAATCCGACACCGTTTGAGCCTCCGTTCATCGATTTCAAAAACGTTGCGCAAAACTGTCCAAATTCTGGACAGTTTTGCGCAACGTTTTTGAAATCGATGAACGGAGGCTCAAACGGTGTCGGATTGACCTGAAATTTTGTGGGGAGCTTCATAACAAGTATATCTACCTACTGCAAAAAAAATTTCAAAAAAAAATATTTAGAAACCCCGAACAGAGGGGGCGTGCGCAGGTAATTCTACCTGCGCACGTTCTCAGACACATTTGCCCCATATATATATATATATATATATATATATATATATATATATATATATAAAGATGTGGGTGGCATCTAGATATGTATAGAGCATGTGGATTCATGTGTGGCCTCGTGTATCCCACCTCGGCAGACGCAGGTATACTAGATGTGTAGTGTCACTAGTGATGAATTATTTGATTAAGTATTGGTTGACTATGAAGATATAGATTGAACTATATAGTTGAATAACTATATGATGTGTATTGTTAGATGGGTGTATACGTATGTGGTGTATACGATATGAGGTGTATACTTATGTGGTTGAATGACTATATGCTAGTATATGGTATTGCTTATATGTAAGAAATATGAGTTTTCAATGTGTTACTACTATTGAGGGATAATGGTTGTAGTCATGTTAGATTATCACTATTAGTGTGGGGAAACAAGGATGTTTCCCTACTACCATGTTGAGTGTGATGGATATGTGAATCGGTCATAAGCAGTACATGGGAGTCTACGTCAATGGTGATAAACGTATGTGTCTATGATGAGTCGTATAGGTTCACCGAGATCTATATATGTGTGTGTGTGTGTGTGTGCTTAAGAGATTGTTAGGTGTAGTGTATAGACACCTTATGTGTGTCTGTATACATGTGTGTATGACTCTTGAAGACATGTATGTATGTCTCTGTGTGTGTACCTGACCCTTGTATGTGTGTTTGTATATCCGACTGTAGGCATGTGTGTGTGTGTGTGTGTGTGTGCCTAACTAGCCATTTATTACTTATACTTGTATGTTTGTGCCTTATGTGTGTGTAGATAATATAGCTGTATTGGATGTGGTATATGAGCCTGTCCGTGTGATACGATTGCTGCATTAGCGAAGAATGGGTCTGTGGTGTGTGCTTCTATGTACTTAGGTCAGTATGCCCTATGTGGCTTGGCCATGTATGTGCCTGTCTCATATGTATATTGGTGCATGTTCATAGGGTTATAGACCATTTATACTCATTTGTTACTTAATCGTGTGTATGCATGTAGTACATGCACGATTTTTTTGTGTATTTAAATGCTTGTGTGTGTGCTTGTATGCCCAAGTGTTGTGTGTTTAAAGATACGGTGCACATAAGGTGCGATACTGCGACTGTGACACAGTGTGTATACTATGGTGTGACTGTGACGTACATGGATGCAGACATATATGTATGCAGCTTTTTTTCATGTGTACCCTATGTATTGTGACAAGGCTTTAGCGTGATGTTGTATGCAATGTGTGGTGAAGTTAGGAGTGTATGCTCGACTATGTAGGAACGTGCTAATGGTGATATATGAGCATATTAACACGTTAAGCTAATATGGTGTACTTGGATATATATTCATATGTGAGTTATCTGCATGTGCGTGTGTATGTTTGCATGTGTGTTTTAATGCCTCGCTGCAAGGCATATCCCCCTATATGCGCAGTGAGTGCACATAGTGCTCTGTTTGTGCCACTAGATGGATAATGGAATATACATGTGAGTATATATATATATATATATGTATATGTATATATCTATATGTATACATATATGTGTGTGTGTGTGTGTGTATATATATATATACAAATATGTGTGTGTATATACATATACATATACATATATATATACATATACATATACATATATATATACATATACATATATATATATACATATACATATATATATATACATATATGAGGATGGATCAAATGACCCCCAAAAATAACCCCCAAAAATGACCCCCTATCAAAAATCATATGCCCCCCATTTTTTCGGAAGATCCGAACCGTTCATCTTGATCTCCGCCCTCTAAATACCCGACCCACCAATTTTCAACCCGATCCCATGTGTTTTGCCCATCCATCAACCATTCGCAAAAGTTCTGTTCATGCGAAACCGTTAAATTTGGGTCGGATGGATGAACGGGCAAAACACATGGGATCGGGTTGAAAATTGGTGGGTCAGGTATTTAGAGGGTGGAGATCAAGATGAACGGTTCAGATCTTTCGGAAAAATGGGGGGCATAGGATTTTTGATAGGGGGTCATTTTTGGGGGTTATTTTTGGGGGTCATTTGATCCCTCCTCTACATATATATATATATATATATATATATATATATATATATATATATATATATATATATATATATATATATGGATTTAATGTAGAAAAGCTGCCACCTGATCCAATGGATCAGGTGGCAAGACACAAAAAAGGTGGGAAGTACAAGCCCCCACATGGGCTTGTACTCGTGGGGCCCCACTTTTTTGTGTCTTGCACCTGATCCATTGGATCAGGTGCCACCTGTTCTATATTAATCCCTATATATATCTACATGTGTGTGTGTGTGTGTGTGTGTGTGTGTGTGTGTGTGTGTGTGTGTGTGTGTGTGGTCCTTGAGTGGTGTCTGTGGCTAGCTGATGCTTGCCTATTTTGTGATATGATTTTCATCTGTGCACTTATATGGGGTACATGTGAAATGTGCCCATACGAGTGCATGAGGATGGCTAGATGTGCATAGATATGACCCTTATATATCCATATGGCTGATTTTGAGCATGCATAGAATTCTACATAAGGGAATATGATGTATATCTGTGTGCGTATTATGTCTGTTTGAGTATGTTATGTGTGCACCATGATGTTATTGGCTCCTGCCCCATGTTGTATATATGTAGTAGGCATTCATAGTGATTGTGTGTGCTGCTAGATAGTTATTAGAACGTATCCATGATATGTATGTGTCACGATTATATATGATAAATGTGAAGCATATAGTGCATGTAGGGGTGGTGTATGTATTTTGTGTTTCTTGGATGGTAAGATCATTCTACCAAGTGATCCTTAGTGAGGCCCTCCCCTTACCCTAGAAAGTTCGAGGACGAACTTTATTTCAAGGTGGGTAGGATGTCATGCCATGTTTTGGATTATACGGATATGAGCCGATATATGTATGGTATGGATTATGTATTGTCCATATGCACGTGTGATGTACGTGTGGTGCACGTGTGTAGGTGTCAGTATGCATGGTAGTGTGTGGTGTGTATAAGGGAAGAGGGGCATTCTTGTAATTTCTTAGACATGAGTTGTGTAGAGGGGTTTAGTGTGAAAGGGGATAGGGTCATGGCATGTCGTAAATTGTGGGAAAGGGGAGGGGTTGATTGGTCATTTGGAGCGTTGTGTGTAAAAAAAGTGTAGTGTCTTAAGTAATGGTAAACTTGTAATTACTTGAAAGTTGAGAGGCATTTAGGCAAGGGCACATTGGTCATTTTATGTTTGTCATGATGATCTAGGATGCGGATGTGGAGATTTTTCTTAAGAGAATTCTAGGTTTTCTAGGTTTTACTCATTCTTATCTTTTCCTTTCCTTTCTTTTCATTTTCTTCTACACTCTTCTCATCTTCTCCCCCTCCTTAGCCATGCCTCTCCCCGCCTCCATGACATGGCCGAAATTCTATGGCACAAAAAAAGGAAAGAGAGAGAGAGAGAGAGAGAGAGAGAGAGAGAGAGAGAGAGAGAGAGAGAGAGAGAGAGAGAGAGAGAGAGAGAGAGAGGAAAACCTAAGGAGAAGAGAAAGAGAAAGGAGAGAAGATGAAGAGGAGGAAGGAGAAAGGGAAGGAGGAAAGTAAGAGAAGCCTTCATCAATTTCATAAGGTAGGATTTCCAATTCCGCCTTGTATTTCATTTACATGCATGTCTCTTGTGAATTAACTTAGCTTTTGTGTTCATCGATTTGTCCTGAAATTTCCAGCAGCTTAAACCTCTGTTAAAACATGCATATCTCTTAACCTAGATCAAACTAGAAGTGGAAAAAAATATATTCATGTAGTTCACGAAATCCTACCCCAAAATCATATAAAATTTGACATAGGTTCAATTCCATAAGTAGGAGTAAAAATTCGATATTTACAACATGTCTGAAATTCTGTCAAACTGGACACCGTTTAGAAAAATGAAGCTCAGTACCTACACACTCTATGGAATTTTCTGTTCTTGGTCTTGTTGTAAAATTCACAAATTTTTCTACAATTTTATCTCAGTGCATATATTTCGAAATTCTGGCTGCAACATGCCCAAAATAAGCTTTTAAGACAGACCCTGAAAGCTGTCTGAAAAACAGACCGAACATGTTTCACTAAATAATTCACCATAAATCACCTACGTAATATTTATTCATGAAAGTTTATATGTGAATCAAGAACTAACATATATACAACTTTCATTTAGTAAATTTGGTCAAATTCTCAACGAATATTGATGATATATGGACAATTGTGCTCACTTTCTACAATTTCCAGCAAGCTGAAATGTTTAAGAGATGCTATAACTATGACTTGATGTTAAATTTTCCTCTATTATGCATGTGCCTTGTTGTTACTTGAAGTAGGGGTTCATTGTGATAATTGCTCTTGGATTTGCTCATGTTATAATTGTAGGGATTTTCAAGGTCCCTTATAGCTAACTTTAAAATTATTCGTCCTAAGTCGGACAAATAAAATAAAATAAACAGCGGAAAAATAATTTATTAAAATATTTAATAAATATAGCTCTAAGGAAAAATTCCATAAGCCAGGAAATCTACTGACTCGAGTTGGGTCTGACCAACTCGAGAAAGTTCTAACTACTAATTTAAACTAAATGCATATTAAATTGACTCAACCGGAATCTTGCCCTGGAGCAGGCAAGATGTTCCGCACCGTCTTGTGCTCCATGATCTGAGCCGCCTCCCGAACCGCGTTATGTCGCTCCTCCTCGCGAACTGGATCAGCTCCCGAAGCGCACATTGCCTCCAAGCCCATCACTAGTCGTAGAAAGTTTCACTTGAGTAAACCCGCGTCGTAGACTTCCGAATCAGATTCAGACCTCCACGTTGCCGTGCTAGGACTCGGTAGGAGGACATGAAAATTTATAGATGGAGAGAATAAATTTAAGTCTCGATTAAGTTTGCTCAAATATTCCGGAGCTCCTTAATCGGTGACTTGGTGCAAGAAACAAAGAAGGGAGTGCCCACCTATTTATATAGGAGGCCGGCTCCGCTTCTTTTGTCATGAGCAATGTGGGACAAAAACTAGGAAGAGGTTTTAGGATTTAATTTAATTAAGTTAGAATAGCTTTCACAAAGTCTCAATTAATCCTCACTCACCATTGAGCTTCAGAGATGATACCAGTTATCATTTCGAAGGGCTAGTAATGGTGAACGCGTAGGAACAAACGGCGACGAAATCCAAGTTCGTTTGACCCCTCAAACAATTGCTCAAAGTTGAGCAAACCCCCATGTTTCGTAGCCGTCAATGGTTTCACTTAAACCCTAATGAAACGACTTAAGTTGCGGGTGGACCGCTAAGCTTAGCGGGCGCGCCCGCCTTAGGCAACTGGGTGTGCCCGCTAGGGCGCACCCGTGCGGGCGCGCAGCCCACTGTTTCCAGCGGGCAAGCCCGCTGGTACAGCGGGCAAGCCCACTGCACCCAGTGGGAAAGCCCGCTGGAGCAGCGGGCCGCGCCCGTTTAACCCTAGTGGGTTTATCCCACTTCCCTTTGCGCATTTCTTGCGTTTCTGAGCTCATCCGAGCTCCGATTCCAACACTGTTTGATCGTCTGGATTCCTCACGAAATCCCCTCCATTCCCAAATGCTCCAAATTCACAACCAACTTGTGAATTTAACATTCTCATTTCATCTTATGATTTCCTCTATACAATCTATCTGTTACTACGACGTGAATGTTACTCGGTGTGAGACCCTACAGCCTGACCCTTACTACAGGTCGAGACTCGAAGTCTCAAGACGACAGTAACCACTAGCAGTAGGTGTCGTCCCTATTTCAGGATCATCGATTACGTGATTGGCTCGTTGGTAAGAATGCCGACAGGATCACTCTGACTGTGACTGTGATAATTTCCGCAATTTTAGTCCCTTCGTCATAACTATATCACTTGACTACCCTAGGGTATGGTACTCTATCAACCCCATTAGCTAGCGGTGGTTAGTATACGTCGGTCTCTGGTACATACATGTTGTACATGTTACAACATACCTTGGCTAAGGTTTTACCGAGAGCCGTACTAACCTGTGACACTAACTTCCCATTAACGGAAGGGACGAACCTCTGTTGATCACTACTTAGCTCATATGCTTCGAGTGTCACCCAGCCTAAGATCTTTCAGCAGGCCTAGCCTCGAAGTTAGATTTTTAGACCTAAGTGACATTGTTCACACATAGCTTCATACAATGATCTCAAGTCCTAAGGACCAACTTACATATTATCACTTAGAGTTATTAATGATAGTGTAGTTAATGTTGAACCATTTAATAACTCTTTGTTTGGGTCGTTCAGTGGACTCATTCTCTACTGAGCACCTGTGCCTTGTCTCCGACTTTGCCAAGCCGCATGGTTATGAGACCATCCAGACAAAGACGCAATGGTCAGTCCGATGTGTCGATATACCTGATCTCGACACATCTATGACCGTGAACGCATTTAAGATTCAAGCTACTTTCGGTCAAGCATTTCTCATAATCGTAATCTACATTGCGAAACATGTATGACCTAACATTGAATCTAAGGGAATAATCCAAGTAATAAATAACTCAGATAATACTTTTTACTAGAAAGAATACTTTCATTTATTGAACAAGATTATTATTTTGATAAATAGCCACGAGGGCATACATTATTCTACATCTCCCACTTGCACTCATGCCTATTTATTTTGGTATCTCATACCATATTTACACGCTAGTTTCTCTAAACGATCACGTGCCAGCACCTTTGTGAATGGATCTGCCAAGTTGTTTTCTGAAGAGACTCTAAGGAGTTCTATATCTTTCCTCTGCTCTATCTCCCGTATCAGGTGATACTTGCGAAGAATATGTCTGGATCTCTTGTGGAATCTAGGTTCTTGAACCAGGCTGATGGCTGCATTGTTGTCGCAATACAACGGTATTGGACTTTCAACGGCAGGAACCATCCCGAGCTGGTTGATGAACTTCCTCATCTAGACTGCTTCCTTTGCTGCATCGTTGGCCGCTATGTATTCGGCTTCCATCGTGGAGTCTGCAATAGTGACTTGTTTGGAACTCCTCCAACTTACTGCTCCTCCGTTGAGGGTGAAAATATATCCTGAGATCGATTTGCTATCATCCATATCACTCTGAAAGCTGAAATCTGTGAACCCTTCAACTTTCAGGTGTTCACTTCCATAAACCAAGATCAAGTCTTTAGTCCTTCTCAAGTACTTAAGAATTGTCTTGACCGCTTTCCAGTGCTCTTCTCCAGGGTTAGACTGATATCTACTTACTACACCTAGTGCATAAGCGACATCGGGTCTGGTACAAATCATGGAGTACATGATAGATCCCACAGCAGAAGCATATGGGATCTTGGTCATCTGTACCCTTTCTGAGTCTGTTTGTGGAGATATCTTCTTGGTGAGGGTTATCCCATGATTGGCTGGTAATGAACCACCATTGCTGTTTTCCATGTTAAAACGTTTTAACACAGTTTCAATGTACCTAGTTTGGGAGAGTCCCAGTGTAACGACTGCTTTTCGTGTATCTGAATCTATTATAATATAATATATGTTTTGGTGGATTTTCTCCTCTTGTGTGGTTTTCGTCTCCGTAACTTTCATTTTCGATCGATTCGTCGTATTTTCTCGATTCTTCCTTAGGATCGTCGATTTCGAAGTACGTCGTTTGTGACGGGCTTCACAACGGTCATATCTAACTATTAGATCAAGCCTAGGAGTCTTAGGATTCGATCACGGGGCTCCGCGCTCCGTATCGGAACTTTTGGTGCTTATTAGCCGGTGTGAGAAGGGGCACCGACTGACTAGATGACGATCCAGTCGGTCGGCAATCCTTCTTGGACCGACTAGTGAGCTTTCTAAATTTTCTCAGGAGTTACTGTTTATCGTTAGTCGGTCTAAGAACGTTGGTTGACCGACTAGGTTGCAAACTAGTCGGTCAGCAATGCTTCTTGAACCGACTAACTCATCATATTATTTTTGTATCAGTTACTGTTTACTCTTAGTCGGTCTAAGAACGTTCATCGACCGACTAGATGCTAAACTAGTCGGTCAGTACTTGTTCATGGACCGACTAACTCTAAATCCTATTTTCGTTCAGGAGTTACTGTTTACACTTAGTCGGTCTGCGTTGGTCGACCGACCGACTAGTTGCCAAACTAGTCGGTCAGTGGTTGTTCTTTGACCGACTAGTCTGTGTTAAAACCCTAATTTCTGGGCAGCCGCCAGCTCTACCTATAAATACCCAACCCAATCGTTTTCTTCTTCTCCAACACGACCCTAAGCCCTAGTTTCTTCCCCTCCAAGCCCCCATCTTCCTCCAAGCTTCAATCCTTCATTCCAAACCCTAAATCCATCATCCAATCCATCCATTCACTCTATCTACCACTCATCTTCCCCAAAATCTCACCAAAATCCATCAAATCCCCAAAATCCCCCAAAACCCTAGTTTCCTCAAACTTCTCCATTAGCTTCCAGATCTGGTCCTAGGGTTCCCCGGAGTGTTTCTTCCGCCTCCTCTCGGTAAGAAATCGATCTACCGTTGTTTTCTTATCCTAATGTAATTTTTATGAAACCCTAATAAAATACTTGTGTTTTGATGATTGTTCCCCATAACAGCGATTCCCCGTAGGCTAGCATCCGCGGAGACGAACTTTCGTAACCGTCGTCCCCCGGTGATAGGCAAGTGAAACTTGCATCTCTTGTTTTGGGCCATGTCTTAGGCCATTTACCATGCTTTAGCGTAAAAGAGACTAAACGGTGAAAGGATAGCCGTTTAGACGCCATTGACCTAGCTTGACAACGAAGCTTGGTCCGTCACCCTCATCATGCTTGTATGTCACGTTTAAATTCAATTAACGGTACGCAATCATTTGTTCATGTCATTGCATAGTGATTAATTATTGTGATTGTGTAGCACACGCTACAATATTATATTCCAGGCTCGTGTTCCAGAAGCGAGCCCTGTAGTTGGAAACCCCAACGCTCGGATACCGGCTAGGCACCTGCGTTGCGGGCACAACCCTATGCCAAATACACTTCCTGGCCCGTGATCCAGAAGCGAGCCAGTGTGTTGGCATTGCCAATGCTCGATACACATATGGGTGGGGTAAGAGATAAGCGGACTGAGCCCCGAGTTGGCCTGATCCGCCACTCCGGCCAGCAGGTGGACTCTCTAGTGCACAAGTGATTAATAGTGATAGAGATAAGCGGACTGAGCCACGAGTGGCCAGCAGGTGGACTCTCTATGCACTAAGTGTTAAGTGATAAGTGTTATTAATAGTGATAGAGATAAGCGGACTGAGCCACGAGTGGCCAGCAGGTGGACTCTCTCTGCACTAAGTGATAAGTGTTAAATGATAAGTGATTAGTGATTTGGTAGCTTTTGCTACATTGTGCATGCTTGCCTCTTTTAAACTGCTGCATCATACTTAACTGCCATGTCATTGCTTAATATTACAAGTGCTAGGTTGCTAGTTACTTTCAGTTTCCTTGCCCAAGTCTTTTAGACTTGCTGACATGTGCCCCTTTTCTCTTTTGGGTGACGCATGTTAGACCTTGAGCCTGAGTTGCCCGCTGAGGGTGAGGTGTTTGCGGACGCCGAGCTTGAGCCCGTGTTGGACGGGGAGTACGTAGACACTGGGGACCAGTCCTAGTGTCTCCGTTGTGTTTTATTTTTGTTAGACAGTTGTTTTGTTATCGGTGCGTGGCACCTATACTTATTTTATGTCGTTGCTTTTGTTTGGCCTTGTTTGCTGTTTTCCATGTTAAAACGTTTTAACACAGTTTCAATGTACCTAGTTTGGGAGAGTCCCAGCATCCGCTTAGATCTATCTCTATGGATCTTCACACCCAGTATGTAGGATGCTTCTCCCAAGTCTTTCATGGAGAAGTTGGTTGATAGCCATCTTTTAACAGACTTCAACATCTTTATGTCGTTGCCTATTATCAGAATGTCATCTACGTATAAAACGAGGATGACTAAAGAATTATTATTACTGGTCCTTTTGTAGATGCATGGATCATCCTCGTTTCTGACAAAACCAAACTCTTTGACTG
Source organism: Scilla litardierei (assembly GCA_030789695.1). NCBI lineage: Eukaryota > Viridiplantae > Streptophyta > Magnoliopsida > Asparagales > Asparagaceae > Scilla > Scilla litardierei. The sequence goes on from CM061142.1 coordinate 475,149,707, forward strand.
TTTTGTCGAAGCGGATGTTTCAACTTCTTGAAGCTTGCTTAAGCCCCATAGATGGACCTATGCAGCTTACATGCTTTTCCTTTGCTCCCACTGACTTCGAAACCTTCTGGTTGAGTCATGTAAATCTGCTCCTCTAAATCACCGTTTAGGAAAGCAGTCTTCACATCCATTTGCCAGATTTCGTAGTCGTAGTAGGCAGCAATGGCGAGTACTATCCGAATAGACTTGTGCATGGCCACTGGTGAAAAGGTTTCGTCATAATCTATTCCTAGAATCTGACGATATCCTTTTGCAACCAGTCTAGCCTTGTACGTTTCTACTTTTCCATCCGCACCAATCTTCTTCTTAAAGATCCATTTGCAGCCTATGGGAACATTTCCTTTGGGCACGTTTTCTAAGGTCCATACCTTATTCACGTGCATGGAATCTATTTCGGATTTCATTGCTTCTAACCATTTGTTAGAGACTGTACTCTTTATGGCTTCCTGGAAGTTAATAGGGTCATCATCTACTATGATGATATCCTCAATCCCCCCGTCTACGAGAAAACCGTAGTACCTTTCGGGGACTCGAGGAACTCTATTTGACTTCCTACTGACTGGTTTGTAGATGTCAGGTTCTGACTCTCCCACTGGTTCCGACACTTGTTCCGGTGTAAGTACTTCCTCCGGGCATTCATCTAGATTAATTACCTCGCCAGTGGATTCCTTCACAAGGAATTCCCTTTCCAGAAAAGTGGCATGTCTAGAGACAACAATCTTTTGTTGTTCTGGATGGTAAAAAGACATAACCTAATGAATGTCTCAGGTACCCTATGAATTTACACAGTATAGATCTGTCTTACAGTTTGTCTAGATTTTGCCTTTTGACATATGCAGGACAACCCCATACCTTCAAGTGATTAAGGCTGGGTTTCTTCCCGGTCCATATCTGATATGGTGTCAAATGCACAGATCTTGACGGAACTTTATTTAGAATGTGTATATCAGTTTCCAGGGCATAGCCCCAGAGGGAAGTGGTTAACTCAGTTTCACTTAACATAGACCGTACCATGTCTAACAAGGTCCGGTTTCTCCTTTCTGATACACTGTTATGTTGAGGTGTGTAAGGAGGAGTGACCTGAGAGAGAATCCCATTCTCTTTTAAGTAAGGAATTCATGGCCTAAGTATTCTCCTCCTTGATCTGATCGCAGAATCTTAATACTTTTCCCAGTCTGGTTTTTGACTTTGATGCGGTACTCTTTGAATCACTCAAAGGTTTCGACTTATGTTTCATCAAGAACGCATGTCCAAATCTTGAGTGATCGTCAGTAAACGTGACGAAATATGAAAATCCACCTTTGGCTGATGTAGACATGGGTCCACATACATCGGAATGTACTAGACCCAAGAGTTCGATAACTCTCTCCCCTTGACTTGCAAAAGGAGTTTTGGCCATCTTACCTTTGAGGCAAGACTCGCAAGTGTCGAATGACTCATAATTCGAGAGGCCCAAGAGCCCCTCTTTATGTAACTTGCTGAGTCTCTTCTCTCCAATATGGCATAGTCTACAATGCCAAAGATAGGTTTCAATAAAACTAGATTCCTTACGTTTTCTTGCATTAACGTTTAATACAACCTCATTGCTCAAAGTGTATATTCCATTACTGAGTGTCCCAAAACCTAGCAACTTTCCATCAAGGGCAACGTTCATGACATTTCTGCTGATAGTAAAATTATAACCATCTTTAGCCAAAGCTGAGACAGATATAATATTGCATAGGAAATTTGGGATATAGTAACATTGCTTCAAAAGCAAGTTATCTCCACCAACTAATGTGTGTTTAAGATCTCCTACGGCTACAACATCAACATTTGCTGCGTTTTCGACTTGGAGAATTATCTCATTTCTTTCAAGTTTTCTAATGATTCTCATTCCTTGTAACTGGTTACAGATGTGAGAACCTGCACCGGTGTCTAACACCCATGCATTAGAATTAACTGAAAGAACTTCAATTTGCATTTTAGAAGTTAAGGCATAAACTTGCCCTTCCTTCATTTGTTCCCTTTCTGCTATAGATTTCTTAGACCAGTCACTATTAATATTATAACCAGTTAATAAATTCTTATCTCGGATATTATTTACTTTACTCGTCATGCTGCAAAGATTAGCGCTCCTAATTAGCATGTGTTCAAAATATTTTAAAATATAATTAGAATGGTTTTTATCCAATTATAATCTCCCATTAATATACAGATCGTTTAAGCCAAAACATTATTAAATGGGAGTAGGAATCCAACAACCTTGAGTCGCCTGACCTTGAGTGTAGCTCAACAAGTCGTTCGACTCGGCTGTAGGTAAACGAACTCTTTGTCGATCATATCGAATATGACTCCCTATTCGATTTTACCCCTAGTCATTTGTGATCATGAGTGTGCTCATCCGGATCACAATGGCTAGCCTAGTCGGACCCTTGTTTTCGTGTCTAGCCTGACTTGCCCTGCCGCTCGGTGTATGCACGACACGTCGATTTGGGTCAGGACTTAGACTACATTCTTGATTAGACTTTCGTCGATGCTCGGAGGGCGAAACAACGGTTTCAGTCAGGTCAAGATGTTTATCAAGAAATCGGTTTCTGTAAGATTGACATGTCACGGCTTGAGTGTAGCTCAACAACCGTAACATGTTTCTTACAGTTGCCAACTCCTAAAACAAGGAGGGCTACGATTTATCTTGAACACGATTTATTATCGTATTGACTTAGGTATAGTCGATGGACTTACACAGTCATGAATCGACACCTTGCGGTCCAGCAGACGCGGCCAGGGAATTGACTAAGCCAGGACCACTTGTTACCCAGACTAGCTAGGTTGGTCCAACAAACTTAGCCAAGCACATTGACCGACATCATGATCCATTGAAGATGTTTTCATCAATTCTATGTTCGTCGAACAACTAAATGGCTTTTAATTAAAACTAGTTAATCCTTATCAACTAGTGGATCCCTAAAATTCAAAATTTTTGGGTTTGTTAGACGATTTTTAATAAGTCCTTATCAACTATAAGGATTAGAAAAAAAATATGCGCTGCTACCCTAATCGTCCAATAGGTATACTTAAACAATTTAAGTCATAGCAGAGTATCAAAGATTATCACATAAAATTTGAGGAAAGACTTTTAATGGCTATCCTAATAGTCCATAAGGCAATATTAAACAATTTAAAATCTGCATGGTGTCAAAATTTATCTTATAAAATTTGAGATTAATATTAATGGCTAACCTAGCAAGTCCTTCTTGTGTCATCAAAATAAAACAAGAAAAGCCATTAATCCTAATTATCACATAATTAAAACATGCAGTTTTAAAAAAGTAGTATAAGAACAGAGTAGATCTGGCTCTGATACCACTGTAGGGATTTTCAAGGTCCCTTAGAGTTAATTCTAAAATTATTCGTCCTAAGTCGGACGAATAAAATAAAATAAACAGCGGAAAAATAATTTATTAAACTATTTAATAAATATAGCCCTAATGAAAAATTCCCTAAGCCAGGAAATCTACTGACTCGAGTTGGGTCTGACCAACTCGAGAAAGTTCTAATTACTAATTTAAACTAAATGCATATTAAATTGACTCACCCGGAATCTTGCCCTGGAGCAGGCAAGATGTTCCGCACCGTCTTGTGCTCCATGATCTGAGCCGCCTCCCGAACCGCGTTGTGTCGCTCCTCCTCGCGAACTGGATCAGCTCCCGAAGCGCACCTTGCCTCCAAGCCCATCACCAGACGTAGAAAGTTTCACTTGAGTAAACCCGCGTCGTAGACTTCCGAATCAGATTCGGACATCCCCGTTGCCTTCCTAGGACTCGGTAGGAGGATAGGAAAATTTATAGAGGGAGAGAATAAATTTAAGTCTCGATTAAGTTTGCTCAAATATTCCGGAGCTCCTTAATCGGTGACTTGATGCAAGAAACAAAGAAGGGAGTGCCCACCTATTTATATAGGAGGCCGGCTCCGCTTCTTTTGTCATGAGCAATGTGGGACAAAAACTAGGAAGAGGTTTTAGGATTTAATTTAATTAAGTTAGAATATCTTTCACAAAGTCTAACTTCAATCAATTAATCCTCACTCACCATTGAGCTTCAGAGATGATACAAGTTATCATTTCGAAGGGCTAGTAATGGTGAACGCGTAGGAACAAACGGCGACGAAATCCGAGTTCATTTGACCCCTCAAACAATTGCTCAAAGTTGAGCAAAAACCCATGTTTCATAGCCGTCAATGGTTTCACTTAAACCCTAATGAAACGACTTAAGTTGCGGGTGGACCGCTAAGCTTAGCGGGTGCGCCCGCCTTAGGCAACTGACGCGCCCGCTAAGGCGCACCCGCGCGGGTGCGCAGCCCGCTGTTTCCAGCGGGCTGCGCCCTTTTAACCCTAGTGGGTTTATCCCACTTCACTTTGCGCCTTTCTTGCGTTTCTGGGCTCATCCGAGCTCCGATTCCTACACTGTTTGATCGTCTGGATTCCTCACGAAATCCCCTCCATTTCCAAATGCTCCAAATTCACAACCAACTTGTGAATTTAACATTCTCATTTCATCTTATGATTTCCTCTATACAATCTATCTGTTACTACGACGTGAATGTTACTCGGTGTGAGACCCTACAACCTGACCCTTACTACAGGTTGAGACTCAAAGTCTCAAGACGACAGTAACCACTAGCAGTAGGTGTCTTCCCTGTTTCAGGATCATCGATTACGTGATTGGCTCGTTGGTAAGAATGCCGACGTGATCACTCTGACTGTGACTGTGATAATTTCCGCAGTTTTAGTCCCTTCGTCATAACTATGTCACTTGACTAGCCTAGGGTATGGTACTCTATCAACCCCATTAGCTAGCGGTGGTTAGTATACGTCGGTCTCTGGTACATACATGTTGTACATGTTACAACATACCTTGGCCAAGGTTTTACCGAGAGCCGTACTAACCTGTGACACTAACTTCCCATTAACGAAAGAGACGATTCCTCTGTTGATCACTACTTAGCTCATATGCTTCAAGTGTCACCCAGCCTAAGATCTTTCAGGAGGCCTAGCCTCGAAGCTAGATTTTTAGACCTAAGTGACATTGTTCACACATAGCTTCATACAATGATCTCAAGTCCTAAGGACCAACTTACATATTATCACTTAGAGTTATTAATGATAGTGTAGTTAATGTTGAACCATTTAATAACTCTTTGTTTGGGTCGTTCAGTGGACTCATTCTCTAGTGAGCACCTGCGCCTTGTCTCCGACTTCGCCAAGCCGCATGGTTATGAGACCATCCAGACAAAGACGTAATGGTTTGTCCGATGTGTCGATATCCCTGATCTCGACACATCTATGACCATGAACGCATTTAAGATTCAAGCTACTTTTGGTCAAGCATTTCTCATAATCGTAATCTACATTGCGAAACATGTATGACCTAACATTGAATCTAAGGGAATAATCCAAGTAATAAATAACTCAGATAATACTTTTTACCAGAAAGAATACTTTCATTTATTGAACAAGATGTTTATTAAGATAAATAGCCACGAGGGCATACTTTCTCTACAATAATGGTTATGTTAATGACTCCATCATGTGTTCGATGAAATGCCTCAATGAAGGCAATATCCGGTAAATTGAGAAACGTGCATGTTTTAGTGATGGCCTTGAGCTACATTGATGATTGGTGAAGTTAGAGGCTTGAATGGCATGGATACATTGTAATTGTGAATGGATGATGTGTTGTGATAGAGGGCATGTCACGTGAGTGCATGACCCTATGTCTAATGATGGACAGCTGAGGTGATATGTGCATACCTATGCCATCATGACTCCTAACGTGTCACTTATAATGTTAACTTATAAAATTGAATAAGTCTCAATCCTCTCTAATGAGGGTAAGTTAGCAAAACCCAGGTTTTAGGAAGAAATTTGAGTAAAATGTGGATATGAGGCTTGGACTGAGAAGTTGGGGAAAAGATAATGTGATATGTGATACTTATTCCCACTCGCCTTTACCAGGAGTGGAGGGGATATACGGAGGTTGTGTTATTATGTGGAGATCCTCACTCCTGCCACGGACGGAGGAGCTAAGAGGCCCAGTGTCATACAGTGTCAGTGTCCACTGCGCCGTGTACATTTTCACCCCGACCCTTGGGGTAAAGTCAATATCCTTATATCCAAAGTTTACCCAGGTTTTCCAATAACAAAGTGGATAAATGAGCTTCTTAATGATTGAATAAGCTTACCAATAAGCTTGTGGCACTAGCCTGGCCTTAAACTCTCATAGTCCATTGACAGTCACAGCTGATTATGATACGTTTGACTTGAATCTTGGTGCCTTATGTATTTCCTTCTTGGCATATGCCTTATCGTTATTCACTTTTGATTCCTTCACTTTATTTATGATTCGTAGTACTAACTCTCTTTTGTAGCAATACATCAGTGCGGCAGGTACATCTTCATACTTATTCCTTAACATTATGTACCTATGTCTTCCTCTGCATGCTATGGTACTGCACTTCATATTCCATGCATAGTAGCTCATGCCTGTAGATGGTATACTACGTGGAGTTGGGATATCCTACTGGGACACGCGTTGACGTGCCCCATTAACTTTACTGGTGTTGACTCTTGGAGTTGGTAGCAGGTGGTGCAGAGGAGTCCAGTGGCAGAGTTGAGAGTGTGGAGTAGGGTGAGGAGATGAGATAGCGAGTGGTTGTATTGGGTTTTTACTTGTGGGGTAGAACAGAGATGGTATATCAGTTACTGTAGTATGTACATGTGGACGATGCACCTTTTGTGTTGTACTCTGGTTGGTGTTGTTGTTATTCTGTGATGTCCTTTGGTTATTGTTGTTTGTGATTGGAAACATTACAAGTGCTACCCCAGCAGTGTGCAGTGGCATGCTTGTATTTTTGTATCTCCTTCGTTACATTTGCTCCTACTGGGAGTACCTGGGAAGGATTCGTACTTTCCGGGTATCCTGGGGAGCGGGGCGTTACAGATTCTGACTGTAATTTGATGTATACAATAGATCTTTAGGGCTTAACAACTCTATTTAAAAACAGATTCTACATATTGTGGGGTTTAGCCCATACTGTAATAAATTTATGAAATTTGGTATCTGAGTAAAGGACTTAAATATCTACAACTTTCATTTAATGAGTTTCATCAAATTCATAAAGGAAAAGAATGATATCTGCCATTGTTTATGAATGTTTACATTTCTCCTGCAAGCTGAGATGTTAAAGTGATGCTTCAAACTAGTATTACTGATAATTTGTGTTGGAGGAGGGTGCTTGTTTGGCATGCCATAAAGTAAGGATGTTGTGATAGAACTTATGATAGGCATGGAACTTAAGAGCATGCACCTTTGTTGTTAATGAGAGAAATGGTGGAAGGAAGTTGTTACGCCATGTAGGCCGGCCCATGAAATTAAGGCCCGTATGCACTGGGGGCCCAAGCAAACACCTCATAAACCCTCCTGATGGGACACAAGCCGAGCTGAAGGTCGCCTCCATCCAGAGAAATTTGCCCGTCTGATCGTCAAGCTCGCCGTGCCGAGGATAAGCTTACCTACCCTCCAACAAGAAGCACCGTCCAGAGGGTCCGAGCTTAATCACCGAGCTGTAGCTCGCTACGAGGGCGGCCAGACCTAAATATCTCTGACAAGGTGACGTAGGCTCATCTCCCTATCTTTAATGCTAGAGGTTAAGGGCGAGAACTGATGGCTGCCCATCACGTCTCATTAATGCACCTGACACCACTTGATACCATTAATGCAGGAAATATCCCTGACATAGCTCACCGACCTATCGCTTTAGCACTCGAGTGCTAGCTGGGTTGATTCGACAGCTGACTGGATGGCGAACAACTGCCTCTCAGCCCTATAAATACCCCCTCATGCCACCATAGAGGGGGTTGGTCAGTTAACACTTCTAACTCATTTCAATATACAAGGTCGGATATCTTCCACTTATCTGCACCTTCCTCATATGCTCGCCACACTTCGCCGATCTGTCTTAAGATCGCCAAGCATGCCCGTCGCCTACATTTTACGTCACCGGCTGACTTAGGCATCTGAGAGACTACGGGCTGACAGCCAGCCCCGCCTTTTTTTACAAGTTGTTGATTCTCACAGGAAGCTCGCCTCAGCTACCGGGAGATGGCGACCTTCAGTCGACCTTCAGGAGACCTCGAATCCTTCACTTCTGAAGCGAGTTTCGAGTCGTGCTAACCCCTCCATCACCCAAAAATTTGTAAATCATTGTACCTGTGATTCCCACTTCAAATAAATTTCTTTGTATGCGAATCTGACCCGCAACAGTTAGCGCCGTCTATAGGAACAAGGGTTACACCCATGTCATGCTCCACACGTCCTCACCATAATTCTCGCCACGACAAGTCACCCGACGTCACACCCCCTCTACCTCTGAGGAGGCCGGGTCGACTTGAGACCATCATCGACGACACTTTGAGACCATCCTTGGCCGAAGAGCCCCGTTCTCCGAGAAGAACTTCCCCGATGAATCAACCCCTTGAGGGGTCGGCCGCGGCTATTCAGGAGGTGGCCCTTGGAATCTACAAGAGCTTGCAGAGCTTCACCAAAATGATGGAGGAGTGGACCGTTGCCCAGCAAGCGGGACCGTCTCGGGTGAAAGGCCCCTCCGAGCTCCGCAACGTGAGGAGAGACCTCCTCCCCCAATTTGATGAGGAAGCAGTGGCACAACAGAGGCTGTTCGAGGAGGCATAGGTAGCTGCTCTGCAGAGGGAGATCAATAGAGAGGAGGAGGCCGCTCATCAGGGGTGACTAGCGGAGGAAGCATCCATTCGACGGCTTCGACTCCTTGATGCTGAAAGGAAGAGGCTTCAAGAGGGGGGGCCGAGGAGTCCCCCTAGCGTCGACCTCGATGGTGCAGAGGAACGCCCTGCTGGACCATCATGTGGAGAGCTATCGTCACGGGAGATCACCTAGCTCGAGGAAGGGAGGGCACGAATTTCGTATTAGGAGCCCCCCGACCAGATCGTCGCTTTCCTAGGCATGTAGGCAGGCGGATGAGGAGCCGCGACCGCAGTTCTACCCCCGTGTGCGAGAGGGAGGAATGCCTCTAAGCACCGAGGTGGCTCATCTGGCAGTTCCAACCAGCGGCAACAGCATCAGGGTGGCAAGAACTTTCCTCGAAGGTCGCCAACACCTCCCCCCTGCCCTGAAGAAGTCAATCCACTGGCCCAAAGGGTGATCTCAACCCCGGTGCCTCATATGTTCAAGCTACCTTAGATTGAACTGTATGACGATTCGGGCAATCCCCTGGAGCATATGTAGCTATACTGAGGAGTTATGGAGATCCATGGGGCAGGTGATACCTTCATTTGCCGAGCTTTCCAGACGACCTTGAAGAAGGTGGCGGTGGAGTGGTGGTTGTGCCCGGATAAACACCCGGAAACCGACTGTAGTCTTACCACAAGCGCACGGTGTAGTGGCGAGCGGGTATCGAACACAGGGAGGAAAAATAACAGTACTCTATCTTAATCACCTAGCTGTGGGTGGTAGAATGGAATGGTTGAAATAACGTTGTCACGATCGTTCAATCAACAAATGGGATTCTATATATTAAAAGCGTCTAGGGCCAGGGAATCCCCACTACAGATCATTATTTATCTTTGTGAATCGTGAATCTCAATGTTACAGGGTTTGAATTGAGGTGAACTAGTCGCAACTGAATGTAGAACCAAGCTCACGCTCTCGTGCTATTGCCAGTCTATCACAACCTAGATTAAGGCCCACTCTCGTGCAAACTCTAACCTAAGCTGCTAGCATGAAGATCGACATCATCATCTAATCGCACCTCGAGTCTACTCTCGTGCAAACTCAAATTACGATCTAGGTTATGATAGTTCGTATCCGCCCAATCTCTTGTAAACGAATATGAGTATAGATTTATAATAAAAATCCTAGCTTTGGTCCAATCTCTTGCAAACCAAGTCTAGAGAATCTCGATTATAAACCTAAATCAAATATCTAGGCCTTCTCATCTATCAAAATCCAATCTCTTGCAAACCCCAATCGATGGAAATACCTAGCTACCCGTAGTAAATCAATCATAACCCAACTGTCTAGCAATCCTAGCAACAAATCAATTCTTTCATCACAAATCTGAAATCGGATCCATAGGGTTCATCCCAATGCCTTAGAACAGCGGAACTACTCACAATTAATCATGGAAATCGTAGAAATAACGAATAAAATCATATAGCAATTCATAGTTGAGAGAATACAATTCAAAAAAACTAGAAATTTTGATAGAAAGAACAAACCAAATCTCCAATCTTCAATCTCCAGCTGAGAGTTTTTATTAGAATAATGCTCTAAAAATAATTTCAAGTCTCCCCTAAAACTAGGAAGAAAACTAGCTTAAATACAAGCCAAAGTCGGCCAGAAAATCCTGACAGATTTACCCCTGGCGCAGCCTAGAACCCTAATTCCCGATACAGGCAGACTGCATCACTCAGCCGAGTGAAACCTGTCACTCGGCCGAGTGACAGATCCAAAGGACAACAGAGAATATGGGGTTTTTGGAGGTCTGTCACTCTGTGCCACTAGGCCGAGTGGAGTTAGTCACTCGGTCAAGTGGGCTTTCTCACTCGGCCGAGTGAGTCTTCTTCAAATTCCAGTAAGTATGCTGAAATCTCAGGAGAAAAACCCTGACGTACTCAGGCGAGTGGACTTATTCACTCGGCCGAGTGAGATATTTCACTCACCCGAGTGGACTTTGACTTCAACTGCTCCCGTATCCGTTGTACTCGGCCGAGTACAACCCTTCACTCGATCGAGTGAGCTGTCTGCTCGACCGAGTGAGCTGTTTCTGGAGCTCTATCTCCTCCTCCTCGCCTCCTCGTCGATTCTATCGAACTTCTTCCTCTTCCGCTCATCATTTAGCACTGCTAGTTCCTCAATAAGGCCGTGAGCGATGCTCCGGTGCGCGTAAAAGTCCCTTGATCTCATTTAAGCCTCAGATCGCTCCATATTTCCTGAAATACGACAAAAACAAGAAATAGTGAAAAGCAACGCGATATCATTGAATAATCGTGAACAACGCATTACGGGCGATCGAAACGACATGAAAACATGCAGAAAAAAGGTGTAAAATAAGGAGCTATCAAAATCGCCCAATCTTACCTCTTACTCGTCCTCGAGGAAGATGAGTAAAAAGGCGAACCCGACGGGTAAAAATAAGGAAAAAGGAAAGAGAAGATATAATAGAAAATGAAGAGGGAGGCGCTAGATCATTTTCTCAGGACGTGGAGCTGCTTACTCAATTAGCATACGACGAATAAAAACATGCCAAAGATTTTTATCTCGATATCATGATCTTATATAAATGCATTCGATATAGAAACCTAAGAATATCAAAACGATATGAAACATGAAGTCATTCTAGAATTAGCATCGTTTGAGGCATCCAAAGTAATATACATAATCATAGATCGCATACTTTTCAATTAATCACTTTTTATTTGGAGTATAGGAGGCATCACACATTATGGAGCAAAAAAATAGAAAGAAGCGGTTTTCATGAAACACATACCAAATTTCAATTCGTGAACTTCGTAATACTCCAAGTAGTCTCCTTAAGAATAAAAAATTATCTAGCTTAGGTCATCATGCACAGACAAGTGGTCACTCTCTCACACATCATCGGATCCTCTCCCCCAAGCTTATCTATAAGCGTGGTGGCATCAAATAGAACAATACGACTTTTCCCCATTTCTTGAAGCTCCAAGAAAAATAAAAGAGGGACGAAAGAAAGAAAGAAAGAAATGGGATAGGGTATATACAGATAAACTTCTTTTTTTCTTTTCTCTTTTTCTCTCTTTTTATTATTTTTTATATAGCAATATACACAATAACAATCCCAAATCAAAGATAGAGAGATATGCATGTATTTTTTCTTTTGATTTTGGGCTATGGGAGCTTGGATTTTATAGCAAGGGGAAGATGCCAATATAAGATTCGCCAGAGAGAGATTCACCAATGATTTTAAGTATAGAAATGATGTTCAAGATATGTGGAGAAAGAAAAGTATTTGACGCTCAGTTCACTCTTAAGAATGTGCATGACAGCTTTCAGCCGTGCAATGTAATCTACTCAGTTTGAATTCATAAAGTAAACTAATCCAGTTGTATGAAAAATGCATACATTCAATCAACTTGGAAGGTGAGCGTACAATATCATGCAAATAGAAGTGATAGCAGACAACAAAGCAATACTCCAAATTTAGGCAATCAATGCATGAAGCTTGGTGTATTTTCTGTGAAGAGTATACAATATAAATCTTTAGACTCAGCTAATGGTAGAATTTCATCGACAATCATATAATAAAATGCATGTTACTATTCTCGAATGCATGGCAAAGTATAGCATATGATATCTGAAATAAAAACGATGTCAATGCAAGAGAATATGCATATAAAAGCAAGTAAGCTCCAAGTCATCGTCATCACAGAAAATTCATCTCTAGCCAACAAGGATAAAATAAATAAGGATAAAGGAAAAATAAGAACTACTATACATATGCAGCACACACAAAAATAAGAAAACGTGATGCATGAGAAAAAATATGAAAAAGTGGGTGAAAATAAGTGTAAAATAAAGAAAGGTGGAAAAAGTGAAGATAAAAAAATGAAGAAAACGAAAAGTGCGTGAGACATTCACTCCCCCAAGCTAAAATGCACAGTGTCCTCAATGTGCTATGAGTGGAACAAGGAGAAATATGATAGGGTTGGGGGGGTGAGGTTGCATGCATGATAAAGGATGAAAAATGAAAGAAAATGGGATGGAAATGCAAGTGATGAGTGCAGAGATCAAGGTGGTGCAATGCAACGGTCCCAGGAATACCTCCTCTCTCTCAGGATAATGCGTCTGTAGGGGGGGGTACCATTTTAAAATTTTCAGGTTCTTGCATTTATAAAGTTTAGGAACAACAAAAGTACAGAAAGGAAATGGCATTCATTTATATGGAGAAATAATATCCAACTGGTACAAAGTCTAAAAGAAGCCTAAGCATGGCAACAAAAGTTTAAAGACAAACCGAAAAGTAGCAACCTCTGAAAGTGACGACTAAAAATGACCGCTAGGTCTGGTCCTCGTCAGGTACGTACTCTGGTGACGACGTCCTCGGCTCCACGTACTTCAGTGAGTCTGCCTCGTCCACGAACTATGGCTCAACACCTGACGTACAGCACCAAAAGAAGGAACTGTACGTCAGGTCAGGTCTACAAAAAGGGTTAGACCAAACTGCAAGTGTACTGAACTATTAGACAACATTTTACTGGTTGATTAGCATGCTGAGGTTACAACAAGGTAGCAAAAGAAGTACGTAGCAGGAAAGTAAAGCGTAGCAGGCAGTAGCCGTAGCGTGTGCTACCGACTACGGGACTAACCTAAAGGTGTCAGGACAAGACGAAGACAGACAAGACAGGTAGGACACGACACGACACGGCACGACACGACACGACACGAAGGGTTCACGCCTTACGGGTTGAGGGGAATCAGACCATCTCCCCGTGCGCACGCTCAACCCTACCACAAAACCCCAGAACTCAGGACAGGAAGCACGGAGATCACTTTCACAAGGAAAGCACCTGAAACGACCGTAGGATTTTTGTATCACGGAGATCACTTCCGCTCGGGAAGCATCTGGAACGCCCGAAGGCTTTTTGTAACACGGAGATCACTCCCGCAAGGAGAGCATCTGAAACGCCCGAAGGCTTTTTGTAACACAGTGACATGACACGACCAGTGTGTATAACAGTGACAAGACACGACCAGTGTACGGGAGAGTTATTCTAGGGTGTCCACACACACGCACACACATGATAGCCCTACAGCATCAAAGTTGTTGTTGTCAGGCTCAGACTTCGTCGTCAAGTCTGAGTCGTCAGGGGCGTCCCGGACGCTATCATTTCACGTCCGGTTCTATACATTCACAGTCTAACAGTTCTAGCAATCTAAGACCAAGGCATGGTCAAAAACGCAAGTGGGTACACTTGCCTGAAATGGCGAGTGTGTCGTCCTCTCGAAGCGTCTCGTCCAAGCGTCTCGTCCGCAGAAGTCCGTCTGAAATATCACCACGGCGACGGTGTCAGGTCTCAATTTCATCAAATCCTATTTCGTTTCTAGGTTATCGGGACTATCCTATTCGTCAAAAGTCACTTTTTGATGTTTCAGCCTAATCGACGATCTATCCTATGTGCACAGTCAACAAAGTCCATTCGTCGATTTTCTAAGTTCGTACAACGTTTTACAGGAGCTGGAAAGTAAATTTAGTTCAAGTTGACGGATTTTAGTTTAGGGTTCAGTCAGATATTGTGAGGGTTTCTACTAGTTTCGGGGAACCAACCTGAACCAGAGTTTGCTGTAGATTGGATGTCGGGTCTGATCGGAGAACTCCTCAGCTTCAGATCTGGTCCTCGCACGTCTCTCCAAAAGTCGAAACTTGCGACGAAGGCCTACGACGTGTCGCAACGACGTAGACGGCAAATCCGCGAAGTAGCACGTCCAAGTGGGGCCCACAGCAGTGCTAGGGGTCCAAGGGGGACCCACAACACCTCTGGAGAACTTGGGGGGCCCACCACAGGAGTTGGTGTGGGAGAAACCAACTTGCGACGAATGACCGTCGGTCGTGCACTGTCGCTGATGAGAGCTTTCTCGGTCAGACCGAGAGATGGCTTCGGTCGGGTGCTGATGCAGCGCAGCGGGGTCGTTGCAAGGCGGGCGCGAGGGGAATCGTCGGTCAGACCGAGCGGGCCTCTCGGTCGGACACGGGGGTACGGGCGCTGCAGCACTGCGGAGCTATGCGGAGCGGTCAGCGGCTTCGGTTAGGCCTGTGGAGCGGTGCGGTTAGCGGAGCGTTGCAAGCGGCGATGCGGAGCGGAGCGCCGGTCGTGCGCTGGGAATTGCGGGGGGCGGCCGTCGGTCGTGCACTGGGCGATCGTCGCAACGTTGCGACGAACGTCGGGAAGGTGTTTTTGATGGCTAGGGTTTGTGTAATGCGAAAATAATTTATCCTAGGTCTAATATAAATAGGTTAGAGCTAGGGTTAGGGTTAGGGTTTAATAAAAACGTAATTAAATAATTAAAATAATTAATTAAACATAGATTTACTCTTCTCTCCCTCACACGAGATGGGTGCGGCCAAAAATTCTGAAATTTGGTCAGAAAATTCTTTAAAGCGTTATTATATTATAGGAATTTTATTGTAATTAAAACTCTTATAAAAATAGGTTTTAAAATTATTTAAAACTTTCAAATAAATGGAAAATAGGACAAATTAAGTCCAAAAATTGTAAAATAATTTTAGGGTGTTCGGGACGACTAGAGAAAGAGATCGGAGAAGACGAATCTAAATTTCGACGTCGAGAGGCGAAACTAAAAATAGAAACGTCTCGCGTCAAAACAGAAAGTCGCGACGTTACCTCAAATAAGTTAGCATCGCGGAAGAACGACTCGAGATATGTCGTTCCCAAGTTGATCCATAATCTAATACTTTCAGAGACGATCATGACGACATATCTCACAAAAACGTTCAAAAACAAATAAAGTCTAAAATAAACACGTGCACGATCAAAATCACGTGCACGAAGAAGGTACGATAGAAACAGGCCGTTACATTCTACCCACCTTAGAAATGATTCCGCCGTCGGAATCACTCACACTAATAATAATATTACCCATATAACCTTATACTCGCAACTATCATATCTACCCCTAAGGATTTCTAATCCTGTAACTTCGAACAACGTTCCTCAATAATCCCCCATAATCCATCTTTTCACTGGGCAAAGCCACGACTAAACTCACCTCCTAATAATATAGTTCCATTACTACCGTTCCAATTTCCAACTCCAAGTTCTCATAAAAATAATAATCATCTTCTGATATCGTACCACTCCACTAAACATCATCATCACTCATTAATATCTTTTAAATTTCTAAATCTTTTCCCAACATTAATAAATCTCCAAAAAGTGAGATTCTAGTCATCCACCAATCCAAGATAAAAACATTTGTCTATCCTATAATACCTTCACCAATCAGCAATCGTCGTGTCTTCAATACATTCTCGTCATATCTCCCCATAAATTCATCCACCAAATAATTTGATCTGTCAGAATTACCCCTCATCCTACTCACTATAACTAATCCCAACCAACATTAAGTCCAACTACCTAAACATCCATTAATCTCAACACGTCGTGTTATCCTCAAAGTCTTCTCACGTCAATTCATCAATCAGTCTCAATGCTAATATAAGCTCTACTCAATCTCATGATCATCCTAACTCATACCATTCTCTGCAGTTACTCCTATCTACTACCCGTCTAAGCCTCAAGTCTGATGAGTCATCATCTCCTCGCATATAATTTCATTCGACCAGAATTTCCCATTGGGTCCGCCACACTCCGGTTTTATAAATAAGTCTTTGGACAGTCCATTCTTTTCATCCAACAGATATTCTAATCCATCCTCCTTGTGTTCCCAAAATCAATTAATCATTGACATAATAAAACTCATCTCACTCCAAGCCTACCTGCAAACAAAATCCTATAACGATAATAGCTAGGCCCAATTAATATAACAACCATAAACACGAAAATTTTGTTTAAGGGAGAAAGAAGAGAAGAGAAAGAGAGACTTAAGGCCAAAGAAATATTTTAAAACATTTGGAAAAAAACGCGTGGTGTTGCGGTAATGGATGAGGGAGGTTAAGTGATTTGTGATCTTGTGAGCTAGTTTTAAAACTTTAAAGATTTGGTTTAAAGAAAACAAAGTTTTGATACAGTCACATACAACCAAGATAAACCATTCATTAAAACTAAAACTAAGTCTAAGGATCTGCCTGCGATGGCGCCATTCATATAAGCATGAATACCGTCATTCAGACAACTTCCAGCATACCATGGTTAACGCCGAGTACACATTCAAGACACAGGAAACAAACATCAGGATCCTAAAGATGACACACTCATACAGGTCTACACACTCTACCTATACTCAGGCACTGCAACGACATCACCTACCAACGGGCCTACTCCTAAACTGAAGATAGCATGGATAACTACAAGGTCTAATGTCTAGGTAAAAGAAGGAAGGAAAACTAAGTCAAAAGCGGAACGAAATAAGATCGGAAAGAACGAGTTCAAATAAGACGGGTGTAAGGAGATAGTTGGTTGGCTGAGACAAAATATTCTTCAAAATAATTAGATTGATGACAAGAGAATTACATGTAGAATATGGTATCATATACTTATATATATATAAAAATGTAGGAGGGAGTGAGCATATGGTAGAATTTTTAAAATTTTGGAAAAGTAAGACGAAGGAAGGATGGGTAGGGTGGAATAACGATTGTTTTGCACATGAAAATAAGTTTACACAAAGATTTTGAAATGTGGTCACGAGGAACATAGAACAGATATGATAATAATAATAAAATAATTGAAGTCCCCCTAGTTTAGAAAATATTTTAAAAAGTATGCATAGTAAGTGATTTAGAAATAGATCTTGTAGCCCAGAAAATATAAATTTGAATCATTAAAATGTCAACACGGTTTAAAAAAAAAATGAAAATATGAAAGATACCGATTTGAAATAATTTCCAGATAGTAACTTGCAAATTGACGACTAAGGAGATTTCAAAATCTCAGAAGGAAACTTTCATCCGAAAAGCAAGAAATTTTAAATATATATATACTAAAGGGTTATCAAGGGAGTTAAACCGAGCGAAAAAAAATTTAATAATGAGTTTCGAAAACAAGAAATAAAAGAAATAAAAGTAGGATGAGGTAGCGATTGTTTTGCAAATGAAAATGAATTTAAACAAAGGTTCTTGAAGTATGAGCACGATGAACATAGAGATGTTTATATGTAAAGAAATTTAAAATCCCCCCTTTGTTTTAGAAAAATATTCTAAAGTACGTACGTAAATGGTTAAAATAAATTTCGCAGGTAGAAAAATGATATATTGAATTCCCGAAATGGTAACAAAGTTTTAAAAACTAAAATACGATGGATACTGATTCAAAAATAAGTACGAGATAGTAGAAATAAATTTTGTAGTTTATAAAAGTAATATATATATTTTGGAAACAAGGCAAATAATGCGAGATATTGACTTAAAACATTTACGTCCAAGAAAGCTCCAAGTCAATTAAAAGTTTTAACTCGATCCAAAACAACAAATTTTAAATATATAATATAGGGGTTTTCAAAGGAATCAAGCTAGAGCGAAAACTTAATAAGGAAAGTCGAAAATAATTTTAGAGGAGGTAGAATTGGTCAAGGAAGGGATTCGTAGGATTGATGATGATCGTCAGGAAACGATCACGAGAATCGAGAAAAAGGAAAAATGATCGCATGAAGATTACACGTAAGATATGAATCGTGAAGAGCTACGATGGGACTCTATGGTCGGTGGCACAAAATTTGCAAGGATCAGAGGGATGCTGGAGGACAAGGGTTCTAATCATCGGGTCGTCTAAAGATTAGGATAACTCAGCTCAAGGCTTCCTATGAGCTAGAATATAATCAGGATCTAAAGAGAAGGTTCCTAAGAGAATCGAGGTTACGTTCTGCTAGGCCCGAAGTCGATGGAGCTGGGCGAGCGGCTAACTAAAAGAAGGACTCTAGATATCTAATACGATCAGAATCAAATGGGGTGCTAAGATAGTCTAGGACGAGGATGACTAAATCTTAACCAAGGCGTCCGACTATCAACCTGGGACGTCTACCAAAGTCTTCCTACTATCTAAGACGGGGAAACTAATTCAGACTTGTACGTGGATATCAAATGAATGCGGTACTTTTATTGTTCCGAACTTTTACAAGACCTGCATGGGCCACCACTAAAACCTGTCACGCCCCGCTTCCCAAAATGGACGGAAGCGAAACGTGACGAGGCCCGCTTAGGCCAGAGCTTTAGAAGCTCGGACCCAATAAGCGTCTGTAGGGGGGTACCATTTTAAAATTTTCAGGTTCTTGCATTTATAAAGTTTAGGAACAACAAAAGTACAGAAAGGAAATGGCATTCATTTATATGGAGAAATAATATCCAACTGGTACAAAGTCTAAAAGAAGCCTAAGCATGGCAACAAAAGTTTAAAGACAAACCGAAAAGTAGCAACCTCTGAAAGTGACGACTAAAAATGACCGCTAGGTCTGGTCCTCATCAGGTACGTACTCTGGTGATGACGTCCTCGGCTCCACGTACTCCAGTGAGTCTGCCTCGTCCACGAACTCTGGCTCAACACCTGACGTACAACACCAAAAGAAGGAACTGTACGTCAGGTCAGGTCTACAAAAAGGGTTAGACCAAACTGCAAGTGTACTGAACTATTAGACAACGTTTTACTGGTTGATTAGCATGCTGAGGTTACAACAAGGTAGCAAAAGAAGTACGTAGCAGGAAAGTAAAGCGTAGCAGGCAGTAGCCGTAGCGTGTGCTACCGACTACGGGACTAACCTAAAGGTGTCAGGACAAGATGAAGACAGACAAGACAGGTAGGACACGACACGACACGGCACGACACGACACGACACGAAGGGTTCACGCCTTACGGGTTGAGGGGAATCAGACCCTCTCCCCGTGCGCACGCTCAACCCTACCACAAAACCCCAGAACTCAGGACAGGAAGCACGGAGATCACTTTCGCAAGGAAAGCACCTGAAACGCCCGTAGGCTTTTTGTATCACGGAGATCACTTCCGCTCGGGAAGCATCTGAAACGCCCGAAGGCTTTTTGTAACACGGAGATCACTCCCGCAAGGAGAGCATCTGAAACGCCCGAAGGCTTTTTGTAACACAGTGACAAGACACGACCAGTGTGTATAACAGTGACAAGACACGACCAGTGTACGTGAGAGTTATTCTAGGGTGTCCACACACACGCACACACATGATAGCCCTACAGCATCAAAGTTGTTGTTGTCAGGCTCAGACTTCGTCGTCAAGTCTGAGTCGTCAGGGGCGTCCCGGACGCTATCATTTCACGTCCGGTTCTATACATTCACAGTCTAACAGTTCTAGCAATCTAAGACCAAGGCATGGTCAAAAACGCAAGTGGGTACACTTGCCTGAAATGGCGAGTGTGTCGTCCTCTCGAAGCGTCTCGTCCAAGCGTCTCGTCCGCAGAAGTCCGTCTGAAATATCACCACGGCGACGGTGTCAGGTCTCAATTTCATCAAATCCTATTAGGGTTCGTTTCTAGGTTATCGGGACTATCCTATTCGTCAAAAGTCACTTTTTGATGTTTCAGCCTAATCGACGATCTATCCTATGTGCACAGTCAACAAAGTCCATTCGTCGATTTTCTAAGTTCGTACAACGTTTTACAGGAGCTGGAAAGTAAATTTAGTTCAAGTTGACGGATTTTAGTTTAGGGTTCAGTCAGATATTGTGAGGGTTTCTACTAGTTTCGGGGAACCAACCTGAACCAGAGTTTGCTGTAGATTGGATGTCGGGTCTGATCGGAGAACTCCTCAGCTTCAGATCTGGTCCTCGCACGTCTCTCCAAAAGTCGAAACTTGCGACGAAGGCCTACGACGTGTCGCAACGACGTAGACGGCAAATCCGCGAAGTAGCACGTCCAAGTGGGGCCCACAACAGTGCTAGGGGTCCAAGGGGGACCCACAACACCTCTGGAGAACTTGTGGGGGCCCACCACAGGAGTTGGTGTGGGAGAAACCAACTTGCGATGAATGACCGTCGGCCGTGCACTGTCGCTGCGGAGAGCTTTCTCGGTCAGACCGAGAGATGGCTTCGGTCGGGCGCTGATGCAGCGCAGCGGGGTCGTTGCAAGGCGGGCGCGAGGGGAATCGTCGGTCAGACCGAGCGGGCCTCTCGGTCGGACACGGGGGTATGGGCGCTGCAGTGCTGCGGAGCTATGCGGAGCGGTCTCTCGGTCGGTGCGGGAAGCGGCTTCGGTCAGGCGCTTGGCGATGCAGAGCGGAGCGGAGCGGAGCGGGCTGTTCTCTCGGTCAGACCGAGAAACAGCCCCGGTCGGAGCGGGGCAACAGCGGGGGGGGGGGGGGGGGGGGTTGCAGCGGAGCATTGCAAGCGGTGATGCGGAGCGGAGCGCCGGTCGTGCGCTGGGAATTGCGGGGGGCGGCCGTCGGTCGTGCACTGGGCGATCGTCGCAACGTTGCAACGAACGTCGGGAAGGTGTTTTTGACGGCTAGGGTTTGTGTAATGCGAAAATAATTTATCCTAGGGCTAATATAAATAGGTTAGAGCTAGGGTTAGGGTTAGGGTTTAATAAAAACGTAATTAAATAATTAAAATAATTAATTAAACATAGATTTACTCTTCTCTCCCTCACACGAGATGGGTGCGACCAAAAATTCTGAAATTTGGTCAGAAAATTCTTTAAAGCGTTATTATATTATAGGAATTTTATTGTAATTAAAACTATTATAAAAATAGGTTTTAAAATTATTTAAAACTTTCAAATAAATGGAAAATAGGTCAAATTAAGTCCAAAAATTGTAAAATAATTTTAGGGTGTTCGGGACGACGAGAGAAAGAAATCGGAGAAGACGGATCTAAATTTCGACGTCGAGAGGCGAAACTAAAAATAGAAACGTCTCGCGTCAAAACAGAAAGTCGCGACGTTACCTCAAATAAGTTAGCATCGCGGAAGAACGACTCGAGATATGTCGTTCCCAAGTTGATCCACAATCTAATACTTTCAGAGACGATCACGACGACATATCTCACAAAAACGTTCAAAAACAAATAAAGTCTAAAATAAACACGTGCACGATCAAAAGCACGTGCACGAAGAAGGTACGATAGAAACAGGCCGTTACAGATGATATAGACAAATCTGAACAAAAAGTGACCAAAAAGTATGGGGAGGAGGGGCGCAAAATCGACAGAAAAGATAATATCCAACACGACAGCAACAAAAATATGAGAGGCATCAAGTGTGTACCTAAGCATGTGGTGGATCACCAGCACCGTCCTGTGGTGGGGGAGGTGGTGGCGGAGGAGGCTGCTGTGAAATCGGACGAATGGCGGCAGGTGGAGGCTGTGGCAGTCACGCAAGAATCTGGTGCAGGGTAACCTGAATACCAGGGAGTAGAGCGACGCGAGACTGCATAGTGCTAATAGTGGCGACAAGAGCCCGAAAATCTCTTCTCAGCCCACTAACAGCCCCCCTCTAAGGCACAAAGGTGCTGGACAAGGGAGTCAGGAGCGGGGGAGAGGGTCTCACTGGTGGGAATCGGGGCTACCGCACACGGCCACCATAGACAAGTGGGACCACCGCTGGGTGAGGGTGTGGTACTGTGCTCACTAAAAGATGCTCAGCCTTTGTGGGAGGCTGAGACGCAGGAATGCTCTTAGAAATGTGAGCAGTGGTAGAATCTGAATCGGTGACAGAGGGCGAGGAGGGCAGAGAGGTCGCTGACACAGAAATGGGGACAGACATCACGACACTCTCGGTGAAGACAGTGGCAGCAGAGACGGTAGTGACGACGACTAGGGAGGTCATGAAATCAACAGGAAATGACTCCCCAGGGGTCAAGAAATCAGGTGAATACTGGGTCTCGGCTGGTGAAATAGAGGATGGCTCGCCTCTCTCAACAATAGCGGCGGTGGCGGTCTCAAAACTCACATAAGTAATGGGATCAGAGGTCAACGACACAAAGGTGGAGGAGGAGGTGGTGGTCTCAGCAAGTGTGCTCCCAAAACTGACAAAAGTTAGGACAGAAGTGGAAGAAGCAGTGCTCAAATCTGGTGCAGGCTGAGGGATAGGGATCTCCGGGTCCAGAGGTGAGAGGAGGGGCTCCTGCTGAGCGCCCTCAGGCTCACGCATGTATGCAACAGGGATGAGGAGGTCCATCTCTGGTCTCCACTCCCCTTCTGTGGGTCTAATATGGGTCCGAGCGGAGCTCGAAAGAACCATATAATCTGCGACAAAAGGACCGTGCAGCCATACCCAGTGGTGCTGACCGTGAGTACGCAACATCCTCATGCAGGCCATGACGTCTATGGAAAAGGAGGTATGGCCTGTCAGTCGAAACAAACCAGCTGGGAGCTCAACCCCGCATAGAGGAACTAGCAAGGTAATCAGACCGCCACAACAGATCGCCGTCCTGGAGGTGGAAGAAGAAACAATGCGGTCTAGGTACCAGCTAGCTATATCGATCTGAATGGCAGGGACTAAGACGTCTGCATCAGCCTCAAAGACTCTCGCTCTAGTCATCGAATAGAGCATGTAAAGCTCAGGCGTAGACATTGTACCAGGCTTATACCTCATTATAAATGTGGTCGCTATAAGGCGCTGAGCAATGTGGATGCATGGGTGGACGATAGAGGAGGCCTTGGCCCGGCTTGGGTCAAAAGCAATTAAGGAGCCCGTGATCAACGTCCAGAAAGCATGTGTATCGAATGACGGTGGGGCGATGTGCGTGGGACCAAAAGCGCGGTCTGGGTTCGGGACAGGGGCCATTGGAAAAAGGCTCGGAGCATATCAAGAGTGATCTTGCACTCACGATCCATCAGTCTAAATGTGCAACCCCCCTGAGTCCTACAGATAGAACTCAGGACCTCTAGTGTCGGACGGACGAAGGTGTCCACCGACACTGACAAAAAATCATGCCACCCCACGTTGTCATACAAGTAGAGTAGGCTCTCAAATACCCCTAGGCACTCTAAATCTGTAATGTATGCAAACCTAGAGGGGACGATCGATCAATGGGATATCCTCTCAAATCTGACGCGGTGTGCGTTGTCTCGAAAAGTGATCCCCATCGTGTCGAAAGCGGGGATGGGCTGTGCCGGTGGGGGTGGAATGGGTGCGGTAGGAGGCTGAAGTGTGGGTGGTGGTGGGCTATGTGGCGGGGAGTCCGCTATAGCGGAGGAGGAGCCAGGCTCGCTAGTCCTCTTCTGCTTGGAGGCGGGCGCCCGCGAATGCGACCTAGTGCGTGGGGGCATGGTGGTGCCGTGAGATGTGCCTACCAATGCGAAGTGCTAGTAAAAATGAGTGGATATACCTGAGAACGATGCAGATGCAAGCAATTGATGTGAACAGAGAAACGCCTCCTCCGAGAAGCTCCGAATCTACCCTGATTCTCCCTCAAGCTATCCTGAAACACAAAATTGATTAATTAGCAATGAATATCAATAAATTAAGGGGAAAATCAAGAGAAATAGGTGTGTATGAAGTTTAATTTTGATTCGGGGCAGAATAGGGCTTACGAATTGGGAATTAGGAGAAAATGGGAGAAATAGTGCTAAACGGTGATGAATGGCGGTGAGGGGGGGCGTCGGTGGCTGGGAGGTGGCGTCGACGGTGTGGGGTCGCCCAACTCTGGCGCGGTGGTGGTGTGGCTCGGGCGAGGGAAGGGGCGCTTGGGTGGATTAGGGCGGGCTGTCGATCTTAGGATTTTGGGGGATTTTGATTTAGAGACGTGAGCTTTAAGTTATATAATGTTAGTCACTCGACCGAGTGGCTCAATTTATAAATTTTTTTAGAATTTTGCTTGTGAGTTTTGACTCGGCTGAGTAGCACTATAACTCGATCGAGTAGACAAAGGTCACTCGGCCGAGTAGACAAAGGTCACTCGGCCGAGTGGCTAGGCCACTCAGAGCTTTTAAAGTGCTGAAAGTGTCTGGTTCACTTGGTCGAGTGACAAAGTCACTCAGCCGAGTGGCATGTAATTAACAGAGAGGGTTTTTTCAAATCTTCCCTGATCAGTACCCTACTCGTTTGAGTAGGGTCTTCACTCGGCCGAGTGAAAATGTCACTCGGCCGAGTGGGCTGCTGTTTTCAGCTCCAACTCTCTATTTTTGCTCCACTTTCTGATTTTCTTTCCCCCGTCAGTTTCTTCCTCCTTGTGACGTTTGAGCGCATCCCTGGAACACTCCCCAATACAATGGTCGTCCCCAATTCTTATGGTCCATATTCTCCTTCTCCTGAAATGAAAAATGTTGCCCGTTGTCAGGTTTTTCTTCGACACTTGACTCTAAACACTAATAAAGATCTAAAACAAAAATAAAAAGATAAATTCAACTAAAAATGAGATAGAACCGTCGGGTTGCCTCCCGACAAGCGCTCGTTTAAGGTCTTGAGCTCGACCCCTTAAAATTTGCGATCAAATCTCGATGTTTGGTGCATGTGAGATGCGCGCGTCAAATTTGTCGGGAAGGCCGCTTGGGTTCAGTTGTTGATTTTCTTCTACGTTCCTCAGCTCCCCTTTATCATGGGTAATTGCAGGGGGGTGAGTTCCCCAAGCTTGAGCTTTCGACATCCTTCTTCTTGGCCGGCGGTAAAGATTTGTTGTCCGATGGAGCTTTCTTCATGTGCTTCGCCATGGAGAGCTTGCATAGATCTCTAATCTTGACGACATCAGCGTCGTCCTTCTCTTCATCTGTAAGAGGGTCTGGCAGGTCTCCTATCATCTCGCCATCTTTGGTAAGTTGGCCCTCTTCGAGGCCGTCATCGTGCTTGGCCCTGATGGCAAATGGCATGGCGTCGTCAATTACCTCGTCGAGGAGGTACGAAAGATATTGGGACCAACCCTTAATTAGATATATGTTATTTACCTCCCCGATGGGGACTCCCTCTGAATAATGATTGAGCCTTTTTCCATTCACCTTAAACGTGACACCGTCTTTTCCTTCTAGCTCAAAGGCCTCTCCCGGTTATATGTGCCGAATGGTGAAAGGTCCCGACCATCGTGGCCTTAGCTTTTCGGGAAAGAGTCAAAGTCTAGAATTAAATAATAGGACCTTGTCTTCGACCTTGAAGTCTGTAACGGAGATGCGCGCGTCATGGAGAATTTTGGCTCTTTCCTTGTAAATTCTAAAGCTCTCGTAAGCATCCCGTCTGATCTCGTCAAGCTCATTGATATCTAGAAGTCGTCGCAACACCGCACTCTTGTAGTCGTAGTTCAAGGTCTTGATCGCCCAATAGGCTCGATGTTCCAACTCTACCGGTAAGTGACATGCTTTCCCATAAACGGGCCGGTATGGGGTGGTGCCAATCGGGGTTCGAAAGGCCGTGCGATATGCCCACAGTGCATCATTCAATTTCATTGACCAATCCTTCCTAGATCTATCGACAGTCTTCTCTAGGATATGTTTAATTTCCCGGTTTGACACTTCCACTTGTCTGCTAGTTTGAGGGTGGTATGCCATACCGATTACATGATTAACCCCATACTTCTTTAACATGGCTTCAAACTTGCTTTCTATGAAGTGGCTTCCTCCATTGCTTATCAATGTTCGTGGCACTCCAAAGAGCGGGAATATGTTTTGCTTGAAGAATTTAGATACCACCCTAGCATCATTGGTCGGGGTTGCAATGGCCTTTACCCATTTCGAGACGTAGTCAATGGCCAATAGAATATACTTGTTTCCTTTTCTTGACGGAAAAGGCCCCATGAAATCCACTCTCCAACAATCAAATAGCTCAATTTTCAAAATGAGTTCATTGGCATCTCATTCCGTTTGGATATATTTCCTGTCAGTTGGTATCTATTGCAAGACTTGACGAAGTCATGTGTGTCCTTGAACATGGTCAGCCAAAAGAACCCACACTGCAATATCTTTGCGGTAGTTTTGAAGGTGGCGTGATGTCCTCCGCAAGGCATATCATGGCAATGTGAAATGATAGATGTGGCCTCTTCATTTGAAACACACCTCCGTATAATCCCATCTTTGCATACCTTGAAGATGTACGGGTCTTCCCAGAAATAGTTGCGGACTTCGTGCATGAACCTCCTTTTTTGTTGCATGGCCATCCCACACGGTTTTATCCCACATGCCAAATAGTTCACATAATCTGCATACCAAGGCACTTCTCCGGGTCTGATGGCAAATAGCCTCTCGTCAGCAGAAGTGTCATCAATCAGAAGGCTATCATCCCTCTTGTCACGAACAATCCTAGACAAGTGATCCGCCACAATGCTGTCCATGCCTTTCTTGTCTCTGATTTCCAAATCAAATTCTTGGAGTAGCAGTATCCATCTTATTAATCTTGGTTTGGCTTCCTTTTTGCTCAATAGATATTTCAATGCCGCATGATCGGTATGCACAATCACTTTTGATCCAAGGAGGTAAGAGCGAAACTTCTTAATGGAGTAGACAACCGCCAAGAGCTCCTTTTCAGTGGTGGTGTAATTCTTTTATGCCTCGTCCAGAGTTTTGCTCGCATAAAATATTGCGTGAAGCTTTTTGTCCTTCCTTTGTCCTAGTACTGCTCCAATTGCTTGGTCACTTGCGTCGCACATCAGCTCAAAAGGAAGATTCCAGTCTGGTGGTTGTATAACAGGGGCGGAAATGAGGGCTTCCTTTAGCGTATTAAAGGCTTGCAAGCAATCTCTTGAAAAGACAAATGGAGCATCTTTAGCAAGTTAGGCTGTAAGAGGACGGGCAATTAGGGCAAAGTCTTTGATAAAGTGACGGTAAAATCCCGCATGACCAAGAAATCCCATAATGCCCTTGACATTAATAGGAGGGGGAAGTTTTTCGATTACCTCAATTTTTGCCTTATCAACCTCGATCCCTCTAGATGAGACAAGATGCCAAAGGACTATCCCCTCAGTGGCCATGAAATGGCATTTCTCCCAGTTAAGAGTAAGATTATTTTGTTGGCATCTTTTAAGGACTTTAGTAAGATTGGCCAAACATGAGTCAAACTCACCAACATAGACAGAAAAATTGTCCATGAAGACTTCCATAATGTTTTCAATATAATCAGAAAAGATGGACGTCATGCACCTTTGAAAAGTGGCGGGGGCATTACAAAGTCCGAAGGGCATTCTAGGATAAGCATATGTACCATAAGGGCATGTAAAAGTAGTCTTTTCTTGGTCATCTTCATGTAAGGGAATCTGAAAGAATCCCGAATACACATCCAAATAGCAAACGAATTTATGTTTAGCGAGGCATTGTAGCATTTGGTCAATAAAGGGCAATGGGTAATGATCTTTACGACTGGCTTTATTCAATTTCCTGTAATCAATACACATCTGCCAATCCGTGACAGTGTGTGTGGATATAGGCTCTCCCTTATCATTTTTATGACGGTTATACCCCCCCTTTTAGGAACAACATGAACATGGCTAACCCATCTACTATCAGAAATAGGATAAATGATATTGGCTTCAAGCAGTTTAAGGATCTCCTTCTTAACCACCTCCTTCATGTTAGGATTTAACCGCATTTGAGGCTCTATGGAGGTGGCTTCAGTGTTTTCTAGGTGGATCATGTGCGTATAAAATCTGGGGCTTATTCCCTAGAGGTCATAGATGGTGTAGCCGAGGACGTCCTTATGGCTCCTAAGGACTCTAAAAGTCTCTCAAGCTAGTGGTGGTTGAGGTGGGCATTAACAATCACCGGATAGGTCAGTTTATCCCCCAAGAAAGCATACCTTAAGTTAGGAGGTAATTGTTACAGTTCTACCTCAGGAGGCGCTGTTACCCCTACCCCCTCTTCTTGTGAAAGCATGGCATCTTTTGTCACATCTGAGTTCAGTTCCCCCTCGGAGAGTGGGCTCTCGTATGCCGGCTCAGATTCGCTTCTTGGCGAGGAGGGTGCATCGGAGTGGATGCTGCACAACTCTGCTCTGAAGCTGATGGGACTACCATTTTCCTCAGGTTCACACCTGAAATCAAGAGATAGGTCAGTGCGTTCATCAATGTTGAAGAAAGGATTGTCAAGTGCACTTCCCTGAACCTCGGCATGCCAAATGGACTCTTCAAAAGTATAGACCTCTCTAGTGCACGCTTCGCTACCTTCCCTTATTCCGGGCTGAGGTTTCTTGCTAACTTCGAAGTACAACTTATCGTCCTTCATGTCAACTCTAATGTTGCCCTCGATAGTCCCTTCTGGGGAAATTTGATCAATTACAAAGCTAACAAATAGCTGTTCAAGGGGGTCCTTTATGTCGATGACCAAAGCCCCTGTAGATTGGACCTCATCCATAAGTTCTTCCAGAAGGGACACAAAAGTGTCATCATATTGCGGGCTAGAGTCTGTTCTCATCACCGTGTCTCCCATGTTACCTGTTTAAAATTCTATTGGAGAATCTGGAAGAGCACGTCAATTTGAGCGTCAAAATAAAAATTAAAGTAAAAGAAAGATAGAAGATGAGATGCAGCCGAGTGAGGAGAATAAAATACCGTCGCCTCCCCGGCAACGGCGACAAAAACTTGGTCGTGCCCGGATATACACCCGAAAAATGACTGTAGTCTTACCGCAAGCGCACAGCGTAGTGGCGAGCTGGTATCGAACACAGGGAGGACAAATGACAGTAATCTATCTTAATCACCTAGCTGTGGGTGGTAGAATGGAATGGTTGAAATAATGTTGTCACAGCGTTCAATCAACAAATAGGATTTTATACATTAAAAGCATCCAGGGAATCCCCACTACGAATCATTATTTATCTTTGTGAATCGTGAATCTCATTGTTACAAGGCTTGAATTGAGGTGAACTAGTCGCAACTGAATGTAGAACCAAGCTCACGCTCTCGTGCTATTACCGGTCTATAGCAACCTAGATTAAGGCCCACTCTCGTGCAAACCCTAACCTAAGCTGCTAGCATGAAGATCGACATCATCGTCCAAACGCACCTCGAGCCCACTCTCGTGCAAACTCGAGTTACGATCTAGGTTATGATAGTTCGTATCCGTCCAATCTCTTGCAAACGAATATGAGTATAGCTTTATAATAAAAATCCTAGCTTTGGTCCAATCTCTTGCAAACCAAGTATAGAGAATCTCAACCTAAATCGAATATCTAGGCCTTCACATCGATCAAAATCCAATCTCTTGCAAACCCCAATCGATGGAAATCCCTAGCTACCCGTAGTAAATCAACCATAACCCAACCGTCTAGAAATCCTAGTAATAAATCAATTCGTTCATCACAAATCTGAAATCGGATCCATAGGGTTCATCCCAATGCCCTAGAACAGCGGAACTACTCACAATTAACCATGGCAATCGCAGAAATAACGAATAAAATCATATAGCAATTCATAGTTGAGAGAATACAATTCACAAAAACTAGAAATTTTGATAGAAAGAACACACCAAATCTCCAATCTTCAATCTCCAGCTGAGAGTTTTTATTAGAATAATGCTCTAAAAATAATTTCAAGTCTCCCCTAAAACTAGGAAGAAAACTAGCTTAAATACAAGCCAAAGTCAGCCAGAAAATCCTGACAGATATGCCCCTGGCTTAGCCCAGAACCCTAATTCGCGATACAGGCAGACTGCGCCACTCGACCGAGTGGAACATGTCACTCGGCCGAGTGACGGACTCAAAGGAAAACAGAGATTCTGGGGTTTTGGGGGGTCTGTCGCTCTGCGCCACTCGGTCGAGTGGAGTTAGTCACTCGGCCGAGTGGGCTTTCTCACTCGGCCAAGTGAGTCTTCTTCAAATTCCAGTAAGGAGGCTGGAATCTAAGGAGGAAAAACCTGACGTACTCGGGCGAGTGGACTTCTTCACTCGGCCTAGTGAGATATTTCACTCGCCCGAGTGGACTTTGACTTCAACTGCTCCCGCATCCGTTGTACTTGGCCGAGTACAACCCTTCACTCGGCCGAGTGAGCTATCTGCTCGACCCAGTGAGCTGTTTTTGGAGCTCTATCTTCTCCTCCTCACCTCCTCGTCGATTCTATCGAACTTCTTCCTCTTTTGCTCATCATCTAGCACTTTTAGCTCCTCAATAAGGCCGTGAGCGATGCTCCGGTGCGCGTGAAAGTACCTTGATCTCATTTAAGCTCCAAATCGCTCCATATTTCCTGAAATACGACAGAAACAAGAAATAGTGAAAATCAACGTGATATCATCGAATAATCGTGAAAAACGCATTATGGGCGATCGAAACGACATGAAAACATGCAGAAAAAAGGTGTAAAATAAGGAGCGATCAAGTAATACAACTGTTTGCCCAGTGGCTCTGCTGATTCGTTTGGTGACCTCTCACGGAAGTTTTGCCACCAATTCCTGGCAGGATGGAGAAAGAAGAGGGCATCAGACTATATGTTCACGATGGTCCAGAGGGAGGAGGAGACCATCTGCAGATTTCTGAAGCGCTTCAACGAGGAGAGACTCAACATGACGAGTTACAGGGATGAGCTCGTCATGGCGGCCATCAAGAGAGGGCTGTCAAATAGGAGTCTGCATAAGTCCTTGCTCTATGATCCACCAACCAACCTCGACGACCTCTTCGCCAGAGCAGAGAAGTTCATGCTAGCGAGGAGGCCTTGGGGGCGAAGGAGGCCGCACCAGCCAAAGCCCCTGTGTTAAGGCGAGGCCCCACCAACGGCCGTGGCAGGAGGAACGTCCCCAAGGGCATGACCAAGACCGCCCC
The DNA here is from genome assembly GCA_030789695.1 of Scilla litardierei. NCBI lineage: Eukaryota > Viridiplantae > Streptophyta > Magnoliopsida > Asparagales > Asparagaceae > Scilla > Scilla litardierei. The sequence continues at coordinate 475,181,112 of CM061142.1, forward strand.
CGAGGGCATGACCAGGGCGGCCCTCATGTGCAGTATCATCCTGGACCGCTAAGGGGATTCCTCGACCCCAAAAATCCCGCTCTAGGATGTGGACCCGAAAGGATACAGGAGCTCAGTAACACAAGACTCAATGCCCCCTGGCGGAGGTGATGGCGGTGGCCTTGGCAGGCAGATTTCTTAGGGACGTGCCACCGAAGATGCGGACAAGGCCTACTGGCAGGGACACGCAAAGGTATTGTCGGTATCACCGTGACCATGGCCACGATACCAACAATTGCTTTACCCTGAAGAGGGAAATAAAGCAGCTCATATAGGGCGGCCACCTTCAGAGGTTCGTCGAACAAGGAGGCCAGATGCACGAAGGGCAAAATCTTGTAGAACCTCTCCGACTGGCCCATGCCCAGGATGCCGAGAAGGCCACACATCCTATCACGAGGCCGATCCTGTGTGTAGATTGAGAGACACGCTACCTGGCACCCTCTGATCCTACTGCTTTAAAGTTTTATCAATAACATTTTTTCCCTTACGTTTGTACAAATGACATGTTGTTTGAATGACAATTTTAGATCCCATCTGGGATAGAAAGCACATCCATAAAGGTCGTCTTGATCATCAGGAGCAGACCACCTTGCCACAAGAGCTTCCCTGAGGGGCCGACTATGCGCCCTAGAGCTCGAGCTCCCACGGGAAGACTAGTAGAGAAATCACAGGTTTTATTCTATCGCCGACCAATGTCACTACGTTTTTGTTGGGTTTTTCAAGGACCCTTATGACATAAACTATGCATGTCTTATGTCAGACGGAAATTAGAATCAAAAGAAGAAGCGGAAACATTATTAAACTCTTTAATAAATCATTACCCTAAGGAAGCATGCACCCTAGCAGGATAATCTACTAACTCGGGTTGGGTCCGACCAACCCCAAGAGAGATCTAACTACTGAAAAATATGATAATCATAAAAGAAACTGACTTACCCGGAACTTTGCTTGCATCGGTAAAGTGTTTCGAACGTTTCCCGCATCGCACCTCGAGCTGAGCTGCTTCCCGAACCGCACCGCGCTGCGCCTCGCCCTGAGCTGAACCGCTTCCTGAGCCACACCACGCCTCCGATCCAATCACTCATCAAAGAAGATTTCACTTGAGTAGATCCACGTCAGAGACTTCTGAATCAGATCCAAACCTCCTCGATGTCTTGCTAGGACCCAATTGGAGGATAAGAAGAATTAAGAGGAGGAGTGAATTTAAGTCGTCGATCGAGCGTGCTAAAAAATTCGGAGCTTCTCGAACTAGTGACTTGGTGCACTTTCAATGAGGAGGGCTAACCCCTATTTATATAGGGAGCCGGCCCCTCATCTCTTGCTACGAGCAATGTAGGACAAATAAAAGGGAAATATGAATTGATTTTATTAGAAGTCCAAACTTCTAAAATCAACCATAAATCTATTTCTGAGTTTCGACTTTGAAATGACCTATCAAATCGAAGAGCTCGAGACAACCATCATATAGAAAAAAACACTGTCCAATTCCGATATCATTTGACCCCTCAAATGTCAAAAATAGACATTGAAATCTCGTTTTTGCAAAAAACAGCCAAAAATCATGCCTCTCAAGGCGATGGGTCAGATCATGCCATGTGGCACGATCTGCATGCGCCATATGGTGCGTGCGCACAGAGAGCCCGTGCGCCCGCACTCAATGAGTGCAGGCTCGCCCGTACGCGGGTTGAGCCCGCGAGCCGTGCACGTGGGTGTCACCCGCGGGTCAGACCCGCTTAAGTGGGTCCGACCCTCTACCTCTTGGTGGGTCTGACCCGCCAGGTGCGGGTCAGACCCGCAAGCCCACTAAAGGCCTTCCTTGCCGGTTTTGCTTTTCTGGGCTCGTTTGAGCTCTGATTCGAACGCAGTTTCTTTCTGTGGATTTCTTCGGAAGCCCTCTTCGTTCTCATGCGATTTTGTCAATTTAATACCAATTATTAATTTGTCCCAAATACTAAACTCTTTTGCTTTAAGTTCACAACTTACTTGTGAGTCAAATTTCTCCATTGCATCAAATGCATTCCTATTAACATTCTTCCTATTACTAAGACGTGAATTCTACTCAGTATGAGACCATACAGCCTGACCCTACTACAGGTTGGAACTTAAAATCCCTAGACGACAGTAACCAAGAGCAACATGTGTCATCCATATTTCGGTATCATAATTACGTGATTGACTGTCGACAAAAGTGTTGCCGAGATCACTCTGACTGTGTCCGTGACGAATACCGCAGTTTTAGTCCCTTCGTCTTAACTATGTCATGTGCATAGCCTAGGGTATGGTATGCTGTCAACTCCACTAGCTAGCACTAGCCAGTATCCATCGGTCTCTGGTACATACATGTTGTACATCTTACACCATACATTGGCCAAGGTTTTATCGAGAGCCGTACTTAGCCTACGACACTAACTTTCTATTAATGGAAGAGATGAATCCTCTCTTGATCACTGCTCACCTCGCACGCTTCAAGTGTCACCCAGCCTAAGATCTTTCAGCATGCCTTGCCTTGAAGCTAGATCATAGACAATGACACTGTACGTGCACAGCTTCATACAATGATATCAAGTCCTAAGGACCAACTTGTCTATCATCACTTAGAGTTACTAATGACAGTTTGTTAATGTTTAACCATTTGATAACTCTTTTCTTGGGCCGTTCAGTGGACTTATTCTCTAATGAGCATCTGTGTCTTGTCTCCCACTTCACCAAGTCGCATGATTATGAGACCAACAAGACAAAGACACAACAGTCTGTCCGATATGCCGATATCCTTATCTCGACGCATCTATGACCACGAACGCTTTAAGACTCAGGCTTCTATCGGTCAGACATTTCTCATAATCGTGATCTCTATATCGAAACATGTATGACCTTACTATGAGTCTAAGGAAATTATCTAAGCAATATAAATAGAAAATTACTCAGACAATTTGTACCAGAAAGCATACTATCATTCCTGAACACGATGTTTTACATAAATAAATAGCCTTGTGGGCATACATCTCTCTACATCTCCCATTTGCACTCAGTGCCATTTATCTTAGTATCGCATACCACATTTACACAATAGTCTCTCAGACGGTCACGTGCCAGCGCCTTCGTGAATGGATCTGCTAAGTTGTCTTCCGAGCAGACTCTAAGGAGTTCTATATCTTTCCTCTTCTCAATATCTTGTATCAGGTGATACTTCCGAAGAATGTGTCTAGATCTCTTGTGGAATCTTGGTTCTTGAACCAGACTGATGGTTGCGTCGTTGTCGCAATATAGTGGTATTGGATTCTCAATTGCAGGTACCATCCCTAGCTAGTTTATGAACTTCCTCATCCAGACCACTTTCTTTGCCGCATCATTGGCCGCTATGTACTCGGCCTCCATCGTGGAGTCTGTAATAGTGTCTTGCTTGGAACTTCTCCAACTGACTGCTACTCCGTTGAGAGTGAAAACATATCCAGAGATCGATTTGCTATCATCTATATCACTTTGAAAGCTGGAATCCGTGAAGCCTTCAACCTTGAGCTCTTCACTTTCGTAAATCAAGACCAAGTCTTTAGTCATTCACAAGTACTTAAGAACTGTTTTGACGGCTTTCCAGTGTTCTTCTCCAGGGTTAGATTGATATCGACTTACTACACCTAGTGCATAAGTGACATCAGGTCTGGTACATATCATGTAATACATGATATATCCCACAGCTGAAGCATATGAGATCTTATTCATGTGTTCCCTTTCCAAGTTAGTTTTTGGAGACATCTTCTTGGAAAGGTTTATTCTATGATTGGCTGGTATAAAACCACCATTACCGTTTTTCATGCTAAACTGTTTTAGCACGATGTCAATGTACATGGCTTGTGATAGACCTAGCATCCGTTTGGATCTATCTCTATAGATCTTTACACCTAGTATGTAGGATGATTCTCCCAAGTCTTTCATGGAGAAGTTAGTTGATAGCCATTCCTTTACAGACTTCAACATCCCTATGTTGTTTCCTATTATAAGAATATCTTCTATGTACAGTACAAGGATGACTAAAGCATTTTCACTAGTTTTCTTATAAATACATGGATCATCCTCATTTCTGACAAAACCAAACTCTTTGACTATTTTGTCAAAACGGATGTTCCAGCTTCTTGATGTCAGCTTAAGCCTGTAGATAGACCTATGTAGTCTGCATGTTTTTCCTTTACTCCTACTGACTTCAAAACCTTCTGGTTGAGTCATGTAAATATGCTCCTCTAAATCACCATTTAGAAAGGCAGTATTTACATCCATTTGCCCGATTTCATAGTCATAATGGGTAACAATAGCGAGTACGATCCGGATAGACTTGTGCATGGTGATTGGAGAGAAAGTCTCGTCATACTCTATTCCTAGAATCTGACGATAACCTTTCACAACCAGCCTAGCCTTGTATGTTTCTATCTTTACATCTGCACCAATCTTCTTCTTGAAGATCCATTTGTAGCCAGTGGGAACACTTCCCTTGGGTACTTTCTCTAATGTCCGTACCTCATTTACGTGCATGGAATCTATTTCGGATCGCATTGCATCTAGCCATTTATTAGAGTCTCTACTCTTAATGGCATCTTGGAAGTTAATAGGATCATCATCTAATATGATGCCATCCTTAACCCCTCCGTCTATGAGAAAATTTAGTACCTATCAGGGACTCGAGGAATCCTATCATATCTCCTAACGACTGGTTGGAAGACATCATGTTCTGATTCTCCCACTAGTTTCGACACAGGTTCTTGTGTTAATTCTCCTTTCGAACATTCGTCCAGATCAATTACCTTGCCAATTTATTCCTTCACAAGGAACTCCTTTTCTAAAAAGGTGGCATGTCTAGAGACAACAATCTTTTGTTGCTCTGGATGGTAAAAGATGTACCCTAACGAATGTCTCAAGTACCCAATGAATTTACATAGAATAGATCTATCTTCCAGTTTATCTGGATTATGCCTTTTGACATATACATGGCAACCATACACCCTTAAGTGATTAAGGCAGGGTTTCTTGCCAGTCAATATCGGATATGGTGTCGTGGGCACAGACCTTGATGGAACGATGTTGAGAATATATATAACAGTTTCTAGGGCGTAGCCCCAAAGGGAAGTTGTCAACTCAGCTTCACTTATCATAGATCACACCATGTCTAACAAAGTGCGGTTCCTCCTCTCTGACACACCATTATGTTGAGGTGTGTAAGGAGGCGTGACCTGAGAGAGAATTGATCACTCCGTATTTTACACCTTTTTTCTGCATGTTTGCATGCTATTTAGATCGCTCAAATCGTGTTTTTCACGTTTATTCGACAATAATGCGATGCTTTTCACGATTTGTTGTTTTTGTCGTATTTCAGGAGATTTGGAGCGATTTGGAGTGATTCTGAGATGCACCCACTCCGAAGTGTCACCGACGACTCTTTTGAGAGGTATTTTACGATTGGAGAGGAGTGGAAGAAAGAACGTCGTAGGAGGGACGATGAGGCAAAAACATGAAGAATGGGCATTTTCAGCATGCCACTCGGCCGAGTGAAGGAGTCACTCGGCCGAGTGAAGGAGTCACTCGGCCGAGTATAGACAGCCCGCTCGGCCAGCCAGAACGGGCACGCAACAGAGCGAATATCAGCGTGCACTCGGCCGAGCATCGCCAGACCACTCGGCCGAGCACCGAGCCACCCCTCGCCCGAGTGGAGCCAAGATGACGGCAACCAAAAATGACCAACTCTCTGGAATCCGTCAGTCAGCCCCCAAAACCGACTCGGCTGAGTGACGAACGACCGTCCGCCTGAGTGAAGAACGCCCATCGGCCGAGTGAAGAAAAGTCACTCGGCCGAGTGACCTCCGAGGAGACGACCCCCGAGACCCCCAACTCTCTGGAATCTGTCAGGGTCTCTCACTCGGCTGAGTGACATTTGTCACTCGGCCGAGTGAGCCGCGTTGCCTGTAGCGTAAACTGCGATTTTGAGGCTGCACAGGGGCATTTTCGTCAGGATTTTTTGGGTGATTTTGGGGGGTATTTAACCCCAGTTTTAAACCTAGTTTAGAGAGCTTTTTCAAAGCTTTTTGGCAGCCTTTTTAGATTAACTTTTTAGGGATTAGATTTAGCTTTTAGGGAGGAGAGAAAAGCGATAATTTGTTGGATGCTATTTTGTTCTTCATTGGTTTGTCTCTCTTTCCCTCAAAAACTCCATTTTTATTGATATTTTGAATATTGCTATGAATTCCATTGATTTTACTTGTGAATTTCTATTGGATTTGATTATGAATTGTGAGTAGTTTCATCGTCTTAGGGCGTAGGGACGAATCCTACGAGCCCAATTTCAAATTTTTGATGAATTGGTGAAATAATTGCTAGGATTGATTAGAGTTAGGTTGTGATTGATTTAATACGAATAGCTAGGGATTCATACCGATTAGGATTTGCAAGAGATTGGATCCCAACTCGATAGGAAGCCCTAGAAATTCGAATTGGGTTGCAATTGGATTTCTCCGGAATCGGGTTGCAAGAGATTGGACCGAAACTAGGGTTTTCAATTGTAATTCTATACCAATACCCGTTTGCAAGAGATTGGACGGGTAGGAACTATCCCAACCTAGGTCGTAGCTCGAGTTTGCACGAGAGTGGGCTCGAGATACGATTGAACGATGATGTTGTTCTTCACGCTAGCTCGCCTAGGTTAGGGTTTGCAACAGTTTGGACCCTACCATAGGTTTGCTATAGACCTGCAATAGCGCGAGAGCGTGAGCTTGGTTCTACATTTAGTTGCAACTAGTTCACCCGAATTTCAATTCTAGCAATTGTGAGACCTACGAATCATAAAGATGAGATACGGCAAGTAGCAGGGATTCTCTATCCCTAGGCGTCTTTATTAATTTGTTATTTCTTTTATACGATTGAACGACTGTGACCGCATATTTGCGAACATTTCTCTACCATTCTTATTGCCAGGTTGATTGAAGAGGACACTGTTATTAGGCCTCCCTGTGTTCGATACCCGCTCGCCGCTACACCGTGTGCTTGCGGTAAGACTACAGTGTCGCCGTTCTGGGGCGTGTATCCGGGGCGCGATCAAGTTTTTGGTGCGGTTGCCGGGGAGGCAATAGTGTTTGATTCTACATACTTAGCTATTTTTCTTTTTTTTGTTCTATTATTTCTATTTTTATTTTGCCCTTCCGTTATGCTAACTATTTCTTCGAAACTCTGTTTTCCCTTGCATGTACACGAGATCCTCGGCGAACCCCGAAGAAATACTATACGATCCGGAGATCGAGCGTACATTGAGGAGGATCCGAGCGGAGAGGAGACCCGTTACGGAAGGAGATTTTATGACCCATCCTGAGACACCCGAAGAATTGGCAGAGCAAATGGCGAGGATCATTTCCATAAGAGATAGGCTTCGGCCTAAAACTTCTTCCACGACCTCGTCCATAGCCATGCCGGAGTTGGCGGTCGACAAAAATTTCGAGTTGAAGACCGGATTGGTAGTTCTTATGCAACAAGATCCTTTTCATGGGAACTCCCATGAAAACCCTCATTACCACATCCAGCTCTTCTTATCAAAATGTGCCACCTTCCAAATGCCGGGCGTCTCCGTAGATGCTATCAGACTGTGCCTCTTCCCTTTCACACTCAAGGACAAGGCCTTATATTGGTTGAGGACGCAAGCTGAAGGAATCTTCACCACTTGGGATGAATTGGCGAGTGCCTTCATCGACAAATTTTACCCGCCCTCCAAGACGGTGAAGATAAGAAGTGCTCTCATGTCCTTCAAGCAAGGACCACATGAGACTCTCTATGAGGCATGGGAGCGCTTCAAGGACTTGCAACATCAATGCCCCCATCATAGCATTGAGGATTGGGAGCTCGTCCACAGTTTCTACAATGGACTCCAACAGGGCACGAAGCAGATTATTGATGCCACCGCAAATGGAGCCATTTTGTCGAAGACTCCCGATGAAGCTACGGCCTTGCTTAAGGAGATGGCCTCGAACAACCAATAGTGGGGCGACGAGCGAGGACACTCTTCGTCCTCCTTGAAGCCGTCTAGCATTTATGAGGCCAAGGCCATCGCGGAGCTAGCCAACAAATTTGATTCTCTCCACAAGGTAGTGGAGAGATTGGAGAAATTCATTACGGAGCCTCAAGGAGCCCCTTCTACATCCACGTCGACAAATCATATGAGCGATTGGCAAGACCAATCCCAAGCCATGTATGTAGGAGGAGAGCAAGGAGAAGGAGCTTTGGAGCAAATTCAATATGTCGCAGGGAACTCTAGATATTGGGCCAATCCGGCCGCTAGAAACCATCCGGGTTTCTCATATGCCAATAATGATGGTGCATTGAACCCCCCGCAACAACAACCTCCTCAAGCTCGGGCTCCACCACCACAACCCAATTATCCACCAAGGGGGCCACCGCAACAAAACTTCCCACTGAGGCAACAAGTGGGACCTTATAGGCCACTTGGGTACAATCAAGGGTGGAGAAATCCTAACCCTCCACAAGCTCAACAACGTTCGGACTTTGAGGCTAAGGTGGATGAGTTTATGGCGGAACAAAGAAAGATTAACGCCACTTTGAATGCATGACAAGATTCTCTCGCCACCGTCGTCGCTCAAATTGGGGAGCGACTTGCTTTGCTCAATAGGAACAACCAACAATTGCCGGCTCAACCCGAGCCGAATCCACGGGGCAACACCGGCCATATCAATGCGATCGTTGCGGTTACAACAAGAGGAGGGAAGGATACCACCCCCCATGACTTAAATTAAGGAACCCGTGGTGGAGACTCTACAAGAGAGCGAGCCGACAATTGAAGTTGAAAAAGAAAAGGAGCCGCAAGAAGGAGCAAAGTCTAGAGAGGAAGAGCTTATTGATGAGCTCCGCTTTATGCCATCGGTGCCCTTCCCTCAACGGCTAGCTAGAGCCAAGATGGAGAAACGGCTAGCCAAGTTTCTCGAGTATTTGAGAGGGGTGAGCCTCAATATCCCCTTCCTCGACGCTATAGTGGAAATCCCATCTTACGCCAAGTTCTTAAAGGACTTGATTACGGGAAGGAAGAGGAAAGAGAAGATCATGCTCACGGAGAAGGGGCTTGGTTCACAAAGAGGGAAAAGGAGCCCGTCAAATTTAAAGATCCAGGGAGTTTCTGGATTCCTTGCACTCTAGGCGGAATCCCCCTACAAAAAGCATTGGTAGATTTGGGGGCTAGTGTTAGCCTCATGCCTCTCTCCATGTTCCGGAAGTTGAATACCAGCACGGATTTGAAGCCTACCGATATGCGGATTCAACTAGCAGACGGGAGGATTACAAGACCGGTTGGGATCGCGGAGGACATCCCACTCCAAGTTTCGGGGGGCATATGTTTGCCATGCGATTTCTTGATAATGGACATCAAGGAGGAGGGCGATACATCGCTCATACTTGGACGCCCATTCCTTGCCACCGCCGGTGTCATCGTCGATGTACGGGAGGGGACTCTTACCTTGAACGTCGGTAACATCGAAGTGGAGCTCCATATACCGAAGGCAATGAAGCACATGCCGTATCATGAGGAGCTAGATTACATGGACCTCCTTGATGAGGTCATTGAAGAGGCGATATTCCCCCACTCCATCGGCACACCCCACGAAGATAGCTTCGAAGAAGGCCTAGATTTGGCCGAGGAAGAGAAGATGGAGCACTCCCCCGATATCTCCATGGCGATTGATGATGGCGACGCTGATGTCGTAAGAATACGGGAGCTCTGCAAGCTCTCGAAGTTGAGGACTCCGAAGAAAGCTCCGCCGATACGACGATCGGTGTCACCGACAAAGTCGAAGCCCGGAACAAGCTCTAGCTTGGGGGAGCCACCCCCAACATTGCCCATGATGAAGGGGCGCTGAGGAAGACCACACACCACCATGATCCAAATCCGAGCGGTCTTCCCGGAAAATTCGACGGGTGCATCTCATATGCACCCAACATCCCGCGCTAAATTGAAAATTTAAAGGGGTCGAGCTCAAGAGCTTGTCGGGAGGCAACCCGACGGTTATCGCATTATTTCTATTTTAGTTTTTATTTTTGTTTTAGACTTTATTAGTGTTTTTTAGTCGTTTGCCCGAAAAATTGTGACAACGGGTCCTATTTTCTTTGACATGAGGAGGAGAAAATGATATCTATCATAAGGAGGATGACCGAGGCGAAGAAGAGCGCTCCAGGAATGCGCTCGAGGCTTAGGAGGAGGAAGAAACCACATGGAGGAAGAAAAACAGAGAGTATAGCCAAAACGGAGCCCCGAAGCAGAAAACAGAGCCCCACTCGGCCGAGTACCATAGCCACTCGGCCGAGCAAAGAAAGCCGTCCGCCCGAGTGGCACACCGACGAGGGAAGTCTGCTTGTACCTAACTCTCTGTCTTTTTTGTGATTTCAGTATAAACTGCCACTCGGCCGAGTATATTTCTTCACTTGGCCGAGTGAAACTGATACCCTCCTAGGACGAAAATTGCCGAGTAGCTTGTGCCACTCGGCCGAATGGACTTTTTCCACTCGGCCGAGGGTGGCAAAGCCACTCGGCCGAGTCGTAAGCGGAGGGAGAAAATTTAAAAACTTTTTCGTTACGATTACTCGGCCGAGTGACATAGTCACTCGGCCGAATCGTAACTTCACTTATATAAGTCGAACGGGCTCGACGCGACTTTCGAAACGCCCAAATCCCTGTTCTCGACCGAGCCCGCACGACACTTCAGCTCCCCTCGCCCGCGATCGCCGATCCCTCACCCGAATCAGCCTCGCCGTCGGCCCGATTGCTGCACCACCGCCGGCGACCGCTCCGGCGACCACCCCCGCCGCCGGCAACCTCCCTCGCCGCCGGCCGACTGTCGGTAACCCCCATTTCGCGCAAAATATCCTTTCCCCCTATTTTTTGACGATCCGAGTACCCATTGAGCCCCTAACTCAAATCAATTTCTTTATTTATCTATTATACCCAATCTCCCCCATGTATTTTGAATTCTATACCCTGATATCATTGTTTGATGCGTCGGCTATCTTGGGGGAGCTTAGGGGAGCTTTCGGACGTGCTATTGGCTTCGTGGAGGCGGTACCTTCACACTTATCCGCTGTTTTGCTCTCGTGGCATGTTCAGGTACATTTGTTCCATCTTTTTAGCACGCCGCATTTTTCATTAGTTGGGTGAGCACTCGGGGCACACATGCCGTCCCGTACACGGCTACGCACTCGGGGAGCTTCCGCCAAGCGGAAGCGGACGGATGAGCCCGGCCCCTCCCACGCTAGGGAGGACTCCCCTCCACCTTCACCACCTCACCCCACACAGCCATTACCAGCCGACCCCATCCACCCGCAGCCACTTCCAGCCGATCCCGTTCACGCACAGCCACCACCGGCTCCCGTTGTCGGGCCGCTGGGGATTACGTTCAGAGACGACGCACAGCGCGTCCGATTTGAGCGTATCGCCCAGCGCCCGATAGTACCCTCCAGGTTTGCCCATTTAGCTGACCTAGACCGCCTGGGGGTACTTGAGGGGATGCTCACGTTGTACGACAATGTGGGTTGGCGAGATTTTCTGTCTGTGTTGGCGGACACCTACGTCTGTCCGACACTTGAGGTACTCAGCTCGATCGCCCGGACTGATGAGGGATGCTCCTTTAGACTCATGGATCGAGAGTGTCAGATCACTCTCGATATGCTTAGAGCATTCTTTCAGTGGCCCGCAGTCCCTGCGCCCGACCGAGCCTACGCCCACACACACATCCCTCCCCCATCTTTCGATTCACATGCCTTTTGGGCCAGGATCACGGGTTTACCACAGGCCTTTGACCCTAGTAGGGCCAAGTCCTCGGCCATAGTCCACCCCTGCCTCCGCATAGCCCAGCGCCTTATGGCGACCACCTTTCTAGCGAGGTACGAGCCTGGGACGATGTCGACACCTGAGCTCTATATACTCTACGCGATGACTCGCCCCAGAGTTCTGGATAGGGATGGTGTTACGATGGTCCCCGCCGTTGAGATTGACGTCGCTAGCTGGTTTTTGGACCGCATCATCGTATCGGTGGGCGCTCGCTCCCGGATATGTTACGTCGGCCTGATCACCCTGCTAGCCCTGATGACCGGCGAGGACCTTCCGGCCGACATGCGTCGACATTCGGGCCCCACTTCACTTTCGATAGACGTCATGGCCTGGATGAAGATGCTTCGTCCCCACGGCCAGCGGCACTGGGTATGGTTGCACGGTCCCTTCGGTGCTGACTACATGATCCTCCCGAGCCCCGCTCGGACACACATAGGACCAGCACACGAGGACTGGCTTCCGGCGATGGATCTCCTAATCCCCGCCGCCTACGTGCTTGAGGCCGAGGGGGCTGAGCAGGCACCCCTGCACCTGTTGACCCTGTGATCCCTCAGCCTGAGCCTGCACTTTCTGCCGCTCCCGACACCTCTGTCCACACTTCTGCCGGTGTCGGGAGTACACTTGCTGAGCCGTCCTCCACGCCCACCACCACCCCCACCACTGCTATGCCCCTGTCGGTTGAGCCCCTCACCTCTCTGCTACCCGAGCGTCCACCCACCATACTTGAGAGCGGCGAGTCTTCCTTCGCTTCCATCGTGGAGACCCTATCCACTTTGATCTCTGCTGGGGTTTCACCTTTTGGACCCCACACTTCCTCCCCAGCGGTCGACCCTTCTGTCTCCACCATAGCTGTCCTATCTGAGAGTGTCATGACGTCTGTCCCTTTTTCTGTGTCACTGACCTCTCTAGTTGCATCGTCACTGATTTTGTCTTCCACTTCCACTGCTGCTGCTTCCACCTCACACCAGCCTGCGTCCCAGCCTCGCACTGAGGCTGGGCATCCACTAGTGAGCACAGCCCCTTTTCCACCCATGCCTGCAGTCCCGATCACCTACACTGCCCGTATCAGACAGCCCCAACCTGCTCAGCCTAGACATGTCCGTCCCTCCATACCACCACCCCCTGACGCCTTAGTTCAGAGCGTTCGTGCTCTTGAGGGGGCGATGAGCAGACTCAGGGGAGATTTTAGGGCTCTGTCTTCCACAGTCACCACCATGCAGCACCGCCTCGAGCTACTTCCCGGCATTCACTTTTGCCTGACCCAGATTTTCGAGCGACTACCCCGACCACCACCCACACAGCAGACTGTTACCCAGCCACCACCACCCCCACCTCCACCTCAGGACGGAGATGGCGCAGCACCTTCAGCTTAGGCACACCCTTGATGCCATTGATATTTTTTGCCGTTATGTTGCCCATTCTCTGCTTGGTCCTGATGATTTTTGCCCCCCCTCCTCCCATCACTATTTTTGTCCACATTTTGATCATATCATTCTATATCCTTTTTCGGGAGTGAGGGAGAGTATTTTTGGTGACACACATATCTGCTTCACTCTTATCCTTGCATGCATCACATCCGCATCATATTTTTCATTTTCATATTTTTATTTCTTTTTATCATGCATGCATCACCACCCCCACCCATTACACGTCTCTCGGTGTGCCACACTCCGCACATTGAGGACACTGTGCACTTCAGCTTAGGGGAGTGAGTTCTCACGCTTTTTGCTTTTATCACCTTTTATTTTTAGTTTTTTTTCACGTTTTTTCCACTTTTGCACCCATTTTTCACCACTTTTACATTTTTTTACCATGCATCATGTTTTTCTTATTTTCTTTGTGTGATGCATTGTAAATAGTTTTTAGTTTTTTTTATCTTTGTTTCTTTCATCTTTTGCTAGAGATGATTTTTCTGTGATGATAATGACGTGGTGTTAGCTTTTCTCTATATGCATGCTATATTTGTCATGTCATAGTTTTTTTATTTCTGATATCATATGCTATGTTCTGCTTTGCATTTAAAAATAGTAACCCACTCTCTTTTGCTGTATGAAAATGGATGAAATTCTATTATTAGCTGATGTCTGATGATTCATATGTATGCTATCGTAGAAAACACACCAAGATTCACGCATTGATTGCTTATATCTGGAGTACTGCTTTCTTTTCTCATATCACTTCTTATTGCATGATTTGTACGCTTCACTTCAGGTTGATTGAATGTTTGCTAGCTTTGATAAATCTGGATTAATTTACTTTTTGAGATTAAACTGAGTAGATTATATTACCCTGCTGAAGTTGTCATGCACGTCCTATAGAGGAGCTGAGAGATACATTTATTTCTTTCTCCACATATCTTGAAAATTATTTCTCTATTTTATATTCATTGGTGAATCTCCCCTTAGCTATTCTATTATTGGCATCCCCCGTTATTAAATCACATTGCTCCAAATTCCCCAAAACCCAAAGAAAAAATACGTGTATATCCTCCTCTTTGATTTGGGATCGTTTGTGTAAATATTCCATTCAAAAAAAAGAAAAAGAAAAAAAAGAGAAAGAAAAAGAAAAAGAAAAAGAAAAAGAAAAAGATTTGAGAATAAGTGAAGAAAAGAGAAAAGAAGTTCGAAAACGATCCCATCTCATATCCTTTCTCTCTTTCTTCCTTCTTTTGCTTTTATTTTTGTTTTCTTTGATTTTTGGAGCTTCATAAGAAACGGGGATGTAAATATTGTTTTGTGTATGCCACCACGCTTATAGATAAGCTTGGGGGAGAGAATCCAATGATGTGTGAGAGAGTGACTACTTGACGGTGCATGACAACCTAGTCTAAGTAATATTTTATATTCGGTGAGATTGCTAAAGTTTCACGAAATCCAGAAATCTACGCTTAGCATTTCATGAAAACCACACTTTTTCTATTCTTACTACTCTATCGTGTGATATCTCTTATACTCCTTATAGAAAGCATTCAATTGAAAAGTGTGTGATCTACGATATTGTATACCGTTTTAGATGCTTCGGACGATGTTAATCTTAGAATTATTCCATTTTTCATGCTATATTGATATTCTTGGGTTTCCTATTTCAAATGCACCATTATACTATGATATCAAAATAAAAGTCTTTGACATGT
Source organism: Scilla litardierei (assembly GCA_030789695.1). Taxonomy (NCBI): domain Eukaryota; kingdom Viridiplantae; phylum Streptophyta; class Magnoliopsida; order Asparagales; family Asparagaceae; genus Scilla; species Scilla litardierei. Next base: position 475,196,135 of record CM061142.1, read on the forward strand.
GGTTCATATTCGATGCATGCTATATGAGTAAGCAAAACCCACGTCCTGAGAAAAATGATCTAGCAACTTCCCTCTTCGTTTTCTGTTTTGTTTTTCGTTTTCCGCCTTTCCGTCGTTTTCTTTATCTTTATCCGCCGGGTTCGCTTTTTACTCATCTTCCTCGAGGACGAGTAAGAGGTAAGCTTGGGGGATTTTGATCACTCCGTATTTTACAACTTTTTTCTGCATTTTTACATGCCATTTAGATCGTTAAAATCGTGTGTTTTCACGTTTATTCGACAATAATGCGATGCTTTTCACGATTTGTTGTTTTTGTCGTATTTCAGGAGATTTGGAGCGATTTGGAGTGATTCTGAGATGCACCCACTTCGGAGTGTCACCGACGACTCTCTTGAGGGGTATTTTGCGATTGGAGAGGAGTGGAATAAGAAAGAATGTCGTAGGAGCGACGAGGAGGTAAAAACATGAAGAATGTGCATTTTCAGCATGCCACTCGACCGAGTGAAGGAGTCACTCGGCCGAGCATAGACAGCCCGCTCGGCCGGCCAGAACGGGCACGCAACAGAGCGAATATCAGCGTGCACTCGGCTGAGCATCGCCAGAGCACTCGGCCGAGCACCGAGCCACCCCTCGCCCGAGTGGAGCCAAGACGACGGCAACCAAAAATGACAAACTCTCTGGAATCCGTCAGTCAGCCCCCAAGACCGACTCGGCCGAGTGACGAACGACCGTCCGCCCGAGTGAAGAACGCCCATCGGCCGAGTGAAGAAAAGTTACTCGACCGAGTGACCTCCGAGGAGACGACCCCCGAGACCCCCAACTCTCTGGAATCTGTCAGGGTCTCTCACTCGGCCGAGTGACATTTGTCACTCGGCCGAGTGAGCCGCGCTGCCTGTAGCGTAAGCTGCGATTTTGAGGCGGCGTAGAGGCATTTTCGTCAGGATTTTTTGGGCGATTTTGGGGGGTATTTAACCCCAGTTTTTAACCTAGTTTAGAGAGATTTTTCAGAGCTTTTTGGCAGCCTTTTTAGATTAACTTTTTAGGGATTAGATTTAGCTTTTAGGGAGGAGAGAAAAGCGATAATTTGTTGGATGCTATTTTGTTCTTCATTGGTTTGTCTCTCTTTCCCTCAAAAACTCCATTTTTATTGATATTTTGAATATTGCTATGAATTCCATTGATTTTACTTGTGAATTTCTATTGGATTTGATTATGAATTGTGAGTAGTTTCATCGTCTTAGGGCGTAGGGACGAATCCTACGAGCTCAATTTCAAATTTGTGATGAATTGGTGAAATAATTGCTAGGATTGATTAGGGTTAGGTTGTGATTGATTTAATACGAATAGCTAGGGATTCATACCGATTAGGATTTGCAAGAGATTGGATCCCAACTCGATAGGAAGCCCTAGAAATTCGAATTGGGTTGCAATTGGATTTCTCCGGAATCGGTTTGCAAGAGATTGGACCGAAACTAGGGTTTTCGATTGTAATTCTATACCAATACCCGTTTGCAAGAGATTGGACGGGTAGAAACTATCCCAACCTAGGTCGTAGCTCGAGTTTGCACGAGAGTGGGCTCGAGATACGATTGAACGATGATGTTGTTCTTCACGCTAGCTCGCCTAGGTTAGGGTTTGCAACAGTTTGGACCCTACCATAGGTTTGCTATAGACCTGCAATAGCGCGAGAGCGTGAGCTTGGTTCTACATTTAGTTGCAACTAGTTCACCCGAATTTCAATTCTAGCAATTGTGAGACCTACGAATCACAAAGATGATATACGGCAAGTAGCGGGGATTCCCTATCCCTAGGCGTCTTTATTAATTTGTTATTTCTTTTATACGATTGAACGACTGTGACCGCATATTTGCGAACATTTCTCTACCATTCTTATTGCCAGGTTGATTGAAGAGGACACTGTTATTAGGCCTCCCTGTGTTCGATACCCGCTCGCCGCTACACCGTGTGCTTGCGGTAAGACTATAGTGTCGCCGTTCCTGGGCGTGTATCCGGGGCGCGATCAAGAATCCCCTTCTCTTTTAAATAAGTAAGGAATTCATGGCTCAAGTATTCTCCTCCTCGATCAGATCGAAGGATCTTAATACTTTTGCCATTATGTTTTTCAACTTTGTTACGGTACTCTTTGAATCGCTCTAAGGTTTCAGACTTGTGTTTCATCAAGAACACATGTCCGAACCTAGAGTGATCATCAGTAAACATAACGAAATATGGAAATCCTCCTTTGGCTAACACAGACATGGGTCCACATACATCAGAATGTATCAAACCCAAGAGTTCAATAACTCTCTCCACTTGTCTTACAAAAGGAGTTTTGGCCATTTTACCTTTGAGGCAAGACTCGCAAGTGTCGAATGACTCATAATTCGAGAGGCCCAAGAGCCCCTCTTTATGTAACTTGCTAAGTCTCTTATCTCCGATATGGCCTAGCCTACAGTGCCAAAGATAGGTTTCATTAAAACTAGATTCTTTACATTTTCATGTATTAACATTTAATACAACTTCATTACTCAAAGTGTATACACCATTGCTCAGTGTCCCAAAACCTAGAAACTTACCATTAACGAGAATGTTCATAACATTTCTGTTAATAGAAAAATTATAACCTTCTCTAGCCAAAGCCGAGATGGAGATAATATTACACAGGAAATTTAGGTTATATTAACATTGCTTCAAAAGCAAGTTAGCTCCACTAGCCAATGTGTGTTTTAGATCTCCCATAGCTACAACATCAACATTTGCTGCGTTGCCGACTTGGAAAATGACTTCATTCTTTTCGAGCCTTTTATTAATTCTCATTCCCTGTAACTGATTACAGATGTAAGAGCATGCACCGGTATCTAGTACCCATGCATTAGATTCACGGAAAGAATTACACTTTGAATTACCTTTACAGAAGTTGAGGCATCAATATGCCCTTTCTTCTTTTGTTCCAGTACTGCTATTGTTTCCCTTAACCAGTCATTATTATTATTACCAGTTGATTTATTCTTATCTTGGATATATTTAATTTTACTCGTTTTGCTGCAAAGAATTGAATTCCTATAGTTAGCATACGTTCATTAATATTTTAAATATAATTAGATTGGGTTTTAACCAATTATATCCTCCCACTATTTTGAAGATCATTTAAAGCCATAACATAATTAAAATTTTAGTGGGAGAGGAATCCAACAACCCTGAGTTTCCCAACCTTGAGTGTAGCTCAACAAGTTGTTTGACTCTGTTGTCGGTAGACGAACTCTTTGTCAATCATATCGTATATGATTCCCTATGTGATTTTTACCCTTAGTTATTTGTGATCATGAGTGTTGCTCATCCAAATCATAATAACTAGTCTAGTCAGACCCTTGTTTTCGTGTCTGGTTTAACTTGCGCCGGTGCTCGGTGTATTCACGACGCAACGGTTTGGGTCAAGTCTAGACTACATCATATGTAATAAGAAATTGGTTTCCGTAAAGTTTACATGTCATAGCTTGAGTGTAGCTCAACAACTACGACATGGAACATATGGTTGCCAAAATCTAAAACAAGGTGGGCTACGAATTATCTTGTAAAAGATTTATTAACGTATTTGACTAGATATAGTTGACGGCGTGCATAATAATGATACGCGTCCTTACGGTCAAGGGACACGGCCAGGAAATTGACTAAGCCAGGATCACTTATGACTAGTCAAGCTAGGGTGACCCAGTAAACTTAGCAAGCACATTGACGGGTACCATGGTCCATTGAAGGTTGCTTGTCATTTATATGCATACCATCAACTAAATGCTTTAATTAATACTAGTTAATCCTATCAACTAGTGGATCCTTAAAATTCAAAATTTTATGGATTTGTTAATAACTTTTATTCGGTCCTTATCAACTATAAGGAATGATTTAATATGTCGCTATCCTATCGTCCATTAGGCATTAAAAAACATTTTTTAAATCATAGCATAGTAATCTAAAAATTATCTTATAATATTTAGAAGACTTTAAATGGCTAACCTAACAAGGTATTCTGGTGTTATCAAATACGCAAGAATAAACATAACCATTTTAAAATTTCAACTTAATAGCATCACATGAATTAAGTATATAATTATCTCATAATTAATCTTTATGTTTCAATTAAAATAACATGCAAATCATATTAATATGTTGCATCATTATATCAACGTAGATTAGGCTCTAATACCAATGTTGGGTTTTCAAGGACGCTTAGGGCATAAACTATGCCCGTCCTACGTCGGACAGACATTAGAATCAAAAAAAGAAGCAGAAACATTATTAAACTCTTTAATAAATCACTATCCTAAGGAAGTATGCACCCTAACCAGGATAATCTACTAACTCGGGTTGGGTCCGACCAACCCGAAGAGAGATCTAACTACTGCAAAATATGTTAAGCATAAAAGAAACTGACTTATCCGGAACTTTGCTTGCACCGACAAAGTGTTCCGAATCGTTTCCCGCACCGCACGTCGAGCTGAGCCGCTTTCCGAACCGCACCATGCTGTGCCTCGCCCCGAGCTGAACCGCTTCCCGAGCCGCACCGTGCCTCCGAGCAAATCACTCGCCAAAGAAGATTTCACTTGAGTAGATCCATGTCAGAGACTTCTGGATCAGATCCAAACCTCTTCGATGTCTTGCTAGGACCTGATTGGAGGATAGGAAGAATTAAGAGGAGGAGTGAATTTAAGCGTCGATCGAGCGTGCTCAAAAATTCGGAGCTTCTCGAACTGGTGACTTGGTGCACTTTCAATGAGGAGGGCTAACCCCTATTTATGTAGGGAGCCGGCCCCTCCTCTCTTGCTACGAGCAATGTGGGACAAATAAAAGAAAAATAGGAATTGCTTTCATTAGAAGTCCAAACTTCTGAAATCAACCATAAATCTATTTCTGAGTTTCAACTTTGAAATGACCTATCAAATCGAAGAGCTCGAGAAAACGATCGCATAGAAAAAAGGTGTCCAATTCCAATATCATTTGACCCCTCAAATGTCGAAAATAGACATTGAAATCTCGTTTTCGCAAAAAAAACAACCAAAGAATCATGCCTCTCAAGGTGATGGGTCAGATCGCGCCATGTGGCACGATCTGCACGCGCCACCTGGCACGCACGCACAGAGAGCCCGCGTGCCTGCACTCAATGAGTGCGGGCACCGCCCGCACGCGGGCTCAGCCCACGTGCCACGCACATGGGTGTCAACGAACGGGTCGGACCTGCTTAAGCGGGTCCGATCTGCTACCTCCTGGCGGGTCAGACCCGCCAAGTGCAGGTCAGACCCGCCAAGTGCAGGTCAGACCTGCAAGCCCACTAAGGGCCTTTCTTTGCCGTTTTTGCTTTTCTGGCTCGTTTGAGCTCCGATTTGAACGCGGTTTCTTTCTGTGGATTTGTCCAGAAGTCCCCTTCGTTCTCATGTGACTTTGTCAATTTAATACCAAGTATTAATTTGTCCCAAATGCTAAACTCTTTAGCTTTAAGTTCACAGCTTAATTTCTCCATTGCATCCAATGCATTCCTCTTAACACTCTTCCTATTACTAAGACGTGAATTCTACTCGGTGTAAGACCATACAACCTGACCCTACTACAGGTTAGGAATCGAAATTTCTCTACGACAGTTATCATGAGCAGCAAGTGTCGTCCATGTTTCGGTATCATAATTACATGATTGACTGTCAACAAAAGTGTTACCGAGATCACTCGGATTGTTTCCGTGACGAATACCACAGTTTTAGTCCCTTCGTCTTAACTATGTCATGTGATAGCCTAGGGTATGGTATGCTGTCAACCCCACTAGCTAGCACTGGCCAGTATCCATCGGTTTTTGGTACATACATGTTGTACATCTTACAACATACCTTGGCCAAGGTTTTACCGAGAGCCGTACTTAGCTTGCGACACTAACTTCCCATTAATGGAAGAGACGAATCCTCTCTTGATCAGTGTTTACCTCGCACGCTTTAAGTGTCACCCAGCCTAAGATCTTTCAGCAGGCCTTGCCTCGAAGCTAGATCATAAACCTAAGTGACATTGTTCACGCATAGCTTCGTACAATGATCTCAAGTCCTAAGGACCAACTTGCCTACCATCACTTGGAGTTACTAATGATAGTTTGTTAATGTTTAACCATTTGATAACTCTTTGCTTGGGTCGTTCAGTGGACTCATTCTATAATGAGCACCTGTGTCTTGTCTCCGAGTTCACCAAGTCACATGATTATACGACCAATAAGAAAAAGACACAACGGTCTGTCCGCTATGCCGATATCCTTATATCGACGCATCTATGATCACGAATGCTTTAAGACTCAGGCTCTTATCGGTCAGACATTTCTCATAACCGCGATATCTATCTCGAACGTGTATGACCTTACTATGAGTCTAAGAAAATTATCTAAGCAATATAAATAGAAAATTACTCAGACAATTTGTACCAGAAAGCATACTATCATTCATGAACACGATGTTTTACATAGATAAATAGCCTCGGGAGCAAACATCTCTCTACAGTTTCGACTTACGCACTCTTCGAGTTTTTTCTTGTGTGCGAGAAATCCTAGGTCAAGATCGGCCCGATCCTTGGAGGTGAGCTGACTTGCCACAAACCAAGACTTCCAGGGCAGGTCGCGGTGTAGCTCCCATAGCATGCCGGACTTTGCTAACCAAATCGGACATGGGCTTGAAGAAGGGCTCCAGCCCGAAATTTTCCCTCAGGAAGACTTTCGGGACATGTCAGGGTGCAGCTACCCATAGCATACCGGACTTTGCTAACCAAACCGGACAGGGGCTTGAAGAAGCGCTCCAACCCGAAATTTGCCCTCAGGAAGAGTTTCGGGGCAAGTCACGGTGCAGCTACCCATAGCGTACCGTACTTCACCAACCAAACCGGACAAGGGCTTGAAGAAGGGCTCCAGCCCAAAATTCGCCCTCAGGAAGACTTCCAGGGCAGGTCGCGGTGTAGCTACCCATAGCGTACCTGACTTTGTTAACCAAACCGGACAGGGGCTTGAAGAAGGGCTCCGACCCGAAATTCTCCCTCAGGAAGACTTCCAGGGCAGATCACGATGCAGCTACCCGTAGCATGCTGGACTTCACTAACCAAACTGGACAAGGGCTTGAAGAAGGGCTCCGGCCCGAAATTCACACTCTTGAAGACCTCTGGGGCAGTTCGCCCTCCAAACCGGAGTGATAAATGCGGGGTCGACTATGGCCCATCTATACCCGCATTCTTGAAGAACTCCGTGGCAGTTTACCCTCCAAAATGGAGTGATAAATGCAGGGTCGACTACGGCCCATCTATACTTGCACTCTTGAAGGCCTCCGGGGTAGTTCACCCACCAATCCGGAGTGATAAATGCAGGGTCGGCTACGGCCCATCTATGCGTGCACTCTTGAAGACCTCCGGGGCAGTTCGCCCTCCAAATCTGAATGATAAATGCGGGGTCAGCTATGGCCCATCTATACTTGCACACTTGAAGTCCTCCGGGGCAGTTTTCTCTCCAAACAGGAGTAATAAATGTGGGGTCGGCTACGGCCCATCCATACCTGCACTTTTGAAGACCTCCGGGGCAGTTCGTCCTCCAAACCAGAGATAAATGCAGGTTCAGCTACGGCCCATCCATACCCGCACTCTCAAAAGACCCCGAAGGTGATCTATCTCTACAAAGAACCTCGCCACGCTCAAACTCCGGGGCAGGCTTACATGCTGCGCCCCCGATGGGTCTCCCATGCTTACGAAGCTCACTACCAAACAAAAGGTACGAAGAGATTCTTTAAAAGATTTCTAACACGTCTACTCAACATTCAGTGTCTCCTCTGGTCAGAGATCGTCTACACCAAATGTTAGGGGCAATTGTTACGCCCTGTAGGACGGCCCATGAAATTAAGGCTTGATGCACTAGGGACCCAAGCAAACACCTCACCGACCCTCCTGATGGGACACAAGCCGGCTAAAGATCGCCTCCATCCAGAGAAACTCGCCCGTCCGATCGTCAAGCTCGTCGTATTGAGGATAAGCTCGCCTACCCTCCAATAAGAAGCATCGTCTGGAGGAGCCAAGCTTAATCGCTGAGCTGTAGCTCGCCCTGAGGGTGGCCAGGACTAAATATCTCTGACAGGGTGACGTAGGCTCACCTCCCCATTATTAATGCTAGAGTTTAAGGGCGAGAACAGATGGTTGCCCCTCGCGTCTCATTAATGCACCTGACACCACCTAACACCATTAATGCGAGAAATATCACTGACACAGCTCACCGACCTATCACTTCAGCACTCGAGTTCCATTGTGGTTAATTCAACAGCTGACAGGATGACGAACAACCGCCTATCAGCCTTATAAATACCCCCCTCATGCCTCCATAGAGGGGGTTGGTCAGTTAAAACTTCTAACTCATTTCAATACACAAGGTCGGATATCTTCCACATATCTGCACCTTCATTATAAGCTCGTCATGCTTCGTCGATCTGTCTTAAGATCGCCAAGCGTGCCCATCACCTACATTTTACGTCACAGCTGACTTATGCATCGGAGAGGCTACCGACTGATAGCCAGCCCCGCATTTCTGACAAGTCGTTGATTCTAGCAGGAAGCTCGCCTCAGCTACCGGGAGACGGCGACCTTCAGGCTACCTTTAGGCGACCTCAGATCCTTCACCTCTGAAGCAAGTTCCAAGTCGTGATAACCTCTCCATCACCCAAAAAATTGTAAATCATTGTACCCGTGATTCCCACTTCAAATAGATTTCATTGTGTGCAGATCTGAGCCGCAACAGAAGTGAATATTGCAATAAGTGACTATACCAAATGCGTCCCCATACTAATACAAGCTTGTGTGTATGTTTAATTCCTTTATGTCATTGTATTAGCTCTTTATACATATTCGTACTTATGCACACATGCTCAATTCTTTGTTTTCACAACTTACACATCAGTTGTCTGCAGAAGGTTTCTCAGTCGCCTGATGGTTTCAGACGCTTGTCCAACCTTCATAAGTCGATTATCATATGTGGTAAGTTTCCATTTGAATTCTCACCTACCCTCTGACACAGTACAAAAGTCGACTGTGGTTTCTTCACCAGTCGACTGTCTGTACTGTAAATTCTATCAATTGACTTTTTTTCACACGGATTTCAAAGGGGTTTTGGGTATACTGTTTGAGCATTTTGGAGAACCTATAAGAGGGGCTTCTACTATTCCATTGGTGCCCCTTAGTGATTCTCTTAGCAACTCAAGAATTCATCTTCAATCTCTCAAGCTCTCATTCTCTCCAAGCCCTAGAATCTTATTCTCTCCTGCTCTCCAACCTAGAATCAAAGTGATATCCTCTAGGCATTTGGTGGTGACAAGAGAAAGGGCTTTCTCTCTTCTTGGAAGAGACATCAACACACAACACACTTGCTCCTTCAAGTTCTACTTCAAGGCATAGGTGATTGTAAGTGTTGTAATTTCATAATTTTATAACTTTCATTATTAAGTTTTTCTCTTGGTTATGAGAGTGGTTTGCTTGATCCCAAGTTTTGGGATTCAAGGACATCGAATGTAGGTCGATTACACTTATAGGGTTGTTACAAGTGGGTTTAAAAGAAACCTCAAGTTAGGGTTCTAACTTGAGTATCCGGAGGTATCCGGGTGGAAGAAACGTAGGATTACCGGAAACAAGTCGGGTTTGACTTAGGTAATCCAAACCCTTGAAACATCTTATTGTTTGCATTGATTCATTGTTGTTAATTCTTATTTTTACATCTTTGTTGGATTAGAAATTTAATTAGACGTAATTTCTTAGTTAAATTTTATAAACACTATTCAACCCCTCTTCTAGTGTTTTTCTCATATCCTGGGTCCTTACTGTAGGGATTTTCAAGGTCCCTTAGGGATAATTTAAAACATCTCGTCCTAAGTCGGACGATCTAAATTTGCATAAGCAGCAGAAACAAACAATTATTAAACTATTTAATAATTACTGTCCTAAGAAAAAATCCCTAATCCAGGATTATCTACTGACTCGAGTTCGGTCTGACCAACTTGAGAAAGTTCTAGCTACTACAGAATATGAAATGCATAAATAAATATGACTCACCCGGAATCTTGCCTTTTGACATGCAAGATGTTTCGCACCATCTTGCGCTCCAAGATCTGAGCCGCATCCCGAACCGCATCGCGCTGCTCCTCGTCGCGAACTGGAACACCTCCCGAGCCGTACCTTGCCTCCGAGCCCATCACCAGCAGTAGAAAGTTTCACTTGAGTAAACCCGCGTCGTAGACTTCCGAATCAGATTCGGACCTCCCCGTTGCCTTGCTAGGACTCGATAGGAGGACAGGAAAAATTAATAGAGGAAAAGAATAATTTTTAGTCTTTATCAAGTTTGCTCAAATAATTAGAAGCTCCTTAATCAAAGACTTGGTGCAAAAAACAATGAAGAGAGGGCACCCCTATTTATATAGGAGGCCGTCCCCTCCTCATTTACCACGAGCAATGTGGGACAATAATATGGCGTAATGGGGTTGATTTCATAAAATGTCCAAACTTCTAAAATCCACCATAAATCCATTTCTGAGTTTCGACTTTCAAACAACCTATCAAATCAAAGATCTCGATACAACGATCGCATAAGAAAAAATGGAATCCAATTCCGATTTCATTTGACCCCTCAATTGTCAAAAATAGACTCCAAATCTCATTTTCGCAAAAAACAGCACAAACAAGCTATTTCCTGGCGGGTCTGACCCGCCAGGTGCGAGTCAGACCCGCAAGCCCAATAAGGGCCTTTCCTCAGCTGTTTTTTTGCGTTTCTGGGCTCGTTAGAGCTCCGATTTGGACGCGGTTTCTTCTTATGGATTTCTCAGGAAGTCTCCTTCATTCCCATGCATCTAAGTCAATATAATACCAAGTAATAATATGTCCCAAATGCTAAACTCATTAGATTTTCATCTCACAACTGACTTGTGAGTTTAATCATTCCATTGCATCGAATGCATTCCTCTATAATGATCTTCCTATTAATAAGATGTGAATTTTACTCGATGTGAGACCCTACAGCCTGACCCTACTACAGGTTGAGACTCGAAGTCTCTAGACGACAATAACCACTAGCAGCAGGTGTTGTCCCTGATTCAGAATCATCGATTACGTGATTGACTCGTTGGCAAGAGTGCCGACAGGATCACTCTGACTATGACCGTGATGATTTGTGCAGTTTTAGTCCCTTCGTCTTAACTATGTCACTTGCCTAGCCTAGAGTATGGAACTCTATCAACCCCACTAGCTAACAGTGGTCAGTATACGTCGGTCTTTGGTACATTCATATTATACATCTTACAACATACCTTGGCCAAGGTTTTACCGAGAGCCGTACTGACTTGCAACACTAACTTTCCATTAACGGAAGAGACCAATCCTCTATTGATCACTACTTAGCTTGTACGCTTCGAGTGTCACCGAGCCTAAGATATTTCAGCAGAGCCTTGAAGCTAGATCTTAGACCTAAGGGATACCTTTTACGCACAGCTTCATATAATGATCTCAAGTCCTAAGGACCAACTTACATATCATCACTTAGAGTTATTAATGACAGTTAGTTAATGTTTAACCATTTAATAACTCTTGTTTGGGTCGTTCAGTGGACTCATTCTCTAATGAGCACCTGCACATTGTCTCCGACTTCGCCAAGTCGTATGGTTATGAGACCAACTAGACTAAGACATAATGGTCTGTTCGATGTGCCAATATCCCTATCTCGACACATCTATGACCACAAACGTTTTTTAGATTCAAGCTGACATCGGTCAGACATTTCTCATAATCACAATCTACATCGCGAAACATGTGTGACCGAACTTTGAATCCAATGAAATAATCTAAGCAATTAATAAATTGAAATTACTCAGACAATATTTTACCAAAAAGCATACTTTCACTTATTGAACAAGATGTTTTACAAAGATAAATTGCCACGAGGGCATACATCTCTCTACACTTACACGACCGTGTCACTTCTTAAAGCTCTAAGTTTTAGACACGCCCGTATGGTCGCACCACCAAAAATTCCATACGGCCATATAACCCAAACCCCATACGGCCGTGTGCCCCTTCCATATCCCCTGAGTCAACCAAGTCCATACAGCCGTATAGACTTTGCCATACGGCCGTGTGGATCATTCCATTGAGTTTCTCTACATGGCCGTATGAAATTATCATACGGCCGTATGACTTAAGCATCATACAGTCATATGAAATATCATATGGCCGTGTGGCCCCTATATTTTCCAGCTTTTGACAGTGTTGGTTTTGTTGATATATTTTCATTCAAATGTCAAATTGTTGCTGATAGGCACTTGCTAAACCATGTTCTAGTTTATATGCAAAAGTTAACCATATAAGATTATGATTCACTTGATTATCATGTTGTAACCCATGTTGAATTGTGAAGGAAGAATATCATATTATTGTACATCCTGCAAGTATAATATTGTTACTCAAGTTTTCTTATGAAGTTGAAAAATAAGCAAATGCTAAGAATGATGATGAATATGAGAATGATATACATGAAAGAAGTGTGAAATAATGAAGAAACAGTGAGAAGATATAATGGATCTGGAGTTTTCAATCCATTCAAAAAATAGGTGAAGCTCCAGATTTGGGTTGGGGGGAAAACGTGTAAAAAGTAGGCTTTTAAGTGGTGGACACTTATGATGATTTCTCACCCACGCTCTCGGCAGCCGGCATGGGGAGTAGACAGGGTTAGAGATGCAGGTGGTGTACCCGTGATGCACCATGACAATAATGATGGTTTGCTCCATTTTCCACAGAAAAACCGAGATTTCTCACTCCCGACAGAGGAGTTATGAGAGGCCCCTCCAGTGCTCGTGACGCTGGTTGAGGTACCACTTTTCATCCACACTGGGTAAAGTCCAGCTCCTTAAAAGTGTCCTACTAGTTACACAAATTTTCAAACATGTGAAATTTTAATTTAATGTAATTGTTGTTAGTTTACAAATGCTGCCATCATGTTGTTATGTTCTCAGTTCCTTTTCAGTATTTGTGTGTTTTGGTATGAACACTATGTATGCTCTGTTAAACTTTTACTTTCAGACCATCCTTAGATATGTAGTCCGGTTCTGAACTGGGTCCTATCTAGCTTAACTAGGAATCTACTGGGTCACGCATTGATGTGTCCAATTTACATTTTCAGGTCGTGAGGTAGTGGTTCCAGAGTCAGGACGTGTGCAAACTTCTACTTCTTCCTCTCCTCAGGTACAGCTGGAGACGTCAGATGGAGAGTTGGTCCACCTGGACTTCCCTGGGTTAGACTAGGAAGTGTGTTGTACGGGTGTTGACACGTTTTGGGTTTCTTTTAGGGTGGGTTCCCCTTTTTGTCTTTTCCCCCTTTTGTTGTACTTTTGGTACCTTTTTGGTACTTGTATAGAGATGTAAGATGTATCTGGTATAAATAATGTTCAATACATTTTACTTTTCTACACTTACGGTTATAAATTTTGTTGGAGCATTGTGTTTCTTACTTTCCATACGATTCCAGTGTATCGTAGTGGACTGCATAGATAATTTTATTCAACCCAGAATTAAAGCCTAGTAGTATTTGGATGTTAGGGGCTCGAAGTTCAGTGTCTGAATACTACTGCGGCCTAGTCCACTGCGTCTCTTTCGTATTTGGGAGAGCGGGACGTGACAAGCGCCGACGAGTTTTCACTCCCCTAGATGTTGTTGATGACGAGTACTTTACTAACAGGTATATTGCTCTTACTGCAATTGAGGTGGCTTGGGTATTTGGAAGGTCGTAAGTGACTTCTTCGTACACTTCGATCATTATATGGACCCCTCCTCCTAAGGGGATTCTCAAGCTGAATGTCGATGGTGTTGGCAAAGGAAATCCGGGTGTCTCACGGGTTGGGGCATTTTCCGTGGTGATATAGGGAATTGGATCCTTGGTTTCTACGCGTACATAGGCTTCTGTTCTATTTTAAATGCAGAACTTCAGGCTCTTCGATGGGGTCTAGAGATTGCTTGGAGTAAGGGATTTGAGGACATTATATGTGAATCAGATTTGCATGTGGCTCTATACCTGCTTGTTGCACCTAATATATCATCTCATCCTCTCCTGAGCTTAATTTTGGATATCAGGCAGTTGGCATCAAGATTCCGTCTATGCTCCTTTCGACGTATCTTGCATGAGGCGATGTCATACCCTATTTAGTAATATACGTGTATTCTACTGAACACACTTGGTATTTCTACCTACGATGCATACGTGAGCATGAAATAAGCGTAGATATCGATGTATGTGACGTAGTGCAAGGGGGATTAGGCCGTAATACGTGGCTAAGGAAAGAGAATGCGAAATTTGAATGCGGGAGAAGTGCAAATGACGGCGTGTGTGTAAAACAACAGGAATGTGTTAGAGGTGTGTGTGTGAAGCATGAGTGCATGCATGGATGTGCGTGGATGTGTGTAGGAAGAGTCATGCAAGTGTGAAAGGGGTTAGGGGTCAATGGCAACCCCCGTAAATTTTTAGAAAGGAGAGTGGCAAAACGGTCATTTGGACAAAAATTGCGGTGCATACATCCTAAAGTTGTGTGTGCATAAAGTAATGGCAAACTTGTAAATACCTAGAATATGGAGGGGTATTTTAGTCATTTAAAATGAGGCATGCTTATCCTAAGGAGGTTTTAGAAGTAGATATTTTAAGAGAATTATCTTTCTTCTTTACTTTTCTTTACTTTTCTTTACTTCTCTCTTTTCATTTTCTTTTCTCCACTCTCCCTCCCACCTTAGGCCGGCCACTTCATCCCCTCCAATCTCTTTTTCTTCATCCAAAACCCTAATTCTTTCCCCCCAAAAGTCAAGAAGCCTTTGTTGCTTCAAGGAGAAAGAGGGTGGAAGGAAGAGAAAGAGAAGGAGAGAAGGAAAGATGAAATTTTGAGATAGGAACTATTTGGATTTGGAAATCAAATTAGGGTTTCTATTTATTATGTATTTATATCATGTTTGCTCAATATGTCTTAGGAGAAATCAAATTTTATGTGCAATGATTAAATTTCACTAATTGCCCTTGAAATTCCGTGTAAAATCTGCCTCTTTGAAATTCTGAAATTCTGTTGTGAGTTTCTACTTGGATTCTGATCTCTGTGTTTGAATTAGGCTTCGAAAAAAATATGTGCCTGTAGATCTTGAAGTTTTACCCCAAAATCATATAAATTGTGATATATGTTCAATTCAGAAAGTAGGAGAAAAATTCCATCTTTACAACATGTCTGTTTGATTTTCAGTGTTGACACAGTTTAGCAAAATTGGCCTAAACATCTGCACACACAATGGAATTTTATGTTCGTGGTCTTGTTGGAGAGTTAACAAGTTTTTCTAAAATTTCATCACAGTGCTTATATGTCGAATTTCTGGCTGCAACATGCCCAAAATTGGCTTTCAATACAGACCCTAAAATCTGTCTGAAAAACAGATTTGACACACTTCACCAAATAATTCACCATAAATCACCTACTTCATATTTTTGCATGAAATGTCATCTGTGGATCTAGGACTGATATATCTATAACTTTTATTTAGGACAATTTGTCAAATGCTCAATACAAACTGATGATATGTGCCCATGTAATGTCAACTTCTGCAAATTCCAGCAATCTGAAGTACTAAAGTGGTGTTATGAATTGTGTAGCGTTTCTAATTCATTCTCTATAGTGCATGATTGTTGTTGTTACATGCAAGGTAGATTCTTGGTATGTATTCCTAATGGTTTTGCTAATGTGCTCATGGGAATGTATGTCACGCCCACCACGTGTTTGTTGAAATGCCCCAAGAATGGGAAGTTAAAGAAACATGAGAATTGAGCCTATATGCTCTTGTATCCAGAACCCTCTTATAAATTGATGATGTTGGGGACATGGATGGCATGGCTACACTATTATATGTGAATGTGTATATGATGTATGGAGGGCATGTCACGTGAGTGCATGACCCAGATTGTTATGTGATGATGCGATGACTGAGGGCATGACACTTAGGCGCATGACCCGTGTTGATGAAAGGAAGTTACTGAACATGTACCATGCAACCATGATTCCTATAATGGAACTTATAATGCTTAATTGATGATTTAGAATGTCTCAGTCCTCTCTAATGAGGGTGAGTTAGCAAAACCCGGGGTTTAGGTGGGATTTGAGTAAATTGTGGATATGAGGCCTGGACTGAGAAGTTGGGGGAAATGATTATGTGATTTGTGGTATTTATACCCAATCGCCTTTACCGGGAGTGGAGGGGACATACAGAGGTTGTGTTATTGTGGGAGAGCCTCACTCCTGCCAGGGACGGGGGAGCTGAGAGGCCCGGTGTCGTACAGTGCCCGTGTCCACTGCGCCATGTGTTATATTCACCCCAAATTTGGGGTGAAGTCCAGGTCCTGGTATCACACAATTTACCCAAGTTCCCAAGTAATTCAATTAATTAACTCAATCATAAAAATAAAAATTGCACATGTTACATTCTCCTGTTGGTGGCACCTTCCCTCTTCCTTACACCTGCTTTGCTTGTGATGATGTGACATACCTCTAGCACTTGTACTTATCTTATTAGATAATGTTTGCTTAATATCTGTATTATTATTCGTGCTAACCCTTTTCTTGCAGTAACTCGACATGAAGCCGCAGGTATGATCCCTCACTTAGATATTTACTTTCCGCCACATTATTTAGTTTACACGTCTTATTTCTCATGCCTTGCATAGTGGTTGATAACCTTAAACTGGTGTTCCAAATCCAAGTGGATTCCTACTGGGGCACACATTGACGTGCTCCTCCCTATTTTTCAGGTAGCAGAGGTAGCATGGTTGGAGGTGTATTGGAGTTGGGTTTCAGGAGTAGCAGTTGGTGGGAGATGTAGCTTGTGTAGGGTCATGGTTGTCTTGGAGGTGGAGAGTGATGGTGTATATGTTGTGGTGTACTTGGGCTATGTAATTAATGGAATTCGTTATATATGATATGTTGTTATTGATCTAAGTTATTTATGGTGTTGTTTTGATATTACTGTGAAGCTTCACTTGTACTATCCCAGCATGTGCGCAGTGGCCTGCTTGTTCAGTTTCTCCTTTCTCTTTCTTTTCCTCTCTCATCACCCTCACTCTTCAGGATACTTGAAGGAAAAAATTTAATTAATGCCGGGTATCCTGAGAAACGGGGCGTGACAGGCGAACTTTTGTGCCGATACTTTTGCGACTATGGGTTGCCACTTAGATGCTAAACTCCAGGTATGGGACCACCCACTAGCTTCCTTATCACCGATAATCCAGATGGATGTAATGGGGGCATGTGTACTTAGGGGGTTCTCTCTCTGATTTGATGTAAATTTTCTTCCGATGTATAAAAAATGGACAGTTTTTGCAAAAAGGCTAAACATTAAAAATAATTAGTAAACTCAACCAAAAACTTTAATTAGCAAAACTCATCAAGTTTCGTCAAGCTTGGTTGTGGGGTGAGAAGTCTTGGTTCGAATATCGGAATTCCCCTCTGAAACAAATTTTTTGTTGAAAAGAATTCCAATTTAAAGAGCTTTTCAAGAGTCGAACCCAATACCTTTCTCACTACAACCAAGTAACATACCACCCAACCACTTATCTTTGGTATGAAATTGTTGCCAACAATACAATTTGGCCGCACTTAGCAAGTGCGGCCATCGAATCTCGAAATTCCCCCTTTAAAGAAATTTTTTGTTAAAAAATAAAAAAACAAATTTAAAGAGTTTTTAAGAGTCGAAAACAACACCTTTCACCCTAAAACCAAGTGATATACCTTCCAACCACTTATCTTTGGTATGAAATTGTTGCCATCAATACAATTTGGCTGCACTTGGCAAGTATGACCAAATTTGCCGCACTTCCCAAGTGCAGCAAGTCCAAAAATAATTCATTTATGCTCCTATCCAAAATAAATAAGTAATCTCTACTTAAATTTGTTAGCTTGAATTTATCTGTATTTGTTTACTAAACTTAAGACACGTGCAACGTATGCAAGTAGCGACAACAACTATGACATCAAGAATAATAATATAGATATAAGCTACACAAGGAGAGAAATCCCTCTTTGGAAAAAGCCTTAAATTCCAATGCTCTCTCTCTCACTCACAGATGAAATAGAGAATTGGCCACAATTATTGTTGATTTTGCGGATTCTTTAAGATGCAAATAAAAGAAATAATACGAACGAAAGAAATCTATATTATATTTGATGACTGTTTTTGAATCCTAGGAGGTGACTAGGATAAGCTGACTAGGACAAAAGGGTTGATAGAAGAACGGCTGAGATTTAATCTTGTGGAATGAATGGATGAGATTTTGTGGAAAGTTTTGGAGGGAGAAACATTTCTGGGGAAATGAAAGTTTTTGGGAAAACGAAAGTTTTTGGGGAATGAAAATTTCTGAGGAATAGCAGAGTGCACACAATTAATGCATTTGGAGAAAAAACTTTAACTTGCACTTAATGCTGCAGATCGAATGCTGATGCAGATCGAATGATCTCTCCCTCAACGCGGGGCTCACCGTCTCTTCGACGCTTAGGGCAACAAGATGAGAATAATTTCTCGCACGAAAGCCGCCTTTGCCGAAGGCGACTACTAAATTTTTTATGCTAAATTGTTGTTACACGCCTAATTTGTTGTTCTACCCCGAATTTGTTGTTTCGCGCCAAAGGCGCCCGCTAATTGTTTTTACGCTAATTGTTGTTCCGCACCAAAGGCGCCCGTACCGTTAAATATTTTTACGCTAATTTGTTGTTCCACACAATTTTGGCTGTGGAAATAATTTTTTGGGAAACAACGATTTTGTTGGGGGGAATCTTAAATAAATTGTGCTTGCGTGCACTGGTTAGACTAGTAATTATATAAATATTGATTGATATCTATAGAGAAGATTTTTGTGGGATTCCAAATTTGTTCTTTTTTGAATAGTAATTATTTGGATTCATTTTGAAATAAATCATTTGAATCGCAAAAGCTTGTATTTTAAAAAGATAAAAATAGTCGGATCGGTAAATTAGGCATATAAAATGGTTGTTTATTTGAATCCTCGTTGTAAACTAATTAAGTTCTATTTTAAACACTGTTTATGATTAATATGAACTCTGTTTTGAATATAAATATATTTCATAGTTCATATTCATATCCAAAAGAAATAAGTAATCTCCACCCAAATATTAGAGTTTGAATTTATCTGTGATTGTTATTCATATCCAAAAGAAATAAGTAATCTCCATCCAAATATTAGAGTTTGAATTTATTTGTGATTGTTATTCATATCTAAAAGAAGTAAGCAATCTCCACCCAAATATTAGAGTTTGAATTTATCTGTGATTGTTAATTACTAAACTTGAGGCATGTGCAACACATGCATGCAGGGACAACAACTATGACATCAAGAATAATAATATGGATATAATCTACACAAGAAGTGATATCATGTATCTGATGCGGTCTTATATGATCAGGCTCGTCATTGTTCTGTGCAGATCTAGCATGTACATGTATGAATATTCACGGTGATAACAATGTTAGCAATGCTAGAAAATTTAAATATGATGGCTTGAAGAAAATTAATTAACGCATTAATTATTTGCAGTAGGCTATAATAGGAGTTGTGGATCACATGTGTAGACATTTTGAATATCAAATAGATGAGCATGCGGTGCATTATATTGAAATGCCTGGGTTACATGTATGTGCAAGGTTGAAGTGGATGTGGTTGGACCACGCACTATTGACAACGTTGGTTGAGAGATGGAGGCCCGAGACAAATACATTTATAAGCGACATGGGGAGATGACGATCATGATGCAGGATGTGGCAGTCATCACGTGCCTACCTATTGATGGGAGCCCCAAATGGCAAGGTGGACAACGACATACAGATTTGATGGAGCAGTTACTGGGACATACATCTATTGAAAACCAAGGAGCCAAGATGAAGCTTAGTTGGCTGCATGAAACTTTTATGGTTTTCCCTAATGGAGTCACACAGGTGCAGATTCAGCAATATGTGTGGGCGTACATGCTACATATGATCATAAATTTATTGGTTCCAGACCAAGTAAAGGATCGGTGCACCTACGTTGGTTGGATAAGCTGGAGCATTTTCATGACATTAGAGCTGGCGCATTTATACTCTGATTTAAGTAAGCTGGTAAGAAAGCAAACGCCTGCTTTATATATAAGCACCACATTATTGTAAATACACAATTTTTAACGTAGGTAATATTGTGATATATATGTATGTGCGTTTGTGTGTGTGTAAACAATTAATGACAAATTCGTATTTACAGGAATGGTCCTAGGAGAGATTGCATATAGGACGACACACATACACCCAACATGTATTGGATGGAAACGTCCCATTATGACGCAGGTGGAACGTGCCACAAAAATTTCATGAAACTCCCCCGAGGGAACATTGAAATGTATAGAAACGAGCTTGAGTCATTGTCACGCCCCGTTTTCCAAAATAAGTGGAGATACGAAGCTTTCCAAGGCGTGTATAGAGAATAGAAGATGACAAGGTCGTTGTAATATTTAGACCCAAGGATTTGACTTCTTGACTCTAAATACTACCCACTCTAAATACTACCCACTTCCAAGGCGTGCATATGCAGTGATATAATCCTACATGCCACTGCATATGCTGGGACAACATGGATGATAGATAAAAGAAATAATGTGCATGCTTCAAAATAAGGAAAGATTTCAGTCACAACTCAAAGATCACATAGTCACATGCGCACGCACACACGAGAATAATGTGTATCATATGACATGGTAAGCATCTCCTCATATACCAAGACACAAAAAGTGGGGTGGTACAACAAGGACAAGCCCATGTGGGCTTGTATGACCCCACTTTTTGTGTCTTGTATATGAGGAGATGCCTCTCATGTCATATGATACCCATTATATGTGTGTGTGTGTGTGTGTGTGTGTGTGTGTGTACATGTCTGTGTGTGTAATTGACCATTACAAAAGTACATATGACAGTTACACGAAAGTTACAAGTGAAAACCTAAAAAACTGAATATATCAGAAAATCAGATAAAATAAAAAGTGACCCCAACCCGAAAGTACAACTCACTCCCTATAAACAAAAAGAAACTGATTCTTAAATCTTGTGCAGCCTCCTGTGGAAAAGATATCTGGAGTCTCTAGCTTTAGACCTGGGGAAAAGTGGGCAGACACATCAACGCAAGCCTAGTAGGAAAACACATCTCGTGTATAGAATAATAATTTTTAAATGGTTCTATCCAACTATGTATCAGACATCATATGGTGGTAAAGAAGCAATCTAAATAAATTCATAATTTTAAGCAGAAATAGAGGCATCAGTGTTCATGATCACACATGCAAATAAAGCAGAAATGGAACATATGATGAACCTAGGAATAAAAGTAACTGAACTACTATAATTAAATGAAAGAGTTATTAAGCAGTATTTTTAGAGTTATTCTAGTTACGGTTAAACTGACTCTTTGTAACTCCGGGTACAATGTAACATGTAAGGACATGGACTCTCACCCAGGGTGGGTGGAAAAGTGGTACCCCGCCAGTGGAACACGAGCACTATGAAACATGGCCTCTGTAACTCCCCCGTTTCTGGAGTGAGAATATAATACACATCATATACCTCAAGATGCATCAAAAGTATACCATGGGCCTCTCCAACTCTGCCCAACTCCCCTGTTTTGAGAGTGCAAGTGAGATATATATCAATTCTAGTCTTGTCCTTATGTACACATTCCACTCGAGTTTTCCCCAAACCCCGTTTATGGAATAACTCACGTATCTTGGGATAAATCGAGATATCCCGGTTATTATAATACTCTCGTGTCCTCACTTAAATAGAATCGATCAGGTTCATCATCTCAATATTCATACGGTCATAACCACTGTTAGCATCAATCCATATGCCACCATTGTCACATTACTATCAACTTTCTATAACTATCATTTAATCACAACGATTATATGTAATATGGCATCAACATCTTATAATGGAAGGAAACACCAACAACATAACTTCATCACATGCTTAATGAATATCATTATTGGCATGGATAGAACATTATGATATTTGCTTGAAATAAGACATCATCATCATATCATTATAGTGTAGACCAAACATAACATCATAATCTAATTGTCATGCATCATGGTGAATACACAACCATGGCATCATAATATAAAGACATAGACATGGCATGGCATAAACATGGTGTAACAGCCTGTATTTTTAAACGTGTTTTAGATCGTGCGTACCGGTATTTCATTTTTGTCGTCCGGATAATTTTTCGTCAGTACATTCTTTGCTATGCGTCGACGTGTACACGTCTCTGTTTTTCGTTTTTATCATATCATAATTAATTGACTATCAAGTTTAACAAATTACTTTAATTTAATTATCTTTCTAATTACATTTTGCTAATCACATTTAACTTTTACTAATTACCCTAATTAAACATCACCTGTTGGCAGCCCCTCAATTTGATAAATGTGTGATTAAACTTTTCTAAACTTAGTCTAAGCTAACCTAACCCTTTTAATTTCCATTGACTAAATAATTAATGCACGCTTAACATTTCAAAACTTAGCTCATGTTTTTGAAGGCAGATGCATTTCCCTAAAAACATTAGTCAAAAGATTACATTCATTCCCATCTTAATCAAAACCTAACCTATTTGACTAAATGAGAACCCTGTCCCCCGCTAATCCTCTTAAGGATCATCAACGTCTTCTCTCCTACAAAGAAAAACTCTTCTGCAAAACAATTTCACCAAATCAGTTTCCCAAACAAATTTCACCAAAATCAAACACATCTTCATCCCTTCTACCTGATGAAACAAATCAGCCCCAAACCAGAAACAATTCATAACCAAACCAAAACCCAAGATCTGAAACAAAGTTTCAGAAATCACCCAATTCAGATTCAATCAAAGAAAACTTCAGATTCAAAATCAAAACAAACTTCAGATCTAATAAATTTCAGATTCAATCTATCCTTCTCTCCTCCTAGCCCTACCAGCAAGCAACCCCTTCTTCCTTTCCGAGCTCTTCCCTCGCCGAAGGACAGTCGCAGCCCCACCGCCCGCCGCTGAGAGACTCCAGCCCCGCACGTGCCCGGAGCTTCGACCGGCTGTCGATCCCCACCGCGCCGTGCCGCCCTGCAGCGCCGCAGCTCCCGCGTGCACTATTGCCGCCGAGAACGTCGGAGAGCCATCGTCGTGCCGGTCGCCGTTCCCCCGCGTGCGTGAGTCCCCCTCCCCCTGCTGCGTGAGTCCCCTTGCTGCAAAACAAAATGAAAAAAAGAATAGAGAAAGAGTTAAAGAGACAGATAGGTAGAGGTTTTAAGATAGAGAGGGTTAGATAAGTATGGTATTATTATATTGTAGAGTAGGTGGAGGTATTAAATGAAGTATTAACCATATCATTAGCTTATAAGTAAGGTTAGTGGGTTGCTAGTATTTATTTAAATGTAGTTAGTGTTATTTATTTTCAGCATGTTAGTAGTTGTAAATAATGTTAGGATAATATTAGAAATTTGAATAAAATAAGGTTTATCATGTTAGTATAAGAATGTTATAATATATTATAAACATCACCCTAGACAGAGAACCCAATAAAATCAGACGAACCTAATCCAGGGATTATTTGGATATTGTGATTATCTTGCAACGAACCTAATTCAGTGATGTGTTTAACCGAAACAGAGAATTAAACATACCATAACGTAGTACCTGTCAAAACGAACCCAATGACACCAAAATTGCTGAAATCAGGCAAGTATGCAATTTATAGTGAATTTTTGAAGTTAGATGCTCATTTAGTCTTTTGCATGTAAAGTTGTATAACTCAAAATCTACACATGAAATGACATATGAAATTACTACCATGACATCCTGGACTGAAAATGTGACCCAACGACATATAATTTGACATACATTATTTTTGAACAATGGCGAAGAAAGTTAGTTTCCGTGACATGTTCATTAATTCCATACGTTCTACATTTTTGTTAAATTATTGTGAATGTTACTCAACACTCTCGTAATCATTGAAAATGTTGTAGAAAAATAAATGATGATATTATTAAATTGATGCATGTCTTAGAATACTTAACAAATGTGTGACATCATGAAATCGTGCGCCTCGAAGGTGAAATCGTGACTTTCGTGATGTCGTGTGAGTCGACTAGGCTGGCTCATGTTCCAGCACAAATTTGGGGGTGGAGTTAGGGTTGAGCTGCCACTAGGCGTATGAAAGGGTACTCTCTTCAAGAGCTTCACCCGCATGCGATGGGATAGCATCAATCACGGTAAACCCCCGTGAGAAGAACGATTCACTCATCATGACCTAAAGGTGAGACCCTATGATAGATGAGAAATATTGACATGGAACTTGAAATTGTTGTCTCCGTTAAATTGACATGCTAATGAATCAAAAGAAAAGTTTTACTTTACTTGTTAAACTGCTTAGAACTGCATGATAGGAGTATTTTACTTTATTTCATTTTACAATCGGCATGTTTAAACTTGTTGTTGATATCTCGTTAAATTTATTAATGCTTCTTAAATTCAGTATTATTTGTATATCTTGCCTTGGATTTTCTGACATCTTCTTGCAGACCCTTGTTGACATACATTCATGGTTTTGGATGTATGTCAGATCCCGAGCTTGAGTACCAGAAGGTTCCTTACGAGACACCTGACTTAGAGAGCCAGGAGTTCACCGTAGACGCTGAGTCTCTCCCTGCGGAGGACTAGTGGACTCACACCGTTACAGTCTTCTCTTAGTTTACTTTCTGTTGTCGTGTAGTGTACATTATCTTTTGTTGTTATTTTGGCCCAGCTGTGGCTTGACGTTTTTATTTCATTTATGGACGTTTTTAATTCTGGATGTGGCTTTAAATTATTAATAATTCTTATTGTTCTGAAATTCATGCAAAGGACCTACCCTGTGTTTTTACCACAGACGCTCATTGAACTCGAGCCTCACTGCTCCAGTTCATGCAAACCTTGTAACGTTCTCACTTCCGGTGTCTCTTGGGAAGCGGGGCGTTACACATGGCATAAAGGACATAACATAATATCCATGTATAAGAATAGTATAGCATGGCTAGTAGCATGGCATAGTAAAATCCTACACATGGGGCTAGTTGCATGAAATGTCATGGCATAAGGAAACAAAGACTGGCATAAACATGACATGTCATAAACATGGCATAAAGGACATAACATAATATCCATGCATAAGAATAGTATCATGGCTAGTAGCATGGCATGGCAAATCCTACACATGGGGGCTAGTAACATGAAATGTCATAATGAGCTTAGCCTAATGAACATGACCTTTGCTACTATTAACTTATTGGCATGAAGCTACAATTAGCATTATATGCATGTGGCAACAATTAACATTATGTTTATTACAACTAACATCATGTTTACTAAAATATGGAGTGTGAATGCAACAAGCTTAAACATAATACTCATAATTCTTAAGTTGTGAATTCCTACCCTAAGTGAAGCTTTTCCTTCTTCTCAAATCCTTGCCACCTTCCTCCTTCCAATCTACATACTCCACCAAATGAAAGAGAGAGGAAGGGCATGGTGGTAGAGGTGTTCGGCCAAGGGAGGAAGAGAGGGAAGATGTGAGGGTGGTGGTGCTTGGCCAAGGGATGAAGAGAGGGATACGGTGAGGGTGGCCGGCCATGAGGAAGAGGAACAGATGAGGAAAGAGAGAAAGAGAGAATTATCTTTTGTTTTTTCTTTTTTTCTCCTTTTTCCTTTATTTTTCTCTTTTATATCTCTCCCTTCATTTACCATCCTACTAATCACCAAGAGGATGACAAGTGTGCCATGACTCATCCTAAGCATGGATGAGAGCAAGGAGGGAGTGTCATGTGTGGAGGTTATGTGTCATCCTTAGAAAATTTAGGTTCAAAAATAAATAAATGATTTAAGGAGAAATTGACACATGTATGAAGATGTGGCATGCTAGGAAAAATTAGGATTTCATTCTTAAAAAATATATTAATACATGTATTTACATGTAGTCGTCATGTAGTATACAAAACATAATACATAACATGCTAATGTAGAATGTAGTTAAATCTAAAAATAAAATTGAATATTATTAAAATCTTTTAAAATTTTTGGAAAAATCCCCAAATACATGAAAAATGTATGTGTAGTAAATACGATCAAAAATATATAGTACATTACCCGTATATATATATGAAACATTGGGTTACACTCATTAAAGAGCACACATGCATGAATTTATAAATTTTATATCATTAGTTGAAATAATGATACATACATACATACATACATACATACATACATACATACATACATACATACATACATACATATAGACAGGTAAGTGTGTATCTTTATTAATATCAGAATAATACAAAACATCATCACTACTGGATACTAGAGTGGTAGAGGAGAGAGGGGGAAGAAGGCACAAGCGCCGTCACCCTCTATAATCATGCATCCCATCTAGTTACCCCAAGAATAATCAAAAGACAAAATCCGAAAAAATGGAGCTATAAGTTTATGTACAACATAACATAAGAGCAAGATGCTAATCCAAAATCAATTATCAAGAAATCCCCAGTTAGAGAAGGGGATGGTCGCCGAAGGGTGGTCTCGATCAATATCATGGAGGGAGATGATGACTTCTACAGATATATCATCAAATAGTGCTGTTTTCTCCAAACTCTTACCCTCAAAGATCCTCTTATTGCGTTGCTTCTAGATGTGCCAAACCATGGATGCCAAAACAAATTTTGCAAGAATACCCACACAATCTGATTTACCATATCTGGCAAGGATCAAGTCTCCAAGCCCCGCCAGAGATGATGGTGATGTAATGGTGATGCCCAGTTTAAGAAGGCTCCTGCATAAAATATAATGAGTATAGTTGCATTCAAAAAAGAGGTGGTTGGTACTCTCTGTGGCGTCCTCATCAAATAGAACACAAGATTGATTTGTAGTAGCCCCCCACTTATAAAGGATATCTCTAGTGGGAAGTTTACCCTGGAATGCACGAAGTAATGTAAGAGCCATCTTGGGGATATGCTTACTGTGCCAAATGACGCTGAAGTATGCAAGGGGGGGCATGCAATGCGCGATCCTTCCCACTCCTCCTGGAAGGAGCATTGGGGCACATGAATCCATTCCTATGTATCACTACCCTGCTCAAGGGAGACCATCTGTAACATGGGTAGCAAAGCATGAATGTCATGGTCATCTATCCAGCCTGCAGGGGACCAGTAATCAATAACCAATTTTTTCTCTGCTCCAGGAGGCACCGCATGAACATGGGCTAAAGGACCACTAGGATGCTAGTTGTCATACCAAAAGAAAGTAGAGCTACCATCTTTGACTATGCGTCTCATAAGATTTTGAGATATGCTGCGGTAGCGAAGAAGGAACTTCCACATTCCAGATTGGGTGGGTCTTGCCTTAGAGGTATAAACGCCACTAGTCACCGCATCATAATGTCGTCTCATGTACTGTACCCAGGGGCCTTCTATGGCTAGCAATCTCCAGGTCAAGCGAACTCCTGATGCCACATTAAGGTCCGATAGTAATCTCAATCCGACCCCCACCTTCTTTTTTGGGGAGCATAGATCTTTCCAGGCCCAGGTATACAGATTACCCCAAATGAATTTTCGACATGTAGAGCTGATGGAACAGAGGACTGATGGTGGTATATGGTACGCTTGCATACAGAAAGCTATCATGCCATAAATTACCGAATGTACCAATTCAATTCTCCCAGATATGGAAAGGAGGGATGAAGCCCATCCTAAAAGCCTTTTTTACACCTATCAACTAATCGCCCATACACAGTAGCTTTAGGATAATTTGATGAAAGTGGCAAACCAAGGTAAGTAGTAAGAGAAGTTACCATTTTGATACCAAGAATTTCAGCTAGGTTCCTTGGGTCCTGCACACCTTTGCTGAATATAGCAGAGCTCTTGTCCCAATTTATGTGCAACCCCGTATAAAAATTGAATGAATGGAGGAGATCCTTAAGCCCATTAATAGAATTAGTTTTGGCACGGAAGAACAATAAAAGATCGCCAACAAATAATCAGTGAGAAATAGACCCCAGCATCCTCATTGGGTGAATAGCACAGGAGGCTTCAGCTCTGGCAATAAGAAGGGAGAAAGCTTCCATAACAATAACAAATAGATATGGTGAGAGGGGGTCACCTTGACGCAGTCCTCTGTTGGACAAGAAATATCCTGAGGGAGAACCATCAATCAATACAGAGAAGGTAGGGGTAGTGATGCATTCCGAGATCCATTTAATAAATCTACTCTGAAAACCCATTTGGTGTAGAATGAAGAATATAAATTCCCATTTGATGCTGTCAAAAGCTTTACGAAGGTCCAACTTAAGACATGCTTTGGCTCTCATAGGGTTGTTGAAATCACGGATCTGTTCATGGGCTATGAGCGTACAGCCTGATAGAAGTCTGCCCTTAAGAAATACAGCCTGATTATGAGAGATCAACTCGGTAATGACCAGTTTCAGCTTATTGCAGATGAATTTACTGATGATCTTATATATTACATTACAGCAGGCAATCGGTCTGTAGTCCCCTAATCCTGAGGCATTGGAGTTTTTGGGGACAAAAGTAAGAAAAGTGTGGTTGATTTGGCGGAGCATACACCCTGACCTGAGGAAAGATGAAACAACTGATATAACATAGTCCCCTATTCATGCTGGTAAAAGCAGGTGTTGTAACCATCAGGCCTAGGAGCTTTATCTTTGCTGATTTGGAAGACGACATTCTTGATTTCGGTAGCAGAAATATCCCTATTCATCCAATCAGAGGCATCAGAAGCAAGCTTACGCTTAGGGATGAGATTAGGGAATATATTCCAGTAATGGTCTTGCTTATACAAGTTCATATTAAAAATAGGGGCCTCTTCCCTAAGCTTTTCGGATTTGCAATTTCTCTCACATTCATTGTTAATCAGATGGCAAAGGTTATTGTGAGATTGTCTGGCCTTCATGACGATGTAGAAGAACTTAGAATTCCTATCACCCAATTTTAACCAATTTTGACAGTTTTTTGTCTCATATCAGATTCTTCAATATCAAGGGACTGCACAAGCTTGCAGGAGGCTAGCTGCTCTTGCTTTTAGATTCGGCTATCAGAAATGAGACCTGGATCAGATTGTATTATATCCAATTCCTTGCGGCATACAGAGGAGTCCATATTGCGTCTGGAATCTACAGTCCAAGCCTTAAGATCCAACTTCAAAATTTTGAGTTTATCCACCACTTTCTTCATACCCGATCCCTCAGTATGTACAGCCCATACATTTTGAACAATTTCATGGAATCCAGGATACAAAACCCAAGAGTTATAGAATTTAAATGGCTTTGAATGGGATTGTACCTTGGGGTGTAGATAAATAATCATTACCGCATGATCGCTAATGCCAGGATTAGCATATTCAGTGTATGAATGAGGAAGGAGTCGAAGCCATATAACATTACAGAGAACACGATCAAGTTGAGTTGAAATGTGCATCGGCCCAAATCTTCTATTACTCCAGCTGAGCCTATTTCCAACGCTTTTCAATTCAAGAAGCTGACAGGAGCCCACGCAAGCATTGAAGGCATCAACAGATTTGGTGTTAAGAGCTCAGCCACCTATCTTCTCATTGGAGTATCTCACACAATTGAAATCCCGCCATGAGCAAGGCAAATTATTCAGCATAGATGATTCAGCAATCAAGTTTTCCCAAAGGGATTGTCTGGAAGAAGCCAGGTTAAAACCATAAACAAAGGTCATCGCCATAATAAACCCTGCAGAATTGGTGAAGATTGCTGAGATATGTTGGCCAGTTGCCGCATGAACTTTACAACTCCGTACAGAAGTGTTGAAGAACATAATAATTCGCCGCCCTTTACACTCAGCCCTATTATCAATACTGGACCAATTTTTAGCAAAGCATCTTGCAATTCTCCCCGCATTTTGCTCACAATAGAGAAATTGTACTTGCGCAATCTTTGTTTAAGATCACCACGTCGCGATGAATTGTTGAGCCCTCTAGAATTCTAGATTAGAACAGACGTTAGATAGATGGGGGGTTGGGGCCTTGGCTTTCAGCAAGCCTGACACTTCGTTAAGTTGCAGTAGGGGATATCTGATTCGCTTTATTGTTTTTGCTTTTATTATGTTGCGCCGAACTTCTCAGCTCAACTTGTTCAACATCCCATGCAGGGTTAGGGTAGGTGAGGATTTTTAGAGCCTTGTCATCAGCCGAATGTTGGAGTAATATTGGAGATGGCCTGTGGATTTCAGTCCTACTACAGCCTGCCGCATGAGACACTTGCTTATGTTTCCTAGATTGGATATTTCCAGAATCAACAATGTCAATATTTTCCTGAACTTGCTGATGCTTGTCAGGATGAATATGTCCAGAAATATCAATGCAATTTGCCTTACAAGCTTCCACTCCCTCTTCTACTTCCAGGTCATGTGTATTGCAAATCTCCTCCACCCCTGAAGTGTTACTGCATCCCCCCTTAATAATTTGAGCCATTTTCCCTTCTGTAGTCGAAATGTCAGATTCATCAACAAGTGCCTTTTTTAGAGGGGATATAATATTAACTTCATGCAGTATACCCTCTTCTTGAACATCACCAATATTTCCTGTTGTCTTGCCAGAAGCTGCATGTAAATTTTCATTCTCTCTCTCAACCTTTGTATCATCAACTCCTTTTGTTTGGATTGAAGAGGGCTTAGAGCTCTTGGAATTTATGGGGCATTGTGAGTACAGGTGACCAAAGCTAGAACATGAGCCACACTTAGGGGGCTTTCCCTTATATTTAGCCTTAATTGAAATTATGGACCCATCATCCAACTCAACCAAGACGTTCTTTTGTAGTGGGCATTTTGCATCAACTTCCACCAGACACCTTGCATATGAAATTCTGCCCAGGTTTGTAGTGGCCCTATCTAAGCATATTGGTGTACCAACAACACTTGTAATGATATTCAAAATTTCTATTGTTCCACATTGAGAGTGGTAGATTGTGAAATTGAACCCACACTGGAACTGCCATGCGAATATCTCTATCATGTTGGATAGTTGGGGTCCATTTTTGGAGTACTACAAGTCTTCCATCAAACAACCAAGGCCCACCATGAAGAATTGAGTCACATTCTTCAGAATTCTCAAATCTGAAATAAAAGAAGCCATTCTCCCGACTGAAGATCTGAAGCCCACCCTTCAATCTCCATAATATCTTAGTCCATGCTCTTATCTAGCCATAATAAGGTACATCTCCAAGTACGTAACCCACAAGGGAGTTCTTCCAACGTGAGGTTCCTGTTTCCAATAGAGCATTCGACACTTTTGCCTTTAAAATGCCATCCCCCCAGTGATAGGTGGGACAAGTGACATTTTAAAAGAGTCCGCATATTTTCGTCGAGTGGAGCATATATCAACCCATGATCTCTTTCCTATAGTAGGATTAAAACGTATAGGAGTTTGAGGTCTAATGGGAATTTTGTCAAACACCTTGCGGGCAAGATATTGGAACGTAGCATTACGCTCTGCATTGTTAGCAGAATTCAGTCGATTTGCCCTAGCATATCCTTGATTGGATTTCTGAACCCACCCTCTGCCACGAATGGAACCACCAACAGGATTTGAAGAAGCAAAGCTAGCCTTTTTCTTCCCATGATAGACTCGTGTCCAACTTCCCTCCTCCTCTGTAGGGGATGAAATCGTTACCTAAGAAGCCGTGCTAGTGACACTAGAGTCGACCTTGCTGGCACCACCAGTGGCGCCACCGTCCTCTTTAGCCCTAGTCGCCAGATCCCCCCTCTCATATCGAAATTTAATATCTATTATACATTTGACAGAGATTTTTGAATTCTAGGGCTGACTAGGACAAGATAAAAGACGGCTGAGATGTGATCTTGAGAAATCGATGGTTGAGATTGGATTTTGGGAAAATTTTTGGGGGAAAATGCATTGAGAACATAAACTTTGAAATTAGAAGTGCCTTGGAAAAGAGTATGAAAATTAAATTTGGGGGGAAAAGTTCATTGGGAAAGATTGTGGAGATTAAATTTGGGGGGAAAGATTGTGGAGATTAAATTTGGGGGGAAAGTGTATAGGAAACCTAAACTTTGACATTAAAAGTGCATTGGAAAAGATTGTGGAAAAGTCCATTAAATTAAACAAAATAAAAAATTTAGCGTAAAACAATTTACCAGAACAACAAATTAGCGTAAAAATACCCTAATGTTTGTTGTTCCGGCGCCCGCGCTAAATTTTTTAGCGCTAATTTGTTGTCCCACGTCTAAGGCGTGGGCGCCAAATTTGTTGTTCGACGTCGAATTTATTGTTCCGCACCGAAGGCGACTGCGCCGAATTTGTTGTTCCGCACCGAAGGTGCCCGTGCCGCTAAATATTTTTACGCTGTGGAAATAACAGGCGCCGGGAGCTAAATTTTTTTACAAAGATTTGATGTTCTGCGCCAAAGGCGCGATGCCGAATTTGTTGTCCGATGCCGAATTTGTTCTTCCATGCCGAAGACGCCTGCGCCGAAGGTGTCGGTGCCGCTAAATATCTTTACGCTAATATATTGTTCTGTTAAATTTTGGCTGTGTAAATAATTTTTCAGAAAACAAAGATTTCGCGGGGGAAATGTTAAATGAACCGTGCCCGCAGGCACGGGTTATGACTAGTATATATATATATATATCTATTCTATAAAATAGGACCTTTTTTGAATTTTGTCCCAGTCATAAGTCCAGTCATACTTTGTTTGTCCCAGTCACCAAGAACGGCCAGGATTCACTCTAGGGAAGGGCCAGGATGAAGCCACGTACGCGAGTGGGACCCACAGCATTACGTTCTCACGTTCTCACGTTAGGGAGTACAAAAAATTTGAACCGCAGGCAATCACAGATCGAAAAAATTGGGGGGAAACTCATAATTTTGGGGGGAAATCTCTACCTCATAGCCTTCATCTTCACCCTCATCAACAAGAAGAAGTCGGGTTTGGGGATGCGCTCAGTGAGGAGGTGGTGGATCATGGAGAGCATGAGGGATGCGCTCGATGTCGGAGGGAACGATGGGGGTTGTAGAGAGCTGCCGAGGAAACTGGTAAGTTTTTGATGCTTCAAGAAGAAGATCAACATTCTTTGAGGTATGATGTCAAAATTGATTTTAAGTTTCGAATTATTTTCAGAAAATGCAAGGAGAAGAAGAAACTCATATAGAAGAAGAAGCATCTCAACTGAAGAAAAGTTAAATTGAGATTTGATCTTAAAAAAATTTGATCTTAATTTTTGAGTTATAAGAAACTCATGGAGGAAAAAAATGCATGTTTTCAAGTTTTTATCTTGAATATTGATCTTGAGTTTTGCTCTTATTTTGATCTTGTTGTTTGGTTTCCAATAGATCAAGTTCTTATAAAATCTATGATAATAGTTCTTTTGCACATCAAGTGTTTGTTGTAATGCCAAAATTAACATAAAGCTTTTTGTGGCAACCATTGCAAATGTAAAACAGTATATATGGAACTTAGAACCTCAAAAGTTTAGTTAATTAGCTTCATATATGGTCTAGACCAGATGAAAATGGAGCTGTACAGTAACTAGAGGGTCTGTTTAGCCCAGATTCAGGTACTCTAATCTGTATTTCTTTGCATTAATTAATTTAAGTGATTCCTAATTTGTTTGCTTATAATGCATTGATTAATTCTTTGTGTAAAAGTTTAAAATTTGATGAGGCAGAGTCCCTTTTTGTAAAGATGAGAGAGAAGGGTCTTTCGCTTAATGATGTTACATATGCTATTTTGATTGATTCTTTCTGCAAATAGGGGAAATTGAGTGATGCCCACATTCTATTTGAAAAAAATGAAAGTGGAGTGATGCTCACATTCTGGCACATCACTTTATATTAAGCATTAAGTAGCATCTAGCAAGATATCTTGCTCAAACATATTGTTTGTATTATTTTTTTTAAGAATTATGAGACATATTTAAACATAACCATATAATCTCATAAAAATTGAAATTGGGATGGAAAAGAGTAATTTCATATAATATTCTTATTTCTACCATGATTCTCATAATTTTAATAGCATCGATTTTATTGCAAACTCTCCATGTCACAACATTGGCTGCTGAAGTTGAATCGTCACAGAAGGACAAAGAACACCTAAGAATCAACCTTCTCAGAGCTGAAGAGGAGGTACTAAATAAATTGACAATCTATTTCTTCTTTATTAAATTTGGCATTGGACTCATATTCACAATTTATTAGTTGGGCATGTTCTGCAAGAACTCGGAGATATGTTGGATTATGTCAAGTTCTACGAGGAGGATGTGAGGCCTGGGCTCAAGGACATAGTTTGGACGTTGCAAGGTGATTACATGATCACCACCAAACAAAACCCACTCCCTCAACAGTAAGTAGACAACACAAGCTTATCTACTTATGTTTGTGTGTACGTAGTGATCTTTTATGTGTACCCTGGAAGTTCCTATATATAGAATGTTAATTAGGTGAGTGAGCGGCTGAGAGGTAAAATTTGGGAATATGTTGTAATCATTAATTTTAAAGAAATTTTGGGTTTGCCTATTTTCGGCATGGATATTTTGTGTTGCAGTGCCATGAAAATACATTAGTGGATAAAACCTGGGAAAGCTGACGGGTCCGAATCACTGTGGCCATGTTGGGGTGATCAGAAGTTCAATGGATTTAGGATAAGGATTTCTTGGAGGCAGCAAACCATGTGGTCCTGTTGATGGACTTGGTAACATCAGTTGGCAATTTGTGAATGATTACGGGAAGAAGATTGATTGGTGTTTATGAAGGATTCAATGGATTTAGGATAATGATTACATGGATATGTTAACTTTAACTGAATAAAGGATTGGTAGACAAGAAAATAGGAGAGATTCTGGTACACAAGCCACTTTTTTGTTTATGCAATCGACAACTATTAGCCAAATGGTCAAATTCCCATTGCACAAGAAATCTACTTTTCAAAACCATCAACACGGAGGAAATTGAGATAGACCCACACAGGATTAAGCTGTACTAAAAGTGAGAGATGTGAGAAAGATTGAATG
Organism: Scilla litardierei; assembly: GCA_030789695.1. Taxonomy (NCBI): domain Eukaryota; kingdom Viridiplantae; phylum Streptophyta; class Magnoliopsida; order Asparagales; family Asparagaceae; genus Scilla; species Scilla litardierei. Next base: position 475,231,334 of record CM061142.1, read on the forward strand.
TTTACAAGGGTTGATAGGTTTTGTGATAGATATTTTGGGGTACAGGGGGTGTAAAGAATGATGAGATGTGGTCTCTGGACAATACCTTTAAGTGCATGGCAGAAGGGTATAGTGATACACAAAAATTCTGACTGGTTTCTGTGGGCTAATTTAATGGGTTGCAAACCCTCTCTATTTCAATCTTACTAACTTTCTACTTTCTTCCTCGAAATGAGCGGTGTGTTTCAAGCGAATGGAAACATGAAAATTACTTGAAGCATTATCCTCTTCATGAAAAATTGATGGATACTTTTGTCTCACTTTCAGTATCCATACCAAGCATTGTGTTTGCCACTACATGATTTGCTAACAATTGGTTATTGCGTGTGCCAAACAAATTGGCTAGAATGAATAAAATGTAGGCACAACCAAGGGAAGGAGAAGCAGTGGCTCAATATAGAATCTCAATTTGATTTGGACTAAAATCTGAAGTCTTTAGGATTGATGCCTAACAAGTAGGCACCAATTTATGGGTGGGTGGTAGTGGATTTGGGGAGATCAAGCACATCAAACGATTGATGCAATTAATCATCCACTGCTAAAATGACAGATGCGACGATTCAAGTTCACATGAAAACATGCCAAATCCCAAAATATATTTGGAGAAAGTTAAACCATGTATTCAATTAGCGAAAAAAAAGACAAGTTCTTTGCGGTAGTATTGATTCAACAACTTTAACTCGATCAGATTTAGAAGAGAGTATAAACTAACTGAAATTTATTACAATCAAGACACATAACTAAAGTATATAGCCATTCATCCTGGAAATGTTACAAGTCCTGGGTATTTCAACTTCATTCAATCTATTTCTCAACTATTATATGTAATCTGATAACATACAAAGTGAGTCAGAAATCTGTTGGAATCTGGAGTACAATATACAAGTAGGGATCAATTAGAACTGAGTCTCGCCTTTCTCCTAACTTCTAGCTGAGTTATGCATGCCTCCTCTTTTCTGCAACCAAAATGACACAAAAACAGAATTCCCAGGCAATGCAGTGGAGGCCAAGACATTCAATTGAGGCCAAGACAAATTCCCAAGCTTAGCATTCAGGCAATGTGGTTGAGGCCAAGATATCCACACGGCAACTTCCCAAGCACTCTTTTCTGCAGCCAAAATGACACAATAAACAGAAATCAATAGGGTCCAAGACATCCAATGGAGGCCAGGACAAATTCATGCATATCTACAACTAAATTCATGCATATACAACAAGAGTATGTCATAAACTGATTCACAAGAGTATGTACAACCCATAAATGTGAAAGGTAGCAACATTTGCAAGAGCATCAGTAAGTTAAATATTATGTTGAAGATTAATTCTCATATATTAATTCCATAATCTAGCACTTAACGAACCAGTCCATAAGTTAACATGGGAGTGAATGGAAGGAAGCTCAATACGAGCCACAGTTCTGGGATAAAGATATTACTTTTAGTTGCAGTGTTGAGCAGGAGGCTACTAAATCCATGTGCAGAATAACTTGATTCATGTAACAGTGCCCCAAAAGTTTTGGATTAAGGCTTTGTTGGTATTGATTATCATGTAACAGTGGACAATTGGTGCATGCTGCCTTATGAGCTTCATCTTCCCGTGCTCATAGTTTTATCCCATTCTATTATTGCTTTCTGTTACTTCTTATATTTTGTATGATTTTTAAATTACATATAATCAAGGTAGCTAAGATTTTCTTTCTATCTTAAATAAATCTCTATCTAAAAAAATTTCCACTCCTTTTGCTCATTTTGGTTACAGTCATGTTTCTTTCTTCTTCTTCTTATTTGCTTCTGTGCTATTGATGTAGTGTTTGGAGTCCTCAAAGGCAACAAGGAAAACTGGCTGGAATTTAATCTCTGTGTATTCTAAAGAGCTCACTTTTTAATGTAAGCAAATTTTTCGTTACAATTTTTAGATTGTTTAGTAAAAACTTTTGATTCTTGCGACATGCTCGATAACAATGCTGATGGATTTTTGCTGTTTTTAGTTGAGCTGGACAAGCCTTCTTTATTGTAATCTCAATGTCGTTAACAACATCGAAAATCATATTGCCTTCACGGTACGCAAAAAAACATAATCTCATTCTAAAAATTTTCCACTCAGTTTTCTCATTTTGTTTATAGTTCTATTTCTTTTTTCCTTTTCTTTGTCGCTTTTGAGCTGTTCATGTAAGGTTTGGAGTGCTCAAGGGCAACGATGAAAGTTGGCAGCAATTTAATCTCTGTGTATCTTGAAGCATGCATTTTTGAATGTAAGCAACATTTTCATTACAAATTTGAGATTATTTAGTGAAAATTTTGATTCTTGCAATATGCTCGATAATAATGCTGATGGATTTTTGATGTTTTTATAATATCAAGGTCGTTAAAAACACCGAACATCATGTTGCCTTCAAGGTACACAAAAACATAATCTCATTCTCGCATTAGCTCTTCAGTTTTAAATGTTGTCAACCAAACACAAATAAACATCATGCTGTCTACTAAATATGTAAACTTGATTTTTATCACCATATTCCATTATTAGAACACTTAAAACTTTTCCATGGTTATTCATGACATAAATGAATCCAGGCACAGAGTTGGTTAAAGTGTAACTATGTAAGTTATCATAGGGTCCAATGATATGAGTTGCATGATGTTAGCTTGAGATTTGGTGACTGGTTATTTGTCTCTTTAAAGGAGGATGTCAAATAGCTGAAGTTGTTATGAGGATGACATGTCTTACCGTCATCTTTCTAAGTTTGATTAATCTCTAATGGTAGCTCACACTCTGTTAATGTATCAAGTTCGGTTAATCTCTCAAAAACACATGCTCTGTTAATCTCTTAAAGCCCATGCTCTTTTAATCTCTCGAGATCGGTTAATCTCTCAACAACGTGAGCACCTTACTCTCAAGGAAAAAAGTTTGATTTTTGGGTTAAGAGTTTTTGGTAGATGCTAGATTTTTTATTTTCCCCTTTAGTTTGTATTGGGTTAAGAGTTTTTGTGCACCTCAATCTTAAGGAGGTGGCTCAAGGAGGTGAGCACATATGTTTTCCCTTTAGTTCTTATGAGTGGCTTGGTGTAGAGCTTAGTTTCTAAATTAGCACCATGGTATTATCTGCCTTGGTTTTGTTAAATGTGGGCCTTTTCACGAGTTGTTAAATCTGCACCATTGCAATAAATGTAATCATTTGTATTTAATAAGTATCAGAAAGAACCTCGAACCTCTGGGGATTTTTAGAAGGCAAAAGTACCTTGATTTCTTTTGTTTGGAACATTGCTGAAAAAATAGTAATAAATATAATGTTTTGACAGTCAGTAGTCTATTTGGTCATATACTGATTTTACATGAAGTATTTTATCATGTTCGTTGAAGATGCCTAGAATATTTTGTTATTTTAGGAATTTGTAGAGGTATTATCAATGTACGTTGGAACATAACCATCTGGCCCTTATTTTCTGAATAATATGTTGGGATTTTATAATTAGCAAGTGATTGTTTATCAATCATGATCAGTAGTATGAGTTTAGTTATTTTAAAGTGTTCTAGGTTGTTAGTCTATTTTAATCTCATGAAGATATAAAGGGGAGTGAAATGGTCGGACAAACTAATTGCATGGGAAAATTTTAAAGTTTCACATTGCGAAATTCTCTCTCTCAAATAGTCTGTTTTAATCTCTTTTGTTCTTATTTTTCTCTCTCAAATCCCAACCTCAGTTAATCTCTTAAAAACCCTAAGCTCAGTTAATCCCAATCTCAGTTAATCCCATTGCATTATGGAGGTAGCTCAAGGAGGTGAGCACTTTAATCTGAATTGGATCCTCATGTTAAAATACATATACCCATCAAGACAATTTTGTGACTCCCTAAGATCAATAGCCAAATTTTCGCATAGATAGCAAATAGAATTTATGAACTGGAATTTGTGAACAACTAGAATTTGTGACCTGGAAACTTTCATGTCATAGTATAAGTTGCTTTTCTTCGGTGTGAAATCTCATGGATAAATGAACTATGTCAGAATTGTATCTTCATTTACTGTTGGGCATTTGCACGAGGACATTTTATGAAGGTCATGGTGGAACTTGGACAATTATTCCGACAAGATTTACATGATATTAGGTATTTAAACAGAAGTTTATTCTTCCTCTGACATTAAATGTGAAGTTTGATCATCTCTTTCTTTCTTTCTTGAAGAGTATCTACATATGAGTCAATGTTCAATGGGTTCAAGACATTTTGACAATCAGAAACATTACTGGATATCATCTATCAATGAAAATTATACACCACAAATTTTTACATGTAAATGGAAATAACACAATAGTTTGTACACCTAATGACAGTCAAGTAAACTATGCATAGTTTCCCTTTTGTGCAGTCATAATGAAAATTATTCACCACAATTTAACCATCAAACAATATTCTCACCTGTAATATAATTATGTACTCTTTTATGAAACGAGTGGTATAAAGTTGAGATCCCACTTGCATGCCATCAATTACGACCTAAAATCGAAAATAAACAGGAAAGAGAAGATATCAGCCATCTTAATGTACAATGTTAGGAAATGGCCCGTTTTATTTTCAAACTTTCTCATGTAAATTCAAAACTGAAAACCATGTAAACATCATAATTACAGGTTTAATCTTTTGAGATGAAATGCATGCATCCATTCTCCCGTCAAAACTATCATACAACACGCCTTTATAGCAATAGTAATAATTATCAGAAATACATACCACCATAACTGTACAAAATCTCTCTTAGTTCTTCATCCCCCAATCTTTCATCTCTCACATGATACCAAATGAATTTGGTTTCTCTGTACTTTGCATATAATAATGAGTGGTCATGTGAGGATTGAACCAGAAAGCTTTTTCAGTAAACAAGTGTAACATATCTGATATATATTTGTATTTGAACAAACATCAAGTTGTTAGGTTCTCTCTTTGCCACATAGTTTGAAATCATAGCTTTGAGCGACAACATTGCAATGTTATTTTACTTTCTTATACCCTTCAGATTCTCGATGCTATGAGTGAAACCTTGAAAATGCAGTGGGTGAAGTGGGGAACAATTTCCCAGGGTTAAGATTTCATGGAGACGGACAAAATAGGTGGTCATTGACATAACTATGATTTCATAAGGAGATTAAAAATAGTAAAGTTTTTAATTGTTTGAATTTTTTGTTTTTTCATTCATATTCATGCCAATTCATGGTTTGTCGTCATAATTTGTTCAGGAAAAGGAAAATTTTGGCCGGGATAGAAAATGGCCAATGTATATTTTTGATGTGATGAGGCTTTAGTCACCAACCCATGATACGAGCCTTAAGAATGTGTACATCTTAGATATTGTTGTGATGAAGAGTATTCTCTTCGAGCCTTCTAGATGTGGCACATGTCGGGAGGCTACGGTGGCAAGGTATGCACATGTGTTTTGTTGTTAATTTTTTGCACTTATAGGAGCTTATTTTTAACTAATGTAGTGCTTTTTGGTCTTCTTTCTAGCCAAAGAAATCGAAGTGAACGAGTTTGGGTGGTCTGATTTTTTTAACAAGAGGTTTGCATTTTTTTTCTTCCTTATTGTTTTGTGTTTGAAGAAATTCTACTCCATCTTCGCTCTAATTTCGTCGATTTGATTGAGTTTGAACAATATTTCTTGCAGTTTCGGCGATTGTTGTTATACTAAAGCAATGTTTGTTACATTGGATGATGAATCTTTCACCTCTACATCAAAATAATCAGATAGTTATATATGTTCTTCGAATCTTCGACGTACAACTAATCACATGCAAATTTCTCTAAGGGAAAAATGACAAACAACTCATTTCACCTAGCAATTCAAACTTTGAACTTGATTTCAACACTTGATTTTTGATCCTTAATTAGACCGAGTCTTCATACATGAAAACAAAAAACGGCAAAAAGATACCTTCCAATTTGAATAAATCGGCCAATAGTTTTTAAAGAGTTCTTAATTTTCTTTGACTTCAGTTAGTTTCTAGAAGAGACTTGCATCAATATCTTTTATTGCAAGTGGAGCTTCCACATTGACTTTTACTTGCAAGTGCAAGACATGCAGCAATATGCTCTGCTTGCTAGGAATTTATCTACACCAATATGAAGATGTTAGTTATTCCATTTCCAAGCTGGTTGGCCTGTGTTGCACAGATACTATGCATATACTATGCATGCATGCATGTCCATGTTTAATTTTACCATTTCACTTTGGAGTATATTGATACATTTTGCTGCAAAAATTACAATTAATAAACAAGCATTACAGAACAAATAGACAACCCCTAATTATTACTTTAACTTCATACCTTTGAAGCCTTACTACAAACATGGGCGTTTAATAAATGTGGATAATCATTGGTATCCAGCAATGAGATCAAGAAAAATAAAATGGACCTTCCTTCTGGAGGAAAATTAGCAACATATGTAGCCAAAAAAAATTAACAGGCAACTTTTGTTAATATTATTGGCTATCTTTTTGTTAATTTTTATGCTCTCATGGTAGCCATTTTTAACTGAAAGCTAATTAGTGCTGCACCAACAATGTTCATATGACACATTTAACAAAGCTGTCCTTTACCATTGAAGAGGACATACAAAGGATCTATTAGTTGGTAGCAAGGTTAGATGCCAGGACATTTAGAAATTGATTCATTAGGGAAATTATGTAGTTTCACCATTATTAGATGAGAATGATCACAATCACACACATGCACACGTGCGTGCATCGTTGTTATATCATATTCTGTTTTTGTCAGATGTTTTGTTCAATTTAGCTTTGTATTTAAAATGTCAGTTCTCTATAACAAACTCTCATGATAAACTTGGAAATGTGAAGTAGAATCCTTAAACAAACAAACCTGACTGAATGCAACATTCTGGCATCAAGTTAACTACTCATTCAACAGAGCTCTAATCACATGCAGGGAACATCTAGGAGACAATTAGAAGCTGAAGAAACCAAGAGGCCATGAGGACACAACATTAGACAAGCAAGAAATTTATGATGGCTTCATCCGCAGGACCGTAGCCTTCCAAAGTTGAAGCTTTTGATTGTAATGTTGCATACAATTACTTCCTTGGGAGTTCTCAAAGCCCAAACATTGTCTTTTACTTGCATAACAACTTACCAGCAGTCGTTTTCTTACAGTTTTTCTTACTTATCTTAGCATACGTAATGTCAATTGATAGATGTCTCTGATTGTCCTTTGGAGTCTATTTAACGAAAAAGGAAAAGAAAAAGAGAGGCCTTTCATTATTAGCAATGGTATTTGGATAAACATATTACAGATTCAACTTTAATTCATATATTACTGATTATGATATCTCACTAATTAGGTGCTTTTGATTATGATAAAGAGAGGCTTTTTCTCTATATCTTTAAAAATATCTTCTGCTAAGTTTAATACTAATGACCCCCTTCAATATTCAGATAGAAACTTTCTTTCTTTGATTATTCATTGATTTGTCATTCAAGACACTAATTCAAGCATCAGTAATATGTAGGTTGTAATATTTATGTTTCTGTTGTAGTGAACTGATGTTCATCACTTTCACTCCAAATATTTGCATGTCGCAACTTATTAAATATTTTCTTAGCACATAACTGATCTCAAGGGAAATTAATAATCTATGGATTTTATTATGAACCATATGAGTTTCGTGCATTATTGGTCTTTGAATAGCCTTTATTTTATTCTCCTCTTTTGTAACTGAGGGTTTAACAGGTCAAAATTACGAAGGAATTAATTCATAATTTTAACAACTAATATCGTAAGAATTATTTTAACCGTCTCAATAGCTACATTCATGTTTACATTTCATATCTCAGTTTTTTTTTCTTGCATTTCATCTCAATAGTCTTAAATCACACCACATTTGAAATGGCAAGAATATGTAACTTAGATCCTCATCATCAGTTACTTTTTTCCCAACCATCTTTGTCATTGGAACATAGGTGAGTTGAATAATTGATATGTTCCCAACCACCAATTGATATGTTTCGATGCTATTTGTTGCAGAATAAACATGGCTTTTGGATACTAGAGAAGCGAAACGAGAGGGTGAAAGAATCAGAGGTGAGTTGAACAAGTATGCGAATGAACGGAGATGGAGAAGCTTGAAGTTCAAATTCATTTCCTATGTCTTGGGGTATGTGATGGAGAGTGATGGCACAATAATGGACTTCTTGATAGATAAGGATTTGGTTAGGATTATAGTCGATGTCTATCTAAAGACAGTTGATTTTAATTGTGGGAGGCTCTTTTTTCCTCCAAAAAATTTTAGAATGTATCACGCAATTTGGTTCCTCATTGTTCATGTCTGATATTGTTATTAGTTGTCATCAAAAAATAATTGATGCTTAAATCTATCATACAAAAATGAATAATATAACATGATTACATTCTTACAATGCATTTGCTGAACGATAGTTTTTTATGCTCAATTCGTGCAAACTGCTGCAACAAGTTTATGAATCAATACAGTTCGATTTGTAATTTTTTGTTTTAATTTTTTTTCTTTTCTTTTGAAAGAATTATGCACTTGATGGAGGGGATTAACTGATACCGTTCTAATTTTTGGCTTAATAGATTGGCTTGAGCCTTTTCCACACGCCTTTAAATTCATCCGATTAAACCATTACTATCCTAAAATTGGGATGAAGTTTCTATGCAACATTGGCATTGTGTTGATGCAATGGATCGATCTTTAAAATATATTTGTGATAACAATAAAGCATTGGTGGTATTACTATTGTTCTTGGTGGGATCTTTTGCCAAATCTTGCCAGTCATATCAAAGGCGGTTCGAGAATAAATTGTTAAGAGCCTCATTGAGGCAATCTGCATTATAAGGGTCTATACAAGTTTGACTTTGGATAAAAATATGCGGTCGAATAACACATAGGTTGAAAATATAGATTTTGCAAAGATTACAAATTTTTTTAGGATGAGCTTTTGATGGTTTAAAATTTTTCGGTCGAATATTTTAAATTCCCGGTCACTTTGGGAGTTTGTTCAAATTTTGAGAGGAAACCTTAAAATTTTGGAGGACACTAAATTTGTGGGAACTAAATTTTAGGGGAGATTAAAATTTTAAACTTGAACTAAATTTTCTAGGGAAACTAAATTTTGGGTGGAACTGAATCGTAAGGAAATAAAATGTTAGCGCCCGCTAAATTTTTTTACGCTAATTTGTTGTTTGGCGTCGAATTTATTGTTCTGCACCGAAGGCGCCCACGCCAAAGGCACCCGTGCCGCTAAATATGTTTACGCTAATTTGTTGTTATTTTAAATTTTGGTTATGAAAATAATCTTTTGGGAAACAAAGATTTCACGGGGGCAAATCTTAAATGAACCGTGCCCGCGGGCACGGGTTATGACTAGTCTATATTATAAAAGAGGGATGTTATCAAGAGAAATTGAATAAGAGATATTGGACAATAGAAATTGGATAATATCTATATTATAAAAGAGTGATGTTATCAAGAGAAATTGGATAAGAGATATCTATATTACAAATGAGAGATGTTATCAAGAGAAATTGGATAAGAGATATTGGATAAGAGAATTTGGATGAGAGATATCTACATTATAAGAGAGTGATATTATCAAGAGAAATTGGATAAGAGATATCTATATTATAAAAGAGGGATGTTATCAAGAGAAATTGGATAAGAGATATTGGACAAGAGATATTGGATAAGAGATATCTATATTATAAGAGAGGGATGTTATCAAGAGAAATTGGATAAGAGATATCTATATTATAAAAGAGGGATGTTATCAGGAGAAATTGGATAAGAGATATTGGACAAGAGAAATTGGATAATAAATATCTATATTATAAAAGAGGGATGTTATCAAGAGAAATTGGATAAGAGATATTGGACATGAGAAATTGGATAAGAGATATCTATATTATAAAAGAGGGATGTTATCAAGAGAAATTGGATAAGAGATATTGGACAAGATAAAATGGATAAGATATATCTATATTATAAAAGAGGGATGTTATCAAGAGAAATTGAATAAGAGATATTGGACAATAGAAATTGGATATGAGTGATGTTATCAAGTGAAATTGGATAAGAGATATCTATATTACAAACGAGAGATGTTATCAAGAGAAATTGGATAAGAGATACTGGACAAGAGAAATTGGATAAGAGATATCTATTATATAAAAGACGGATGTTATCAAGAGAAATTGATAAGAGAATTTGGACATGAGAAATTGGATAAGAGAATTTGGATATCTATTATATAAAACAGGGAAATTGGATAAGAGAAAATATAAGAGATGAGATTTTGAGGGATAAAAGAGGAGGTGGAGAATTTTGCATATACAACCCCGGTTTTTGTATTTTTGCCCATGGACCCTGCCCACATACCCACCCACACGTTTTATTCTCACCCCTTCCGACCATTTTTTTCCAGTTCTAAGAAGATTTTGAATCTTTTCCTACTAGGACAAAGCTTTGTCCTACGTGGCAAGTTTGTCCTAGGTGGTAATGACAATTTTGGGGGGACTTAAATTTTGGGGGAAAACTTAAATTTGGGGGGAAACTTGAAATTATGTGGGAAAACTTGAAATTTGGGGGAACTTGAAATTTGTGGGGGAGAAAAACTCAGCCATTAGATATATATATATATCTATTCTATAAAATAGGACCTTTTTTGAATTTTGTCCCAGTCATAGGTCCAGTCATACTTTGTTTGTCCCAGTCACCAAGAACGGCCAGGATTCACTCTAGGGAAGGGCCAGGATGAATCCACGTACGCGAGTGGGACCCACAGCATTACGTTCTCACGTTCTCACGTTGGGGAGTACAAAAAATTTGAACCGCAGGCAATCAAAGATCGAAAAAGTTGGGGGGAAACTCAAAAATTTGGGGGGAAATCTCTACCTCATAGCCTTCATCTTCACCCTCATCAGCAAGAAGAAGTCAGGTTTGGGGATGCGCTCAGTGAGGAGGTGGTGGATCATGGAGAGCATGAGGGATGCGCTCGATGTCGGAGGGAACGATGGGGGTTGTAGAGAGCTACCGAGGAAACTGGTAAGTTTTTGATGCTTCAAGAAGAAGATCAACATTCTTTGAGGTATGATGTCAAAATTGATTTTAAGTTTCGAATTATTTTCAGAAAATGCAAGGAGAAGAAGAAACTCATATAGAAGAAGAAGCATCTCAACTGAAGAAAAGTTAAATTGAGATTTGATCTTAAAAAAATTTGATCTTAATTTTTGAGTTATAAGAAACTCATGGAGGAAAAAAAATGCAAGTTTTCAAGTTTTTATCTTGAATATTGATCTTGAGTTTTGCTCTTATTTTGATCTTGTTGTTTGGTTTCCAATAGATCAAGTTCTTATTCAATCTATGATAATAGTTCTTTTGCACATCAAGTGTTTGTTGTAATGCCAAAATTAACATAAAGCTTTTTGTGGCAACCATTGCAAATGGAACTTAGAACCTCAAAAGTTTAGGTAATTAGCCTTATATATGGTCTAGACCAGATGAAAATGGAGCTGTACAGTAACTAGAGGGTCTGTTTAGCCCAGATTCAGGTACTCTAATCTGTATTTCTTTGCATTAATTAATTTAAGTGATTCCTAATTTGTTTGCTTATAATGCATTGATTAATTCTTTGTGTAAAAGTTTAAAATTTGATGAGGCAGAGTCCCTTTTTGTAAAGATGAGAGAGAAGGGTCTTTCGCTTAATGATGTTACATATGCTATTTTGATTGATTCTTTCTGCAAATAGGGGAAATTGAGTGATGCCCACATTCTATTTGAAAAAAATGAAAGTGGAGTGATGCCCACATTCTGGCACATCACTTTATATTAAGCATTAAGTAGCATCTAGCAAGATATCTTGCTCAAACATATTGTTTGTATTATTTTTTTAAGAATTATGAGACATATTTAAACATAACCATATAATCTCATAAAAATTGAAATTGGGATGGAAAAGAGTAATTTCATATAATATTCTTATTTCTACCATGATTCTCATAATTTTAATAGCATCGATTTTATTGCAAACTCTCCAGGTCACAACATTGGCTGCTGAAGTTGAATCGTCACAGAAGGACAAAGAACACCTAAGAATCAACCTTCTCAGAGCTGAAGAGGAGGTACTAAATAAATTGACAATCTATTTCTTCTTTATTAAATTTGGCATTGGACTCATATTCACAATTTATTAGTTGGGCATGTTCTGCAAGAACTCGGAGATATGTTGGATTATGTCAAGTTCTACGAGGAGGATGTAAGGCCTGGGCTCAAGGACATAGTGTGGACGTGGCAAGGTGATTACATGATCACCACCAAACAAAACCCACTCCCTCAACAGTAAGTAGACAACACAAGCTTATCTACTTATGTTTGTGTGTACGTAGTGATCTTTTATGTGTACCCTGGAAGTTCCTATATATAGAATGTTAATTAGGTGAGTGAGCGGCTGAGAGGTAAAATTTGGGAATATGTTGTAATCATTAATTTTAAAGAAATTTTGGGTTTGCCTATTTTCGGCATGGATATTTTGTGTTGCAGTGCCATGAAAATACATTAGTGGATAAAACCTGGGAAAGCTGACGGGTCCGAATCACTGTGGCCATGTTGGGGTGATCAGAAGTTCAATGGATTTAGGATAAGGATTTCTTGGAGGCAGCAAACCATGTGGTCCTGTTGATGGACTTGGTAACATCAGTTGGCAATTTGTGAATGATTACGGGAAGAAGATTGATTGGTGTTTATGAAGGATTCAATGGATTTAGGATAATGATTACATGGATATGTTAACTTTAACTGAATAAAGGATTGGTAGACAAGAAAATAGGAGAGATTCTGGTACACAAGCCACTTTTTTGTTTATGCAATCGACAACTATTAGCCAAATGGTCAAATTCCCATTGCACAAGAAATCTACTTTTCAAAACCATCAACACGGAGGAAATTGAGATAGACCCACACAGGATTAAGCTGTACTAAAAGTGAGAGATGTGAGAAAGATTGAATGTTTACAAGGGTTGATAGGTTTTGTGATAGATATTTTGGGGTACAGGGGGTGTAAAGAATGATGAGATGTGGTCTCTGGACAATACCTTTAAGTGCATGGCAGAAGGGTATAGTGATACACAAAAATTCTGACTGGTTTCTGTGGGCTAATTTAATGGGTTGCAAACCCTCTCTATTTCAATCTTACTAACTTTCTACTTTCTTCCTCGAAATGAGCGGTGTGTTTCAAGCGAATGGAAACATGAAAATTACTTGAAGCATTATCCTCTTCATGAAAAATTGATGGATACTTTTGTCTCACTTTCAGTATCCATACCAAGCATTGTGTTTGCCACTACATGATTTGCTAACAACTGGTTATTGCGTGTGCCAAACAAATTGGCTAGAATGAATAAAATGTAGGCACAACCAAGGGAAGGAGAAGCAGTGGCTCAATATAGAATCTCAATTTGATTTGGACTAAAATCTGAAGTCTTTAGGATTGATGCCTAACAAGTAGGCACCAATTTATGGGTGGGTGGTAGTGGATTTGGGGAGATCAAGCACATCAAACGATTGATGCAATTAATCATCCACTGCTAAAATGACAGATGCGACGATTCAAGTTCACATGAAAACATGCCAAATCCCAAAATATATTTGGAGAAAGTTAAACCATGTATTCAATTAGCGAAGAAAAAAAGACAAGTTCTTTGCGGTAGTATTGATTCAACAACTTTAACTCGATCAGATTTAGAAGAGAGTATAAACTAACTGAAATTTATTACAATCAAGACACATAACTAAAGTATATAGCCATTCATCCTGGAAATGTTACAAGTCCTGGGTATTTCAACTTCATTCAATCTATTTCTCAACTATTATATGTAATCTGATAACATACAAAGTGAGTCAGTAATCTGTTGGAATCTGGAGTACAATATACAAGTAGGGATCAATTAGAACTGAGTCTCGCCTTTCTCCTAACTTCTAGATGAGTTATGCCTGCCTCCTCTTTTCTGCAACCAAAATGACACAAAAACAGAATTCCCAGGCAATGCAGTTGAGGCCAAGACATTCAGTTGAGGCCAAGACAAATTCCCAAGCTTAGCATTCAGGCAATGTGGTTGAGGCCAAGATATCCATACGGCAACTTCCCAAGCACTCTTTTCTGCAACCAAAATGACACAATAAACAGAAATCAATAGGGTCCAAGACATCCAATGGAGGCCAGGACAAATTCATGCATATGTACAACTAAATTCATGCATATACAACAGGAGTATGTCATAAACTGATTCACAAGAGTATGTACAACCCATAAATGTGAAAGGTAGCAACATTTGCAAGAGCATCAGTAAGTTAAATATTATGTTGAAGATTAATTCTCATATATTAATTCCATAATCTAGCACTTAACGAACCAGTCCATAAGTTAACATGGGAGTGAATGGAAGGAAGCTCAATACGAGCCACAGTTCTGGGATAAAGATATTACTTTTAGTTGCAGTGTTGAGCAGGAGGCTACTAAATCCATGTGCAGAATAACTTGATTCATGTAACAGTGCCCCAAAAGTTTTGGATTAAGGCTTTGTTGTTATTGATTATCATGTAACAGTGGACAATTGGTGCATGCTGCCTTATGAGCTTCATCTTCCCGTGCTCATAGTTTTATCCCATTCTATTATTGCTTTCTGTTACTTCTTATATTTTGTATGATTTTTAAATTACATATAATCAAGGTAGCTAAGATTTTCTTTCTATCTTAAATAAATCTCTATCTAAAAAAATTTCCACTCCTTTTGCTCATTTTGGTTACAGTCATGTTTCTTTCTTCTTCTTCTTATTTGCTTCTGTGCTATTGATGTAGTGTTTGGAGTCCTCAAAGGCAACAAGGAAAACTGGCTGGAATTTAATCTCTGTGTATTCTAAAGAGCTCACTTTTTAATGTAAGCAACTTTTTCGTTACAATTTTTAGATTGTTTAGTAAAAACTTTTGATTCTTGCGACATGCTCGATAACAATGCTGATGGATTTTTGCTGTTTTTAGTTGAGCTGGACAAGCCTTCTTTATTGTAATCTCAATGTCATTAACAACATCGAAAATCATATTGCCTTCAAGGTATGCAAAAAAACATAATCTCATTCTAAAAATTTTCCACTCAGTTTTCTCATTTTGTTTATAGTTCTATTTCTTTTTTCCTTTTCTTTGTCGCTTTTGAGCTGTTCATGTAAGGTTTGGAGTGCTCAAGGGCAACGATGAAAGTTGGCAGCAATTTAATCTCTGTGTATCTTGAAGCATGCATTTTTGAATGTAAGCAACATTTTCATTACAAATTTGAGATTATTTAGTAAAAATTTTGATTCTTGCAATATGCTCGATAATAATGCTGATGTTATAAGATAATTGGATTCAAGAGATAGAGAGAGAAGCTTTCATAGTCAAAGGAATAAGTAACCATGGCCATAGGCCATGGTTCTCTATATATTGATATAGGGGAGGAGATGAAAGGCCTCAAGGAGACCAAGAGTCCCCATTACTCATAGTAATGGGGACTAATGAAAGTGGGTAATGAAGGAGGGGAGGCCAAAGGCCTCCCTCATTCATAACACTCCCCCTTACCCATTCATCACTTTGGTCTCAGCATTTGAGGCAAAGAGGGGTGGATACTTCTGGATCCAGAGTAAGAGTGTTTGCCTCGTTAAAACCTTAGCTGTGGAAAACCCAGTGGGAAAAACCCAACAGCTTAAGGGAAAAGAGTGCAACCCACAGGTTACTCCCCCTGATTCGTACAAGCTTCAGGCTTGCTGGTCTTTCAGTTGTCGCATACCAATGTTCTTTACAAGTTTTACAAAAATACATTTGGGCAAAGACTTAGTAAAAAGATCAGCTAAGTTATTGCAGGACTGTATCTGCTGAACTTCGATCTGCTTGTCCTCCTTTAGCTCATGTGTCCAGAAAAACTTGGGAGATATCTGCTTCGTCCTGTCGCCCTTGATGTAGCCTTTTTGAAGTTGAGCAATGCATGCAGCGTTATCTTCAAACAGAACGGTAGGCTCTAAATCACCGGTCTTCAGGCCAGTAGATTGAAGAATGTGTTGGACGACGGATCGTAGCCAATAACACTCTCTGCTTGCTTCGTGGATCGCAATGAGCTCTGAATGGTTGGATGATGTAGCTGTCGTGGTTTGCTTCACCGATCTACAGGAGATAGCAGTACCTCCGTAGGTAAAAACAAAACCAATTTGGGATTTTGCCGTGTGCGGATCAGAGAGATAACCTGCATCAGTATAACCAAACAATTTGGGGAGGCACCTCTCTGGTAGTAAAGTCCAAGATCAATGGAACCCTGAAGGTATCGTAGAAGATGCTTTACTCCGTTCTAGTGGCGCTTTGTGGGCGCTGCACCGTGTCTGGCTAGAAGATTAACTGTAAACGCTATATCGGGACGCGTACAGTTAGCCAGATATAGAAGTGCTCCAATGGCACTGAGGTAGGGTACTTCAGGACCCAGTATCTCCTCCCCCTCTTCCAGTGGCCGGAAGGGGTCCTTTTGTACATCTAGTGATCTTACGACCATAGGAGTACCTAAAGGATGACATTTATCCATATGAAACTTGTGTAGAAGTTTCTTTGTGTAATTAGATTGGTGTAATAGGATTCCACCTCTTAGGTGTTCTATCTGTAAGCCAAGACAATACTTTGTTTTGCCTAGGTCTTTCATTTCAAAAGTATGTTTAAGGCTTTCAGATATCTCTTTGATCTCTGCAGGAGATCCTATGAGATTTAAGTCATCTACATATACACCTATGATGACGAATCTTGTTCCCGTTCTTTTGATAAAGATACACGGGCACACTTCGTTATTCGTGAATCCTTGCTGTGCAAGGAAGTCACTAAGTCTGTTATACCACATCTTTCCCGATTGTTTTAGACCATATAATGATCTATGTAGCCTTATGGAGAATACGTCCCGAGGTATCTCTTTCATCTCTTGGGGTAGATTAAACCCATCAGGAAGTCTCATATAGATATTTTTATCTATATCGCCATATAGATATGCAGTCACAACGTCCATGAGCTTCATTTCTAGGCTTTCCAGAGAAGTTAGGCTTATTAAAAATCGGAATGTGATCGAATCCATCACCGGAGAATACGTATCTTCGTAATCAATCCCCGGTCTTTGGGAAAATCCCTGGGCTACAAGGCGTGCCTTATAGCGAACGATCACATTATTTTCATCTCTTTTTCTTATGAAAACCCACTTATATCCCACAGGTTTTACACCTACTGGTGTTTGGACTACTGGTCCAAAGACTTTGTGTTTCAAGAGTGAGTCCAACTCTACTCTTATTGCCTCGTCCCACTTTGGACAATCATCTCGGCGTTTACATTCTGCCAGAGATCGTGGTTCGACGTCATCGTCATATTCAGTGACGGGAATGGCAATATCGAACGCAAAATCGTCATCGACGACTATGCTATTTCTGTCCAGTACTTCTCGAGTACGTATAAAATTTAATGATGTTTCTCCTATTGTTTCCTCTGCTGGGGAAATCAGGAGGGGAGAAGTAGCTGGTCTGAGCTCAGCATCCTGTGGACGGATAATCTTAGTATCTACAGGAGTCTTCCTCTTTCGAGGAACTTTATCTTTTGAACCTGGTGGGCGTCCTCTTTTCATTTGAGGTACAACCAATTCTGCTGCCGGTGGATTGCATCCATCTATGGGGATGTCAATCCTAGCTGGCGTATTGGCAGCAGGGACGTGTGAACAGACAATCTTCTGGTTGTCCGTGAATTTATCCGGTAAAAGATGTACTGTATTCTGGATGTGAAGGATCTTTAGGATCTCATCTTCACACAGATTAGTACACGGATCATATATGGACAAAGACTTCTGGTCCCAACTAATGGTCTCAGGAGCTTCTGGCTTCTTAGACTTTATGCCCAGTTTAGGAAAAATTTTCTCATTAAATTCACAGTCAGCAAAACGTGCCTTGAATGCGTCACCCATCAGGGGTTCAAGGTATCAGATAATAGAGGGCGAATCAAACCCATTATATATACCTAGACGACGCTGAGGACCCATTTTGGTCCTCTGAGGTGGTTGTTACGCCCTGCTTCCCAAAATGAACGGAGGCGAAGCGTGACAAGGCCCGCTTAGGCCAGAGCTGAGAAGCTCGGACCCAATAAGCGTCTGTAGAGGTACCATTTTAAAAGTCTTTCAGGTTCTTGCATTAATATAGTTCGAAACAACAGAAAGTACGGAAAGGAAGTTGCATTCATTAAATTAGAGATATAATATCCAACAAGTACAAATTCTAAAACGAAGCCTAAGCGTGGAAACAAACTATCTAAAAGCAAACCTAAAAGTAGTAACCTCTGGAAGTGTCGACTAAAAAAACCTCTAGGTCTGGTCCTCGTCGGGCGCGTACTCTGGGTCGACATCCTCGGCTCCTCGTGCTCCAGTGAGTCTGCCTCGTCCACGAACTCTGGCTGAGCACCTGACGTACAGCACCAAAAGAGGGAACTGTACGTCAGGTAAGGTCTACAAAAAGGGTTAGACCAAACTGCAAGTGTATCAACTTTTAAACAACGATTTACTGGTTGATTAGCATGCTGAGGTTCTATTACACAAAGTTTACTGGTTGATTAGCATGCTGTGGTTATAACAGAGTAACACAACAGGAAGTAACGCAGCAGGAAAGTAAAACGGGACAAGTAATAGTCGTAGCGTGTGCTACCAACTACGGGACTAACCTACAGGTGTCAAGACAAGTCGGGACGTGACGGAAACAAGGCAAGACAAGACAAGTGAGACACGAAAGGGTTCACGCCTTACGGTTCGAGGGGGATCAGACCCTCTTGCCGTGCGCACGCTCAACCCAACCCCAAACCCCAAGACAAGACAAGACATGACACCAGTACAAGGGATCACTCGCTCTAGCTTGGCGAGTGATCGCTCCGGGATGTGACCCAAAGAACGGTTGTAGTTTTACCGCAAGCGCACGGTATAGCAGCGAGCGGGTTATCGAACACAGGGAGGACGAATGACCGTGCTTGTTCTAATCAACCTGGCTATTTAAGAAGAGAGAAATTTGCCTTTGGCGATCCTGTCACAATCGTCAGACAAAGTACGGAAATATCAAATCAAATAAAGAACGTCTAGGGAATGGGGAATTCCCGCTACTCACCGTATCTAGTCAATGTGGTTCATCGGTATCAAAATTGCTAGAATAAGATTTTGGATGAACTAGTTGCAACTGAATGTAGAACCAAGCTCACGCTCTCGCGCTGTTGCCGGTCTATAGCTATCCTAGGTTTGGGTCCAATCTCTTGCAAACCCTAGCCTAGGGAAGCTAGCATTAGGATCAACATCATCGTTCAATCGCGCACCGAGCCCAATCTTTTGCAAACTCGGCCCACGACCTAGGTTGGGATAGTTCCTACCCGTCCAATCTCTTGCAAACGGGTATCGGCACGGAATTGCAATCGGAAACCCTAGTATAGGTCCAATCTCTTGCAAACCGATACTACGGAAATTCGATTCCAACCCAATTCGGATTTCTAGGGTTTCCTATCGAATTGGGATCCAATCTCTTGCAAATCCCGATCGATATGAACTCCTAGCCATCCGTAGTAAATCGCTCCCAAACTAATCCCTAATAGCAATTCTAGCAAAATTTCTACCAATTCATCACAAATATGAAATTGGGCTTGTAGGGTTCATCCCCACGCCCCAAGACGTAGAGACTACTCACAATTCATAGCACAAACACAAAAATAATCAATGAAATAAACAAGAGAATTCATCACAATATTGAGATAAGCAATAAAAATAGAATTTTTAGAGAAGAAAGAGACAAACCAATAGAGTTCTTCAAATAATTCAACAAAAATCAACTTTTGTCTCCTCTCCAATCACAAGAATAAAGCTAAAAAGCTAATCTAAAAGGCTGTAAAAATCTAAGAGAAAAGCTCTCCAAAACTAGGGTAAAAACAGGGGTTAAATACCCCCCAAAATCGTCCAAAAACTGTGACCAAAATACCCCTGCGCAGCCTGAAATCCGCAATTTTTGCTACAGGCAGCGCGTTGCACTCGGCCGAGTGACAAAGGTCGCTCGGCCGAGTGAGAAACCCTATAATTTTCCAGTAAGTCTTGATCTTCAGGGGTCTTCACTTCGGGGGTGGCTCGGCCGAGTGAGTTGTCGTTACTCGGCCGAGGGCTTCTTGGTACTCGGGCGGTCGGGATAATCCACTCGGCCGAGTGGGTCTTCTGAAGCTCAGGCAGCCGAAAAACAGTAAGTTGGCGATTTTTGAATGGCTTCGTCTGGGCGCCACTCGGGCGGACGTGATCTCGTCACTCGGTCGATGTGGTCTCTGTCACTCGGCCGAGTGCACATATGAATCGTGTCTGATCTGATCGGGCCGAACGGTGTCTCGCTGGTCGGCCGAGTGACTCCTTCACTCAGCCGAGTGGGACACCAAAAATGCCCAAACAGTTTGTTTTGGCCTCCTCGTCGCTCCTGCGACGTCCGTTCTTCTTCCGCTCCTCTCTAACAGCAAAATACCCCTTGGGGAGGTCGTCGGTGACCCTCTGGAGTAAGCGCATCTCGAGATCACTCCCAATCGCTCCAAATCACCTGAAATGCGACAAAAACAACAAATCGTGAAAAGCATCGCAATATCGTCGATATATCGTGAAAAACACGATTTGGGCGATCAAAATGGCATGCAAACATGCGGAAAAAAAGTGTAAAATGAGGAGTGATCAAACTCCCCCAAGCTTACCTCTTACTCGTCCTCGAGGAAGATAAGTAAAAGGCGTACCTGGTGGATTCGGAAAACGAAAACGGCGAAAAATGAAAAATGAAAAACGGAGAAGAATGAAAAACGAAATAAAAGTAAAGAAGAAAGAAAGAAGCGAAGAGGTAAGCTGCTAGATCATTTTCTCAGGACGTGGGTTTCGCTTACTCATATAGCATGCACTGAATGAAAAATACATGTCAAAGAGTTTTATTTTGATATCATAGTATAATAATGCAAATAGAAATAGAAAACCCACGAACAACGATGTAATCATGAAAAACGGAATAATTTTAGAATTAACATCGTCTGAATCATTTAAAGCGGTATACAAATCACAGATTACACACTTTTCAATTGAATGCTTTCTATGAGGAGTATAAGAGTATCACACAATAGAATAGAGAGAATAGAAAAGTATGGATTTCATGATATGAATGCTAGGCTTAGATTTCTGGATTTCGTAAAGCTAGAAATAATCACACCGAGTATAGAATATTACTTAGCCTAGGTTGTCGTGCAACGTCAAGTAGTCACTCTCTCACACATCAATGTATTCTCTCCCCCAAGCTTATCTATAAGCACGGTGGCATAAAAAATTTTCACATCCCCATTTTTATAAAGCTCCAAGAGTAAAAATGAACACGAAAAGAGAGAAGAAAGAAAGAAAGTGAGATGGGATCTTTTATTGAGGATTTTTCCTCTTTTCTTTTTCTTTTTTTTTCTTTTTTTTCTTTTTAACACATATACACAACGATCCCAACTCAAAGAGAGATAACGATATACAAGAATATTTTCTCTTTTTTTTTCTTCGGGAAATTTGGAGCTAGGAATTAATAGCGGGGGAAATGCCATATAATAGAATCGCTAAGGGGAGATTCACCAATGATTTTAAAAGTAGAGAAATGATGTTCAAGATTTGTGGAGAAAGAAATAAACATATCTCTCGGTTCACTCTATAAGACATGCACGACAACTTCAGCAGGGTAATCTAATCTACTCAGTTTCGATCACAAAAAAGCTAACTAATCCAGATTTATCATAGCTAACATCATTCAATCATCCTGAAGTGAAATGTACAATTCATGCATATAGAAGTGATATAGGAAAAGAAATCAGTACTCCAGATATAGGCATTCAATGCGTGAATCTTGGTGTGTTTTCTGTGATAGCATACATATGAATATTCAGACTCAGCTAATAATAAAATTTCATCCATTTTCATGTGGAAAAAGTGTGGGTTACTATCTCTAAATGCAAGGCAAGTCATAGCATATGATAACAGAAATAAAGTCTAAGACATGACAAATAAAGCATGCAAATAGAGTAAGCTAACTCCACGTCATCATCATCACAGAAAAGTCATCTCTAGCATGAGATGAAAAAAAAGAAAGAAATAAAGATAAAGGGAAAATAGAACTATTTACAATGCGGCACACAGAAAAAATAAGAAAAACGTGATGCATGGTAAAATAAAAAGAAAAAGTGATGAAAAATAAGTGTAAAAGCGGAAAACGGTGTGAAAAACTAAAAATACAGGTGGCAAATCGAAAAAAGAACGTGAGAACTCACTCCCCCAAGCTAAATGGCACAGTGTCCTCAATGTGCAAAGTGTGGCACACCGAGAGACAAGTAATGTGAGGGGCAAGTGAGGATGCATGCATGATGAAAAATAAGAAAATAATGAAACGGAAAAGATGATGCGGGCATGATGAATGCAGAAATAGGAGTGATACAGATATATATGTGTGGCACCAAAAACTCTCCCTCTCTCCCAAAAAAGATATAAAAAGATATATATAGAAAATGCGTATCAGAGAAATGGTGAGGGGAGGGGGGGTGGACAAAAGTGCATCAGGACCCAGCAGAGACGGGCAGCACAACTGCAAAAAGAAGCTATGGCATCAAGAGTGCCTAAGAAGGTGGGGCTGCGCCGGCTCCGTCCTGAGGCGGAGGAGGAGGAGGAGGAGGTAGCTGCTGAGCGGGGGTGGGTGTGGAAGTGGGAGCAGGCTGAGTGTGTGTGGAAGTGTGGGTGGGAACCTGCTGGGTGGGTACGGGTACGCGGGGGAGACGCTCCAGGACCTGGGTAAGGCAGTAGTGAATGTGTGGAGAGCAGGTCAAAGCGGCCGGCCATCGCGGAGACGGTGGAGGACAGGGTCCTAAGGTCGCCTCTGAGGCCACTCACCGCCCCCTCGAGAGCACGAATGCTCTGAAGTACAGTGTCGGGGGGAGGTGGTGCAGAGGGACGCACCGGTCGGGGCTGTGCAGGTCGGGGCTGACGTACTCTGGTGGCGTAGGTGACGGGCTCAGCGGGTAGGGGAACAAAAGGGGCTGCGCTCGCGAGTGGGGGCCTGGCCTCAGTGCGAGGCTGGGCAGGATGGTGAGAAGTGGAGGCAGCCGCAGTGAAAGAAGAATACAAAAGTGGCAGCGAGGCGGCCGGAGAGGTCGGTGGCACAGAAGTATGGACAGACGCCACGACACTCTCGGAAAATACAGCAGCAGTAGGGACAGAGGGCTCTCTGCACTCAACTATGGTCAGCGGGCGCTCGGGTGGGGCAGAAGAAACGGGCTCGGCAGACAGAGGGCCAGTGCTGGTGGTGACAGGCGTGGAAGCAGTGGAAGTGGGCTCAGCTAAGGTACTCCCGACACCGACAGAGGTGTGGACAGAGGTGTCAGGAGCATCAGAAACATCGGGGATAGGCTGAGGGGCCACGGGGTCAATAGGGGCAGCAGGCTCGGCAGGGTGTGCAACAGGGTCTGCGGGGGCAGCCTGGGCAGCGTGGGCAGTGTGGGCCTGCTCGGCCTCCTCAGCATCGAGCACGTAAGCAACTGGGATCAGAACATCCATCGCAGGGAGCCAGTCCACATGGGCTGGTGCAATCTGAGTCCGAGCTGGGCTCGGAAGAATCATGTAATCGACCCCGTAAGGGCCGTGCAACCAGACCCAGTGTCGCTCACCGTGCGGACGAAGCATCTTCATCCGGGCCATAACATCAATCGACAGAGAAGTGGGGCCCGGTGCTCGTCGCAGGTCGTCAGGGAAGTCCTCGCCGGTCATAAGGGCAAGCAAGGTGATCAGGCCACCGCAGCATATCGGTGAGCGAGCGCCCACCGATACAATGATGCGGTCCAAAAACCAAGCCGCGACATCAATCACGACGGCGGGGACCAGCTCATCGCCATCCCTAGATAGAGCTTTGGGCCGTGTCATCGCGTAGAGCATGTAGAGCTCTGGTGTGGACATCGTGCCCGGCTCATATCTGGCCAAAAAGGTCGTCGCTATGAGGCGCTGAGCAATACGGAGGCAGGGATGGACAATGGCCGAGGCCTTGGCCCTACTAGGGTCAAAGGCAGCGTGAAGACCCGTAATCCGGGCCCAGAAGGCACCGGCGTCGAAGGAAGGTGGGGGGATATGGGTGGGGGTGTAACCTCGATCGGCCCCGGGGACATCGGGCCACGAGAAAAAGGCTCTCATCATACCGAGAGTGACCTGGCACTCCCGGTCCATGAACCGAAACGAGCATCCCTCGTCGGTCCGGGCGATCGAACTAAGTACCTCAAGTGTCGGGCGGATAAACGTGTCCACCGACACCTGAAAGAAATCTCGCCATCCCACGTTGTCGTACAACGTGAGCATCCCCTCTAGTACCCCCAGGCGTCCTAGGTCGGCAAGGTGTGCAAACCTGGAGGGTACGATCGAGCGCTGGGAAATACGCTCGAAAGCGACGCGGTGTGCATCGTCTCGGAACGTGATTCCCAGCGGCCCGATAAGTGGAGCCAGAGGTGGTGGCTGTGGAGCGGCAGGAAGCGGCTGTGCGGGGTGTGCGGGCTGTGCGGGCTCTGCAGGCTGTGCGGGGTGTGCGGGGCCTGCAGGCTGTGCTGGGTGGACGGTGTGTGTGGGAGAAGGCGGAAGAGAGTCCTCCAACTCGTGGGAAGGGCCGGCGTCATCCGACCGCTTCCGCTTGGCGGAAGCTCTCTTCGACCGCGGCCGTGTCCGGGCAGCATATGGGCCCCGAGCGCGCGCCGAAAAACGTGAAAAGTGCTGCGTGTGAAAAATAAAGGAAAGAGTATACCCCGACACGCTGCGAGTGCTAAGCAATGGAAGCGTGCAAAGACAGTGCCTCCGCGAAGCCCGAATCAGTCCCTAGAAGCTCCCCTGGGCTCCCCTAAGCTCCCAAAAACAACCTGCGCATGAAATGGAGATATCAGCAGGTAATATTCAAAACGTATGGAGCATTAGGGGTATAATAGATAGATATAGAAATTAATTTGGGTTTGGGGTTCGTTTAGAGCATGGATCCTCGAAAAATACACAAAAAGAGGATAAAAAGGCGAAATAGGCGATACCGGAGGTGACCGGAGTGGTGGCCGCCGGCGGCGACTCGGGCGAGGCGCAGCGGGGGCTCGGCCGGCGGTGGCTGGCCGAGCGGCGGCGCGGCGACGTTGGTCGGGCGAGTGGGGGTGCAAGCGAGGGGAACGGGCGAGGGGAATGCGAAGAGTCGGGCGAATTCGGTTTGCGTCGTTTCGAAAAACGAGCCCGCCCCCGCCCCCTTTTATAGCAAAAGTTACGACTCGGCCGAGTGACTAGGTCACTCGACCGAGTGAGATCAATGGAAAATTCCTCCCCGCTTACGCTTCGGCCGAGTGGCCTTGCCAGCCTCGGCCGAGTGGAGTAAGTCCATTCGGCCGAGTGGCTCAAGCTACTCGGCAAGACTCGCCCTAGGAGCGTATCCATTTTACTCGGCCGAGTGAATATATATACTCGGCCGAGTAGCAGTTATACTGAAATCAGGAAATTAAACAGAGAGTTGGGTACAACAGACTTCCCTCGTTCATGAGCGGCTCGGCCGGACGAACTTGTGTACTCGGCCGAGTGACTAGTATACTTGGCCGAGTGAGCCTTGTGTTCTGCTGTTTGTCTTCGTTTTGGCTCTAAACTCCGTCTTTCTTCCTCCAGTCGATTTCATCTTCCTCCTAAGCATCGAGCGCCTTCCTGGGGCGCTCCTTATCACCTCGTTCATCCTCCTCATGATGGATTTACCTATCTCCTCTCCTGTCAAGAAAAATAGGACCCGTTATCACAAAATTTTTGGGCGAACGACTCAAAACACTAAAAATTTCTAAAACAAAAATAAAGAAAAAGTAAAAAATAAAGCAATAACCGACGGGTTGCCTCCCGACAAGCGCTCGTTTAAGGTCGTGAGGTCGACCCCCTATGATTTTCAATTAATGCGGGATGTTTGGTGCATATGAGATGCACCCATCAAACTTTTCGGGGAGAACGCTTGGATTCGGAAGTTGCGGCGGCGTGTTCTCCCTCGGTGGTCTCCCGTCTCGAATAGTGTTGGGGGGAGGCTCCCCCAAGCTAGCGTTTGCTCCGGTCAACGGCTTCACCGGTGACGCCGATTTCCGTATCGGCGGAGCTTTCTTTGGAGACTTCAATTTCGAGAGCTTGCAGAGCTCTCGAATCCTTGCGACATCAGCGTCGCCTTCATCACTTTCAGCGAAGAGGTCGGGGAATCAATTTTCTTCTCATCTTGGCCTAAATCCGGGCCTTCCTCGAAATCTTCATCGAATAGAGCGCCAATCGAGTGGGGGATCGCTTCTTCAATTACCTCATCAAGGAGGTCCATGTAGTCAAGCTCCTCGTGGTAAGGCATGTGTTTCATAACCTTAGGAATGTGAAGCTCCACCTCGATGTTGCCGACGTTCAAAGTAAGTGTACCTTCTCGCACGTCGATAATCACACCGGCGGTGGCGAGGAACGGGCGTCCAAGTATCAATGACGTATCTCCCTCCTCCTTAACGTCCATGATCACGAAGTCACATGGCAAGCATATCCCCCCCGGGACTTGTAGCGGGATGTCTTCGGCGATCCATACCGGCCTTGTTATTCGCCCGTCGGCCAATTGTATCCGCATGTCGGTAGGTTTCAACTTCGTCCCGGTGTTTAGCCTTAGGAACATGGAGAGAGGCATGAGGCTCACACTAGCCCCTAAATCTACCAACGCCTTTTGAAGAGGGACGCCGCCCAAGGTGCAAGGAATTCGAAAACTCCCCGGATCTTTGAATTTGGCCGGCTCCTTCTCTCTCTTAGTGAACCAAGAGCCCTCCTCAGCTAGCATGATCTTTTCCTTCCTCTTTCCCCCCGAAATCAAATCCTTTAAAAATTTAGCATATGTGGGGATTTCCACGATGGCGTCGAGGAAGGGAATGTTGAGGCTAACTCCTCTCAGATACTCGAGAAACTTCGCTAGCCTTTTCTCCATTTTCGCTCTAGCAAGCCTTTGGGGGAACGGGACCGGTGGCATAAAGCGCCTCTCCTCAATCAATTGCTCCGCTCTAGATTTCTCCTTCTCTTGCGGCTCTTTTTCCTTCTCAACTTCAACTACCGGTTCAATTGGCTCCAAACTTTCCTCCACGGGCTCCTTGGTAGGAATCATGGCGGGGGTGGTGTCCTTCCCGCCTCTAGTAGTGACGGCAACTACGGCATTGATGTGGCCGGTGTTGCCCCGTGGGTTTTGCTCGGGTTGCGTCGGTAAATGTTGAGTGTTCCGATTGAGCAACGCCAATTGTTCTGATATTTGAGCTACAACGGTTGTAAGGGAGTCTTGCCCCGCCTTCAAGGTAGCATTGACCTTCTTTTGCTCGGCCATAAATGCCTCCACTCTAGCTTCGAAGTCGGATTGTTGTTGAGCTTGTGGAGGGTTTTGATTTTGATTCCTCCACCCTTGATTGTATCCGGGCGGCCTATACGGTGGAACTTGTTGCTTTGGTTGGAAATTTTGTTGTGGAGGCCCCCTCGGCGGATAGTGTTGTTGTTGGGGTGGTGGTGGTCGAGCTTGTTGAGGTAGTTGTTGGGGTGGGTTCAAAGCTCCTTCATTGTTGGCGTAAGAGAAACCGGGATGATTTCTTGTGGCCGGATTGGCCCAATACCCTTGGTTCCCCGCAACATATTGTACTTGCTCCAAGGATCCTTCTCCTTGCTCTCCTCCCGAGTACATGGCTTGAGATTGGTCTTGCCAATCACACATTTGGTTCGATGGCACGGAGGTGGAAGGGGTTCCTTGGGGCTCCGTGATAAACTTCTCCAGTCTCTCCACTACCTTGTGGAGAGAATCAAACTTGCTTGTAAGCTCCGCTACGGCCTTCGCCTCATAGATACTAGTTGGCTTCAAGGAGGACGTAGAGTGTCCTCGCTCGTCGCCCCATTGTTGATTATTGGAGGCCATCTCCTCAATTAGGGCCGTAGCTTCTTCGGGAGTCTTTGATAAGATAGCACCATTCGCCGCGGCATCAATAATTTGTTTGGTCCCCGGTTGGAGACCGTTGTAAAAGCTATGAACTAGCTCCCAATCTTCAATGCTATGGTGCGGGCATTGATGCTGCAGATCTTTAAAACGCTCCCAAGCCTCATAGAGCGTCTCTTGGTGTCCTTGCTTGAAGGACATAAGAGCGCTCCGAATCTTCACCGTCTTGGAGGGCGGATAGAACTTATCAATGAATGCACTCGCCAACTCGTCCCAAGTGGTAAAGACTCCATCAGCTTGCGTCCTCAACCAATAGAGTGCCTTGTCTTTTAGCGTGAAGGGGAAGAGGCGCAGTCTGATGGCATCAATGGAGACCCCCGGCATCTGAAATGTGGCGCACTTCGACAAGAATAATTGGATGTGGTAGTGAGGATTTTCATGGGCATTCCCATGAAATGGATCCTGCTGCATCAGAACCACTAGTCCAGTCTTTAGCTCGAAGTTCTTGTCAGCCGCCAACTCCGGCATGGCAATGGATGAGGTCGTAGAAGATGTCTTAGGCCGGAGCCTATCTCGAATAGAAATTATCCTCGCCATTCTTGCCGCTAATTGGTCCGCAGTTTCCGGGTTGGTCATAAACCTCCCTTCCCGATCTTGTCTCCTTTCCGTTCTAAGTCTCCGCACGGTACGTTCGATCTCGGGATCAAATAATATAGCTTCAGGGTCCGCCGTAGATCTCGTGTACATGCACAGGAGAACAGAGTTTCAAAGAAATGATTAGTGCCGTGGAAGGGTTAGGTAAAAATAAAGAAATAAAATAATAATAATAAAAAAAGGAAATAGCTAGGGTGGTAAGATCAAACGTAATCGCCTCCCCGGCAACGGCGCCAAAAACTTGATCGCTCCGGGATGTGACCCAAAGAACGGTTGTAGTTTTACCGCAAGCGCACGGTATAGCAGCGAGCAGGTTATCGAACACAGGGAGGACGAATGACCGTGCTTGTTCTAATCAACCTGGCTATTTAAGAAGAGAGAAATTTGCCTTTGGCGATCCTGTCACAATCGTCAGACAAAGTACGGAAATATCAAATCAAATAAAGAACGTCTAGGGAATGGGGAATTCCCGCTACTCACCGTATCTAGTCAATGTGGTTCATCGGTATCAAAATTGCTAGAATAAGATTTTGGATGAACTAGTTGCAACTGAATGTAGAACCAAGCTCACGCTCTCGCGCTGTTGCCGGTCTATAGCTATCCTAGGTTTGGGTCCAATCTCTTGCAAACCCTAGCCTAGGGAAGCTAGCATTAGGATCAACATCATCGTTCAATCGCGCACCGAGCCCAATCTCTTGCAAACTCGGCCCACGACCTAGGTTGGGATAGTTCCTACCCGTCCAATCTCTTGCAAACGGGTATCGGCACGGAATTGCAACCGGAAACCCTAGTATCGGTCCAATCTCTTGCAAACCGATACTACGGAAATTCGATTCCAACCCAATTCGGATTTCTAGGGTTTCCTATCGAATTGGGATCCAATCTCTTGCAAATCCCGATCGATATGAACTCCTAGCTATCCGTAGTAAATCGCTCCCAAACTAATCCCTAATAACAATTCTAGCAAAATTTCTACCAATTCATCACAAATATGAAATTGGGCTTGTAGGGTTCATCCCCACGCCCCAAGACGTGGAGACTACTCACAATTCATAGCACAAACACAAAAATAATCAATGAAAAAGCAATAGAATTCATCACAATATTGAGATAAGCAATAAAAATAGAATTTTTAGAGAAGAGAGAGACAAACCAATAGAGTTCTTCAAATAATTCAACAAAAATCAACTTTTGTCTCCTCTCCAATCACAAGAATAAAGCTAAAAAGCTAATCTAAAAAGCTGCAAAAATCTAAGAGAAAATCTCTCCAAAACTAGGGTAAAAACAAGGGTTAAATACCCCCCAAAATCGTCCAAAAACTGTGACCAAAATACCCATGCGCAGCCTGAAATCCGCAATTTTCGCTACAGGCAGCGCGTCGCACTCGGCCGAGTGACAAAGGTCGCTCGGCCGAGTGAGAAACCCTGTAATTTTCCAGTAAGTCTTGATCTTCAGGGGTCTTCACTTCGGGGGCGGCTCGGCCGAGTGAGTTGTCGTTACTCGGCCGAGGGCTTCTTGGTACTCGGGCGGTCGGGATAATCCACTCGGCCGAGTGGGTCTTCTGAAGCTCAGGCAGCTGAAAAACAGTAAGTTGGCGATTTTTGAATGTCTTCGTCTGGGCGCCACTCGGGCGGACGGGATCTCGTCACTCGGCCGATGTGGTCTCCGTCGCTCGGCCGAGTGCACATATGAATCGTGTCTGATCTGGTCGGCCGAACGATGTCTCGCTGGTCGGCCGAGTGACTCCTTCACTCGGCCGAGTGGGACACCAAAAATGCCCAAACAGCTTGTTTTGGCCTCCTCGTCGCTCCTGCGACGTCCGTTCTTCTTCCGCTCCTCTCCAACAGCAAAATACCCCTTGGGGAGGTCGTCGGTGACCCTCTGGAGTAAGCGCATCTCGAGATCACTCCCAATCGCTCCAAATCACCTGAAATGCGACAAAAACAACAAATCATGAAAAGCATCGCAATATCGTCGATATATCGTGAAAAACACGATTTGGGCGATCAAAATGGCATGCAAACATGCGGAAAAAAGTGTAAAATGAGGAGTGATCAGCGAGTGCCCTATTGCCCGCAGGCTGTGTATCCGTACAAGGGATCACTCTCTCTAGCTTGGAGAGTGCCCTATTGCCTGCAGGCTGTGAATCTGTACAAGGGATCACTCGAAGAGTGACCTATTGCCCAGCGGGCTGTGCAAGACGGGACGGGACGTGACAAGACGGGAAGAGTTATTCTAGGGTGTCCACACACACGCACACACATGATAGCACTACAATATCAAGTTGTTGTTGTCAGGCTCAGACTTCGTCGTCAAATCTGAGCCGTCAGGAGTCGTCCCGGACGCTATCATTTCACGTCCGGTTCTATTTGTTCACAGTTAACAATTCTAACCAACTAGGGCCTAAGCACGGCCAAAAATGCAAGTGGATACACTTGCCTGCGATGGTGAGTGTGTCGTCCTCCCGAAGCGTCTCGTCCAAGAGTCTCGTCCGCGGAAGTCCGTCTGAAACAGGTCATGGCGACGATGTCAGGTCGCGTTTTTCAATAATCCTATTTAGGTTCATTTCTAGGTTGTCGGGGCTACCCTAATTGTCAAAGTCACAATTTTTGATGTTCAGCCCTATTCGACGATTCTATCCTATGTGCACAGTCAAAAAAGTTCATTCGTCGATATTCTAGATTTGCACAACGTTTTAAAAGAGCGAAAAGTAACTTTAATTATTGTGGTTCAATATTAGTTAAGGTTCAGTTTGCTACAGTGTGGGTTTCGCTACGAGTTAGGGCTCACCAACCTGGTCTGACTGTCACGTGTAGCTTTGACGTTGGATCTGAAACAATGGATCATGTCTATCTCCCTCTGGTTCCATGACTGCGAGTAGCGTAACTGGAAGAGGTCGTCGGGGTGTTCCGGTGATCGTACGAGAAAGAGTCTTCCTTAACATTGCCAACATATACCACTTTAAAATTGCACAGTGTTGCTCGAATTGCTGAATCCATATCCTCACAGTGGTTCCATCTTTCCATCCTCCAGCTTCATATATAGCGGAGATACTCCATACACCAATAGTTCCATTGAACCAAATAGTTTGAACATGGTAGAACCCGATTCTTGTTCAACCTTGAAATGGTAATCCATTGACATTTCTCGTATCCTCGTCATCAGACACTCATTCGAGTTAACAAACTTCCCTGATTCCTCTCAAATCCGACGACGACCATGAAGCGAAGGAAACTGAGTCCATAACCTGAAGGAGTAGGATCTGGGCTGCATTGACAGATGCAACCATTATCAACAACTTCTCTGATGCTGCTGCAATAGGGAAAATGTGGCACCGGCGGTTGAGAGGGCTTGTGCGGCAGCTGCAGAGGATGAGGGGCGCGGGACGGCAGACGGGGGCTGTAACGGCGGCTGCAGGCGGTCGGGCTGCGTCGGAGCTGTGCGCGGCACTGTGTGCGGGAAAAAGAGGGCGAAGGCGGCACGGCCTTGGGTTCGCAGGGGATGCCGTGAATCGGAGGGGATCGCCGGTGTCGCGGGGCCTCGGGGAGGCGGTCGAGAGTGAGGGAGAGGTGGCGTAGGGAGCGGTTGGAGTGGAGACGACGTCGCGGGCTGCGAGGCAGGATCTCGCCATGGAGAGGGAGGTCGGAGAGAGGGGAAGTGCTTGGGGTTGGGGACGTCGGAGCGACGTCGATCGCGGCGGCGTCGTCGGGAATCACGGCGGGGCGATCAGATCACGGCAGCGGGGTGATCTTGGCCGTGGAGGCGAAGGGGGAAATCGGAGCGGTGATCGGAATTTCGAGAGGAGGCGGCGGGGTGCGCTCGGGTCTCTGTGCGGCGGCGGATCTCACCGGAGGGTGAAAGGGGAGAGGAGGAGGCGGCGACCTCCGGCGTCGAGCGGCGTCGTACGGGCTGCAGCGGCGACGGGGGTCGGGATCTCGACAGCTGAGCGACTGCTGCGGCAGAGATCAGGTTCGCGACGGCACCGTGAGGGAGAGATCAGAAATGGGGTGTGCTCAGGCGGCCGCGGGGAGGCCGGCGGCAGGATTCCGCCGTGAAGAGGGTTATCGGGGAGAGAGAGAGAGAGAGGAAAAGAATTTGGGGATTTGTTTAGGGGGCTGGCAGCTGAGATTTTGGGGTTAGGGTTTTTGTAGCTAGGGTTAAGGTTATTATATAATAATATTCAGGGTTGATAAATAACTATAGGATTGTAGTTAAAAAGAGGGGATTTAGTGTTAGAGGGTGTAGAAGGAGGGGAAAAACTAGGGGAGGATAGAAGAAGCAGTTTAGGAAATATTTTAAAACAGATTTGATAAGAGATTCACCCAGATTTGGCTAACAATTTCGAAATTTGAATCTGAATGGGGAAAAATCGACGGTCGAGGTTAATCCGGTCGATATCTCTCAATCCGGGCGTCAGAAAAATAATCCGAACATACCGGGGCGATCGTGGAGACGAGACGCACAGATCTACGGAGCCTGATTGTGCGTAATGCCTACCAAAAATTTACGTAAAATTGGAAACGGCGTTTCGAGTCAAATGACTAAAACGCCCCTATCTTTCAAAATCGTTTTGCGAGAAAACGAGCCGTGAAAAGATGTTCCCAAAAATTACTATAAAATCCAACACCCCAAAACGATCGCAACAGCACATCGCATCGCATATGCCGGAGCTTGGAAATAGCCAAATAAAATTACGTGCACGATAAAACACGTGCACGCGGGAAATACGAACGGTCGGAAAGCGGCCGTTACATTCTACACACCTTAGAAATGATTTCGCCCTCGGAATCACTCATACTAAGACTAATTATAATTTCTATAAACACCTAAGCCTATAACTCCCATCTTCCACACAATGGTCTCTAGTCATATACTCTTAACATGATTCCTCAAATAATCCGTCATAATCCTTCTTTTCACTGGATAATGCCACGACTAAACTCACCTCTTAATACTTAACCATAGGCCCATCATTGCTGTTGAAATTTCCAACTCCAAGTCTTCACAAAAGAATAATAATCATCTTCTCATACTATACCACTCCGCTAAACATCATCGCTCAAAAACCTCTTTTAAATTTCTCAATCTTTTCCCAATATTAATAAATCTCCAAAAATGAGATTCTAGTCAACCACCAAGCCGAGACAAAAAAAACTTGGTCTATCCTATAATACCTTCAACAATAGCCGTGTCGTCAATACATTCTTGTCATATCTTCCCATAAGTTTATTTACTAAATAATTTGGACTATCAAGATCACATCTCAACCTACCTATTATAACTAATCCCAAGCAATATTAAGTCCGACTACTTGACCATCCATTTATCTCAACGCGTCGTATCATTCTCAGAGCCTTCTCTCGTCAACTCGACAACCAACTCTTGACGCTTACAATGTTCTACTCAATCTCATGATCATCCTAACTCATACTATACTCCGCAGTTAATCCTATATACCACCCGTCTAAGCCCCAAGTCTGATAAGTTATCATCCCCTCGCATAAAATTTCATCCGAAAGAATTCTATTCCAATGTCCTATTGTTCCAAAATCGGTTAATCATTGCTATAACAAATCTCATCTCTCCCTGAGTCTACCCGCAACAAAATCCTACAACAATAATAGCTAGTCCCAAAACTATAACAACCATAACATAACATTTCGAAGGGAGAAAGAAGAGAGAAGGGAAAGGAAAACTTAAGACCAATAACATATTTCAAAACATTTGAAGAACCGCGTGGAGTCGTGGTAATGGATGAGGAAGGATAATTGATTTGTGACTTGTGCTAATTTCAAAAACTTTAAATGATTTGATTTAAAGAAAACAAATAGGTTTTTGAAACGTATATAAGCAGCAAAATAAGCTGAACTAAAATACGGGAGACTAGGTCTAAGGAATTCGCCTGCTATGACGTTATCCACACAAATATGAATACCATCATTCAGTCAACTCCATATGTATGTCATGGACCACATTGAGTATGCATACAAGACACAAGAGACAAACATCAAGATCCTAAAGGTAACACACTTATACAGGTTTACACACTATACCTATATATATACATCACGATGACCTCACAAACCAAAGGGCCCACTACTAACTAGAGATGACGTAGGCAACTACAGGCACTGATGTCTACATAAAAGAAAGAGACCGAAACCAAAAGCGACACGAAACAAGATCGAAAGAACGAAGTCAGATAAGGCGAGGATAAGAAGATAGCCGGATGGACGGGACAAAAATATTGCTTAAAATGACTGAACGATGAAAGAAGGATTTGGTGTAAAATATGGTATCATATACCTTTAAAAATATATATTCATATACGTAAAAGTGAGTAGATGTAGCAAATCAAAGTTTTGGAAAAAGTAAGACAAAGGAAGGACGGGTAGGGTGAGAAACGATTGTTTTGCAAATGGAAAAATAAGTTTACCCAAAGATTTTGAAATGGGGTCAGGAAGAACATAGAACTGGTATAATAATAATAATAAAATAATTGAAGTTCCCTCTAGTCTAGAAAATATTTTTAAAAAAAAGTATGTACGGTAAGTGAATAGATCTTGTAGTTTAGAAAATATATATATATATTGGATTATAGGATTGATAACAAGGTTTAAAACTGAAACACGAAAGATTTCGATTTGAAAATAGGTGCGAGATAGCAAAATAATTTTACGACCAGAGAGGTTTCAAGATCAGCGAAAAATTTTAACTCAACCGAAAAAGAAATTTTGAAATATATAATATAGAGGTTTTCAAAGAAATTTAGCTGAGCGAAAACTTAGTAATAAATTTCGAAAATACATTTAGTGGAAGCAGAATCGGTCAAGGAAGGGATTTGAAGGATCGACGACAATCGTCAGGGATCGATCACGTGAATCGGGAGACAGGAAAATGAATGCTTGAAGAATAGGTGTAGGATACGAATCGTGAAGGGCTACGATGGAACATTATGGCTTACAACACAAAATTTTAAAGATCATGGCGACGCTAGAAGTCAGGCGTTCTAGTTATCGGGTCGTCTAAGGATCAGGTGAGCTCGGCACTAAGATTTTTTAATGAGCTAGACTGTAATCAGGATCTAATGGGAAGGTTCCTAAGAGAATCTAGGTTAGTCCTGCTGGGCCCGAAGTTAATGGAGCTGAGAGAATGACTAAAAGAAGGGCTCTGGAAATTTAACACGGTCCGAGTCAAGTGGATACTAAGGCATTCTAGGATGAGGATGACTAATTCCTAACCAAGGCGTCAGACTATCAAATTGGGACGTCTACCTAAGTCTTCCTACTATCTAAGACTGGGAAACTAATTCAGACTTGTATGTGGATATCAAATGAATGCGGTACTTTTATTATTCCGAACTTTTGCAAGACCTGCATGGGCCACCACTAAAACCTGTCACGCCCCGCATCCCAAAATGAACGGAGGCGAAGCGTGACAAGGCCCGCTTAGGCTAGAGCTGAGAAGCTCGGACCCAATAAGCGTCTGTAGAGGTACCATTTTAAAAGTCTTTCAGGTTCTTGCATTAATATAGTTCGAAACAACAGAAAGTATGGAAAGGAAGTTGCATTCATTAAATTAGAGATATAATATCCAACAAGTACAAAGTCTAAAAAGAAGCCTAAGCGTGACAACAAACTATCTAAAAGCAAACCTAAAAGTAGTAACCTCTGGAAGTGTCGACTAAAAAGACCTCTAGGTCTGGTCCTCGTCGGGCGCGTACTCTGGGTCGACGTCCTCGGCTCCTCGTGCTCCAGTGAGTCTGCCTCGTCCACGAACTCTGGCTGAGCACCTGACGTACAGCACCAAAAGAGGGAACTGTACGTCAGGTAAGGTCTACAAAAAGGGTTAGACCAAACTGCAAGTGTATCAACTTTTAAACAACGATTTACTGGTTGATTAGCATGCTGAGGTTCTATTACACAAAGTTTACTGGTTGATTAGCATGCTGTGGTTATAACAGAGTAACACAACAGGAAGTAACGCAGCAGGAAAGTAAAACGGGACAAGTAGTAGTCGTAGCGTGTGCTACCAACTACGGGACTAACCTACATGTGTCAAGACAAGTCGGGACGTGACAGAAACAAGGCAAGACAAGACAAGTGAGACACGAAAGGGTTCACGCCTTACGGTTCGAGGGGGATCAGACCCTCTTGCCGTGCGCACGCTCAACCCAACCCCAAACCCCAAGACAAGACAAGACATGACACCAGTACAAGGGATCACTCGCTCTAGCTTGGCGAGTGCCCTATTGCCCGCAGGCTGTGTATCCGTACAAGGGATCACTCTCTCTAGCTTGGAGAGTGCCCTATTGCCTGCAGGCTGTGAATCTGTACAAGGGATCATTCGAAGAGTGCCCTATTGCCCAGCGGGCTGTGCAAGACGGGACATGACGTGACAAGACGGGAAGAGTTATTCTAGGGTGTCCACACACACGCACACACATGAAAGCACTACAATATCAAGTTGTTGTTGTCAGGCTCAGACTTCGTCGTCAAGTCTGAGCCGTCAGGAGTCGTCCCGGATGCTATCATTTCACGTCCGGTTCTATTTGTTCACAGTTAACAATTCTAACCAACTAGGGCCTAAGCATGACCAAAAGTGCAAGTGGATACACTTGCCTGCGATGGTGAGTGTGTCGTCCTCCCGAAGCGTCTCGTCTAAGCATCTCGTCCGCGGAAGTCCGTCTGAAACAGGTCATGGCGACGGTGTCAGGTCACGTTTTTCAATAATCCTATTTAGGTTCATTTCTAGGTTGTCGGGGCTACCCTAATTGTCAAAGTCACAATTTTTGATGTTCAGCCCTATTCGACGATTCTATCCTATGTGCACAGTCAAAAAAGTTCATTCGTCGATATTCTAGATTTGCGTAACGTTTTAAAAGAGCGAAAAGTAACTTTAATTATTGTGGTTCAGTTTTAGTTAAGGTTCAGTTTACTACAGTGTGGGTTTCACTACGAGTTAGGGCTCACCAACCTGGTCTGACTGTCACGTGTAGCTTTGATGTCGGATCTGAAACAATGGATCACGTTTATCTCCCTCTGGTTCCACGACTGCGAGTAGCGTAACTGGAAGAGGTCGTCGGGGTGTTCCGGTGATCGGACGAGAAAGAGTCTTCCTTAACATTGCCAACATATACCACTTTAAAATTGCACAGTGTTGCTCGAATTGATGAATCCATATCCTCCACAGTGGTTCCATCTTTCCATCCTCCAGCTTCATATATAGCGGAGATACTCCATACACCAATAGTTCCATTGAACCAAATAGTTTGAACATGGTAGAACCCGATTCTTGTTCAACCTTGAAATGGTAATCCATTGACATTTCTCGTATCCTCGTCATCAGACACTCATTCGAGTTAACAAACTTCCCTGATTCCTCTCAAATCCGACGACGACCATGAAGCGAAGGAAACTGAGTCCATAACCTGAAGGAGTAGGATCTGGGCTGCATTGACAAATGCAGCCATTATCAACAACTTCTCTGATGCTGTTGCAATAGGGAAAATGTGGCACCGGCGGTTGAGAGGGCTCGTGCGGCAGCTACAGAGGATGAGGGGCACGGGGCGGCAGACGGGGGCTGTAACGGCGGCTGCAGGCGGTCAGGCTACGTTGGAGCTGTGCGCGACGCTGTGTGCGAGAAAAATAGGGCGAAGGCGGCGCGGCCTTGGGTTTGCGGGGGATGCCGTGAATCGGAGGGGATCGTCGGCGTCGCGGGGCCTCGGGGAGGTGGTCGAGAGTGAGGGAGAGGGGGCGTAGGCAGCGGTTGGAGTGGAGACGACGTCGCAGGCTGCGAGGCGAGATCTCGCCATGGAGAGGGAGGTCGGAGAGAGGGGAGGCGCTCGGGGTTGGGGACGCCGGAGCGACGTCGATCACGGCGTCGTCGTCGGGAATCACGGCGGGGTGATCGGATCACGGCAGCGGGGTGATCTTGGCCGTGGAGGCGAAGGGGGAAAGCGGAGCGGCGATAGGAATTTCGAGATGAGGCGGCGAGGTGCGCTCGGTGCTCGGTGCGGTGGCGGATCTCGCCGGAGGGCGAAAGGGGAGAGGAGGAGGCGGTGACCTCCGGCGTCGAGCGGCGTCGTACGGGCTGCAGCGGCGACGGGGGTCGGGATCTCGGCGGCTGAGCGACGGCTGCGGCAGAGATCGGGTTCACGGCGACGCCATGAGGGAGAGATCGTAAATGGGGTGTGCTCAGGCGGCCGCGGGGTGGCCGGCGGCGGGATTCCACCGTGAAGAGGGTTATCGGGGAGAGAGAGAGAGAGAGAGGAAAAGAATTTGGGGATTTGTTTAGGGGGGGCGGCGGCTGAGATTTTGGGGTTAGGGTTTTTGTAGCTAGGGTTAAGGTTATTATATAATAATATTCAGGGTTGATAAATAACTATAGGATTGTGGTTAAAAAGAGGGGATTTAGTGTTAGAGGGTGTAGAAGGAGGGGAAAAACTAGGGGAGGATAGAAGAAGCAGTTTAGGAAATATTTTAAAACAGATTTGATAAGAGATTCACCCAGATTTGGCTAACAATTTCGAAATTTGAATCTGAATGGGGAAAAATCGACGGTCGAGGTTAATCCGGGCGATATCTCTCAATCCGGGCGTCAGAAAAATAATCCAAACATACCGAGGCGATCGTGGAGACGAGACGCACAGATCTACGGAGCCTGATTGTGTGTAACACCTACCAAAAATTTACGTAAAATTGGAAACGGCGTTTCGAGTCAAATGACTAAAACGCCCCTATCTTTCAAAATCGTTTTGCGAGAAAACGAGCCGTGAAAAGATGTTCCCAAAAATTACTATAAAATCCAACACCCCAAAACGATCGTAACGGCACATCGCATCGCATATGCTGGAGCTCGGAAATAGCCAAATAAAATTACGTGCACGATAAAACACGTGCACGCAGGAAATACGAATGGTCGGAAAGCGGCAGTGACAGTGGTGCTATTGGGACATATACCGCACAACCAAACACTCTCAAATGAGAGATATCCGGAGGTGCACCATATGCTAGTTGCATCGGGGATAAAGTATGACCTCCAGAGCGTCTTATCCTAATAAGTGATGCGGCATGTAAAATAGCATGCCCCCAAGCATCCACCGGCAACTGGGATTGCATAAGCAATGGACGTGCAATCCATTTGAGTCTCTTTATAAGGGACTCAGCTAATCCGTTTTGGGTGTGAACATGTGCTACAGGATGTTCAACTTCAATACCCGTTGCCCGGCAATAGTCTTCGAAGACTTGTGAAGTAAATTCTCCCGCATTATCAAGACGTAGTTTCTTGATATGGTTATCGGGAAAATGAGCACGCAACCTAATTATTTGTGCCAATAGCTTTGGAAAAGCTAGGTTGCGGGTGGACAAAAGGCACACATAAGACCATTTGGTTGATGCATCAATCAGTACCATGAAGTACCGAAATGGGCCACTTGCGGGGTGAATAGGCCCGCAAATGTCACCATGAATTCTCTCAAGGAAGCCAGGAGACTCTAATCCCACTTTCAGGAGGGATGGTCTCGTTATAAGTTTTCCCTTGAAAATAGGGAGACAAGGAAATTCACCCTTTTGAAGAATCTTCAGGTTCTTCAATTTGTGTCCACGGGATTCAGTGATGATGCGTCGCATCATTGCTGTTCCAGGGTGACCAAGTCTATTGTGCCAGAGTTGGAACTCTGGCAGTGATTGGCACGTCTGGTGCTCAGTCATATTAGCTTCTATTGGTTGAATGTATGTTTGGTAGAGACCCGACGGGAGTCCCTTGAATCGCTCACAGATGATCTTCTGGTCATCTTTATGACGAGTGAAAATCAGATATTCAACCTTATTTTCATCTCTGGTTTCTAAGTGATATCCGTTTAAACGGAAATCCTTGAAACTTACGAGATTCCTATTTGATTTAGGAGAGAATAATGCATTTTTTATTAGAAGTCTTGTGTTATTTGGGAGCAATATAATTGCTTCACCAGATCCTTCGATTATTTGGGACAGTCTTGAAATTGTGATAACAGGACCGTCATATTTATTTACGCTATTAAAATAGCAATGATCGCGAAGGATTGTGTGCGTTGAGGCACTGTCCACTAGGCACTAAGACATCATCTATATAAGCAAAAACGAAATTTTATTTGAGCGAAAATGTAGATAACATTCGAAAATAAAAGATCGTACTAAAGCAAAATAAAGATGAAGATACATCGAATTCTAAATGCATAGATAAAAGATAGTGCTCAATCGAGCAGGTCGTCGTTCTCAAAGTATTTAGCAGTAAAGACAGTTGGCGGCAGTACACCAGCCAAGTTTGTCTCAGGTCGAGACTTCAGGCTCGCCTGGTATAAATCCTGTAGGTGGCGAGGAGTGCGGCAGTTTCTGGACCAATGGCCAGTCATGCCGCATCTATGGCATTTGTCCTCCCAGGTCTTCTTTGGAAGTGAAACGTGCTCGGTGTTCTTTAGCTTCCAAGTGAAGTTTCGTTTCCCTTTATTGTTTTTGTTTGTCTGGGGAGCTACAACTCTTGGTTGCTTCATTACCGCTTTCCCTTTAGTGTTTTTAGGCTTCCTCTTGTTTTTCCACTTCTGGGGAGAAACATGGTGGGCTTCAGGGATTGGGGCAGTGCCAGCTGGACGCAAGTTATGAGTTGCAAGCAGTAAATCTCGATTTTGCTCTGCCCTAAGTAGGCATGAGATCAGATCAGAGAATTTGGTGAAGTTGTGTTCACGATAATGCTGCATGAGGATTGCATCTTTCTCGTGAAACGAGGTAAATGTTTTTTCCAACATGCGTTGTTCTGTCACTTCTTCACCGCACAACTTCAGGCATGAGGTGATGTTATGAAGTGCAGAATTATAGTCAGCGACGGACTTATAGTCCTGTAGTCTGAGGTTTTCCCACTCATAACTGGCACGTGGTAATATAACATCAATTTGATGTTTATACCGTGCTTCCAGTGCTGTCCATAGGTCCTTTGGGTCCTCAACCGTTAAGTATTCGGCCTTCAAGGTCCGATCTATATGTTTCCTAATGTAGGTTATGGCTCTCGCCTTATCTACATCGGATACAGTGGTTGTAGGGCTGATGCTAGATGTAGCAGAAGATTCGGCCGCTGCTGGGGCCGAGGAAGGAGCCAAAATGGACCCAAGGAGGGCCATCGAACGCAAGTGGAACTTCAGGTCCACTCGCCAACTCAGGTAATTTGTCCCTGCAGAGTCAAGGACTTCGAAATCGACGCTTGCCAATTTTGCCATTTTATCTACGCAATTTAAAATGAGCATGAATTAATTAAAATTCAAATATTCATGCACAAAGAAATTAACAAGTAAAAATGCGGGGATCGGCCAGTTACCCAAAATAGTACACAGTCCAAAGTTCGTTTACAGTCCATAAGAAAAAAAGAAAAATACAACTTTGGAAACCCAAACTGGGTCCCTATATCTCCGTCTTCATATGCTGTTGCACCGAGATTTGGCTTTTAATACAAATTTCCTCACTTACAAATTCTCTCAAAAGAAAAATAAAAGTGCAGGAATGTAAATAGGTATACAATGGCCGATCCCGAAAAACACATTTTTACTTATTTAAACATCCACGCAGTTATAAATATGCTACTGGCATAAAAATAAACAACCACGCATATATCTCAAGCAAAACATATTTGTAAAGAAAACTAGAAAATATAATTATCTCGTAGACCACGTGGAAACGTCATACACCGTTAGGTTAGTTGACTAACGGCAGAGCGGTCTCAGGATCTTTGAGATA
The DNA here is from genome assembly GCA_030789695.1 of Scilla litardierei. Lineage (NCBI taxonomy): Eukaryota > Viridiplantae > Streptophyta > Magnoliopsida > Asparagales > Asparagaceae > Scilla > Scilla litardierei. The sequence continues at coordinate 475,273,848 of CM061142.1, forward strand.
GTTATATTTTGAAAAATAGAGTCCTAGTAAAACATAGATTATAATATGCAAAAGGGATGTATAAAATAATTGGTCAACAAGGAATATAGAGATTATTTTTGATTTTACTCAGGGGAGAGTCCCGTTAAAGAATTGGCTTCAGGCAATTATTTAGTAGGCTAAATATAATTTTTACCGTTAAAATATTTGTGTAATAGGGGCTAAATATAATGTAATAGGGGCTGCAGGCCCAATTAAAATATTTGTGTTATTGATACTCACTAATGGGCTTCTGGCCCATATATCATTTTTAACTAAATTTAGCCTACTTTAGGTTGGGGAAAAACCAATAATCCCCAAAAACCGTAAGTCTGTCCCCACAATCTCCACCCCATTAGTTACTGATTTGAGTCTGGCAGTGGCCAGAAATCCCCCCACGCAGCAGCCAGAGTAAAATACCCCCCCTACCGCCCTGCGAGGGTGGAAGGCGACAGAGAAAGAGCCCCCCGTCTGGGGGGAGGCGATGCCGCTCTGTCAAAGGAACCCCCCGCTGGGGGGGCGCTGCAGATCGCCCCCCTGTCAGGGGGGGATGTCGTAGGAACCCCCCCGCTGTGGGGGGGTGGGCGCTGCGGATCGCCCCCCGCCCCGTCGGGGGGGGGCGCTGCCGGAGGAACCCCCCCGCCCCGCTGGGGGGTGGGTGCTGCGAATCGCCCCCCCCCCCCGTCAGGGGGGGTGCTGCCGGAGGAACCCCCCCCCGCTGGGGGGTGGGCACTGCGAATCGCCCCCCCGTCAGGGGGGGTGCGCTGCCGGAGTAACCCCCCCGCTGGGGGTGGGCGCTGCGAATCGGCCTCCCCCGTCAGGTGGGGCGCTGCCGGAGTAACCCCCACCCCACTGGGGGGTGGGCGCTGCGAATCGGCCTCCCCCGTCAGGGGGGCGCTGCCGGAGGACCCCCCCCGCTGGGGGGGTGGGCGCTGCGAGTCAGCGACAGAGGCCCCCTGACTGGGGGGGCGGCGGCGGGTCAGCGACAGAGCCCCCCCCCCCGACTGGGGGGGGGGTGGCGGGTCAGCGACAGAGGCCCCCCGACTGGGGGGCGGCGGGTCAGCGACAGAGCCCCCCCGACTGGGGGGGCGGCGGGTCATCGACAGAGGCCCCCCCCGACTGGGGGGGGCGCGGCGGGTCAGCGACAGAGGCCCCCCCGACTGGGGGGGCGGCGGGTCAGCGACAGAGGCCCCCGACTGGGGGGGGGTGGCGGCGGGTCAGTGACAGAGGCCCCCCCCGACTGGGGGTGGGGGGGGCGGCGGCGCGAGGGATTAGAGTAGGGTTTTTTTTATTATTATTTTTTCATTTTAATTTTTACTTGTACTATAACAATATAAAAAATATCATGTATTGTAATCTACGGGAAATAAAATTTTACCTCTAGATCGATGATCTAGGGACGACCGTAGATTAGAACCGTAGATAAAAATCCGAGCTCCCAAACGCCTTGAGGATGCCGTAACGCTGCAACCAATAGATTCCTCGCCGCAGTAACTATAGATTCCTTGTGCGTAGGGGATGGAAATTTTGTTGAAAAATTTGTGCTCAAGAGGAAAACACGTGCTGATAACGTGTTATAAGATAATTGGATTCAAGAGATAGAGAGAGAAGCTTTCATAGCCAAAGGAATGAGTAACCATGGCCATAGGCCATGGTTCTCTATATATCTATCTAGGGGAGGAGATGAAAGGCCTCAAGGAGACCAAGAGTCCCCATTACTCATAGTAATGGGGACTAATGAAAGTGGGTAATGAAGGAGGGGAGGCCAAAGGCCTCCCTCATTCATAACAGCTGATGGATTTTTGATGTTTTTATAATATCAAGGTCGTTAAAAACACCGAACATCATGTTGCCTTCAAGGTACACAAAAAACATAATCTCATTCTCGCATTAGCTCTTCAGTTTTAGATGTTGTCAACCAAACACAAATAAACATCATACTGTCTACTAAATATGTAAACTTGATTTTTATCACCATATTCCATTATTAGAACACTTGAAACTTTTCCATGGTTATTCATGACATAAATGCATCCATGCACAGAGTTGGTTAAAGTGTAACTATGTAAGTTATCATGGGGTCCAATGATATGTGTTGCATGATGTTAGCTTGAGATTTGGTGACTGGTTATTTGTCTCTTTAAAGGAGGATGTCAAATAGCTGAAGTTGTTATGAGGATGACATGTCTTACCGTCATCTTGCTAAGTTTGATTAATCTCTAATGGTAGCTCACACTCTGTTAATGTATCAAGTTTGGTTAATCTCTCAAAAACACATGCTCTGTTAATCTCTTAAAGCCCATGCTCTGTTAATCTCTCGAGATCGGTTAATCTCTCAACAAGGTGAGCACCTTACTCTCAAGGAAAAAAGTAAGATTTTGGGTTTAAGAGTTTTTGGTAGATGCTAGATTTTTTATTTTCCCCTTTAGTTTGTATTGGGTTAAGATTTTTTGTGCACCTCAATCTTAAGGAGGTGGCTCAAGGAGGTGAGCACATATGTTTTCCCTTTAGTTCTTATGAGTGTGCTTGGTGTAGAGCTTAGTTTCTAAATTAGCACCATGGTATTATCTGCCTTGGTTTTGTTAAATGTGGGCCTTTTCACGAGGTGTTAAATCTGCACCATTGCAATAAATGTAATCATTTGTATTTAATAAGTATCAGAAAGAACCTCGAACCTCTGGGGATTTTTAGAAGGCAAAAGTACCTTGATTTCTTTTGTTTGGAACATTGCTGAAAAAATAGTAATAAATATAATGTTTTGACAGTCAGTAGTCTATTTGGTCATATACTGATTTTACATGAAGTATTTTATCATGTTCGTTGAAGATGCCTAGAATATTTTGTTATTTTAGGAATTTGTAGAGGTATTATCAATGTACGTTGGAACATAACCATCTGGCCCTTATTTTCTGAATAATATGTTGGGATTTTATAATTAGCAAGTGATTGTTTATCAATCATGAGTAGTATGAGTTTAGTTATTTTAAAGTGTTCCAGGTTGTTAGTCTGTTTTAATCTCATGAAGATATAAAGGGGAGTGAAATGGTCGGACAAACTAATTGCATGGGAAAATTTTAAAGTTTCACGTTGCGAAATTCTCTCTCTCAAATAGTCTGTTTTAATCTCTTTTGTTCTTATTTTTCTCTCTCAAATCCCAACCTCAGTTAATCTCTCAAAAACCCCAAGCTCAGTTAATCCCAATCTCAGTTAATCCCATTGCATTATGGAGGTAGCTCAAGGAGGTGAGCACTTTAATCTGAATTGGATCCTCATGTTAAAATACATATACCCATCAAGACAATTTTGTGACTCCCTAAGATCAATAGCCAAATTTTCGCATAGATAGCAAATAGAATTTATGAACTGGAATTTGTGAACAACTAGAATTTGTGACCTGGAAACTTTCATGTCATAGTATAAGTTGCTTTTCTTCGGTGTGAAATCTCATGGATAAATGAACTATGTCAGAATTGTATCTTCATTTACTGTTGGGCATTTGCACGAGGACAGTTTATGAAGGTCATGGTGGAACTTGGACAATTATTCCGACAAGATTTACATGATATTAGGTTTAAACAGAAGTTTATTCTTCCTCTGACATTAAATGTGAAGTTTGATCATCTCTTTCTTTCTTTCTTGAAGAGTATCTACATATGAGTCAATGTTCAATGGGTTCAAGACATTTTGACAATCAGAAACATTACTGGATATCATCTATCAATGAAAATTATACACCACAAATTTTTACATGTAAATGGAAATAACACAATAGTTTGTACACCTAATGACAGTCAAGTAAACTATGCATAATTTCCCTTTTGTGCAGTCATAATGAAAATTATTCACCACAATTTAACCATCAAACAATATTCTCACCTGTAATATAATTATGTACTCTTTTATGAAATGAGTGGTATAAAGTAGAGATCCCACTTACATGCCATCAATTACGACCTAAAATCGAAAATAAACAGGAAAGAGAAGATATCAGCCATCTTAATGTACAATGTTAGGAAATGGCCCGTTTTATTTTCAAACTTTCTCATGTAAATTCAAAACTGAAAACCATGTAAACATCATAATTACATGTTTAATCTTTTGAGATGAAATGCATGCATCCATTCTCCCGTCAAAACTATCACACAACACGCCTTTATAGCAATAGTAATAATTATCAGAAATACATACCACCATAACTGTACAAAATCTCTCTTAGTTCTTCATCCCCCAATCTTTCATCTCTCACATGATACCACATGAATTTGGTTTCTCTGTACTTTGCATATAATAATGAGTGGTCATGTGAGGATTGAACCAGAAAGCTTTTTCAGCAAACAAGTGTAACATATCTGATATATATTTGTATTTGAACAAACATCAAGTTGTTAGGTTCTCTCTTTGCCACATAGTTTGAAATCATAGCTTTGAGCGACAACAGTGCAATGTTATTTTACTTTCTTAAACCCTTCAGATTCTCGATGCTATGAGTGAAACCTTGAAAATGCAGTGGCTGAAGTGGGGAACAATTTCCCAGGGTTAAGATTTCATGGAGACGGACAAAATAGGTGGTCATTGACATAACTATGATTTCATAAGGATATTAAAAATAGTAAAGTTTTTAATTTTTTGAATTTTTTGTTTTTTCATTCATATTCATGCCCATTCATGGTTTGTCGTCATAATTTGTTCAGGAAAAGGAAAATTTTGGCCGGGATAGAAAATGGCCAATGTATATTTTTGATGTGATGAGGCTTTAGTCACCAACCCATGATACGAGCCTTAAGAATGTGTACATCTTAGATATTGTTGTGATGAAGAGTATTCTCTTCGAGCCTTCTAGATGTGGCACATGTCGAGAGGCTACGGTGGCAAGGTATGCACATGTGTTTTGTTGTTAATTTTTTGCACTTATAGGAGCGTATTTTTAACTAATGTAGTGCTTTTTGGTCTTCTTTCTAGCCAAAGAAATCGAAGTGAACGAGTTTGGGTGGTCTGATTTTTTTAACAAGAGGTTTGCATTTTTTCTTCCTTATTGTTTTGTGTTTGAAGAAATTCTACCCCATCTTCGCTCTAATTTCGTCGATTTGATTGAGTTTGAACAATATTTCTTGCAGTTTCGGCGATTGTTGTTTTACTAAAGCAATGTTTGTTACACTAGATGATGAATCTTTCACCTCTACATCAAAATAATCAGATAGTTATATATGTTCTTCGAATCTTCGACGTACAACTAATCACATGCAAATTTCTCTAAGGGAAAAATGACAAACAACTCATTTCACCTAGCAATTCAAACTTTGAACTTGATTTCAACACTTGATTTTTGATCCTTAATTAGACCGAGTCTTCATACATGAAAACAAAAAACGGCAAAAAGATACCTTCCAATTTGAATAAATCGGCCAATAGTTTTTAAAGAGTTCTTAATTTTCTTTGACTTCAGTTAGTTTCTAGAAGAGACTTGCATCAATATCTTTTATTGCAAGTGGAGCTTCCACATTGACTTTTACTTGTAAGTGCAAGACATGCAGCAATATGCTCTGCTTGCTAGGAAATTATCTACACCAATATGAAGATGTTAGTTATTCCATTTCCAAGCTGGTTGGCCTGTGTTGCATAGGTACTATGCATATACTATGCATGCATGCATGTCCATGTTTAATTTTACCATTTCACTTTGGAGTATACTGATACATTTTGCTGCAAAAATTACAATTAATAAACAAGCATTACAGAACAAATAGACAACCCCTAATTATTACTTTAACTTCATGCCTTTGAAGCCTTACTACAAACATGGGTGTTTAATAAATGTGGATAATCATTGGTATCCAGCAATGAGATCAAGAAAAATAAAATGGACCTTCCTTCTGGAGGAAAATTAGCAACATATGTAGCCAAAAAAAATTAAAAGGCAACTTTTGTTACTATTATTGGCTATCTTTTTGTTAATTTTTATGCTCTCCTAGTAGCCATTTTTAACTGAAAGCTAATTAGTGTTGCACCAACAATGTTCATATGACACATTTAACAAAGCTGTCCTTTACCATTGAAGAGGACATACAAAGGATCTATTAGTTGGTAGCAAGGTTAGATGCCAGGACATTTAGAAATTGATTCATTAGGCAAATTATGTAGTTTCACCATTATTAGATGAGAATGATCACAATCACACACATGCACACGTGCGTGCATCGTTGTTATATCATATTCCGTTTTTGTCAGATGTTTTGTTCAATTTAGCTTTGTATTTAAAATGTCAGTTCTCTATAACAAACTCTCATGATAAACTTGGAAATGTGAAGTAGAATCCTTAAACAAACAAACCTGACTGTATGCAACATTCTGGCATCAAGTTAACTACTCATTCAACAGAGCTCTAATCACATGCAGGGAACATCTAGGAGACAATTAGAAGCTGAAGAAACCAAGAGGCCATGAGGACACAACATTAGACAAGCAAGAAATTTATGATGGCTTCATCCGCAGGACCGTAGCCTTCAAAAGTTGAAGCTTTTGATTGTAATGTTGCATACAATTACTTCCTTGGGAGTTCTCAAAGCCCAAACATTGTCTTTTACTTGCATAACAACTTACCGGCAGTTGTTTTCTTACAGTTTTTCTTACTTATCTTAGCATACGTAATGTCAATTGATAGATGTCTCTGATTGTCCTTTGGAGTCTATTTAACGAAAAAGGAAAAGCAAAAGAGAGGCATTTCATTATTAGCAATGGTATTTGGATAAACATATTACAGATTCGACTTTAATTCATATATTACTGATTATGATATCTCACTAATTAGGTGCTTTTGATTATGATAAAGAGAGGATTTTTCTCTATATCTTTAAAAATATCTCCTGCTAAGTTTAATGCTAATGACCCCCTTCAATATTCAGATAGAAACTTTCTTTCTTTGATTATTCATTGATTTGTCATTCAAGACACTAATTCAAGCATCAGTAATATGTAGGTTGTAATATTTAGGTTTCTGTTGTAGTGAACTGATGTACATTGATCACTCCTTATTTTACACCCTTTTTCCGCATGTTTGCATGCCATTTAGATCGCCCAAATCATGTTTTTCACGATATATCGACGATATTGCGATGCTTTTCACGATTTGTTGTTTTTGTCGCATTTCAGGTGATTTGGCGCGATTTGGAGTGATCTCGAGATGCGCTTACTCTAGACGGCCACCGACGACCTCCCCGAGGGGTATTTTGCTGTTGGAGAGGAGCGGAAGAAGAATGGACGTCGCAGGAGCGACGAGGAGGCCAAAATAAGCAGATTGGGCATTTTTTGTGTCCCACTCGGCCGAGTGGAGGAGCCACTCGGCCGACCAGCGAGACACTGCTCGGCCGACCCGTTCAGACACGATTTCCATGTGTACTCGGCCGAGCTACGGAGACCACATCGGCCGAGTGACTATACCACGTCCGCCCGAGTGGCACCTGAACGAAGCCTTTCAAAAACATCGAAGTTACTGTTTTTCGGCCACCTGAGCTTCAGAAGATCCACTCGGCCGAGTGGTAAATCCCGTCCGCCCGAGTGCTGTGAAGCCATCGGCCGAGTGACGTCAACTCACTCGGCCGAGCCGCCTCCGAACTGAAGACCCCTGAAAGCCCCGACTTTCTGGAAAATTGCAGGGTTTTCACTCGGCCGAGCGACTTTTGTCACTCGGCCGAGTGCGATGCGCTGCCTGTAGCGAAAACTGCGGAAAACAGGCTGTGCAGGGGTATTTTGGTCACGATTTTTGGACGATTTTTGGGGCTATTTAAGCCCTGTTTTTACCCTAGTTTTAAGAGCCATCTCTTAGATTTTTTGCAGCTTTTTAGATTACTTTTTAGCTTTATTATTGTGATTGGAGAAGAGGAAAAACTTGGATTTTTGTTGGATTAAATTGAAGAACTCCATCGGTTTGCATCTCTCTTCCCTAAAAATTCTATTTTTATTGTTTATCTCAATATTTGTGATGAATTCTATTGCTTATTTCATTGATCATTTTTGTGCTATTGCTATGATTTGTGAGTAGTCTTCACGTCTTGGGGCGTGGGGATGAACCCTACAAGCCCTATTTCCTATTTGTGATGAATTGGTAGAAATTGAGCTAGAATTGCTATTAGGGATTAGATTGGGATCGATTTACTACGGATAGCTAGGAATTCATATCAATTGGGATTTGCAAGAGATTGGATCCCAATTTGATAGGAAGCCCTAGAAATCCGAATTGGGTTGGAGTCGGATTTTCGAAGTATCGGTTTGCAAGAGATTGGACCGATACCAGGATTTCCGATTGCAATTCCATGCCAATACCCGTTTGCAAGAGATTGGACGGGTAGGAACTATCCTAATTTAGATTGTGGACTGAGTTTGCAAGAGATTGGGCTCGGTGCGCAATTGGACGATGATGTTGATCCTAATGCTAGCTTCCCTAAGCTAGGGTTTGCAAGAGATTGGACCCAAACCTAGGATAGCTATAGACCGGCAACAGCACGAGAGCGTGAGCTTGGTTCTACATTCAGTTGCAACTAGTTCATCCGAATTCTCATTCTAGCAATTCTAATACCGATGAATCACATTTACGAAATACGGTGAGTAGCGGGGATTCCCCATTCCCTAGACGTTCTTTATTTGATTTGATATTTCGCACATTTGTCTGACGATTGTGACAGGATCACCCAAGGCAATTATCTCTCTCAAATAGCCAGGTTGATTCGGAGCAAGCACAGTCATTCGTCCTCCCTGTGTTCGATACCCGCTCGCCGCTATACCGTGCGCTTGCGGTAAAACTACAACCGTCGCTCTGGGACGTGTATCCGGGGCGCGATCAAGTTTTTGGCGCCATTGCCGGGGAGGCGATTGCGTTTGATTCTTTCTCACCCTAGCTATTCTTTTTTTATTACTATTATCATTATTTTTATTTCTTACTTCTTACCTAACCCTTCCACGGTGCTAATCATTTCTTTGAAACTCTGTTTCCCCTGTGCATGTACACGAGATCTACGGCGGACCCTGAAGCTTTATTATTTGATCCCGAGATCGAACGTACCGCGCGGAGACTTAGAGCGGAAAGAAGACAAAATCCGGAAGGGAGGTATATGACCAACCCGGAAACTCCTGAAGAATTGGCGGCAAGGATGGCAAGGATAATTTCTATTCGCGATAGGCTTCGGCCTAAGACCTCTTCTACTACATCGTCCATTGCCGTGCCGCAGTTGGCGGCTGACAAGAACTTCGAGCTGAAAACTGGATTGGTGGTTTTGATGCAACAAGACCCATTTCATGGGAACGCCCATGAGAACCCCCACTACCACATCCAATTATTCTTGTCAAAGTGCGCCACATTCCAGATGCCGGGAGTCTCCATCGATGCTATCAGACTGCGTCTCTTCCCCTTCACGCTTAAGGACAAGGCACTCTATTGGTTGAGGACGCAGGCGGACGGAGTCTTCACCACTTGGGACGAGTTGGCGGGTGCATTTATTGACAAATTCTATCCGCCATCCAAGACGGTGAAGATCCGGAGCGCTCTCATGTCCTTCAAGCAAGGACCACAGGAGACGCTCTATGAAGCTTGGGAGCGTTTTAAGGATTTGCAGCATCAATGCCCGCACCACAGTATAGAAGATTGGGAGCTAGTTCATAGCTTCTACAACGGTCTCCAACCGGTGACCAAACAAATTATTGATGCCGCGGCGAATGGTGCAATCTTGTCAAAGACTCCCGAAGAAGCTACGGCCCTAATTGAGGAGATGGCCTCAAATAACCAACAATGGGGCGATGAGCGAGGACACTCCACGTCCTCCTTAAAGCCAACTAGCATCTACGAGGCGAAGGCCGTAGCGGAGCTCACGAACAAATTTGATTCTCTCCACAAGGTGGTGGAGAGATTGGAGAAGTTCATCACGGAGCCCCAAGGAAGCCCTTCCACCTCCGCTCCAACCAACCAAATGTGTGATTGGCAAGACCAATCTCAAGCCATGTACTCGGGAGGAGAGCAAGGAGAAGGATCCTTGGAGCAAGTACAATACGTTGCGGGGAACCAAGGGTATTGGTCCCATCCGGCCGCAAGAAATCATCCCGGATTCTCATATGCCAACAATGAAGGAGCTTTGAACCCGCCACAACCACTACCTCAACAAGCTCGACCACCACCACCCCAATAACAAAACTATCCACCGAGGGGGCCTACTCAACAAAACTTTCAACCGAAGCAACAAGTTCCACCTTATAGGCCGCCCGGTTACAACCAAGGGTGGAGGAATCAAAATCAAAACCCTCTGCAAGCTCCACAACGGTCCGATTTCGAAACTAGAGTGGAGGCGTTCATGGTCGAGCAAAATAAGGTGAATGCTACTTTGAAGGCGGGGCAAGACTCTCTTAATACCGTAGTGGATCAAATATCGGAGCAATTAGCGTTGCTCAATCAGAACACTCAACGATTGCCGGCGCAACCGGAGCAAAACCCACGGGGCAACACCGGCCACATCAACGCCGTAGTCGCCGTTACTACTAGAGGCGGGAAGGACACCACCCCCGCTATGATCCCTACCGAGGAGGCCGTGGAGGAAAGCTTGGAGCCGATTGAGCCGATAGTTGAAGTTGAAAAGGAGAAGGAGCCACAAGGCAAGGAGAAATCTAGGGCGGAGCAATTAATTGAGGAAAGGCGCTTCATGCCACCGGTCCCATTCCCCCAAAGGCTCGCTAGAGCGAAAATGGAGAAAAGGCTAACAAAATTTCTCGAGTACCTAAGAGGAGTTAGCCTTAACATTCCCTTCCTTGACGCCATCGTCGAGATCCCCACATATGCCAAATTCTTGAAGGACTTGATTTCGGGGAGAAAAAGGAAGGAGAAGATCATGCTAGCCGAGGAGGGCTCTTGGTTCACCAAGAGAGAGAAGGAGCCGGTAAAATTTAAAGATCCGGGGAGTTTTCGGATTCCTTGCACTTTGGGCGGCGTTCCTCTTCAAAAGGCGTTGGTTGATCTTGGGGCTAGTGTGAGCCTCATGCCCCTCTCCATGTTCTTAAAGCTAAACACCGGGACAAAGTTGAAACCCACCGACATGCATATTCAATTAGCCGATGGACAGATAACAAGGCCGGTGGGGATCGCCGAAGACATACCGCTTCAAGTCCCGGGTGGAATATGCTTGCCATGTGACTTTGTGATCATGGACGTTAAGGAGGAGGGAGACACCTCATTGATACTTGGACGCCCGTTCCTCGCCACCGCCGGAGTCATCGTCGACGTGCGCGAAGGTACCTTAACCTTAAACGTCGAAAACATCGAGGTGGAGCTCCACATTCCTAAGGCTATGAAGCATATGCCTTATCACGAGGAACTTGACTACATGGACCTCCTTGATGAGGTGATAGAGGAGGCGATTCCTCACTCAATTGGCGCCCTTTTTGATGAAGAATTTGAAGTAGGCCCGGATTTAGGCCATGAAGAGAATAAAGATGATTCCCCCGACTTCTCCGCTGAAGAAGATGAAGGCGACACTGATGTCGCAAGGATTCGAGAGCTCTGCAAGCTCTCGAAATTAAAGTCTCCAAAGAAAGCTCCGCCGGCACGGAAATCGGCACCACCGGCAAAGCCGTTGACCGGAGCAAATGCTAGCTTGGGGGAGCCTCCCCCCAACACTATTCGAGATAGGAGACCATCGAGGGAGAACGCGCCGCCGCCACATCCAAATCCAAGCGCGCTCCCCGGAAAGTTTGATGGGTGCATCTCATATGCACCAAACATCCCGCATTGATTGAAAATTATAGGGGGTCGAGCTCACGACCTTAAACGAGCGCTTGTCGGGAGGCAACCCGATGGTTTTTGCTTTATTTCTACTTTTTCTTTATTTTCATTTTAGAAATTTTTAGTGTTTAGAGTCGTTCGCCCAAAAATTTTGTGATAACGGGTCCTATTTTTCTTGACAGGAGAGAAGATAGGTAGATCCATCATGAGGAGGATGAACGAGACGACGAGGAGCACCCCAAGAAGGCGCTCGACACTTAGGAGGAGGATGAAATCGATTGGAGGAAGAAAGACGGAGTTTAGAGCCCAAACGAAGACAAACAGCAGAATACAAGGCTCACTCGGCCGAGTATACTAGTCACTCGGCCGAGTACAGAAGTTCGTCCGGCCGAGCCGCTCACGAACGAGGGAAGTCTGCTGTACCCAACTCTCTGTTTATTTTCCTCATTTCATTATAACTGCTACTCGGCCGAGTATATATATTCACTCGACCGAGTAAAACGGATACCCTCCTAGGGCGAGTCTTGCCGAGTAGCTTGAGTCACTCGGCCGAATGGACTTACTCCACTCGGCCGAGGCTGGCAAAGCCACTCGGCCGAAGCGATAGCAGGGAGGAAATTTTCATTGATCTCGCTCGGCCGAGTGACCACGTCACTCGGCCGAGTCGTAACTTCTTTTATATAAGGGCCGAGGGGGGGCGCGATTTTCGAAACGCAAAACCCAAATCTCGCCCGCGCCCCTTCAGCTCCTACGCCCGATCCCCCCTCGCTCGCACCCTCACTCGCCCGACCAGCCGACCCACGCCGCTGCTCGGCCCGCCACCGCCGGCCGAGCAACCGCCGACGCCTCGCCCGAGTCGCCGCCGGCGGCACGCCGTCCGATCACCTCCGGTAACCCTGTTTTCGCCGTTTTCTCCTCTTTTCGTGTATTTCTTGAGGATCCATGTGCTAAACACCCCCTAACCCAAATCAATTCCTATATCTATCCATTATACCCCTATTGCTCCATACATTTTGATTATTACCCGCTGATATCGCTTTTTCATGCGCAGGTTGCTTTTTGGAGCTTAGGGGAGCTCAGGGGAGCTTCTACGGGTTGTTTTGGACTTCGTGGAGGCGCGGACTTCGCACGCTTCCACTGCTTAGCACTCGCGGCGTGTTTGGGTATACTCTTTCCATTCTTTTTGCACACGCCACACTTTTCACGTTTTTCGGCACGCGCTCGGGGCCGATATGCCGCCCCGGACACGGCCACGGTCGAAGAGAGCTTCCGCCAAGCGGAAGCGGTCGGATGATGCCGGCCCCTCCCACGAGTTGGAGGACTCTCCTCCACCGTCCCCCACAGGCCCCGCACACCCCGCACAGCCTGCAGTGCACCCACAGCCCGCACAGCCTCTCCTTGCCGACCCACAGCCACCACCACCGGCTCCACTGGTCGGGCCGCTCGGGATTACGTTCCGAGACGACGCACACCGCGCCGTCTTCGAGCGTATCTCCCAGCGCTCGATCGTACCCTCCAGGTTTGCACACCTCGCTGACCTAGGATGCCTGGGGGTACTAGAGGGGATACTCACGTTGTACGACAACGTGGGTTGGCGCGACTTCCTTCAGGTGTCGGCGGACACGTTCACCCGCCCGACACTTGAGGTTTTGAGTTCGATCGCCCGGACCGACGAGGGATGCTCGTTTCGGTTCATGGATCGAGAGTGCCAGGTCACTCTCGATATGATGAGAGCATTTTTCTCGTGGCCCGTTGTCCCCGGAGCCGATCGCGGTTACGGCCCTACCCACATCCCCCCACCTTCCTTCGACGCCGGTGCCTTTTGGGCCCGGATTACAGGCCACCACGCCGCCTTTGACCCTAGTAGGGCCAAGGCCTCGGCCATTGTCCACCCCCTGCCTACGCATTGCCCAGCGCCTCATGGCGACCACCTTTTTGGCCAGATATGAGCCGGGCACGATGTCTACGCCAGAGCTCTACATGCTCTATTCGATGACACGTCCCAGAGCTCTATCTAGGGATGGACACGAGCTTGTCCCCGCCGTCATGATCGACATTGCGGCTTGGTTTTTAGACCGCATCATTGTATCGGTGGGCGCTCGCTCACCGATCTGCTGCGGCGGTCTGATCACCCTGCTTACCATGATGACCGGCGAGGACCTACCTGACGACCTGCGACGCGTCCCGGGCCCCACTTCTCTGTCGATAGACGTTATGGCCCGGATGAAGATGCTTCGTCCGCATGGTGAGCGTCACTGGGTCTGGTTGCACGGCCCCTACGGGGCCGATTACATGATTCTCCCGAGCCCCGCTCGGACTCAGATTGCACCAGCCCACGTTGACTGGCTCCCAGAGATGGATGTTCTCATCCCCGTCGCCTACGTGCTCGAGGCCGAGGAGGCCGAGCAGGCCCACGCTGCCCACGCTGCCCCCGCAGACCCTGCTGCACACCCTGCCGAGCCTGCCTCCGACCCTGTTGACCCAGTGGCCCCTCAGCCCATACCAGATGTTTCCGCTGCTCCTGACACCGTTGTCGGTGCCGAGAGTACTTTTGCTGAGCCCACTTCCACCACTGTCACCACTTTCGAGGCTGTCCCCACCACTCCCGCTGCCACCTCTGGCCCTCTGTCCGTGGAGCCTCTTTGCTCCGCTCTCCCCGAGCGCCCGCCGACCTTTGTCGAGAGTGGAGAGCCCTCGTTTGCCGCGGTCGTGGAGACCATGGCTAGCATGATCTCCGCTGGGATTGCACCTTTTGGCCCGCATACCTCCACCCCAGCGGTAGTTACCTCTGTCTCCACCTCCGCCGTATTCTCCGAGAGCGTCGTGGCGTCTGTCCCCACTTCTGTGCCACTGACCTCTCTGGCCACCTCGTTGCCACTTTTGCACGCTTCCTTTGCTGCCGCTGCCTCCACTTCCCACCAGCCGGTGCCCCGGCCTCACACTGAGGCCGGGCCCACATTTGCAGGCGCGGCACCTTTTGTCCCCTTCCCTGCTGAGCCCGTTACATACTCCACTCGCGTACGCCAGCCTCGCCCTGCACAGCCTCGACCGGTGCGTCCCTCTGCACCACCCCCACCCGACACTGTACTGCAGAGCATACGTGCTCTTGAGTTGGCGGTGAGCGGTCTTAGAGCTGACCTTAGGACCCTGTCCTCCACCGTCTCTACGATGGCTGGACGCTTTGAGCTGATCCCTCAGATTCACTACTGCCTGACACAGGTCTTAGAGCGTCTCCCGCGCGTACCCCCACCCACCCAGCAGGTTCCCACACACACTTCCACACACACTAGACCTGCTTCCACTTCCACGCCCACCCCAGCTCAGCAGCCTACACCACCACCACCACCACCTCCGCCTCAGGACGGAGACGGCGCAGCACCACCTTCTTAGGCACCCTTGATGCCTTGATCCATCCCTGCCGTTGTGCTGCCCGTTTCTGCTGGGTCCTGTTGCACTTTTTGTCCACCCCCCCTCCCCTCACTTATTCTGGTATTCTCTTTTTGATCATATCTTTTTATATCTATTTTGGGAGAGAGGGAGAGTTTTTGGTGACACATTTATACTCGTATCACTCATATCTGTGCATGCATCATATCCGCATCATATTTTCATTTCTTTATTTTTCCTTTTATTATGTTTTTTCTTTCCATCATGCATGCATCCTCACTTGCCCCTCACTTTACTTGTCTCTCTGTGTGTCACACTTTGCACATTGAGGACACTGTGCCGTTTAGCTTGGGGGAGTGAGTTCTCACGTTCTTTTCCGATTTGCCACCTTTATTTTTAGTTTTTCACGCCACTTTTCGCTTTTGCACTTATTTTTCACTATTTTTTCTCTTATGTTGCCATGCATCACGTTTTTCTTATTTTCCTGTGTGCCGCATTGCATAGTTTCTATTTTCCCTTTATCTTTATTTCTTTTTCATCTCATGCTAGAGATGACTTTTCTGTGATGATGATGACGTTGGATTTAGCCTATCCTATATGCATGCTATATTTGTCATGTCTTAGATTTTATTTCTGATATCAGATGCTATGACTTGCTTTGCATTTAGAATAGTAACCCACACCTTTTTCCGCATGAAAATGGATGAAATTTTATTATTAGCTGAGTCTGAATATTCATATGTATGCTATCACAGAAAACACACCAAGATTCACGCATTGAATGCCTATATCTGGAGTACTGATTTCTTTTCCTTCATCACTTCTATATGCATGAATTGTACACTTCACTTCAGGATGATTGAATGATGTTAGCTATGATAAATCTGGATCAGTTAGCTTTTTTTGTGTGATCGAAACTGAGTAGATTAGATTACCCCGCCGAAGTTGTCGTGCATGTCTTATAGAGTGAACCGAGAGTTATATTTATTTCTTTCTCCACAAATCTTGAACATCATTTCTCTACTTTTAAAATCATTGGTGAATCTCCCCTTAGTGATTCTATTTTATGGCATTTCCCCCGCTATTAATTTCTAGCTCCAAATCTCTTATTCTAAAAAAAACAAAAAAAACAACAAAAAAAGAGAGAGAGAAACATTCTTGTACATCATAATCTCTCTCTGAGTTGGGATCGTTGTGTATATATTTGCTTATTGCAAAGAAAAAAAAAGAAAAAAAAGAGGAAAAATCCTCAATAAAAGATCCCATCTCACTTCCTTTCTTCTTTCTTTCTTTTTATTGCTTTTGGAGCTATATAAAAATGGGGATGTAAATATTTTTGTGCCACCACGCTTATAGATAAGCTTGGGGGAGGGGATCCATTGATGTGTGAGAGAGTGACTACTTGATATTGCACGACAACCTAGGCTAAGTAATATTCTATACTCGGTGAGATTATTTCTAGCTTTACGGAATCCAGAAATCTAAGCCTAGCGTTCATTTCATGAAATCCATACTTTTCTATTCTCTCTATTCTATAGTGTGATACTCTTATACTCCAGATAGAAAGAGTTCAATTGAAAAGTGTGTGATCTGTGATTTGTATACCGCTTTAAATGATTCAGACAACGCTAATTTTAGACTTATTCCATTTTTTCATGATTATACCATTGTTCATGGGTTTTCTATTTCTATTTGCACTATTATACTATGATATCAAAATAAAATTCTCTGACATGTATTTCTCATTCGGTGCATGCTATAAGAGTAAGTGAAACCCACGTCCTGAGAAAATGATCTAGCATCCTACCTCTTCGCTTCTCTCCTTCTTTCTTTCTTCTTTATTTTCATTTCGTCTTCGTTCTTCTTCGTTTTTCATTTTTCGTTTTTCGCCGTTTTTGTTTTCCGAATCCACCGGGTTCGCCTTTTACTTATCTTCCTCGAGGACGAGTAAGAGGCAAGCTTGGGGGATTTTGATCACTCCTTATTTTACACCCTTTTTCCGCATGTTTGCATACCATTTAGATCGCCCAAATCATGTTTTTCACGATATATCGACGATATTGCGATGCTTTTCACGATTTGTTGTTTTTGTCGCATTTCAGGTGATTTGGCGCGATTTGGAGTGATCTCGAGATGCGCTTACTCTAGACGGCCACCGACGACCTCCCCGAGGGGTATTTTGCTGTTGGAGAGGAGCGGAAGAAGAATGGACGTCGCAGGAGCGACGAGGAGGCCAAAATAAGCAGATTGGGCATTTTTTGTGTCCCACTCGGCCGAGTGGAGGAGCCACTCGGCCGACCAGCGAGACACTGCTCGGCCGACCCGTTCAGACACGATTTCCATGTGTACTCGGCCGAGCTACGGAGACCACATCGGCCGAGTGACTATACCACGTCCGCCCGAGTGGCACCCGAACGAAGCCTTTCAAAAACATCGAAGTTACTGTTTTTCGGCCACCTGAGCTTCAGAAGATCCACTCGGCCGAGTGGTAAATCCCGTCCGCCCGAGTGCTGTGAAGCCATCGGCCGAGTGACGTCAACTCACTCGGCCGAGCCGCCTCCGAACTGAAGACCCCTGAAAACCCCGACTTTCTGGAAAATTGCAGGGTTTTCACTCGGCCGAGCGACTTTTGTCACTCGGCCGAGTGCGATGCGCTGCCTGTAGCGAAAACTGCGGAAAACAGGCTGTGCAGGGGTATTTTGGTCACGATTTTTGGACGATTTTTGGGGCTATTTAAGCCCTGTTTTTACCCTAGTTTTAAGAGCCATCTCTTAGATTTTTTGCAGCTTTTTAGATTACTTTTTAGCTTTATTATTGTGATTGGAGAAGAGGAAAAACTTGGATTTTTGTTGGATTAAATTGAAGAACTCCATCGGTTTGCATCTCTCTTCCCTAAAAATTCTATTTTTATTGTTTATCTCAATATTTGTGATGAATTCTATTGCTTATTTCATTGATCATTTTTGTGCTATTGCTATGATTTGTGAGTAGTCTTCACGTCTTGGGGCGTGGGGATGAACCCTACAAGCCCTATTTCCTATTTGTGATGAATTGGTAGAAATTGAGCTAGAATTGCTATTAGGGATTAGATTGGGATCGATTTACTACGGATAGCTAGGAATTCATATCAATTGGGATTTGCAAGAGATTGGATCCCAATTTGATAGGAAGCCCTAGAAATCCGAATTGGGTTGGAGTCGGATTTTCGAAGTATCGGTTTGCAAGAGATTGGACCGATACCAGGATTTCCGATTGCAATTCCATGCCAATACCCGTTTGCAAGAGATTGGACGGGTAGGAACTATCCTAATTTAGATTGTGGACCGAGTTTGCAAGAGATTGGGCTCGGTGCGCAATTGGACGATGATGTTGATCCTAATGCTAGCTTCCCTAAGCTAGGGTTTGCAAGAGATTGGACCCAAACCTAGGATAGCTATAGACCGGCAACAGCGCGAGAGCGTGAGCTTGGTTCTACATTCAGTTGCAACTAGTTCATCCGAATTCTCATTCTAGCAATTCTAATACCGATGAATCACATTTGCGAAATACGGTGAGTAGCGGGGATTCCCCATTCCCTAGACGTTATTTATTTGATTTGATATTTCGCACATTTGTCTGACGATTGTGACAGGATCGCCCAAGGCAATTATCTCTCTCAAATAGCCAGGTTGATTCGGAGCAAGCACAGTCATTCGTCCTCCCTGTGTTCGATACCCGCTCGCCGCTATACCGTGCGCTTGCGGTAAAACTACAACCGTCGCTCCGGGACGTGTATCCGGGGCGCGATCATACATCACTTTCACTCCAAATATTTGCATGTCGCAACTTATTAAATATTTGCTTAGCACATAACTGATCTCAAGGGAAATTAATAATCTATGGATTTTATTATGAACCATATGAGTTTCGTGCATTATTGGTCTTTGAATAGCCTTTATTTTATTCTCCTTTTTTGTAACTGAGGGTTTAACAGGTCAAAATTACGAAGGAATTAATTCATAATTTTAACAACTAATATCGTAAGAATTATTTTAACCGTCTCAATAGCTACATTCATGTTTACATTTCATATCTCAGTTTTTTTTCTTGCATTTCATCTCAATAGTCTTAAATCACACCACATTTGAAATGGCAAGAATATGTAACTTAGATCCTCATCATCAGTTACTATTTTCCCAACCATCTTTTTCATTGGAACATAGGTGAGTTGAACAATTGATATGTTCCCAACCACCAATTGATATGTTTCGATGCTATTTGTTGCAGAATAAACATGGCTTTTGGATACTAGAGAAGCGAAACGAGAGGGTGAAAGAATCAGAGGTGAGTTGAACAAGTATGCGAATGAACGGAGATGGAGAAGCTTGAAGTTCAAATTCATTTCCTATGTCTTGGGGTATGTGATGGAGAGTGATGGCACAATAATGGACTTCTTGATAGATAAGGATTTGGTTAGGATCATAGTCGATGTCTATCTAAAGACAGTTGATTTTAATTGTGGGACGCTCTTTTTTCCTCCAAAAAAATTTTAGAATGTATCACGCAATTTGGTTCCTCATTGTTCATGTCTGATATTGTTATTAGTTGTCATCAAAAAATAATTGATGCTTAAATCTATCATACAAAAATGAATAATATAACATGATTACATTCTTACAATGCATTTGCTGAACGGTAGTTTTTTATGCTCAATTCGTGCAAACTGCTGCAACAAGTTTATGAATCAATACAGTTCGATTTGTAATTTTGTGTTTTAATTTTTGTTCTTTTCTTTTGAAAGAATTATGCACTTGATGGAGGGGATTAACTGATACCGTTCTAATTTTTGGCTTAATAGATTGGCTTGAGCCTTTTCCACATGCCTTTAAATTCATCTGATTAAACCATTACTATCCTAAAATTGGGATGAAGTTTCTATGCAACATTGGCATTGTGTTGATGCAATGGATCGATCTTTAAAATATATTTGTGATAACAATAAAGCATTGGTGGTATTACTATTGTTCTTGGTGGGATCTTTTGCCAAATCTTGCCAGTCATATCAAAGGCGGTTCGAGAATAAATTGTTAAGAGCCTCATTGAGGCAATCTGCATTATAAGGGTCTATACAAGTTTGACTTTGGATAAAAATATGCGGTCGAATACCACATAGGTTGAAAATATAGATTTTGCAAAGATTACAAATTTTTTTAGGATGAGCTTTTGATGGGTTAAAATTTTTCGGTCGAATATTTTAAATTCCCGGTCACTTTGGGAGTTTGTTCAAATTTTGAGAGGAAACCTTAAAATTTTGGAGGACACTAAATTTGTGGGAACTAAATTTTAGGGGAGATTAAAATTTTAAACTTGAACTAAATTTTCTAGGGAAACTAAATTTTGGGTGGAACTGAATCGTAAGGAAATAAAATTTTAGCGCCCGCTAAATTTTTTTACGCTAATTTGTTGTTTGGCGTCGAATTTGTTGTTCTGCACCGAAGGCGCCCACGCCAAAGGCACCCGTGCCGCTAAATATGTTTACGCTAATTTGTTGTTATTTTAAATTTTGGTTATGAAAATAATCTTTTAGGAAACAAAGATTTCGCGGGGGCAAATCTTAAATGAACCGTGCCCGCGGGCACGGGTTATGACTAGTCTATATTATAAAAGAGGGATGTTATCAAGAGAAATTGAATAAGAGATATTGGACAATAGAAATTGGATAATATCTATATTATAAAAGAGTGATGTTATCAAGAGAAATTGGATAAGAGATATCTATATTACAAATGAGAGATGTTATCAAGAGAAATTGGATAAGAGATATTGGATAAAAGAAATTGGATGAGAGATATCTACATTATAAGAGAGTGATGTTATCAAGAGAAATTGGATAAGAGATACCTATATTATAAAAGAGGGATGTTATCAAGAGAAATTGGATAAGAGATATTGGACAAGAGAAATTGGATAAGAGATATCTATATTATAAGAGAGGGATGTTATCAAGAGAAATTGGATAAGAGATATCTATATTATAAAAGAGGGATGCTATCAGGAGAAATTGGATAAGAGATATTGGACAAGAGAAATTGGATAATAAATATCTATATTATAAAAGAGGGATGTTATCAAGAGAAATTGGATAAGAGATATTGGACATGAGAAATTGGATAAGAGATATCTATATTATAAAAGAGGGATGTTATCAAGAGAAATTGGATAAGAGATATTGGACAAGATAAATTGGATAAGAGATATCTATATTATAAAAGAGGGATGTTATCAAGAGAAATTGAATAAGAGATATTGGACAATAGAAATTGGATATGAGTGATGTTATCAAGTGAAATTGGATAAGAGATATCTATATTACAAACGAGAGATGTTATCAAGAGAAATTGGATAAGAGATATTGGACAAGAGAAATTGGATAAGAGATATCTATTATATAAAAGACGGATGTTATCAAGAGAAATTGATAAGAGAATTTGGACATGAGAAATTGGATAAGAGAATTTGGATATCTATTATATAAAACAGGGAAATTGGATAAGAGAAAATATAAGAGATGAGATTTTGAGGGATAAAAGAGGAGGTGGGGAATTTTGCATATACAACCCCGGGTTTTTGTATTTTTGCCCATGGACCCTGCCCACACACCCACCCACACTTTTTATTCTCACCCCTTCCGACCATTTTTTTCCAGTTCTATGAAGATTTTGAATCTTTTCCTACTAGGACAAAGCTTTGTCCTACGTGGCAAGTTTGTCCTAGGTGGTAATGACAATTTTGTGGGGACTTAAATTTTGGGGGAAAACTTAAATTTGGGGGGAAACTTGAAATTTTGTGGGAAAACTTGAAATTTGGGGGAACTTGAAATTTGTGGGGGGGAGAAAAACTCAGCCATTAGATATATATATATATATATATATATATATATATATATATAATATATATATATATATCTATCTATATAGACACACACACACTATAAAATAGGACCTTTTTTGAATTTTGTCCCCGTCATAAGTCCAGTCATACTTTGTTTGTCCCAGTCACCAAGATCGGCCAGGATTCACTCTAGGGAAGGGCCAGGATGAAGCCACGTACGCGAGTGGGACCCACAGCATTACGTTCTCACGTTCTCACATTGGGGAGTACAAAAAATTTGAACCGCAGGCAATCACAGATCGAAAAAGTTGGGGGGAAACTCAAAAATTTGGGGGGAAATCTCTACCTCATAGCCTTCATCTTCACCCTCATCAGCAGGAAGAAGTCGGGTTTGGGGATGCGCTCAGTGAGGAGGTGGTAGATCATGGAGAGCATGAGGGATGCGCTCGATGTCGGAGGGAACGATGGGGGTTGTAGAGAGCTGCCGAGGAAACTGGTAAGTTTTTGATGCTTCAAGAAGAAGATCAACATTCTTTGAGGTATGATGTCAACATTGATTTTAAGTTTCGAATTATTTTCAGAAAATGCAAGGAGAAGAAGAAACTCATATAGAAGAAGAAGCATCTCAACTGAAGAAAAGTTAAATTGAGATTTGATCTTAAAAAAATTTGATCTTAATTTTTGAGTTATAAGAAACTCATGGAGGAAAAAAATGCATGTTTTCAAGTTTTTATCTTGAATATTGATCTTGAGTTTTGCTCTTATTTTGATCTTGGTGTTTGGTTTCCAATAGATCAAGTTCTTATTCAATCTATGATAATAGTTCTTTTGCACATCAAGTGTTTGTTGTAATGCCAAAATTAACATAAAGCTTTTTGTGGCAACCATTGCAAATGTAAAACAGTATATATGGAACTTAGAACCTCAAAAGTTTAGGTAATTAGCCTCATATATGGTCTAGACCAGATGAAAATGGAGCTGTACAGTAACTAGAGGGTCTGTTTAGCCCAGATTCAGGTACTCTAATCTGTATTTCTTTGCATTAATTAATTTAAGTGATTCCTAATTTGTTTGCTTATAATGCATTGATTAATTCTTTGTGTAAAAGTTTAAAATTTGATGAGGCAGAGTCCCTTTTTGTAAAGATGAGAGAGAAGGGTCTTTCGCTTAATGATGTTACATATGCTATTTTGATTGATTCTTTCTGCAAATAGGGGAAATTGAGTGATGCCCACATTCTATTTGAAAAAAATGAAAGTGGAGTGATGCCCACATTCTGGCACATCACTTTATATTAAGCATTAAGTAGCATCTAGCAAGATATCTTGCTCAAACATATTGTTTGTATTATTTTTTTTAAGAATTATGAGACATATTTAAACATAACCATATAATCTCATAAAAATTGAAATTGGGATGGAAAAGAGTAATTTCATATAATATTCTTATTTCTACCATGATTCTCATAATTTTAATAGCATCGATTTTATTGCAAACTCTCCAGGTCACAACATTGGCTGCTGAAGTTGAATCGTCACAGAAGGACAAAGAACACCTAAGAATCAACCTTCTCAGAGCTGAAGAGGAGGTACTAAATAAATTGACAATCTATTTCTTCTTTATTAAATTTGGCATTGGACTCATATTCACAATTTATTAGTTGGGCATGTTCTGCAAGAACTCGGAGATATGTTGGAGTATGTCAAGTTCTACGAGGAGGATGTGAGGCCTGGGCTCAAGGACATAGTGTGGACGTGGCAAGGTGATTACATGATCACCACCAAACAAAACCCACTCCCTCAACAGTAAGTAGACAACACAAGCTTATCTACTTATGTTTGTGTGTACGTAGTGATCTTTTATGTGTACCCTGGAAGTTCCTATATATAGAATGTTAATTAGGTGAGTGAGCGGCTGAGAGGTAAAATTTGGGAATATGTTGTAATCATTAATTTTAAAGAAATTTTGGGTTTGCCTATTTTCGGCATGGATATTTTGTGTTGCAGTGCCATGAAAATACATTAGTGGATAAAACCTGGGAAAGCTGACGGGTCCGAATCACTGTGGCCATGTTGGGGTGATCAGAAGTTCAATGGATTTAGGATAAGGATTTCTTGGAGGCAGCAAACCATGTGGTCCTGTTGATGGACTTGGTAACATCAGTTGGCAATTTGTGAATGATTACGGGAAGAAGATTGATTGGTGTTTGTGAAGGATTCAATGGATTTAGGATAATGATTACATGGATATGTTAACTTTAACTGAATAAATGATTGGTAGATAAGAAAATAGGAGAGATTCTGGTACACAAGCCACTTTTTTGTTTATGCAATCGACGACTATTAGCTAAATGGTCAAATTCCCATTGCACAAGAAATCTACTTTTCAAAACCATCAACACGGAGGAAATTGAGATAGACCCACAAAGGATTAAGCTGTACTAAAAGTGAGAGATGTGAGAAAGATTGAATGTTTACAAGGGTTGATAGGTTTTGTGATAGATATTTTGGGGTGCAGGGGGTGTGACGAATGATGAGATGTGGTCTCTGGACAATACCTTTAAGTGCATGGCAGAAGGGTATAGTGATACACAAAAAGTCTGACTGGTTTCTGTGGGATAATTTAATGGGTTGCAAACCCTCTCTATTTCAATCTTACTAACTTTCTACTTTCTTCCTCGAAATGAGCGGTGTGTTTCAAGCAAATGGAAACATGAAAATTACTTGAAGCATTATCCTCTTCATGACAAATTGATGGATACTTTTGTGTCACTTTCAGTATCCATACCAAGCATTGTGTTTGCCACTACATGATTTGCTAACAACTGGTTATTGCGTGTGCCAAACAAATTGGCTAGAATGAATAAAATGTAGGCACAACCAAGGGAAGGAGAAGCAGTGGCTCAATATAGAATCTCAATTTGATTTGGACTAAAATCTGAAGTCTTTAGGATTGATGTCTAACAAGTAGGCACCAATTTATGGGTGGGTGGTAGTGGATTTGGGGAGATCAAGCACATCAAACGATTGATGCAATTAATCATCCACTGCTAAAATGACAGATGCAACGATTCAAGTTCACATGAAAACATGCCAAATCCCAAAATATATTTGGAGAAAGTTAAACCATGTATTCAATTAGCGAAGAAAAAAAGACAAGTTCTTTGCGGTAGTATTGATTCAACAACTTTAACTCGATCAGATTTAGAAGAGAGTATAAACTAACTGAAATTTATTACAATCAAGACACATAACTAAAGTATATAGCCATTCATCCTGGAAATGTTACAAGTCCTGGGTATTTCAACTTCATTCAATCTATTTCTCAACTATTATATGTAATCTGATAACATACAAAGTGAGTCAGTAATCTGTTGGAATCTGGAGTACAATATACAAGTAGGGATCAATTAGAACTGAGTCTCGCCTTTCTCCTAACTTCTAGCTGAGTTATGCCTGCCTCCTCTTTTCTGCAACCAAAATGACACAAAAACAGAATTCCCAGGCAATGCAGTTGAGGCCAAGACATTCAGTTGAGGCCAAGACAAATTCCCAAGCTTAGCATTCAGGCAATGTGGTTGAGGCCAAGATATCCACACGGCAACTTCCCAAGCACTCTTTTCTGCAACCAAAATGACACAATAAACAGAAATCAATAGGGTCCAAGACATCCAATGGAGGCTAGGACAAATTCATGCATATGTACAACTAAATCCATGCATATACAACAAGAGTATGTCATAAACTGATTCACAAGAGTATGTACAACCCATAAATGTGAAAGGTAGCAACATTTGCAAGAGCATCAGTAAGTTAAATATTATGTTGAAGATTAATTCTCATATATTAATTCCATAATCTAGCACTTAACGAACCAGTCCATAAGTTAACATGGGAGTGAATGGAAGGAAGCTCAATACGAGCCACAGTTCTGGGATAAAGATATTACTTTTAGTTGCAGTGTTAAGCAGGAGGCTACTAAATCCATGTGCAGAATAACTTGATTCATGTAACAGTGCCCCAAAAGTTTTGGATTAAGGCTTTGTTGGTATTGATTATCATGTAACAGTGGACAATAGGTGCATGCTGCCTTATGAGCTTCATCTTCCCGTGTTCATAGTTTTATCCCATTCTATTATTGCTTTCTGTTACTTCTTATATTTTGTATGATTTTTAAATTACATATAATCAAGGTAGCTAAGATTTTCTTTCTATCTTAAATAAATCTCTATCTAAAAAAATTTCCACTCCTTTTGCTCATTTTGGTTACAGTCATGTTTCTTTCTTCTTCTTCTTATTTGCTTCTGTGCTATTGATGTAGTGTTTGGAGTCCTCAAAGGCAACAAGGAAAACTGGCTGGAATTTAATCTCTGTGTATTCTAAAGAGCTCACTTTTTAATGTAAGCAAATTTTTCGTTACAATTTTTAGATTGTTTAGTAAAAACTTTTGATTCTTGCGACATGCTCGATAACAATGCTGATGGATTTTTGCTGTTTTTAGTTGAGCTGGACAAGCCTTCTTTATTGTAATCTCAATGTCATTAACAACATCGAAAATCATATTGCCTTCAAGGTACGCAAAAAAACATAATCTCATTCTAAAAATTTTCCACTCAGTTTTCTCATTTTGTTTGTAGTTCTATTTCTTTTTTCCTTTTCTTTGTCGCTTTTGAGCTGTTCATGTAAGGTTTGGAGTACTCAAGGGCAACGATGAAAGTTGGCAGTAATTTAATCTCTGTGTATCTTGAAGCATGCATTTTTGAATGTAAGCAACATTTTCATTACAAATTTGAGATTATTTAGTAAAAATTTTGATTCTTGCAATATGCTCGATAATAATGCTGATGGATTTTTGATGTTTTTATAATATCAAGGTCGTTAAAAACACCGAACATCATGTTGCCTTCAAGGTACACAAAAAACATAATCTCATTCTCGCATTAGCTCTTCAGTTTTAAATGTTGTCAACCAAACACAAATAAACATCATGCTGTCTACTAAATATGTAAACTTGATTTTTATCACCATATTTCATTATTAGAACACTTGAAACTTTTCCATGGTTATTCATGACATAAATGCATCCAGGCACAGAGTTGGTTAAAGTGTAACTTTGTAAGTTATCATGGGGTCCAATGATATGTGTTGCATGATGTTAGCTTGAGATTTGGTGACTGGTTATTTGTCTCTTTAAAGGAGGATGTCAAATAGCTGAAGTTGTTATGAGGATGACATGTCTTACCGTCATCTTGCTAAGTTTGATTAATCTCTAATGGTAGCTCACACTCTGTTAATGTATCAAGTTCGGTTAATCTCTCAAAAACACATGCTCTGTTAATCTCTTAAAGCCCATGCTTTGTTAATCTCTCGAGATCGGTTAATCTCTCAACAGGGTGAGCACCTTACTCTCAAGGAAAAAAGTTGGATTTTGGGTTTAAGAGTTTTTGGTAGCTGCTAGATTTTTTATTTTCCCCTTTAGTTTGTATTGGGTTAAGAGTTTTTGTGCACCTCAATCTTAAGGAGGTGGCTCAAGGAGGTGAGCACATATGTTTTCCCTTTAGTTCTTATGAGTGTGCTTGGTGTAGAGCTTAGTTTCTAAATTAGCACCATGGTATTATCTGCCTTGGTTTTGTTAAATGTGGGCCTTTTCACGAGGTGTTAAATCTGCACCATTGCAATAAATGTAATCATTTGTATTTAATAAGTATCAGAAAGAACCTCGAACCTCTGGGGATTTTTAGAAGGCAAAAGTACTTTGATTTCTTTTGTTTGGAACATTGCTGAAAAAATAGTAATAAATATAATGTTTTGACAGTCAGTAGTCTATTTGGTCATATACTGATTTTACATGAAGTATTTTATCATGTTCGTTGAAGATGCCTAGAATTTTGTTATTTTAGGAATTTGTAGAGGTATTATCAATGTACGTTGGAACATAACCATCTGGCCCTTATTTTCTGAATAATATGTTGGGATTTTATAATTAGCAAGTGATTGTTTATCAATCATGAGTAGTATGAGTTTAGTTATTTTAAAGTGTTCCAGGTTGTTAGTCTGTTTTAATCTCATGAATATATAAGGGGGAGTGAAATGGTCGGACAAACTAATTGCATGGGAAAATTTTAAAGTTTCACGTTGCGAAATTCTCTCTCTCAAATAGTCTGTTTTAATCTCTTTTGTTCTTATTTTTCTCTCTCAAATCCCAACCTCAGTTAATCTCTCAAAAACCCCAAGCTCAGTTAATCCCAATCTCAGTTAATCCCATTGCATTATGGAGGTAGCTTAAGGAGGTGAGCACTTTAATCTGAATTGGATCCTCATGTTAAAATACATATACCCATCAAGACAATTTTGTGACTCCCTAAGATCAATAGCCAAATTTTCGCATAGATAGAAAATAGAATTTATGAACTGGAATTTGTGAACAACTAGAATTTGTGACCTGGAAACTTTCATGTCATAGTATAAGTTGCTTTTCTTCGGTGTGAAATCTCATGGATAAATGAACTATGTCTATATTGTATCTTCATTTACTGTTGGGCATTTGCACGAGGACAGTTTATGAAGGTCATGGTGGAACTTGGACAATTATTCCGACAAGATTTACTTGATATTAGGTATTTAAACAGAAGTTTATTCTTCCTCTGACATTAAATGTGAAGTTTGATCATCTCTTTCTTTCTTTCTTGAAGAGTATCTACATATGAGTCAATTCAATGGGTTCAACACATTTTGACAATCAGAAACATTACTGGATATCATCTATCAATGAAAATTATACACCACAAATTTTTACATGTAAATGGAAATAACACAATAGTTTGTACACCTAATGACAGTCAAGTAAACTATGCATAGTTTCCCTTTTGTGCAGTCATAATGAAAATTATTCACCACAATTTAACCATCAAACAATATTCTCACCTGTAATATAATTATGTACTCTTTTATGAAACGAGTGGTATAAAGTTGAGATCCCACTTGCATGCCATCAATTACGACCTAAAATCGAAAATAAACAGGAAAGAGAAGATATCAGCCATCTTAATGTACAATGTTAGGAAATGGCCCGTTTTATTTTCAAACTTTCTCATGTAAATTCAGAACTGAAAACCATGTAAACATCATAATTACAGGTTTAATCTTTTGAGATGAAATGCATGCATCCATTCTCCCGTCAAAACTATCACACAACACGC
Source organism: Scilla litardierei (assembly GCA_030789695.1). Lineage (NCBI taxonomy): Eukaryota > Viridiplantae > Streptophyta > Magnoliopsida > Asparagales > Asparagaceae > Scilla > Scilla litardierei. The sequence continues at coordinate 475,303,073 of CM061142.1, forward strand.
CTTTATAGCAATAGTAATAATTATCAGAAATACATACCACCATAACTGTACAAAATCTCTATTAGTTCTTCATCCCCCAATCTTTCATCTCTCACATGATACCACATGAATTTGGTTTCTCTGTACTTTGCATATAATAATGAGTGGTCATGTGAGGATTGAACAAGAAAGCTTTTTCAGCAAACAAGTGTAACATATCTGATATATATTTGTATTTGAACAAACATCAAGTTGTTAGGTTCTCTCTTTGCCACATAGTTTGAAATCATAGCTTTGAGCGACAACATTGCAATGTTATTTTACTTTCTTATACCCTTCAGATTCTCGATGCTATGAGTGAAACCTTGAAAATGCAGTGGCTGAAGTGGGGAACAATTTCCCAGGGTTAAGATTTCATGGAGACGGACAAAATAGGTGGTCATTGACATAACTATGATTTCATAAGGAGATTAAAAATAGTAAAGTTTTTAATTTTTTGAATTTTTTGTTTTTTCATTCATATTCATGCCCATTCATGGTTTGTCGTCATAATTTGTTCAGGAAAAGGAAAATTTTGGCCGGGATAGAAAATGGCCAATGTATATTTTTGATGTGATGAGGCTTCAGTCACCAACCCATGATACGAGCCTTAAGAATGTGTACATCTTAGATATTGTTGTGATGAAGAGTATTCTCTTCGAGCCTTCTAGATGTGGCACATGTCGGGAGGCTACGGTGGCAATGTATGCACATGTGTTTTGTTGTTAATTTTTTGCACTTATAGGAGCTTATTTTTAACTAATGTAGTGCTTTTTGGTCTTCTTTCTAGCCGAAGAAATCGAAGTGAACGAGTTTGGGTGGTCTGATTTTTTTAACAAGAGGTTTGCATTTTTTTTCTTCCTTATTGTTTTGTGTTTGAAGAAATTCTGCCCCATCTTCGCTCCAATTTCGTCGATTTAATTGAGTTTGAACAATATTTCTTGCACTTTCGGCGATTGTTGTTATACTAAAGCAATGTGTGTTACACTAGATGATCAATCTTTCACCTCTACATCAAAATAATCAGATAGTTATATATGTTCTTCGAATTTTCGACGTACAACTAATCACATGCAAATTTCTCTAAGGGAAAAATGACAAACAACTCATTTCACCTAGCAATTCAAACTTTGAACTTGATTTCAACACTTGATTTTTGATCCTTAATTAGACCGAGTCTTATACATGAAAACAAAAAACGGCAAAAAGATACCTTCCAATTTGAATAAATCGGCCAATAGTTTTTAAAGAGTTCTTAATTTTCTTTGACTTCAGTTAGTTTCTAGAAGAGACTTGCATCAATATCCTTTATTGCAAGTGGAGCTTCCACATTGACTTTTACTTGCAAGTGCAAGACATGCCGCAATATGCTCTGCTTGCTAGGAAATTATCTACACCAATATGAAGATGTTAGTTATTCCATTTCCAAGCTGGTTGGCCTGTGTTGCATAGATACTATGCATGTACTATGCATGCATGCATGTCCATGTTTAATTTTACCATTTCACTTTGGAGTATACTGATACATTTTGCTGCAAAAATTACAATTAATAAACAAGCATTACAGAACAAATAGACAACCCCTAATTATTACTTTAACTTCATGCCTTTGAAGCCTTACTACAAACATGGGCGTTTAATAAATGTGGATAATCATTGGTATCCAGCAATGAGATCAAGAAAAATAAAATGGACCTTCCTTCTGGAGGAAAATTAGCAACATATGTAGCCAAAAAAATTAAAAGGCAACTTTTGTTAATATTATTGACTATCTTTTTGTTAATTTTTATGCTCTCCTGGTAGCCATTTTTAACTGAAAGCTAATTAGTGTTGCACCAACAATGTTCATATGACACATTTAACAAAGCTGTCCTTTACCATTGAAGAGGACATACAAAGGATCTATTAGTTGGTAGCAAGGTTAGATGCCAGGACATTTAGAAATTGATTCATTAGGAAAATTATGTAGTTTCACCATTATTAGATGAGAATGATCACAATCACACACATGCACACGTGCGTGCATCGTTGTTATATCATATTCCGTTTTTGTCAGATGTTTTGTTCAATTTAGCTTTGTATTTAAAATGTCAGTTCTCTATAACAAACTCTCATGATAAACTTGGAAATGTGAAGTAGAATCCTTAAACAAACAAACCTGACTGTATGCAACATTCTGGCATCAAGTTAACTACTCATTCAACAGAGCTCTAATCACATGTAGGGAACATCTAGGAGACAATTAGAAGCTGAAGAAACCAAGAGGCCATGAGGAAACAACATTAGACAAGCAAAAAATTTATGATGGCTTCATCCGCAGGACCGCAGCCTTCCAAAGTTGAAGCTTTTGATTGTAATGTTGCATACAATTACTTCCTTGGGAGTTCTCAAAGCCCAAACATTGTCTTTTACTTGCATAACAACTTACCAACAGTTGTTTTCTTACAGTTTTTCTTACTTATCTTAGCATACGTAATGTCAATTGATAGATGTCTCTGATTGTCCTTTGGAGTCTATTTAACGAAAAAGGAAAAGCAAAAGAGAGGCCTTTCATTATTAGCAATGGTATTTGGATAAACATATTACAGATTCAACTTTAATTCATATATTACTGATTATGATATCTCACTAATTAGGTGCTTTTGATTATGATAAAGAGAGGATTTTTCTCTATATCTTTAAAAATATCTCCTGCTAAGTTTAATGCTAATGACCCCCTTCAATATTCAGATAGAAACTTTCTTTCTTTGATTATTCATTGATTTGTCATTCAAGACACTAATTCAAGCATCAGTAATATGTAGATTGTAATATTTAGGTTTCTGTTGTAGTGAACTGATGTACATCACTTTCACTCCAAATATTTGCATGTCGCAACTTATTAAATATTTGCTTAGCACATAACTGATCTCAAGGGAAATTAATAATCTATGGATTTTATTATGAACCATATGAGTTTCGTGCATTATTGGTCTTTGAATAGCCTTTATTTTATTCTCCTCTTTTGTAACTGAGGGTTTAACAGGTCAAAATTACAAAGGAATTAATTCATAATTTTAACAACTAATATCGTAAGAATTATTTTATCCGTCTCAATAGCTACATTCATGTTTACATTTCATATCTCAGTTTTTTTTCTTGCATTTCATCTCAATAGTCTTAAATCACACCACATTTGAAATGGCAAGAATATGTAACTTAGATCCTCATCATCAGTTACTTTTTTCCCAACCATCTTTTTCATTGGAACATAGGTGAGTTGAACAATTGATATGTTCCCAACCACCAATTGATAGGTTTCGATGCTATTTGTTGCAGAATAAACATGGCTTTTGGATACTAGAGAAGCGAAACGAGAGGGTGAAAGAATCAGAGGTGAGTTGAACAAGTATGCGAATGAACGAAGATGGAGAAGCTTGAAGTTCAAATTCATTTCCTATGTCTTGGGGTATGTGATGGAGAGTGATGGCACAATAATGGACTTCTTGATAGATAAGGATTTGGTTAGGATCATAGTCGATGTCTATCTAAAGACAATTGATTTTAATTGTGGGAGGCTCTTTTTTCCTACAAAAAATTTTTAGAATGTATCACGCAATTTGGTTCCTCATTGTTCATGTCTGATATTGTTATTAGTTGTCATCAAAAAATAATTGATGCTTAAATCTATCATACAAAAATGAATAATATAACATGATTACATTCTTACAATGCATTTGTTGAATGGTAGTTTTTTATGCTCAATTCGTGCAAACTGCTGCAACAAGTTTATGAATCAATACAGTTCGATTTGTAATTTTGTGTTTTAATTTTTTTTTCTTTTCTTTTGAAAGAATTATGCACTTGATGGAGGGGATTAATTGATACCGTTCTAATTTTTGGCTTAATAGATTGGCTTGAGCCTTTTCCACATGCCTTTAAATTCATCTGATTAAACCATTACTATCCTAAAATTGGGATGAAGTTTCTATGCAACATTGGCATTGTGTTGATGCAATGGATCGATCTTTAAAATATATTTGTGATAACAATAAAGCATTGGTGGTATTACTATTGTTCTTGGTGGGATCTTTTGCCAAATCTTGCCAGTCATATCAAAGGCGGTTCGAGAATAAATTGTTAAGAGCCTCATTGAGGCAATCTGCATTATAAGGGTCTATACAAGTTTGACTTTGGATAAAAATATGCGGTCGAATAACACATAGGTTGAAAATATAGATTTTGCAAAGATTACAAATTTTTTTAGGATGAGCTTTTGATGGGTTAAAATTTTTCGGTCGAATATTTTAAATTCCCGGTCACTTTGGGAGTTTGTTCAAATTTTGAGAGGAAACCTTAAAATTTTGGAGGACACTAAATTTGTGGGAACTAAATTTTAGGGGAGATTAAAATTTTAAACTTGAACTAAATTTTCTAGGGAAACTAAATTTTGGGTGGAACTGAATCGTAAGGAAATAAAATTTTAGCGCCCGCTAAATTTTTATACGCTAATTTGTTGTTTGGCATCGAATTTGTTGTTCTGCACCGAAGGCGCCCACACCAAAGGCACCCGTGCCGCTAAATATGTTTACGCTAATTTGTTGTTATTTTAAATTTTGGTTATGAAAATAATCTTTTGGGAAACAAAGATTTCGCGGGGGCAAATCTTAAATGAACCGTGCCTGCGGGCACGGGTTATGACTAGTACATATATATTGGAGACTTATTGTGCGTCTTTATTAAAAATGTCAAAACGTACAAAGAGAACAAGCGGTAGATAATCGGAGGTGGAGGATGTTGGAGAGGGGAGAGGGCACAAGCGTCGTCATTCTCCACCAACACACTCCCCTCCCCTACCAAACTGTACATGAAAGTGTTACAGAGAAATAACTATCCTGCATCTCTAAACTGCCAATTATCCATTGCTTGTGTGGCCTCTTGGGCAGTGGCCTCCTGGTCTCTGAGGATAATTCTGATGTCTGCGGCTATTCCTCAAATAGGGCTGTTGTAGATTTTATAGTGCCATCAAAAATCCTTCTATTCCACTCCTTCCAAACATGCCAAACAATTGTTGATAGAACAGTCTTTGCCAGAATGCTTAAAGTGTCTTTGTTGGCAAAATGCAATAAGTAGTAGTCACCCACTTTAGCAAGCTGAGGTTATATGGGGTCTGATACACCCAATTTGAGTAGGCTCCTGATAAGAATATAGTTTGTATATCCACATTCAAATTAGAGGTGCTTAATATTTTCATCCCTCCCTTCATCATACAACACACACTGAGTATCAGTGTTTACACCCCATTTTGTTAGCATGTCCCTAGTAAGTAGTTTCCCATGTAAGGCTCTAAGAAGGGTTAGTGACATTTTATGGGTGTGGTTTTTATACCAAACCAGCTTAGAATAAGGAAAGAGCATACTCCAATGTCGCGTGCCATCCCAAGCTTCTGTGAATTTAAACTCCAGGCTAGGCGCCCATATCCATGTGTCAGATCTTGAGGAGGGAAAAAGTTTTGCAACAAGGGGTGGGCCATGTAAGTAGTTGGATCATCTGCCCATCCTACCATTGTCTAGTAATCAATTACCTTATTTGTGCTAGCTGCATGAAGAACATCATAAAGATCACTTAGAGGTCTACATGGTAACCAATTGTCGTGCCAGAATAAGGTGGAGCAGCTATCCCGAACATGTTTCTTACTGAGATGTTTAGAAAATTTTCTGCAATGTAACATGAACTTCCATGTGACAGAGTGTGTAGCTTTCCCTTTAGCTGTGAAGAAATATGAATCTTCCTTGTAGTTGTTACACATATACTGTGCCCATAGCCCTTCTATAGCTAACATTCGCCATGTCAGTCTCACTCCTGCTACTAAGTTAAGGTCATTGATCAATCTCATTCCCACACACCCTTCTTCTTTCGGTGTACATATGTCTTTCCAGGCCCATATATGGGAGGATCCCCAAATAAACTTCCTACAAGCAGATGTAATATTTTGCAGAATGGATTTAGGGATACGATAAGCCTGCATCCAAAATATAACCATACCATATATGACTGTTTCGACCAGCTCTATGCATCCTGAAATAGATAACATGTTGGACATCCAGCCCATGAGTCTCTTCTTGCACATGTCTATTAGTCTATTATACATAGAAGGTTTCAGATATCTGGTGGAGAGTGGTAGCCCAAGATATATGGTGATGGAAGTGCCAACCCTAATCCCCAAAAGCTTAGCTAAACATGCTGGACTCTTTGTGCCCTTACTGAAAATGGAAGTACTTTTTCCCCAATTTATTTCCAATCCTGTAAGGTTAGTGAATTCTTCTAATAAAGATTTTAGGCCACAAAAGAGTGCTTATTTGCTCGGTAGAATAAGAGCAAATCATCTGCAAAGAGAAGATGAGATATAGCACCTGAACATCTCATAGGTTGGATTTTACCAGATGCTACTGATTTATCAACTAATAATGAGAATTCCTCCATTGTAATAGCGAACAGATATGGGGATAGAGAATCTCCCTGTCTGATGCCTCTGTTACCTCCAAAGTATCCAACTGGGGAGCCATTTACCATTACAGAAAAGGTTGGGGTCAGACACATTCTTTAATCCAAGCCATAAATTTCCTGCTAAATCCCATACGATGAAGAATATAATAAATGAATTCTCGGTTGACGCTATCAAATGTCTTCCTTAGATCTAATTTTAGATAAGCTTTGGACCCATATCGGATTGCTAAAATCTCTAATTTTCTCATGTGCCAGCAAAGCACAGTTCGAGAGCAATATTCCTTTTAAAAAGGCTGATTGATTTGGCGAAATAAGCTCATGAATAACAATTTTTAGCCTATTACAAATAATTTTGCTTATCATCTTATAGACCATGTTACAGCAAGCGATGGGTCTGTAGTAACCCAAACTAGTGGCATTAGAGTTTTTTTGGGACCAAAATAAGGTTTGTATGGTTTATAGGGTGCATAAGAGAGCCATTTTGAAAAAAAAGATTGAATAGGGGCAATGACATCATTACCTATCGTGCTCCATCCATGTTGATAAAAGTATCCATTAAAGCCATTTGGCCCAGGGGATTTATCCACCACTATTTGGAAAACCGCCTCCATGATTTCCTCCTTAGAAACTCTTCGCTCCAGCCAGGCTGCAACGTCTACTGTCATTATATGCTTTGTGACTAGCTTGGGGAAAACATTTCAATAGCTAGTTTGGTTATATAATGCTTCATAAAACTGGGGTACACTGCTCTTGAGATCTTCGTAAGATGTATTAAAGTTTCCATCAGCATCCACCAAATGTCCCGAGTTATTGTAAGCTTGCATCGCCTTCATGGCTGTGTAAAAGAACTTGGAATTTTTATCTCCCATGGTAAGCCATTCCTGTCTACTTTTTTGCCGCAAAATCTCCTCCTCCAGCCCCATTAGTTTGGCAAGATTGATGCAAAGATACTGCTCTTCCTTTTGCAATATGAAATCTGTATGCAAATTGGGAAGTCTACGAACTTCCTCCAGTTTGTTCCTACAGGATGTGACATTATGCATCAGATCATGTTTTTTTAGCCCACCCTCGAAGCTCTGCTTTGAGGTTTCACAATTTGATAAAGATTTTGTGCATGGCCGTGCCCCCAACCTCGTGACCCCAAGCCAAATTCAGCAGCTTTATATAACCCTCCACTTTAGTCCAAGCATTAAAGAACTTGATGGGCTTAGGATATGATTTTACCTTGGTGTGCATTTTTACCAGCATGGGGGAATGATCGCTGGTGTGCAGATCCAAATACTCCACAAAAGTATCAGGTAAGAGGTCAAGCCAACTTGGTTTACATAGCATTCTGTCCAACTTTGCAGCAATCCGTCCCACACCAAGTCGCCTATTGCACCAACTCATAGGGCGCCCAACACAATTTAGATCCATCAGCGAGCATTTATTCAAACAGTTGTTGAACTCATCCATGCCATTAAGGTCGCATCTTCTACCTCTCATCTTCTCCTTCGAGAACCTGATACAGTTAAAGTCTCCCCCAGGAAGCCATGCCTTCCCTCTATTCAAGTCTGTGTCTGCTTCGAGTTGCCCCCAGAGTTGGTGAAGCTCATTCCTTAAATTAGATCCATACACTGTAGTCATGTACATCAATAAACCCCCCTCATTCCTACACCAGAGTGTCAGATGTTGTCTTGAGATACTCTGCAAAGAGGCACGCCATACCGAACCGTCAAGCCCAACAAGGATCCGACCACCCTTTCGCAATGAGATATTATCAAACATACTCCAATTCTTAGGGAAGCAGGATTTCCATTTAGCATTTCCTTCTATAAGCTTAGTTTCAAGTAGAATCATAATTGACGGCTTTAACTTCAGTAGCCTGTCGCAAAGGTCTCTTCTCCTAATGGAGTTATTTAGACCTCGCATGTTCCACACAAAAATGCTCATCACTTAAGAGATTGATTTGGCCTCCCTCCCCGAGGCCCCCTCCTTAATACATGTGCTTTTCCTAGTGTCTCCCTCGGTTTCTGCATTAACAGATTGCTTCTTAGGCCCCATCCCATTTGCAAATCCCTTACTTTTATGTTCTTCTAGCTCCAACTCCCATTCCGGATTTAAAACTGATAATACTTCTGGAACATGATCAGTTTCTGGATGTGTTGTATCTTCAAGCACTGGCAAATTCTGCCTTGGGGGGTTCATGCACCACCTGTGTAGTCGAATCAGCTGCCTCCCCTTGGTTGGTGCTGAAACAACATGGGTGATAGGCATAGTAATTTCTTCACTACTCCCTCATACACTACTCTCCCCAACCTCATAGGTTGCCGCCCTTCTCAAATAACCAGGATGCCTCATATTCATCCCATTGTTTACAGTAGCCGCCAATTTTCCTGTATCTGTTGCATGAATTTTATGAAAATGGCCAGGATTAATAAAAGTGATACCTGGAGTGGGTGCAACATCCTCTGTAGCTGTGGCCGCATCATTAACAGGTGATGCATCAACTTGTGTTGCATGCACATCCTCAACTTGGGCAACCTCATCATGCACTGCATGCACATTCTCAAATGGAGTTTCATGAGCTTGCGCATATTTCTGAATATGGTCCGTATTATCATTAATTGGAGCTTCATGAAATTGTGCATCATCAAGTGGAGTTTCATGAACTTGCACAGCTTCCTGAACTTGCGCAGCTTCATCAATTTTTGATGGCTTTTAGATTGAAGAGAGCTGCGTTAAGTCTGGACATTGGAAGTCAGCATGTCCAAAGCAGATGTAATGGCTACATCTCGGACGCTCTCCTTCAAACTTGGTGTCGACATTAATGACGGTTCCATCATCTAATTCTACACCCACCGTCTTTGGCAACGCCTTCTTTACATCGACCTCTACCAGGCATCTGGCATAAGACAGGCACTCCAACTTCGCAGTAGCTCGGTCAAGACATATGGGAATACCCATGACCGAAGCAACAATTTTAAGTATGTCTAGTGTCCACATACTGAGCGACAATCCATGAAATTGGACTCAGACTGGCACCGTAGCCAAAATGTCCCGATCATGATGCATAGAAGGGCTCCACCTTTGCAACACCGTCAAACGACCATCAAATAGACATGGCCCCCCATACAGGATCCTCTCGCATTCCTCATCATACTCGAATCTGAAATAAAAAAACCCATTTTCCCGACTATAGATATGAACTCCCTTCTTCACCTTCCACAAACGTTTCACCCATGCCCTCAATTGTCCATAGTAGGGCACATCTCCTAATACATAACCAACCAGTGTGTTCCTCCAAACGGTCGGCCCCTTTCTCCAGCAAAGAACCCGCTACTCTACCAATGCTTACACCATCCTCCTTAATCAAGGGATGGATGATGACATTGTCAAAGACTCCTCATATGATCTTCTAGTAGAACAAACTTCAGACCAAGATAGCTTATTCCCTGAGGTGTTTATCTTAATTGAAAATTTTGGCCTAACTGGCATTCCATCAAACACCTTGCAGGTGTTTGCTTGTTGGACCCCTTTCGATGCCATCTCCTTGGATTGCACCCGCACCCTGTGAGTTGTAACCCCTTACTGGATTCGTCCTCTGCCTTGGGGATAGACACCTCTGCCACCAACGCGCTGAGGGCCGCCACCAACCCGCTGAGGGCTGCCAGCATACTGAGGGCCATAGCCTCCCTTATAACGTGCCTTCCCCTTCCTCGAAACAATACGCCAATCTTCTCCCTTTGTTCCAACACCCTGATGTTGGCCTGAGATGTCGCCCGATGATGGCCCCCAAGATTTCCTTCATCGGATCTTCCCCTTTCGTTGCCCAATGATGCTGATGACCCTCCAAGATCGCCTGAATTGCCCTTAGCCTGATGTTAACCGGAGCTCCCGTCAGATGATTGACCGGAGCTCCCGTCGTCTGCTGATATTGTTGCGCCTCCAAGATCGCCAGGATCGCCCCTCCGTAATTCACTCATCTCACTTTTCTTACACACACACACACACACACACACACACACAAGTCATAACACGTGTCCGCGGGCACGGTTCATTTAAGATTTTTCCCCACAAAATCTTTTTTCGCCAAAAAATTATTTTCACGGCCAAAATTACGCGGAACAACATATTAGCGTAAAAATATTTAGTGGCATGGGCGCCTTCGGTGCGGAACAACAAATTCAACGCGGGCACCTTCGACACGGGACAACAAATTAGCGTAAAAATTCGGTGCAGAACAACAAATTCGACGTAGAACAACAAATTCGGTGCAGGTGCCTTCAGCACGGAACAACAAATTAGCGTAAAAAAATTACGCGGGCACCTTCGGCGCGAGAAATTATTCTCATCTTGTTGACCCATGCGTCGAAGAGACGGTGGGCCCCACGTTGAGGGAGAGATAATTCGATCTGCAGCAACATTCAATCTGCAGCATTAAGTGCAAGTTAAAGTTTTTTTTCAAATGCATTAATTGCGTGCACTCTGCTATTCCCTAAGAACTTTTATTCCCCATAAAGTTTCATTTCCCTAGAAATATTTTTCCCTCCAAAACTTTCCACAAAATCTCATCTCAACCATTCATTCCTCAAGATTAAATCCAAGCCGTCTTTCTATCAACCTGTTTGTCCTAGTCAGCTTGTCCTAGTCAGCCCTAAAATTCAAAAACAGTTGTGTTTGAATATATATATACAGTGACGGATCCAGGAATTGAATTCAGAGGGGGCACAATTTCCTTAGACGAATCAAATTTTTTGAAAAAAGAGTCACATAAATTTCGAAAAAACTAACATACTATAAGTTAAAGAAATTCGCATAATGTTACTTATGCTATAACTACATCGAGAGTACTACCAAAAAATAACTACCTTGAGAACGCCGACCTGTTTGCCTGATGGCTGATGCGAAACCCAAGGATAGATCATAAGTGTTGACAAACAATTGTTCCTTTGCAAAACCAAGGAAAAAAATACATGTCTTTAAGGAGGTAAAAATTTATATACATTGAGATTCTGAGGACACTGCCAAATAACAATGATAACTAGCTAACAAGTTGAGATTCTTAGAACGCATCCCTGTTTTGTATTTTAAAGAGGCAAAAATACAAACTGCGTATTTTAAGCGAGCAAAAAAGAAGTCATTATAAAACAAATCATTTTGTCAAATCATAATAGCTGATGTGAAATCCAACGACGAACCACTCGTTCCTTTGCAAAACCCGTGTAAAAAAATTACCGCGGTGCCTTTGCAAAACCTAAGGGGAAAAAGCCTTTGAAAATTATAAATAACCATGATAATTCCCTTAATAGAAGGGTATAAATATGTTTAAGAGGTCGAAAAAATTTAAGAATTGCTAGGTCCGAGATTTGAACACAGGTTGCCAACATAGGATTCATGCAGTCCTACCACCAAGCCAGCTTGTTGTTGGTGTTTTTCTTTGAAATTTATATGTAAATACTATGTTGCCATGATAATTCCCTCACTAAGGGAAAAAAATAAAAAGTAAACATTCAATTTAACCATTGCATGGCCTGGGATTTGAACCCTGGTTGACAACCCTAACATTCACGCGGTCTACCACCAAGCTAGCCTACTAGTTCTGTTTTAATATGAACGTCATTCTAAATATTATTGTCATATTAAAAATTTTAATACAAGGGTACAAGTATATTTTTTTTTCACGATTTTTCAGGGGGGGCACGTGCCCCCCTGGCCCCTATATATATATACACGCTCTGCTCTCCAGAATCCCCAGAAAGTACGAATCTATCCCAAGTATTCCCAGAGCAGCGAGAGTGAAAAGAAAGAGAAGTAGAAGAAAGAAAGTACAAGAAAGAACAGAAACCAGCAAGCCACTGCGCATGTGCTGGGAAGTACACATAATCTCTAACAATAGACAATGAACACAAAACACGGATACACAAAGCATTCTTATATACATTAATACATGTATACTTCTTTCACTTACATCATAACTGTACATGGGGGTACAAAAGGAAAACAAAAGAAAAAAATCCCAAAAAACACACAAAGGACAAAAACATCCACACACTGTACAACTCACTCTCTAGACTACCCCTGAGAATTAACTGTACAAAATAACCCTCTATGGGCTCCATCTCTGAGTAATTCCTGAGCCAAGGCATACTCTGTCTGCATTGATTTTAATCATATAAAAAATAAATGGGACACATCAATATGTGATCCAGTAGGATAATCTAACTACGCTAGGTAGGGTCAGTCTCAAAACTGTTCTACGTAATTAAGGTCTGGTCACTGACAGTAGACATGTCAACTAAGAAACAAAGTATTCAGACAAGTACTGAAAAGGACTACTAAATTGATATGCATAAAGGAAAACAAACATCGTAGGCAAATATTGAAGGGTAAGAACTGCAGAGTAAAATATGCTTGAAGTAAAAGCACATGACCACACATATGCACATGATGCATGAGGAATGTTTATGAATGCATATGCAACACCTAAGGGATCCCATCTATGCCAGCTTGCCTACAATGTGCACATCTCCAACTGTGGCACTACGATGGATTCAAGAGGTGACCCCCTGTGATTTCTCCCGACTCCTACCATGGCACTTTGCTCCATTATGTGTAGTGTCATCCGTGTCCTGGATTTCATACATCACATCTCAAGTATCACATGTCACTTTCTCATCTCTTTTCATATGCCATATAAGTGTCACATGTCACATTTATGCCAACATTTACCTCTACATCACATCAAATTATTACATGCATAACGGAGCATCTTAAAGGAAATTAACAAGGATGTACAAAGACTATGATATATTTAGCATGAATAATTGCATGTTGGCAGAACATGGGCATATCTAAGTTAACATGGATAAGAGCATAGAATACAAGAATGGTATAGAACATACGGAACATCATACTAACATCATTGAATTCCCTTTCTATGCATGGCTTGAACAACTTATGGCATGTTCCATAGCACATATGGCCTAGATATGAAGCACAAGGAGTAATATGTAATTTACAACATTTAAATCAATCTTAGCGTGTGAATCATAAGTTGGAAATAACCCACACGGTCGTTTGGACAAATCCACACGACTGTGTGGAGCACAACGTTCGGGATCGGGAGCACATAACCACAAGGTCGTTTGGGGCGTCCACACAACCGTATGGAACATAACATTAGGAGGCTCAAAAGGCGTACCCACACGGTTGTTTGGTAAACTATACGACCATGTGGGGGAACTAGAACTAAATCCAAAGAATCGATTGCCATGGTCGTTTGGTCAAGCCATAAAACCGTGTGGAGGGATTCAAAGCCCAGATTGACACGGTCATCTCGAGAAAGACACGTCCGTGTCATCAAGCCTTGGGTCATTCCACGACAGCTTGATCGAGTCTAAGTAGATTCGACCGTACGCACATAAGAGCCACTATGTCAGCTACATGACCATGTTTAAGTCAACACGACCATGTGGAACCTTAGTTCTTGATTTGGGATCTACAGTTGATCCAAACGACCGTGTTGCGACCGTGTTGATCTAACGCTGTCAATTTTTAAGTGTAAATCTCTATGTAAATCCATACACAGTTCTTGAGGAATAACCCAAACGAGAGTAGATATATTCCCTACCTTGTTAAGTCCTTCTTTTGAAGCCTTTGGCCCTTCTTCTCCTTAAAGAACTAGTAATCTCTAAGCTCCTCTCCGATGGTGAGGATTTGGGAAATTAGGGCTGAATTTGGGTAATAGAGTTGTGAGGGGGTGATGGTGTTGGTCAGGTGGAGGAGAGGGAGGAGGTTGTTAGGGTTTGGCCAGCGAGGAGGAGGAGGATGTGATGGGTTCTCTGCGTGAGGGAAGGGAGAAAGAGAGGGAGGGTTTTGTTGAATGAGGGAAAGGAGAAGAAGAGAGAGATGAGGGTTTTTGTTTTTCTTATTCTTTCATTATCTCTTATTTTCCATTATTTTCTTTTCCTTTTTTAATCTTCATTAAATCCACAACATCCTTCCTTTCCTTATAATTAAGCCAAGTGTCCCAATGGTAGGTGGGGGTTAGTGGGGGTAATGACACATTAGCACCTAATGTGTCACCATGGTAAATTTTTATAAGTTAATAATTTTGGAAACATAGAAATACCTAATCAATACCAAATACCCCATGGTATACAATGTATTTCATCCAATACTTCATCCTTTATAATCAAATGATGTTTTAAAAATTATTTAAAAAATTATTTTATCATTTTAAAAATTAAGGAAAATTCTTGAAAATAAATAACAATAAAACTCGTATAAATACGGTCAAAAATACGTATATAATACACGTATACATGAATACATGGTATTACAATATTTTTTTGGCGAGTAAAAGCAATCTTTATTTATATCCAAAAATATATACAAATGAACTACACTAGCAAGCTACAGAGGTTGATAGAAAGAGGGGGGAGAGGGCACAAGCGCCGTCACCCCCTACATCCTACTAACTCCCGTAATTACCAGTGTCAAAACAAAATTTAGCATGTATCTAAGAAGCTCTAATTGGAAAATGGGGAAGTATCTGATGCTTGCTCCAAATCCATGCCACTAAGGGAGATAATTAAATCAGATGTAATATCATCAAATAATTCGGTTGCCCTCATAGCCACCCCCTCAAAAATCTTCTTGTTTCACTGCTTCCAAAAATCCTCATGGTATTACTATATATATATATATATATATATATATATATATATATATATATATATATATATATATATATATATATATATATATATAGGGTAAAGTGTTCCTAGGGTGACTCCTTAGATTAAATCTAAGGAGTCGCCCCCATTTTCCCTCATATCTCACAATTTTTTTGGATTTTATTTTTCATGGGGTTGTTGTTCACCTCATGGATGATCAACATAGCAAAAATCAAGCCATTCCAATACTTTTAGAGCCCCCATCTACCCCATGCAACTCCAACGGTATGAAAACGTGCTGAAAACCCATGAAGTTGCAAGGGGTAGATGAGGGCTCTAAAAGTATTGGAATGAATTGATTTTTGATATGTTGATCATCCATGAGGTGAACAACAACCCCATGAAAAAAAAATCCGAAAAAAATGTGGGATATGGGGAAAATGGGGGCGACTCCTTAGATTGAATCTAAGGAGCCACCCTAGGAACACTTTATCCATATATATATATATATACATTACCCGTGCCCATAGGGCACGGTTTATTTAATGGCTGAGTTTTTCTCCCCCACAAATTTCAAGTTCCCCCAAAATTCAAGGTTTCCCACAAAATTTCAAGTTTCCCCCCAAATTTAAGTTTTCCCCCAAAATTTAAGTCCCCCCAAAATTGTCATTACCACCTAGGACAAACTTGCCACGTAGGACAAAGCTTTGTCCTAGTAGGATAAGATTCAAAATCTTCATAGAACTGGAAATAAAATGGTCGGAAGGGATGAGAATAAAAAGTGTGGGTGTGTGTATGGGGAGGGTCCATAGGAAAAAATACAAAAACTGGGGTTGTATGTGCAAAATTCTCCACCTCCTCTTTTATCCCTCAAAATCTCATCTCTTATATTTTCTCTTATTCAATTTCCCTGTTTTATATAATAGATATCCAATTTCTCTTATCCAATTTCTCATGTCCAAATTCTCTTATCAATTTCTCTTGATAACATCCGTCTTTTATATAATAGATATCTCTTATCCAATTTCTCTTGTCCAATATCTCTTATCCAATTTCTCTTGATAACATCTCTCGTTTGTAATATAGATATCTCTTATCCAATTTCTCTTGATAACATCACTCTTATCCAATTTCTATTGTCCAATATCTCTTATACAATTTCTCTTGATAACATCCCTCTTTTATAATATAGATATCTCTTATCCAATTTATCTTGTCCAATATCTCTAATCCAATTTCTCTTGATAACATCCCTCTTTTATAATATAGAAATCTCTTATCCAATTTCTCATGTCCAATATCTCTTATCCAATTTCTCTTGATAACATCGCTCTTTTATAATATAGATATCTCTTATCCAATTTCTCTTTTCCAATATCTCTTATCCAATTTCTCTTGATAACATCCCTCTTTTATAATATAGATATCTCTTATCCAATTTCTCTTGATAACATCCTTCTCTTATAATATAGATATCTCTTATCCAATTTCTCTTGTCCAATATCTCTTATCCAATTTCTCTTGATAACATCCCTCTTTTATAATATAGATATCTCTTATCCAATTTCTCTTTTCCAATATCTCTTATCCAATTTCTCTTGATAACATCCCTCTTTTATAATATAGATATCGCTTATCCAATTTCTCTTTTCCAATATCTCTTATCCAATTTCTCTTGATAACATCCCTCTTTTATAATATAGATATCTCTTATCCAATTTCTCATGTCTAATATCTCTTATCCAATTTCACTTGATAACATCCCTCTTTTATATTATAGATATCTCTTAGCCAATTTCTCTTTTCCAATATCTCTTATCCAATTTATCTTGATAACATCCCTCTTTTATAATATAGATATCTCTTATCCAATTTCTTATATCCAATATCTCTTATCCAATTTCTCTTGATAACATCCCTCTATTATAATATAGATATCTCTTATCCAATTTCTCTTGATAACATCCCTCTTTTATAATATAGATATCTCTTATCCAATTTCTCATGTCCAATATCTCTTATCCAATATTTCTTGATAACATCCCTCTTTTATAATATAGATATCTCTTAGCCAATTTCTCTTTTCCAATATCTCTTATCCAATTTCTCTTGATAACATCCCTCTTTTATAATATAGATATCTCTTATCCAATTTCTCTTGATAACATCCCTCTTTTATAATATAGATATCTCTTATCCAATTTGTCTTGTCCAATATCTCTTATCCAATTTCTCTTGATAACATCCATCTTTTATATTATAGATATCTCTTATCCAATTTCTCTTTTCCAATATCTCTTATCCAATTTCTCTTGATAACATCCATCTTTTATAATATAGATATCTCTTATCCAATTTCTCTTTTCCAATATCTCTTATCCAATTTCTCGTGATAACATCCCTCTTTTATAATATAGATATCTCTTATCCAATTTCTCTTGTCCAATAACTCTTATCCAATTTCTCTTGATAACATCCCTCTTTTATAATATAGATATCTCTTATCCAATATCTCTTTTCCAATATCTCTTATCCAATTTCTCTTGATAACATCCCTCTTTTATAATATAGATATCTCTTATCCAATTTCTCTTGTCAATTATCTCTTATCCAATTACTCTAGATAACATCCCTCTTTTATAATATAGATATCTCTTATCCAATTTCTCTTTTCCAATATCTCTTATCCAATTTCTCTTGATAACATCCCTCTTTTATAATATAGATATCTCTTATACAATTTCTCTTGATAACATCCCTCTTTTATAATATAGATATCTCTTATCCAATTTATCTTGTCCAATATCTCTAATCCAATTTCTCTTGATAACATCCCTCTTTTATAATATAGAAATCTCTTATCCAATTTCTCATGTCCAATATCTCTTATCCAATTTCTCTTGATAACATCGCTCTTTTATAATATAGATATCTCTTATCCAATTTCTCTTTTCCAATATCTCTTATCCAATTTCTCTTGATAACATCCCTCTTTTATAATATAGATATCTCTTATCCAATTTCTCTTTTCCAATATCTCTTATCCAATTTCTCTTGATTACATCCCTCTTTTATAATATAGATATCTCTTATCCAATTTCTCTTGTCCAATATCTCTTATCCAATTTCTCTTGTCCAATATCTCTTATCCAATTTCTCTTGATAACATCCCTCTTTTATAATATAGATATCTCTTATCCAATTTCTCTTTTCCAATATCTCTCATCCAATTTCTCTTGATAACATCCCTCTTTTATAATATAGATATTTCTTATCCAATTACTCTTTTCCAATATCTCTCATCCAATTTCTCTTGATAACATCCCTCTTTTATAATATAGATATCTCTTATCCAATTTCTCTTGATAACATCCCTCTCTTATAATATAAATATCTCTTATCCAATTTCTCTTGTCCAATATCTCTTATCCAATTTCTCTTGATAACATCCCTCTTTTATAATATAGATATCTCTTATCCAATTTCTCTTTTCCAATATCTCTTATCCAATTTCTCTTGATAGCATCCCTCTTTTATAATATAGATATATAATGAGTATCATGCTTCTTCTTCTTCAAATTTGAGCTAGGTGCCGATTGTGATGAGACCCTCTATGGACGTCCGTGGTTAATTGATGGTAGCCTTCTTGTTCTCCGGCAGTGGGCGCCCACATTGGCCTTGACCGTGAGATGCTCTCGACGGTGCCCCTTTGGATTCGCTTCCCTCAACTGCCATCCAATTCTGGTCCTTTGTGATTCTGGGGAAGCTCACGAGTGCTATTGGTCGCCGATGTACACTGACGCTGCTTCGACTTATGCATCACCGCTCTCCTTTGCTCGCTGCTTTGTCGAGGTCGACTCTAAGTCGGCATTCCCTTCGTCCATCTCCGCTCGTCTTCCTGATGGATATGTCGTTCCTATGGCAGTGGAATTTGAGTGTATACCTCCCATGTGCTCGCACTGTCGTTGCTTCGGGTACACCTTGACGCAATGTGGATCGTCATCATGCCCCCTATCACATCACCACCCCCAAGTTGACACTAGCCGCCAGCAGCCATCCTTACCGCAGAGTTCTAAGCCTTGCCTCCCCCTCCCAGTCACCTCCTGATCCTCCTATAACTCAGGTGGAGGGTCCTCCCTTGGCTGATCCTGTGGCCATTACTGTCTCTGGTGTTGCTGATTCTGGCTCAATCGCTGACTTTGAACTTGAGGATTGTGAATGCCTCTCAGATTTTGATGATGATGTGGAGCTCATCCTGGTAGTGGATGAGCGTAGGGTAGCGAGGAGTGATGGTTTGGTGAACTCCTTGGGGGTTGCTGAGTCTATTTTGGTTGCCTCTTTGCCCGCTTCCAGCTCAGGTAACTTCGCCCCCCTCTTATTTACTTTGGGTGATGGCATCGGGTCGCTTTCTTCTGGCATCTCTGCCGCCCCATCTGGTGGCACTGTCCTAAGCTCTGGTTCTAGCACACCTCGGAAGGAGGCTACTCTCCTCATTGGCAGTTGTGCTGCCCCCATGGGTGGTGGCTCTGGTGGTTCTGACTCCCATCATCCTGGCAATTCTACTGCTCCCCTGGGTGGCATAGTTCTTTGTTCGAATCATTCTAATGTTTCGCAGCATTATTTGGGAGCGCCTAGGGGTGTTGCTCATTCGGATGTGGGAGTGCATGGTGGTGTTGCTCATTCAGATGTGGGGGTTGCTCCCCCAGGAAATTCTGGCTGCCCCTTAGGGGGTTTGGTTATTGTCTCTGATTTGGTGGAAGGGGGTCATGCTCCTGGATATCATTACTCACCATTGGGAGCTCTTGGTAATGATATTGTGTTGGAGGAGGGGGTTGAAGTTGGTGCTCAGTCTATTGGCGATCTGCGGCCCCAAGTTGTGTGTGATATGGGTGTGTTTGTTATGAGTGATCTAGAATTTCCTTTTCTTAGTCCTACTCGCAATGCCTCACATCATCCCTGTCACGCCTCGCTTCCCAAAACGATGGAAACGAGACGTGACTAAGATCCGCATGGGCCGGAGCTGTAAGGCTCAGACCCATTAAGCGTCTGGGAGGATCACCAAAGATAGAAACATGTTCTTGCTTATATATATGAAGTTCGTAACAACAGAAAGTACTGAAAGAAAGATGCATTCATTTTTTTATTCCATCAAGATATCCAGAAGTACAAGAGTCTAACAGAGGAAAGTAATGCCCAGCATGGCAATAACTGTGGAAAGGAAACTAATGGTGCAAGCACCCAACCTAGGCAGAAAAGTAAAATGGTGCTATGCACCGGAACTAGAAAATGATAAAAACCTCAGAAGATCAGCAACAGGGAAGTAGCTCTAGGACTGGTCCTCGTCAGGAAGTTACTCCGGGTCAACGTCCTCCGGTAGCTCCGGCTCGTCCACGTACTCTGGCTCCGTACCTGGCGTACAACACACAAGAGAAAAGGAAATGTACATCAGGTAAAGTCTACAAGGAAAGGTTAGACTCTATTGCACGTGTGAAACAATTTACTAAACAATGTTTTACTGGTTGATTACATGCAGTTGCGATGACACGACAATTATACAATTTTACAAAGGAAGTAAAAACTGAGCAGGAAAGTAAACGAGACAGGCAATAGCCATAGCGTGTGCTACTGGCTACAAGACAAGACTATACTAGACAAGAAAAGACAAGAAGAACCGTGTGACACCAAGAGACTCGACACCAAGCGACTCGATACCAAGAGGGTTCACGCCTTACGATTTGAGGGGGGATCAAACCCTCTAAACCGTGCGACTGCTAAACCCTACCCCACCCCAAGACAAGACAAGACAAGACTGTATAGGACCACTCACTCTGCTAGGTGAGTGCCTCTATCCCTACGGTCTGCAGGGATGCTCACTCTGCTAGGTGAGTATCGAGCTTCCCGTAGGTGAATCTGTACCACTGTATAGGACCACTCACTCTGCTAGGTGAGTGCCTCTATCCCCACGGTCTACAGGGACACTCACTATGCTAGGTGCGTACTAAGCTTCCTGTAGTGTTCTGTAACAAAGATCACCCACTCTGCTAGGTGAGCGTCTTATTGCCCGTAGGCTATGTAAGACATGACGTGCAAGATGTTCATGACATGGCAAGGGTAGAGTTGTTCTAGGGTGTCCATACACATGCACACACAGAATAGAACCTAAGGTGTCAGTTGTTGTTTTTGTTCTTAGAATTTGTCGTCAAGTCTAGGCTATCAATGGGGGGTCCCGGACGCTATCATTTCACGTCTGGTTCTCTTTAATCATACTTTTACTGTTTAAGGGGGTGATGGCCTAAATGTGGTCGAAAGAACGCAAGTGGAAACACTTGCCTGCGGTGGCAAGTGAGTTGTCGGTCTGAATCGTCTTGTCGAAGCGGCACGTCGGCGAGGTCCGTCTGAAACGAGACAACGGCGATGTCAGATCGCATTTTTCATCAATCCTATTATGGTAAGTTTCTAAGTTTGACGGGGCTACCCTAGTAGTCAAAAGTCACATATTTTTTGATTCGTTCTACCTAATCAACGACTATCCTATGTGCACAGATATTCGAGTTCGTTCGTCGATGTCTAAGGTTGAACAATATTTTAAAGGAGTAGAAATGTAAACTTAGTTATCGTTGATGACTTTTAGATTAGGTTTTAGATTCGCTACGATGTGGGTTCTTACTACGAGTTAGGGGGCTAACCTTTTCGGTGTTTGATCGTAGTTCAGACATCGGGTCTGAACAGTGATAGATCTGCATCGTCAGCAATGTCTCAGCCGTGGGTAGCATAGAGAGACACGTATGAACATCGAGCAGAAAGAAAGAACAGCGAGTGAGCGTCGAGATCTCTCCGGTTGCGGGTAGTGTAATGAATCTACACGGTGGCAGCTACGACGTTGGAAAACACGTGAGATCGGCGACGTTCGTGAACTTCTAGGAGCACGGGGGGCTGCCGGGGATTAAAGGAGGTCGGTGGGGGTTTGCTCGGCCTGGTGAGTGGCTGACGACGGCTGCACGCGGCGGCGACCGGCCGTGAGAAGGTAAAAAAGACAGATTTGCGTAGACCATCTATTTCATGATCCCGGTGAGATTGATGCAATCTGAGGAGGTAGCAAAGTGGTGCAATAGTTAGAGGGGGATGTGGGGAGTCAACGGCGGCGAGGGGGGTCACCGATGGCGGCCGGGAGCCGGTGGGCATGCGTTTGAAGGTGAAAAGGACAGTTTTGCACACTGGGTCGCCGTTTTGCGTCGCAGCGGAGATGCGACGGCCTGAGGGGACAACGGACACTTGCAGTAGGTAGATGGGGTTGAGGGGAGTCCGATGGTGGTAGGGTGGTCGGCGGCGGCGGTCGGACAGGTGATCGCTCCTTATCTTACACCTATTTCTTCATGTTTTCATGACATTTCGATCGCCCATATTGAGTTTTTGACGATTATTCGATGATATCGCGTTGCTTTTCACTATTTCTTGTTTTTGTCGTATTTCAAGAGATATGGAGCGATCTGAAGAAAAAATGAGATCAAGGAACTTTCACACACACCGGAGCATTGCCCATGGCTTATTTGAGGAGCAATCAGGGATAGTTGATGAGCGGAAGAGGAAGAAGTTCGATAGGATCGACGCGGAGGCGAGGAGGAGAAGAAAAGAGCCCAAAAACAGCTCACTCGTCCGAACAGATAGTTCACTCGGCCGAGTGAAGGAGTGCGTTCGGCCGAGTGAAACGGATACAGACTACTGATTTTCAAAGTTCACTCGGCCGAGCAAGAAAGTTCACTTGGCTGAGTGAGAAAACCCACTCACCCGAGTCTGACATGGATTTTCTTCCGAGAAGCAGCCACCTTACTGGAAATTTGAGAAGACCCAGTCGGCCGAGCAAGATTGCTCACTCGGCCGAGTGAAGAAGACCACTCGCCCGAGTCTGAAAGAGCGACAGACCCCCAATTTTCCCAGATTCTCTGTTTTTATTGGATCTGTCACTTGGCCGAGTGACATGGGTCACTCGGCCGAGTGGCGCTGTCCGACTACTACGCGAATTAGGTTTTTTGGCTGCTCTAGGGGCAATTCTGTCGGGAATTTCTGGACGAATTTGACTTGTATTTAAACCTAGTTTTATTCCTTGTTCCAGGAGATACTTGAACTTATTTTTGACGACAAGTCTTATTGTAATTCTAAGCTGGAGATCATAGACGCGCAATTTGGTTTGATCTTTCTCTTTAAAACTCTTGTTTTTATGAATTGTTCTATCTTAGCTATGAATTGTGCTATGATCTATTTCTTTATTTCTGAGATTTCTATGATGAATTGTGTGTAGTTTCGTCGTTCTAGGGCATGGAGATGAACCCTATGGATCCGATCTTTGAATTGTAATGAATGAATTTAATTATTGCTAGGATTGAAGAAAGGTTGGGTTGTGATTGATTTATTACGAGTAGCTAGGAATTTCCATCGATTGGGATTTGCAAGAGATTGGATCCTAATTGATGGTAAGGCCTAGACATTCGATTTAGGTTTATCATCGAGATTCTCTAGATTTGGTTTGCAAGAGATTGGACCAAAGCTAGGGTTTTTATTATAAATATATACTAATATTCATTTGCAAGAGATTGGACGAATACGAACTATCATAACCTAGATCGTAGCTCGAGTTTGCACGAGTGTGGGCTCGAGGTACGATTGGACGATGATGTCGATCTTCATGCTAGTGGCTTAGGTTAGGGTTTGCACGAGAGTGGGCCCTAATCTAGGTTGCTATAGACCGGTAATAGCACGAGAGCGTGAGCTTGGTTCTACATTCTGTTGCGACTAGTTCAGCTCAATTCAAGCCTTGCAGCATTGAGATTCATGATCCACGAGGATAAGTGACGTCCGTAGTGTGGATTTCCTATCCCTAGACGCTTTTATTATATTGAATTCTATTTGCTATTTGAATGATTGTGACACACTATCACCCAAACCATTCCATTACTCCATCAATAGCTAGGTGATCAAGATAGAGTACTGTCAATTGCCCTCCCTGTGTTTGATTCCCGCTCGCCACTACACCGTGCGCTTGCGGTAAAACTACAATCGTGTTTTCTGGGTGTAAATCTGGGGCCGATCAAGTTTTTGGCGCCGTTGCCGTGGAGGCGACGGTATTTTATTTTTTTACTTAGTTATTTATTTTTATTTTTATTTTCACTCTTTTATTTCTCTATCGTGCTAACAATTCTATCAAGACTCTCTTTTTCTGTGCATGTACACGAGATCGAAGGCACACCAAGAAGATATATTGTTTGATCCTGAGATCGAGCGTACAGCAAGGAGGCTTAGAGATGAGAGGAGTCTTGCTATATAGGAAGATCATATGGCCCGACCGAAAACACCAGAGGAGTTAGCAGCGTGTATGGCTAGGCTTGTCTCCATCCGAGATAGGCTACGGCCTAAGACTACTTCTACCACCTCTTCCATAGCCACGCCGGAGTTGGTGACTGATAAGAATTTTGAGCTGAAGACTGGGCTTGTAGTGTTGATGCAACAAGACCCATTTCATGGGAACTCACAGGAAAACCCTCACTACCATTTGAAGTCATTCTTGGCTAAATGTGCCACCTTCCAGATGCCCGACGTGCCGGTTGACGCTATTCGACTGCATCTCTTCCCGTTTACTCTTCGAGACAAGGCATTGTATTAGTTGAGGACGCAAGCTGAGGGGATCTTCACTACTTGGGATGAGCTGGCAAGTGCATTTGTTAACAAATTCTATCCGCCATCCAAGACTATCAAGATAAGAAGCGCGTTCATGTCCTTCAAGCAAGGACATCAGGAAATTCTATATGAGGCATGTAAGCGTTTCGAGGATCTCCAACACCAATATCTCCATCATAGTATTGAGGCATAGGAGCTTGTGCATAGCTTTTATAATGGATTGCAATCAAGCACAAAGCAAATAATTGATGCAACCGTCAATGGAGCTATTTTGTCAAAGACGCCGGATGATGCTACGGCCTTACTTGAGGAGATGGTCTCGAATAACCAACAATGGGCTGATGAGAGGGTACATTCTTCGTCATCCTTGAAGCCGACAAGCATTTATGAGGCAAAGGCTGTAGCGGAGCTCTCTATAAAGTTTGATTCTCTTCACAAGGTCGTGGAGAGATTGGAGAAGTTGATTAGTTAACCGCATGGAGCCCCTACCATTTCTACATCGGGAGGAAGCATGGCGATTGGCAAGACCAAGCTGATGTTATGTTTGTTGGAGGAGAGCAAGGAGAGGGAGCTATTGAGCAAGTTCAATATGTTGCGGGAAGCACCGGTTATTGGGCAAACCCGGCTACAAGGAATCACCGGGATTTTCATATGCTAATAATGATGGAGCCTTGAATCCACCACCACAACAACCACAAGCCTAGCCTCCACAACAACCGCAATATCAACCAAGAGGACCCCAACAACAAAACTTCCCACCGAGGCAACAAGCGGGGCCAAATAGACCCCCGGGGTACAATCAAGGATGGAGGGCACCTTATCCACCGCAAGCACCGCCGAGGTCGGACCATGAAGCAAGGGTTGAAGAATTCATGGCCGAACAAAAGAAGATAAATGCTAGATTGATGGCCCAAGAAGACTCCCTTAACACCGTCATGGCACAATTATCGGAGCAACTAGCATTGCTAAATAAGAACACTCAACAATTACCGGCTCAACCGGAACAAAACCCACGGAGCAATACCGGCCACATCAATGCGGTTGTGGTGGTAACTACAAGAGGCGAGAAGGACACTACTCCTGCCATGACTCAAACAAAGGAGCCGAGGGACGAAATTTTGGATGATAAGGAGCCGGTAAATGAAGAGGAGGGCCCAAAAGAGCCAAAAGACGGCGAAAAATTTGAGATTGAGAAGCCACGAGAGGAGCGCACTTATATGCCACCGGTACCCTTCCTGCAACGATTGGCAAATGCAAAGATTGAGAAGCAGCTCGCCAAATTTCTGGAGTATTTGTGAGGTGTGAGCTTGAATATCCCATTCCTAGATTCTATTACCGAAATCCCGTCCTATGCAAAGTTTCTAAAAGATTTGATTGCGGGAAAGAAGCGAAAGGAAAGGATCATGCTCGCCGAGCAAGGTACGTGGTTTACTCGGAAGAAGAAAGTGCCGACAAAGTTTAAACATCCAGGTAGTTTTTGAATTCCTATCATGCTTGGAGGTGTCCCACTTCAAAAGGCTTTGGTAGACTTGGGAGCAAGCGTGAGCCTCATGCCCCTCACAATGTTTAAGAAATTAAATACGGGGACCGACCTAAAGGCGACAGACATGAAGATACAACTCGCGGACGATCAGATCACTTGGCCGGTAGGGATTGCGAAATACATACCACTTCAAGTACCGGGCGGAATTTGCTTGCAGTGCGACTTCATGGTGATGGATGTTAAGGAGGAGGGCGATACGTCGCTGATTCTTGGACGCCCCTTCTTGGCTACCACTGGCATGATTGTTGATGTGAGGGAAGGGACCTTGTCCTTAAAGTCGGCAATATTGAAGTTGAGCTCCACATTCCAAAGGCGATGAAGCATATGCCTTGGTGAGAGGACATGGACTATGTGGACCTCCTCGACGAGGTGATTGACGATGCCATGCCATTTGCCATCGAAGCCAAGAACGATGACGGCCTCGAAGGGGGCCAATCTTCTAAGGATGGCGGGAAGATGGAGACCAGTCGAAACCTTTTACGAACGATGAGAAATACGACGCTGATGTCATCAAGATTAGAGAGCTATGTAAGCTCTCTACGGCGAAGAATATGAAGAAAGCTCCACCGGACAAGAAATTATCGACGTCGGCAAAGAAAAAGGACGGTAAAAGCTCAAGCTTGGGGGACTCATCCCCCATTACTACCTATGATGAAGGGGAGCCGAGGAACACCAATGAACATCAACAACTTAATCCAAGTGGCCTTCCCGGCAAGTTTGACATGCGCATCTCACATGCGCCGAATATCGAGCCTTGAACGCGTATCTTAAGGGGTCGAGCTTGAGACCTTAAACGAGCGCTTGTCGGGAGGCAACCCGACGGTTTTATCTTATTTTAAGTTGAATTTTTCCTTTTATTTTTTGTTTAGATCTTTGTTAGTGTTTAGAGTCAAGAGTCGATGAAAATCCTGACAACGGGCTCTATTTTTCACTACATGAGATGGAGAATAAGGAACCATTTGAATGGAGGACGACCATGGCAAAGGAGAGCGCTCCAGGAATGCGCTCAGGCTTCAAGAGAAGGAAGAAACTGACGGGGAGAAGAAAAACCAAAAGTGGATAAAAAACAAAGAGTTGGAGCTGAAATTAGCAGCCCACTCGGCCGAGTGACATTGTCATTCGCCGAGTGAAGACCCTACTCGGCCGAGTAGGGTACTGATCAGGGAAGATTCTGAAAACCCCTCTCTGTAATTTATATGCCACTCGACCGAGCGACTTTGTCACTCGACCGAGTGAATCAGATACTTTCAGCACTTAAAAAGCTCTGAGTGGCCTTGCTACTCGGCCGAGTGATCCTTGTCTACTCGCCCGAGTGGAAAGTGACACTCGCCCAAGTCGCTACTTTTGCGAAAAAATTTCGAAATTATTTTTTTAAATATGCCACTCGGCCGAATGGACGCGTCACTCGGTCGAGTGACTAACCCTATATATTCGAAACCGCGCGGGTCAAATCCCGAAAATTCCTAAAATCCCCAAAATTCAGCCCGAGCTTTTCGAATTCCACTGTGATCACCCGAATCGAATCTCCCTTCGCCCGAGCCGCACGGATCCTGTGCCCGAGCCGCGCACCCCTCACTGTCGACGTCACCCACCGGCCGCCGCTGGCGCCGCCCAGTCTGCCGCCGCCCATCCTCCATTTCACCCAATTTCTCCCCTTTTCTCCATTACTCCATTTCGTAAGCCCATTCCGCCCCTAATCCAAATCAATCTATATATATATCTATTATTCCTAATCTTACCCCATAATTATCGATATTCATTGCTAATTTGTCAATCTGTTTTTCAGGCTAGCTTGGTGGAGATTCAGGGGTAGATTTGGAGCTTCTCGGAGGAGGCGATTCTCTGCATGCATCCATCACTTGCACTCGCATCGTGTTTGGGTACACTCACTCCTTTTATACATCACTTCTCATTTGGGTAGGCACATTTCATGGCTCACATGCCACCACGCACTAGGTCGCGCACGTGGGCGCCCGCTTCCACGCGGAAGAGGACCAACGATCCTGGCCCCTCTTCTGCTAGGACGGACTCCCCGCTACCTAGCCCGCCACCACCCACACTTTCGCCTCCTACCGCACCCATTCCATCACCGACACAGCCTGTCCCTGCTTTCGACGCGATGGGGATCACCTTCCGAGACGACGCACAGCGCGTCCGATTCGAGAGGCTCTCCCACCGTTCGATCGTACCCTCTAGGTTTGCACACCTTGCTGATTTTGAGTGCCTAGGGGTACTTGAGGGCCTACTCTAGTTGTATGACAATGTGGGGGTGGCGTGACTTTTTGTCTGTGTCGGCGGACACCTTCGTCCGTCCGACACTCGAGGTTCTGAGTTCTATACGTAGGACTCCTGGGGGTTGCTCATTCCGATTGATGGATTGTGAGTGTGAGATCACTCTCGATATGCTCCGAGCCTATTTTCAGTGGCCCCCAATCCCGAGCCCCGACCGAGCCTATAGTCCCACGCACATCCCCCTGCCGTCATTTGATACCCACGCCTTCTGGACACTTATCACTGGATCACCCCTCGCCTTTGACCCTAGCCGGGCCAAGGCCTTCGCTATCCTCTGCCCATGCCTTCGCATTGCATAGCGCCTTATGGCGACCACTTTCTTAGCGAGGTATGAGCTGGGAACGATGTCGACGTCGGAGCTTTACATGCTCTACGCGATGACTCGAGCGAGGGCCTTAGAGAGAGGTGGAGACGTCTTACTCCCTGCCATTGATATTGACAGAGCTAGTTGGTACTTAGACCGCATCATTATCTCGGTCGGTGCCAGGACGCCTATCTGTTGCGGCAGTCTGATTACTCCTCTGCCTCCCATATGCGGAGTAGACCTTCCAGCTAGTTTGTTACGACACCCGGGCCCCACTTTCCTTTCCATTGATGTTATGGCCTGCATGATGATGCTGCATCCTCATGGTCAGTACCACTAGGTATGGCTGCACGGTCCTTTTGATGCTGATTACATGGTTCTTCTGAGCCCCGCTCGGACTCATATTGGACCCGCAGGATGGGAGTGGATTCCAGTGATGGATGTCCTCATCCCAGCTGTGTACGTGCTAGTGCCTGAAGGCGCTCAGCAGGAGCCCCTCCTTCCACCTCTGGACCCGAAGATCCCTCAGCTTGCACCCGATTTGTCTGCACCTCCCGACACCTCTGTCCACACTTCTGTCAGTGTCAGGAGTACACCTACTGAGTCCACCACCACCACCACCACCTCGGTGCCGCTATCCATTGATCCCATTTCATATGTGAGTTTTGAGAGTGCTCCCACCATTTTTGTTGAGAGAGGCGAGCCCTCCTTTGTTTCCACAGCCGAGACCCTGTCCACTCTATGTTTCTCGACCCCTAGTGAGTCATTTTCTGCACACTTCACGGCCTCCCCAGTCGTCGACCCTTCCGTCTCCACTGTAGCTGTCTTCACCGAGAGTGTCGTGATGTATGTCCCCATTTTGGTGTCAGCGACCTCTCTGTCCTCCTCGCCCTCTGTCACCGTCTCAGCTTCTACTGCTGCTCATACTTCTGAGAGCATTCCTACGTCTCAGCCTCCCAATGAGGCTGAGCATGTTTTAGTGAGCACAGCACCACAGCCTTACCCCGTAGTGGTCCCACTTCTTTACGGTAGCTGTGCGAGACAGCCCCATTTCTCACCTCTTCGACCCTCTGCACCACCTCCCCCCGACACCCTAGTTCAGCACTTACGTGCTCTAGAGGGGGCCGTTAGTGTGCTCAGAGGAGATTTCTGGGCTCTCTCCACTACCATTAGTGATGTACAGTCTCGTGTCGCTTTACTCCCTGGTATTCAGGGTAGCCTGAACCAGATTCTTACGTGACTGTCACAGCCTCCACCTGTCGCTACCCGTCCCACTACCCAGCAGCCACCTCTACCACCACCTCCACCATAGGACGGTGCTGGTGCTCCACCACCCACTTAGGCACACACTGGATGCCTCCCATACTTTTGCTGCTGTTATGATTGATGCTATCTTTTCTGCTGATTTTTGCTCACCTCCTCCCCACACATTTTGATCACTTTTTGCTCATATTTGTCTATATCATCTTGGGAGAGAGGAGGTATTTTTGGGGACAGTTATATTGCACGATCTTGATCTCTGTATGCATCATTTGCATTTCCATCTCATTTTCTTTTATTTTCATCATTTATCATGATTGCATCCTCACCCACCCCACTCATATCTTATTTCTCTTTGTGCCACACTTTGCACATTGAGGATACTGTGCCGTTTAGCTTAGGGGAGTGAGTGTCTCACGCACTTTAGATTTTCTTCATTTTTATTTTCATTTTTTTCTACCTTTCTTTATTTTACACTTATTTTCACACACTTTTTCGTTTTTTCTCATGCATCACGTTTTCTTATTTTTGTGTGTGTGCTGCATATGTATAGTAAATTTTGATTTCCTCTATTCTTATTTCTTTTATGCTTTTTGGCTAGAGATGAATTTTCTGTGATGACGACAACGTGGAATTAGCTTATCTCTATATACATATCATTTTGTCATGCCATCGTTTTTATTTCAGATATCATATGCTATGCTTTGCTGTGCATTCGAGATAGTAACCTGCACCTTTATTACTTGAATGTGAATGAAATTCTACTATTAGCTGAGTCTGATGATTTATATTGTATAATTTTCATAGAAAACACACCAAGCTTCACGCATTGATTGCTTATATTTGGAGTACTTCTTTGTTGTCTGATATCACTTCTTTTTGCATAAAAATTGTACGCTTACTTTCAGGTCGACTGAATGTATGCTATGTTGATATGACTGGATTAGTTTATTTTCTGAGTTCAAACTGAGTAGATTACATTACTCTGCTGAAAGTTGTGGTGCACATTCTAAAGAGTGAACTGAGCGTTACATACTTTTCTTTCTCCACATATCTTGGACGTCATTTCTATACTTAAAATCATTGGTGAATCTCCCTTTAGCGAATCTTATATTGGCATCTTCCCCCTGCTATAAAGTCCATGCTCCAATACCCCAAAATCAAAAGAAAAAATATACATGCATATCTCTCTATCTTTTGATTTGGGATCCTTATTGTATATATGTGATTACAAAAAAAAGAAAAAGAGAAAGAGAAAACGAGAAAAAACCAAAAAAAAGGGAAAATAAGTTCATACATGATCCCATTTTATTTCTTTCCCTCTTTGTTCCCTCTTTTATTTTTATTTATCTTGGAGCTTCAAAAATGGAGAAAAGTCTTATTGTTTTATTTGATGCCATCACGCTTATAGATAATCTTGGGGGAGGAGATCCGATGATGTGTGAGAGAGTGACTACTTGTCTGTGCATGACAACCTAAGCTAGGTAATTTTCTATACTCGGGGAGATTTCTAAAAGTATTACGAAGTCCAGGAATTGAAATTTGGCATGCATTTCATGAAAACCACTCCTTTCTATTCTTATTGCTTCATATTGTGTGATACCCCTTATACTCCAAATAGAAAGTTATCAATTGAAAAGTGTGCAATCTATGATTATGTATATTACTTTAGATGCTTCAGACGATGCTAATTCAAGGATGATTTCATGTTTCATATTGTTTTGATATTCTTGGGTTTCTATATTGAATGCGCATATATATATATATATATATATATATATATATATATATATATATATATATATATATATATATATATATATATATATATATATATGAAAAGTAAGTGTGTATGTATATATATGAACAGGGACTACATCAAGGCACGGGCCAACAAGTAGGGCAGGCGAGGGAGAGGCTGGGGAGCAGTCACCTCACGCAGGCCATACCAGGCGGTGCGAAGAAAAGAAGAAGTGCAGATCCTATGTTGGGGGGACACAAAAAGACGGCCTACAAAAGCCCCCAGTTATCAAAAAAGGGGGTATCCTCAGGGAGGAGATCCTCGGGGATACTACCAACCAATGCATCCGAAACATCCGCAGTTATCCTAGCCATGATGGCAGACATAGTGGACCTAAGTGATTTGAAGATGCGGCAGTTCCTCTCCCTCCAAATATGCCAGACTGCCGCATAGAAAACCATCATGGAGAGCTTGCCCCTGGCCGTGAGCTTCACGCGGGCTCCAAATCGCCTTCGCAGCATGTGAGCATCAACGATGATAGATTTGGAGCCAGAAGGAATCCCAAGCCGAAGCTTACAAGCCGCCCAAACAAAAGAGCTAAACTCACATCGGAAGAAGACGTGGCGAGTGGACTCAGGATACAAGCCACAGAGGACACAAGGAGAATGGTCACGAATACCCTGTCTGGCAAGCTGCTGAGTGGTGGGCAGACGATCAGCAAGGGCACGCTGAAGGGTGAGAGAGAACTTGGGTGTGTGCCCAGGGAACCAGACCACAGAAGCAAGACGGTCAGGGGGAGAGCGGCAGCGCATTGAGGACCAGGCGGAGCATATATATGTATATATATATATATATATATGATCATGATATCGAGATAAAAATCTTTGACATGTTTTTATTCGTCGTGTGCTATTTGAGTAAGCAAGTCCACGTCCTGAGGAAATGATCTAGCACTCCCCTCTTTGTTTTCTTTTCTATCTTCTTTTTCCTTTTTCCTTTTTTTTCCTTCAGGTTCACCTTTTACTCATCTTCCTCGAGGACGAGTAAGAGGTAAGCTTGGGGGGTTTTTGATCGCTCCTTATTTTACACCTTTTTTCTGCATGTTTTCATAACATTTCGATCGCATATATTGAGTTTTTGACGATTATTCGACGATATCACGTTGCTTTTCATTATTTCTTGTTTTTGTCGTATTTCAAGAGATATGGAGCGATCTGAAGCGAAAATGAGATCAAGGGACTTTCACGCACACCGAAGCGTTGCCCATGGCTTATTTAAGGAGCTAGCAGGGATAGGTGATGAGCGAAAGAGGAAGAAACTCGATAGGATCGACAAGGAGGCGAGGAGGAGAAGCAAAAGAGCCCAGAAACAGCCCACTCAGCCGAACAGATAGTTCACTCGACCGAGTGAAGGAGTGCGTTCGGCCGAGTGAAACGGACACAAACTGCCAATTTTCAAAGTTCACTCAGCCGAGCAAGAAAGTTTACTCAACCGAGTGAGAAAACCCACTCGTCCGAGTCTGACAGGGATTTTCTTCCGAGAAGCAGCCAACTCACTAGAAATTTGAGAAGACCCACTCGGCCGAGCAAGATTGCTCACTCGGGCGAGTGAAGAAGACCACTCGCCCGAGTTTGAAAGAGCGACAGACCCCCAATTTTCCCAGATTCTCTGTTTTTTATTGGATCTGTCACTCGGCCGAGTGACATGGGTCACTCGGCCGAGTGGCGCTGTCCGACTGCTACGCGAATTAGGTTTTTTGGCTGCTCCAGGGGTAATTCTGTCAGGAATTTCTGGACGAATTTGACTTGTATTTAAACCTAGTTTTATTCCTTGTTCTAGGAGATACTTGAACTTATTTTTGACGGCTATTCTTATTGTAATTCTCAGCTAGAGATCATAGACGCGCAATTTGGTTTGATCTTTCTCTTTAAACCTATTGTTTTTATGAATTGTTCTATCTTAGCTATGAATTGTGCTATGATCTATTTCTTTATTTCTGAGATTTCTATGATGAATTGTGAGTAGTTTCGTCGTTCTAGGGCATGGGGATGAACCCTATGGATCCGATCTTTGAATTGTGATGAATGAATTTAATTGTTGCTAGGATTGAAGAAAGGTTGGGTTGTGATTGATTTATTACGAGTAGCTAGGAATTTCCATCGATTGGGATTTGCAACAGATTGGATCTCAATTGATGGGAAGGCCTAGATATTCGATTTAGGTTTTTAATCGAGATTCTCTAGATTTGGTTTGCAAGAGATTGGACCAAAGCTAGGATTTTTATTATAAATCTATACTAATATTGGTTTGCAAGAGATTGGACGAATACGAACTTTCATAACTTAGATCGTAGCTCGAGTTTGCACGAGAGTGGGCTCGAGGTACGATTGGATGATGATGTCGATCTTCATGCTAGTGGCTTAGGTTAGGGTTTGCATGAGAGTGGGCCCTAATCTAGGTTGCTACAGACTGGTAATAGCACGAGAGTGTGATCTTGGTTCTACATTCTGTTACGACTAGTTCACCTCAATTCAAGCTTTGCAACATTGAGATTCATGATCCACGAGGATAAGTGATGATCTGTAGTTGGGATTTCATATCCCTAGATGCTTTTATTATATTGAATTCTATTTACTATTTGAACGATTGTGACACACTATCACCCAAACCATTCCATTATTCCATCTATGGCTAGGTGATCAAGATAGAGTACTGTCAACTGTCCTCCCTGTATTCGATACCCACTCTCCACTACACTGTGCGCTTGTGGTAAAACTACAATCGTGTTTTTCGGGTGTATATCCGAGGCCGATCAACTGGCGGCGGGCGTGGGTGTTTTCCGGCGACGATAGATCTGTCCAAAACCAGTTTTTGATTGGTTTGAGAGGTGTTTTGAGGGAGAGAGAGAGTAGAGGAGAGGGGGAGATGGGTTACAGGTGATAGAGTGGGTCGGGGGAGTCGGTAGGTGGCAGAGTTGGCCTCCAGAGGTGGCCGAAGAGGGGTGGCCGGTGGCTTTGAAGGGCTGGGTGCAAATCTGGGTTTTTGGGCGGCTAGGGCTGTCGTTTTAGGGTGTTTCAAGTAGAGAGAGAGAGAGAGAGAGAGAGAGAGAGAGAGAGAGAGAGAGAGAAGAGGAGAGGGAAGAGAGAGGGGAGGTGGCCAGACCTTAGGGATGGCCGGTGGCTCGCCGGTGGTGAGCGAAAAGAGCAAGAAGGCGGTGGCTATGGGTGTGCATGAGCCCTAGGGCATTGGTTGCGGGTTGGTGTTTTAAAGATGAAGTTGTTGCTATTTGGGATATAGAAAGGGGTATATTTAGGGTGACTAGGAGAGAGGGTGTGAGAGAGGGGGTGTGCAAAGAAGGGAAAAGGAAGGTGAGGATAGCCACATGAATCTTAACACGATACGTATGAGATTTTCTAAGGATTTGATTAAGTTTGAAATTTTGAATTTGGGTTAAGGCTAATCGGGCTTCGAATTTGATTAGTGGGTTAGGATAGGCTAACGGTGTCTGAAAATTATGAAAAAATATCAGGACGACCGTGACAATGAGAGGCTCAGGGGTACGGTGCTCAATCACGTGTTAGGTCCCTGAAAAACGAACTAAAAATAAAAAGGTTTGACGTCGTAGTCTAAAGTCACGACGTCTTTCCAATCAAAGCTGATTTATAGAAGAACGACCTGTGAAATAACGTTCACTAAAAATACCACAAATAACTACTCTTCCATATGGTCACAACAACATATCACAACGCATATACCAGATAGAAGAAAGGTCAAAGAAAAATACGCGTATGAAAGAGGAAAGTACGCGCAAAAATACGAACGGTCGGAAAGCGACAGTTACAATCCCAAATATCCATCCCCTATCTCTGACCCCCACTAAATGCCCACAGACGGCCACCATCCCAAATCTAGCTTATGACGTTCCCACTAAAAAACCAAAACCCCCGCACCCTGGAGGCCCGGCGCCCTCCCGAGTGAAGACTAGGAGCCAAATCCCCCCACCGTTGTTGTTTGATGTCGATCTTGGTGTGGAATGTTCGGGGGTTAAACTCAAAATCTCATCGGAGGGATGTTCGTCACAACATTAAAAAGTATAGAGCCTCCAATGAGGGCCTTTTGGAGACCAAGGTTTTGGATCCCAATGGGGATATTGTGTCTTCCTGTTGTCCCAAGGGGTGGGTGTCCTTTCACAACTACTCGCATGTGGCCAATTGTAGGGTGTAGGTTTTGGCTAATCCGACGGGTTGGGACTATTCAGTCATTGCATCCTCGGTGCAACATATTAACCCTGCGTGCACTAATCAGGGTGGCTTCTCAATGTCGTTATCTTTTGTCTATGCATATAATCTAGCATCGAAACGGGTTCGACTGTGGGATGCACTGCTTAGTTATTGCTATCTAATATGTGGAGGGGCCTGGGCGGTGATGGGATATTGTAATGTCACTCGGTTTATTAATAAGAAGGTTGGGGTCGTATCCTTTCACCCGACCTCTTGGATAACTTCAACAGATGTATTGATGGATGTGGTCTGGATGACATCTGCTGTGTGGGAGATCACCTGAGTTGGAGTAACAATTCTTCTGCTATCTCCTGCATCTCTTACAGACTCGACATGCCCCTTGTTAGTGTTTCTTGGATTGCCACCCTCCCTGATGCCTTTGCCTCTTACCTCCCATGGTACCAGTGATCATTCTCCACCTTTGGTCTGGATTATCCTCCCTCCCGACTTGAGGCCTAAGCCTTTTCATTTCTTCAGTCATTACCTTCAAATTCTAGGCTTATATGCCTTATTGCTTGCGACATGACACGGGAGCTACTCTGGCTCTCCTATGTTCAGGCTTGTTTCTAAGCTCAAGGCCCTCAAGGTTGCTATCCGTGCTTGGCCCCTGGCCCGACGTCCTTTTCTCCCTTCGAAGGTCACTAGGAATGACATCTCCGTTTTGAGGGTGATGCCTGACTTCCACACTAGTCCATACCTCTTGCATCAGGATCATACTCTCTACCATTCTCTTGTCTCTAGCCTTGATTGTGAGGAGATCCAGGCGAGGCAGAAGAGTTGGCAAACTTGGCTTGCCCAGGGTGATAGGAACACCAAATTCTTCTATGCTGCCTTTAAGGACCGTGCTGCTAGTAATAGCTTTTTACACTTGATTGGCCCTAGGCGTTATCCCACCACCAAGATTGATTCTCTCCGTACTTAGGCGGTTGACTTCTTCTCATCCTTGTTTCACCAGGATTCTTATTGCTTCTACTTCCCCGAGGTTATTCCTAAGCGTATTCTTTCTCCTGGGGTGAGTGTTTGGATGGGTGGTGTTGTTTCATATCAGGAGATTAAGGAGGCACTCTTCTCCTTGGACAAGGACAAGTCCCCAGGCCCTGATGACTTCCCTCCTTTGTTCTTCCAGGAACTGTGGGGGGTTGTGGGTAGGGATGTCCTTCTTGCAATGCAATCTTTTTTCAGCTCTGGCAGTATTCTCAGGCAGATCAATCATACCTTCCTCACTCAGGTCCCCAAGTCTCGTACCGCCTCCTCCCTTGGTGACAATCGCCTAATTTCTTGCTGAAATGTGATCTATAAGACCATCTTTAAGGTCCTTAGTCGGAGTCTAGCGAATGTCATTTCTGGACTGATTTCTTGGAACCAGTCGGCTTTCATCAAGGACCGTCTGATCTCTAACTCTTCCCTTCTAGCTCATGAGCTCATCTGTGACTTCTCTGCTTCTTTGGGTGTTAGGGTGTGCATTCAATTGGATTTGCATAAGGCATTCGACAGTATTAACCAGGAGTTCATCTATTTCTTTATGTCACACCTCGGCTTCCCTCACACGTTCATCCATTGGGTTAAGGTTTGCGGTGATTCTGCTTCCTTCTCTGTCCTCTTCAACGGATCCCCTGCTGGGGGTTTTGGGAGTAATAGGGGAATCCGCCAGTGTGACCCCCATCTCCCCCTTCCTCTTCGTCTCGGTAATGGAGGATTTTATTATTCTGATGGATCTTGCATCACTCTCTTGTGCCATCCCCCCCAAGCGAGGGGGTCCTGGGTAATCTCTCTCACCTCCTTTTTGCAGATGACATGCTTGTTTTCTGCAAAGCAGATGCCTCTTCCTTTGTAGAACTTAGGCGGTTACTCTCCTCTTTTCATCTTTTGACGGGCCTTGGTTCAATAAGGGTAAGAGCAAGTTGATTCTCAGTAAGGGGTGCAGCATTGTGGGTGAG
This sequence comes from Scilla litardierei, assembly GCA_030789695.1. Taxonomy (NCBI): domain Eukaryota; kingdom Viridiplantae; phylum Streptophyta; class Magnoliopsida; order Asparagales; family Asparagaceae; genus Scilla; species Scilla litardierei. The sequence goes on from CM061142.1 coordinate 475,341,263, forward strand.
CTCTCCCTTCTCCTTGGTATCCCTTTTGCCTCCCCCGGTGAAGTACCTTGGGCTTCATCTCTCTTCCACGTATCCGACGACAAAGCTCTTCTCCACTCTTGTGGATAAGTGCAAGGCTAAAATTCCTGGTTGGTCCTCTAGGCTTCTTTCCACTACTGGTTGAATTAAGCTTGTCTATATCGTCATCCACGGGATTGTGTTATACTGGATTCAGTCCTTCTGCATTCCCTCTTCTATTTTGGGAGCTATCGAACATATGTGTCGTGACTTCATTTGGAGTTCGAAGCTTCACCTTTGGAGGTGGGAGGACATGTGTTTACCCAAGAGTGAGGGGGGATTGGGCTGGCGTTCCTTATGTGAGGTTGGGGTAGTCACCGGGGTCAAGCTCCTCTGGAGACTTCTGCATTCTCCTTCCCCATGGGCCTCCAACATGTGAAATGTTTTTTTGAAGCATACTCCCCTTTTCCAGTGTGAGGCCTCGATCATGGACTTTTGTTCTTGGAAGCATATTCTCATGTACCAAGATGCTGATGCTTCTTGTTTTTGCTGTGTCGTTGGCGACAGCCGTGCCTTATCCTTCTGGTATGATCCTTGGTTACACTGTGGTCCTCTGGCCAAGCTGTGCACCCCTCCTCCCTCCTTGAGGTACCGTTCTGTTGCTAATTTCTGGGATTGTAAAGCCTGGTCCCTCCCAGACTATCGCGGCTATCTTGCCCCTCGCCTCGCCTCTAGTTCTATTCCTGGTGGTTTGGATTCTTGGGTTTGGGATTCTGCTGGTGGTTGTTCTCTCTGATCGACTAAGTCCTCCACTCGGCGTTGCTTCCCCCCTCTCATCGCGCGTCCTTGGTTTGGTTCCCCAGGCACACTCCCAAGTTCTTCCTCACTCTACTACAGGATCAATATGGGCCCTTGCTGATCGGCTACCTACTACTCATCAGCTTTCTAGGTGAGAGATCATGGATCAGTCTTCTTGTGTTCTCGGTGGCTCTCTTTCGAAGTCGGCTCACACATCTTCTTTCGCTGTGATTACAGTGCTTTTGTCTGGGTGGCTTGCAAGCTCCGGCTTGGCCTTCCCTCCGGCTCCAAATACATTCTCGTTGATGCTCGCATGCTTAGGTGGTGGTTTGGAGCAAGGGGGAAGACCACTTCTCGGGGCAAGCTCTCTATGCTGGTCTTCTCTGCGATGGTTTGGCATACTTGGCAGTAGATGAACAATTGGGTCTTTCGCTTCCGGGCGTGCCCCAAGGATGCCCTCCTTGCTAGGATCTCTTCTGACATCTCGGATGCCATAGTCTCTTGCGATCTTGAGGATCTTGATTCTGTTGATCGCTCTTTTTTTGGGAACTGGGGGATTTCCTAGGCCTTCTTTTTATGTGCCTCCCCAGTATATCTTTCATTTTTCTTGGTTTTTGCATGGTAGTTCTGTCATAAGGTGAATGCTTTCCAGCCTCTCTCTTATCTGCTCTACTTGTTGGCATTTGCCCTGATGTAGCATCTGTTTATATTATATACAAACTCACTTACTTTTCAAAAATCTATTATACATTTGACAACCTTTTTTGAATTCTAGGGCTGACTAGGACAAGATAAAGAGTGGCTGAGATTTGATCTTGGAAAATGGAAGGTTGAGATGAAGCTTTGAAACCATGAATGTGAGCTTTGAAATTTGGTCCAGCTTTGAAATTTGGTCCAACTTTGAAATGAAAGGAGCTTTGAAACCTTGAATATGAGCTTTGAAATTTTGTCCAACTTTGAAATTTGGTCCAATGAAACAGTTAAGCGCCGATGGCGCTCGCGAAATTTTTATACACTAATTTGTTGTTCTGCGCCGAATATGCCCGCTAAAATTTTTTTTTGTTCCGTGCCAAATTTGTTGTTCTACGCAAATTTGTTTTACCGTGCCGAAGGTGCCCGCGTCGAATTTGTTGTTTCGTGCCAAAATTTGTTGTTCCGTGCCAAAATTTGTTGTTCCGTGCCTAAGTCGTCTGTGTCCCTAAATATTTTTAGGCTAATTTGTTGTTATTTTAAATTTTAATAATTTTTTGGGGAGCAAAGATTTCACGGGAAAAAAATATTAAATGAACAGTGCCGGGTTTTTTACGCTAATTTGTTGTTCCGCACCGAAAGCATCCACGCTGAATTTGTTGTTTTACGTCGAATTTGTTGTTCTATGTCGAAGGCGTCCGCGCCGAATTTGTTGTTCCCTGTCGAATGCGCCTGCGACGAATTTGTTGTTCTGCGTCTAAGGCGTCTGTGCCGCTAAATATGTTTCCGCTAATTTGTTGTTGTTTTAAATTTTAATATTTTTTGTGGAACAAAGATTTCATAGGAGAAAATCTTAATTGAACTGTACCCGCTGGTACGGGTTTTTGCCACGCTAATTTGTTGTTCCGTACCGAAGGTGCCCATGCTGAATTTGTTGTTCCGGGCCGAAGGTGTCCGTGCCACTAAATATTTTTATGTTAATTTGTTGTTCTTTTAAATTATAATATTATTTTGGGGAACAAAGATTTTGCGAGAGAAAATCTTAAATGAACTGTACCCATGGGCACAGGTTTTTTTACGTCAATTTGGTGTTTCACGCCGAAGGCACCCATGCCTCTAAATATTTTTACGCTAATTTGTTATTCTTTTAAATCTTAATAATTTTTTTTGGGGAAGAACGATTTCGCGGGGGAAAATCTTAAATGAACCATGCCTGCGGGCACGGGTTATGACTAGTATGTATGTGTGTGTGTGTGTGTGTGTATATATATATATATATATCTCTCTCTCTCTGTGTGTGTGTGTGTGTGTGTGTGTGTGTGTGTGTGTGTAATGGGTATCATATAACAATGGAGGCTTAGCCTCATATACCACGACACAAAAAAGTGGCGGTACAACAAGTACAAGCCCATGTGGGGCTTGTACTCCTCCACTTTTGTGTCTTGGTATATGAGGCTAAGCATCCATTCTCTCTCTCTCTCTCTCTCTCTCTCTCTCTCTCTCTCTCTCTCTCTCTCTCTCTCTGTGTGTGTGTGTGTGTGTGTGTGTGTGTGTGTGTGGTAAAAGGGATCTAGGGTGCATCCTTAGATTCAATCTAAGGAGGCGCCCCATTTTCTCTCATCTCCCACAATTTTTTTGAAATTTTTTTCATGGGTTTGTTGTTCATGGATGATCAACATACCAAAGTTCAAGGGATTCCAATACTTTTTGGGCCCTCATCTATCCCTTGCAACTTCAACAGTATGAAAATGTGCTGAAAACCCCATGAGGAGAGCCCTCATACTTTTTCAAGAGCTTGTACTTGTTGTACCACTCCACTTTTTGTATCTTGGTATATGAGGAGATGCCTACCATGTTATATGATACACATTATTTTATTTATATATATAAAGGAAAATTTTCAAATGCAAACATTTCGCACGGAAAATTCTGTGCGAATACGTTTAATTTTTTGGAGGAAATTTCAAAAACAAATTTCCTCCTTCACTTCATGTTGTTATACACCCCTCAAAAAATAATGGTTGAAAAATAATGTGATTTGGCTTTCGATCATGGCATTACAAAAAGTTCTATTGTTTTGAAACCGTTAAATTTTTGAACAGGTGTATCGATGCTCAACCCCCCTAGGGTTCACCGATTATACTTTCTGGGGTATATAATTGTATGGATTATAGATCAAATAAAAAATTTTGCAAAAAATTTATAAAAAAAGATAAAATGTTTTTTGTACCATCATTTGGTGCAAAATTTTCGCACCAGAATACCAATGTGTGTGTATGTTAATATTACATAGTCTAATGCTTTATTTCTATCATTCATGTATATTAGGTTATCTGGGAGCCATATAACGAGTGATTCGAGAATATTCATCCTTTATGTTTAGCAACTCCCAGGATCTGACTAGCACATGTACCCTTATTCTGCTGGGAGGACGTGGAGATGCATGTATTATACCACATTATGTGGCAATTTGGTTTAGCTCAGCACATCCCAATTGATGTTCAGTCATGTTGGTGAAGATTGATATGACCCCTCAATAATGGGTGCTACCACCGTAGAGCCTCTCGCAGAGTAGATGAACAGCGATGACCGTGTTGTTGAGGTGGGTGATAACGTAGCATTAAATGATTATGTGCACTGGTATTGTGGGATATCCAAATGATGGATATATACTAGGCAGGAGCCCTCGTTTTCGTACATGCCCGTGGTCCTATTGAGCACCAACTGGTAAATAGAATCTTCATGCCTAAATGTTTTTATAGTTTATGATTCTTGTAACTTAAACGATTCTTTATCAATTTGTTTTAGAGACTGATGCATTACTTGACATCCACGTGGCGGTACGTAGATAGGAAGAACATGACCCAATGTACTTTGATTCCATTCAGAGTAGGGTTAATAAGGTGCTCTGGCGGACATGACATCTTCCAAAAGGTGCAGACACTAGTCATATTCGATGATTTCGTGTGAGGGATGTCATCAGACCTTCGTAGCAGCAGCAGATGGATGGGGATGATACTGGTCCGTCTCAGATGCAGTATGGTGACTTTGATGATGCCGATCCATCACAGCAGCGTCAGACGGAAGGGGATGAAGATGGCCCATCACAGCAGTAGCATACACAACCACGAATGAAGGGGACACAGCAACACAACAAGAACGGTTGCATACATACACTCGTAGTTCGCGCAACCTTGCAACGATTTTTTCGTCGGCAGTAGTTGTTGTATTGTCGTAATATTGTATAGGTAACTGGTTTTTCCTTTCTCCTTTTACGTAGTTGTGATGAATGGAAAGTGAATTTTTTTGAATTTTATTTGTTTGTGATACTTGTGTGATACGTGTGGGATATATGTGTTACATATGATATATGTTATATGTGTTGGATATATGTGATACATGTGAGAATGTGAATTGAATATTTTTGAAATGGATTTATATTTTTGATGAGATTGCTATTATATGTGATGGATGAGATGATTGTGTCATATGCGTCATACGTGTCATATGTGTCATATTGGATATGGGTGATATGGGTGATATATGAGAGATATGAGTGAGATATGTGTGATATGAGTGAGATATGTGTGATTGAATGCTTTATGCGAGATATTAAATTTTTTGGTCGATTTTGTTTTTTGTTTTTTTTTTAATTTTTAGATTTTTTTCATAAATTGTCCATAATACATCACCACACCCCTACCCCCCACATGATTCATCATCATCAGAAGCGGCAGCATCAGCGAGATGATATCAGCTACACACACACACCACCACCACCACCCAATAGGTTTAGCATCAGAGGTAGCTTAGAGCTAGATTGAATCAAGTTCAACATGGCCGCATGACGCACCCGAAACCTACACCTAGATTCCACCTGGCGGTGTCACGATCGCCAGGCGTGGTATGGCCCCTAGGCTTCAATTCCGGGCTCAATCCGCAAGCGGATAGTGTTGAGTTATAGTGTAAATGATATCGAATCCCACAGGGACGGTGATAGTGTATATGGATTCTCAGTTTACTTCTAAATCTAGAAGTGAGATAGCTATCGGGTTGAAGGAGTTGTTTAGGGTGTTGTTGTTGTTTTACTAATAAAAGGGGGCTAGGGCATTAGGGATCACCACTAAAATCGTCGGGGGTCGACGTTAGAATAGAATCCTCACGTTGCACTAGGGTTAGGGGATAAATCTCACAATTCGTACCACTCTCGTGGGTTAGAATTGTGAGGTATTTCGGTGGCTCTCGTTGACGCAATGGCGGTAGCCGTCAACGTAGCGGTATAGTTCATCAATGGATCCCCTCAAGGCACGAGCCGGGCATGGTCACGAGCCTTGATTGGATCCACCGATTTCCCTATTCGGATCCCATAGATATCCCTTTAAGCACATCAATTCCACAGACCGTGGGCATGATCTCTGTATGGGTTATCTAGGGATTTGGTATGATTGACCGAAATACTTCCCTAAATTCCTGATTCAATGGGAGATTCAGATCTACATTTTCCCCTAGGATCTTAGGGCTAACCCATCAACCCTAGAGAGATCTACTCACACATGGCAATATTCATGAATAAAAACACTATTTTTATAAACAAAGACATCATAGCAATCAAAAGAATGAAAGTAGAAGACTTACAGCGGGAGATAGATAAGATTTGCAATTTATAGATCTAGAAAAAAATTCCAGATTCCCAAGCACACGAGAAATCGAGAACAAAAGTAATAATCTCCAAGTTTCGATCCAAAATTCCTTAACACAAATTAATCTAAAATAAACTCTCCAAAATTGCCTAAGCTCCTTCTCCAAAAACTCTTTAGAAATCTCCAATGAGTCGCCTCTCTTGCTACTGCACAGCTCCTCAGCCATCAGTCCCAAGCGTTGTGCAATCGACGGCTTCAGAAGACACTTTCCAAAAATAGCCCTGGCACTGCCGACCGAGTAGGCTGCTCGGTCGAGCAGTGCGTTGCTCGTTCAGTCGCTCGGACCGAGCAGATGAGCTGCTCGACCGAGCGCTACAGGGAATCGAATTTCTTCAAAATCATCGCTCTGCCTGCACGGGCCGAGTCAGCTCAGCTCGGTCCGAGCAGAGGCTGACTCGGTCACTGAAGAGTCTGCACAGGCCGTGCGCTGGAATTGCTTCACTTTGAAATTCGACGTTGCTCAACCGAGCAGACGAGCTGCTCGGTCCGAGCCATCCGCGTATCTGCCCCTTTCTTTCATTTGAAGCTGCTCGGTCCGAGCATCTGAACTGCTCGACCGAACAGTCTGGAAAACTTTCTCCAGGAGCTGCTGAAGGCTCCTCTCTCTCCTCTGATCTCTCTCTCTCTCTTCTCCTCCAATGGCTCCAAAAGTGTGGCGAACTCCTACAGGGCTCCACCAATGAGCCCACATGCAAGTCGGATGTGTCCATACCCAAGTGGGGTCCCAAATCGCTCCAAAATCCCTGAAAACTCATAAAACACTATGAAACTCGAACATATCGTCAGAAACGCAATATCGTAGTAAAATGTGGGATTTGGATGTGAAAATGGCATGTGATGCAATGAAATGTTGATATGAAAATAGTGGAAAATATAGACACATCAAAATCCCCCAAGCTTACCTCTTACTCGTCCTCGAGGAAGACGAATAATCGGTACGCCGGGAGGAAAACAAAAAGAAATAGAAAAATAAAAATAGAAAGAGAGGAAAAGTAAAAAGAGAAGGGAATAGAAGTGGGAGGAGAGTGCTAGGGATGATCAGTCAGATCTCAGGCCTAAATAGTATATCACGATGCTCTGAATGATAAACATACATGCTACTGGTAATTTCTAGTTTTACAAATCATATGACTAGCATGCAATGCAGGCAAAGGATAGGGATCTACTGAAATAACGCCATCCAATCATATCAACCTCATGCAATCCATAGAGTCTAGTATAAAGAAGTTGACAATGCACTTTTCAATCACAGATACACAAGGAGCATATAGAAATCACACAGCATGCAATAGAGAATAGAAAAAGTCATGCCATTCAGTTATTCATTTCGATTCATGAAAAATCTCCAAAAACTAAAGCATTTCGAAAGTTTAGGTATTATTAAATCTCCCCGTTATGCACCGTCTCCACTCTACTGTCATGCTCACTCATGTGATCAGTTGGTTTACCCCCCAAGCTTAGCTTGAGGCGTCGCATCAAGGAATATGATATGAATTTTTTTCTTTTTCTTCCCAGTATAAGTGATAGCTTCTAATGAAAAGACACAAAACAATACTTATTCATTTTCTTTCTTTTTCTTTTCTTCTTCACATATGAATATATACACGTTTCTTTTTCTTTTCTCTTTTTTTCTTTTTTATTTAGAAGCTATACTTTTTCTTTTTGGGGTTGGGAAGTGAGATGCGGTAAAGATAGTTGTGGTGGTGTAACCAACAGATATGTAGAGATATAAATAGATATGTGGAGAAGGAAAAATAGTAAGACTCTCGGTTCACTCATAAGAGGGTGCACAACGGTTTGATAAATAATACCCTAACTAAACTCATAGATAGCATGGATATTTTCATTCCTCTAAACGAATACTGAAAAGGCATGCAGTAATAAGCACCATAGCAGCAGGCATGCAATCAGAAGTGAATAAGATAAAAACAGATGCTCCAGGTGTTCTAGTCATGCGTGAACCTAGGTGCATTACCCAACATAGTGCATACTAGATACTAATTCATACATTCAATTTTCAATTCATTTTAAGCATTAAATCAGATAGATCAACAATAGAAATGCACGCATATATATAGTAAAACTGAAATTTACCCTAATAGCATGTCATCGAAAGTGATCATTGTAAAAGACTAATAAGTGTAGGAGAATAATGCCCTCCAGGCTATTTATCTCTGTGTGAATAGCACAAACGTCTTATTCGAAATAACAGTAAGCTGTTTGGTAATGATTTATCTAAGTTATTTTATAATGTAGTTAACATTAGACATTAACTTAGGTAAAGTCCTGATACTTTATGCAAGGTCAAACAGATATCGAGATGAGTATCTCGATCATGGAGAAATGTTTGACCGTCTGTAGCATAAGTCTAAAAGGGTTCGTGGTCGTAGATGTTTCGAGACAAGGATATCGAAACATCGGATAGACCATTGTGTCTTAGTCTTCACCGTTAAGCGGTGGTGATGATCTCATGATCGTTCGACTTGGCGAAGTCGGAGACGAGACACAGGTGCTCATTTGAGAATGAGTTCACTGAACGATCCACAAGAGTTATCATATGGTTACGTTGACCAATCTGTCAATGATAACTCTTAGTGATGATAGGAAAGTTGGTCTTTTGACTTGAGGTCATTTGACGAACCTGTGCGTGAACGGTGCCACTTAGATCAACTGACCTAGCTTGGAGGCAAGGCCTGTCGAAAGGTCTTTGATTGGGTGTCACTTGAAGCGTACGAGGAGAGTAATGACCAAGAGATGATTCGTCTCTCCCGGTCAATGGGAGTTAGTGTCGTAGAGTTAGTTTGGTCTTTAGTAAAAAATCTGCGCAGAGTATGTTGGAAGAAGTCCAACATTAATTGACTAAAGATCGATAGAAACTAACCGGAGTCAAGTTTTTGGGGTTGACAGTCTTGACCGTACCCTAGACTTGATCTACGTGACATAGCTAAGACGAAAAGACTATAACTGCGGAATTCATCACGGACACAGTCAGAGTGGTTCCGACAAGACTCATGTTAATGAGTCAACCACATAATGATGATTCCTGAAGCAGGACGGCAACCACTGCTCGTGGTCACTGCCGTATAGGGCTTCGAGCCCAACCTGTTGTAAGGGTCAGGCTGTAGGGTCTCACACAGAGTGTGACCTTCGTCTAGCAATAGGTAGAAATAAGTTAGGGAGAATATTTTGCATTTTTGATGCAAGGGATGGAATAATTGCATTTGATGCAATATGATAATTTAAGCCAAGATAGGGACTATTTTGCATTTGATGCAAAAGAGATTAAATATGTTTTAAATAGTTTAAGACAATATTTAATAAAATAAACGCAAAAAAAAGTTCACGGGTAAGACGGGAATGTCCCGGTCTAGACCCAGGTTCGAACGGCGTCCAAATCGGACGCCAGATGATCAAGTTATGCCCAAAACAGCCCAAAGGGTCAGATCAGGCCAGACCAGGCAGACCAGCTTAGTCTGGACATGGTCTGGCCTGCTGGCCATACCCAGTAAAGCCCAGGCCGGCCTGGGCCTGGGCACCCAGACCCGCCTGGGCCTGGGCGCCCAGCCCAGGCGTATGCCCGGGCGCCTGGGCGCATGCCCAGGCGGCCCAGGACGCCTGGGCGCTGGGCGCCCAGGCGTTCTGGGCCGGGCGCCTGGCCCGGCCCAGGCGCCCGCCTGGGCACCTGGCGCCAGGCGCCAGGCTGGCGCCTGGGCGCCCGCGCCCAGACTTGGGCGTCTGTGCCCAGGTCTGGGCCTGGGCGCCCAGTCAGCAGATTTTGAATCTGTGGGGCCCACTGTTGGGCCCCACCAATGGGTGCAGAACCCTAGGTTTACTGGGCAGTTTTGACGGCTGATTTTAGTCGAAAATCAAGCCTTGGGCTGATCTTTGGACACTCAATTGGAGGGTCAAACGAACTCCGATTGACGAACGGTTTTTTCCTATGCGTTCACCGTTGAACACCCTTCGAATTGATAGCTTGTATCAATCATGAAGCTCAACGGTGAGTGAGTTAAAATTCACGGAAGTTTGTACTTTGTGAAGTGCAAACGAACTTGATTTTAACTAACCCAAATAATTAGTCCCACATCGGATTTTGAGAAAAGGGGAGAGTCCGCCGCCTATATAAATAGGGGTCTCCCCCTTCATCAAGACTCGTCCCAAGCTCTAGATCTGAGCGGCTCTCGTAAATGTTGGAGCACGCTCGGATCTAAGCTTAAATTAATATTTCTCATCTCCCTAAATTTCTGCCTTACTCCTGAGGGCTCTAGCAAAGCCACGAAGGAGTTCGGATTCTGATCCGAAATCTTGGCGGAGGTTTCACTCGCGTGAAACTTTCTTCGGCGTGTGGTTGGCTCGGCGGCGACAAGTGGATTGATCGCCTCGGGATGCGGAGCGGATCGAGGAGCGGTTCGGGGAGCGGATCGATGAGCGGCTCGGCGTCAGACGGGGAGTGGCTCGGAAGACGGTGCGGAACATCTCGCCTGCTCCAGGGTTGAGATTCCGGGTATGTAGTTTAATAAGCATTAGTTTAATTTAATCGCAGTAGGTTAGATCCTTCTTGGATGGTCAGATCCATCCAAGTTGGCATAGATCTTGGCTAAGGGTCTTGGACCTTAGGGCTAAGTTAAAATTGTTTTAACTGCATGTTAATTAGATTAACTAGTTTTTCTTTCCGCTGCAATTGTTTTTCTGTCTATGTTCCGTCCGACTTAGGACGGGACTAGAGTTTTTGTGCCCTAAGGTTACCGCCAATTCCCTACAGTGGTATCAGAGCCTAGGTTTGCGTAGTCGATCTAGCACTACGATTTCATTAAACCTGTTAATGCTTTTTAAATGCTTTTAAATTTTTTTAAAGTTATAAGATAATTTTAAAATGTTTTTGATGTTCAAAATTCTATGTGATAAATTTTTTAACATGCAATTTTTAAATGACGTTTTTTAAAATTTATGTAATAATTTTAAAACCAATTTTAAATCTTTAAAAGTTTAAAGTTATTTTGGATGCCTAAAATTTTTATATGATAAATTTTTATGCATGGAAATTTTAAAATGTTGTTTTAAATTTATGTGATAAAGTTAAAATTTATTTTAAGGCTTTAAATTTATGCGATAAGTTTAAAATGTTTTAGATGTTTAAAAATTGTATGTAATAATTTTTGAACATGGAAAATTTTTAAAGTGATGTTTTAAATTTATAAGATATTTTTAAAACTGATTTTAGAAGTCTAAAATTGTTTATGCGATAAACTTTAGTCTATTTAATTGTTAAATAGTTGTTCACTTTATTTTATGCGATAAAATTAGTGTAGCTTTATTTTAATGGCTAGTTCTTCTTGTCCCTTATTTGATAACACAAGACAGCCCTTTAGGTTAGCCATTAAAAATGATTAAAATTTATTAATTGAATTTTAATAACATGCTATGTTTTAATAAAACATTAACAATGCTTCAAGACCTAATTCCTGATTAGGGTAGTCCCTTTAATGGATTTTTTAATTCTAATTGTTACTATTAATTTTCATTAAAGGACTTCGCTTTTAGCGTTGGTTAATAAATTTATTAAAATCCTAATAACGATTAGGATAGCACGTGAACTTATAGTTGATAAGGACTTGATAAAAGTTATTAAACAAATCCTAAAATTTTGAATTTAAGGATTCAACTAGTTGATAGGATTAATTAGTTATTAATAAAAGCTGTTTAGTCTATGGCATACAAACAAAAATGACAAGCTTTATTCAATGGACCATGATCCAGTCAATGTGATTGGCTAAGAGTTCTGGATCAACCCTTACTAGTCTAAGGGGTAGTGATCCTGGCTTAGTCAATTCCCTAGCTGTGTTCCGCTGGACCGCAATGTCGCGAATCATGATTGTACGACACCCTGGACTATATCTAAGTCAAATACGTTAATGATATTTTTTCAAGATTAGCCGTAGCCCTCCTTGTTTTAGGGGTTGGCAACTATAGGACCCGTGTTATAGTTGTTGAGCTACACTCAAGCTTAACATGACAATCTTATAGAATCCAATTCCTTAAATACATAAGATGAAATCTTGACTGGACCCAAACCGACGTTGTCGTGAATACACCGAGCGCCGGCGTAAGTTGAGTCAGAGATGTAGTCTGACTAGATGTAGTCTAAGACCTGACCCAAACCGACGTGTCGTGAATACACCGAGCGAAGGGGCAAGTCAGGCTAAACACGAAAACAAGGGTTCGACTAGACTAGACATTGTGATTTGGATGAGCACACTCATGATCACAAATGGCTAGGGGCAAAAACCGATTAAGAGAGTCATATCTGATATGATCGATGAAGAGTCATCTTCCGATCGCAGAGTCTAGCAACTTGTTGAGCTACACTCAAGGTTGTTAGGCTCAAGGTGATTGGATCTCTTACCCATTATTTTAATTCGATTAAATCGTTCGTTATTAAGCTTTGAAACGATCATAAAATAGTGGGAGGATATAGATAGATAAAAGCCATTCTACCTATATTTAATATTGAACGTATGCTAAACTAGGGCAAGACTATGTTTACTGAAGGATTCTAATTGTAATATTTTAATGGAATTAGTTAACTGGTCAAATAGGTTGATTAATTGAATATCGAGTTAAATTCTAATTGATAGAATTAAAACTATATTCTCGTTGACATTTAAATGACCTTCTAAAGAACAGACTTAAGAAATATGATTTCATTAAGTTCTGGGTCCAACAAATAAATTAACGCTACATGCCACTCGTCTCTATATGAGGCAGCTTGAATATATAGGATATTTGAAGTATGTTTCTCCCTACAACTTGTCGAGCTACCCTCCAGGTTGTATGGACAAACAATTTTGATCCGCAAAGTTCAAGAATTCGATCAAATTGTTTGAGTCGAATACGAGTGCATGAGCGATGCAAGGCTATGTATCCCAATCGGATCTTGAGACAAGCAACTTCTTGAGCTACACTCAAGATTGCAAAGCTCAAGCGTTTGTACATAAGATGCTTGCATAGCTATTTATTTATGTTGATATCTAAATATGATTTAGAAAAGGAAGAAGGCACTCTAGAAAGTCAATTGAGAAAGTTAGTTTAATTTATCATTAGTAAAGGCATAAGTAGGAGGAAATGAAAATGTGACATATTCTGATGTCACGATTTCATGATTATTGTTATACAAAAGGTTAACACATTTTGACGAATGTCGTCACATTGCTTCTGAAGCAATGAGTAATATGTATAACGATAATATATTTATATTAAATGTTAATATATAAATACACAAGATAGTGGCAAACTTACATGGTAAAATTAGACTAGGTCGTATCGAGAGATTAAGCTTCACAAGTCACATAAAGAGGGGGTCTGACCTCTCGTATTATGAAGTCTACAGACATTTGTGAGTCTTAGCCTCTTAGATATAATGGCCGAAACCCATCTGTAAGACAGTGGGAGAATGAGTTGTCGAACTCAGTCTCGTACATACTGATGTACCCGAGTCTCTATTAACCAAAATAAGTTATTCGTATATTTTATTAAGACACGTGTTCTTGATGAAACCACAAGTCTGATAAAATAAAGAACGAAATGACTAAAGTATTTAAACTGATTCGATTAGATCGAATGGTCAAATACTTAGCTACATAAAATCTTGAGTAATTAAAAGAAAATGTGATTTTCTCTCAGGTCAAGTCTATTAACACATCAGTGTGTTAAAAGTTATGAATCACACTTAGTTAGACTTGGTGCGATCCATAACAAGTGGCTCTGAGTTAATTCCTCCCTCTGGGTTAAGTCCCAGATAGTAATGCCTAGGTTTTGATAATGTTCTATGAGGACATTATCAATAAGATATTCATTAAATCAATCTTTAATAAGTTGTATAATTACTCGAATTTCGTGAGACGAATTGTCGAGTTACACATCATAACTGATGATGACTTATTCAACTTCCAGGATCAAATTCGGAATAGTAACTCCGATTTAAAACTTGATGCAGGTCCGTGTGCGTAAATAAATTTGAGAATTTAGTTTACATGCTCAAGGAAAATGTTTCCTCACTCTCTGCAAGTAAATCTTTAAGTTGAAAGACTGTTGCAGAAAGGAAAATAGTGAAGTGCAATCATGTTGGTCGAAAACGGTTTTCATCCTAATTCCTATAAAACGGATTAGAATGAAACTGTTTTTCGCCAGCCGATGTGTACAGATCTACTCGGACCAAACTCGATGTAAACGCTTAAGTTGACCATGAAAATTGGAGCATTCACTTATAAGTTCGTTTTTCTAAATATGATTTAGACAGACCAACTTATATGAATTAGCCAGATAGTTTTCATAGTCAGTGGGAGCATATAAACTACATGCGAGGCATCAAAGAAATGGAACGTATATTTTGACAAAGTAATCAAAAAGTTTGATACTTTATCAGAAATAAATATGAGCCATTTGAAATGACCTTTAACAAATTTAAAAGATTATCGTAAGGTACGATGAACTGGATGAGATCCAAGGAAATAAAATATTATAGATTCCGTAAGACCAAGTGAATTATTTGAATAGATTCAAATGGTTGGTCTAGCATGAACATAGAAACCCCTTAAGTCTATAGTGTAGACGGTTTTAGCAGATCCACTCACGAAGACTCTACCACATGAAGTCGGGAAAACTTATGTGTAAAAACGGTATAAGATACCGAGATAAATGGGCCCGAGTGCAAGTGGGAGATGTAGGAGAAAAATGCCCTCCAGGCTATTATCTCTGTGTGAATAGCACAAACGTCTTGTTCGAATAACAGTAAGCTGTTTGGTAATGATTTATCTAAGTTATTTTATAATGTAGTTAACATTAGACATTAACTTAGGTAAAGTCATGATACTTTATGCAAGGTCAAACAGATATCGAGATGAGTATCTCGATCATGGAGAAATGTTTGACCGTCTGTAGCATAAGTCTAAAAGGGTTCGTGGTCGTAGATGTTTCGAGACAAGGATATCGAAACATCGGATAGACCATTGTGTCTTAGTCTTCACCGTTAAGCGGTGGCGATGATCTCATGATCATTCGACTTGGCGAAGTCAGAGACGAGACACATGTGCTCATTTGAGAATGAGTTCACTGAACGATCCACAAGAGTTATCATATGGTTACGTTGACCAATCTGTCAATGATAACTCTTAGTGATGATAGGCAAGTTGGTCTTTTGACTTGAGGTCATTTGACGAACCTGTGTGTGAACGGTGCCACTTAGATCAACTGACCTAGCTTCGAGGCAAGGCCTGTCGAAAGGTCTTTGATTGGGTGCCACTTGAAGTGTACGAGGAGAGTAATGACCAAGAGAGGATTCGTCTCTCCCGGTCAATGGGAGTTAGTGTCGTAGAGTTAGTTCGGTCTTTAGTAAAAAATCTATGCAGAGTATGTTGGAAGAAGTCCAACATTAATTGACTAAAGATCGATAGAAACTAACCGGAGTCAAGTTTTTGGGGTTGACAGTCTTGACCGTACCCTAAACTTGATCTACGCGACATAGCTAAGACGAAAAGACTATAACTACGGAATTCATCACGGACACAGTCAGAGTGGTTCCGACAAGACTCATGTCAATGAGTCAACCACATAATGAAGATTCCTGAAGCAGGACGGCAACCACTGCTCGTGGTCACTGCCGTATAGAGCTTCGAGCCCAACCTGTTGTAAGGGTCAGGCTGTAGGGTCTCACACAGAGTGTGACCTTCGTCTAGTAATAGGTAGAAATAAGTTAGGGAGAATATTTTGCATTTTTGACGCAAGGGATGGAATAATTGCATTTGATGCAATATGATAATTTAAGCCTAGATAGGGACTATTTTGCATTTGATGCAAAAGAGATTAAATATGTTTTAAATAGTTTAAGACAATATTTAATAAAATAAACACAAGAAAAAGTTCACGGGTAAGACGGGAATGTCCCGGTCTAGACCCAGGTTCGAACGGCGTCCAAATCGGACGCCAGATGATCAAGTTATGCCCAAAACAGCCCAAAGGGTCAGATCAGGCCAGACCAGGCAGACCAGCTCAGTCTGGACATGGTCTGGCCTGCTGGCCAGACCCAGTAAAGCCCAGGCCGGCCTGGGCCTGGGCAACCAGACCCGCCTGGGCCTGGGCGCCCGGCCCAGGCGCAGGCCCGGGCGCCCGGCCCGGGCGCAGGCCCCGGTGCCTGGGCCTGGGCCCAGGCGGCCCAGGACGCCTGGGCGCTGGGCGCCCAGGCGTTCTGGGCCGGGCGCCTGGCGCCAGGCTGGCGCCTAGGCACCCGCGCCAGGCGCCAGGCGCCTGGGCGCCCGCGC
Organism: Scilla litardierei; assembly: GCA_030789695.1. Taxonomy (NCBI): domain Eukaryota; kingdom Viridiplantae; phylum Streptophyta; class Magnoliopsida; order Asparagales; family Asparagaceae; genus Scilla; species Scilla litardierei. Next base: position 475,357,761 of record CM061142.1, read on the forward strand.
CCAGACTTGGGCGTCCGTGCCTAGGTCTGGGCCTGGGTGCCCAGTCAGCAGATTTTGAATCTGTGGGGCCCACTTGTTGGGCCCCACCAATGGGTGCAGAACCCTAGGTTTACTGGGCAGTTTTGACGGCTGATTTTAGTCGAAAATCAAGCCTTGGGCTGATCTTTGGACACTCAATTGGAGGGTTAAACGAACTCCGATTGACGAACGGTTTTTTCTTATGCATGAACCTAGGTGCATTACCCAACATAGTGCATACTAGATACTAATTCATACATTCAATTTTCAATTCATTTAAGCATTAAATCAGATAGATCAACAATAGAAATGCACGCATATAGATAGTAAAACTGAAATTTACCCTAATAGCATGTCATCGAAAGTGAGCATTGTAAAAGACTAATAAGGCTATGAGAAATATCATCACTGGAACATCCGTACAAATAAGGAGAAAAAAAAGGCGTAGACGATAAGAAAATGAAGAAAAAGAGATGCATGCATGGCGGAAACAGAAAATATGATGCAAAATGAGAAAAAAGAAAACGACGTGAAAAAGCGGTAAAAAAAGTGAAATAAAAACTAAAATAAGGGAAGAAAATGTAAAAGAAAAATAAAAAATAAAGCCGTAGTGCTCATCCCCCAAGATAAACCAAGCAGTGTCCTCACTGCTAAGAAAATGCTCGTGAGCGGGAGATGATGCTCAAGGGGTGGGATGGGTGGGGGAATAAAATAAAAACTGTGCAAAAAAGAAATAAAATAAAAACATGACATGATGCAATGCGGAATGAAATATGATGCATGGGTGGCTCCTCCCCCAAGTTATATAAGTGCAGGGCCCCGAAAAGACAGATGGGCACAAAAAATAAGTGAGGGAGGCAAGAAATGGTATGGACTACGTCAAGCAGAGACACCACCCTCTGGGGGTGGTGATGGGTCCCTCTGCTATGGACCAGGAGTCAACAGTGGGTCGGTGGTGACATCAATGGTGGCAGTGGAGGGCTCAGCAGAATATAACACCAGGGCAGACCGGGGATCTAATGTGAAGTCCAACTCAGAAGTGGTAGAAACAGGCTCTGCAGAAGCCTGAGAAAGTGAGGCACTGAGTGGTGCAGAGGTGGTCACAGTGTCTGGCCTGGGTGGTGGAGCCTGTGCAAGGATCACTAGAGGGGGTCCACGTGTCCTCAGGAGATCTATGATGGATGCCAAGTCCGACTCGACTCTCAAGTGGTGTGTCGCCTTCGAGCGTACGAAGTCGTCGAAATCTCTTCGAGGGAGAGAAGTCGACTCCTCTAACGCTGTCAAGCGACCATCTGTAGTACGAGAGTCAGGTGGAGGGCGGGGGATGTGTTTGTGAGTCACCACTCTCATGAGTCGGTCCTATGCAGCTGGTGCACGGTGCCTAGGATGGAAGGTAGGAGAGGGTGAGCTCGACGGAAACTCAGTAGTGGCAGAAGTAAGAGCCGTCGTCGACACACAAGAGTAGACAGACATCGACATGCTCTCAGTAAAAATGGCAGCGGATGAGGAGGAAGAGGTGCCAGAAAGTGGAATCTGGTGACCTAAGGATAGAGGAAGTGTAGCCATCAGGTTGCTGAGAGGAGGAAGAGTGGGGGCATGGTCGTGCTTTGAATAATCTAGATCCGTGAGGTCAGGAGCAGACTGGAAAATAGTGCCCTCTGGCACAGAAATGGTGGAGACAGAAGGCTGAGTCTCGGGGCGAGAGGTGGAGACAGTCCCCGAAGACTCGACTGTGGTGGAGACGGTGGATACAATAGTGGTGGAAGAAACGGCTCCAAAAGATGATCGGTGAGCAGGTGGTACTGGGAGGCCGACAACTAAAGCAGCAATGTCATGCAACTCGAACTCCGGGGAGCGTGGGATCGGGTTGTCATCAGCTACCTCGACTGCTGGTCTGGGGGGCTCGAGTACGTGTAGGGAAGGGAGTGGCTTGATCCTAGGAATCATCCAGTGAAGCTGGACAGCTGGGATGTGTGTGAGGTGAGGGGCGGGGAGCACCATATGAGGAGTGTGGTGGGTGTGCCTACAAGATAAAGCCAGTGACGAGACCCATAAGGTCGGATAATATGAATGTGCTCGAGCACACCGTGGGTCAAGCGTGTCAGGCCAATAGGGCAGTGAAGGTCATCTGGGATGTGAATATCAAGCATCCTGACAAAGATGGTAAAGAAGCCACCGTAACAGACGTCAGTGGCATAGTCGATGGTGGCGGTATGTATTAAGCGATAACACAACCAGTGGGCTACGTCAGATAGCATGAATGGGTGGAGTGAGCCATCTGGGTGGAATCTCAGAAGTCAGGTCATGCCCATGAGATGGGTAAGCTCTGGTAGGGACATAGTCCCGACCTCAGGTCTGCAGAAGAGAGTGGTGGCTAGGTGCCTCTGAGCGTAACGAAGGCATGGGTGCACGATGCATGATGCCTTCGCCCGACTAGGGCGATACTGAGGAAGGGCAAAAATACGCTCCCAGAATGCTCGAGCATCAAATGTGTCCACTTCATAGTGTGGAGAAAAGGCTGCTCTGGGCTCGGGGATGACAGGGAAGTGAAAGTACCTCGGATCATGGCATGTGTAATAGTGCATTTGTGATCCATGAGCCGAAAGGTGATGCCATCATCCACTGGGGTGTGAGCGAGTGAGCCGAGGGCCTCGAGTGCAATGTGAGTGTAGGTGGGGGCGTGTACATCGAGAAAGCGGTCGAAACCGATAGCTCGGTATAGGTGATGGACCCCCTAAAGGAGTCCAAGGGATCACAGGGTAGGCACATCTATGAACAACATAGGTATGAGATGACGTTGAGAGATCCAAACAAAGAGCTCTTGGTGAGTGTCGTCTCAGACCGTGATGCCATATGTCCATAGACGTGCAGGCAGGGCATCCCTAGTGCCTACTAGGTGTGGGGGAGATGATGCAGAGGCGATGGTGGCTGTGGATGGAATGTGGGCGGAGGTGGTAGGGGGATAGTGGTGGAAGTGATGGGTGCGGAAGGTGTAGGTATAGGAGCTATGGTGGAGGGGGTGGTAGTGGCAGTAGTAGTGGAGGTGGTGGTGAGTCAGGCACGACACTGGGGTCGGGTAGAGGGGGCGCCAGACGATGACCTCTTCCCATGGGCAGGTGGGGTGGTGCTACCTCGCGTGCGAACCATCAAATTGATGGTGATATGATGATACTGTATAAAAAATAAATAAGGGAACAAGTGTACCGTATGTGAGAGCGATGCGAACGATGCGAGTGCCTAGAGCTCCCCCAAGCTAGTCCCTATAGTCTGTGCTGACGTAGGCAACAAACACCTGCAATAGAAACAAACGAAACGTCAAAATAAGGCATTAAAATTGGGGAACAGGCTAATCTGGGGTTGCTCGATCGAGCAGTGGTACTGCTCGGTCCGAGTCGTGATACTCGGAGAGGGGGGTCTGACCGAGCACTAGTGTGCTCGGTCTGTGCCCTAGGGCATAAGCAATCGGAGGTAGTGGGCTTTTTTGGCGGGTGCTGATAGAGAGAGGTGGGTTGGAGGGTTGGAGGGTTTGGTGTGGTCGGATCGGCGGCGGCGGCGGTGGCGCCGGCGGCGACAGCGCCGTCAACGGCGGTGGCGCCTAGGGAGGGTGACGGGAGGGGGGAAAGAGAGGGGGGTCGGGGAGAGAGAGAGAGAGAGAGAGATAGAGAGAGATAGAGAGAGATACAGGCAGTTGACCGGAGTTTGGGCAGCGCGTTCGACGGCACCGGTGACAGTGCGGGAGGAGGAAGACGGTGAGGGGGGTGAACGAGTGGGGAGAGGGAGGGAGCTCAGGGGGAGATTTCGAGGATAAAATTTTTTTAGATTAAAAGTTTTTAACTTATGGTAATTTTAAAGCGTGTTTGGAGGAAAAAAAACCCAACGAGACTTGGTCTGAGCAGCTAGGCTGCTCGACCGAGTCAATTAGCTATAAAAATTCAATAAATTGAGCTGAAAAATACTCCCTCGCATGCTCGACCGAGCAGTGTACTACTCAGTCAGACTGTTCACCACTCGGGCCGTGCCGACTCCACTCGGGCCGTGTAGGCAGAGTGATGAATTCTCCTCAACTCCAAAAGCCTGTAGTACTCGACCGAGCAATATGTTGCTCGGACCGAGCTGATTGATGCTCGGGTCGTGTAGAATAAGTGATAATTGGAATTTTTTTCTTCTCAACACTGCTCGACCGAGCAGTGTAGCATCTCCTGTGTCTCCATTTTCCTTCATTCTATCCTCAAATCTTCAAATGTGTTGCTCTCCTCTAGCTTCCTTTCGTTTATAATGTCAATACGCATGCCCCCATACATCCAACCTGTACAAAAGATGAACTCATCAAATTTTTGTGATTTTATAATTTTATCTCTAACGTATAAAAATGAAAATAAGAAAATGAAAAAGAAAATCCGAAATCTAAGAAATTGGGTTGCCTCCCAAGAAGCGCTCGTTTTTAGTCGTGAGCTCGACTCCCTTTGATTTATCAATCATCATTTGGTGTACGTGAAAGACACGCGTCGTTCTTTCCTATGGTGAGATCCGGCGGTACTTGGTATCCGCCCACTTCATGAGCCTCCCCCGAGTAGCATATGGTCTCCGGTTCTTCATGATTCGGAGAGTGATGTAGAAATTCCTCATCCAATACTTGAATGTACGCGGCGATCGCTTTGTTGTAGGTTGGGTCGCCGTCATCATCGATGCTTATCTTCATTGGGTCCTTCATGACCTCCTCAGAAGTGAAATCCTCAATGTCTTCGTCTTCAAGAAGCTCCAAATAGCTGGCCCCTTCCAAATAAGCTCGCTATCTCATCGGCTTTTGAATCCGAAACTCGGCTTTGATGTTCCCCACATTGAGAGAGAGGGTCCCTTCTCGGACATCAATCACAACACCGGCCGTTGCTATGAAGGGGCGGTCGAGTATAAGTTGGGAGCTCCCTCCCTCGGGCATATCCATGATCACGAAGTCGACGGGGATGCATAACCCTGGGGGTATCTAAAGAAGGACGTCCCTTGCTATACCCATCGGGTAGGTGATGGAATGATCCGTAAGCTGTATGGACATGCTTGTTGGCTCTAGCTCACTTCCAGTCTGCAGTCTCTTGAAGATGGAGAGGGGCGCATCAAACTGATGCTAGCCCCCAAGTCGATTAACGCTCTGCTGATAGGCATCCCTCCAATGGAGCACAGCACGGTAAAGCTCCCAGGATCCGGCAGCTTCCGGGAAAGATGATTTTTTATAACGGAGGTGGAGTCCTCCATGAGCTTGATTTCTTCAGGCTTTCTCTTTCCCGTGATAAGATCCTTCAAAAATTTGTTGTAAATAGGGATCTCTGTGATGGCATCCATGAACGGGATGTTCAACTGAATTCCCTTCAATAACTCAATGAACTTGGAGTATTTCTTCTCCATCTTGGCTAGGCTAGCCTCTGTGGGTATGGAGGGGGAGGTCGGGAAGCTTTACTCCTTGTAGCATCAACAGGAGGAGGTGCTGTAGTAGGCATGGTGGGTGATACATCCGCCTTCTCCTCAATAATTATAGGCCCTTCAGCGGCCTCTTCTCTATCGCCGTCATCGACGGCTTCTTCAACAGTGACTTTCTCCTTGTTTAGCACCGGGACCATGATGGGGTCAGTCATCCATCCTCCACGTGTGGTAACTAAAACCACGACATTACCTTGGGCTCTCGGGTTTGTCTCCGGCTGTAAGGGCAATCTCCCCTGATTCTTCAAAAGCTGTGACATTTGACCCCTCAGTTCATCAAGTGAAGAATTTATACTTTTGAACTGGTTCGAGGTGTCCTGATTAAAATAGATCTGACCACTCATAAAAGTCTCCAATGTGGCTTCAAGACTGGACTTAGGGTGGATTTGGCGCATAATTCTGCTGAGGTGGCCGGTTGAACTGATAACCCGGCGGTCGGTAAGGCCCAACTGGCCTGAATCCGCCCTGTTGCTGTTTTTGCTGCTACTGAGGAGTGGTGGTGGTCTTTGAAATTGTGGAGGTTACCGCCCTCCACTTGGGTTTCCATAAGAAAACCTCGGGTGATTCCTAGCAGCTGGATGCTGCCACTGATTCTGCCCCTCTCCTTGGACGTATTGTACAGACTCAGATGTCTCAGCACCATCGTAGTGGGCCTTACTAGGGATATAACCATGGTCGACATACTCTTCTGCAGGATGATACGATGTGCTGGGTGAAGCAGGGATGGAGTCCAGACGCTGCTCAATCCGGGCCACTTGTTTGCACAAGGTCTTGATGTGAGAATCCTAGTGGCTAGCGGCCTTGACCTCGGGAGTCCGGGTCACAACAGTCTGTTCATCATTCCATTGTTGAGTGTTGGTCGCCATATGCTCCAACAAGTCTATAGCCTCCTCCTCAGGAGACTTATAGGGCACCCTGCGCCGCAGCATCGATGATCATCTTGGTGCTAGGCTGGAGCCTGATTGTAAAAGCTCTACACCAAATCCCAGGGCTGGATCCCATGGTGATGACACTGATGTTGGAGATCCTTGAATATCTCACATGACTCATAAATTGATTCCTGTGCGAGCTGCTTGAAGTTTGAAATCGCTCTGCTGATTCTCATCGTCTTTGATGGTGGATAAAACTTATCCATGAAGGCAAGTGCAAGCTTCTCCCAGGTGGTGAAATGGTTGGGAGGGTGAGCCCGGAGCCAATATGAGGCTTTATCCCTCAAAGTGAACGAGAAAAGCCACAGCTTCACAGCATCGTCGCTAACGTCCTTTGCCTTGAACGTATCACACTTCACCAGGAAGGTGTCAATATGATGGTTGGGATTTTCATGCGGATGCCCGTGGAAGGGATCCTGCTGCATCAGATTAATCAACCCCGTCTTTAGCTCGAAGCTCGCTGCCTCCAGTTGCGGTCTAAGAATGGAGGAGTTGTTCCCAAACGTTGGTTTCATATGGTCCCTGATGGACCCGGTGCGAGGAGAAGGAGGATTATTTTCTGCCATTTGAGCAAAGGGAGATGAACTTCTACTTGAGGCTCTCAAAGCCCTCGCTGTCTTCTCGATCTCAGGATCGAATAATAATTCTCTAGTAGATCCCTTGTAGTGAGTGTTCATGCACCAACAAAACTTAAATAAATACCGTCAGTAGCACCAAAATAAATAAAAGAATAAAAATGGGTGGTAAGGTGAGAAATGATTAGAGTGCTAGCAAACTTCAAAAATAAAGAAAATAAACTGATGTAAACACTATTGTCGTCCCCGGTAATGGCGCCAAAAACTTGATGCACCCGAAACCTATACCTAGATTCCACCTGGCGGTATCACGATCGCCAGGCATGGTATGGCCCCTAGACTTCAATTCCGGGCTCAATCCGCAAGCGGATGGTGTCGAGTTATAGTATAAATGATATCGAATCCCACAGGGATGGCGATAGTGTATATGGATTCTCAGTTTACTTCTAAATCTAGAAGTGAGATAGCCATCGGGTTGAAGGAGTTGTTTAGGGTGTTATTGTTGTTTTACCAATAAAAAGGGGCTATGGCATTAGGGATCACCACTAAAATTGTCGGGGGTCGACGTTAGAATAGAATCCTCACGTTGCACTAGGGTTAGGGGATAAATCTCATAATTTGTACCACTCTCGTGGGTTAGAATTGTGAGGTATTTCAGCAGCTCTCGTTGACGCAATGGCGGTAGCCGTCAACGTAGCGGTATAGTTCGTCAATGGATCTCCTCAAGGCACAAGCCGGGCATGGTCACGAGCCTTGGTAGGATCCACCGATTTACCTATTTGGATCCCATAGATACACCTTTAAGCACATCAATTCCATAGACCGTGGGCATGATCTCAGTACGGGTTATCTAGGGATTCGGTAGGTGACGTGCGTTTATATTTCATATGTTCATGCACGTCTTCTATTGTGTTTTTCCGTTGTTTTCCGCCGTCTCGTGTCCGTTTTCTCGTGTTTTCTCGTTTTCTTTCACTTCTCTTTGTTTTTGTGTGTTTTCAGGAGATTGCCCGCATAGGGGACATATGTTCATCCGGAGCAACGGGAGGCACTCTCTAGAATTTGATGCTGAATGCCAACCGATCGGGTGACCTTCACCAGATCGGTTCATCTGTAGCCAATTATTCGAAGCCAAGACACGGAGAACTCAACCGACCGGTTCACCCGACGGCGCGAAGATCCAACCGGTCAGCTTCAACCCTCAACCGACCGTGCCGTATGATCGTGTGAAGTCCCATGCTGAGCTGCCAAAGAACAAAGCAGATCACCCGATCGGTTGACTTTTCAACCGATCGGGTGATATCGTTTTCTATATATATGACCCCTAGGTTTTCCAGAAACGGGAGTTGTTATTTTTTGCTGTTTTTTCTCTCTCTTGACGGCTGTAATTTTCTAGATATTTGTAAGTTATCTGATCTTTACCAAACTTCAATATAGTATTATTTGCATTGCTCTTACTGCTTTTCAATCGCTTGATCATGTTTTTAATGGTCGATTTTGATTTATATCGCTTTTTAGTAAATATGTGTGAGTAGTTCCCTAATCTGGGATTTTGGTGGAAACCCCTTCGTGGGTTCTCCCCGATGCGTCCATAGGACTAGGAAATCGATAGGGATTAGGAATCTACCGGTTACGCGGGGTGTTTTATTGTCATCGGCGGGAAAAAGACCGCCTTTGACCGTTGGCCCAAGGGGGAATAAACTTGGCGGTTGACTCCCTAGCCATAGCTCACACCCTTAGCATAGACGTCGAATCCTAGCGCGCGGGAACGGCAGGATGAGATGTTGGGAGTTATCGTTGCGAGCTTAGTGCTCCTGGAGTCGGTCAGTGTTAATGGACATGGGAATGCCCACTGACCGAACCCGGGAAGTCCGGCGTATCATCCTGGGCACCGACCCGAATATCGGGCCCATGGGACGCTGGTACCACTCTTAGAGGCAATGTCTTACCATTAGACCCTAATTCCGATCGTTATCCTTTCCGTAGGCCGTATCGGTGAGAATCGCATGATAGGGTGGAAACCGAAGTCCCAGGTTTTCCCTTTATATTGTTTATCCCTCGCATTCTATTTTCTGTGACAACCCATCATCCGATTCGGGCTAGCTCGCCCATGGGGTGAATCCGATCCTTCTTGACACAAGCACAACCACGCCTCCCTGAGTTCGACCCCCAAGCCACACTACAACACTATGCGCTTGCAGTTATAAATATTTAAATCTCACGCCTCCAATTATATATTGCACACATCTGACGCGCAAACGCGGGGGATGTCAAGCTTTATGGCGCCGTTGCCAAGGAGGCAGCGTGTTTGTTTTCATTTAGGACCCGGTAATCCCTGAGACTAGCCCATGAACCCAGTCGCTAGACTGCGTTTTATCCAAAAACTATAAAAATTTCAATAAATTGATTCTTTCCGTACCACCATTATAAATTTGTGCTATTCTTTATACCACTGACGCGCTTGTCGTAGCCAAAATTTTTGTTTGTCAGGTGACTTATGTGGATGCCCGATGGATCATACATCGGAAATTTTGATGCTTACATGCCATACAATGCTCAGATGGGAGGATATGAGGATTATCCACAGGTCGTCGCAGTTTGCGAAGCTTGTGGGATGCATGGACATACGGCGATCCATTGCCAATTCAGCGCCCAACCCTACACCCCACACTCATATACCCACGACCTACACCAAGAACCCTTCCATCCTTACCCCCAAATTTCCACACCCCATCCTCCACCAAGATCGAGCCTTGAATTATTCTTGGAAAATTCCATTGCAACTTAAATGCACTGGATATCACCTCCACTTCCATCACCACTCCCCCCACCGATGTCTGACCTTGAATTATTATTAGAAGACAATATTTTAAACCAAGGCCAGATGACTCCGCCACTTTCACTTCCACTTCCACCACCTACGCCTGATCTTGAGTTGTTAGTGGCGAATTCCTTTGTAAATCAAGGCCCGACAACACCATCACCCTCATCTCGATCTCGGAAATCTATCCTTGAGTTATTGATGGAAGATTCCACGGTAACCCAGGGCCAGGTGGATTTACCAATTCCATCTCCGCCTACCACTTCTACTTTTGGGGGTGAAGCAGTCGTGTCTCATACATCGTCGACAACTTTCACCACGAAAGGTAACTCTTATGGTTTACAATTTGAAAATTTTGATATGAGTCCCCTTCCCCATGCAGGTACAATTTTTGAGACATACGTCATCGAGGAGGCCATGGAGGATGTCCATATCGACGAGGAGGGAGAGTGTGGAGCCGTGAACGTCACGACTCATTCTATTGAGCCTCATGCTCCCTTGCCTCTACCACTACCTCCACAGCTCACCCTCACTCCACCAGAAGCATCGCATCCACCAGAGCTTACTGCTTCCACTCATGGAGATCTTTTAGATCCTATTTCTGAATCTCATATTACATTCTCCATATTTTTAGATTCAGATGCTACTGACATGACATACACTCCAAAGGATCCAGATTCACATTATACGGAGATATGTCAGGGCATGTCAACACCTGACGAACTCATCGCTAAACGTGGACAGGAGATCATCGAGTCACCACCAGGGCATAGCACCACATTCTCAGGGAGTCATTGTCAACTTTTTCCACACTTTACACTTCACTTTGACGATACCCTTTGGGATACATTTATTGCGAGGAAGAATTTTTCATCACGGACGGATGCTCCTTTTCTTTCGAATGATTTAGGTGGACATCATCGAGAGAATCTTGGGGGAGCATTGCTGGAGTTCGTTGGTGTTCGTGGCACCAGAACATTAGCGGAGCCACAGAAAGAACAAGAAGAGCAACTTCCTGCTCCGCTTCAGATCGTAGATCCACCGTTTGCTCAGGTGTATCTAAAACTAGTAGTGTAAAAAATTTTACCGCTCTCTAGTCTAGACTTGAATAAACTCGTCTCCTCTCGGCAGCGAGAGGAGCGTATTAGGATCAATCGCTTTTCTTTCAATAAAATTCACCTCCATGCCGTGCCCTGCCACTCTCTTCCGTAGGGATTGCGCAGCCTCCTGCTCCTGCACCTTAATTTTATTTTTCTTTTCTGATTTTCCCCCTAGCATATCTCTGCATTTTCATGATCGCATCATATCGCTAGCATTGTCATGTCTAGCTTGGGGGAAGGCAATTTTTTCTGTGTGTCGTCGTATGCTGTTTTCTGTGTGTGCTTGTTTTATATATTGAGTCGTGCCATTTTCTGTCTTCATTTTTCTATTTTTATGTCGTGTGGTGTGATTTTTTCTTTATTTTCAGTTTCGTATGTGTGATTTTCTTGTTTTTTTCATTTCTTTGTGTGTCTGTGCGTCTTCCCCCACACTTTCATTGCCCTCCCATACTCACTCTTATTGAATTAAGGGCAATGCAAACTTCAGCTTGGGGGAGTCGCACTTTGTGCGTCATTTGAGTCTTTCTTTTTTGTTTTTGAGTCCTTTTCATCGTGTTTTTATTTTTCTTTTCTTCTTTTTCATCTCCTTCTCCTAGAGATGAACCCTATGATGAATTGCCACAAAATCACACACACCTAGCATGGCATCGATAATCACATTCACTAACCCTAGGATATCGAGTCCTCTTGCATTTCATGCATCGTGGATCCACATAGCTTTTTTGTGAGTCGTGCGTCGTGCCTAGCTGTTTGGTGTGCTTCTACTTTGTGATTTTATTTTAAATACCTATCCAGGAATGACCCCTAGCTTATCATGCTTCGATTCGAATGTGCGATATTTGCCTCTCTTATCTTCTTCTGTATGCATGAATATATATATCGTATGCTTCATTTCGCATGTGTCGGGATTCCACAGTTAGGACTAGGATAACCCATTTAGCCTACGCTCTGATTAGTGAAATATCTCCCTTGCCCAAGTGTCTAGAATCCGACTTCTTTTTTGTTTTACTTGGTGCAAATCCCCTCATCGTGTACCGTTCTCCCACTTGGGAGAGTACACATGTGTATAGCCAAAAACCCAAAAATTCAAAAAAAAAGAGAAAAGAAAAGAAAAACCCAAAAAGAAAAGAAAAGAGAATTCTATAGCCAAAAAGCCAAAAAAAAAATACATATATCCAAAACCAAAAAAATATATGAGTGAATATTTTCCTACTTACCGAGAATAAAGGGAAGGTGAGAATTTGCATCGAGTGTTCTACTCCACATCATCTCAACCCCCATCGCTTTCGAAAACACTTGGAATAGGGAATTTCTAGCTATTATCTAGGTGATAGTGTGGGGATGTCCGAGCCCCTAGCTGTGGAGTCCTTGACACATGATGCGTTTCTATTCTCATACTCTTCTCGTGCATGCTTGAGCTATATATTCACCGCTACTTCTAAATCGAATTGATATTTGGGTCATTTCTTGGATTTGTGTATATGGAGCCTATTGCACAATGCAGATAGTGACACCGTTTTCTAGCACACGACCACACTCACTTGCGCTACACCGCGTGGGCCCACGGTACTTGTCTGGACTCGTTTCCTTTGGTTTAGTGACGTGACTTTGCGTTTGCTTGCTTGGTGTGTCGTTTTTGATTTTGCTGGCTCTGACGGGCGATTTAGGATTTTTGTTTTCTCCTTTTCTCTCTTCCTCTCTATTTTCTCCCTCCGAGCTCCTACTCTCACTCGTCTTCCTCGAGGACGAAGAAGGGTTCAGCTTAGGGGATTTTGACGTGCGTTTATATTTCATATGTTCACGTACGTCTTCTTTTATGTTTTTCCATTGTTTTCCACCGTCTCGTGTCCGTTTTCTCGTGTTTTCTCGTTTTCTTTCACTTGTCTTTGTTTTTGTGTGTTTTCAGGAGATTGCCTGCATATGGGACATATAACGAAGATATCATAAGTCCACGGAGCAACAGGAGGAGTCACGCGTGATCCAGGGGGTCAAACGACGAAGATAGCATCTTTCAGCCCCTCACCCGACCGGTTGGTCGCTTCCAACCGATCGGATGATGCATGCGTGCACCACCTGGACACAAGCTGGAGCGGTCAGAAAGTCAACCGGTCGGTTCAGAGACCGATTCACACGTCCCAACTCTCTAGAATTTGATGCTGAATGCCAACCGATCGGGTGACCTTCACCCGATCGGTTCATCTGTAGCCAATTATCCGAAGCCAAGACACGGAGAGCTCAACCGACCGGTTCACCCGACGGCGCGAAGATCCAACCGGTCAGCTTCAACCCTCAACCGACCGTGCCGTATGACCGGGTGAAGTCCCATACTGAGCTGCTGAAGAACGAAGCAGATCACCCGATCGGTTGACTTTTCAATCGATCGGATGATATCGTTTTCTATATATATGACCCCTAGGTTTTCCAGAAACGGGAGTTGTTATTTTTTGCTGTTTTTTCTCTCTCTTGACGGCTGTAATTTTCTAGATATTTGTAAGTTGTCTGATCTTTACCAAACTTTAATATAGTATTATTTGCATTTCTCTTACTGCTTTTCAATCGCTTGATCATGTTTTTAACGGTCGATTTTTATTTAGATCGCTTTTTAGTAAATATGTGGGAGTAGTTCCCTAATCTGGGATTTTGGTGGAAACCCCTTCGCGGGTTCTCCCTGATGCGTCCATAGGACTAGGAAATTGATAGGGATTAAGAATCTACTGGTTACGCGGGGTGTTTTATTGTCATCGGCGGGAAAAAGACCGCCTTTGACCGTTGGGCCAAGGGGGAATAAACTTCGCGGTTGACTCCCTAGCCATAGCTCACGCCCTTAGCGTAGACGTCGAATCCTAGCGCGCTGGAGCAGTATGATGAGATGTTGGGAGTTATCGTTGTGAGCTTAGTGCTCCCAGAGTCGGTCAGTGTTAATGGACATGGGAATGCCCACTGACCGAACCCGGGAAGTCCGGCGTATCATCCTGTGCACCGACCGGAATATCGGGCCCATGGGATGCTGGTACCACTCTTAGAGGCAACGTCTCACCATTAGACCCTAATTCCGATCGTTATCCTTCCCGTAGGCCGTATCGGCGAGAATCGCACGATAGGGTGGAAACCGAAGTCCCGGGTTTTTCCTTTATATTGTTTATCCCTCGCATTCTATTTTCTGTGACAACCCATCATCCGATTCGGGCTAGCTCACCCATGGGGTGAATCCGATCCTTCTTGACACAAGCACAATCACGCCTCCCTGAGTTCGACCCCCAAGCCACACTACAACACCGTGCGCTTGCGGTTATAAATATTTAAATCTCACGCCCCCAATTATATATTGCACACATCTGACGCGCAAATGCGGGGGACGTCAGTAGGATTGACCGAAATACTTCCCTAAATCCCTGATTCAATGTGGAGATTCAGATCTACATTTTCCCCTAGGATCTTAGGGCTAACCCATCAACCCGAGAGAGATCTACTCACACATGGCAATATTCATGAATAAAACACTATTTTTATAAACAAATACATCATAGCAATCAAAAGAATAAAAGTAGAAGACTTACAGCAGGAGATAGATAAGATTTGCAATTTATAGATCTAGAAAAAATTCCAGATTCCCAAGCACAAGAGAAATCGAGAACAAAAGTAATAATCTCCAAGTTTCGATCCAAAATTCATTAACACAAATTAATCTAAAATAAACTCTCCAAAATCGCCTAAGCTCCTTCTCCAAAAACTCTTTAGAAATCTCCAATGAGTCACCTCTCTTGCTGTCGCGCAGCTCCTCAGCCTTCAGTCCCAAGCGTTGCGCAATCGACGGCTTCAGAAGACACTTTCCAAAAATAGCCCTGGCACTGCCAACTGAGTAGGCTGCTCAGTCGAGCAGTGCGTTGCTCGTTCAGTCGCTCGGACCGAGTAGATGAGCTGCTCGACTGAACGCTACAGGGAATCGAATTTCTTCAAAATCATCGATCTACATGCACGTGCCGAGTCAGCTCAGCTCGATCCGAGCAGAGGCTAACTCGGTCACTAAAGAGTCTGCACGGGCCGTGCGCTGGAATTGCTTCACTTTGAAATTCGACGCTGCTCGACCGAGTAGACCTACTGCTCGGTCCGAGCCATCTGCGTATCTGCCCCTTTCTTTCTTTTGAAGTTGCTCGATCCGAGCATCTGAACTGCTCGACCGAGCAGTCTGGAAAACTTTCTCCAGGAGCTGCTGAAGGCTCCTCTCTCTCCTCTGCTCTCTCTCTTCTCCTCCAATGGCTTCAAAAGTGTGACAAACTCCTACAGTGCTCCACCAATGAGCCCACAGGCATGTCAGATGTGTCCATACCCAAGTGGGGTCCCAAATCACTCCAAAATCCTTTAAAACTCATAAAACACTACGAAACTCGAACATATCGTCAGAAACGCAATATCGTAGTAAAATGTGGGATTTGGATGCGAAAATGGCATGGGATCAATGAAATGATGATATGAAAATAGTGAAAAATATGGACACATCACCGCACTTGCCAAGTGCTACCAGTTTGAAACTTAACATATTGGTCGCACTTGCCAAGTGTGGCCAGTTTGAAACTAGCTAGAACTAAGTTCAAACTGGCCGCACTTGCCAAGTGCAGATAGATTGAACTTAGCCAAATTGGTCGCACATGGCAAGTGCGGTCAATTAGAATCACCAAAAACGGAAAGTTTCCTAGTTGACTAGTGCTTTATCACTAGTCGACTATTTAAGCCTAAATAGTCAACTATCAACCTGTTAGTGGTTTGGTTTAGAGTTTATTCCTTCTTCTTTTGCTTGGATCATTTGTAACTCTTTACGAATCTTTCCAATGCACGTTCGTAAGTCTTAGCATTTCATACAAAACATATATATCATATATCACACACCATATATCACACATATCACATATCACACACCATATATCACATATCACACACCATGTATGTCATGCCCCGCTCTCCATGATACCCCGGTAGTATGAATCCGTCCCAGTATCCCCTGAAGAGGCGAGGGTGAATAGAAAGAAAGAGAATAAAGAGGAATAGAAAAGAAAGGCATGCCACTGCGCACATGCTGGAATAACACATGTAATGCTCCAACACGAAACACAACTTCAAAAGAGACAACTCAAATATATATCAACAATCATCTGAAATCCAACAACGTTTCATACATATTTTACAATGTCCAATGTACAACTTAACATTTACAAATGCACTACACCTCAAACTCCCAAGTATAGCAACTTACACACTAATCTACCTGAAATCTCCAACTCCCCACTCCATGGCACACTCTGATGCACCTGCTACAACGTGTGGAAGATGGGAAAGGGCACATCAAAGCGTGTCCAGTAGGATCTCCTGTTCTTAAGGCATGTTATTCAAAAATGCAAGCAATGAAAATATGTGATATTTGGAAGTAAATCATAAAAGAAATGAAGCTACAATACGAGGCATCACATGGTATGATTTGCATGAACATAATAGAGAACATAAGGCTACAAGTGTGTTACGATAAATTAAGCATCTTTTAATCATTACAAATATTTGGAAACCTGGGTAAGTGTAGAACATAAGGGACTGGATCTCACCCCTAGATGGGGTGGCACTCAAACTACCCTGCTAGTGGTACACAAGCACTGATGAATTTTAACGGGGCCTCTCGAACTTCCCCCTCACTAATAGGAGTGAGAATGTACCTCACATTATACAAAATCAAATTTTGGGCAAGTGTTAAACATGCGACTGTAGAAGCATAAACATGCGCCTGTGACATGGGCATGCGCATGTAATTCCTTCTTATATCGTCTACAGGTGCTAGTGTAAAAGTTGATAAAACTTAAGAAGTTTGGGCAAGATGAGACAGACAACTGGCTAACAAGTCATATGTGCCTATAACTGGACATGTGCATGTACTTTATACAACAGTCGCCTGATGAAAGTAAAGAACCGAAAGCCCAAAAATGAAGTCAAACAGAGTGTGCATAACAGACGACTGAAGAACAACTCTCAGGCGCCTGTATGGAGGCATGCGCCTATATAATGTTCATCAGTCGCCTGCTGAAATTCCAAAAGCACATTAAAGGGAAATCAAAGATAGAGCCATAGGAAATGTAATCTAATGAAATCCTAGGCTAGAAATAGTGAAGTGTGTGAGCTCCAACAGTAAACTACTTCAAAGCTACATTCTAATGAGAAAGAAAAGAGAATAAAAAGATTACATAAATTTTAACCTCTCTTCTTTCTCTTGAATGATCTTGAAGTCTTCTTGAAGACTTTGAAGCTCCATTCTTTATCTTTGATCGCCAAATCTTCAACTTTGAGCATTGATTGTTCCTTGAATGTCATTCATTGCTATTAGATCTTCATGATAGGTTTAGAAAATGGATTTACTGCATGGAGGGGATTAGTCACAAGTATTTATGTTTGCTCATCATCAAAACCAAGTAGGGAGAAGTCTAATACTCAACATTCTCCCCCTTTTTGGTGATGACAAACAAATATAAACAAAAAGATAAATAATTGTGCTTACTAATGTGTCCACATTTTATACTATTTTCACATCATTATTCCATTGAATCTCATGCCATTTTCGCATCCAAATCCCTCATTTTACTACGATATTGCATTTCTGATGATATTTTCGAGTTTCGTAGTGTTTTGTGAGTTTTCAGGAATTTTGGAGCGATTCTGGACCCCACTTGGGTATGGACACATACGACATGCTTGTGATCTTATTGGCGAGGCTCTGGAGGAGTTCGCCACACTTCTGGGGCCATTGGAGGAGAAGAGAGAGCAGAGGAGAGAGGGAGGGAGAGAGAGAGAGAGAGAGAGAGAGAGAGAGAGAGAGAGAGAGAGAGAGAGAGAGAGAGAGAGAGCCCCAGCAGTCCCAGCAGTTTCCCAGAAAATGCTCGGTCCAAGCAGCTCAGCTGCTCGACCGAGCCATATCAGTTTTGAGAAGAGAGCTGATACGGGCTGACTCGGACCAAGCAGCTCAACTACTCGGTCGCATAGCCTCAATCTCCCCAAGCCGAAGCAAACCACAACGCGGCCCGAGCAGCCGACCGAGTCGACACCTACTCGGACCGAGTAGAGCCTACTGGTCCGGGTAGGCTGAGCAACGTCTTCGAATATTTCTGTAGTGCCCGGTCAAGCAGCTCATCTGCTCGGCCTGAGCCACCGAACGAGCAGCTCATTACTCGACAGAGTCACCTACTCGGTTTGCAACTCCAGGGTCATTTTTGGAAGGTTTTGAAAGGCGCGATGCGCACGATCTGGGGAGCGACTGAAGCTGGAGCTATACGTGCGACTGTGGGGGAGACTTTCATTAGGAATTTTCAATAGTTTTTGTAGGGAGAGCTGGCAATTTTTGTAGGGGATTCTTAGATTTAATTTTGTAAGAAACATTTGGATCGAGATTTACTGGGAATATTATTCGTTATTCTTGCATTTGGAATTCTTTGATAAATCGCAATTCTTTTCCACTGCCCGTTGTAAGTATTCCATTTGGATTATTTCGATTTTTATGATGCCTCTCTCCTTGGAATTAATGATTTCATCTGTTACTATTGCGATGTGTGAGTAGATTCTTTCTAGGGTTGATGGGTTAGCCCTAGGATCCTAGGGGAAGATGTAGATCTGGATCCTTACGTTGAATTGGGAATTTAGGGTTGTATTTCAGTAGATCCTACCGAATCCGTAGATAACCCGTACTGAGATCATGCACACGGTCTGTGGAATTGATGTGCTTAAGGGGTATATAGGGATTCGAATAGGGAAATCGGTGGATCCAATCAAGGCACGTGACCATGCCTGGCTCGCGTCTTGAGGGGATCCATCGACGAAATATACCGCTACGTTGACGGCTACCGCCATTGCGTCAACGAGAGCCACCGAAATACCCCGCAATTCTAACCCATAAAAGTGGTATGAATTGGGGGATCGATTCCCTAGCCCCACTGCAATGCAAGGATCCTAACCCAACATCGACCCCCAACAATCCTAGTGGTGATCCCTAAAGCCCTAGTCCCTTTTATTAGCATTACAACAAACAACACCCCAACCAAATCTTTTACCCTCGACAGCTATCTCACTTCTAGACTTAAAAATAAACTGAGAACCAATTGACATTATCACCGTCCCTGTGGGATTCGACAATCTTTTATACTATAACTCGACACCGTCCGCTTGTGGATTGAGCCCGGAATTGTAGCCTAGGGGACATACCACACCTGGTGATCGTGACACCGCCAGGTGGAACCTAGGTGTAGGTTATGGGTGCGTCACTTACAAATACTTACTCCCCCTGCATAGATGCCAATCAAGTTAGACAATTAATATATGTGTATCAAATGATCAAATTAAAGCAATAGTACGATATATATGAATGAAATGAATTCAAGTATTGGAATTTAGGATTTTTGAATCCAATTTCATTATATCTTACCCCCTGAATCTAAGACAACTTTACTCTAAGGTTCAAGTTTAGCGTCTAATTAGCACAAAATTATGATTTGTTTATTTCTTCTCCCCCAATGGCATTATCCAGAAAGGTGGGAGTAGAAAACAAATAGCGCTTACTAAACTAAAGAACAATCACGGGAGCATACAGAATGAGATATGTATTTTATGTGATACCAAAGGAAAAAAAAGAGAAAGCATGAAGGTGTATCATACAAATACGTATCAAAACTCGTCAAAACTAGAAAAGTTTAGTTGTCTAAAGGAATGTAAGTCCAATAGCAACATGAATTATGTAATTCGTCTCAACATTCAATTAATACAATTAATAACACAAGAAGAGAAGAAAATTGCACAACATTCACATGATAGTACAATGAGTCAAACAGATCATCATAAAAATATAGGGTAAATGACTGGAAAATACCCTAATGTTTCAGCGCTTCTCACAAAAATACCTTATCGTTCATTTTGGGACACATTGGTCCCAAACGTTTGGCAAAATTGACAACGTTGTACCCATTTGAGTTTGCCTTCAGAAAAGCTGTTCACGTGTTATCACGTGATATGAATAGGACAATTATGCCCCATAGCTTCAAAATGTATTTAAATGGGTTAATGACTGGAAACTGGAAAATACCCTAACGTTTCAGCGTTTCTCACAAAAATACCCTAACGTTTCACCAAAATGAACGATAAGGTATTTTTGTGAGAAACTATGAAACATTAGGGTATTTTCCAGTCAGGGGCAAAATGGGCAGTTTGTAAAAAAGTTAACCCCCGTTAGCCAATTTTCGTTCTAGGTACCAATGTGGCCCAAAATGAATGACAAGGTATTTTTGTGAGAAATGCTGAAACGTTAGGGTATTTTCCAGTCATTAACCCAAAAATATATGCAAAAGATACATGGAGTTTACAAAAAGATAACTAACTTCATGTACACAAAAGTATATGACCAACATATACAACCATCCAATGTGCCACAAGCACAAACACTAACAGACAAAACATCTATATATGAGACTATATATCCATCACACCTGAATACATCAAGCACAAACTCTCAACCCTAAAAAAATCTTGGTCCTAGGGTGAGGAGTCGTCAGGAAGCATCAGTCCAGCTGAACGACGGTGGAATCCTCAGGAGCTCCCATCTCAACATGAAAGTCCTGGGTCTCTGACTCTGCAGTCGAATCACTAGCAGCAGCAGGGATGTCAATATGTGAGGTCCCGGCAGCAGGAGCAGGCTCAGTAGTAGCATCAAAGGGCTACAGAGGCTGTGTGATGCCAGCAGGAGGAGGCTGGGTGACGTCAGCAGGAGGAGCTTGAGCGTCACCAGAGCAGAAGTAGCAGGCTGAAGGTATGCATGGAGGGATGCAGGGATGAGAATCACATGGTGCTGAAAGGATACATGGAAAAGCTCGAATAAAACAGATACCTTCTTGTCTAACTCGACAAGAAGGGGATCATGAGTAGGTGTAGATGGCAATGAGGGGATCGACGAATCACCAAGAGGAGCAGCTGATGACGAGGGGCCAGAAGCAGTATATCTCTTATTGGCTGCCGTCTGCAGAGCCAAAGAGGACTTCGACTTTACAGAAGCATCAAGAAGAGGGCCAAGAGGGACACACTCATAAGCATTCAGATCAATGCCAAAATGGTGAAAGACAAGAGTGAGGATACATACATAAGGAATATGTGAAGAGGAGGAGGTGATCTCGATTTGGTCCATCCTGTCAAGTATGACCCCTGCCCAGATCACCTCTATCCCTGAGAATATCGTATACATGCATTTGAGTATCTCATGGGATGACTAGTCAGAAGATCCGTACTTAGGCAGGATTTTGGACTTGACCACATGGTGGATAGCCCAAGCTTTAAGAGTGAACAAGGAGGATCTGATGCCAGAGGTGAGGATACAGGGAATCTCACGGAACATGTCCCAAAGGAAGACCTGATTAAGATCAGCAACAGAAGAGATGGAAATGTCAGCAGGTAAGGATCAGGTGGAGGGAATCCTAAGAATAGTCCCTAAAAGCTTGATTGGGGTCCCCTGAACAACAGTGACCAAAATCCCAGACTCGATGTATTCATCGCAAATGCGGTTTGCATAGAATAGCTTCACGAGCATGGGAGCAGGTAAGGATCAAGCTTGATTGGGGTCCCCTGAACAACAGTGACCAAAATCTCAGACTCGATGTATTCACCACGAATGCGGTTTGCATAGAATAGCTTCACGAGCATGGGATAGGGACGAGGAGAATCATCATGAGAATACCGGAAGAGATCAACCAATTTGGTTGTTATCAAAAGTTGGGATAGATTCTTGGATGTGAAAGCAGGGTATTATATAAATCACTCCTTGAGGATCTTAACATTGAACATGAGATTATATTTTCCCAAACACGTGTCGTCACAGCACATGGGGATATGAGAAGCAGAGCAGAGGGCTGCAAAGATTTAGGAGGATTTTGGCCATGAGGTTCAGTTTCGGGGTTAGAAGGCTCAGAAGCATGAGTTTCTAGCTCAACATTGGGTTCATCTTCAACAATGGGTTCGCCCTGGACAAGGGCAAGGGGCTGAGTAATCGAAGTTCAAGTCTTCTTGAGTGTATGCCCAATAGGAATCTCTTCATTCTGAGACTCGTCGGAATTGGATAGGGAGAGGGAAGGCGACCTAGCTCGTTTTCTACGAGATTTGGTTTGATGCTTAGGAGCCAAAGCTTTGGGTTCCCGAGGCTTCTTCGGGGATTTACCCTTAGAAGAGGATCCGATTTTGGGTGCCATTGCTATGAACAGAACCTAGGCTTGGGATTGAATAAACACATAAATTAGGGCATGATTGAAATGAAAGAGGTCTAACGCTTATACCTGGCAGATGGAGGAGAGGAGAGGCTCGACATACTGAAAGGAAGTGAAATCGAAGATCGGGAGAGATCTAGGCTGTTGGATCAAAAATAATAGCTCAGATCGTAGGTGACGAACCGCCAAACTCAGCGGACATGCGACTGATGCACATCGTGCAGTTGCCTATCAAGCCCTAATAAAAAATTACCAGAAAGCAGACATGCGCTTGTAGAAGAAAATACAGTTGCATGGATTTGGAAATGTACCTGTGAAATGACTTACAGGTGCCTGCTGCACAGTAAAATTTTGAAGAAATTTTAAGCATCTCTCGGGAAAATCAGTGACAATTTGGCAGGCGCCTGATGAACAAAATACAGTTGCCTGTAAAATGACCATCAGTCATCTATAATGAATAAGAGTTATGAAAGCTAAAAAACTAACGATTGGACAGTCGACTGTAGAAGAAATGGCAGTCGACTATCCTGGTTCTGAAATCCAGAATTGAGTTAGAATCAAGGATTTGAGACTTCTCACCCTTAGACATATACTCTAATCACTCTAATAACATAAAATAACCATCATAAGAGTATAGACTAATACACATATCAAGCATATTAATCTAATCATCAAATCATCAAAAATTTCCAATTAATCTCATTGAAAACAAATATGAAAATTGTTTAGTCTTGGTGTTTCATACCAATATTATTTTAATGATGATCACAACATTATGTTGTTGCTAATGTCTCTCATGTTTTAGTCTCTTAGTTATCTATTGAAGAATATCACTTTTGGAGATTAAATGCTTGTGCAAAGATGAACATCAAATGGAGAAATACCAAAGCTTGGACATGTGGTGCCAAAGCTTGGAGATGATGGAGGAGCATCAAGGCATCAAGGTTGAAGCCATAGACTCTAAGGGAAGCAATACAATCCATGTATTATTTCATTTATTACTTTTCCTTTTTTAAGTCTAGGTTTAATGTAATGCCTTGATAGATGGTCTACTCATTCATGCATTTTCTTATAACCATATTATTGAGCCTTAGGATTATCATAGAGTCCAACCCAATAGGTTCCTCTTGCCAAAAGACTCAATTGAAGTCTCTGGCTCTCTAACAAGCAACTGATGAAGGTCTTACAGTCGACTGGATGATTCCAGTTGCCTGTCAAGCCTTATACAGTCAACTGTTGTGCCCCAACTCAAGTCAACCATTCTTGACTCTTACTTGAGCTTTTGGAACAGTTGACTGAAGTACAATTTACAGTCGCATGTCTTCCAACAGACACATGTTAATTGTTCTACAATCGTCTATACGCAACTTGCATTTTCTGGGCTTTATTCCAATTTACAAGTCGGTCGACTGATACAGTATTTATAGTCGCATGTCTCTTTATATTCACCTGTTAATTTCTCTACAGTTGTCTGTGTGCAAGTTACATTTTCTCTACTCCGTTTCCATCCTAATTGATAGTCGTCTGCTCATTTTACAGGAGCCTGTGTAGTCTTCAACAGTCACCTGTCCTGGCTCAGATTATAGCTGTTGGGATTTATTTAGCCGTTGGTCAGTCGACTGTCAGATGTTCGTTAGTCGATTGTCGCTGACGTCTCAGCCCAGATTCTAGCCGTTACAGCTTTTTGTTTTTGGATTTATCCTTGGGTTTCGAGAGTTCATATTGGGTTCATATATATATATATATATATATATATATATATATATATATATATATATATATATATATATATATATATATATTAGAGAGCAGAGATTATTAGAACTTCTTGGAACTATTGAAAATATTTAAAGATTGATTAAGCCACTCTCAAACTCTCTCATTTCCCTCTTAGAGCTCATTATCTCTAGGGCTGTTGACGAACAGAACGTTCGACGAACTACTCGTGAACAAGCTCGGTACATGTTTGTTTACGTTCGTTTAGGAAGCTTAATGAACAAGCTTGAACAGATTTTTAGAGCTTGGTTACTAAACGAACAGAGCTTGAACATAACCATGTTCATTCATTTATGTTCATGAACAACCTTGTTAAGTGTTCGTGAACAAGCTCGTTAAGTGATGTTCATGAACAAGCTCGTTAAGTGTTCGTGAAAGAACATGTACCGAAAATAGTAAATTTAGATACATACTATATTTTTTATTATGCTTGGAATGGATGGCTGTAATGGGATATATGGAACTATTATGCTGGATTTTTTTGTTTTTGTCCTGCAAATATTTAATCCTTTTATTTAATTGATTTAGTCGTTGACAATAATGTTTAAATATTATTATTTCTGATTAAAAAATTGACATTCGTTTGTTTGTTTGAAAATCTGTTCATGAACAAGATTGATTTGTGTTCACGAACATGTCCCTAAACATGTTCACGAACAAGCTCGATAAGTCCTGTTAACGAACAGAATGTTCGATTAACTACCCGTGAACAAGCTTGGTAAATGTTCATTTACGTTCGTTTACATTCGTTCGGTAAGCTTAACGAACAAGCTTGAATAGGGTTTTAGAGCTCGGTTAGTAAACGAACAGAGCTTGAACATGGATTTTGTTCATGAACAAAACCAAACTCCATGTTCAAGCTCGTTCAAGCTCGTTAGTCAACAGCCCTAATTATCTCCTTCATGCATTGAAGTCAAGCTTAAGGGAAATCATCCAAGTGCTTTTAAGCTAATCTCATCACTTAGAGATATTTTTCCATGCCTTTCATTCATTAATGAGTAAGTTCATCTCAAGGCATAGGTAAGAGTATTTGTTTTTTCTTTGTTAGTTCATTGAAACCCTAGCTTTCTGTGTGAGAGCTAGTTACTCTATGTGTGAGAGTATAACCTTCTGTGTGAGGGTTGGTTATGATCTCTCTGTGTGAGTGCATAAGTCTTTCTAATGTGAAAGCGAGGATTTCTCTGTATGAGAATCCAAATCCTCTGTGTGGGATTGTATTCACTTCTCTTTGTGGAAATCATAATGGATATTGGTGTGGTTGGACATACCCAAGTTTGGGGAACCAGGGTAACATCTTGTGTTTGCGTTTGGATTTTTGTGGTGTTTAAATTCCTCTTGCATTTATAATTCTGCATTTGCAAGTTTAATTTTTAAATATGTAATTTGTGCCATTACACTATTCAACCCCCTCTAGTGTGTTGTTAGTATTGCAAGGGTAAGACGATCCTTACAATTGGTATCAGAGCGAGGTTATAGCATACAACAACCATGGCATTCAACGCTATATCCACTTCTCATGAAGAAGGTCTATCAACCGTACGACCTCCGCTCTTCAACGGAACCAACTACCCAAGTTGGAAGATCAAGATGATGATCTACTTAGAGGGTCAAGACCTATGGGACATCATGGAGTCATCATTTGAGAAGCCTACTACACCTGTGGCTTCAAGGACAAAAGCGGAGAAGGATTCGATCAAATTTAATGCGAGAGCGATGAATACATTCCATTGCGACCTCACTTCAAATAAGTTCAACCACATCTTCATGTGCAAAATGGCCAACAAAATTTGGCATACATTGGAGATTTCTCATGAAGGGACTTCGAAGGTAAAGAAATCTAAACAATGCGTATTTAGATCTAAATATGAGTTGTTTAAGATGCATGAAGGTGAAAATATCTTGGAGATGTTCACAAGGTTCATAGAAATCGTGAACGCTTTGGAAGGACCTGGGAAGGTGATTTCCCATGATGATCAAGTGGAGTAGATCCTTGACTCGCTTACGTCTCAATGGGAGTCAAAGGCCAACGGGATTTTGGAGTCAAATGACATGACCAAATACACTGTTGAGGAGTGCATTGGAAATCTCATGGCATATGAAGTAAAGCTTCAACACAAGAAGGAGATTCAACCAACCAAGCCCGAGAAGGAGTCAATCGAGTGGAGAAAGAAATTCCATCGAGAAGCCTCGAGTGAAGATGATAGAGAAGAAGATGCTAGCGATGATGATTTCATCGAGCTTGCCAAGCAATTCAAGTCATTCCTCAAGGGCAATCAAGGAAAATCTTTGTCAAAGTTTCCCTCCAATTCTAACAAGGTTCCTACTTGTTACACTTGTAGTGGTAAAGGTCATCGCTCTACCGAATGCCCTTCCAAACCCTCCAAAAATTACTAACAAGGGAAAGGCAAGAAACATTGGAAAGGCAAGTCCAAATTCAAGAACCAAAAGAAGGGATTGTCGGCACATTGGATGACTCAGATGAGGATTCATCTAGTGACGAAGAAGGAGATGACAAGGAGCAAGCCCACATGTGCTTTATGGCAAAAGGGAAAGATTCTTCGTTAAACTCTAGCGAGCAGGAATGCGATGGTGAAGAAACGGAGGAGCCAAAGCTACCATATGAGGAGCTTGAGTATCGCTTCAATGTGGTCTCCAACGTGGCAAGTAAGTGCATCGACTCATATGTAAAATTGAAAGCAAAATTTAAAATTGCTATGAGTAGGTTATATGCCTTAGAATCTACTAGTGTAAATGATAATGATGCTTTGCATGTTTGTGACATTAGTAAGAGAGACACACTTCTTTTTCCAGTTAAGGATTTGAGCATTTCTAATGAAAAATTATTAGCTCAAAATCTTAGCTTAGAATCTAGCATTCAACAACTTTCATTGAAATGCGAAGAGGAATCATAAAAGCTCAAAAGCTTTGTTTATTCTAGGATTCACTCCACGGTTTTCTTGAAAAATAACATCCGGCAAACCATAGAGGAGGTTTGGGATATATTCAAAATGTGGTTACCAAACCCACCTCTAATTCTTCTTTTGGTGCAAATACAAGAAATATTGCAAAAGCACCTAAGAAGAATCAATATGCTTTTTTGTATAATAATAACACCAACAAGAAGAATGTAAATCACAAGGTGGTGAGGAAAAACGAAAATTCTTCATTTTTTGCTAAGAAGCAAAATCCTCACTTAATGCATGCCAAGAAAAATATTTTCTACACATAAGCATGCCACATCCACCCCACTTGCAAAGGCAAAACCCTTGCTTAGGAAATCCTTGAGTTTATGGATTCTCACAAGGTGTACTGTGTAAGAGAGGGATAGATACATCAACTCTCTAGTTAGGGATGAGATCACCTCATGTGATTACATTAGGAAATCAAACTCCTCATGGGTTTGGTTCCCTAATGTTTAGGTTCACACACATATGCATATTGCATGGGTATTATGCTTAATGTCTATTTTTAGCATACCCATTGTTTGTGTGATGTTTCATGATTTTGAAAAAGCTTTCAAATTTATTTTTCATGAAAATGGGGACCTTGGGGAGTACATTGGCATACATGCACTTGTTGATCAACATGTATGTCAATGGGGGCGTTAATATGATGTATGTTTAAAATATTTTAAAACATATTTTAACTCTCATTCCAGGTTGTTTTTGATTGGGATCATTGTTTCACAATTGCTGTCATGTTACAATTGGTTATGATGGTTTCAAACTCAACCCATTGATATTGCCAACATGTTTCATGTTATATTTCCTTTTGGGAATGTCATGTGTATCAATGTGATTGATTATCACATATATATGCTTTGATACACGTTTGGCCCATGGCTCCAAGTATTATTTACAATTGGTAAATAAGATTATCTTTAAAGATATTTTATCTCTTTCTTTACAATTGGTATTAGATCCTAGAAGTCAAAAATTTGACCATTTCTATGATCTAGGAAGAGCATGTGATAGTGATTGATACCCACTAAATTTTATAATTTGGTATCATACATCTCTGTATCTCTTGCATATTGTCACATCTTTAATTAGAATGACAATGGGGATATATTTGATGTCTACCTTTTTGACAATGACAAGGGAAAGAGATATATGCATTATGTAAATCATGTTTACCATACATACACATTTGGGGAGAGAGATATATCTATGGGGATATATATATATACACACACACACATATGGGGAGAGATATGTGGGTTTATGTAAACCATACATGTGAAGCATGTTATCTAATTATTTCAATTGGTTTATGTAATCCATGCCTATTATATGTCACTGTTGTTTCTTACTATTTCAATTGGTATAATGAGTATTTACAATTGTGTATCACATTTTACAATTAGTGCATATAAGTAGGGGAGCTCATTAGCATTGTGCTTTATTCTCTTTATGTTTACATAATGTGTGTCATCATCAAAAAGGGGGAGATTGTTGAGTATTGGTGTTTCATACCAATGTTATTTTAATGATGATCAAAATATTTTGTTGTTACTAATGTCTCTCATGTTTTAGTCTCTTAGTTATCTACTGAAGAATATCACTTTTGGAGACTAAATGCTTGGTGCAAGGATGGACATCAAGTGGAGCAATGCCAAAGCTTGGACATGTGGTGCCAAAGCTTGAAGATGATGGAGGAGCATCAAGGCATCAAGGTTGAAGCCATAGACTCTAAGGGAAGCAATGTAATCCATGTATTATTTCATTTATTGATTTTCTCTTTTTGAGACTAGGTTTAATGTAATGCCTTGATAGATGGTCTACTCATTCATGCATTTGCATATAACCATCTTAGTGAGTCTTAGGATTATCATAGAATACAACCCACTAGGTTCCTCTTACCAAAATACTCAATTGGAGTCTCTGGCTCTCCAACAGGCAACTAATGAAGGTCTTACAGGCGACTGGGTGATTCTAGGCGCCTGTCGAGCCTTCTACAGTCGACTGTTGGGCTCCAGCTTAAGTCAACCATTCTTGACTCTTACTTGAGCTTTTGGAACAGTTGATTGAATTGCAATTTACAATCTCATGTCTTCTAACAGACGCATGTTAATTATTTTACATTCGTCTGTGCACAATTTGCATTTTCTGGGCTTCATCACAATTTACAAGTCAGTCGCCTGTCTATTTACAGTCGCATGTTAATTGCTCTACAATCGTCTGTGCGCAAGTTACATTTTCTCTGATCAGCTTCCATCATAAGTGACAGTCGCCTGCTGAAGAATATACAGGTGCCTGCTCATTTTACAGGCGCATGTGTAATCTTCTACATTTGCTTGTCCTAGCTCAGATTATAGCCGTTAGGATTTATTTAGCCATTGATCAGTCGACTTTCAGATGTTCATCAGTCGACTGTCGCTGACATCTCAGCCCAGACTCTAGCCATTACAGCCTTTTGTTTTTTGCTTTCCTTGGGTTTTGATAGTTCATATAGGGTTCCTATATTTATCAGAGGGCAGAGATTATTAGAACTTATTGGAACTATTGCAAATCTTTAAAGATTGATTAAGCCACTCTCAAACTCTCTCATTTCCATCTTAGAGCTCATTATCTCCTTCATGCATTGAAGTCAGCTCAAGGGAAATCATCAAAGTGCTTTCAAGCTAATCTCATCACTTGGATATCCTCTTCCATGCCTTGCATTCATTAATAAGTAAGTTCATCTCAAGGCATAGGTAAGAGTATTTGTTTTTTCTTTGTTATTTCATTGAAACCCTAGCTTTCTGTGTAAGAGCTAGTTACTCTCTGTGTGATAGTATAACCTTCTGTGTTAGGGTTGGTTGTGATCTCTCTGTGTGAGAGCATAAGTCTTTCAGTGTGAGAGCATAAGTCTTTCAATGTGAAAGCAAGGATTTCTCTGTGTGAGAATCCAAATCCTCTGTGTGAGGTATCTTTTTGTGAGATTGTGTTCACTTCTCTTTGTGGGAATCATAGTGGATATTGGTGTGGCTGGACATACCCAAATTTGGGGAACCAGGGTAACATCTTGTGTTTGCATTTAGATTTTTGTGGTGTTTAAATTTCTCTTGCATTTATAATTCCGTATTTGCAAGTTTAATTTTTAAATACGCAATTTGTGCCATTACACTATTCACCCCCCCTCCCCCCCTGGTGTGTTGTTTTTAGTATTGCAAGGGTAAGACGATCCTTACAAAAAATGACATATTCAACATGAGATATGAAAATGGTCATATGAGTTCAAAAAATTATATGATATATATAAAAATGAACTCATATATCTCAGATTTACCCATAATCCCTAATTTTCCACGCAACCTCACAAAAGAGTCTTCTTTTAGAGGTTTAGTGAAGATGTCGACGATTTGTTTTTGGGTTTCAATGTACTCTAAGATGATGTCCTTCTTAGCTATATGATCATTAATAAAATGGTGTCTCACATCTATGTGTTTGGTATGGGAGTGGTGTACCGGATTTTTGGAAAGACATATTGCACTTTGGTTATCAACCATGATATGGTAAGTATAACAATTGACACCATAGTCTTTGAGAGTGTGTCTCATCCAAAGGACATGTGCACATGCAAGACCCGCGACAATATATTTCGCTTCAGTCATGGACAATGATACAGAGTTTTGCTTCTTGAAAAACCAAGAGACAAGGGAATTTCCTAGAAAATGGCAAGTGCCACTAGTACTTTTCCTGTCGGATTTGCATCCAGTAAAATCAACATCACTATATGAGACTAGCTCATATGTGCTAGATTTAGGGTAAAGTAACCCATAATCTAGTGTTTGATTGAGGTAACGAAAAATTCGTTTAACTGCAATCAAGTGTAATTCCTTCGGTCTAGCTTGATATCTAGCACAAAGACATACTGAAAACATGATATCGGGCCTACTAGCAGTTAAATAAAGTAAGCTACCACTCATACCTCGATATAGAAGAATGTCTACATCTTTCCCATTTTCATCCTTGTATAGATGAGTGGTCGTACTCTTGGGAGTCCTTTTGCTTGAAGACGATTCCATCCTGAATTGCTTGATAAGCTCCCTAGTGTACTTGGTTTGGTGTATGAAAATTGCATCCTTCATTCGTCGAATTTGAAGACTTAGAAAGTAGTTGAGCTCACCGATGTGGCTCATCTCAAATTCTTCCTTCATAGATTTAGAAAATTCTTGGCAAAGGTTAAAGTTAGTAGAACCAAAGATAATATCGTCTACATAAACTTGAATAAGAAGGATGTCATTTTCATAACCTTTAATGAAAAGAGTTGAATCAACTTCACCCATTTTAAAACCTAAATCCAAAAGAAAGGTTTTGAGTCGATCATACCAAGCTCTAGGAGCTTGTCTCAACCCATATAATGCTTTCTTAAGTTTGAAAACATGATTAGGAAATTTTTCATGTATAAAACCGGGTGGTTGAGAAACATAAACTTCTTCATTAACTATGACATTTAAAAATGCACTTTTAACATCCATTTGAAATAATTTAAAATTCTTATGAGATGCAAAAGATAAAAAAGAAATATAATAGCTTATAATCTAGCTACGGTGGCAAAGGATTTTTCGAAATCAATACATTCCACTTACCGGTAGCCTTGAACTACTAACCATGCTTTGTTCCTTGTGATGACCTCGTTCTCATCCGTCTTATTCTTGAATATCCATTTGGTCCCAATGACTTGGTGACCACTTGGAAGAGGGACGAGCTCTCAAACTTCGTTTCTTTCAAATTGCATGAGCTCTCATCCATTGCAACTATTCACGAGCTATCTTCACATGCTTCTTGGATGTTCTTTGGCTCAATGGTAGAGACAAAGGTGCAATGAGAGAACTCATCAATCCTTGACCTTGTTCGGACACCCACACCAATATCTCCAATTATTTGGTCATGTGGGTGGTCACGAACGGTCGGATAAGCTTTGGGAATACCTGGATCACTTGGAACAATCTCAAGATTTTCATTAGCATTGTTAGTCTCAATAATAGAATCATTAATTTAACATTACTAATAGAATCACATAAAACATATACACTATCATCAACAACATGACGAAAATCAAAATCTTCATGAAATGAAACATGTAGTGATTCCTCGATCGTTGAACAGGTTTTGTTGTATATCCGGTAGGCTTTGCTAAGTGTGGAATATCCAACAAAAATTCCTTCATCAGATCTTGGCTCAAATTTGTCTAAATTACCAAAATTGTCATTTATAAAACATTTTGAACCAAAAATACGAAAATACTTAACTTGAGGTTTTTTATCATAAAATAATTCAAAACAAGTTTTGTTCGTTCGGTGCCTCATTAGGATCCTATTGAGCAGGTAACATGTCGTGTGCACCTCTTCCGCCTAAAATTGAAGTCCAAGATGACTATCATGGATCATGGTGCATGCACACTCAATAAGAGTCCTATTCTTTCTCTCAACAACACCATTTTGTGGTGGTGTGCTAGGAAAAGAAAAGTTCATTCTCAAATTCCCCAACATGATCACTACGAATAATGATAATGGTGGTTCCTAAGAGATTTTGAATTTTCTTTGCAAATTTGGTAAACTCATCAAAGGCTTCATTTTTATTAGATAAAAATGATACCCATGTAAATCTAGAAAAGTCATCTACAATGACTAATCCATAATGAGCATTTCATAAAGATGCTACTCTAGTAGGCCCAAATAGATCTAAATGAAGTAATTCTAGGGGCCTCTTAGAAGTTATGTCATCTTTAAATTTAAATGAAGATTTACTGAGTTTACCTCGTTGACATGAATCATAAAAGCTTTTCTTATTAAAATATATTTTAGGAAATCCTTTAATTAAATCATGCTTAGCTAATTTATATAAATGCTTAAAATGAACATGCACAAAACAACGATGCCATAATAATTGTTCATTAGAATGAGCAATTAGGCAATGTTCAAAAGATTTAGGCATAGTTAACATATAAATATAAATATTTCTATGTCTAATGCTAGAAAATAAAACATGTGAATCATTATCAACTATACTACACAAACCTTCTCCAAAGTTAACCTTGTAACCTTTGTCACAAAGTTGACTTATAGAGATGAGGTTATGAGATAAACCTTCTAGTAAATAGACATTATCAATTAAAGGTTTGGATGGGTTACCGACTTTGCCTACTCTGATAATGGTTCCCCTTTTGATCGCCTCCAAAGGTGGCAGTTGCACCGGCCTTGATGCGGATCACTTCGAAGAGCAAGGAGGGATCTCCCATCATGTGTTTGGAGCAACCACTATCGAGTATCCATCCTTTTCTTTTAGAGCAAATATTTCTTTTATTTCTCTCTTTCTTGTTCTTGGGTACCTATATTGTATACCATAAGCTCATGGTACCCAAGCTTGTTGGGTCCAAGGGGATTATCCCTTTGGAAACCAAGTCTAAGTAGACCATGGCTTCCCAACATAGTTCCCACTATTTTTCACATCACTAAAATATGAACTTACCTATGCATTCCTATCGTTTGTGCTAGTGTTCTTGGGACCCCAAATAGTGTATGATTTGGGAGTCCTCTTCCTAGTTGCATGCACATTATGTTGAGTTCTACGTGGTTCATGATGCTTAGGAGTATGACGTCTAGCATATGAAGGTGGAGGATGATATGCATGTGTCATGTAAAGATCATATGCAAAAAGTGGAGCATGTATATTATATGGTGCATATGGAGCTTACATGTAATGTGAAGGATATGGATGAGCATGCATATGATGTGTATGAGCATAAGAGTGTGTAGGAGCACGTGCATGAGTATTTCTCATGTGTGGATTTGTACGTGCCCGTGGATGTGGATCATAAAATTCAACGTATGTGTTCATACGTGTGGTTGGAGTGTTCCTACATGGATGAGTGTTAGTATACATGAAAGCATGTCCTTTCTTTTGATTTCCCCCCATTAGTGGGTTTCTTGTCAAAAGAAGGAACGTGTGGAGTGGTGAATTTCTTGGTAGGTTTGCTACCAAAAGTATTTTTGTCACTACTAGTGGATGGACCGGAGGATGGCCTCACAAAATCTATAGTTACACCACTATATGAGGTGCTGGATTTGGATGCGTTTGTGTCCACATAACCAAGTCCAACACGATGTGCGGCCGAAAATTGGTTTGACAGCAATTCATCAAATTGCCCTTCCCTTTGTTAAATCTCTTAACATGGGAGGACATGAGCTCATATTTCTCCTTTAAGGAATAAATGGTAGTGTCCAAGGTGGACACACGTGTAGTGAGCTTGTGCACTTGGGTTTCGAGAGAATCATTCTCAATACCCAATTTTGTGTTTTGTGAAATTAGATCATCATTATCTTTAGAAAGAATGTGATCTAATTGAAATTTGAGGGAATTCACCTCATTTCTCAATGTACCATATTGAGAAACTAAATTGGCTTTCTAAAGAGTGAGTGTGTCAACAATGGTGTCATTGTTGGTGATGGATGGCATGAATGAATTATTAGCATTCAATTTCTTCAACTTAGTAAACCTAAGCATGAAAGATTGATACTTTGAAAATAAATCTTCGTTAGTAATACGAAGTTCATCCATTGTTACCTCTGTTTCCTCGTTCTACTATCGCTTCCATCGGAGGGTGTATCCTCGCGTGCCATGAAGCACATGTTTGCACCCTCACCCTTCTTATCTTTAGATTCGCTTGAAGAATCCTCGCTCGAATCATCAAAAGTCACAACGAGTCTTTTCTTCTTATCCTTCTTGAATTTGTCGGACTTGTGGTACTTTGGTGCCTTCCACTTTTCTTTGTTCTTTAACATTGGGCAATCCTTCTTGTGTGCCCTAGCTTGTTACACTTAAAACAAAGAGAAGAGGAATTGTTAGTGGTATCAAATTTAGATTTGGATGGAAATTTACCTTTGCAAAAGAAGCATTGGAACTTCTTCGTCATTAGCGCCATTTCTTCCAAATCCATCTTGTTCTCTGATACTCCTGAAACTAACACCTAGAAGCCAACTAGCAATGGCATGAATTCCAAGGGCTAGATGTATCCCAAATGCAAATTTTCGGCACTTTACGCAAGCGTACGGTGTCAAGTAATAGTATAAAAGATATCGATCACATAGGAAAGGTAGAGATGTTATTGTCTTTGGCTATTTTCAAATCTCAGAATTTAGGTAGCAGTCGGTTTCAAAAGATTGTTTGTTTTATGTAACGGTCTGTTTCCGCTTGTACGCCTTGTCGTGCACGTAGTCTTGTTCGTGCACGTAATTATTTTAGACGTTGTCTGTATCCGAACCCTATAGTGTGATATGTCGTTGTGACCCTCTCTGAGGGTATTAAATTGTGGTGTTAATTTGGAACGTCATTTCACGGATCGTTCTCCCACGATTTGACCTTGTTTGAAGAGACGTCACGATTTTCACTTTTGTCGTTAGGCCTTATTATTTTTAATTTCGTTTCTTGATGCCGAAATTATGATCTGTCTTCTCTGTCTTCTTTCTCTCGTCGTCCCGGTCACCCCAGTATTTATTTCATAATTTTTGGACTTCGTTTGACCTACTTGCACTTTTGGCCCAACCTATTATATTTTTAGCCCTAAGTTTCACTTAGATTAATTCCTAATAAATTCTTAATAATAATAATAATTCTCCTTAATACTTGACTTAGTCATTGTTAAACCCCTTTGGCCGCACACGACACACCCAGGTGAGAGAGAGAAGTGTGACAATTGGGTTTTTATAACTTAGAATAACAATTCCTAATAGCAAATTCCTATTCAAATAACTCTAACTTGACCTAGTCCTCAACCTCCCCCACGTTTCAGCCTACTCACGTGACCCTCTACCTATTAAAATACGACCAAGGGCTTCTATATTTTTCGCAGCACATCAAATCGCGCCACCCTTCGTTTACTCACGCAAAACACCCCGAGCCAACGTTCTCCGCCTCTAACCCGTCGCCGGCCAACCCCTACCTCACCTCCGACGTGCCTCCTCCCCTCAGCACCACCGTGGGCCCGTCCTAGTTGAAGGAGACCGTTAGAAACGCGCCCCACCCCGCTGCAAAACCACAGCAGCATCGAACTCTAACCCCTCCGGCCTTCTCCTTCATTCTCCGACCATAGCTCGCCGCCGGCAGCCTTCTCAGCTCGCCACAGACCTCCCTCCTCCCTCAGGCCACCGTGGGGCCCCGTAGCTCTGCCGAGAACCACCCCGAAACCCCGCTGTAATCCGCAGCAAGCCCAAAAATTACAGCAGCAGCTTGCAGCGGCCACCACCACCGATGCCCCCTGTCGCCGCTATCGACCCCCTGGACACCCCCTACGTCGTTGCATCAGCCCTCAGGCCGTTCAAGTCTGAAACAATGAGGGAGTCCGCTGTTTTGTGTTTTTATCAATGTCGTATCGCGTCGTTAAGTTCTCATCGATCCCTCTCGCTGTTGGGGTCTTCCGTCAGCCCCTACTGCTTCTAGGGGTGTTTTCCAACGTTACGAACATCTCCTACGATGCTCAACATCGTAGACTTTTCGTACATCGAACCGTCCATCTCGATTTGTTGTTACGACTTCCTGGAAGCCGTAGAAACGTCTACCAACATCCTACTCGCTGTTTGGAATCTTTATTCGCTGATTTGGTCGATGCCCGAGGATTGACGAGCGTGGAATCCTATTTAGAATCTGGACATGGAGCGTTTTCTATTATTCCAGCCCCTGGCGTCGCTACCTGACGCCACTGTAGCTCTCGCGTCGTGTAAGGGTAAATTTCTGAACACTTAGGACCCCCAACCCAACCATGTTAAACAAGATAAAAATTGATATTTTAATTGGTTGATAATTCACTAATCAAGATAACTTAATTTGGGACTGTAGGCTGGTGGATCTGAGCACATATGTAGACTGGACTGGTTGGACGATATTTGCAGAACGGTTGTTTTCAGGCAAGTGAAACTTGCCAGTTCTTTGTTTAGGCCGTGCTTTAGGCCATTTCCTGTTTTAGGCGTAAAAGAGACTAGGCGTCGAAATGATACTCGCCTAGACGCAAATTCTAAGATCTACCTTGACAACGAAGCTAGATCTGTCAC
Source organism: Scilla litardierei (assembly GCA_030789695.1). NCBI lineage: Eukaryota > Viridiplantae > Streptophyta > Magnoliopsida > Asparagales > Asparagaceae > Scilla > Scilla litardierei. The sequence goes on from CM061142.1 coordinate 475,394,737, forward strand.
CTTGCCAAGTCATTCTTGCATATCTGCATGTCACGTTTAATTTCATAAATTGTATGGTCAATACTTGTGCTCTGCCTGTCACGTTTAAATTCCTTATCCGTACGCATTTAAATTACTACTTGACATGCCATGTCATCCCTGTTTGAGTGTTGCATTCGTAGCACATGCTACTATACTTGTACTTCCTTGTTCAGGCTAGGCACCTGCGTTGCAGGCACAACCCTATGCCAAATACACTTCCTGGCTCATGATCCAGAAGCGGGCTACATGTGTTGGTCAAAATCCAATGCCTGATACACGTGGAGGGGTAGGGATAAGCGATCACTTGAGCTTAGGAGTTGGCCCGTACAGCCACTCTAGCCAAAAGGCGTAATCTCTGAGCACGACGTGTTTACTTGAATTGTGAAATCCATGTGATTGTTTTGTAGCTCATTTACCCATGCCATGATGTACTTGTGCCTCGTTAAACTTGCTGCCATGTCAAACCTGTCGCATCTATTTTAATTGTTGCATCCATACTTTAAAATGCCATGTCATCGCATCTTTTTAGAACTGCTAGGTTATTTTACTTTCCTTTTAGTTTCCTTGCACAAAGTCTTTGTAGACTTTGCTGACATGCGCCCTCGTCTCTTTTGGGTGTCACATGTTAGTTGCTGAGCCAGAGTCCGTTGCTGAGGACGAGGTGTTTGCTGACTTTGAGCCTGGGTCCACCGTTGACGTGGAGTACGAGGACACCGGCGACCAGTCGTAGAGTTTTCCTTCGTCGTTACTTTTGCTTAGTCTATTGTTAGGTTGTCGGTGAGTAGCACCTTTCTTTCTGTACGTTGATTATTTCTGTCGGCCATGCTTGGGCCTTTTAGACTCTTTTCTTTTAGCCTGGTGGCTTTTCTGGGATGTTGAAATTTATTATAGACATTCTGAGATTGAATAATTTGTTTATCTGTCTCCTTCTTTTATTATTATTTTTGTTCTTCTACGCACTTGCAGGGACCTAACGTGGTTATTCCAGACGCTTTACAGACTGGAGCCTCACAGCTCCAAGTCTGAGCGGACCTCTTCACGCCTCGCCTCCATTTTAGGGAAGCGGGTCGTGACAGGTTTTATTGGTGGCCCATGCAGGTCCTCTTGCAACTGTGAATTATCGGAACAACAATAATAATTATAGAATGTCCATTAAATAAATTAAAACATCCAAGTCATAAGCTTTGAGTCTAATTCAATTCGTTTTCTATGCCATTAGATGGCTGGAAGACGACAGACCCGAGCTGGTGGTGGGCCCGCCCGTAATGCGGTGCCGGATAGAGAGCCCACCAATGCTGAAGTCATGAGGATGATGCATCAGATGATGCAGGTGCAACAGGGCATGCTCCAGAATGCCCCTCGCTTCGAGCCGGGATCAAAGCAGTTTCGGGAGCTGGGCCCGACTTATATTGAAGGATCTGAAGGACCGTTGGTTGCAGAGGAGTGGATCCGGAATACTGAGGATAATCTGAGGATGTCGAAGAACAACCCGACTGGATGGGTTGATTTGGTGAAGAAACAGCTCAAGGATAATGCCCGCAGCTGGTGGAATGCAGAGGAGGAGCTGTTTGTGAGACCTATTCCTTGGGCTACTTTCAAGGCTAGGTTCGATGAGGAGTATTTCCTGAAGGCTGCCAGGAGGGAGATGTTGCAGCGATTCATTGATCTGAAGCAGGGAGATCTTTCGGTGGACCAGTATCATCAGGAGTTCACCAGGCTGAGTCGCTTCGCACCGAAGATGGTGGAGGATGCTGAGGAGAAAGCTCAGAGGTTTCTGCCGGGTCTTTCCCTAGACTTGTAAAGCATGATGTCTTCGTCAAATCTGGAGTCTTATCAGAAGTTGCTGGTAGCTGCTAGGAGGTAGGAGAGGATTGCGAGCCAGAAGAGAGGACAGACTTCTGGAGCTGGGAAGAGGCCTATGGAGCAGGTCAGAGGAGTGGTTAGGCCTGGGTTCAAGCCTAACCAGTCGGTGCAGTTCAAGAGGCCAGGTGGGCCTACTCTGATGACTTGCCATTTCTGTGGCAAGACTGGGCATGTCAAGGAGCAGTGCAGGAAGATGTTAGGACAGTGCCTTGTTTGTGGTGATCATGCTCATGTCATGAAGGATTGCCCGAAGTCTAAGCAGCCTTGGAGAGGACCAGTTGCAGCTCAGCAGTTGCAGCAGAGAGAACCTGTACCTGCTAGACATAGAGCGCCTCTCGTTCCACAGAAGCAGGCGTTTTAGCAGGCTATGTAGCCGAGGAGGCAGGCTTTCCTGATGACTGCAGTTGAGGCTGAGACCGAAGATGAGGTTATTGCATGTAACCCTCAGCCTTGTTTGTTTTCTTTCTTAGTTAGTCTTGTTTGTTTATGTTTGGCTTCTTGAATATGATAGGTTTGCTAGAATAAGATTTGATTGTTAGACTGTTTGTTATGTGTGATTTTGGTTTGCACATTTCCTGCATGAGTCCTCTTTGACTCTGGTGCATCGATGTGCATTTTATCCCGGAGCTTCGTGGATAAACATTCCTTGTCGACTTCCCCTCTTCCCAAGAGTTTGGATATCGTTACAGGGAATGGTGTGATCTCTGTGCATCATGGTTGCAATTCTTGTCCTTTGGTGGTCTGTGGACATGAGCTTTACGCTGATTTTATTGTCCACGACATCATCAACTATGATGCCATCCTTGGGATGGACTGACTTGGGAGTTTCTACGCCACGATCGATTACCGGAGGAAGAAGGTGGTGTTCGAGATTCCAAGTCATCCGATGTTCAAGTTCAGCCGAGGCAGCAGTTCGCTTGGTCTTGTCAGGTTTCGGTCCAAGCCGGTGGAGATCGTTGCTATGCAGATGGAGCAGAGTAGACCAGCTGTGGTGCAAGAATTCGACGACGTCTTCCCCGAGGAGATGTCTGGACTGCCGCCCGATCGAGCTTTTGAGTTTTCGATCGATCTTATTCTGGGAGCGCAGCCCATTTCGAAGGCATTGTATTGTATGGCTCCAGCTGAGTTGGAGGAATTGCACAGGCAGCTGGATGAGCTTTTGCAGAAGGGTTACATTAATCCCAGTGTGTCTCTGTGGGGAGCACCGGTGTTGCTGGTGAAGAAGAAGGATGGTTCGAGTCGCTTGTACGTGGACTACAGGGAGCTGAATGCCGTCACTATCAAGAATCGATATACATTGCCTCGTATAGGTGACATCTTTGATCAGCTTGGAGGATCAAGAGTGTTCTCTAAGTTGTACCTGAGGAGTGGCTATCACCAGCTGAAGGTGAGGAAGGAAGATATTCAGAAGACAGCATTCAGGACGAAGTATGGTCACTACGAGTTCGTGGTTATGCCTTTCAGTGTAACCAATGTGCCCGCAGTTTTTATGAACTTGATGAATCTGATCTTCTACGACTTTCTAGATAAGTGTATCGTTATCTTTATTGACGACATCTTGATCTATTCAAGGTCGGAGGAAGAGCATGCATCGCACTTGAGGACAGTATTGGAAATTTTGAGGAAGCATCGCTTATATGCTAAGTATTCCAAGTGCGAGTTCTGGCTTGATAGGGTCGCTTTTCTTGGACACGTGGTGTCAGGAGATGGAATTTCGGTGGATCCTGAGAAGATTAAGGCTATCAGAGAGTGGCATGTTCCGCAGTCAGCGTCTGAGATCTGGAGTTTCCTTGGTCTTGCAGGTTATTATCGGCATTTCATTAAGGACTTTTCTCAGATTGCTAAGCCGATGACCAGACTAGCGAGGAAGGATGTATCTTTCGTCAGGTCCGATGATTGTGATAAGGCCTTTTCTATTCTGAAGGAGATGTTGATGACTGCCCTTGTTCTTGCTGTGCCCGATCGCAGTGGAGGATTTGAGATCTTTTGTGATGCTTCTGGCAAAGGTCTCGGTCGTGTTTTGCATCAGCATAGGCACGTGGCTGCGTATGCTTCTTGTCAGCTTAAGGCTCATGAGAAGAATTAACCGACACACGATTTGGAGTTGGCTGCAGTCATATTTACGCTCAAGATTTGGAGGCACTTCTTGTTGAGTGAGAAGGTGAAGATCTTCACCGATCACAAAAGCTTGAAGTATATCTTTATGCAGAAGGAGCTCAACATGCGACAGTGTCGATGGTTGGAGCTCATGGCAGACTATGAGATCGACTTGCAGTATCACCCTGGCAAGGTGAATGTGGTTCCGGATGCGCTGAGCAGACTTCCAGCGGTAATGATGTTGACTTCGCAGTGGAGATTGCAGCAGGATTTTTGTGAGTCTAGTATTGAGATCGTGCTTCCTGGAGATGTTTCTTCGTTGATGTGTATGCAGATACAGTCGACGATCGTGGATCGGATCAAGGCAGGTCAAGCCGGAGATCCGAAGCCGGTGAAGATTCGGGAGCAGGTAGAAGCCGGTCTGCGGACTGACTTCTTGATTCATGGAGATGGTTCGTTGAGATTTGGAGCCAGGTTGTGTGTGCCAGCTGGAGATATCAGAGAGGAGTTATTGGTTGAGGCACACAGTTCGCCGTATTATGTGCATCCTGGTGGTACCAAGATGTACAAGGATCTTCGTCTGAACTATTGGTGGCATGGTATGAAGAGGAGTATGGCTCAGATCGTAGCCAAGTGTTTGGTATGTCAGCAGGTAAAGGCGAAGCATCTGCGTACGGCAGGGTTGCTACAACCGCTTCCGATTCCAGAGTGGAAGTGGCAACACATCATTATGGATTTCGTGACTGGACTACCTCGGAGTCCGAGGCAGAATGACGCGATTTGGGTGATCGTAGACCGATTGACCAAATCCATGCACTTTATTCCCTTCCGAGTAGGACATTCCACTGAGACGCTAGCGAGGAGATACATGGAGGTAAATTCTTTTACTCTCCGTTTTATTTCCTTTTCCTAGTTTAGATAGTGATGTAACATGAATCGTACAGGAGATCGTGCGACTTCACGAAGTCCCCGTGAGTATCGTGTCGGACAGAGATACGATATTCACATCTCAATTTTGGCAGAGTCTGCAAAAGAGTTTGGGTACGAGTCTGAGTTTCAGCACGGCGTACCACCCGCAGACGGATGGCCAGTCCGAGAGGACGATTCAGATTTTGGAGGACATGCTGAGAGCGTGCATATTGGACTTCAAGGGATCTTTGGAGGATCATCTCCATCATGTTGAGTTTGCCTACAATAACAGCTAACAGGCGAGTATTAGCATGGTGCCATTCGCCGCGCTATACGGGAAGAAATGTCGATCGCCACTGAGCTGGGATGACATTGGAGACCGGGAGCTGTTAGGACCAGAGATGATCGTGGAGGCTGTGGATGTTGTGAGGAACATCCGAGAGAAGCTGAGGATCGCGCAGGACCGTTTCAAGCATTGGGCAGATGCTAAACGGAGGCCTTTGGAGTTTCAGTCTGGAGATCATGTCTTTCTGAAGATTTCTCCGAACCGCAGAGTTATCCGATTTAGGAAGAGAGGCAAGCTGAGTCTGAGGTACATTGGGCCATTTGACGTCCTGGAGAGAGTCGGAGTGGTGGCTTATCGATTGGCGTTGCCGCCGTCACTGGAGGGTGTTCACGATGTATTTCACGTATCTCAGTTACGTCGATACGTCAGTGATCTGTCCCATGCTGTGGATTTCTCGAAGATCACGGTTCGTTCGGATCTGTCTTATGATCAGCAGCCAGTTGAGATTTTGGATCGACGGCAGAAGCAGCTAAGGAATAAGACCCTCGACTTGGTTAGAGTGCAGTGGCGTCATGGTTCCCCTGGGGAGTCCACCTGGGAGCGTGAGGATGACATGAGAGAGTGCTTCCCGCACTTGTTTCTGAGTAATGATTGATGTTGATTCCGAGGATGGAATCATTCATAAGGTGGGGAGGATGTAACGGTCTGTTTTCGCTTGTACGCCTTGTCGTGCACGTAGTCTTGTTCGTGCACGTAATTATTTTAGACGTTGTCTATATCCGAAACCTATAGTGTGATATGTCGTTGTGACCCTCTCTGAGAGTATTAAATTGTGGTGTTAATTTGGAACGTTATTTCACGGGTCGTTCTCCCACTATTTGACCTTGTTTGAAGAGACGTCACGATTTTCACTTTTGTTGTCAGGCCTTTTTATTTTTAATTTCGTTTCTTGACGTTGAAATTGTGATCTGTCTTCTCTGTCTTCTTTCTCTCGTCGTCCCGGTCATCCCAGTATTTATTTCACAATTTTTGGACTTCGTTTGACCTACTTGCACTTTTGGCCCAAACTATTATATTTTTAGCCCTAAGTTTCACTTAGATTAATTCCTAATAAATTCTTAATAATAATAATTCTCCTTAATACTTGACTTAGTCATTGTTAAACCCCTTTGGCCGCACACTACACACCTAGGTGAGAGAGAGAAGTGTGACAATTGGGTTTTTATAACTTAGAATAACAATTCCTAATAGCAAATTCCTATTCAAATAACTCTAACTTGACCTAGTCCTCAACCTCCCACACGTTTCAGCCTACTCACGTGACCCTCTACCTATTAAAATAACGACATAGGGCTTCTATATTTTTCACAGCACATCAAATCGCACCGCCCTTCGTTTACTCACGCAAAACACCCCGAGCCGTCGTTCTCCGCCCCTAACCCGTCGCCGGCCAACCCCTACCTCACCTCTGACGTGCCTCCTCCCCTCAGGGCCACCGTGGGCCCGTCCTAGTCTTCGGAGACCGTCAGAAACGCGCCCCACCCCGCTGCAAAACCGCAGCAACAGCGAACTCTAACCCCTCCAGCCTTCTCCTTCATTCTCCGACCAGAGCTCACCGCCGACGGCCTTCTCAACTCACCCCAGACCTCCCTCCTCCCTCCGGCCACCGTGGGGCCCTGTAGCTCCACCGAGAACCACCTCGAAACCCCGCTGTAATCCGCAGCAAGCCCAGAAATCACAGCAGCAGCTTGCAGCGGCCGCCGCTGCCGCTGTCCCTTATCGCTGCCGTCGACCCCCTGGACACCCCCTACGCCGTTGCATCAGCCCTCAGGCCGTTCAAGTCTGAAATAGCGAGGGAGTCCGTTGTTTTGCATTTTTATCGACGTCGTATCGCGTCGTTGAGTTCTCATCGATCCCTCTCGCTGTTGGGGTCTTCTGTCAGCTCCCTACTGCTTCTAGGGGTGTTTTCTGACGTTACGAACATCTCCTACGACGCTCAACGGCGTAGACTTTGCGTACGTCGAACCGTCCGTCTCGGTTTGTTGTTATGGCTTCCCGGAAGCCGTAGAAATGTCTACCGACATCCTACTCGATGTTTGGAATCTTGATTCGCTGATTTGGTCGCTGTCCGAGGATTGACGAGCGTGGAATCTTATTTGCAATCTGGACGTGGAGCGTTTTCTGTTATTCCAACCCATGGCGTCGCTACCCGACGCCAGTGTAGCTCTTGTGTCGTGTAAGGATAAATTTCTGAACACTTAAGACCCCCAACCCAACCATGTTAAACAAGATAAAAATCGATATTTTAATTGGTTGATAATTCACTAATCAAGATAACTTAATTTGGGACTGTATGCTGGTGGATCTGAGCACATAGGTAGACTGGACTGGTTGGACGATATTTGCAGAACGGTTGTTTTCAGGCAAGTGAAACTTGCCAGTTCTTTGTTTAGGCTGTGCTTTAGGCCATTTCTTGTTTTAGGCATAAAAGAGACTAGGCGACGAAATGATACTCGCCTAGACGCAAATTCTAAGATCTAGCTTGACAACGAAGCTAGATCTGTCACCTTGCCAAGTCATTCTTGCATATCTGCATGTCACGTTTAATTTCATAAACTGTATGTTCAATACTTGTGCTCTGCCTGTCACGTTTAAATTCCTTATCCGTATGCATTTAAATTATTACTTGCCATGCCATGTCATCCATGTTTGAGTGTTGCATTCGTAGCACACGCTACTATACTTGTACTTCCTTGTTCAGGCTAGGCACCTTCGTTGCAGGCACAACCCTATGCCAAATACACTTCCTGGCTCGTGATCCAGAAGCGGGCTACATGTGTTGGTCAAAAGCCAATGCCCGATACACGTGGAGGGGTAGGGATAAGCGATCACTTGAGCTTAGGAGTTGGCCCGTACAGCCACTCTAGCCAAAAGGCATAATCTCTAAGCACGACGTGTTTACTTGACTTGTGAAATCCATGTGATTGTTTTGTTGCTCTGTTACCCATGCCATGATGTACTTGTGCCTCGTTAAACTTGCTGCCATGTCAAACCTGTCGCATCTATTTTAATTGTTGCATCCATACTTTAAAATGCCATGTCATCGCATCTTTTTAGAATTGCTAGGTTGTTTTACTTTCCTTTTAGTTTCCTTGCACAAAGTCTTTGTAGACTTTGCTGACATGCGCCCTCGTCTCTTTTGGGTGTCACATGTTAGTTGCTGAGCCAGAGTCCGTTGCTGAGGACGAGGTGTTTGCTGACTTTGAGCCTATGTCCACCATTGACGTGGAGTACGAGGACACCGACGACCAGTCGTAGAGTTTTCCTTCGTCGTTACTTTTGTTTAGTCTGTTGTTAGGTTGTCGGTGAGTAGCACCTTTCTTTCTGTACGTTGATTATTTCTGTCTGCCATGCTTGGGCCTTTTAGACTCTTTTCTTTTAGCCTGGTGGCTTTTCTGGGATGTTGAAATTTATTATGGACATTCTGAGATTGAATAATTTGTTTATCTGTCTCCTTCTTTTATTATTATTTTGGTTCTGCTACGCACTTGCAGGGACCTTATGTGGTTATTCCAGACGCTTTACAGACTGGAGCCTCACAGCTCCAAGTCTGAGCGGACCTCTTCACGCCTCGCCTCCATTTTAGGGAAGCGGGTCGTGACATTTTTGATTGTGAACAATTAATAAAGACTAGGGCTTTACGACTCACCGTTAGGATCATCGGATGTTGATGCCTGGTTAAGACTCTTATGTTGCATTGGCTTTATTAAGGATTGTCGTATCTAAGATGTGGAATTTATGGTTCTAAACACCATGAATCTAATGTATCACATTAATCCCGCTCTCGCGACAGGCGCATACGATACGTGTATTAAGAATCGACAATATCCATGCCACTCTCGTGGACAGAATGATCTCAGCTCATGCCACTCTCTTGGGTTAGAGCTTCGATGTATTTTGGTGGCTCTCATTGACACAATGGCGGTAACCGTCAATTAGTAATATAGTTCGTCGGTGGATCCCAACAAAACACGAGCCAGGTGAAAACACCCTAGAGGGGGTGAATAGGGTGTGTGTCACAAATTTAAAAACAATCACAATCACAGAGATAATCAGACACAGATATTTTTAACGGAGTGGCTCCCCGCCAAAACTTCGACCCCAAGACCTATGAGGATTTCACTCAATAAAACTGATCACACTTACGGGTAGTGATCTCACTGTACACAGATATAGTTCAAGAGTTAAAGTGCAGAGATAGCTTCAGAGTAAAGCTATTCACAATACAATCTCACAAAAACAGATTCAAATAGCTTTAATACTGCGGTGAAAAATCAGAGAGATATCACCATTATAAAGTTTGTGAGATCGTGATCACATAGACGTAAACGGTTCGCTGATCCGAAGTCTGGATTGGAAGATATAGTCTTCGGAAGATGACTGAGGGAATCTAAATTCTACAGTGGCTGATCTGTAGAAAAACGCCTGAACTGTGTATAATCATGTGGATTGAGCAAAGGAGACTATTCCGTTGCGAAGGTTATGAAGATCTGGTCGTGTGGGTGCAAATGGTGAGTCGATCCGACATCTGGATCAGGAGATATAATCGTACGAAGTCGAATGCGTGAATCTGGAATCTGCACTTGATATCTGCCCTTGCACAATCCGTGAGTTTGGAGAATGAGATCTGCAGCCACCAGTAGCTGGAGGATGTCACCTACGACCATAAGTCACTAAAGGATGTTGCTTCCGATCACAAGTCTCTGCCGTGAGATCACAAGTCTCTGTCGTGAGGATGTTACTGGAAGATGGACGTATGTGGTTCTGCTTAATGTTTCGCAAGGCCGAAATATTTGACAGCCTTCTGTAATCTTTAAAATACGTTTGCCAAGAATTTTGAAGCAGCCGCCACTAACTATTTTAAGAGGATAGGTTTTTTGTAATCACAAATTTGTGTTACATCTCCACTTTAAAATTTTTGGCTCAGGCTATTTTTTGGAGATCATTCGGTAGTTCAAGGATTTTTTTTTATATAAGATCAAAAACAGAACTCTTTTTGTTTTTTGATTTTAGCGTGTGACCTTTGTTTTCAACGGTATTTTTGTGCGTAACCTTTGATTCCTTTTTTTTTTTGAAAAATGCGGTTGCATCAAAGAGATTTTGTGATTGAAGATACCGCACCTTTTCAACAGAGTTTTTTGGTGTTGGTTTTTTTTTGCTTCTATCCCCTCTTGCGTGATAATGGGATGAGGTTTTTGAGAGTGTTTTTGGATGAGAACATGGAGTTTGAATTCAAGTAGAAAATCCCTTGAGTATCCAATCAAATCTTCATCTTTGACCGATTCAAAACTTCATCTTCATTGTTGATAATGTAAGACTATTTCCTTTTTGCACCATTGTCCTCATATACTCTTCCTCCTGTAAATAAAATTTATTTTGCGCTTTGCTCCCTGTAATCACTTAATGAAAAATGTTAGTCACACGACTTGTTTGTCATCATCAAAATTAACTCGTATGACCTATTTAGTGAACTAAATAGGCCAACAATCTCCCCCTTTTTGATGATGGCAAACAATCCTAGAAAAGATATTTAGGAACAATATTGAAGAGAAAGTTACATAGGCACAAGATAATAAACATCATATGATCCCCCCTCAAAATGTGCATCTCTCACCCTTGTGCATTATTTTTCTACTCTCTCCCTTTTGCCATTAAGCGAAAAGATCAGAAAAATAAATTGAAGAGGTTACTAATGAGACATGAAACAAGTTTAGCAAATCGAAGAAACAAGAAATTGATGACGATGCTCATATTAATGCTTTTTTCCCACGAACTTAAAGTATAACAAATGTCATGAGCATTGAAAGCATACGGTCGTTGTAAGAAATCTAACAAGAAGATGTTGAATTATGAAACACTTTGATAATATGAAAGGTGCTTAGAAACTAAGAGATTAAAATAAAAGATTATCAATACATTTTGTGAGCCTTCGTTGCTATGGAATAATCAATAAGTAATGTGTAAGGAGACACCATACAAGGAATACCATGATGTTAAATTTTGGGTCCTTTGGAATTGAGATGTGCTAAGTGGTTACTTCATCTACCATATTTCATACGCATTGCTCAACAAAACCCCGAAATCCGGTTACTAGCCACCAGTATCAAATGTAGCATATTTGAATATGTTTTGATATTCCCCCTTTTTTCTTTCTTTTTTTAATATATATGAATGCTCATTGCTTTTTTTTAATAACAAAGTTGTTGTATCAGAATATTGACGAATAAAGGCATCGACATATTCGGCTCCTACTAAATAATTTTCCATAGAGATTTAAGCGCACAAAATTGTAAGGATAAAATATAAATTCAAAAACTTTAGAATCTATGCACATCCAATTGTCTCCATAGTTTATAAGACTCAATCAATCTATTTGATTCGTATAATTTGGCATACTTACGAGTTTAACTTTTTCATTAATAATTCAAGCATGTGGATTTTACAATAATATGGTGCATCATCATCAAAAACATTTTAATGTTTCTAAGATGTCTAACAAGATTCATATCAAATTCTCAACCAAAATCAATAATAGTGATGACGATCATGCATGCACATACAATGAATGATCAAACCCATGTTGAGATGAAATAGTGTGCAATGTGAGTAGCTTAGATACAACATTTAAGCAAGTGTATATGCATGGATATGCGTGCTAATGCTCAATTAGTGCCATAATCCCCAACTCCCTTCGAATGAAGCAAAAAAAATTCTGGTTTAAGGGTTTGGTTAATATGTCTGCTAATTGTTTTTCGGTATCAATATATCCTAAAGAGATATCTTTCTTATCAACATGGTCTCTAAGGAAGTGGTGACGAATATCAATATGGTGTGTCCTAGATTGTAGAATAGGATTTTTAGATAGATTTATAGCACTCTTGTTGTCACACCAAATGGTTGTAGGTTGGAAAGTAAGATCGTAGTCTCTGAGGGTTTGTCTCATCTATAGAATTTGAGCACAACAACAACCTGCTGAAACATATTCGGTTTCGGTTGTACTCAATGCTATGGAGTTTTGCTTCTTGGAGAACCATGAAACAAGAGACATACCTAGTAGTTGGCAAGTACCCGTGGTACTCCTACGATCGGTCTTACTTCCTGCAAAATCCGCATCACAATATCCTACAAACTCAAATTATGTGGAATAAGGATACCATAAACCAAAATATAAGGTCCCTTTAACATATCGAATTATTCGTTTAACATAAGAAAGATGGGACTCTTTTGGACAAGATTGAAACCTAGCACATAAACATACACTAAACATTATATCAGGCCTATTAGCTGTCAATTAGAATAGGCTACCAATCATACCTCGGTACAAGCATTCATCCACTTTCTTTCCCTTTTCGTCTTTATCCATCGTTGTCGTCATTGACATAGGAGTATAGCATTCCTTAGCATTTTCAAGTCCAAACTTCTTCACTAACTCCTTTGCATATTTTGCTCGATTGATGAAAATTCCGTCCTCACATTGTTTGATTTGCAAACCAAGCATGAATGTGAGTTCACCCATCAAGCTCATCTCAAATTCCCTTGACATACATGTAGCAAATTCCTCGCACAGTAGATTGTTAGTAGCAAAAAAAACGATATCATCAACATATATTTGTACTATAAGTAGATCTTTACTTTGATGTTTAACAAATAAAGTTTTATCCGCCTTTCTCATGGAAAAAAGCAGAAATTTGCTAAGTCACTCATACCAAGCTCTAGGAGCTTGTTTGAGCCCATATAAAGCACGTTTAAGCTTGAAAACTTAGTCCGGGTGGATGGAGTCTTCAAACCCAGGAGGTTGTTTGACATAGACTTCCTCAGATAAAACTCCATTCAAGAAGGCACTTTTGACGTCCATTTGAAAGAGTTTGAATTTCATGAAACTAGCGAATGCTAAAAACATCCCAATTGCTTCCAATTTTGCGACGGGAGCAAAGCTTTCATCAAAATCAATACCTTCCTCTTGGTTATAACCTTGTGCTACTAATCTAGCTTTATTACGCACAACATTTCCCATTTCGTCAAGTTTATTTCTAAATACCCATTTAGTGCCTATAATTGTTTGATTGTTTTATTTAGGAACAAGTTTCCAAACTTGATTCCTATTAAATTGTGATAATTCCTCCTGCATTGTCATAATCCAATAGGAATCTTCTAAAGCACTATCAACATTTTTAGGCTCCAAAATGGATATAAATGCAAAGTTAACCGTCAAATTAAAGCTACTTCTAGTGCGTATACCTTCCGTCGTGTCTCCAAGGATTTTGTTCTTTGGATGATCCTTCTTGAAGCGCCAATCCTTAGGGAGGTCTTGTGATGACGTAGTAGCTTCTGCTTCTTTTGGTACACCATCATTCTTGTTCTCTTGCTCATTGGAATTGATCGTGTTTATCTCCAGTCCATCCAAGCCACCTGCAAGACTGAAGATTCTGCAGCACTAGAAGATTCATTAATAGCAATTTTCTCGTCAAATTTCACATGCACAGTTTCTTAAATAGTAAGAGTTATTTTGTTTAATACTCGATAGGATTTGCTATGTGGTGAGTAGCCAACAAAAATACCCTCATCGGATTTTGCATCAAATTTATCCAGATTTTCGCCTACTTTCAGAATATAGCACTTGCATCCAAATGGTTTTAAATGTGATAAGTTGGGAGTCAACTCTCTATAAATCTCATAAGGTGTTTTCTTCAAAATGGGTCTAATGGACACACGATTTAAAATATAGCAAGAAGTATGTATAGCTTCAGCCCAAAAATATAAAGGTAATTTGTAATCATGAATCATGTGTAGGGGTTTAGGCGGACCCTCAAAGCTCGGATCTGTGTCTGTCCTAAGTCGGACGGACCACTGGGGCATAAAAGCGCAGCAGAAAAACAAAAGGCTAGCTAAACAATTTAGCTAGGCTCTGAGGGAGCCAGAACCTAGCCCGATCTATGCCAACTTAGGGTGGATCTGACCACCCCAAGAGGGATCTATTCTACTGCGACAAAATTAAATCTACACTAAAATTGCTTAACCACATACTCGGAATCTTGACCCTGGAGCAGGCAAGATGTACCGCACCGTCTTCTGATGCTCCTCATAGCTGAACCGCCTTGACTCGATCCGCCCGAGCCGCCTCGCACCCTCGAACTGATCTGCCCGAGCCGACTCCCACCTCCAAGCCGATCACACGCGGTAGAAAGTTTCACTTAAATAGACCCGCGTCTTAGACGTCTGGATCCGAATCCAAACCCCCTTCGTAGTCTTGCTAGGACTAGTCTGGAGAATAGGAAGATGAGAGATAGAGAATAGTTTAATCGTAGATCGAGCTTGCTCTAAAATTCTGGAGCTACTCGATCGAGGACTTGGTGCATCTTTCAACGAAGAGAGTGCACCCCTATTTATATAGGGAGTCGGCATTTCTCCTTTCGTTGTGAGCAATGTGGGACAATTGTTAAATTGAAGAGAATTTAATTAAGCTAATTTAGCTTAATTGAAGTTTAGTAAGCTTTTCATAAAAGAAAATTTTAACAAATTAATTCGCTTTACTCATTAAACTTTAGACACCCAACAAGCTATCAATTCGAAGGACTTCGAATGGTGAACGTGTATGAACCAACGGCGACGAATTTCGACTTCGTTTGACCCCTCAAACAATTGCCCAAAGATGGGCAAAAAACAATTTTCGTAGCCGTCATTTGGGGTTTCAAAACCCCTAAATCACTTAAGTTGCGGGCGCGCCTACTAGGCTTAGCAGGCGCGCCTGCCCAAGGCAAGGAGGGCGGGCGCACGCCCGCTGGGCAGCGGGCGCGCGCCCACTACAGCCAGTGGGCCGCACCCGTTATGCAGTGGGCATTCACTTGTTGCAGCCAGCGGGCCGTGCCCGTTTGCCCTTGCGGATAGGCTTGTTAGCCCAGTGGGTCTAACCCACTTTGCCTTGGACTGTTATCGCGTTTCTGGGCTCGTTTGAGCTCCGATTTGGACGCGGTTTGAACCTGTGTTTAGACCGGGATGATCCCGTCATCGAGGTAACCCTTTCCAATGTATTTGTTCCTACAATTATAGTTGTAGCCAATTTACGACACGTTTAATCTTTGTTTGAATCAAATGCAACATTGTCCCTATTGCATTTACGACTTATTTTCACAACTAGCTTTGTGAATATCAACTATTCAATATCATCAAATGAATCTCTCTCTGAATTAATCTTCCTATTACTAAGACACGAAAGCTACTCGGTGTGAGACTGTACAGCCTGACCTTACTACAGGTTGGGGCTCGAAACCCCTAGACGACGGTCACCACGAGCAGTAGTTGTCGTCCCTGTTTCAGAATCATCATAACGTGATTGACCCATTGATAAAAGCATCGTTGGGTTTACTTTGGCTGTGTCAGTAATGAATGCTGTTAGCTATAGTCCCTTCGTCAAGACTGTGTCCCGGTTGGCTTAGGGTATGGTTTACTGTCAACCCTATTAGACAACATTGGTCAGTATACTGCGGTCTTTGTTGTATTCATGGTGTACTTCTTACAACGTACCTCGGCCGAGGATTAACACAAAGACCATACTGAGCCTGTAACACTAACTTCCCTTTAACGGAAGTGACGAATCCCATCTTAGTCATCTACTTGCCTTGAGAGCTTCGGGTGCAACTCAACCTAAGATCTTTCAGCAGGCCTAGCCTCGAAGCAAGATCATAGGTCTAAACTACACCGTTCGCTCACAGGTTCGTACAAATAACTTCAGGTTTTAAGAACCAGCTTACCTATCATCACCCTAGAGTTATTATAGACAGTTTAGTTAAAGTTAACCATTTAATAACTCTAAGTTGGTCGTTCAGTGAACTCATTCTCCAATGAGCACCTGCGTCTCGTCTCCGACTTCACCAAGTCGAATGACTATGAGATCATCATTACCCTACGGTAAGACTAAGACACAGTGGTCTATCCGATGTGTCGATATCTATTTCTCGACACATCTATGACCACGAACCGTTTAAGACTTACGTTTCTATTCGGTCGCTTACTACTCATAATCAAGATCTTATCTGGATACATAAGGACCTAACTATAAGTCTATGGACATCATCTAAGTATATTATTAAACGATTTAATACTTAGTATTATGGACACCATATATAAGTATAAACAAGACGTACACTTAGGATAAATCGCCTTATGGGCATATATCCTCCTACATCTCCTACTTACACTTAAGCTATTTATCTAGGTATTTCATACCGTTATAACATATCAGTCACTTTGATATTTATATGACAAACCTAAGAGTGGATATACTAACGAGTATCTATAATACATTTTAATGGATTATTAATTAATACATCTCTTGATCACACAGGGTTGATCCTTTGAAAAATAATTTGGATCAATTTTTCCTTTCTTTGTATAGCTAACAATTAGCTTATACAATCTAGATGTAGGGTCTTAACATTTCTATAAGTCAGTCTCAGCTTATTCCAATTGTCTGTGTTAACATGTCAAGTACATGCATGACACCCTAAGTCACTATATATTCGATTTAATCAAAACAATTTTGATTCAATGTTTTATATAGATGATTCAAATTGGAAATCCTTTTTACTTAGTCCGAGAAACCGAGAACTAAGTATACGAGCTAGCTCCCACTGACTTTAAGAATTATCTGGTTTAAGTACTTTAATTATATACCTAAATCATATTTAGATTATATATATGAAGACATAACCATTTGTTATGTGCTTTAGATGGAATGTACTAGTGTTAGGTTGGGTTTGACGAATGAGTCAAATCAAGATCGGTTTAAGGAATCTTGACATTGACTCACTCAATCAAACATCATATATTGTACCTTTCCCTTAACTACATTTAATATTAGCTCTTTAATAACCAAATGTAGTTTATTAAGAATTAATATGCGTATAATTATGATCACACACAATTTATACGCTCCTGGAAACTATACTTAACTACCGATTGACTATAACATTAAGTCAGCTCCAAAACAAAATTTCTTGAAGCTTCGCATCATAGTTCAAGAATTTTTGCAACCAACTCAGAAAGCCACATTTTCAGAAATTTAAGCCAATTTCAATCAAATCTCAATTTCAACAGAAAGCACATTTCCGAGACATTCATTCAAACAACGGATTCATAAAAGATGAACCATAATATGTTTATCAAATAAACTTTGAGTGTTGAACACTCAATCATTGTTTTAACTTTAAGGAATGATACATTTTATTCAACTAAGAAAATGAGTATCAGCTCCTTCTTCATGTCTCGAAGTCTTTGCACGGTCCCAGCAGCAACGATTGCTCAGATGCCGACCGTTCTCCGAACTTCTTCCAACTTCGCTTCATATCAACCACCTGTATACCTTACACAGATGTCTTAGTATCTCATACTATGTGATTGGAAATAATTATGCTTTATTGATTTTGATTTGTTGTACCTGAGGTAGAGGCATCAGTATGCCCCTTCTTCTTTCTGCAAGGTAAATCTTGCAGTTCCTCTTCCAATGACCCATCTTGTGGCAGTGGAAGCACTCAGATTTTGACGGGGCCCCTTTGGTCTTTTTCTTCCCCTTCTTAGCATTGGCAGGTTGTGGGACCTCCCTCTTCTTACCCTTGCCTTTCAGCTGGTCTGAAGAAGCAGAGCCAACAACCAGTGCAGTCGGTTTCTTCTCAATCTCCTCAAACTGCCTAAGCATATTGAGGAGATTAGGAAGATCCGTTTCAAGACTGTTCATTATGAAACCGGTAATGAAAGGCTTAAAGTCCGGTGTTAAAGACTTAAGGATAATGTCCACGGACATCTCATTGTTCAGGACAAAACCCAATGGCGTCTTCTACGTACCCTATCATCTTAATGACATGATCTTGTACGGGCCCTGCCTCCATCTTTGTGCCCCAGAGGTTTCTTGTGGCTTCAAACTTGGCAGCTCGAGACCGCTTGTCGTATAACTCTTGTGCATTCAGAAGCATACTTTGAACATCCATATGTTCATGTTTCCTCTGCAGTTCGTTATTCATCGAAGCCAGAGTAAGGCAACTGGCCTTCTCTGCATCCCTCTGGTATAGCTTATAGGCTTCTTTTTCCTCGAAGGTCGAATCGTCATCGGGCTTCTCCGAAGCATCCTCGAACAGCATGTATCCAATCCGGGCTAGATAAAGGACTAACTTAATATTCCTAAGCCAGTTTTTATAGTTCGTTCCATCGAGCACATTCTTTTCTACCATATATTTAAGACCCGAATCCATTCTGCAATTTTATAGATACTTTAGTCAGTATATGTTCGTTGTATAGTTTAAATGGTTTTTTAATAAAACTATATTCTCCCACTAAATTTATTAAAGCTATAATAACATTTGTGAGAGAGGGATCTGACTACCCTGAGTCTGATAACCTTGAGTGTGTCTCAACAAGTTGTCCGACTCTACAGTCGGTAGACGAACTCGTCGTTAATCATATTAAATATGATTCCCTATCGATTTTACCCCTAGTCATTTATGATCATGAGTGTGCTCATCCGGATCATAATGGCCAGCCTAGTCGGACCCTTATTTTCGTGTCTAGCTTAACTTGCCCTGCCGTGCGGTGTATGCATGACACGTCAATTTGGGTCAGGGCTTAGACTACATTCTTGGTTAGACTTACACCGGCGCTCAGTGCATGCACGACACGACGGTTTGGGTCAAATCAAGATGTTAATCAAGAAATCGGTTTCTATAAGGTTGCCATGTCACAGCTTGAGTGTAGTTCAACAATCGTAACACGGGTCTTACAGTTGCCAACTCCTAAAACAAGGAGGGCTACGATTTATCTTGAATAAGATTATTATCGTATTTGACTTAGGTATAGTCGATGGACTTACACAGTCATGATTCGACTCCTTGCGGTCTAGTGGATGTGGCCAGGGAATTGACTAAGCCAGGACCACTCGGTCCCTAGACTAGCTAGGGTGGTCCAGCAAACTTAGCCAAGCACATTGACCGACATCATGATCCATTGAAGGAGTTTCATCAATTCTATGTTCGTCCAACAACTAAATGGCTTTTAATTAAGAAAACTAGTTAATCCTTATCAACTAGTGGATCCTAAAATTCGAAATTTTATGGATTGGTTGAACAATTTTTATTGAGTCCTTATCAACTATAAGGTTCATACGTTCAACGTGCTACCCCAATCTAATTAGGATTTTAATAAGACAATAACAACCTTCAAAATAGTCTTTTTATGATAATCATCATTAAAACGATTTATTACAATGATTGTCAATCAAAAAGGGACTACCCTAATCTGGTATTAGGTTTTGATGTTGTTATGTTTATTAAAACGTAACATGTCACTAGTTATTAAAATTTCATCTTATAAAATTTTAATCTGTTAATGGCTAACCTAAAGGGTTCATGAATACATTATTCAACATGTCCATTAAAACATAAACCAACTAATTTAATCGCATAAATTAAAGGTCCAACTAGTGACATATAATGAAAGCTTGCAAGTTAAAAATTATCTATAACATAATCAAACAACTTGCAACTCTAAAATTTATTATTTAAATTTAAAGGTCTAAAATTTAAAGCTTAAAGCAGTTTTATCACATAAAACTAGGTTTCATAAAATTATCAAATAATTTTAAAACCTAATCTTTAAAATTTTAACGATACATTTCTAAGATTAAAATATTGCATAAATAATCTTGAAACCTATATGTAATTTAAAAGAAACAAATTTATCATTTCATCTTATGAGAATAAAATATTTCTTTAATTTACATATTCATTAAAGCAATTTAAAAATATTAAAATCATTAGAAATTGTTTTAAAAGCTTTCAGATAAAGTTTTTAAAATTTTCCAACCTTTATGTAACTTAAGAGAATTAAATTTCCAAAATAAAATACATCCTTAAAGTTACATAAACTTTAAAAAAATTTAAATGCTCGGAAAAATTATTAAATCTCAGAGAAAAATTTTAAAAGGCATTTAAACATTAGAGACCTATTTAAATTTATCGCATAAAAATTAAATCATCCCAAAAAAATTTCGTGTTGCAAAACAATTTTTAAAAAACACAAAACAATTTTTAAACTAATTTTAACATAAAGTTAAAATTGTTCGTATGTTCAAAATAAGCAATTAAAGAATTTAAAATCATCGCTCAAATAGATCTACAAGCATAACTGTGGCTCTGATACCACTGTAGGGGTTTAGGCGGACACAGAGCTCGGATCTGTGTCCGTCCTAAGTCGAACGGACCACAGGGGCATAAAAGCGCAGCAGAAAAACAAAAGGCTAGCTAAACAATTTAGCTAGGCTCTGAGGGAGCTATAACCTAGCCCGATCTATGCCAACTTGGGGTGGATCTGACCACTCCAAGATGGATCTATTCTAATGCGACAAAATTAAATCTACACTAAAATTGCTTAACCACATACCCGGAATCTTGACCCTGGAGCAGGCAAGATGTACCGCACCGTCTTCTGATGCTCCTCATAGCCGAACCGCCTTGACTCGATCCGCCCGAGTCGCCTCGAACCCTCGAATCGATCTGCCCGAGCCGACTCCCACCTCTAAGCCGATCACACGCGGTAGAAAGTTTCACTTGAATAGACCCGCGTCTTAGACGTCTGGATCCGAATCCAAACCCCCTTCGCAGTCTTGCTAGGACTAGTCCGAAGAATAGAAAGAAGAGAGATAGTGAATAGTTTAGTCGTAGATCGAGCTTGCTCTAAAATTCTGGAGCTACTCGATCGAGGACTTGGTGCATCTTTCAACGAAGAGAGTGCACCCCTATTTATATAGGGAGTCGGCATTTCTCCTTTCGTTGTGAGCAATGTGGGACAATTGTTAAATTGAAGAGAATTTAATTAAGCTAATTTAGCTTAATTGAAGTTTAGTAAGCTTTTCATAAAAGAAAATTTTAACGAATTAATTCTCTTTACTCATTAAACTTTAGACACCAAACAAGCTATCAATTCGAAGGACTTCGAATGGTGAACGTGTAGGAACCAACTCGACGAATTTCGACTTCGTTTGACCCCTCAAACAATTGCCCAAAGATGGGCAAAAAACAATTTTCGTAGTCGTCATGTGGGGTTTCAAAAACCCCTAAATCACTTAAGTTGTGGGCGCACCCGCTAGGCTTAGCGGGCGTGCCCGCCCAAGGCAAGGAGGGCGGGCGCACGCCCGCTGGGCAGTAGGCGTGCACCCACTGCTGCAGCGGGCCACGCCTGTTAGCCCTTACGGATGGGCTTGTTAGCCCAGTTGGTCTAACCCACTTTGCCTTGGACTGTTATCGCGTTTCTGGGCTCGTTTGAGCTCCGATTTGGACTCTGTTTGAACCTGTATTTAGACTGGGACGATCCTGTCATCCAGGTAACCCTTTCCAATGTATTTGTTCCTATAATTATAGTCGTAACCAATTTACGACACGTTTAATCTTTGTTTGCATCAAATGCAACATTGTTCCTATTGCATTTACGACTTATTTTCACAACTAGCTTTGTGAACATCAACTATTCAATATCATCAAATGAATTTCTCTCTGAATTAATATTCCTATTGCTAAGACATGAACGCTACTCGGTGTGAGACCCTACAGCCTGACCTTACTACAGGTTGGGGCTCGAAACCCCTAGACGACGGTCACCACGAGCAGTAGTTGTCGTCCCTGTTTCAGAATCATCATAACGTGATCGACCTATTGACAAAAGCATCGTTGGGTTTACTTTGGCTGTGTCAGTGATGAATGCCGTTAGTTATAGTCCCTTCGTCAAGACTGTGTCCCAGTTGGCCTAGGGTATGGTTTACTGTCAACCCTATTAGACAACATTAGTTAGTATACTACGGTCTTTGTTGTATTCACGTTGTACTTCTTACAATGTACCCCGGTCGAGGATTAACACAAAGACCGTACTGAGCCTGTAACACTAACTTCCCTTTAACGGAAGTGATGAATCCCATCTTAGTCATCTACTTGCCTCGAGAGCTTCGGGTGCAACTCAACCTAAGATCTTTTAGCAGGCCTAGCGTCGAAGCTAGATCATAGGTCTAAGCTACACCATTCGCTCACAGGTTCGTACAAATGACTTCAGGTCTTAAGGACCAGCTTACCTATCATCACCCTAGAGTTATTATAGACAGTTTAGTTAAAGTTAACCATTTAATAACTCTAAGTTGGTCGTTCAGTGAACTCATTCTCCAATGAGCACCTACGTCTCATCTCCGACTTTACCAAGTCGAATGACTATGAGATCATCATTACCCTACGGTAAGACTAAGACACAGTGGTTTATCCGATGTGTCGATATCCAGTTCTCGACACATCTATGACCACGAACCATTTAAGACTTACGTTTCTATTCGGTCGCTTACTACTCATAATCGAGATTTTATCTGGATACGTAAGGACCTAACTATAAGTCTATGGACATTATCTAATTATATTATTAAAAGATTTCATACTTAGCATAATGGACACCATATATAAGTATGAACAAGACGTACACTTAGGAGAAATCTCCTTATGGGCATATATCCTTCTACATCATGGTCCTAGCCATTTCTTGCAAAGTACGGTTTTTCCTCTCAACCATCCCATTTTGTTGTGGTGTCCTTGGGGCGGAAACATTATGTGAATAACCTTTTGAAATTCAAAAATCATCAAAGCTAGTATTAACAAATTCTCCTCCATGATGACTTCTAACTTTGACAATTGAAAAACCTTTTTCATTTTCAACATTTCTACAAAACATTTTTAAAACATAAAAAGTTTCATGTTTGTGTGTCAAAAACTAAACCCAAATGAAACGTGAAAAGTCATCGACAATAACAAAGTAATAATGCATACCACCTAAACTAGCAACCTTTGTGGGTCCAAATAAATCCAAATGTATTAGTTGCAATGGCTTAGAAGTAGTTACAACGTTTTTAGGATTGAAACTACTTTTATGTTGTTTACCTAGTTGATATGCATCGCTATGCTTATCCCGATCAAAGCTAATTTGAGGTAAACCTCTCACCAGTTTCTTTCGAGCAAGCTTTGAGATTAGGTCCATGCCGGTATGGCCTAATCTTCGATGCCAAAGCTAACTAGTCTCATGTGATGCAACTAAACATTTTAGATTATTTGAATCACTAAGTTTGATAGTGTAGATGTTATTATAAGATGTACCCTTGAAAAGAATATCATCACATTTCAAAATATTTACTTTGTCATTTTCGAAATGCACCTTAAGGCCTAGAGAGCATAGCTGACTTACTGATGTGTCATTATATTCCACATTTTATATATATAATTACACGTCAAAATGATTGCTCAATTATACATTTCATACGCTTTTATGCTCATAATTGGAACTACTGTACTTTAAAAGCGTTTGGTTGCATTTCAGGGAACATCGAGCGATTTGGAGTATATTTGAGGAGAGAGTGTGTGATTCGACACCGGAGCTCCTGAGGCACCGCGTTCGGTGACTCAAAGCTGCTGGGGAGCAAGGAAGGGGCAAGAGAGAAGGGACAAAGAAGAGGAGAATGAAAAAATCATGGTTCTATAATATCATGACTCATAGATTCCAGGTCACTCGATAGAGCTATGATGCAGCGAAGGAATCGAGCGATCCAAAGTGCTGGAAACAAAACATCTATGCACTCATTTCAAATATGCTATCACCTGGGATTTTTTATTATTTTTCTGATATTATTTCAAGATAGTAGACTTCAAGATGGTTTCAACGCCACCAAGAACGTGTCAATTGGAGGTCGGATGAGCTCTGGGGAATTTCTGCAAGCTTATGCTGCAGTGCTGAAATCTGTTTTGACCTCCTACTTAACCGAGCAACCACCTACTCGATCGAGCAGCTTCCTACTCGACCGAGCAGGGTGACAACTCGACCGAGCAGACCCTACTCGGTCTAAACAGGCAGAGCAATGTTTTGGGCAAATGATCCAGACTTCTGACGACTCGACCGAGCAGCCACCTACTCGGTCCGAACAGGCAGAGCACAGTTTTGGTTAGGAAATTTAGATTTCCTGACGACTCGACCGAGCAGCTACCTACTCGACCCGAGTCACCGTGGGCCCAGAACTTAAGTTGCGTCCGGATCTTTCTTTGGGCACAAATTTCAGGGGTATTTTTGGGTTATTTGCTAGGGTTCAGGGGAGAGATATATTGTTTGGTAGCCGTCATTTTTTGGGAGGGACTTTTGACTCTTTTTGGCTTTTAGATCTTTTTTAGAGTTTTTTGGAGACGATCTTTTGGGAGTTAGGCTATGCCCTAAGCCCCTCCCTTGTATCAAGATAAGTATTTTATTTTTCTTTAGTTCTATTTCAGTCCTTCTCATTGATTGATTATTGAATATCTCTTTGATGCATGCTATGATGAATTCTTTTGCTATTATTGCAACTTTAATTATTTCTCCTATGATGCATGGGCTAAGGGATTAGCCCTAGGATTTTAGGATTTAGATGTAAAGTTGGGATTTTTATGATGCGTTGGTATAAAACGAGTTGTATTTTGGTTGATCTAGCAAGATCCCTAGGAGAACTCCTACTGAGATCGTGCCCACGGTCAGTGGAATCGATTAGCTTAAGGAGTATCTTACGGATTTAATTAGGGAGTTAGTGGTTTCAACCAAGGCACGTAACCACGCCTGGCTCGTGCCTTGATGGGATCCACCGACGAACTATATCACTACATTGATGGCTACCGCCATTGCGCCAATGAGAGCCACCGAAGTGTAGGAAGATATATGCCCATAAGGCAATTTATCTTGATTATACGTCTTGTCAATACCGTAGATGGTACGTATTATTCTAAGTATAAAATCATTTGTATTAATATACTTAGTTAATATCCATAGACTTATAGTTAGGTCCTTACATATCTAGATGAGATCTCGATTATGAGTAAGTAAGAGACCGAATAGAAACGTAAGTCTTAAACGGTTCGTGATCATAGATGTGTCGAGAACTGGATATCGACACATCGGATAGATCACTGTGTCTTCGTCTTACCTTCGGGTAATGATGATCTCATAGTCATTCGACTTGGTGAAGTCGGAGACGAGACACAGGTGCTCATTGGAGACTGAGTTCACTGAACGACCAAGTTAGAGTTATTAAATGGTTAACTTTAATGATCTGTCTTTAATAACTCTAGGGTGATGATAGGTTAGTTGATCCTTAAGACCTGAAGTCATCTGTACAAACTTGTGAGCGGACGGTATAGCTTAGACCCATGTTCTAGCTTCGAGGACAAGTCCTGCTGAAAGATCTTAGGTTGGGCTGCACCTGAATCTCCCAAGGTGAGTAAGTGACTAAGATGGGATTCTTCACTTCCATTAAAGGGAAGTTAGTGTTATAGGCTCAGTACGGTTTTTATGTTAATCCTCGGCCGGGGTACGTTGCAAGAAGTACAACGTGTATACAATAAAGACCGTCGTATACTGACCAATGTTGTCTAATAGGGTTGACAGAAAACCATACCCTAGGCCAACAATAACACAGTCTTGACGAAGGGATTTTAGCTAACGGAATTCATCACTGACACAGCCAATGCAAACCCTATGATACTTTTGCCAAAGGGTCGATCACGTTATGATGACTCTGAAACAGGGACGACAGCTACTGCTCGTAGTGACCGTCGTCTAGGGGTTTCGAGCCCCAACCTGTAGTAAGGTCAGGCTGTAGGGTCTCACACCGAGTAGTGTTCGTGTCTTAGTAATAGGAATATAGAATAGAGAGAAATGTCATTTGATGATATTCACAAGTTAAGTTGTGAAAGTTAGTCGCATTAGCAATAGGGACACAACGTTGCATTAGATGCTAACTTTGACTAAACGTGTTGTAAATTAGTTACGACGAATTCAGTAGGAACAAACTCATTGGAAAGGGTTACCTGGATGACGGGATCGTCCCGGTCTAAACACAGGTTCAAACCGCGTCCAAATCGGAGCTCAAACGAGCCCAGAAACGCAGAAAGAGCTCAAGGGGAAGTGGGTTAGACCCACTGGGCCAAAAGGCCCATGTGCAAAGGCAAACGGGCGACGCCCGCTGGCTGCAACGGGCTCACGCCCGTTGCACAGCGGGCGGGCGGCCCGCCCTTACTCCCTTGGGCGGGCGCTCCCGCTAAGCCTAGCGGGCGCGCCCGCAACTTAAGTCAAAATTAGGTTTTTTTTTGAAACCCTAATGACGGCTACGAATTTTGAGAAATTGCTAAACTTTGAGCAATTGTTTGAGGGGTCAAACGAAGTCGAAATTCGTCACCGTCAGTTCCTACGCGTTCACCATTCCAAGCTTTTCTGATTGATAGCTTGTTTGGTGTCTGAAGTTTAGTATGCGAGGAGAATTAATTCGTTAAAGTATGACTTTGTGAAAGGCTAACTTTAAAGTTGAAATTAAGCCAAATGGCTTAATTGAATTTTTCCTCTTCATGGGAATTGTCCCACATTGCCCGCAACGAGAAGTTGAGTGCTCACTCCCTATATAAATAGGGGTGCACTCTCCTCGTTGAAAAACACACCAGTCAACGATCGAGTAGCTCCAGATTTTTAGAGCAAGCTCGATCGGCGACTAAATCTCTCTCTCTTTTTTCCTATTCTCCGGAGTAGTCCTAGCACGACTACAAAGGGGGTTTGGATCTGATCCGGACATCTAAGACGCGGGTTCTTCTCAAGTGAAACTTTCTACCGCGTGTGATCGGCTCGGAGGCGAAAGCAGCTCGGGCGGATCGGTGCGAGGGTGCGAGGCGGCTCAGGGAGATCGGGTCAACGCGGCTCGGCGACGAGGAGCTTCTCAAGACGGTGCGGTACATCTTGCCTGCTCCAGGGCCAAGATTCCGGGTATGTGGTTAAGCGTTTTTTAGCGTAGTTTTAATTAGTCACTCTAGTGTAGATCCTTCTTGGGGTGGTCAGACCCACTCCAAGTCGGCATAGATCGGGCTAGGTTCTGGCTCCCCAGAGCCTAGCTAAATAGTTTAGCTAGTGTAGGAATTTTGATTTCTGGTTTTCCGCTGCGCTTTTGTGCCTCCGTGGTCCGTCCGACTTAGGACGGATACGGATCCGAGCTCTGGGGGTCCGCCAAAACCCCAACAGTGGTATCAGAGCCACGGTTATGCTATAGATCTACTATAGCGACTTTTTAATTGTTAAAAAATGCTTAGCTTTCATGTGCAAAACTTTTTAGCTTTATGTTAAATTAGTTTTGAAAATATTTTGTGTTTCAAAAATTAATTTTGCAACACGGAAAATTATTTTAATTTTGGGACAAATTATTTTTATGCGATAAATCTACAAGTAGTCTCCTTTGTTTTAATTACTCTATAAAATTTTTATGAGACATTAAAAAATTTTAAAAGAGTGTTTAAAGTTTATGTAAACTTTATAGAAAAATTTTATTTACGAAATTTAAGAATTTTTCTTTAGTTACATAAAAGTTAGAGATCTTTAAAACTTTATTTGAAAGCTTCTAAAAGGATTTCTAAAAGTTTTAAAAGAGTTTTAAAATTATTTTAAAATATGTAAGTAATAGAAATGATTTTATTTCATGAGATGAAACATAAATTAATTTCTTTTTATTACATAGATGTTTCTAAAATTATTATGTGATATTTTAATTTTAGAAATAAGGTTAAAAATTTTAAAGGCCTAGGTTTAAAATTATTAGATAATTTTGTACGACCTAGTTTTATGCGATAAAAAAATTTTTGAAGGCTTTAAAATTTTTAATCTTTAATTTTAAGTGTTAAAATTTAGATTTGCATGTTTATATTATATAGATAATTTTTAAATTTGTAAATACATTTTATATGTCACTAAAATGAAACTTTCTTTTATGCGGATAAAGTTAGTTGTTTCATTTCATGTTGAATAATGTATTCACAAACCTTATTAGGTTAGCCATTAAAATTTTATAAGATGAAATTTCAAATATGACAAGTGACATGCTATGTTTGATAAAACGAAACAACATCGAACCTAATACCTGATTAGGGTAGTCCTTTTGTTTCGTAAATCATTTCATTAAAACGTTCAATTAAATGATTTTCATAAAAAGACAATGTTGAATTGTTTTATTAAAATCCTAATTAGATTGGGGTAGAAAGTTGAACGAAGAACCTTATAGTTGATAAGGACTTAATAAAAGATGTTCAACCAATCTGAAAAATTTTGAATTTTAGGATCAACTAGTTGATAAGGATTAACTAGTTCTCTTAATTAAAAGCCATTTAGTTGTTTGGAAAAAATAAGATTGATGACAACTCCTTCAATGGATCATGATGTCGGTCAATGTGCTTGGCTAAAGTTTTTGGACCAACCTAGCTAGACTGGGTAACAAGTGGTCCTGGCTTAGTCAATTCCCTGGCCGCGTCCGCTGGACCGCAAGGAGTCGATTCATGACTATGTAAGTCCATCGACTATACCTAAGTCAATACGATAATAATCTTGTTCAAGATAAATCGTAGCCCTCCTTGTTTTAGGAGTTGGCAACTGTAAGAAACATGTTCCGGTTGTTGAGCTACACTCAAGCCGTGACATGTCAATCTTATAGAAACCGATTTCTTGATTGACATCTTAACCTGACTGAAACCGTTGTCTCATCCCTCGAGCTTCGGCGTAGGTCTAACCAAGAATGTAGTCTAAGACCTGACCCAAACCGGCGCGTCGTGCATACACCGAGCAAAGGGGCAAGTCACGCTAGACACGAAAACAAGGGTCCGACTAGGCTAGCCATTGTGATCCGGTTGAGCACACTCATGATCACAAATGACTAGGGGTAAAAATCGATAGGGAATCATAGTAAATATGATTGACGACGAGTTCGTCTACCGACTACAGAGTCGGACAACTTGTTGAGATACACTCAAGGTTGTCAGACTCAGGGTAGTCGGATCCCTCTCTCACAAATGATATTTTATAATAAATTGTTTATTATTATGGCTTTAAATAAATTTAGTGGGAGAATATAGTTTTATTAAAACCATTAAAACTATACTACGAACATATACTAACTAAAGTATCTATAAAATGCAGAATGGACTCAGGTCTAAAATACATAGTAGAAAAGAACGTGCTGGATGGAACCAACTACAAAGACTGGCTAAGGAACATTAAGTTGGTCCTTTCCCTAGCTGGGATTGGATACATATTGTTCGAGGATGCTCCGAAGAAGCCTGATGAGGACTCGACCCACGAAGAGAAAGAAGCCTTTAAGTTGTACCAGAGGGATGCAGAGAAGGCAAGATGCCTTACTCTAGCTTCGATGACCAACGAACTGCAAAGGAAGCATGAACATATGGATGTTCAGAGCATACTCCTTAATGCACAAGAGTTGTATGGCAAGCGATCCAGAGCTGCCAAGTTCGAAGCTACTAGCAACCTCTGGGGCACAAAGATGACGACAGGGCCCGTACAAGATCATGTTATCAAGATGATCGGGTACGTGGAGGACGACGCCCAGTTAGGATTTGTCCTGGACAATGAGATGTCCACGGACATTATCCTAAAGTCTTTAACTCCCGAGTTCAAGCCATTTATAACTGGCTTTATTATGAACAGCCTTGAGACGGATCTTCTTGGTCTCCTCAATATGCTCCGGCAATTTGAGGAGATTGAGAAGAAGCCGACTGCACTGGTTATTGGCTCTGCTACTTCCGACCAGCTGAAAGGCAAAGGAAAGAAGAGGCAGGTCCCACAACCTGCGAAGGCTAAGAATGGGAAGAAGAAGAACAAAGGGGCCCCGTTAAAATCTGAGTGCTTCCATTGCCACAAGATTGGCCACTGGAAGAGGAACTGCAAGATCTATCTTGCAGAGAAGAAGAAAGGGCATACTGATGCCTCTACCTCAGGTACAAATTAAAATTCAATTAAATGCAATTATTTCCATTCATATAGTGTGAGACACTTATAGACATCTGTGTACTGTATACAGGTGGCTGATAAGAACTGGAGATTGGAGAAGTACGGAGATCGGTCGGCAATCAAAGCAACAGTTGCTGCTGGGACCGCTCAAGGACTTCTGGAGACGATGATCGTGATGGAGATGATATTTTTCTTATTTGAATAAAATGTATCATCTTTAAGGATCGAAAACAATGAATGAGTGCTTTGCACTCAAGGTTTATTTTTGATAAACAAATTAAGGTTCTTTTAATGAACCCGTTGTTTTGGAATGGATGTCTCGTTTGTTGCAATTGAAATTGAATTGGCTTAAATTCTGTGGATGTGGATTTCTGTGATGGTTGCGTATATTTTCGATTAATGGTGTATAGCTTCGATAATATTGATTTTGGGGCTGACTAAATGCTAGAAGTCAATCAGTAGTTAAGTGTAGGTTCCAGGGGGCGTATAAATTGTGTGCGATCACAATAATACGCATATCAAGATTAATTCTTGATTATCTGCATTTAGTTATTAAAGTTAATACTACATGTGGTTAAAGGAATAAGTACAGTGCAGGACGTTTTGATTGAACGAGTCAATGTCAAGTTTCCTTAAAACGATCTTGACTTGACTCATTCGTCAAACCGAACCTGACACTTGTGCATTCCATCTGAGGCACTTACCAAATGGTTATTTTTTGCACATAAATCTAAATATGATTCAGATATTATGTTGCAATAATTTAACCAGGTAATTCTTAAAGTCAGTGGGAGCGAGCTCATATACTTAGTTCCGTTTTTCGGACTAAGTAAAAAGGATATTTCACTTTAATGAATCTTCTATATAAATCATTAAGTCAAAATTTTTTTGATTTAATCGTATATATATATAGACTTAGGGTGTCAAATATGTACTTGACATATTGACAAAATAAAGTGGAGTGAGCTAGAACTGACTTACGGAAATGTTAGACCCCACATCTAAATCGTATAAGCTAACTGTTAGCTATACAAAGTTAGGAAAATGGATCCAGATCATTTTTCCAAAGGATCAACCATGTGTGATCAAGAGATGTAATTTCAATCCATTAAAATTCGTTGTAGATACTTGTTAGTAGAACCATTCTTAGGTTTGCCATATCAAATGTCAAAGTGACTGATATGCTATAACGGTATGAGATACCGAGATAAATAGCCTAAGTGCAAGTGGGAGATGTAAGAAGATATATGCCCATAAGGCAATTTATCTTGATTATACGTCTTGTTCATACCGTAGATGGTACGTATTATTCTAAGTATAAAATCATTTGTATTAATATACTTAGTTAATATCCATAGACTTATAGTTAGGTCCTTACATATCTAGAGGAGATCTCGATTATGAGTAAGTAAGAGACCGAATAGAAACGTAAGTCTTAAACGGTTCGTGATCATAGATGTGTCGAGAACTGGATATCGACACATCGGATAGATCACTGTGTCTTCGTCTTACCTTCGGGTAATGATGATCTCATAGTCATTTGACTTGGTGAAGTCGGAGACGAGACACAGGTGCTCATTGGAGAATGAGTTCACTGAACGACCAAGTTAGAGTTATTAAATGGTTAACTTTAATGATCTGTCTTTAATAACTCTAGGGTGATGATAGGTTAGTTGATCCTTAAGACCTGAAGTCATCTGTACAAACCTGTGAGCGGACGGTATAGCTTAGACCCATGTTCTAGCTTCGAGGACAAGTCCTGCTGAAAGATCTTAGGTTGGGCTGCACCTGAATCTCCCAAGGTGAGTAAGTGACTAAGATGGGATTCTTCACTTCCATTAAAGGGAAGTTAGTGTTATAGGCTCAGTACGGTTTTTATGTTAATCCTCGGCCGGGGTACGTTGCAAGAAGTACAACGTGTATACAATAAAGACCGCCGTATACTGACCAATGTTGTCTAATAGGGTTGACAGAAAACCATACCCTAGGCCAACAATAACATAGTCTTGACGAAGGGATTTTAGCTAACGGAATTCATCACTGACACAGCCAATGCAAACCCTATGATACTTTTGTCAAAGGGTCGATCACGTTATGATGACTCTGAAACAGGGACGACAGCTACTGCTCGTAGTGACCGTCGTCTAGGGGTTTCGAGCCCCAACCTGTAGTAAGGTCAGGCTGTAGGGTCTCACACCGAGTAGTGTTCGTGTCTTAGTAATAGGAATATAGAATAGAGAGAAATGTCATTTGATGATATTCACAAGTTAAGTTGTGAAAGTTAGTCGCATTAGCAATAGGGACACAACGTTGCATTAGATGCTAACTTTGACTAAACGTGTTGTAAATTAGTTACGACGAATTCAGTAGGAACAAACTCATTGGAAAGGGTTACCTGGATGACGGGATCGTCCCGGTCTAAACACAGGTTCAAACCGCGTCCAAATCGGAGCTCAAACGAGCCCGGAAACGCAGAAAGAGCTCAAGGGGAAGTGGGTTAGACCCACTGGGCCAAAAGGCCCATGTGCAAAGGCAAACGGGCGACGCCCGCTGGCTGCAACAGGCTCACGCCCGTTGCACAGCGGGCGCGGCCCGCTGCGGCAGCGGGCGTGGCCCGCTGTGTGCAGCGGGCGGGCGCCCGCTGCACAGCGGGCCAGCGCCCGCTGCAAGCAGGCGCAGGCCCGCTGCTGCAGCGGGCAGGCGGCCCGCCCTTGCTCCCTTGGGCGGGCGCGCCCGCTAAGCCTAGCGGGCGCGCCCGCAACTTAAGTCAAAATTAGGTTTTTTTTTGAAACCCTAATGACGGCTACGAATTTTGAGAAATTGCTAAACTTTGAGCAATTGTTTGAGGGGTCAAACGAAGTCGAAATTCATCACCGTCAGTTCCTACGCGTTCACCATTCCAATCTTTTCTGATTGATAGCTTGTTTGGTGTCTGAAGTTTAGTATGCGAGGAGAATTAATTCGTTAAAGTATGACTTTGTGAAAGGCTAACTTTAAAGTTGAAATTAAGCCAAATGGCTTAATTGAATTTTTCCTCTTCATGGGAATTGTCCCACATTGCCCGCAACGAGAAGTTGAGTGCTCACTCCCTATATAAATAGGGGTGCACTCTCCTCGTTGAAAAACACACCAGTCAACGATCGAGTAGCTCCAGATTTTTAGAGCAAGCTCGATCGGCGACTAAATCTCTCTCTCTATTTTCCTATTCTCC
The DNA here is from genome assembly GCA_030789695.1 of Scilla litardierei. Taxonomy (NCBI): domain Eukaryota; kingdom Viridiplantae; phylum Streptophyta; class Magnoliopsida; order Asparagales; family Asparagaceae; genus Scilla; species Scilla litardierei. The sequence continues at coordinate 475,428,030 of CM061142.1, forward strand.
GGAGTAGTCCTAGCACGACTACAAAGGGGGTTTGGATCTGATCCGGACGTCTAAGACGCGGGTTCTTCTCAAGTGAAACTTTCTACCGCGTGTGATCGGCTCGGAGGCGAAAGCAGCTCGGGCGGATCAGTGCGAGGGTGCGAGGCGGCTCAGGGAGATCGGGTCAACGCGGCTCGGCTACGAGGAGCTTCTCAAGATGGTGCGGTACATCTTGCCTGCTCCAGGGCCAAGATTCCGGGTATGTGGTTAAGCGTTTTTTAGCGTAGTTTTAATTAGTCGCTCTAGTGTAGATCCTTCTTGGGGTGGTCAGACCCACTCCAAGTCGGCATAGATCGGGCTAGGTTCTGGCTCCCCAGAGCCTAGCTAAATAGTTTAGCTAGTGTAGAAATTTTGATTTCTGGTTTTCCGTTGCGCTTTTGTGCCTCCGTGTTCCGTCCGACTTAGGACGGATACGGATCCGAGCTCTGGGGGTCCGCCAAAACCCCAACCAGAAGTACCTTGAAGCTCTAACCTACGAGAGTGGTATGAGCTGAGAGACCATCCACATAAATCCACTACAACATAAGAATTCTAGCCTAGCGTCGTTATTCGACGATCCTAGTGGCGAGTCCTAAAGCCATAGTCTTTTATATTTTATTTCTTTCTTTCTTTGTATGGAACCCCTTGTTTGCAACATCGAGTAACATGACTTTTGTATCCATCATCATTACGACACTCCACAATCCACATCCACCAATAAACCTGCAAGTCTAACTCAACCTAGGAGTAGATAGGTAGTATAGCACCACTTTCCCGTGTTCGATACCCGCTTGCCACTATACCGTGCGTTTGCTATTAGACGACATTGTTTCGGAGTTAGTTCCAGGACGATCATTCACACTTAACAAATTATGTGCCAAACCATCAACAAGATTAACATTCTCAATAACCACAAGTGGATGCTTACCAATGTTACCTTTACCCAAGATTTTGCACTTCTTTCCATCTCCAAGAATAACCGTCCCTCCATCTTTCCTTGATAGCGTCGTGAAGAGGGATTCGTTGCCCGTCATGTGGTTCGAGTAATCTCTATCAAGGTAACAAATACTGTCATTTTCCATTTGAAGATGCACCTACAAACAAGATGCACCATTTGGTAACTAAATTTTGGATTCACAATTGTTAGTACGATGCTTTAGAACCCATATAAAATATGCAGGATAATATCTGGCCAAGCAATCATACATAACATGCCCATTTTTGTTGCAATAAAAACATGTAACATTGAAATGTTTATTAGTAGATGAAATATATGATTTTTGTGCATGCAATGTTGAAAGCTCATGTCTCTTGCAAAATTCTTTTCAATGATCTTCCTGGTTTTTTTCTTAGGTTGTTTTTTCTGAAAGCCAAGACCATGTTTACTAGATTGTTCATTAAGTCCATTTATCATCTTATTAAAACTTTCTTGGCTATCTATGAATTTCTTTAATGTCAAGCTAAGATTTTGATTTTCGTTCTCAAGTTCACTAATCTTAGTCTCGTATCTTTTTTCTTTTTCGCTAGTTTCTACATCGATGGCTATGTGTTTTTCTTTTATTAAATTAGATTTTTCTTTTTCAAGCTCTTCCAATTTTTCTCATAGCTAGCCACTTTTAGGTTCAACAGTTTTATTTCAGTATCTTTAGAGCCAAGAATGCTAATTTTCTCCTTTAATTCTTTAGTTAAATTAACGTTGTCAAGCTCTAACGTAGCCATTTTTATTAGTATTTTCTAGCTCTAAGGTTTTTGTGTCTAATTGGGTTTCATCAAAATTGTATATTATTTCCTTTTGTTCTTTCCACTTAACAAATAACTCATCTCTTTCTCTCTTGTCATGCTCCCTAGTTCTTCTTTTAATGAATCACGAAACTTTTTTAGTTTAAGGAATTTAGGATCCATTTCTTGAAGTAGTTCTACAAGAAATTCTTAAGCTTCATACATGCTAGAAAACATATCATCGCTAATATTCATTTCATCGTCAAAGCTTTGAACAAGAGAGCTAATTTTTACCTTTTCGTTTCCAGCCATAAAGCAAGTTCCAGTGTTGTCGTTCCAGTCATCATCTGAGGAGAGCTCCTCTACGTCACTTTCTCCCCACGTAGCCACCATTCCTCACTTTGATGTCCCCTTTTCTCCATCACCAGTCTTTTCCTTTCCTTTTCCTTTCAGAAGTGGACATTTTGCTTGCATGTGCCCTCTCTTGTTGCATCTGAAACACTGAGGTGCAGAACTTTCTTCATCATTTCCTACATTTTTCTTGGTTCTCCAAATGCTTCCCGTCCTTATTTTGTTGTTTTTCATGAATTTCAAAAATTTCCTTGTAACAAGAGCCATGCTTTCATCGTCTGATTCATTCATCTCCTCCTTGAGCATTTTAGAGACTTGAAAAGCTAAGTTCTTTTCCTTTGTTTCCTCATTCTTAGATTTCTCTTCCATCTTTGGTGTGCTATCATTGGCCATCTTCAATTGAACCTCATAAGCTATTAATTTTCCCATTGACTTCTCGAAACTGATATCTGCCAAGTCATCTGCTTCTTCAGTCGCCGTCCTCTTTTTAGGGATGAGAATGGGCATGCCCAAAGCCCGATTGGGCTTCCAAATGGGCATGCCACATCATCATCCCTACAATTCCTTCACAAATTCTAGAAAAATTTGTGAAGGAATTGTAGGGATGATGATGTGGCATGCCCATTTGGAAGCCCAATCGGGCTTTGGGCATGCCCATTCTCATCCCTACCTCTTTTGAATCCACTTGCCAGATAAAGAGTATAAAATCTTTCAAACCAGATCTTCCTCTGGGATGTCCTTCTCTAAGGATTTCAATGGATTGACGATATCTGCAAAATGAGAAAACATAGCATCAATAGACTCATTAGGCACAAAGCAAAATTTTCATATTTCTGTAATTACATTCTAATACGAGTTTTCTTAACTTCACTAGTTCCCTCATGAGTTACTTCAAGTCTCGTCCAAATATCCTTAGCAGTAGAACAAGAACTAATGTGGTTAAATTCAGTTTTACTAAGACCACAATACAAGATGCTCATGGCCTTAAAGTTTAGATTTTGTAACCGATCATTTTCTTTTTGCTGCTCAGGAGTGGGTTTATCAAATAGTGTAAAGCCTTCACTGATTATTTTCCATAATGCCATATCGATACCTTTGATGTGTATGGACATACGGTGTTTCCAGTAACTATAGTCCATACCATCAAATAGAGGTAATCTAAGATACGACTGTCCTTCTCTTTGATTGTGCGTGTCATATGAGTATGTGTGCAGAATTTGTGCCATATGATCGAAATTCCACTAGACTTTGAATCTAAAAGGAATCCCGCTTTGATACCAATTGAAAAAAATCCTAGAGGGGGTGAATAGGGTGTGTGGCACAAATTTAAAAACAATCACAATCACGGAAGATAATCAGACACAGATATTTTTAACGGAGTGGCTCCTCGCCAAAGCTCCGACCCCAAAACCTATGAGGATTTTACTCAATAAAACTGATCACACTTACGGGTAGTGATCTCACCGTACACAGATATAGTTCAAGAGTTAAAGCGTAGAGATAGCTTCAGAGTAAAGCTATTCACAATACAATCTCACAACTAAAACAGATTCAAATAGCTTTAATGCTGCCGTGAAAAATCAGAGAGATATCACCATGATAAAGTTTGTGAGATCTGATTGCGTGGGCGCAAATGGTTCGCTGATCCGATGTCTAGATTGGAAGATATAGTCTTCAGAAGATGACTGCGCGAATCTGAATTCGGCAGTGGCTGATCTGTAGAAAAACACCCGAACTGTGTATAATCATGTGGATTGAGCAAAGGAGACTATTACCATTGAAAAGGGCATGAAGATGTGGTCATGTGGGTACAAAAGGCGAGTCGATCTGACGTCTGGATCATGAGATATGAGCGTACGAAGTCGCATGCGCAAATCTGGAATCTGCACTTGAAATCTTCCATTGCACAATCCGTGAGTTTGGAGAATGAGATCTGTGGCCACCAGTCGCTGGAGGATGTTGCCTACAGCCACAAATCGCTGGAGGATGTTGCTTCCGATCACAAGTCTCTGCCGTGAGATCACAAGTCTCAGCCGTGAGGATGTTACTGGACTATGGACGTATGTGGTTCTGCTTAATGTTTCGCAAAGCCGAAATATTTAACAACATTCTGTAATCTTTAAAATCACGTTTGCCAAGAATTTTGAACAGCCACCACTAACTCTTTTAAGAGGATAAGTTTTTTGTAATCACAAATTTGTGTTACACCTCCACTTTAAAAAAATTCGGCACATGCTATTTTTTGGAGATCATTCGGTAGTTCAAGGATTTTTTTTTGATATAAGATAAAAGAACAGAACTCTTTTTGTTTTTTGATTTTAGTGCATGACCATTGTTTTCAACAGCATTTTTGTGCGTGACCTTTATTCCTTTTTTTTTGAAAAATGCTGTTGCATCAAAGAGATTTTGTGATTGAAGATACCGCACCTTTTCAACAGAGTTTTTTGGTGTTGGTTTTTTTTTGCTTCTATCCCCTCTTACGTGATAATGGGATGAGGTTTTTGAGAGTGTTTTTGGATGAGAACATGGAGTTTGAATTCAAGTAGAAAATCCCTTGAGTATCCAATCAAATCTTCATCTTTGACCGATTCAAAACTTCATCTTCATTGTTGATAATGTAAGACTATTTCCTTTTTTGCACCATTGTCCTCATATGCTTTTCCTCTTGCAAATAAAATTTATTTTGCGCTTTGCTCCATGTAATCACTTAATGAAAGATGTTAGTCACATGACTTGTTTGTCATCATCAAAATTAACTCGTATGACCTATTTAGTGAACTAAATAGGCTAACACCAGGCATGGTCACGAGTCCTAATTGGATCCACTAACTCCCTAATTAAGTCTATAGGATACTCCTTAAGCCAATCGATTCCACCGACCCTGGGAACGATCTCAGTATGAGTTCTCCTATAAAATTTGCAAGATCAACCAAAATACGTCTCTTTTATACCAACGCAACCTAAAAATCCTAACTTTGCATCTAAATTCTAAAATCCATCGGCTAATCCATTAACCCTGGATGAAACTACTCACGCATCATAGAAATAGCAATAAAAGATTCAATGGACGCAATGGAATTCATCATGGCAATCAAAAACATCAAAATCAATAGAAAGTTAGAGAATTGTTACCAACACGTCGTGAAGCAATAGAAATCCAAAGATAATTAAGAAAATAAGATTCCTTGCACGAAACAACAATAAAAATCCAAGCTTTGTCTGCACAAAAATAACGACGGCACAAAATCTCTAGAACTCAAAACACTAATTAAAACTAAACTAAAAGTTTCTCCAAAATTGCTCCCTGAAAATAGAACTAAAAATGTGCTTAAATACATAGGGTAGAAATCCTAAAAATCTCAGAAAATCTGGGCACTTGACCCCCCAACTAAGCTAGTCGCGTCGTGCTACTCGACCGAGTAGCGGAGCCTGCTCGATCGAGTCGTCTTCAGGCTCCGCTTGCTGCTGCTTCTGCTTCTGGGTGATACGGGCTACTCGATCGAGTATCCCCCCCACTCGGTCGAGCTATAGTAGATCAAAAATTCCTCCAAAACGCTGCTCTGTTTCTTGACGACTCGGGTCGAGTAGGTGAGCTGCTCTGTCGAGTTGCTTTGCTGCTCGGTCGAGCTAGAGTGCCTTTGAGAAAAGCTCAAAATCATCATCTATTTGGTGAGACTCAGGTCGAGTCTGCTGTCTGCTCGATCGAATAGGGTGAGGCCATTTTCTGTGTGATTTCTACGTGTCAGCTCAGCCGAGTAGCTGATGCTACTCGGTCGAGTCACCTAGGAAACTGAACTGAATTGAAGCCTTGGCTCGCTCTCTTCTCCTTCTCTCCTCCGATCTTCTTCCATGCGAACTCCCATGGAGCCTTGCCAATCACGTCTCGAACGTGTCGGATGTGTCCATGTCCCAAAATAGCTCCAATTCGCTTCAAAACTCCTGAAAATCCATAAAGCTATACAAAACTCGAATATAGTGTAAGAAGCACGAAAATATATGAAAACATGGAGTTTGGAGTCGAATATGACATGAAACGATGTGATAAAAACATGTAAAATATGGACACGTCAAAATTCCACAAGCTTACCTCTTACTCATCCTCGAGGAAGACGAATACGAGGCTCACCGGGCGATAAAAATAAAGAAATAGAAAAAAGAATGGAAGATGGAGGGGAGTGCTAGAGTATTCGGTCAGATCTCAAGCCATAGCAACATATCACAATACTTCAAAAATAGATCACATGCTAATAAGAGTTTCATATCTTAGCTAGACATATTACTTGCAAGCATTTAAGAACAAAGGAAGGGATCCTAAAAATTCATGCAATCAATTCATATCCACATCATGTATTTCATAGAATTTAGTATTAACATGTTGGCGACGCACTTTTCAATCAATAGAAATAAATGAAGCATATAAGAGTCATACCAAGCATGCAACAGAGAATAGAATAAGGATCATGGCATTCATATATTCATCTCAAATCATGAAAAATCTCCCTAGCTAATATATTTTTGCAAAGTCTAAGCATTATCAAATATCCACAAATGTGCACAACTCCACTCTAATGGAGTACTCACTCGTATAATCAAATGGATTCACCCCCAAGCTTAGCTTGAGGCATCGCATCTAAAGAATAATAAAGGAATTTTTGTGGCTTTTTTCCAAGTATTTTTGTGTAGCTCCAAGTAATAAGATATAGTAAATATTTTTCTTTTCCTTTCAGTTTTTGAAATTTTTGTTTCTTTTTTCTGTAGGAGCAGTAGGATATACATATATTTTTGGCTCCTTTTTTGCTTTTTGAGGCTTTTTGAAGCTAACGTTTTCTTTTGGGATTTTTGGGAAGTGGATGCGGTATAAGTAGCTGCAAGGAGGTGAACCCAAGTGACATGTAGAGAATAATAAGATATGTGGAGAAAGAAATAATGTAATCACTCGGTTCACTCATAAGATGTGCACAATGGTTCAATAATATAATACTACAACTAAACTCATAAGCAAGCACAAATATTTTCATTCATTTCAACAAATAATGAAGTCATGCGGTAAGGCAGACAATAATAGCAGGCATGCAATAATAAGTGAATAAGATAACAATTCAGATACTTCAGATATTCTAAAGATTTGTGAAGCTTGGTGCATATCCAACATAGGCATACTAAATACTACTGCATACATTCAGTTTCAATTCATTTCATGCATTCATATAGAGAGATCGTCAACAGAATATATATGCAAGCATATGAATAGTAAGACACTAAAATACTCCAAGTAGCATGTCAAAAGTAATAAGCATCGTGATAGCTACTAAAGCTAAGAGAGATATCATCATTCGGAATATAACTAGTAAAAGGGGAGAACAAAAGGCGGAGAAAATAAAATAAAAGCAAGCATGCAAGCATTCCAAACATGGAAAATATGATGCCAAAAATGAAACGGTGAAAAAGTGGTGGAAAATAAAAATAAAAAGGTGTAAAATGGAAGAAAATGAAAAAAATGAAAATAAAAGTGATAACGCTCATCCCCTAAGCTAAACACGGTAGTGTCCTTACTGCTAAGAACACGCTGGCAAGAAGGAAAGATGAGGCTAGGGTGGACAGGTGGTAAATAAAAGGAAAATAAAAAAATCGAAACTATGCAAATAAAAGAAGAAATGCAGATGCAGATGCATGACCAAATGCCTAAGATGCAAAATATGAACAGGCAGGCATATGATGCAAATGATGAAATGATGCAGGTGGAATATATGCAAATGCAAAATGATGGAAAATTTACCTACAGTGCAAAAAGATCATCCCCCAAGCTATGCAAGGACATGGCCTCGAAGAGACAGATGGGCACAAAAATACATAAGGGGTGACAGGAGCAAAAATAGTGTAAAGATCAAGTGGCGGCATCACCTTGAGTGGATGATGATGGGTCTGGCTGCTGGGGACTAGAGATAGGAACATCATGCATAGAAGGTGTAGGCTCGAAAGGTGTGTTGGCCGGTGAGGCAACGAAAGAGACAACAGGCTCAGAACAAGGTGTAACAGCTGAAGTGTCGACAGGTGTGAGAACGTGTGTGTCGACAACAGAAGTCTCCAACTACGGTGCAACCAACTCAGGGGAAGAAATAACAGGCCATGTAGAAGCCTGAGAGTGGGGCACAATGAGTGGTGCAGGAGGGACAGAAGGGATAGGGTCTGGCCTGGGAGGAGGGGCTGGTGCAAGTATAACTGTGGGTGCACGCTGATGCCTAAGAATATCAAGAATGGCGTTGAGGTCCTGCTTCACGAACTGCTGAAAAGAGGAGAACGGGGTCACGAGGGTGTCAAAAGCATGCCTCAGGGAGACAGCCTCGGTCTCCATTGTAGAAAGACGTGTGTCCGTGGTACAGGAGATAAGAGGTGGTCGTGAACTGCTAAAAACCACCCTCGTAGGGTGCCCACAGGAAAGTGATACCCGGGGTCTGAACTGAAAGTCAGGGGAGAGTGGTCTAGCGGGGATCTCGGAGGAAGAGAATGTGAGTGGAATGGATCCGAGATCCTGTGCAGAGATAGAAGCAGTAGCATCAAAAATGGGAGACGTCGTGGCAACAGAAGTGGTGACAGACACCACGATGCTCTCAAAAAATACTGCTAATGCTGGTGCAGAAGTGGTGCCAGAAAGAGTGACTGTGGACCCTAGAGTGGTAAGAAGGAAGGTGAGGAGGTCCACAGGTGCAGGGAGTGTGCTGGCTGCAACGGGCTCCGAGATAGGTGAAGCGGTGAGCTCGGGAGCGATAGAACTAGTTGGCTCCAAAGGGGTGGAAGTAGTAAGATCAGGAGTAGCAGAGGCAACCATGCCCTCGGGTCCAAGTACGGTAAAGACAGAGGTAGTGACCTCCGGAAAAATGTGGGGACAGTCCCTGAGGTCTCTACAGTGGTGGTGGTGGTGGTGGTGGGAGCACTGACAGAAGTAGGGACAGAAGTGCTCCCTGGTGGGGGTGGATGTGCAGGCTGGGCTGGCTGGGCTGCCACGAGGGAAGTAATGTCAGGCTCATCCTCATCAGAACTGAGTACCCAGTCGTCGATGTCGTCGGCGACTAGTGCTCCAGGTGGCTCAAGGATGTAGATGGGAGGGATCGGAAAAATGCAGGGAGTGAGCCAATCAAGCATGACTGGGGCAACATGGGTGAGGTCAGGGCGGGGCAGGTAGAGGTGCTGCTCGTGATGGGTGCCTAGAAGGTAAATCCAGTGACGCTCACTGTGTGGCCTGACGATGGACATGCGGGTGAGCAAATCCAACGTCAAGCGTGTAGGCCCGGTGGGAATCGCCAAATGTGCAGGAAGTGCAAGGCTGAGCAACTGGGCAAAAATGTTGAAAATCTACCGTAGCAATATTGGTGGTGGCGTGGTCGGTCTGGAGGAGGCGGTGACACAGCCAGTGTGTTGCGTCAGAGAGTAGGAAGAGGTGGAGGGTACCGTCAGGGTGGTAGCACAGAAGTAGAGTCATCTCCATAAGATGGGAAAGCTCAGGTATAGAGAGTGTCCCAACCCCTGGCCTGGAGAAGAGTGTGGTGGCAAGGTGGTACTGGGCGTATCGGAGACAGGCGTGGACGATACATGAGGATTTCGCCCTACTAAGGCAATATCCTCGTAGACCAGTGATGCGATCCTAGAACTGCTCAGCATCGAACGATGTGGGCTCGTAGTCTGGGCTGAAGGCAAGGGTGCAGTCGGGGATGGCAGGAAAGTGAAAGTGCCCTCCCATGGATGCTGTAGTAAGGAGGTTCCTGATTTTCACGACGTCTGTGTCATGATCCTCTAAGGCAAGCATGGTGTGCTCGCATGTTGTCGATCCATCGTCGGGGTCCTCATCCAGGACCTACAGGTATGCCACCACGGCTTTATTGTGCCGAGGATCCAAGCCATGGTCCTCACTCTGCAGCAGGGGGTCCTGAAATACTTATTCAGCTGTGAACTCTTCTACGAGCTCATCCTCCACCAACTCAAGATACCTGACATCCGCAGCGGGCTCCCTCTCCCTCATTGGCTTAGGTAGCCAAAACTCGGCTTAAATGTTTCCAATGTTGAGGGAGAGCGTGCCTTCTTGCATGTCTATCAGCACTCCAGCCATCGCAATAAACAGGCGACCTAAAATCAGCTGTGATCCTCCATTTCTGCCATGTCCATAATAACGAAATCCACTGACACGCTCACCCCGTCGGGAATCTGTAGGACGACATCCCTAGCCACTCCGACCGAGTGCATCATCGACCTATCTACGAGCTGGATGGTCATGGCCATCGGCTCTAACTCCTTCCTGGTGTTGAGGCAGTGGAAGATGGACAAAGGCATCAGGCTGATGCTTGCCCCCAAATCTATCAAAGCCCTCCTGATGGGGACGCCACCTATGGATCAAGGGACGGTGAAGCTCCCTGGATCCGGGAGCTTCTTCGACAGATTGTTGCTTCTGAAAAATGATGACGGTTGTCCACTAACAAAACCTGCTCCGTCTTTCTCTTTTTCGAGATTAGTTCCTTAAGGAACTTCGCATACGAGGGTATCTCTGTGAGGGAATCTATAAATGGAATATTAAGCTCCACTCCCTTCAGAAGCTCTATGAACTTGGCATACTTCTCTGCTATTTTGGCCTTAACCAATCTACTCGGGAATGGAACTGGAGCTTGGCGATCCTTGGGCTTCTCCACGGGCCTTGACCTTTCATTGATCACTTCCTCCATTATAGGAGGGCTATCTCTCTCAACGGTGGTAGGCTGCTCCTCAGCCTTAATATCTCCACCATCAATAACCGGTGGGAGCTCACCTACCACCTCCTCGAATGATGCAACTGTAGGAATCATCACCGATGGCTCAGGATCCATTGTCGATAGGCCGTTACGGGTGGTGATGGCACAGACGCTCTCCCTGGGTTTCTTCTCTGACTGAGCGGGGAGATTGCCTTGGGACCGTGCCATTTGACTCATCTGCTCCTTCAGCTGATCTACCATGGTGGAAAGTTCCTTGCTGCGGGCCGCATGGTCTAGATTGAGCTTTGCCTGCTCCTCGATGAATCTCTCCAAGGTGGCCTCCAAGGAGGATTTCTGTTGAGCTGGAGGAGGAGCAGGCAAAGCTAGCTATTGTTGACGCTGCTGCTTGTACCCTGGCGGTCTATAGGGGGCATACGATCTTTGCCCTGACTGATGCTACTGTGGCTGATACTGCTATTATTGATACTGATGGGATTGATGTTGCTGTTGATAATGCTACTGCTGATGGGGTTGCTGATGTGCTCCGCTGCTATTCCCGTACTGGAAACCAGGGTGGTTTCTCCAGGACGGGTTCCCATAGGCTCCCATGTTTCCTCCTCTATCATCGGAGGTGTACTTGACCTCCTTTGTTGTTGCATGAGGTGCCTGGTAAGAGTAGGTCCCGCCATTGGATCCCTGATCTATGCACCTCTGGAAAGCATCATATGTGTTGGCAGGGGGTGAGCTGGGCCTAGCGTCGAGTCGGTGCTCTAATCTGGTCATCTGCTGTAAGGGATTCGAGACGGCCATCAAAAATAGTCGCCTCGCTGGCTTTGTATCGGCCTCCTCCTGGGACCTCGGCAATAGTCGGGGTAGACCTATCGTCCCCCCAATGTTGGTTGTTGGATGCCATGGCCTCAAGGATCCTTATGGCTTCAGTTGGCTCTTTCCCCGTTATGGCCCCATTCGCCGTAGCATCAACTATCATCCTTGTGTTCGAACACATTTCATTGTAGAAAGATAGGACCAAGTCCCACGTGGCGATGCGATGGTTCAGACACTGATGCTGGAGGTCATTGTATCGTTCCCAGGCCTCATACAAAGACTCATGGCCCCCCTTGCTTGAAATTGGAGATTTTGGTTCCGAAGACGCAGCATCTTCGATGGGGGGGAGTATTTGGTGATGAAGGCCTCCGCCAGCTGCTCTCATATTGTGAAGGTGCTGGGCACTTGGGACGTCAGCTAATAGTGGGCCTTATCCTTCAAGTTGAAGGGGAAGAGCCACAACCTGATCGCATCATCGCTAACCACTTGCATCTGGAATGTGGAGCACTTGGTTAAGAAAGCATCCATGTGGTGACTGGGGTTCTCATGTGAGAGCCCGTGAAAGCAGTCATGTTGCACCAGCAGGATGAGCCTCGTCTTTAGCTTGAAGTTGCCCTTGCAGATCGACGGTACTGTCACGGAGGAAGCCAAGGCGGTGCCTGGCCTCATGAAATCCCGGATCAATTTTGGTGGAACGAGAGGATGCGGTCCTATGAGAGGCTCAGCCATTGTTACTCTTCTCCTTCTATCTGCTACGAGTCTCCTTGCGGTCGCCTCTATCTCAGGATCCAATGGTAAAAGATCTTCTCCTCCCTGAGAACGTGTCTACATGCAAAATAGAGGCACTCAAGATATTCGTGAAACTCGTTAGTAAAAAGAGAAGAGAGTGTAATAAGAGAACAAAAAGAAAAATAAAAAGAAGTGGTGGGGCGTCAAGTGTGGATGAAACCGACACTCTCTGATCCAAAGCTAAGGTAAACCGTTGCCTCCCGGCAACGACGCCAAAAAACTTGTTCGGTCTCTGGGTTTGCACTACGGGGGCACGAATCACCGCAAGTGCATTGTGCGCAATAGTATAGAAAGATTGTCAAACTCAGGGAGGGATCGTTTAACGCTTAGCTTTACATGGAAGGAGGAGAGGGTGTGGTCAGGGGTTGTCACGAGTGATTGATTGGTTGATTGTGGGAATCGAGAGTTAACTAGAAATTAAACGTCTAAGTCTTTCGGGATTCCCCGCTAGGCCCTTCGGTCACGGATGCTAGGTCAAATGGCCCTATGTCGGAAGATAGATTAGGGTAGGACTATCATATCCGTAGATGAGAACGAGTACTTAACTTTTATTATTTCTACTCATCTAATGCATCCCAATGCGAAACCGCGCTCTCACAGTCGGCTTCACACGGGAATGTGTGCATTAAGCCTGACACTTGGTCCCGCCTCGCAATTTCGTATCCACTCTCATGATCTACGGATTGTGGCGCTATCATATGGTTAGTCCGAGCGATCGAGCTACTTTCGTAGTCATCGGTCAGTGGATTGAGAATTGGTGGTCGCCCCTAGCTCTCGAGTCACTCTCGCGATCGTGAACTCTAGAGACGGTCACTAAACCCAAATAGGATTCGTGGGGATTGTCCCTAGGATATAGATCCACCTTTACGATACTCCGATCCAAAGGCTAATTGATCGCGTCCAGATATACACCCGAAAAATGACTTGTAGTCTTACTGCAAGCGTACGGTGTAGCAGCGAGCGGGTATCGAACACAGGGAGGACAAATGACAGTATCTCACTTTAATTACTTAGCTATCAAGAGAATAAGAATAATTTTGGTGTAATCGTCACAATCGTTCAAATAGCAAGAAATATCAATATAATAAAGCGTCTATGGATAGGAAATCCCCACTACGGACCGTTTCTCATTCTTGTGAATCATAAATTTCATTGTTGCTAAGCTTGAATATAGGTGGACTAGTCGCAACTAAATGTAGAAACAAGCTCACACTCTCGCGCTATTACCGATCTATAACAAACCTAGGTTAGGGCCCACTCTCGTGCAAACCCTACCCTAAGCTGCTAGCGTGAAGATCGACATCATTGTCCAATCGCATCTCGAGCCCACTCTCGTGCAAACTCGAGCTACGATCTAGGTTATGATAGTTCTCATTCGTCCAATCTCTTGCAAACGAATATAGGTACAGATTTATAATTAAAAACCCTAGCTTTGGTCCAATCTCTTGCAAACCAAATCTAGAGAATTCCAATCTAAATCGAATATCTAGGCCTTCCTATCAATTGGGATCCAATCTCTTGCAAATCCCAATCGATATGAATTCCTAGCTACTCGTAATATATCAATCACAACCTAGCCAATATCAATTCTAGCAACAAATCTACAAATTCATCACAATTCAAAGATTGGGTCCATATGGTTCATCCATATGCCCTAGAACGATGGAACTACTCACTAATCATCATGAAAATCTCAGAAATAACAATAATAATCATGGCACAATTCATTGCAAAAGAGAAACAATTCATAAAATGAGTTTTTTAACAAGAAAGAACAAACCAATGACGTAGCCAATGATCTCCAGCTGAGATTTTCCAAAGAATAGCCTTCAAAAACCTAAAAGAACTCTCTAAAAAATAATTCAAGTCTCTCCTAAAACTAGGGTAAAAACGGGGCTTAAATACAAGCCAAAACGTCCAAAAAATCGTGACACAACTGCCACTGCGCAGCCCAGAATTCGCATTCCTAGCAGCAGTCGGAGAGGGTCACTCGGCCGAGTGACCCTTGTCACTCGCCCGAGTGACAGACCCTGTACAAAAACAGTAACTACGGGATTCTCAGGGGTCAGTCTCTTGGGGTGACTCGGCCGAGCAGTCTTCTTCATTCGGCCGAGTAGTCTTCTTCGTTCGGCCGAGTGAGCTTTCTCAGATTATCCAGTAACTTCGGCTCTTTTCTGTCTGATTTCTCTGTACCACTCGGGCGAGTGAACTTTCTTACTCGGCCGAATGGAATTTCTTGCTCGGCCGAGTGAACGTCTGAAATTTGCAGTGCGTATCCGTTCTACTCGGGCGAGTGTGATATTTCACTCGGCCGAATGACCAGTCTTGGTCAGCCGAGTGAGGTGTTCCTGAGCTTATTTCTTCTCCTTTTCGCCTCCTCATCGCTCCTATCGATTTCCTTCTTCCTCCGCTCATCCTCTATCGCTGATAACTCATCAAATAAGCCGTGGGCAACACTCCGAAGTGCGTGAAACTCTTTTGATCTTGTTTTCGCTCCAAATCGCTCCATATCTCCTGAAATACAACAAAAACAAGAAATAGTGAAAAGCATCGCAATATTGTCGAATAATCGTGAAAAATGCAATATGGGCGATCAAAACGTCATGAAAACGTGCAGAAAAAAGGTGTAAAATATGGAGTGATCAAAACCCCCCAAGCTTACCTCTTATTCGTCCTCGAGGAAGACAAGCAAATGGCGAACCCGGCGGAAAAAATAATAAAAAGGAAAAATGAAAGAAATAGAAGATAGATAAGGAAAGAAAACAAAGAGAGAGGCGCTAGATCATTTTCTCAGGACGTGGGTTTTGCTTAACTCATATAGCACTCGGCGAATATAAAACACATGCCAATGATTTTTATCTCGATATCATAATCATATGGATGCATTCAAAATAGAAACCCAAGAATATCAAAATAGTATGAAATATGGAATCATTCTAGAATTAACATCGTCTGAAGCATCTAAAGCGGTATACATAATCATAGACCACACACTTTTCAATTGAATGCTTTCTATTTGGAGTATAAGAGATATCACACAATATGGATCAATAAGAATAGAAAGGTATGGTTTTCATGAAATGCATGCTAAGTTTCAATTCCTGGATTTCGTAAAACTTTTAGTCATCTCACCGAGTATAGAAAATTACCTAGCTTAGGTTGTCATGCACAATCAAGTAGTCACTCTCTCTCACACATCATTGGATCCTCTCCCCCAAGCTTATCTATAAGCGTAGTGGCATAAGATAAATCGATAAGCTTATTCCCCATTTTTGAAGCTCCAAAAAAAATAAAAATAAAAGAGGGGAGAAAGAGAGAAAGAGTATGAGATCATATATGAACTTCTTTTCTCTTTTCTTTTCTTTTCTTTTCTTCTCTTTTTTTTGCTGCAGTCATATATACAACTGCGATCTCAAATCAAAAGATAGAAAGATATACATATATATTTTTTTATTTTTTTATTTGGGGGGTGGAGAATGGATTTTTATAGCTGGGGAAAATGCCAATATAAGATTCGCTAAAGAGAGATTCACCAATGACTCTAAGTATAGAAATAATGCTCAGGATATGTGGAGAAAGAAATATATGTAACACTCGGTTCACTCTATAGAATGTGCACGACAACTTTCAGCAGAGTAATGTAATCTACTCAGTTTAATCTCAGAAAGTAAACTAATCCAGTTATATCAACCTAGCATACATTCAATCAACCTGAAAGTGAAGCGTACAATTTTCATGCAATAAGAAATGATATAAGAAAAGAAAGCAGTACTCCAGATATAAGCAATCAATGCGTGAAGCTTGGTGTGTTTTCTATGAAGAGTATATAGTAAAAATCATCAGACTCAGCTAATAAAAAAATTTCATCCATATTCATTCATGAAAGTGCAGGTTACTATCTCAAATGCACAGCAAGACATAGTATATGATGTCTGAAATAAAAACTAAGGCATGACAAGATAATATGCATATAGAGATAAGCTAATACCACGTCGTCATCATCACAGAAAATTCATCTCTAGCAAGGAGGATAAAAGAAATAAGGATAAAAAGAAAATAAAAACTACTGTACATATGCAGCACACATAAAAGGTAAGAAAAACGTGGTGCATGAAAAAAAAATGAAAAAGTGGGTGAAAATAAGCATAAAAACAAAGGAATGTGGGAAAATAAAAATAAAAGGCGACAAAACAAAAATAAAAAGTGCGTGTGAACTCACTCCCCCAAGATAAAGTGCACTGTGTCCTCAATGTGCAAAGTGTGGCACACTGAGAGACAAAAATGGGTGGGGTGGGTGAGGATGCATGCATGATGAAAATAAAATAAAAAAGGAAATAAAAAGAAAATTGTGATGGGAATGCAAGTGATGAATGCAGATATGCGGGCGGTGCATGCAAAGATCAAAATAGTACCAGATAGGTGTCCCCAAAAATACTCCCTCACTCCCAAAAGGATATAGAAAGGTATGAACAAAAAGTGACCAAAAAGTGTGTGGAGGAGGGGTGCAAAATCAACAAATCCAAAATATCCAGCGAATCATCAGCAAAAATATGGAAGGCATCCAGTGTGTGCCTAAGGGGGTGGGGGTGCACCAGCACCGTCCTATGGCAGAGGTGGTGGTTGAGGTGGATGCTGGGTGGGTGTGGGTGGCGGAGGCAGTCGTGCAAGGATCTGGCTCAGGCAAGCCTGAATACCAGGCAATAAAGCGACCTGCTGATCGCTCCAAAATGTAACCCAAAAAGGGCGACCGTGTAGTTTTACCGCAAGCGCACGGTGTAGCGGCGAGCGGGTTATCGAACACAGGGAGGACGTATGACAGTGCCTGCTCCGAACAACCTGGCTATAGGAACAGAAAAGAGGGAATTTGCCTTTTGGCGATCCTGTCACAATCGTCAGACAAAGTATGGAGATATAAAATCAAATAAAGACGCCTAGGGAATGGAGAATCCCCGCTACTCACCGTATCTCGTCAATGTGATTCATTGGTATCACAATTGCTAGGGTAGAATTTCGGATGAACTAGTTGCAACTGAATGTAAAACCTAGCTCACGCTCTCGCGCTATTACCGGTCTATAGCCATCCTGGGTTTGGGTCCAATCTCTTGCAAACCCTAGCCTAGGCAAGCTAGCATTAGGATCAACATCATCGTTCAATCGCGTCCCGAGCCCACTCTCGTGCAAACTCGGGCCACGACCTAGGTTGGGATAGTTCCTACCTGTCCAATCTCTTGCAAACGGGTATCGGTATGGAATTGCAACCGAGAACCCTAGTATCGGTCCAATCTCTTGCAAACCGATACTACGGAAACTCAATTTCAACCCAATTCGGATTTCTAGGGTTTCCTATCGAATTGGGATCCAATCTCTTGCAAATCCCAATCGATATGAACACCTAGCTATCCATAGTAAATCGATCCCAAACTAACCCTAATAGCAATTCTAGCGATAGTTCTACCAAATCATCACAAATTGGAAATTGGGCTCGTATGGTTCATCCCCACGCCCCAAGACGTTAGGACTACTCACAATTCATATCACAATTGCAAAAATAATCAATTGAAATAACAATAGAATTCATGGCAATATTCAAATAAGCAATAAAAATGAGATTTTTAATGAAGAGGGAGACAAACCAATAGAGTTCTTCAAGAATCCAACAAAAATAAACTTTTCTCTCCTCTCCAATCACAAGAATCAAAAGCTAAAAATTTTAATCTAAAAAGCTGCAAAAAGCAAGGGAAAAAGCTCTCTAACCTAGGTTAAAAACTGGGGTTAAATACCCCCCAAAACTGCCCAAAAAACCGTGACCAAAATGCCCCTGCGCAGCCTGAAAATCGCAATTTACGCTACAGGCAGCGTGGCTCACTCGGCCGAGTGACAAAAGTCGCTCGGCCGAGTGAGAAACCCTGAGAATTTCCAGTAAGTCTGGGGTCTTGGGGGTCTTCACTTCGGGCGTCGCTCGGCCGAGTGAGTTGTCGTCACTCGGCCGATGGCTTCTCTTTACTCGGGCGGTCGGCAATTTCCACTCGGCCAAGTGGGTCTTCTGATGCTCAGGCAGACGAAAAACAGTAAGTTGGCTCTTTTTGATGGGCGTCGTCTGAGTGCCACTCGGGCGGACGGGGTTTTGTCACTCGGCCGATGTGGCTTCTGATGCTCGGCCGAGTGCACACATGAAGCGTGTCCGATCTGGTCGGCCGAGCGGGGTCTCGCTGGTCGGCCGAGTGACTCCTTCACTCGGCCGAGTGAGACACCAAAAATTCTCATTCTGATTGTTTTTTCCTCCTCGTAGCTCCTACGACGTTCTTTCTTCTTCCGCTCCTCTCCAATAGCTAAATACCCCTCGGGGAAGTCATCGGCGATACTCTGGAGTAGGTGTATCTCGGGATCACTCCAAATCTCTCCAAATCTCCTGAAATACGACAAAAACAACAAATCGTGGAAAGTATCGCAATATTGTCGATAAATCGCGAAAAGCGTGATTTGAGCGATCTAAATGGCATGCAATCATGCGGAAAAAAGGTGTAAAACACGGAGTGATCAAAATCCCCCAAGCTTACCTCTTACTCGTCCTCGAGGAAGATAAGTAAAAGGCGAACCCGGTGGATTCAGAAAACGAAAACGACGAAAAACGAAAAACAAAAAACGAAGAAGAAAGAAGAAAGCGAAGAGGGAAGCTGCTAGATCATTTTTCTCAGGACGTGGGTTTTGCTTACTCATATAGCATGCACCGAATGTAAAACACATGTCAAAGACTTTTATTTCGATATCATAGTATAATGGTGCAAATAGAAATAGAAAACCCAAGAATATCGATATAGCATGAAAAACGGAATAATTTTAGAATTAACATCGTCTGAATCATTTAAAGCGGTATACAATATCACAGATCACACACTTTTCAATTGAACGCTTTCTAAGAGGAGTATAAGAATATCACGCAATAGAATAGAAAGAATAGAAAAGCGTGGATTTCATGTAATGAGTGCTATTCATAGATTTCTGGATTTCGTGAAGCTAAAACGATCTCACCGAGTATAGAATATTACTTAGCCTAGGTTGTCGTGCACCGTCAAGTAGTCACTCTCTCACACATCATTGGATTCCCTCCCCCAAGCTTATCTATAAGCGTGGTGGCATAAAAAACAATATTTACATCCCCATTTTTAATGAAGCTCCAAAAGCAATAAAGATAAAAATTAGAAGAGGGAAGAAAGAGAGAACATTAGATGGGATCATTTATTGAGATTCTTTTCTCTTTTCTTTTCCCTTTTTTTTCCTTTTTTTCTCTTTTTTTTTCAAATAGCATATATACACAATGATCCCAAATCAAAGAGAAATAAGGATATACAAGAATTTTTCTTTTTCTTTTTTGGTTTTGGGAAATTTGGAGCTAGGAATTAATAGCGGGGGAGATGCCATATATTAGAATCGCTAAGGGGAGATTCACCAATGATTTTAAAATAGAGAATTGATGTTCAAGATATGTGGAGAAAGAAGTAAATATGTCTCTCAGTTCACTCTATAAGACGTGCACGACAACTTCAGCAGGGTAATCTAATCTACTCAGTTTTGATTACAAAAAAGCTAACTAATCCAGATTTATCATAGCTAACATCATTCAATCATCCTGAAGTGAAATGTACAAATCATGCAAATAGAAGTGATATAGGAAAAGAAAACGGTACTCCAGATATAAGCATTCAATGCGTGAATCTTGGTGTGTTTTCTGCGATAGCATACATATGAATATTCAGACTCAGCTAATAATAAATTTTCATCCATTTTCATGCGGAAAAAGTGTGGGTTACTATCTCTAAATGCAAGGCAAATCACAGCATATGATATCAGAAATAAAATCTAAGACATGACAAATATAGCATGCATATAGAGAAAGCTAACTCCACGTCATCATCATCACAGAAAAGTCATCTCTAGCATGAGATGAAAAAGAAATAAAGATAAAGAGGGAAAATAAAGCTATTTACAATGCAGCACACAAAGAAAATAAGAAAAACGTGATGCATGGTAAAAAAAGAAAAAGTGATGAAAGTGAGTGCAAAAACGGAAAATGGCGTGAAAAAAAAACTAAAAATAAAGGTGGTAAATCGAAAAGATCGTGAGAACTCACTCCCCCAAGCTAAAGTGCACAGTGTCCTCAATGTGCGAAGTGTGGCACACCGAGAGACGTGTACAATGAGGGGTAGGTGAGGATGCATGCATGAGGAAAAAGAAAATAAAATAATGAAACGAAAAATATGATGCGGACATGATGCATGCAGATAGAGGAGTGAATCAGATATAAAAGTGTGACACCAAAAACTCTCCCTCTCTCCCAAAAATGATATATAAATATATGAACAAAATGCGGTCCCAGAAACAGTGAGGGGTGGGGGGTGGGCAAAAATCATCAGGACCCAGCAGAGACGGGCAGCATGACGGCAAAAAGAATCAATGGCATCAAGGGTGCCTAAGAGGGTGGGGCTACGCCGTCTCCATCCTGAGGCGGTGGTGGTGGTGGTGGTGTCTGGGGAACAGTCTGCTGAGTGGGAGTGGGTGTGGGTGTGGAAGCAGGCTGGGTGTGTGTAGGAGTGGGGGTGGGTACCTGCTGGGTGGGTGTGGGTACGCGAGGCAGCCGCTCGAGAATCTGAGTGAGGCAATAGTGAATGCCCGGAAGTAGGTCGAAGCGGCTGGCCATAGCGGTGACGGTGGCGGACATGGTCCTGAGGTCGCCTCTGAGGGCACTCACCGCCCCCTCGAGAGCACGAATGCTCTGAAGTACAGTGTCGGGGGGAGGTGGTGCAGGCGGATGCACTTGTCTGTGCTGTGCAGGACGGGGCTGGCGGACTCGGGTGGTGTAGTGGATAGGCTCAGCAGGCATGTGGAGGAAAGGTGCTATGCTCACAAGAGTGGGCCGAGCCTCAGTGCGAGGCCGGGGCGCAGGCTGGTAAGAGGTGGAAGCAACAGCAGCGGAAGTGGAGTATAAAAGTGGCAACGAGGCGGCCAGAGAGGTTGGTGACACAGACGTGTGGACAGACGCCACGACACTCTCAGAAAAAACGGCTGCGGTGGATACAGAGGTGGAAACCACGGTCTCCACGACGGTAGCAAAAGAGGGCTCTCCGCTCTCAACTATAGTCGGTGGGCGCTCGGGTAGGGCGGAGGAAACGGGCTCAACAGACAGAGGGCCAGCTGTGGTGGGAGTGGTGGGGGGCGGAGAGGTAGTGGAGGTGGGCTCAGCGAGTGTACTCCTGACACCGACAGAAGTGTGGACAGAGGTGTCGGGAGCAGCAGAAATATCGGGATGCTGAGGGGCCACGGGGTCAGCTGGAGCAGCGGGGTCAGCGGGTGCAGCGTGTGCAGCGTGGGCCTGCTCAGCCTGCTCAGCCTCCTCGGCCTCAAGCACATAGGCGGCGGGGATCAGGAGATCCATCGCCGGAAGCCAGTCCACCTGTTCTGGTGCTATATGAGTCTGAGATGGGCTCGGAAGGATCATGTAATCTGCACAGTAGGGACCGTGCAACCAAACCCAGTTCCACTGACCGTGCAGACGTAGCATCTTCATCCGGGCCATGACGTCTATGGACAGTGAAGTGGGGCTCGGGGCTCGTCGCAGGTCATCAGGAAAGTCCTCGCCGGTCATCAGGGTGAGCAGGGTGATCAGACCGCCGCAACATATCGGTGAGCGAGCGCCCACCGATACGATGATGCGATCCAAAAACCAGCTCGCGATATCAATCACGACGGCGGGGACCAACTCGTCGCCCTCCCTAGATAGAAGTCGGGGGCGCGTCATCGCGTAGAGCATATAAAGCTCCGGCGTGGACATCGTCCCAGGCTCATATCTCGCCAAAAAGGTAGTCGCCATAAGGCGCTGAGCTATGCGGAGGCAAGGGTGGACGATGGCCGAGGCCTTGGCCCTACTAGGGTCGAAGGCGGCAGGTAAACCCGTAATCTGGGCCCAGAAAGCGTCGGAATCGAAGGAAGGTGGGGGGATGTGAGTGGGGGCGTAACCACGGTCGGCCCCGGGGACATCGGGCCACGAAAAGAAAGCTCTCATCATACTGAGAGTGACCTGGCACTCTCGGTCCAAGAACCTAAACGAGCATCCCTCGTCGGTCCGGGCGATAGAACTAAGCACCTCAAGTGTCGGACGGATGAACGTGTCCGCCGACACCTGGAAGAAATCTCGCCAACCCACGTTGTCATACAACGTGAGCATCCCCTCGAGTACCCCCAGGCGTCCTAGGTCTACAAGGTGTGCGAACCTGGAGGGTACGATCGAGCGCTGGGAAATGCGCTCGAAGACGACGCGATTTGCGTCGTCTCGGAACGTAATCCCCAGCGGCCCGATAAGTGGAGCCGGTGGTGGCTGTGGGACGGCAGGGAGTGGCTGTGCGGGGTGTGCGGGCTCTGCAGGCTGTGCGGGGTGTGTGGGGTCTGCAGGCTGTGCGGGGTGAACGGGGTGTGGTGGTGTAGGCGGAGGAGAGTCTTCCACCTCGTGGGAGGGGCCGGGCTCATCTGGCCGCTTCCGCTTGGCGGAAGCTCTCCTCGACTGCGGCCGTGTCCGGGGCGGCATGTGGGCCCCTGGTGCTCACCAAAAATAGCAAAAATACGGCGTGCAAAAATAAATGAAACGAATATACCGTGACACGCCGCGAGAGCAAAGAAGTGGATGCGTGTGAAGACCACGCCTCCACGAAGTCAAAATCGCTCCCCGGAAGCTCCCCTGGGCTCCCCTAAGCTCCCCAATATACCCTGCACATTAAACGAAGATATCAGCGAGTAATATTCAAAATGTAAGGGGGGTTAGGGGTATGATAGAGAGATAATGAAGTTGATTTGGTTTTGGGGCTCGTTAAACACATGGATCGTCGAAAAATACGAGAGAGAGGAGAAAATAGGCGAAATAAACGCTACCGGAGCTCGGCCAACGAGGTGGTCGCCGGCGGCGACTCGGGCGGAGGCGGAGGAGGCTCGGCCGGCGGTGGGTGGCCGAGCGCCGGCGTCAGGGTGCGTGGTCGGGCGAGTGAGGGAGGATCGGGCGCTGGGGAGATGAAGGGTCGGGCGTTTTTGCGTTTTAATCGTTTCGAAATTCGTGCCGTCCCGCTCCCCCTTTTATAGAAAAAGTTACGACCCGGCCGAGTGACTAAGTCGCTCGGCCGAGCGAACGCAACGGAAATATTTTGAAACATTCCTCCCCGCTTACGATTCGGCCGAGTGGCCTTGCCACCCTCGGTCGAGTGGAGTAAGTCCATTCGGCCGAGTGGCTCAAGCTACTCGGCAAGACTCGCCCTAGGAGCGTATCAGTTTTACTCGGCCGAGTGAATATATATACTCGGCCGAGTAGCAATTATACTGAAATCAAGAAAAGAAACAGAGAGTTGGGTACAGCAGACTTCCCTCGTTCGTGAGCCGCTCGGGCGGACGAACTTAAGTGCTCGGCCGAGTGACTAGTATACTCGGACGAGTGAACCCTGTTTTCTGCTGTTTTGCTTCGTTTGGGCTCTAAACTCTGTTTTTCTTCCTCCAGTCGATTTCATCTTTCTCCTAAGCTTTGAGCGCATTCCTGGAGCGATCCTCGTCGCCTTGTTCATCCTCCTAATGATAGAGATCCCTTTCTCCTCTCCTGTCAAAGAAAAATAGGACCCATTATCACAAAATTTTTGGTCAAACGACTCAAAACACTAATAATTTCTAAAACAAAAATAAAGAAAAAGTAAAAATAAAGCGATAACCGTCGGGTTGCCTCCTGACAAGCGCTCGTTTAAGGTCGTGAGCTCGACCCCCTTTGATTCTCAATTCAATGCGGGATATTGGGTGCATATGAGGTGCACCCGTCAAATTTATTGGGAAGAACGCTTAAATTTGGATGTTGTGGCGGGGCGTTCTTCCTCGGTGCTCCTTTGCCTCGGGTAGTGTTGGGGGGTGGCTCCCCCAAGCTAGTGCTTGCTCCGGGCCTCGGCTTAACCGGTGACACCGATTTTCGTATCGGTGTGGATTTCTTTGGAGTCTTCGTCTTTGAGAGATTGCAGAGCTCTCGTATCCTCGTGACATCAGCGTCGCCTTCATCAATTTCCATGGAGGGGTCGGGGGAATGCTCCATCTTTTCTTCTTGGCCTAAGTCCGGACTTTCCTCAAAATCTTCCTTGAATAGAGCGCCGATCGAATGGGGGATCGCCTCTTCAATAACCTCGTCAAGGAGGTCCATATAGTCCAGCTCCTCATGATAAGGCATATGTTTCATTGCCTTGGGAATATGAAGCTCCACCTCGATGTTGCCGACATTCAATGTTAGAGTCCCTTCACGTAGGTCGACAATGACACCGACGGTGGTGAGGAACGGGCGTCCAAGTATTAGCGACGTATCTCCCTCCTCCTTGACATCCATGATCACGAAGTCACATGGCAAACATATGCCCCCCGGGACTTGTAACGGGATATCCTCTGCGATCCCTACCGGCCTTGTGATCTGACCATCGGCTAGTTGTATCCTCATGTCGGTAGGCTTCAATTTTGTGCATGTGTTTAGTCTTAGGAACATAGAGAGAGGCATGAGGCTAACACTAGCCCCTAAGTCCACTAACGCCTTTTGTAGAGGGACGCCGCCTAAGGTGCAAGGAATTCGGAAACTCCCCGGGTCTTTGAATTTGGCGGGCTCCTTCTCTCTCTTGGTGAACCAAGAGCCCTCCTCGGCGAGCATGATTTTCTCCTTCCTCTTTCTTCCTGTAATCAAATCTTTCAGGAACTTGGCGTATGTCAGGATTTCCACGATAGCGTCGAGAAAAGGAATGTTGAGGCTTACCCCTCTCAAATACTCGAGAAACTTGGCTAGCCGTTTCTCCATTTTTGCTCTAGCAAGCCTCTGAGGGAATGGGATCGGTGGCATAAAACGCCTCTCTTCAATCAATTGCTCCGCTCTAGACTTTTCTTCCCTTCGCGGCTCTTTCTCTCTCTCAACTTCAATGGCCGGCTCGCTTGGCTCTACATTCTCCACCACGGGCTCCTTGGTAGGAATCATGACGGGAGTGGTATCCTTCCCGCCTCTTGTAGTAACTGCAACAACGGCGTTGATGTGGCCGGTGTTGCCCCGTGGATTTTGCTCGGGTTGAGCCGGCAATTGTTGACTGTTTCTATTGAGCAACGCAAGTTGCTCCGTAATTTGTCCAACGACAGTTGTAAGAGAGTCTTGGCCCGCCTTCAAGGAAGCATTGATCTTCTTCTGCTCGACCATAAACTCCTCCACCTTAGCTTCAAATTCAGATCGTTGTTGAGCTTGTGGAGGGTTTTGATTTCTCCACCCTTGATTGTATCCGGGCGGCCTATAGGGTCCAACTTGTTGCTTTGGTGGGAAATTTTGTTGTGGAGGCCCCCTCGATGGATAATGTTGTTGTTGTTGTTGTTGTTGTTGTCGAGCTTGTTGAGGTAGTTATTGTGGCGGGTTCAATGCTCCATCATTGTTTGCATAGGAGAAACCGGGATGGTTTCTTGTGGCCGGATTGGCCCAATATCCTTGGTTCCCCGCGACGTATTGAACTTGCTCCAAAGATCCCTCTCCTTGTTCTCCTCCCGAATACATAGCTTGTGATTGGTCTTGCCAATCACACATTTGATTTGTTGGTGCGGATGTGGAAGGGGGTCCTTGGGGCTCCGTAATATACTTCTCCAGTCTCTCCACTACCTTGTGGAGAGAATCAAACTTGTTGGTAAGCTCTGCTACGGCCTTTGCCTCATAGATGCTAGATGGCTTCAAGGAGGACGAAGAGTGTCCTCGCTCGTCGCCCCATTGTTGATTGTTCGAGGCCATCTCCTCAATTAGGGCCGTAGCTTCGTCGGGAGTCTTCGATAGGATGGCCACATTTGCCGCGGCATCAATAATCTGCTTGGTCCCCGGTTGGAGACCATTGTAGAAGCTATGGACTAGCTCCCAATCTTCAATGCTATGGTGGGGGCACTAATGCTGCAGGTCTTTGAAGCGCTCCCAAGCCTCGTAGAGTGTCTCTTGAGGTCCTTGCTTGAAGGACATGAGAGCACTCCTAATCTTTACCGTCTTAGAGGGCGGATAGAACTTGTCGATGAACGCGCTTGCCAACCCATCCCATGTGGTAAAGACTCCCTCAGCTTGCGTCCTCAACCAATAAAGAGCTTTATCCTTTAATGTGAAGGGGAAGAGACGCAGTCTGATGGCATCCAGGGTAACGCCCGGCATCTGGAAGGTGGCGCACTTTGATAGGAAGAGATGGATATGGTAATGGGGATTTTCATGGGCATTCCCATGAAATGGATCCTGCTGCATCAGAACCACAAGCCCAGTCTTCAACTCAAAATTCTTGTCGGCCGCCAACTCCGGCATGGCTATGGACGAGGTCGTGGAGAAAGTCTTAGGCTGGAGCCTATCTCGAATGGAAATAATCCTCGCCATTCTTGCCGCTAACTCTTCAGGCGTCTCCCGGACGTTCATAAACCTCCCTTCCGTATCGGGTCTCCTCTCCGCTCTGATTCTCCGCAATGTACGCTCGATCTCAGGATCAAACAATATATCGATGGGGTCCGCAGTGGATCTCGTGTACATGCACGGGAAAACAAAGTTTCAAAGAAGTGATTAGCACAATGGAAGGGTTAGATAAAAAAAGAAATAAAACAAAAAGAAAGAAATAGCTAGGGTGGTAGGATCAAACACAATCGCCTCCCCGGCAACGGCGCCAAAAACTTGATCGCTTCCGAATGTAACCCAAAAAGGGTGACCGTGTAGTTTTACCGCAAGCGCACGGT
Source organism: Scilla litardierei (assembly GCA_030789695.1). Classification (NCBI taxonomy): domain Eukaryota; kingdom Viridiplantae; phylum Streptophyta; class Magnoliopsida; order Asparagales; family Asparagaceae; genus Scilla; species Scilla litardierei. The sequence continues at coordinate 475,455,215 of CM061142.1, forward strand.
GTAGCGGCGAGCGGGTTATCGAACACAGGGAGGACGTATGACAGTGCCTGCTCCGAACAACCGGGCTATAGGAACAGAAAAGAGGGAATTTTCCTTTTGGCGATCCTGTCACAATCGTCAGACAAAGTATGGAAATATAAAATCAAATAAAGACGCCTAGGGAATGGGGAATCCCCGCTACTCACCGTATCTCGTCAATGTGATTCATTGGTATCACAATTGCTAGGGTAGAATTTCGGATGAACTAGTTGCAACTGAATGTAAAACCTAGCTCACGCTCTCGCGCTATTGCCGGTCTATAGCCAGCCTGGGTTTGGGTCCAATCTCTTGCAAACCCTAGCCTAGGCAAGCTAGCATTAGGATCAACATCATCGTTCAATCGCGTCCCGAGCCCACTCTCGTGCAAACTCAGGCCACGACCTAGGTTGGGATAGTTCCTACCCGTCCAATCTCTTGCAAACGGGTATCGGTATGGAATTGCAACCGAGAACCCTAGTATCGGTCCAATCTCTTGCAAACCGATACTACGGAAACTCAATTTCAACCCAATTCGGATTTCTAGGGTTTCCTATCGAATTGGGATCCAATCTCTTGCAAATCCCAATCGATATGAACACCTAGCTATCCGTAGTAAATCGATCCCAAACTAACCCTAATAGCAATTCTAGCGATAGTTCTACCAAATCATCACAAATCGGAAATTGGGCTCGTATGGTTCATCCCCACGCCCCAAGACGTTAGGACTACTCACAATTCATATCACAATTGCAAAAATAATCAATTGAAATAACAATAGAATTCATGGCAATATTCAAATAAGCAATAAAAATGAGATTTTTAATGAAGAGGGAGACAAACCAATAGAGTTCTTCAAGAATCCAACAAAAATAAACTTTTCTCTCCTCTCCAATCACAAGAATCAAAAGCTAAAAATTTTAATCTAAAAAGCTGCAAAAAGCAAGGGAAAAAGCTTTCTAACCTAGGTTAAAAACTGGGGTTAAATACCCCCCAAAACTGCCCAAAAAACCGTGACCAAAATGCCCCTGCGCAGCCTGAAAATCGCAATTTACGCTACAGGCAGCGCGGCTCACTCGGCCGAGTGACAAAAGTCGCTCGGCCGAGTGAGAAACCCTGAGAATTTCCAGTAAGTCTGGGGTCTTGGGGGTCTTCACTTCGGGCGTCGCTCGGCCGAGTGAGTTGTCGTCACTCGGCCGATGGCTTCTCTTTACTCGGGCGGTCGGCAATTTCCACTCGGCCGAGTGGGTCTTCTGATGCTCAGGCAGACGAAAAACAGTAAGTTGGCTCTTTTTGATGGGCGTCGTCTGAGTGCCACTCGGGCGGACGGGGTTTCGTCACTCGGCCGATGTGGCTTCTGATGCTCGGCCGAGTGCACACATGAAGCGTGTCCGATCTGGTCGGCCGAGCGGGGTCTCGCTGGTCGGTCGAGTGACTCCTTCACTCGGCCGAGTGAGACACCAAAAATGCCCATTCTGATTGTTTTTTCCTCCTCGTCGCTCCTACGACGTTCTTTCTTCTTCCGCTCCTCTCCAATAGCTAAATACCCCTCAGGGAAGTCATCGGTGACACTCTGGAGTAGGTGTATCTCGGGATCACTCCAAATCGCTCCAAATCTCCTGAAATACGACAAAAACAACAAATCGTGAAAAGTATCGCAATATTGTCGATAAATCGCGAAAAACGTGATTTGAGCGATCTAAATGGCATGCAATCATGCGGAAAAAAGGTGTAAAACACGGAGTGATCACCTGCCTCTCCAAGGCACCGACAGTAGCGGAGAGAGCCCTAAAATCTCCTCTAAGTCCACTAACTGCCCCCTCTAAAGCACGGACGTGTTGAACTAGGGTGTCAGGGGGAGGTGGAGCAGAGGGACGAGCAGGTGAAGCACGGGACTGTCTCGTACGGCTACTATAAAGTATAGGTGCGACAGTGGGGTGGTGCTATGGTGATGTGCTCTCTAAGTGACGCTCAGTCTCTGTGGGAGGCCGGGATGCAGGCAAGGTCGAAGAGGATTGAGCAGCAGCAGAAGCAAAAGTGGTGGCAAATGATGAGGCAGGCAGAGAGGTCAGTGACACAGATGTGGGAACAAACGTCACGATGCTCTCGGAAAATACAGCAGCAGTGGAGATAGAGAGGTCGACGACTGGGGAGGTCGTGAAGTGTGAAGGAAAAGACTCCCCAGAAGTCGAGAACAGAAATGAGGAAAGGGTCTCCACCGTGGAGGTAAAAGAGGGCTCGTCGCTCTCAACTATGGTGGGGGGACACTTAGGGCTAGCATCAGAAATGGGATCTATCGACATCGGCACAGTGGTGGTGGTGGGGGTGGACTCAGCTAAAGTGCTCCCAACACTAACAGAAGTGTGGACAGAGGTGTCGGGAGGGGCAGACGAAGCAGGTGCAGGCTGAGAGATCATGGGGTCAAGGGGTGGAAGGAGGGTAGGGATGGCAACGGGCCGGGCCGGGCTCGGGCTTTTGCATGCCCAGTCCCGGCCCTAATTGCTAACGGGCCGGGCTCGGGCCCGGGCTTACAGGAGGCGGGCTTCCGAAATACCGGCCCATTCGGGCCTCGGGCCGGGCTTGGGCCGGGCTCGGGCCGGGCTCCAGGAGGCGTGGGTTTTTTTGCCAAGGCAAATAATTTGTAACAGTTGTTAATCTTGACCTTGAGTCGTAGCCGATGTTTCTTCGAATCATGGTGCTGGATTTTGTTTTAAAAAGCTCTTGCTTGTCTGATCTCCACAGAGTTCATGTTGTGGCCACTCAAAATTAGTTAGGAAGTTCATGCTGTGGCCACCCAACTTAGTTCATGCTGTGGCTGCCTAACTTAGTTCATGCACTTAGTTCATGCTGTGGCATGCTGTGCCCAACTTAGTTCATGACCACTCAAAATTCTCTCTGCTAATCAAAGCACATCAATTGTTTAAAAAATGCCCCAACAAGAACTTACGCAAGTCAAGCAAAGTAGGCATTGCAAATTAAGCCTAGGGCCATAGAAGCAAATTAAGCAAAGTCTGATCTCCACAGAGTTTAAAAAATGAATGTTGACGACGTAAATAAGAGAGGACGGTAACAAATTCCAAAAGGAGCAGTTTTTGAATGTGGTTTGACACATAAACATAAATTCCCAAATACGTTAGTGCTTTCAGATGAAAATGGATTGTATTTAACAAGTAGACATAATTCAGACTCCAAAACCGAACTTGAAGCTTTTGAGCCACATCAAAATCTTCTCAATCATCGTCTATACGGTCAAGTTCGTCTTCCCCTGATAACTCGTCTGCATATAAAAATAATGATATGAGCATTTATAATTATCTAAGTAATAAAAATAATTAATGAATTCATAACCTTCAGCTTCGAAACCAATGTCGTCTTCAAGTATGGTGTGAAACAAATGATCCATCTTAGCCTTAGAAGTATCTGAAAAGATAAATGATAAACAATAAGTTAAAAACAATTAATTGAAACATTAGAATCATGAAAATATATTCTAATTTCAATAAACAATTTAGATATTTACCATCTATATGCCTCCATAGCCAACTTTTAGTGCACATCAACGCTTCTACAGTATTGAATTTAAGTCGACTTCGATGTGGGGTTATTATTCTACCACCTGTACTGAATGCGGATTCAGAAGCAACAGTGGTAATTGGAATAGCTAGCACATCTCTGGCAATTGCTTGTAGTATTGGATATTGCATTCCATTCAGCCTCCACCACAACAAAATATCAAAATTTGAGCTTCTAGGTAAAACATCCTCATCTAAATAATTATCCAACTCCGTCCTTAACACTGAAGTGCGAGCCTTTTTATAACGACTTACATACAAATCATAATCGTTTTCAGTGTTGTTAGAGGAATCACCATCTTCAACTACTTGACGGGCACCCTCAGACTCTTTCTTGAATTTCCATTGATAATCAGAAACCAAATCATAACAAAGTTGTTTGATCCTCTCTATTTTACCCTCATAACCAGTAGGATATATTTGTTTAAAATAATATTCTAGTAATACCAACTTATACGTTGGATCCAACACTGCTGCAACCGCCATAATATTGTGCATGTCCTCCCAATAACTTTCAAACTTAAACCACATTCTTTCTGCCATTTTTCGAATCACCTCATGATCAGAATTTTCCACCCATTTACATATTGCTAATCTAATGTCACAAACCTTTGGAAAATAAATATTCGCAGTAGGGTATTTTGTACCTGAAAACAGCTCAGTAAATGCATTAAATAGTTTCAATTTCTCACAAACTTTCGAAGCAAAGTTCCACTGTAAATCTGTAGGCAAACAAGTGTATTGAGAGTCACGTTTTTTCAGTCTGACAAACACTTCCTTATATGCTATGGCAATGCTAAGCATCTTAAAGGTGGAATTCCATCTAGTTGGGCAATCTAAACACAACTTCTCATTATAATTTATGTGTAATTGCCTAGCTGCATCTTCAAACTTCTCAGCTCTTTTAGGAGTTGCATCCCAATAGGCAACACTATCTCGAATATTTTCCACCCCTTCTTTCACCACTTCTAGACCTTCTTTCACTATCAAATTCAATATATGAGCACAACAACGCACATGCAGCAAAAACCCATCTCTTAACAAGGAAGACCGCTGCAATTTATCCTTAATTCTATGAATCATAGAAGAATTTGTACTACAATTATCCAACGTTATTGTAGACAACTTTGTATCAATGTTCCAATCCATAAGACAATCAACTAATGAATTTGATAATCTTTCACTTGTGTGAGGAGCAGGCACATAGATAAACCTAAAAAATATGTACATTTATAAGTAACACAAATTGTGGAGACAAGCATCAAAGGAATATAAGTTTAAGAAATAAAATAATGTTACCTCAAAAGTTGATTTTGTAAGGTCCAATTGCTGTCAATATAATGCGCTGTTACAGACATGTATCCCCTCTTTTGATGACCAGATGTCCACATGTCTGATGTGATAGCCACTCTACTTTCATTTTTCTCTAACAAGTTGAGAATATTTTTTTTCTCAGTTGCATAAGTTTCCAAAATCACCTTTTTGATGGTATTCCTCGAAGGAACATTGAATAAAGGTTGAAGCGCAGTACAAATTCTCCTAAAACCAACATGATCCACTATTGAAAGTGGATATTCATGCATAATAATTGCATTTGCAATTTCCTTCTTTGCCTTCTCTGGATCATAACTAGCAGTAACCATTTCTTTTCCTTTCATACTATTAGATGTGAGCACCTTCTGTCCCCTTGATTGATATTTTCGCATAAGGCATCCCTTTAGATGTCTGTGCAAATGAGAAGTCCCACTATTAGAACTCGCCTTATGCTTTGATTTGCAATATTGACATATTGCCCTGACTTCTCCATTCATCATAACCCTGTCAAAATGGTTCCAAACTTCGCTTTTGAGTTTTTTTGTTGACGCATCTATATTCACATCTCCCGCGTCTGATGCCATAATGTCATTTGGTGGTGCACCATTTTGACTAATTGGAATAGAGGCTTCACCAGGAGCAGACTCTTGAGGATTTGTTTCACTTTCATCAGCCATATTAAATCTGTACATAAAAATTAACAAAAAAATTAAATTCAGTAACTTTTGTTTAGAGTTTAAGTTATAAAAAATTAATTTATTTAAAAACTAAATTAACTATTATAACCAAGGCACAACCAAAAACTAAATTAAATAAATGTGATCATAATATGAAGTTTTGATTTAATAAGTCTAACTGAAATTTATTTGTGATCAGCAACATAATGATGCCTATGCAAAAAAGCCTAGTTTTTATGTTTTACTTAATCAATCATGTAGCTATTTTATTTACTGTGATTCATATATGGCCCATGATTCAAACACAGGTTACACAGCCAAGATAAAAGTTTGCATATGCAAACAAACAAACAACATCCATGATTCATGTAGCTATTTTTTCCACAAACGAACAGACAACAGTAAAGGTGATCAAAAGAATTAGACTATTAAAATAATTCAAATAATGGGAACAAGGTTGAATTGTTTACTATTGTTTGTTGACGTACTGCCAAGGCTTGGGGGCGTATGCTTTTGGTCTTCAGTTGCGACAACGGGAGGAAAGTCTCAGCCAGTCGACAACGAGAGAATCCGAGTCTTGGGGATCCGAGTCTCAGCCAAAGTTGCAACAAAAAAGTTCTCGATTGTAGGCTTGGGGATCCGAGTCTCCGCAGTTCGCAACTTCGAAGGCGCAGCGCAGAGAAGAAACTAATTTCGGTTAGGGTTCTTAAAACCCAAGGTTAAGTATTAAATATTTTTATACTGCATATAATTATCGGGCCGGGCCGGGCGGGCAAATGGTGTGTCCAGGCCCGGCCCGAGCCCGCCAAATATTACACGGTACGGGCTTGAGCCCGGCCCGAAGCCCGACCGTAGCCAAAAAAGCCCGATCCCACCGGGCCGGGCCGGGCCGGGCACCCGCGGGCTTGGGCTTTTTTGCCAAGCCTAAAGGAGGGGCTCCTGCTGAGCACCCTCAGGCTCAAGCACGTACGTGGCAGGGATGAGGAGATCCATCGCTGGAATCCACTCTCCGCCCGCGAGTCCAATATGTGTCCGAGCAGGGCTCGGCAGAATCATATAATCGACGCTGTGTGGATCGTGCAGCCACACCCATTGGCGCTGACCATGAGGATGAGGCATCCTCATCCGGGCCATAACATCTATGGAAAGTGAGGTGGGGCCCGGTGGTCTAGGCAAACCAGCTGGGAGGTCAACTCCGCACAAAAGGGCCGAGAGGGTAATCAGACCGCCGCAACAGATAGGCGTCCGAGCACCGACAGAAATAATGAGGCGGTCGATGTACCAACTGGCAATATCAATCTCTATGGCAGGGACCAGAACGTCATCTCCATCAAAGACCCTAGAACGTGCCATCGCATAGAGCATGTAGAGCTCTGGCGTCGACAACCGGGCTCGTACCTCGCAAGAAAAGTGGTCACCATAAGGCACTGTGCAATGCAGAGGCACGGGTGGAGGACGGCAGAGGCCTTGGCCCGACTAGGGTCAAAGGCAAGGGGTGATCCTGTGATCTGTGTCCAAAAAGCGTGGGTGTCGAATGACGAGGGTGGGATGTGCGTGGGGATGTAAGCTCGGTCTGGGTCCGGGGACGACGGGCCACTGAAAGAAGGCTCGGAGCATGTCGAGAGTGACCTCGCACTCTCGATCCTTCAGGCGAAAGGAGCATCCTCCAGGGGTCCGGTCAATAGAGCTAAGGACCTCTAGTGTCAGGCGGATGTAAGTGTCCGCCGACACCGACAAGAAATCACGACACCCCACGTTGTCATACAACTGGAGCAGCCCCTCTAGGACCCCTAGGCGCTCTAAGTCAGCAAGGTGTGCGAACCTAGTGGGTACGATCAAGCGATGTGAGATACGCTCAAATCTGGCGCGTTGGGCATCGTCTCTGAACGTGATCCCCATCGCATCGAACGCGGGGGCGGGCTATACAGGTGGTGGAATGGGTGCGGTAGGAGGCGGCTGTGTAGGTGGTGGTGGGCTAGGTGGAGGGGATTCTGCCCTAGCAGAAGAGGAGCCAGGATCACCTGACTTCTTCCGCTTGGAAGCGGGCTCCCGAGTGCGTGGCCTAAGGCATGGCGGCATGTGTGCCGCGAGACGTGCCAACCCAAATGAAAATGTGACGCACTATAAAATGAAACGAGTATACCTGAGCACGATGCGAGAGCAAAAAGTGAAGCATGTGAAGAAATCTACTCCTCCACGAAGCTCTGGAGCGTCATGTATCTCCCCCAGGCTCCCCCAAGCTAGCCTGAAAAGCAAACAATCAAATCAGTGATGAGTATCAATATATATGGGGGGAGATGGGGTATAGTAGATATAAATAGGATTTAATTTGAAATTGGAGCGCAATGGGCATACGGATTGGAGAAATGGGCGAGAAATGAGAATTCTAGGTGAAATGGGGGAAGAAAGGCAGCTGGGCGGTGGCACCGGCGATGACCGACGACGGGGATGAGGTCGGCGATCGGCGGCGGGGTGCAAGATGACCGGACAGTGGTGGCTAGGGCGATGAAGGTCGAGATTCAGGTGAGGGAATTCGAAAGGCTCGGGCGCTGGGCGAAAAAAATTGGGGAATTTGGGTTTTCGAAAATTGCCTGCAGTTGCTCGGATATATAAAGATAGGCGACTCGGCCAAGTGACACGTTCACTTGGCCGAGTGGCACTATGTTTTTTAAAAAAATTCGAAATCTCCGCATAGTTACGACTCGAGTGAGTAGCTTTTCCCATTCGGCCGAATGGACAAGTTCCACTCGGCCGAGTAGCAAGGCCACTCAGCGATTTTTAGAGCGTGTAGGGTATCGGATTCACTCGGCCGAGTGACATAGTCATTCGACCGAGTGGCAATAAACACTGTAAATCACAGAAAATAACAGAGAGTGGGTCTGTAGGATCTTCCCTGATCGGTACTCTACTCGGCCAAGTGAAAAGTTCATTCGACCGAGTGGCTACTTGTTTTCAGCCTTGGCTCTCTGTTTTGGCTTCATTCTCTGTTTTTCTCGTCCCCGTCAGTTTCTTCCTCTTCCTAAGGCCTAAGTGCGTTCTTGGGGCGCTCTCCCTTGCCATGGTCATCCTCCATATGAATGATTTCTCGTTCTCCATCTCCTATCATGAAAAATAGAGCCCGTTGTCACAATTTTTATTGACCCTAGACTCTAAACACTAAGAAAAATTTAAAACAAAAATAGAATTCAACTAAAAACAATGTAAAACCGTCGGGTTGCCTCCCGACAAGCGCTCGTTTAAGGTCTTGAGCTCGACCCCTTAAGATATTCGTTTAATGTGTGATATTCGACGCATGTGAGATGCGCCTGTCAAACTTGCCGGGAAGGCCACTTGGATTCAATTGTTGATGCTTGTGGGCATTCCTCGGCTTCCCCTCATCATGGGTAGTGTTGGGGGATAAGTCCCCCAAGCTTGAGCTTGTGCAATTGTTTTTCTTCACCGGTGATGCCGATCTCTTATCCGGCAGAGCTTTTTTCAAATTGTTGGTCGTGGAGAGCTTGCATAGCTCCCTAATTCTCGTGACATCAGCATCGTCTTCTTTATCGTCACCCATAGAGCCATCCGGAGGATCTTCCAACTTTTCTCCATTTCTAGAAGATTGGCCTTCTTCAAGGCCATCATCGTGTAAGGCGCCAATAGAGTGTGGTATAGCTTCATCGATCACCTCATCAAGGAGGTCCACATAATCCACTTCATCTTGGAAGGGCATATGCTTCATTGCTTTGGGAATATGGAATTCAACCTTGATATTTCTGACATTCAAAGATAAAGTACCCTCTCTCACGTCGACTATCACGCCGGCGGTGGCTAGGAAGGGACGTCCAAGTATAAGTGAAGTATCGCTCTCCTCTTTGATGTCCATAATGACGAAGTCGCACGGCAAGCAAATTCCTCCTGGTACTTAGAGGGGTATGTCCTTCGCAATCCCCACCGGCCTAGTAACCCGACCATCCGCTACTTGTATTCTCATATCTGTAGGCTTCAAGTCGGTCCTCGTATTCAATTTCTTAAACATGCTTAGGGGCATTAGGCTAACACTTGCTCCCAAGTCTACCAAAGCCTTTTGTAGTGGGACACCTCCAAGTGTGCATGGGATGCGGAAGCTTCCGGGATCCTTAAATTTCGTAGACTCCTTCTTCTTCCGGGTGAACCATGAGCCTTGCTCGGCGAGCATTATCTTCTCCTTTCTTTTCTACCCCGAAATTAGGTCCTTCAAGAACTTGGCATATGACGGGATCTCTACAATGGCATCCAAGAAAGGTATATTGAGGCTTACTCCTCGCAAGTACTCAAGGAACTTGGCTAGCTGCTTCTCAATCTTAGCTCTTGCCAACCTTTGCGGAAAGGGCACCGGTGGCATATAGGTGCGCTCCTCATTTGGCTTCTTAATTTCAGAATTTTCGCCTTCTTGCGGCTCTTTTGGACCCTCCTCCCCAATAGCCGGCTCCTTGTCATCAAAAATTTCCCCAACGGGCTCCTTGGTTTGAACCATGGCGGGAGTAGTGTCCTTCCCGCCCCTAGTAGTAACTGCCACCACCGCATTGATGTGGCCGGTATTACTCCGTGGATTAGGCTCCAGTTGATCCGGCAATTGTTTAGTATTTTTATTTTGCAACGTAAGTTGCTCCGCTAGTTGCCCCACGATGGTATTGAGAGAGTCTTGTTGAGCAATCAATCTAGCATTTATTTTCTTTTGCTCCACCATGAATTCCTCCACCCTAGCTTCATGATCCGATCTCGGTTGTGCTTGTGGTGGGTTTGGAGCTCTCCACCCTTGATTATAACCTGGTGGCCTATATGGTCCCGCTTGTTGCCTAGGCGGGTAGCTTTGTTGTTGTGGCCCTCTCGGTTGATATTGAGGTTGTGGAGGTGGAGGTCGAGCTTGAGGTTGTTGCGGTGGTGGTGGGTTCAAAGCTCCATCATTATTCACATATGAGAATTCCGAATGATTCCTCGTGGCCGGGTTGGCCCAATAACCGGTGTTCTCGCAACATATTGCACTTGCTCTATGGCTCCTTCTCCATGCTCTCCTCCAACAAACATAGCTTGAGATTGGTCTTGCCAATCGCTCATATTGCCTTCCGGTGTAGATGTGGCAAGAGTTCCATGTGGCTCGGTGATTAACTTCTCCAATCTCTCCACGACCTTGTGGAGAGATTCGAACTTTGTGGAAAGCTCCGCTACGGCCTTGGCCTCATATATGCTTGTTGGCTTCAAGGAGGATGTGGAATGTCCTCGCTCGTCGCCCCATTGTTGGTTATTAGATGACATCTCTTCTAATAGGGCCGTAGCTTCATCCGGTGTCTTCGATAGAATGGCTCCATTGGCGGTTGCATCTATGATTTTCTTGGTGCCCGGTTGGAGTACAATGTAAAATCTATGTACTAGCTCCCATGCTTCAATGCTATGATGAGGGCATTGATGTTGGAGATCTTTAAAGCGCTCCCATGCCTCGAATAGAGTCTCATAAGGTCCTTGCTTGAAGGACATGAGTGCGCTCCTTATCTTCACTGTCTTGGATGGTGGGTAGAATTTATCAACAAAGGCACTTGCCAACTCATCCCATGTAGTAAAGATCCCCTCCGCTTGTGTCCTCAACCAATATAATGCTTTGTCTCTGAGAGTGAATGGGAAGAGGCGTAATCGGATTGCATCGACTGGTACACCAGGCATTTGAAAGGTGGCGCACTTGGACAAGAATGATTGAAGGTGGTAGTGTGGATTCTCGTGGGAGTTCCCATGAAATGGGTCTTGTTGCATTAGAACCATAAGTCCCGTCTTGAGCTCAAAATTATTATTCGTCGCCAACTCCGGCATCGCAATGGATGAAGTAGTGGAAGTAGTCTTAGGCCGAAGCCTATCTCTGATAGATATTATTCTAGCCATGTGTGCCGCTAATTCTTCCGGTGTCTCCTGTTGGTTCATACAATCGTCCTCTATAGCAAGTCTTCTCTTGGCTCTAAGCCTCCTTTCGATACGCTCGATCTCCGGATCAAATAATAGATCTTCTTGATGCTCCGTCGATCTCATGTACATGCACAGGAAAATAGAGCTTTGATGGAATTGTTAGCACGATATAGGAATAAAAAGATAGAAATAATAAAAAGAAAAATAAATAACTAAGTAAGAAAAATAAAATATCGTCGTCTCCCCGGCAACGGCGCCAAAAACTTGATCGCGTCCGGATATACACCCGAAAAACGACTTGTAGTCTTACCGTAAGCGTACGGTGTAGCGACGAGCGGGTATCGAACACAGGGAGGACAAATGACAGTATCTCACGTTAATTACCTAGCTATCAAGAGAATAAGAATAATTTTGGTGTAATCGTCACAATCGTTCAAATAGCAAGAAATATCAATATAATAAAGCATATAAGGATAGGAAATCCTCACTACGGACAGTTTCTCATCCTTGTGAATCATAAATTTCATTGTTGCTAAGCTTGAATATAGGTGGACTAGTCGCAACTAAATGTAGAACCAAGCTCACGCTCTCGTGCTATTGGCGGTCTATAGCAAACCTAGGTTAGGGCCCACTCTCGTGCAAACCCTACCCTAAGCCGCTAGCCTGAAGATCGACATTATTGTCCAATCGCATCTCGAGCCCACTCTCGTGTAAACTCGAGCTACGATCTAGGTTACGATAGTTCTCATTCGTCCAATCTCTTGCAAACGAATATAGGTATAGATTTATAATTAAAACCCCTAGCTTTGGTCCAATCTCTTGCAAACCAAATCTAGAGAATTCCAATAGTTAATCTAAATCGAATATCTAGGCCTTCCTATCAATTGGGATCCAATCTCTTGCAAATCCCAATCGATATGAATTCCTAGCTACTCGTAATATATCAATCACAACCTAGCCAATATCAATTCTAGCAACAAATCTACAAATTCATCACAATTCAAAGATCGGGTCCATAGGGTTCATCCATATGCCCTAGAATGAAGGAACTACTCACTAATCATCATGAAAATCTCAGAAATAACAATAATAATCATGGCACAATTCATTGCAAAAGAGAAACAATTCATAAAACTGAGTTTTTTAACAAGAAAGAACAAACCAATGACGTAGCCAATGATCTCCAGCTGAGATTTTCCAAAGAATAGCCGTCAAAAACCTAAAAGAACTCTTTAAAAAATAATTCAAGTCTCCCCTAAAACTAGGGTAAAACGGGGCTTAAATACAAGCCAAAACGTCCAAAAAAATCGTGACAAAACTGCCCCTGCGCAGCCCAGAATTCGCATTCCTAACAGCAGTCGGAGAGGGTCACTCGGCCGAGTGACCCTTGTCACTCACCCGAGTGACAGACCCTGTACAAAAATCAGTAACTTCGGGATTCTCAGGTGTCTGTCTCTCGGGGTGACTCGGCCAAGCAGTCTTCTTCATTCGGCCGAGTAGTCTTCTTCGTTCGGCCGAGTGAGCTTTTTCAGATTTTCCAGTAACTTCGGCTCTTTTCTGTCTGATTTCTCTGTACCACTCGGACGAGTGAACTTTCTTACTCGGCCGAATGGAATTCCTTGCCGGCCGAGTGAACGTCTGAAATTTGCAGTGCATATCCGTTCTACTCGGGCGAGTGTGATATTTCACTCGGCCGAATGACCAGTCTTGGTCGGCCGAGTGAGGTGTTCCTGAGCTTATTTCTTCTCCTTTTCGCCTCCTCGTCGCTCCTATCGATTTCCTTCTTCCTCCGCTCATCCTCTATCGCTGATAACTCATCAAATAAGCCATGGGCGACACTCCGAAGTACGTGAAACTCCTTTGATCTCGTATTCGCTTCAAATCGCTCCATATCTCTTGAAATACTACAAAAACAAGAAATAGTGATAAGCATCGCAATATTATCAAATAATCGTGAAAAACGTGATATGGGCGATCAAAACGTCATGAAAACATGCAGAAAAAGGTGTAAAATATGAAGCGATCACTAATCCCCCAAAACCCTTGTTAAACCCACCATATGGCAACCCTAGATTGATCCAACGGGTGTCTAACCTAAACATCCGATCCCTAGGATCCTAGGGATCGTCCCTAAGCCCTAGATATACACTACTCTAGTATGTCAAAAGCTCTAAAGACGGTAGTAATAGAGAAAGGCATATCTAACCGGTCAAATTGCATGAAATTAATTTCAATAGAGAGAGCAAGAGAAATAAGAGCAATGGTAAATAAATCAAGGAAATCTAACCATAAACAAAGAAATAGATTGTAAAAGAGATTACCAAAAGAGAGCTCCCAAAATAGCTCTAAGGGTTTAGCTACAAAAAATTCCATCTTAACCTACTCTAAAAATCGTTCACTATTTATACAAAACAGTTTGGGTTCGGGTTTTACAAGAAAACCAACCTGAAACCCATTATTTTAAGTCCAATTGGAGTCTGCCGATCTACCGCTCGGCCGAGCACAGTGCTTGCTCGGTCGAGTGGTGCCTTGTGTAGCGCTCCACTTAGTGCTCGAGAAAGGGGCCGCTCGGGCGAGCGAGTTGAATTGCTCGCCCGAGCATCATGTCGCTCGGTCGAGCATAGGAAAAATCAAATTTGACAGAGCTGTTGCATTGCAATCGATGGGCTCCTCTGACTACTAGCTCGGGTGAGTGGGCTGGTCGCTCGGTCGAGCGAGCGTGTCGCTCGGCCGAGCGCCCCGAAGAAGGACTCGGCTTCTCCTTGGCGTGTCACAGCTCGGCCGAGCACATCTTGCGCTCGGCCGAGCAATCTGGCATGAGTTCTCACTTCTCCATTCTCATCTTCTCCCTTCTCCTCTTCTCTTCTCTCCTTCTCTCCTTCTCCTCCTCTTCTCCTTTCTTCTTCTCCATTTCTTTGGCCCCCTTGGGTCGCCGTGGTGAGGCGAGGCAGGCTTCAGCGTCCATGTTGTGTCCAAAGTCCCATATCGCTCTGAATCGTACCGAATTTCCTGAAAACTTATAAAACATCGAAAGGATCAAGAATATCGAGAAAAGCACGATATAATACGAAAAATACTGATTCGGGCGATCGAAATGACATGGAAATGCATGGTAGAAACATAGAAAATAAGACACAACAGCCACCACAAAAACCTATCACACCCTGCTCTCTCAAATACAGGAGAGACGTGGTAGACTAGGTCGCCGTAGTATTCAAACACTGTGCTTCGAGCCCCTAACGTCCAAATACTACTAGGCATTAATTGTGGTTTGAATAAAATTATATATGCATGCCACTATGATACATTGGAATAGTATAGAAAGTAAGAAACACAATGCTCTATCAAAATTTATAACCGTAAGTTTTGCAAAGTAAACTGTACTGAACATCATTTATACAAGTTACATCTTACATCTCTGTACAAGTACCAAAAAGGTACCAAAAGTACAACAAAAGGGGGAAACGACAAAAATGGGAACCCACCCTAAAAGAAACCCAAAAAGTGTCCACACCCGTACAACACACTCCTTAGTCTAACCCTGGGAAGTCCAGGTGGACCCACTCTCCATCTGACGTATCTAGTTGTACCTGAGGAGAGGAAGAAGTAAAAATCTGCGCGTGTCCTGCCTCTGAAACCACTACCTCGGGACCTGAAAATGTAAATGAGATATGTCAATGCGTGACCCAGTAGGATTCCTAACTAAGCTAGGTAGTACCCAGTTTACAACCGAATTACCTATCTAAGGGTGGTCTGAAAGTAAAAGGTTAACAGAGCATACAAAGTGTTCATACCAAAACACACAAATAATGAAAAGGAATTTAGAACATAACAACATGATGGCAACATTTGGAAATTAACAACAATTACATTAAATTAACAATTTACCTGTTTGAAAATACGTGTAACTAGTAGGACACTTTTAAGGAGCCGGACTTCACCCAGGGTGAGGGGCCTCTCGTAACTCCTCTGTCGGGAAAAAGAGATCTCGATTTTTCTGTGGAAAATGGAGCAAACCATCATCACCGTCATCGTGCATCACGCGTACTCCACCGGCCTCTCTAACCCTGTCTACTTCCCCTGCCGGCTGCCGGGAGCGTGGGTGAGAAATCATCTTAAGTGTCCACCCCTTAAAAGCCTACTTTTTACACGTTTTCCCCCCCAACCCAAATCTATTGCTTCGCCCATTTTTTTGAATGGATTGAAGACTCCAAATACATTCTCTCTTATCACTTTTTCTCCATTACTTCACACTTCTTTCATTTATATCATTCTCGTATTCATCATCGTTCTTAGTATTTGCTTATTTTTCAACTTCATAGGAAATCTTGCATAATAATATTATACTTGCAGGATGTACAATAATATGTGATTCTTCCTTCACAATTCAACATGGGTTACAACATGATAATCAAGTGAATCATCATCTCATATGGTTAATTTTTGCATATAAACTAGAACATGGTTTAACAAGTACATTCAGCAACAATTTGACATTTGAATGAAAGTATATCACCAAACCCAACACTGTCAAAAGCTGGAAAATATGGGGCCACACAGTTGTATGATATTTTATACGGCCATATGACGTTTAAGTCACACTGACGTATGAAAATTTCAAACGGCCGTGTAGAGAAACTCAATGGAATAATCCACATGGCCGTATGGCAAAGTCCATACGTCCGTATGGACTTGGTTGACTCAGGGGCTATGGAAGGGGCACACTGACGTATGTGGTTTGGGTCATTCAGCTGAATGGAATTTTTGGTGGTGCGACCATATGGTCGTGTCTAAAACTTATAGCTTTAAGAAGTGACATGGCCGTATGGTTTTAGCCATACGGCCGTATGGTGCTAAATTTTCTATACGCGGTCGTTCTACGACCGTGTGACTACTCTAGGAGCTAACGACCACCATACGGCTGTGTGAAAAGGGTCATACGACCGTACGGTTTCATCTGTTGTCTAGTTCGACAGCGACGAAATCAAAAACGTTACACGATTTAAACTAAACCCTATCTAACTTGATTAGGATCCTACCTCTGTAAGTCCACCACTAAGTCTTGGGCCATTCTTCTCCGTGTAGACCTTCTAACGCTAATCCTCTTCTTCCTCCAAGGATCAAGGGTTGGGTTTGAGGGTTTGGTCTTGGGTTTGTTCGAATGAATCAGCAGCAATGTATGGCGTGAGCTGAGAAGGGTCGAGTGAGAGAGTTCTTTCGTTTTCGTTCTTTTTCTCTGACTTTTCCTCTTCAATTTTTCTCTTTTTGATCTCTTTCTAGCCCACCTCATATTCCCATAATTCCCTCTTAAGGTGCCACCTAATGAGTGTTAGGTGGGAGATTATATGGTGATGCCACCTCCTAGGTAGAATGTGGATGCTTATGGGTTTGGGATTTAGATTTAAAATTTTAATAGAAATACACATGAGAACACCTAGTATAATACCTCATACTAGTATATACTTTATATATACTCCATTTTAATAATTAAAAATGGTGCCATGAAATTCCTTAAAAATAATTTTAAGATCACAAAAATTAAGGAAAAATATACAAGGCCTTCAAAAATTCATACGCGTATTTGTACGCCCAGAAAAATGTATTAATACCCGTATATATGTTTGGGGCCATTACAACACCTGGCACTCCAAATCATCCATAGTCGGGTAGCAAAGAGTGTGACTTGATGGAAAGGCAAGGCCGTCTGATGAAGAAATTCCGTGAGCCAATCAAAGAGCGGTAAAGTGAAGAAATCTGGAAAGACGGAAGCAAGAAAGAGAGCATCCTAAACCATCCTGGCTTTCGGGCAGTCACGAAGGACATGTAGTGTAAACTCCGAGACAGAACCACAGAAAGTGTAGGCGCCTGACTATGAAATGCCACACTTGAACCGCAGCTCATTAGTAACAATCTTATCTTTACATACTAGCCAAAGAAAATGACGCCATCTGGTAGGCAGAGGCAATGTCCATAACTTTGCAAATTTGAACTCCCCACATGGAATAGAAGCCTTCATCAATTGTAAATAAGAAGACTGAGTGGTAAACTTCCCATGATAGGTGAACTGCCAAATATAGTTATCTTGTATTCTTGTGACTCGGGGTAGAGGGTATGCCATGATCAATTAAGCAACATCTTCCGAAACTGCTAAAGCAGCTTTGTCACATCCCAAGAACCATCCAGTATAAACTCACAAACTCGCACCTGGGTGGATTTCATGGCTGTCGGAGAGGAAAGATGAGAGAAGTAAGAGATCTCCCCAACCAATTATTCCAAAAATCCGTAGAAGACCCACTACCAACCCGCTTCAATATCCTCGTACATAACCCCAGCAAACCCTGGACAACACTGCACCAAGAATAGGACCACACAGTAGGGAACGAGTCATGACTAGAAATGAAAGAGAATGTCATCAGGGAGTTTATATTTAGCTCACAGTAGCCGAACCCAAAGAGAGTAAGGCTCCTTCAAAAACCACCATGCTAATCTCTGCAATAGTACCAGATTATGAAACTCCATCGCACGAATGCCAAAACCTCCCAGTTTCTTAGGCTTGCACACCTCTTGGCAATGCACAAGATGGATCTTCTTCCTCTCCTCAGTCCCACCTCAGAGAAAAGACATATTCCACATGTCTACTTCTGATGTAGTATGCTTAGGAAGTCTGGTAGTGAGCATAGTATATATGGGAATCACATAAGTGACTGAGGTAATTAAGGTAGCTCTCCCAGCCAGACTTAATAACTTGGATTTTCACCCAGAGAGTTTGGAACTAATCTTCTCCACCACCTCACTGTAAGTATGTTTAGTGACTTTACCGTGAATCAGCGGCACACCCAAATACTTGCCCAGATCCAGCGAAGATACAACACTCAAAGCGGAGCAAATACGTGAGACATGATGCCGGCCAGTCGAAGGTGAGATAAAACATCGGGATTTCTCCAAATTAACCGTAGCTCCAGAAGAGGCACAGAGCACATCTAATATCTCTTGTACCTTATGTATATTATAAAAACTGGCTCGTCCAAACAAGAAGAGATCATCAGCGAATAACAAGTGTGAGATGGCTGGACCCCCCACGACTCAACAGAATAGGTTCACAGGACTTGTTCGCCACAGCTGCAGAAATAAGTAGTCCCAAACGCTCCATACAGAGAACGAACAAATACGGGGAGAGATGATCTCCATGGCCCAAACCCCTTTCCGGCAAAAACCATTCGGAAGTCTCCACATTCCATATCACGGAGATCTGGGAGGAAGAGATACAGAACATAATAAGCTCTATCCATGAAGCATGCAACCCAAACAGAGTAATAGTTTCCTCCAAAAAAATCCCATCTAACACGGTCATAGGCCTTCTGCAAATCAATCTTCAAGGCAAAAAGCCCCGCTGGACATTTCGACCTCCTGATGGTGTAAATCATCTCCTGAGCCACCAAGATATTATCAGATGTGCCTCTCAGGAATGAAGCTAACCTGAGTGGAACTAACCAGCTCATGAATTGGAAGACGAGTCCTATTCACCAACATCTTGACCACCAATTTATTTGGAACACAGCACAAGCTAATAGTCGAAACTATGTGCTGGACTATAGGAATAAGAACCAGTAAAATTTTGCAAAGCTAGTGCCTCAGAAACCAAAGTAGTCAATGAACGCCTGAACGCCTGAAGGCGTCCCACATCTCTCCTGAAACACCCCGGCTTGAAAACCGTCCACACCAATACCGAACGTTCCAGAGACGGCCTTGATGAGAGGGGCCAGAGGGACGTAGAGATTGCTGGGAGGCTTGATCTGACAGTCGCTTCCTTCTTGAGGCGTTCTGTTTCCATGGTTCCAGATAATCGTTTGCAATTCAATTGATTTATTTCTAAATTCATTGAAATAATTACTATTTCAAGAATAACAAATTCCGAATCCCACAAAAAAAACTCTCTCTAGGGATCAAAGATCTTTATATATTTATTTTTGCCATTCTCATTGTTTTTTGACCCCGCATCTTCAAAAGATCTGCAAAATCAACAACAATGGTGGCCAATTCTCCGTTTCATCCGCCCTATGCGCTTGTAAGTTTCTATCATCATCGTCGTCGCTATTTTTAATTTTTTTATTATTAAATTTTGATATTATATGTTATCGTTTTCTGCGCGTATTGGTTGTGGTTAGATGATCGGCGAAGCGATCCGATCGCTGAAGGAAGAGGGAGGGTCGACGGAGTCGGCGATATCGGAGTACATAAAGGCCAACTTCGACGGCCTTCCTTGGGCCCACCACAGGCTTCTGCCGTACTACCTCAACAAGCTCACCGTCCAAGGGGAGTTCGGCCGGAGGCCCGGCGGCCGCTTCCTTATTCCCGACGATGATGGCGACGAGGCCGAGGCCGAAGCGGATCCCCCGTTTGCAAAGGGTCGTGTTTCCGAAAATGGGCCGATGGATCGAAGCCATGTCGATGGCTTAGTATTGCAGGTGTTTGAGGAAATGAATATGGATGATGAGTATGATGAAAACAATAATGCTGATCCTTTGCAGGTGCAAAGCGATTCTCCGGCGTGCGAAGGGATAGACTTCGACGATGATGCCGCCATTGGGCCACAAAGATTGGCTATAGCCTGTACGGGTGATTTGGTTAGTGAGTTGCAGCCTCTAGTTACCACTGCTACCCCTGAGACCCTGCAAGAATTCTGTCCTTTGAGTCTGACGGAGGCCGGTGAAGCTGAAGGATTGGAATCGATACCAAAGAGAAAGGGGCGACCACCCAAGAGGAGATGCAAGCATCTGGATGTCGATGGTGCCAGGAAAGATTTGGTATTGGTGCGATCAGAGCCCATTACAGACGAGTATGAAGTTCACTTGAGATCAGCTCCCAAAAGGCGTGGCAGGCCACCAAAAAGAAAGGGTATATCAGTTGATAGCTCTAAGGAGGCCACTGCTCATCGTGAAGATGGCACTGCTGCTGAGCGTCAGGTTGATGAAGAAGTCGATGCTCTTGGCAAAGAAAAACATGATGGTGAATCCAAGCAAGTTGCCAAGGGATGCGGCAAGCCGCCCAAAAGAAGGCGTAAATCAAAGAAAGGCTCTGGTCAAAGTGCCGATCTTAATTTGTTGAAGACAAAGACTGATAATGGAGATGTCCGGCTGATGCAGTTGGGGGATTCATCCCCATTGGGCACCAATGGTAATGCTGTTGAGCCAGAAATCGATGGGGAAGGGGATGTTCTTGGTAAAGAACAACATGCTGATAAATCAAAACAAGTTCCCAAGAGACGTGGGAGGCCACCAAAAACGAAGCCTGAATTTACAGATAGCTCCAAGGATGCTATGATCTGTTGGGGAGATGGAGACACACCCAAAAGAGGGCGTAAATCGAAGAAGATCTCTAATCAAAATGAAGATATCGTGTTGTTTGAGGCAAAGAGTGGCGATGGAGATGGGTTGGCAATTGTTCTGGCTGAGCCTATGGGTCCTAAAGTCGATTTTCCTAAGCGTCGTGGAAGGCCTCCTAAAAGTAAGCCTACTGACCCAATAGTCTCTGTAAAAGAAAAACTGAAAGATGAATCCATTGAGGTCCCAAAGAGACGCGGGAGACCGCCCAAAAGAAAGCATGAAGATGCAACTTGTGAAGGAGATGTTGGGCCACCCCAAAAAAGACGTAAAATAAAGAAAAATTCTAACCAATATACAGATGCTGAGTTGTTGAAAACAAAGATCAGTGATGGAGACGGTTCATCTATTATTGGTGCCGAGCCCCTGCATCCTGAACTAGACTTGCCTAAGCGACGCGGGAGGCCTCCCAAGGGCAAGCTTGTCTTGGCAGGTAGCACGGATGAAGTGGCGTTTATGGCGAAGCCAGGAGATGAAGGTAGCTAGAAGATCTATGATATTGTGGCTCAAACACTAGGAAAGAATAACACACAGAACTCTACTTTTGTTCACAAGCGTCGGGGGAGACCTCCTAACCATAGGTCAGATATGGCGAATAACTGATACCAGAGCTAGATATGCTATAATGCAACTATTCCTTTATATTTTTTTTTGATTCCAATTTTATTCCTTCAATTTCGTATAATGAACTTTTTGAATATTTTTTCTCTAGTCTGAATACAATCTTTTAGGGAAACAATTCGTCACAATTCATTAGTGAGAAATTCTCAAAAATCAACTCATGGATTGTTGGTTAGTGATTCTGTTTGTGTTGACATTATTTTGCATATGCATCTTTCTCGCTTTTGCTGACATGCATTGTGACGATTTTATATATTGCATGTTATAATATAGTTCAAGCTTTCTAGTGCATTTGCCATTATCCTTTTCAATAGGAAACATAATTCATGTGCAACATTTCCCTACTCTTCTGGTGTTCAAGACCTCAATGGTCTCTTTATCCTTGACGGTCACTATACTAGATGCGATACTTTTTTTCGTATATTCGAACAACTTGCAGATTATTGCTCACTTCTTGTAGAATGAAGCGTTCGGTATAATTTAAGGTTCGTTCGAAGACATAAAGGTAAGCACCAATCCCTCTTTGCTAGAATGCTCTAACCCATATATTTCTCATTTGGGAAACTACCTTATTTCTTCGAATATACTCTCTGTACATAAATTCTTGAAGAAGTGAATTCTACTCATATATCTGTCAATTAATTCTATTATCAAATAAGCTGGTTTTGTTAACTTACTCAATTGCTTGCCAATCAGCTCCTTTTAAGGAGACAATCATTAGCATGATTAAGATCATTAAAGATTTTGCCTCACATACAATTTGTTCATTCTTACTGATTATATAACTGTTGTGAGCATCAAGTTCGCGCTGACAGTGAATATGCTAGTTTCTTGTAGTTCCAATGAAAGCATGAAGATACAAGTTTTGTGATTTAATGCTCTTCTTTTATTTCCTTTTTTCTGTGACTATTGGACACTGATATGGAAATCCTCCAAATGAAGACACAAAGATATGGTTGTGCATGCGTGCGTGCTTGTTTTTTTTCCTGCATAGTCGTATAACTAACCGAGAAAAAGGTTTGTAGAATGTAGTTGCTTGCTATTCACATTCAAAAGAGCTAAAAATAGGAAAATGATTAATGAATCATTAGTTTTTGTCAAAAGAGGGAAATTTAAAAAAATTCATGTTACCCATATTTTTGAGGGAATGTGAGTTTACACGTTTCAAAATGTTCGACGGGCTGCCCTTGCCTGTCGTGTCTAACATGTTGGATATACCAATTTCTGTAGAGTGTATCCTAGATATCAGAGCTTTTTGCTTGTTTGTAGACCACTAATTTGCATGTTTGTTACTTGTATATAGTTATTGATATACCACTTGAAAAGTCCGTCCCCAAACCACTGATGATTATGTTTGATCGCTCATCCTCAGGGGCAAGTTATAGGGGAGAGTTTAATCTTATGCTTGCGCTATTGACTGTACTTGATAACTAGAAGAGTTTATCTTGACTTTATAAGTTTGTTTGTGTTTTCTCTTCCGGAGATATATTGTACCCTAAGCAAATGGAAAGAAAATATTGCCTTTTGTTATCAGATAGGCTGATCAAATTTTGGAGCAACTATTACAAAGGGCTTCATAATCAATGGTCATCAGGCAAACCTATCAGTATTGGTTATTATCATAAATTCTACTAAATTTTTCATTAAAATCAAGTGTGCTTTGTTAGAAATGGTTGATTTATCAAAATTACTTCTAATATATATATAAACTTTTTTAAAAAGTTTGTTATCTGAATACGGACAGGAAACGTGTATTACTAGTGTTCTATTAAGAATGGTTTATTCATGACTATTCTTTTCTAAACAGATAATACTGCTGTAGTATGATGCCGTTCTGTACCCAGAAGAGAACCTGAATTCTGTATCAAAATCTGAACTTGGTCTGAGATATGTTCTGTTACGTATTCCTGAAAGAATTCTCTTTCAGAAGTTGGCAGCATATTCAGCAAGTTCTGAAGCAGCATTTAGAATCTGCAGCAGTTTCAGTGGGAGAAACATAATTTAGAATCTGCTGCTGTATTATAAAACAGTATTCAGAATTCTGCAGCCGATTTCTGAAACTGGTTCTGAATTCTGTATCAGATTTCCCACTGAGAAACCCTAATAATCATTGAGGAAGACATGTTAGGCTTGGCCAAGTCATGAAAATAATCAGGACCCAATTACCCAGCCATGAAATTAATCTCCTTGAAGGAAAATGGTGGTTCAAATGAGGCTAAATCTCGGTGCTAAGTCCAAGGATTATGTTAGAAATAAAATTTGGTCGTGGTGGATTTGTAAAAGGTTCTGGAAATAATGAAGGAGGCCATGTTCCATCTTGGACTTTTCAAAGAAAGACCATGTTACAATCTTTCAAATGACTAGTGCGATTGATTTTTGTGTCCAAAACTTGCACTCTTATGGAAGAAAGAAGTGTTGGTGTCACCTTCTTTTCGGCATGGTAGGGGGAGGGGGTTAGAGCAACTCAAGCAACCTGAGTTGCTCCCCCCCCCCCCCCCCCCCCCCCCCCCAATTTTGACCAACCAGCAGCCCTCATGGGCTGCTGAATTCCAGCAGCCCATGAGGGCTGCTGGTTGCAGTTGGAAAGACCAACAATTCTCACCCTCCAGCTGCATCCGAAGTGATTGTCATTTAACAACCATCCCAGCTGTGTCTCTGCACAGCTCTAGCTTTTCCCTTGTCACCACCTCCGTGAACATCTTCAGCTGGTTGATTTTTGTTGCATCTTGTCCAACGATCAGTATATCGTCAACATATAATAGCAAGGCAACAAAGTTATTATCTTGGAATCGTTGTGTATAAACACACTGGTCTACAGCGGTCCTTCTGTAGCCTTGACTCGTCATGAATGAGTCAAACGTCTTGTACCACTGTAGTAGTGCTTGCTTGAGGCCGTACAGACTCATCTTCAGCTTGTATACGAGGTTTTCTTTGCTTGAAACCTCGAAACCTTCTGGTTGCTCCATGTAGATTTCTTCATGTAGATCACCATGAAGAAATGTCCTCTTGACATCCATCTACTCAAGCTCTAAATTTATGCTGGCTACCAATCCGAGGATGACGCGGATTGAAGCCATCTTCACAACAGGTTAAAAGATCTTGTCAAAGTCAATACCTTTCTTCTGAAGGAATCCTTTGACCACCAGCCGAGCTTTGTGTTTCAACATCCTTCCGTTGCCATCTTTCTCGAGCTTGAACACACATTTGTTCTTTAGCGCCTTCTTTCCGTGTGGAAGCTTGATTAACTTACAAGTAGAATTCTTCTGCAGAGATTACATCTCATCTTGCATAGCTTGCAACCAACTTTCTTTGTTCTTGTGAGATATTGCTTCTTGGAAACTCTTTGGATCCCCCTCTTCAGAAAGTAGAAGATACTCAGCTTTTGAATATCTGGTTGATGGAATCCGGCCTCGTTCATATCTCCGTACTTATGAGTTGTTGACTTCAGGAGGTGTACCATCATCTGCCCGCGTGATGGTGGTGCATTAGCTGCTGGAGAGGGTTGTGGCTCCCCCTGCTCAGCATCCGCCTCTTCTTCCACGTCTTGTTCAACAGCCTCCTCTTCTTCTGGTATTTCTTCATGCACCTCTTCGTATTGCGTTGGTGCTTTGTCTGGAAAAATGTCTTCAGCACTTGAGCTGCATTTGAAGACACCATGGGCTTTTCAATGTCTTCAAGTGTCCGATTTTCTTGGAACAGCACATCCCTGCTCCGAATAACCTTCTTCGTCTTTGGGTCCCACAATCTGTACCCAAATTGTTCATCTCCATCCGATGAAGATACAATGAATGGTCCTTGCATCAAGCTTTTGCCTTTGCTTCTTGGATACATGTGCAAACTAAGCAACCGAATACCCTCAAGTGGGAGTATGAGGGATTCTTACCAGACCATACCTTCTCGGGAATCGTGAAATCCAAAGGTACTGATGGTGATCTGTTGATGAGGTAGCAGGCGACACGAACAGCTTCCCCCTAGAATGGCTTTGGTAGCTTGGCCATACTGAGCATGCTTCTGACCTTCTCCATGATTGTTCGGTTCATCCTTTCAGCTACGCCATTGTGTTGTGGAGTGCAAGGAACCGTCTTCTCATGTCTAATGTCTTGACTTTTGTAGTAGACATAGAATGCTCTGGAACTATATTCGCCTCCATTGTCTGAGCAAAGACACTTTAACTTCTTTCATGTCTCACGTTCAACCATAACGTGGAACAGCGTGAAGTAATCGAGCACTTGGTCTTTCATCCTCAAGAAGTAGACCCACACCTTCCGAGAATCATCATCAATGAAGGTCAAGAAGTACTTGTTGACACCTAGTGATTCAACCTCCAAGGGACTACAAACATCAGAGTATACCAGACCGAGTAACTCTGATCTCCTTGTTGAAGAAGAACTGAAGGAGACTCTATGTTGCTTACCAACTAAGCAATGCTGACAATGATCTAGCCAATCATCCTTAGTGATTGAGATCAGCTCCTTCTTTGTTAAGAGAGATAATCATCTCTCACTCATGTGACCGAGTCGTTGGTGTCACAGATTTTGAGTAGCCTCATGTTCCACCACGTTAAGGCTGTCGGTACATCTCTTCACATGAGTTTTGTATAACGTACTGCAAATGTGCCTCTTTGCAATAATCATGGCACCTTTCGTCATTCTCCATGTGCCGTTGAAGTGGTTGTCAAAGCCCTGTTTGTCAATGGCTGTACCAGAGAGCAAGTTTAGCCGGAGGTCTGGCACATGTCGGGCATCCTTCAGAGTTATTGTGCAACTGACGTTTGTCTGAATCTGAACGTCACTAATTCATACAATCTTGCAGGAACTTGTATTCCACATCTTCACGATGCCAAAGTCTCCTGCTTTGTAGCTGGTGAAGAAGTCTCTTCGAGGACAGGAGTGGAAGGATGTTGCTGTATCAACCACCCACTCGTTGTCCTGGTTGGAAATGTGAAGGCATGTCTCATCTTGAATAGAGCAAATGGCCACTTCTCCGGTACAAGTGACTAACGCCTCTCCATCTTTGGTCTTCTGTTGAGAACCATTTTGACCTTGTTCTTGTAACAGCTTCCGGCAGTTTTTCTTCATGTGGCCCTACATGCCACAATGGTAACACTTGTAGGCAGGCCTCCTCCCGTCTGTGGACCTACCATGGCTTTGGCTCATGTCTCTGCCCCAGCTTCGACCACCTCCTTGTTGTTTTCCTCGAGTCTTTGTCACGAGGGCATGCGATTGATCGGTGACGGCTTCTTTCCTCCTGGCCTCCTCGTTGAAGAGGGCATCCTTAACCATAGACATGGTGAGTTTACCGTTTGGGGTCGAATTACTGAGGGAGACCATCAATGTCTCCCAGTTGTCTGGAAGAGACTGAGAAGGAGAAGAGCTTGTTCTTCATCCCCAATCTATAACTCCACCGCAAATAGTTGATTCACTAGGCTCTGGAAATCGCTCTTGTGATCAGCAACGGAAGTTCCCCTCCGAAGCTTCAAATTTACCAATCGCCTCATTAATAAGGCTTTACTTCGAGCAGTCTTGGCTTGGTACACGTCCTCTAGCTTTTGCCAGTGGGCATATGCGTCCGTCTTCTACGCAACATGGTGGAAGATGCTGTGATCGATCCATTGTCGGATTTGACTAACCGTCTTTCGATTCATCTTCTTCCAGTCAGCTTCTTTGGTGGATTCTGGCTTTATTCCTTTGACTTCCAATGGGTCAAATAAATCTTTACAACTAAGGAGATCCTCCATTTGAAGTCTCCACAGTGTGTAATTTGTGACCGTCAACTTGATCATTGCTCCCGATGATGATGACTCTTCCATTGACATTTTGAAGAGGAAAAAAAAAATAATGGTAAAAAAAATTCACTCCGAAAAAAAATTCACTCCATCTTTTTACTCTCGCATACACAACTCACCTAGGCTTCGATACCACTTATTGTGATTCACTGATCACTATAAAGATTATTGATACTAAAACAATAAAAATTGGAGAGTAAAAAAACTTCAATATTTCTCACTGGAAATAACTTTACACACTTTAGGGTAAACATCACTAAAAAACTCAATACTGTTGTAAACCATGGCGGCTACGGAACCCCGTAGCCCTGTATTTATAGTAATAGGGTTACATAATGGGTGGATACCCACTAACGGGTTGGGCCTCCAAAGCCCGTTTATAACACTTCCCCTTATCCATCCATTGTTGTAAGCCGTGATGAACGCTTCAGGGTTCATGGAGCTTATCTGATCATGGGTATATGGATACTTCTGGATCCCAAGTTTAAGAGTACTTGCCTCGTTAAAACCTTTGCCAAGGAAAACCCAGTGGGAAAAACCAATGGCTAAGGGAAAAGAGTACAAGTCTCTGTAACTTCCCCTGATCGATGGATATCACTAGAGGTGGATACTTCTGGATCCTAAGTTAGGGATAACTGCCTCGTTAAAACCTTTAGCTATGGAAAACCCAGTGGGAAAAAACCAATAGCCAAGGAAAAAGAGTACAGTTTCCGTAACTTCCCCTGATTAGTGGAAGTATTTAGGGGGTGGATACTTCTGGATCCAGAGTCAATGAGTTTGCCTCGTTAAAACCTTTAGCTATGGAAAAACCCAGTGGGAAAAACCAATAGCCAAGGGAAAAGAGTGCAACACTACATTTGACTCCCCCCTGATCTGTACAAGCTGCAGGCTTGCAGATCTCCTAGGCATCTATACATCAATCTCTTACAGTGTTCCGATACAAAGTACAAGGCATCGCTCACCTATACAAGACATCGCTCATCTATACAAGTATCGCTCATCTATAGCAGTTACTGGATCTGAGGGATCTCTTCTGAGGAGGAGTGGTCTTCAGACTCGGTAGGTTGCATCACGTCTCTGACCAGTCTTCACTGTGTCTGCGAGGTACTGCAGGACCCTGGCTGTGCGTACTTATGATTTGCTTCTTGGATTGATGAGCCTCTCGGATGGTGGGATTGATGTTGCCTTGGAAGTATGCTTTGCTGGTCTCCAGGAGTTGGTCGCTTCTTGGTTGCAGTCATCGCGATGATCTGTGACCTGTATCTGCAAATACATTTAACATGTTGTATGATCCTTGACCCTTGGAGGTAGCGCAGAAGCTACATATCTCTGGTCCAGTGGTGCGCTGCAGGCGCTGCACTGTATCTGGTTAAAGTGTTTGCTGCCAGATAAAGGAGTGTACAAAAGACATTTGAGTAAGGCACTTCAGGACCTAGGATATCCTTCCCCTCTTCCAGCGAACGGAATGGGTCTTAATGTGCATCCATACAACCAGTAGGTGTATTGGTGGATTGCAATTTTCCCATGTTTCTTCATCGACTGGATGATAATTTCATCTTCTGGATGGTAATTCATCTGCTGGATGATTATTCATCTTCTGGATGATTATTCATCTTCGGGATGATGGTTTCATCTTCGGGATGATAATTCATCTTCAGGATGAAGGTTTCATCTTCAGGATGATGGTTTCATCTTCAGGATGATAATTCATCTTCAGGATGAAGGTTTCATCTCCAGGATGATGGTTTCATCTTCAGGATGATAATTCATCTTCAGGATGAAGGTTTCATCTTCAGGATGATTGTTCATAAGGGTATGTTGTCACATCATCCATAGCAACATAGCCTAAAATTATCTTTGCCAATCGTATGGTTTTCGCAACTATGACCAGGGAGCCTGATGCATCAGTTTAATTAATTTTTGTAAGTGAGTTAAACTCTTCTTACATGGTTACTTCCTGGTTTCTGCGAAATAAACCTCTAAGCTATAGCATTTTGCTTTTAGCATACGATTTTATTTATTTATACAATACTCGGTAGCCCACAGGTTTGATATCTTTTGATATCAGGACTTCAGGTCCAAACACTTCACATTTCATAAGTGAGTCCAGCTCAACTTATTATTGCCTCGTTCCATATAATTTGGCCAAATTTCTGCGTTTGCTTCAGGAAACGGAGATTGTGAACGATATCAATAGCAAAATGAAATGTGAGTAATTGTCGACAAGTGTGTTTTATCCAAATACCTCTCCGTGTACGTACATTATTCAATTTATTCCAGATTTATCTCTTCTGGAGGTTCTGGAAAGGGAGAGGATATGGAGATGAGCTCACTTTCCTGTGGTTGTATTGTTTTAGAGTCTCGTGGTATGTCCTCTCATCCATTGAGGATATCCACTTCTGCTACTGGTAGATTGCATCCATTATAGTTGGTATGTCAATCCTAGCTGGATTTTTAGTAGCAGGGATGTGTGAATTTGACAATATTTATATTGTCAATAGCTATGTCTGATAACTGTTTAACAGTTTCATAAGTGTGGATCGTCAGGATCTCATCACTATTCATGATAATCAGATCATAGGTATTAATGTTCTAAATGGTCCATAGTGGTGATATGGGAATGTAAACTCATCATGGACTCCATCGATAAGATGTGTACTAAACGCTTCCCCCGTTAGGGGTTCTCGGAAACTGTTTATATGAGGTGATCAGGCTCATATAAATAGTTTCTAAGGGGGCGTTCTGATGGTTTGCATGCTCCCACGTGGTCACCTTACAACTGGATTTCTAGTGGATAAGTAATCCGTTTAAATCATTTTAATGATTTACATATAACCCATTTCTGGGTGTGAACACAAAGCTTCAGGGTGTTCAATTTTCTTCCAGTTGTTATATTGATTTCCCAGTGTTATCCCAAAAATCCGCAAATAGCTCGACTTCAATGAAGTTGAGCATAAAACTAGGGATATGAACCCGTCAAGGCTCCATCTATAAGATGTGCTCTAATGCCTCCCCCGTTTGGGGATCTCGGAACATATTCATCTAGGAGGGTTAGTCCCGATGAATAAGTTCCACTGCGGCATTTTTGAGGGTGGTATGAGGGTAAGTGAAAGCCCAACCAATATCCTAGTAATGTAATATGTCCGTTGTGATTAATAATAATCTAGACTGCGGTTGGATAACAAGGTTTTGATTATGACCATTTTAAGAGGATATATAGATGAGTACTCTAAGGTATATCATCAGCCATATATATGGAGTGTAGGGAGTCAATGGCATCCTCTATTTAGGAGTATTCAGGATGACAAGTCATTTACAGTAAAATAAAATGCGTAAAAAGCACATATATACTGCAAGAGAATACTACTAATAATTTATGTTAGAGCAACAAGTTTCATAGTATGATGTGGGTTCTAGAAAGTATACGTCCACAATTGTGCTCATTTTAGACTCATATTATGACAACAGATCAAATTTATTTTCAAAATTTATTTATCCTCGGGAAGTAGCGAATTATACATACTGTCAATTTGACTTTCGTCGTTTAGACTAGATATGTATATATTTTTATATGGCATACTGTAATGCCCATTAATTTTGCAAGAAGCATTATGGGTCTTTTCAGAACTTCTGGTCTGATATTGGGTTGCCATTGCATACTCCATATCGAGATACATCATATCTTCCCTTTCTCATTTTTATTCAAGACTTCCCCTGTTTTCAGTCTTCCTTATTGTCGTTTATAAGGAAGAATGATTATTGGTCTTACGAAGTAGACACATATAAGGGAAATGAGTTAGTCTCTATTTTTCCACTTTCTAGTTTATGATAGACTTATAAAGGTCTATTTGAAAACTCAAGTATGGTCTTCAGGCCATTTTTATTGGGTCATTCAAGTATTGTGTGGATATAGGATCATACTCTAGGGGAAACAATTACGTGGGTACGAATTTTATAATTTCTCACTTATCTATTAAGCCACGACTTCGGGCGTACGCTTAAAAAAATAAGGTTAGATTCAAGAATCATACCTTGTAAAGTGAGATTACTCAAAAGAGTTTGGCGGTGTTATGACAACTGCTGGTGTCAATATCGGTTTATACAGACCGTGGATCTGAGAGATCTATTTACCGCGAAATGCGTATTTCTAAAAGAAATCGCATAAATGTTTTTTCGTATAATCCCTCGTACTTGTTAATTTTTATTAGTGTGAAAGGGTGTTGACTTTTGATTTGATTTTGAACTTCAGGTTCATTTTGGTTTTGAACTCCAGGTTCATTTTGTCAACTAGGATATGATGTTAAAATTTATTGAAAGCATTATTGGTTTGTTGTCATAAAATATTGTCATGTCATGAGCATATCATACAAATAATATAAATCCATTAAAATAAAAGGTTGTGCTCAATTAACCAGAATGGAAACAATTATGATGTATACATATGCTATTTATATTCTGCAGGTATATAAATAATTTTATCTTAGACATATATTTATGCTACAGGCATTAAAAATACATCAAAAGATTTTAGCATGCTAGATAAAATGTTTATTACAGAACATTAAATATGCGACGGGCATATAATTTTCTACGCATGCATTTATAGTGTTTAAGTGGAAATTCATGCTAGAGGCAACAAAAATATACATCACATCGTAGAAAAATGCGGCAGGCATTTAATATCATAGCAGACGATTAACACATACAATTAACCAACAATAATCAATATCACATGCATTTTATAATGGAAATGAAAATTTTTCGTTTAATAATTATTGGACCACTAGGCAACGTCATACACCGTTAGGTTAGTTGACTAACGGCAGAGCGGTCCGCAGGATCTTCCTAATTATTAAACGTAAATAATCAGATAATCCGAATAAAATGCGATGAATAAAAATTGTGTAATTTAACAGATTTTGACGAAAACGAAATCGTAATTAAATCTGAAAAAGATTTGAAAATCGAAAAAAAAAAAAAAATTTCGGGGTCAAACCCTAGTTAGGGTTTTTGGTCGCGCGGATTGCCGCTTCAGGCGGGCTAGGGTTTCCGGGCATGAGCGCGCACCGGGGGGGGCCCGATACGAGCGGCTGCCGGGGGGGTGGGGCCCGCCGCGGCCGGGCGGTGGGGCCCGCCGCTCGCGGGCGGCGTGGGTGGGCCCGCCGCTGCGGCGGCGGGGGTTAGGGGGCCCGCTGCTGCGGGCGGCGGGGCCCGCCGCTGCGGGCGGCGGGGCCCGCCGCTGCCTGCGGCGTGGGGGGGGGGGGCCGCCGCTGCCCGGGCGGCGGGGCCGCCCGCCATCGCAGTGGCGGGTTGGCCCGCCGCTCCTGGCGGCGGGGCCGCCCGTCGTCGCAGCGGCGGGTTGGCCCGCCGCTGCTGGCGGCGGGGCCGCCCCGCCGCTGGCAGCGGCGGGTTGGCCCGCCGCTCCTGGCGGCGGGGCCGCCCGCCGCTCCTGGCGGCGGGGGCCGCCCGCCGCTGGCAGCGGCGGGCGGGTTGGCCCGCGCTCCCTGGCGGCGGGTTGGCCCGCCGCTCCTGGCGGCGGGGCCGCCCGCCGCTGCTGGCGGCGGGGGCCGCCCGCCGCTGGCAGCGGCGGGTGGGTTGGCCCGTCGCTGCTGGCGACGGGGCCGCCCGCCGCTGGCAGCGGCGGGTGGGTTGGCCCGCCGCTCCTGGCGGCGGGGCCGCCCGCCGTCGCCGCGGCGGGTTGGCCCGCCGCTGCTGGCGGCGGGGCCGCCCGCCGCTGGCAGCGGCGGGTGGGTTGGCCCGCCGCTCCTGGCGGCGGGGCCGCCCGCCGTCGCAGCGGCGGGTTGGCCCGCCGCCGCTGGCGGCGGGGGCCGCCCGCCGCTGGCGGCGGGGCCGCCCGCCGCTGGCAGCGGCGGGTTGGCCCGCCGCTCCTGGCGGCGGGGCCGCCCGCCGCTGCTGGCGGCGGGGCCGCCCGCCGCTGGCAGCGGCGGGGTGGGTTGGCCCGCCGCTCCTGGCGGCGGGGCCCGCCCGCCGCTCCTGGCGGCGGGGGCCGCCCGCCGCTGGCAGCGGCGGGTGGGTTGGCCCGCCGCTCCTGGCGGCGGGGCCGCCCCGCCGTCGCAGCGGCGGGTTGGCCCGCCGCTGCTGGCGGCGGGGGCCGCCCCGCCGCGGGCAGCGGTGGGTTGGCCCGCCGCTCCTGGCGGCGGGGCCGCCCGCCGCTGGCAGCGGCGGGGTGGGTTGGCCCGCCGCTCCTGGCGGCGGGGCCGCCCGCCGTCGCAGCGGCGGGTTGGCCCGCCGCTGCTGGCGGCGGGGCCGCCCGCCGCTGGCAGCGGCGGGTTGGCCCGCCGCTCCTGGCGGCGGGGCCGCCCGCCGCTCCTGGCGGCGGGGCCGCCCGCCGCTGGGCAGCGGCGGGGGTGGGTTGGCCCGCCGCTCCTGGCGGCGGGGCCGCCCGCCGTCGCAGCGGCGGGTTGGCCCGCCGCTGCTGGCGGCGGGGGCCGCCCGCCGCTGGCAGCGGCGGGTTGGCCCGCCGCTCCTGGCGGCGGGGGCCGCCCGCCGCTCCTGGCGGCGGGTTGGCCAGCCGCTCCTGGCGGCGGGGCCGCCCGCCGCTGGCAGCGGCGGGTTGGCCCGCCGCTGCTTGGCGGCGGGGGCCGCCCGCCGTTCAGCAGCGGGGGTGGTTTTGCCGCCGCTTCGGGCGGCGGGGCGAGGGTTTTTCCGCCGCTTCGGGCGGCGGGCGAGAATCTAGGGGGGATTCGCGTTCCGGCGAGAAAATCCCCTAGGGTTTCATGGTTTTTGGGGGATAAAAATCTAATTTTTAGTGGAAAAAATCTATTTTTAATCTCCAACAAAACGTTTTTATTGTAAAAATTTGATTTTTCATCAATAAAAACCTTGATTTTTATTAAACAATCGATCCAAGAATTTTGGATCTAGACATATGCGCATATGAAATTTTAGATCTAGGGTTTTAGGGTTACCTCTAGATCCTACCCGCCACTAAAAAACTCAATACAACTTTTACTTCTCTGGGTAATTTTCTCTCACCGGAGAAATCACTCACTTTTACCCCATGGGTAACTTCACAATCTTATCAGAAATTGGACACACTTCTTCTCTCCAGGAAGAAACACTCACAACTCTAGTTGTTGTACTTATTGTTGGTGTGTTGGGGATCTCCTCGTACCCCCTTTTATAGGCATGCTAGGGGAGGGGGTTGGAGCAACTCAAGAGCAACTTGAGTTGCTCTCCCCCCATTTTGACCAACCAGTAGCCGCCCTTATAACGGCTGCTAAATTCCATCAGCCCATGAGTGCGAAAGACCAACATGTTTTAGGCCGCCTCATTGAATAATTATATAACGAGACGCTTTATGAAAACTTCTCCATGTAAATAAGCGCCGTGAATCGAGACCTGTGAATGCACGGCCAAATAAAAACCGAGCCAAGGACCCTTCAGCTACATACGCCATAAACGATACAAAACCAACTCAAGCTGCACTCAAAGTTCAACATGAATCAAGAACCGGACTTCCAAACTCTTTTTTCCCACTAATTTTCAAATGCAGGTACATATAATTGAAAGAAGAAGAATAACAAAAAGAATTCTGTCTGTTTTCCAGCAGTTATGATAAATAGACCCCTTTCTCCTACTGTTTTTAATGAACTTGCACTCCCGGAGAGTGAAAAAAATAGTTGGTGTTTCTCATCCTTCCCAACCCCTCAGAACGGTGGCTCGCGCGACTCGATTAACCCCCAAGGTGAATGCCCCCATCCTGAGGCCGCAGTCATGAGTTTTACACATCGCCTTGATGTTCTTGAAAGCAGTCCTCATATACTTCTGAAGCTCCGCGTTAACCTTCTCTTCATCCCACATGAACCCTTGGATGTTCTGTCCAAACCAAGCGAACAAAAATTTTTAACGTAAAGGATCATCGCTTCTGCATGAATAAACGTCAGAGGAGACGAGAGTATAAGCTTCAGCTTTCGTACCTGAACCCACTCGAAATAACTAACAATCACGCCTCCAGCGTTGGCGTATATGTCTGGTAGTATGACCACTCCTTTCTTAGATAGTATCTGCACCAACAAGATTGAATATCCAAGTATCTCTAAGATCGAATAAAACTATGGCTTCTGATGATGTTGTTGATGGCAAGGATACCTCGTCTGCTTCAGGATCGGTTGGATGATTAGCCGCTTCTATTATGTATTTGGCCTTAACGCTAGCAGCATTTTCCCTTCAATAAAAGGTAAAACCATCTTGAAGGTTTAGCAACATATCACCCATGCGACTGTTGAACATAAACAAAACCTAGCTCGTAGTATAAAATCATAAAGTTTCTTCATCTACTGAGTATATGATTAAAAACCAAGAAACAGATTAAATCTAGCATAGTATCATGTTTGTTTAAACAGAATCAAATCAAGTTCATATGGAAAATTAAGCAAGAGAGAGTTGCAAATAACTATCAATGGCAAGCATTAGATAGCGATAAAGTTTGATGGCATAGATTATACTGGTGGAAAAATAGTTTTTCTGAATGTTGCATTCTCAGGGTAAAAAAAGATTGAAGAAATAAATGCAGAAACAATAACAGATAAGCCAACGACATGAGAGAAGCATAGATAAAATGGTTCAGACCTGTGGAGAACTCCACCCAGGGCACAAGGCAAGAGAACATCACATTCATGCACAAGCAGTTCATTTGGATCCAAGGCATCTGCACCTTGGAAATCCTTCAAGATGCCGCCCTCAGCTTTGTGCTTGATCACCGCAGGAATATCAATGCCGTTTGAATTTCTTATTGCACCTGACACATCTCCGATTGCAATGACTTTCCCCCCTCTTTCATGAATGAGTTGCGCAGCCCATGAACCCACGTTACCAAAGCCCTTAAACATTTAAGAACGGGAAGTTAATATTCAACTCTAGGGTTTGTAACTGTGATGAATTAGCACAGATACATGTTGTATCATCCAAATGAAGTTATAAGTAGCTACAATACTCTGATAGCAAAGAAATAACTAGCATAGGCCCCCTCACTCATAATGAGATAAGCCATGCACGAAAAAAGGAATTAATAAAGGAAATTGATAAAAGATTCACCTGAATAACAAAGGTCAATCCTGAAATAGACTTTCCATACTCAGCCAACAAAGCCTCAGTTGCAAATACGACGCCTCGTCCGGTAGCAGCATCTCTACCTAATGAACCACCAAGATCCTAGAAATAACCAATGAAATGATTCAGAATTTTGTTACAGTTGGCTGTGTATAATATTGCAGAGCTAGGCTACTTACAATTGGCTTTCCTGTAACAACAGCTGGTGAGTGGCCATGGAACTTGGAGTATTCATCTAAAATCCATGCCATGGTCTGCCAAAAACATTTTGGATATATGAGAACAAGGCAAATGAAATTTAAGGAAATAGCAGTTGGCTCCTTAATGGAGGAGAGAATGCACCTGAGCATTAGTTCCCATATCAGGGGCAGGAACGTCTGTATGGATACCAATGAGGTCATGTATCTTCTGGGTAAAAATACGAGTCAGGCGTTCCAACTCGCTGTTACTTAATTCGCCAGGAGTACACCCAATGCCTCCTTTTGCTCCACCATACGGTATGTCTGCTACCGCGGTTTTCCAGGTCATCAGTTGTGCAAGAGCATTTACCTCGTCAGGATCAACCTTTCAAGCGCAATTTATATAAATTCTTCAGTACACAGTAATGCAATCTAGGTGATAAAGAGAAAGTATCATCATCTGCAGGTTAACTAGGAGCATTCACAAAAGAGAGAATCTAGAAGTATGATTTGATAATGCTCTACAACGGATTTAGCACACCAATTTACGTCAAGAGAAGCCAAAACCAGACTTCAAATGCATGCTCTCAAGATAGTGTAATGCTTTCCCCCGCAACAATTTTAACAACTATTTCGCTGTAAAATGCAGAACAGAGCTGAAATACCTTGTGATTTCCCTCTATGGGTGTGTGCTTCCATATTGACTACAATGCGTCCAGAGAGTTTGGATTCATAAGACTGTACAATCAATTGAATATACTCATAAAACAGTTCCACTACAGAACAGAACCTCATCTATGCATATAGACGATCACTATCATGTGCTAATAAAGGAATGGTTCATATAAACAACGAGGAAAGAGCTCATGAGCTATTTCATGAAAGAAAGTGAGTGAATGAGTGATGGCATTTGCCTATGATGAGAGGCTATAAGCTGATATTCTTGGCACCTAATACTTAATAAATAAACTTCCATGAAACCATATAGCTATTTGTTTAAGAGAAACTTGATACATGCAGTCTATAACAAACTAACATAAGCCGACTTATACAGATTGTAAGACTGATGAAATAAAATCATTTTAGGCTTTACAGATAGAGATATACTGGTAGACTGTCAGAGGCTCGGATTTGGAGTTGCTAAGAGATATGTGCGCAAGTCCATGTTAAATGTCAAATTTTCCCGAAATGTTACTAAACGATCAAAGAGGGAAGTTCCCATGTGCCTATAATGGGCACCTAGCCCTCTTCCAGTGTCACCCTTATTTTCCTTACGCCAGATATACTAAAATTTAATCCATCTATATTTAATGCGTCTTAAATCTGAACAAAAGGAAATTGAAGCAACTTAAGCCATTGAAAGTACTATTTAACGGGACCTAATACAAAAGCATGCATAGTGAGCACACATTCATTTGTCCTATCAGCAACTTCACGTTGTTTGAACTTTATCCATGTTAAACAATGAATGGAAAAATCACCTAGGTAGAGGACCAATACTCCAGAATTTGATAAAGTTATATCGGGTTCCTTGTATTTACCTGAAATAATATCACCAGTAATAACAAAGTAATAATACATATATTATAGACTTGGCATAAATGCATGGTTGACCATCAAATGCTAAAGTTTAATCAATCAGTACCATTAGTAACTTTGATAGCCCTGAAATGTTAAGATCCAGTCCACCGAAAATAAAAAAAATAAAAAAGATGCAAAAACTTTGGATGACTTGGTTAATTTGCATAACTCATAATAGGGAAATCTTAATCAGCCTCTGATGTAACGTATCTTGCAACCATCGAGAAAAAAAACCTAATGCTTCACAAACTGAACATAGATGTATTGAATCAAAATACTAAATTTTGAAAAGGTTAATGTTGTATTCAACACCAAATACATAACCACATCATCAAAGGAAACACTTCGACCCCTGACAGACATGAAATAAAGAGAATCAAGACACATCAGGTTTATGGTATCCCTTAATGATCTGTATGTCAAA
The DNA here is from genome assembly GCA_030789695.1 of Scilla litardierei. Lineage (NCBI taxonomy): Eukaryota > Viridiplantae > Streptophyta > Magnoliopsida > Asparagales > Asparagaceae > Scilla > Scilla litardierei. Next base: position 475,493,742 of record CM061142.1, read on the forward strand.
CCCATAAATCTTGCTATCAAGGGGTAAATTCCCTATCAGCACAATCAGTAATTTAAGGTAGTCACAAAACAATAAGAGCGAGCGCAGGAAAAACCAACAAAGGACAAAGTTGTGCTATCAATCAAATCTAGAAGAATTTCAATCAACATCTGATGATAGCATATCTTGAAATAGGTATAATATTAAATTATCCTCTTTTAGGTCAATTGTACATCAAGATATTAGGCCAAACTACCAAACATGCTATATGATTTGCCATCCAAAACTAAATGGTAAATTAGATAAAGAGAACATTTGTAAAATCATCTCGTATAATAATGCAAATGGCTTGGATAAAAACGAAGCACAAATTTAAACCAGAAATACCCAACACAACAAAAGATGAATGATGGAATGGATGCGAAATAAATAAGAAAAGATTTATTCAAATAGAACAAAGTCGTTTAAACAATTAGCTTGCTTAAATTCATATGATTTAAAGAAACATGTACATACCCACAAATGCCATTAGCATGTAACCTTGCCTCGCCACGAATTTTCCTTCTCTTTTCCATCTCTTAATTGACATATTTTTATACAATGAATAAACACAATGGCAACTATAAAAGAATAACTAATGAACGAAGTATAACTAAATATTTAGCCTATAAAGAACTGATCTTTCTGCTTAACGGCTTGTAACCAGCTACCAAAATTGTTATTCCATCTGACGTTCAGGCTCCATTGTTTGAAGATACATATAAATGATTTTCGGAAGCACCCAAAAAAAAGATACATATAAATGCATTAGCAATTTCCCAAATAGCCAACCAAATTCCTGCAGCCAATGGTCCATTACTCAAACAAAATAATTCTATATTTACATCATCAAGCATGTTGTAATCAACAGTTAAAAATTATTCATGATATAAAAGGTTGTCAAAGATACAAGTTACTGTAAAAATCAAAACTCAACTAGAATCACACAGTAATATCCAACAGATAATGATTGAGAGAGAAGGCTCACCTCGGGGTGGTATCGGATCCCACCCTTCATGGGTCCACGGGAATTATCATGCTGAACCCGAAACCCGACAAAGGAAGCCAGAGTCCCGTTGTCTTTAGGGATTGTACACTCCACCTACATCACAAACAAATAAGCCCCCTCCTCAAACAAAAAAAAAAATCTCTTTTTTAAAAAACAGAAAACAAGAGAGAACCCATTAAAGCTCTTCACCTTAATCTCCCTAAAAGGGATCAAAAGGCTCTTCTCGAGCTTCGCGTCGAGGCCGAGGATTCTCGCCGCCTGCCGGAAGTTTCTGCTCGTAGCAACCAACGAATTCATGGCTTCTTCTTCAAAGCAAAAAAGAAACAAAAAACTGCGAATGATTTGAGGGAGAATTAGATGGGTATTTATAGCAAAATCGAAAGGGGATAGATTCTCTATTTAATTAAATCCTATTTTATTTTATTTTACTTAATTGGTCACAATCTAATCAGCAGCCAGAAAGAGAACATGTATGGATTCAGAGTCAGTAAACGGTAAAGATAGAGATCGAATGGGAGAAGGAATAGGAATCGAAGAGAGATTGAATCAATGTGATTCGCATGGAAAGAAGAAAAATTAAAAGAAAATTGAGAGAGAGGGATGCTTCCCATACCTTTGGACTTACCATTCAAACAACCATCGTAAGACTTTTATGCCCCTCTGTGGAATAATAATAGTAGTAGTACATTTTCAAGAAAACCGAATAATGTAAAAAAAATATGAAACGATTGTTGTGAATTCTTAGACTCTAATTTGAAAAAAAAAATGAACTGAAATAAATATTTACGGGGCTATTTAAGTCAATTCGTTAGTTCCTCCCCCAGTTGGGAGGAGACGGGTTCTACCCAAAAACTACCCCGCCGCTCTCCGGGACGTCCGCTTCTTCCCCACGGGGGCATTTCCGTCAGTTCAAGCAAAGTGGTTTACAATCAGCGGGGGCGTCTAGAACTCCGGTGGAACAACTTAACGCTACCATGGTCCCCCAACGTTGGATGTTGCGTTCATGTGGGGCCCCTGTTGACGAGGCTGTGCATTGAATCACGTGGAGTGGATAAGCGCTGTTGATCCGCCGCGTCTCTGCTGACTTGGATTTCGATTATTCAAATAAAAATTACCCGATGCATCTTGCTGTCATTAGTTGGCAGTTGAAATTTAATAAACACGTTTTCTCTCCATTTATTAATTGGCAATTTCTTTATTAATGAGATTATATTTTGATCCAATCTAAGGATGTAAACTGATTGTGATTATCCGAACCGGATCCGCAAATGTAATATATTAATAATTTGATTATACGATTTCGTAAGTAATATTAGATTTTTTTAAGATACGAATATGATAATTGATATACGATGTGCCTAAAAAGTGCTATATTCATCGTTCGTTTTACCCATTACGCTCATCCATTGTCATAAATGTAAACATGATTCGTCTGAACTCGCTAACAAACATTTTGTATCTATTTATCCATACTTCTTATGGTGGCATATATCATTTATGTCAAATATAATCATTTGTTCATGTATGAAATCGTCGAACAGTGGAATTGAGCTGACGAGGATGTCTCTGACGACGTGGACCATCGTCGGCTAAGCAGTGGGACCCGCGGTGGCTCGAACCCGGGTCAAGGAGAGCTGAATCAGGGCTATTGACATGAAGCCCGACCCAACTCCAAGTCTTCTTGTGTGGTCTGCCGAGCTATCTGCAGCACAGACAAATCGTCAGGTGGGGTCGGATCTGAGTTCCGACCCAAATCCCATCCGATGCTTAAGTCAGTGATGAACTTAAACAATGCTCGAGGCAGCTAGGGCCAACATAAAGGGAGGTCGTCCAATCACTGTCGCAGCGAGCTTTAGAGTAAGAAATATAAGTGGAAGTAAAGAAGATAAGTTATTAGTGTATCGTAGTCTTGAGTATCTCCAGGGTGTCCTCTTCTGTTAATGTTCAGGATTATTTATAAGTGACGGAGTCCTCTCTGTGACGTTGGTGGGTAACGACCTTGCAATAATGGTGGCACGATCCTCCCTAAAAAAGAGGTGTAACCGCTATCCATTTATTTCGCCATTAATATCCAACTGATTCCTTGGGGCTAGGGCCTCCAACTGTCAGACGTGGCTTGGTCTGGGCTGGGCGAGCGGTTAGCCTTCCGCATGGATTTTATGGACCTACTGGGCTCCTTTACTCAAGTGAAAATATCCCTCTCGTCTTCGAGGGCCGGCCCAATGTTGTAACAATGGCCCCCATCACTTGGACTCAGGCACGATGTCGGTTGAGGTCGAGCGATGTGAGATCTCATTAAATAGGCACGGCAGTCGAAGCAGAAGTATTTGATTTTGACCGCCAAAATTCTCACTCATTTGATTCGGCAGTTGCATCGATGTGAGGCTCGGGATACGTATGCCTATAGATCGTCGACACGTAGATTATAAGGACTGAACTAGATTGATGTAGAGGAGATGATGTGATACATGGTTCCTCATGGGGGCAAGGTTATTTGAGGTGATATAGTATTGATGTGGATGATGTTCTCACTCGCACTCCCGTCAAGGGGAGTGGGCAGAGTTCGAGAGGCCCCATTAAGGAAACAGTGCTTGTGTATTACTGCGGGGTAATAGTTTCCACCCACCCTGGGTGAGGTCCAGTCCCTTATAATTCACGTTGTACCCAGATTTCCAAACAATAACCAATGAAATGCTTGACATTAAATGTTGATAACCATACTCGGTTTATTTCCATCTTATGGTTGTGAAAGTTGCACTCGTATGTGCTACACGAGTTGGATTCTCTCTCTCCCTCTTGTATCTTCTATGTTTCCATTCATGTTCAACTCATAATCCCCTAATATGTCACATTATAATTTGCATAACATGTTGAATGACATGCCATATGAGTTAGGCATCCCTACTGGACACGCTTTGACGTGTCCTCCCCTCTTTTCCCACAGATGGTACAGGTAGTGCAGGTGGACCTTCAGGTGTTGGTGACTTTGAGTTGGAGAGTTGGTGACTTATGGTGTGAGTTGTACCTTTGGGTTAGGGTTTGGCTGTTGTGATGTAATGTGAGTGATGACTATCTGTATATGAAGTTGTACTATGAACATTGTTTGTATATCTATATGAGATGGTTCTGTATTGTACTTGTTCTATTTCTACTTTTGTATTGTCTCTGTGGTTGTTGTTAGAGTATTACAAGTACTATCTCAGCATGTGCGCAGTGACCTGCTACGCTCTATTCTCAATCTATCTTCCTCCTTCTCTCTCTTCACCCTCGCCCCTTCGGGAATACTTGGGATGGATTCGTACATCCCAGGTATTCTGGGGAGCGGGGTGTTACAAGATCTCTCTTGGTTTTAGGTCGATATTTTCATCAGATAGGTCGCCTCGGGTTCCTCCAGAATGTCATTATAATGAACTTCACCGATTCATGTACCCAGTAGGGATAGATGAATCAGTTTTCTTAAATTACGAGGTTGCCTCCCGACTGGTAGAGAATTCAACTCTCCCATGGGATAGGGCTGTCCTGAAAAAGATCAACCATGAGAGGTTATCCACCTTTATAGCTCAGTAGAGTCTTCAAGTGGGTATCTCCCTTCCCTTCTTACCTATGTCGGGTATCAAAATTAATTACAATGCTGCTTTGTGGAATGAAGGTGGCCATATCGGCTGTTAAGTTGCGACGACGATCCCCTGCTGTGACTAATTATGAGTTGGAGTTGGCCAGCGAGCAAAAAAGGACAGCCACCGCACAAAAAGCTCTTAATCAGGCGAAGGCAAAAGTAGATAGGCCGTCGCTTCGTCAAGCTAAAATACACTTCTCGGATAGGGGAGGTGGAGAGGGAGCTGGAAGAAGGCTGGGGACGAGGCCAACCTTATGATTAAAACCGAGCAACGATTACTTGAAAAGGCCTCCCTAAGAAAACATGCTGAAGATTGACTGCTTCAGGATGAAGAACGGGTGCTGGAGCAGGAGAGGAAATGGGGGAGAAGGAAGCCCAACTACATGCTTAGCTGCTTGCCGCATCGAATGAACTCGACCCTTCGAAGATCGCGGAAGAGGTAGTGGAGAGATATAAAGAAAGCCTCAGAGACCATGAGGCATTGTACAAGGCGGGCTTTGCATGATGCCAGTTGGAAATCAAGCATAAGTTCCCTACTTCAGGAATTGATCTCGATCAACTGATAATGCCATTAGATGATGAGCTCGAATAAGAGGATGTATGGTGATGTCCCAGCAGAGGAGGTTGACCATGCTTCAACTGAGGAAGCAGTGTCCTCGGGGGGTCGTCCTCACGATTCCGTCGCCCTGTGACTTGCTCTGATTTTTGGTGTGGATAAGCAACATAGAATGTATCTAGTTTTTGCATCAATAAAATTTTGAATTCCAGTTGTCTTACTCGTGTTCATGGAGCATAGTATAACTTGTATGGCTCCTAAACAGCTTGGTCTCATGTGCTGACAGGACGCTGAGAATGAGTTTTTGAGTCATGAACTTTTATCTCAGCTGAATGAGTTGTCAACCATTCTCGCAATGGTATGGATAACACGTCCCCGCTTATATAGTTCGATCAGCCCGCGAAGAGGTTGCCCCCTTTGTCCGTATAGCCAAGTGGCCATTGAAGGCATTGATAGGTATAGCCCCTCCGTTCGTATAGCCGAGCGGCATGCGAGGATACGTATAGGTCATCCTCGATCGTTTAGCTCGATCACCCACGAAGGGTTGGCCCTCTGTTCAAATAGCCGAGCGGCCCGCGAGGGTACGTAGAGGTCATCCTCGATCGTATAGCTTGGTTAGCCCACGAAGGTTTGGCCCTTCGTTTGTATAGCCGAGAGACCCGTGAGGGTACATATAGGTCATCATCCATTGTATAGCTCGATCGGCCCACGAAGAGTTGGCCCTCTGTTCGTATAGCCGAGCGGCCCGTGAGGGTACATATAGGTCATCATTAATCGTATAACTCGGTCAGCCTGCAGAGGGTCGGCCCTCCGTTCGTATAGCCGGGCGGCCCACGAGGGTACATATAGGTCCTCCTTAATTGTATAGCTTGATCGGCTTGCGAAGGATTGGTCCTCCATTTGTATAGCCAAGTGGACTGCGAGGGTACAAATATATTATCCATGATCGTATAACTCGGTTGGCCTGCAAAGGGGTTGCCCCTCCATTCATATAGCCGAGCGACCCATGAGAGTAGGATAGGTCATCTTCGATCATATAGCTCGATCGGCCCGTGATGGGTTGGCCCTCCATTCGTATAGCCAAGTGGCCCACGAGGATACGAATATCTCATCCTCGATCGTATAGCTCGGTCTGCCGGCAAAGGGGTTGCCCCTCCATTCTTATATCCGAGCGGCCCGCAAGGGTACAGATAAGTCATCCTCGATCGTATAGATCAGTCAGCTTGTGAAGGGTTGGCCCTCTGTTCATATAGTCGATGGCCCATGAGGATACGCATATGTCTTCCTCGATCGTATTGCTCCGCCCGGCCGTGAAGGATTGGCTCCCCCCGTTCGTATAACCGAGCGGCCTGCGAGGGTATGGATAGGTCATCCTCGATCACATAGCTTGGTCGACCCGTGAAGGGTTGGCCCTCTATTCGTATAGCCTAGTGGCCCGCAAGGGTAGGATAACTCATCCTCGATCATATAGCTCGGTCGACTCGCAAAGGATTGGCCCTCTATTGGTATAGCCGAGTAGCCCGTAAGGGTACAGATATGTCATCTTCGATCTATAGCTTGGTCGGCCCGCGAAGGGTTGTCCCTCCATTCGTATAGCCGAGCGGCCCGTGAGGGTACCATATGCATGGGTTGAAGTACTTGGAATGAAGCAAGGTCGACAAAGAATGGACCTTGCAAAACACATTTGTCATGCAGTCTATTAGCTAGAATTGTTGATAGAAAAAAGAATTTTATTCATTGATTCAGAAAATAAAATATGAATAATAGAAATTCATACATGTGTTTATTCTGTGTGAAGCTAGAGGTGACGCCTTACACATAAGCTTTCAGGCACCTCCTTACAGGTCACTCGACAACCCGAGTTATGGGCGAGTTGAGCAACGGCCCTTTTCCTTTAGCTTTCTCCTTTGAGGTTCCCTTAGCTACCCTCGCCTTTGAATTGTCAACGAATTTCTTCAAGTGGCCATGCTTAATTAGGGCTTCGATGTCCTTCTTTAGCGTATAATAATCATCGGTGTCGTGGCCATTATCCCGGTGTTACCTTTAATATTTAAGATCATCTCTTTTCTCATACATGCCCTTCTGCTTGGGAGGGAGTTGGTCGAAGAGTCCCTCACCTTTTGTAAATGTCAGGACCTCAGCTCTGGTGGCATTCAATTTGGTGAAGACCTCCTCGATTGCACGTCTACGCACTTTAGGATTCCTTTCTCTTCACTGCCGGTCTCTTGGTTCTCGGCTAGAACTATCATAAGGGCAAGCTTCTCTTCTTGCTTTTGCATGGGGCTTGGCAGAGCCTTTTCTCCGAGTGGCCAGCGCTTCCTTCGATAACATGTATCGTTTTGCTCTAGCTAGGAGGTGGTCGGGGTCACACGACGGTCGTTGGTGCAGTGATTTCACCAAATCTTCACAGTGGATACCCTTCATGAGAGCCACATTGACGGTCTCGTTGTTGCAGCCCTCAATTTTCAGCCTCTCCTTGTTGAAACATATGAAGAAATCCCGGGGTGTTTCTCCTTCCCCATGCTCCAAATTGAACAGATGGGCTGAGCTTCGTTTGTAACGGCCGCTTTCCGATCGTTCGTATTTTCTGCGCGTACGACTCTTTTCGTACGCGTATTTTATTTGGCAATTTCTTGGTTTCGGTATATACGATGTGATATGCCGTTGTGACCATATGAAAGTGTAGTATTTTATATTAATTTTTGGAAACATCATCTCATGGCTCGTCTTCTCGCAAAACAGCTTTGAATGGAAGGACGTTTTGGTCTTTTGGCACCAATACGCGGTTCCCGATTTTACGATAATTTTTGGTAGGTGTAGCATGCGATCAGTCCCCGTAGCCCCGTACTTCTCGTCTCTTCGATCGTCCCTGTATTTTCGGATTATTTTTCCGATGCCCGTAGCGAGAATTATCACCTAATCAATTTTCATCCCTTAATTAGCCTTTGACTTTTTCAAACCCAAAATTTAAACCAAATCTTAATCAATCCCACATTTATCTCCAACGTATGAGGGGATATCAATCATCCACTATTGTCACTCCTCTTTTTCCTTAACTCTACTCCCCCTATCTCTATCTCTCTCCCTCATTTAACCAAAAACCTAAAAGGCAAAATAGCAAACTTCATATTCAAATCTCCAATTCTGGCCGAATACAACTATCCACGCAAAACCCAACCCTGGCCGATTTTCTTCTTCTCCTCTGGCCACCCAAGGCCACCCCCAGCCTCCCCTCTTCGACCACCACCTCCACCACCTTCTTCTCCTCCCTCTCCTCCTCCCAAAGAGCCTCAAAACTCCATGAAAACCCCACAAAAGACAGCCATGCACAGATCTGTGCGCCCGCCGGAAAAACGGCCGCCGCCGCCGCTCTGGCCACCCCCTCGGACGATATCCACCACCATCGAACTCCTATTTGACCCTCCCGATCATCTCCAACTCCCCTTACCCTCTTCCCTCATCTCTATCTCCCTCGAAACGTTTTCAAACACAACCCAAACAACAGTTTTACAGATCTGCGCCACCGCCGGGAAAATTCACGCCCACCGGCCATCCGGCCACCTACGACGACCACCCTACCGCTGTTGGACTCCTATTGAACCCCTCTACCAACTGCAATTTCCCTCACGCTCATATCCCACCTGTAGCTCCTGGAAAATCCGTCGAAACCAAGCCCAGTCGCTGTTTTTGACAGATCTGGCCGCCGGAGTTACTGTTCACGGCCAGCCACCGATCGCCACCGCTGTCGGTGACCACCACTGCCACTTTGTTCCCCTTTGACCCCTCTCCGCTCTGCAACTTCCCTCACGCTCATAGCCCACCTGTAGCTCCCGGAATCCTCGTCGGAACACGCCGTATCGGCTGTTTTTCACAGATCTGGAAGCTGAACTTCGCCGCCCGCGCACGGCCACCTCCGACCACCCCCAGTGACAACTCCACTGCCGTTGGCTTCGTCTTGAAGTCCTTTGACTTCTGCAACTTCCTGTTGTCGCTGATCATCGCTGGAATTCCGCTGAAACGTGCGACAACAGACATTGCACAAATCTGTCCTCTCCGGCTTCTCACGGCCACCCACCGCCGTACGCTCATGTCGTCGGCCACCCACCGGGCCGAGTATCTTCCTCTGGTCCTACCTCATCTACCGACAGCCCCCTTAGACTCTCGGAGTTCAAATGCATTGCCACAAGCACGTACTTTTAGCCGACGTCGCCGTTATCGTGAAGATCCGTTGCGCTACTCGCAACGGGAGGAGAATCGCTGTTAGCTCGCTGATTTCACGTCACCACCCCACTGTCCAGAGGTATCTAGCTGCGCTACCCGCGGCTGAGGAGTTCCAGACGAAGCCTACGTTTCATCGTTCAGACCCGACTTCCGCTTGTTGGACGACATCACGAGGTTGGTTTCCCTAACAAGTAGTAAAACCCACACCGTAGCTAACCAAAACCTAAACTAAAATTGGTCAACTTGAACTAAATTTATTTTCTGCATCTTTAAAATGTTGCCCACCATAGGAAAGATCGACGAACGGACTTATTTTCTGTGCACATAGGGTAGACGTCGATCTAGACTGAACAAACACCAAAAACGTGACTTTTTGACAGATAGGTTAGTCCCGCCAAATTTAGAAACAAACCGTAATAGGATTGACAAAAAACGCGATCTGACATAGCCGTGACCCTGTTTCAGACGGACTACTGCAGACGCGATACTTGGAAGGGACGCTCCGGACGGACGACACACTCGCCACCGCAGGCAAGTGTACTCACTTGCACTTTTGGCCGTGCCTAGGCCTTAGACTGCTAGAACTATTAAACTGTGAACAAAGAGAACCGGACATGAAATGATAGCATCTGGGACACCCCTTGACAGCTTAGACTTGACGACGAAGTCTAAGCGCAACAACAACAATTGACACCTTAGGGTATTTCTGTGTGTGCGTGCGTGTGGAACCCCTAGAATAACAATTCCTTGTGTGTCATGTCGTGTCCTGTTACACAAAAAGCCTTCGGGCGTTTCGGATGCTCTCCACGCGAGAGTGATCACTGTTACACAAAAAGCCTTCGGGCGTTTCGGATGCTCTCCACGCGAGAGTGATCCCTGTTACACAAAAAGCCTTCGGGTGTTTCGGATGCTCTCCACGCGAGAGTGATCCCTGTTACACAAAAAGCCTCTGGGCGTTTCGGATTCTTCCCTAGTGGGAGTGATCCATGTACCTTCTTGTCCTGAGTTCCTGGGTTGGGGTAGGGTTGAACGTGCGCACTGGGAGAGGGTCTGATCCCCCTCAAACCGTAAGGCATGAACCATTCGTGTCACACGTGTCTTGTCCCATCTTGTCTTGTCCCGTCTTGTCCCGTCCCTCTTAGGTTAGTCCCGTAGTCGGTAGCACACGCTACGACTACTGTTTGCTACGTTTTACTTTCCTGCTGCGTTTACTTCCTTTTGATACTCTGTTATAACCCCAGCATGCTAATCAACCAGTAAACTGTTGTTTAATAGTTTGGTACACTTGCAGTAGAGTCCAACCCTTTTTGTAGACTTTACCTGACGTACAGTTCCTTTCTTTTGGGTGCTGTATGTCAGGTGTCGAGCCAGAGTTCGTGGACGAGGCAGACTTATCGGAGTACGTGGAGCCCGAGGACGTCGACCCAGAGTACGTGCCTGACGAGGATCAGACATTGAGGACTTTTCGGTCGCCGCCTTTAAGAGGTTACTACTTTTAGTTTACTCTTTCGATAGTTTTTTGCCATGCTTAGGCTTCTCTTTTTAGACTTTGTACTCACTGGATATTATCTCTCTATATTAATAAATGCCACTTTCTTTCTGTACTTTCTATTGTTCCGAATCTTATTAATGCAAGAACCTAAAATTTTAAGATGGTACCCCTACAGACGCTTATTGGGTCCGAGCTTCACAGCTCCGGCCCAGCCTTAGTCACGCTTCGCCTCCGTAGTTTTGGGAAGCGGGGCATGACATGTTTTAGTGGTGGCCCATGCAAGTCATGCAAAAAGTTCGGAGCAATAAGAATACTGCATTCATTTAATATCCATGTACAAGTCTAAATTAGGTAGGAAGGCTTAGATAGACATCCAGGTTTGATAGTCAGGCGCCTTGGTTATGATTTAGTCATACACATCTTAGGATACCTTAGTAATGTAATGCCCTACCAGCTACTGCACAAGTACTAGAGGGGGGGTGAATAGTACTTTAAAATAATAAGGCGTATAATTCCAAATTAAATTGCACACAACTACCAAATCAATTTGCGGAAGCTTAAATTGAACGACAACAATGAAATTAACAATGCTAACAAACGAAGTTAATGGGTTCGGATCCACCCAAGTCTCCCCGACTTGTTCCCGGTGATCCTACGTCCCAACCACCCGGATCCCCTCCGGATACTTGAGTTAGAAACCCTAACTCAAGATTTCCACTATGAATATCTTGTGAAAAACCTTCACAAGATCAAATCATACATGCAATGGCAAAGTGAATCCCACAACCCGGGATCACAAACTGCTCTCACAACCGAGAGAGCCAATAAGCAATATAAAGAGTTTATATGAAATAAAATACTCTTACCACAAAATCCTATACCTTGAGTTTTTCTTACCCAAAAGGTGGAATGAAGGATTTGAGGAAGATGAAGTCACCAAGCCCTAGCACCAAGGAAATGAGCAGCAATGGGTGCCTAGGGAAGAGTTGGAGACTTGGATCAAGCAATAGCTTGAAGAGCTCACCAAGAACAAGCTTCTCTCTAGATCTAGAAATGAGAGAGAATGGGTTTCTTGTGAGGAAGAGAGCTTTAGATTTGAGGGAGAATAGCTATCTCTTTAGAACTCAATGAATCTCTTAATGGCAGCTCTATTGAAGATAGAAATGACCTAGGTTCGTATTTATAGGAACCCAAAAACATAAGTTAGGTCAATCTCCAACGGAAAGAAATCTGTGAGAATTAGTCGGTCAAAGAACACTCACTGACCGACTAGTTCATCAACTAGTCGGTCAGTCACAAAGCATGGACCGACTAAGAGCAGATCTGAGAAGAGATAGAATTTCAGACCTAGAAAACTAGTCGGTCCAAGAACACTGTCTGACCGACTAGTTTCACAACTAGTCGGTCATCCAATGAACGTAGACCGACTAAGAGGCAAAACAACATAGTCTGAAGGCAAGTTGACTTAGTCGGTCCAAGAACAAAAGTTGACCGACTAGATTGTCAACTAGTCGGTCATCAAACGTTCTTAGACCGACTAACGGTAAACAGTAGCTTAGGAGAAATTTGGCATGTACAGTAAATCACAACTAGTCGGTCAAAGAAGCATCACTGACCGACTAGTTCACAAACTAGTCGGTCGGTGAGTCAACGTAGACCGACTAACTGTAAACAGTAAAGAACAAAGATTTAACTGACTGAAACTAGTCGGTCCAAGAACAGTGGCCGACCGACTAGATCACCATCTAGTCGGTCAGTACTTGTTCTTGTACCAACTAACATGCACACCAAAGTCCGAATCGAAGCGCGACGCTTCGAGGAAGTTAGAGTGAACTTGTGCAAGAATCCTAGAGCTACGAAATGAGCGAAATGAAGATAGAAACGTAAGATATACTCAAGGCTTAACATTCTATCAATCGAAACTAAAAGACTATAAATAAAACCTTAATAAACGGTCTTTGAGAGCTTCGATTGAATCTTCATTACTTCAAAGCGTTGCAAGAGCTTCAACGAAGCTTTAGGCTTGAATACGAGCTTTTGGAAGTGTTGAGATGTCGCTTTGAATATTCTCGTGAAATTGGCGACGATCTCCAATACTGCGCTCACAAATTGTTAGTTCATGAATTATTTATGTTTGCTCATCATCCAAAACCAAATCCGGGGAGTCCAATATTCAACAAGTAGCCCCCACTTGACTCTGACCGTGTTAGATTTCTAGAGCTCGTCTTTTAGTCGTTCGCTCGGGTCCATCGACTTCTGGCCCAGCCGTGCGTAATCTTGATTCTTTTAGGACCTTTTCCTGAGAATCTCTCTATTACAGTCTAGTTCATTAAACAGTCTTGGTGCTGAGTTCTCCTGATCTTTAGACGGCCTGATAACTAGAACCCCTAATTTCTAGCGTCTTCCTGATCATTACACTTTTGTGTTATCGGCCGTAGAATTTCATCGTAGCTTTCATGAATCATATCCTAGGTATATCCATCATGCAATCATTTTCATTTCCCCCGATTCACGTGATCGCTTCCTGATAATTATCGTTGATCCTTCGAATCTTTCCCTTTGCCAATCATGTCTTCTTCTAAAGTATTTTCGAAATTCCTTATTAAATTCTTCGCTCAGTTTAACTTCTTTGAAAACTATTATTAAATATTTAAATTCCTTACTTTCGGTTGAGTTAAAATTCTTTCACTGATTTTGAAACATTCTTAGTCGTAATTTTTTGTTACTATCGCGTACTTATTTTCAAATCGGTATTTTTTTTCATATTTCAGTTTAAAATTTTGTTACCATTTTGAAAATTCGATATATCACTTTTATTCTAAACCACAAAATTTATTTTAACCGCTTACCGTACGTACTTTTAGAACACTTTCTAAACTAAAGAGCACTTAAATTTTTATATATTTCAGTTCTATGTTCATCGTGCTCATATTTCAAAAGAATTTTTTTGTATAAACTTATTTTTCATTACAAAACAATCGCTACCTCACCCTCCTCTTTTTCCTTCATCTAACTCTTTTTCCGGGATGTAGTTTTCTACCATCTGCTCACTTTTTCTACATATTTTTATAAGTATAAAAGTATATGATGCCATATTTTACACGTAGAACTTTTCTTTACATCCATTTAATTATTTTGAGCAATATTTTTTTGTCTCACCCAACCAGCTATCTCCTTACCCCGCCTTATTTGAACTCGTTCCTTCCGATCTTTCCGGTACACTTTTGGTTTCAGATTCCTTTCTGTTGTTAGAATATTAGAGCTTGTCGTTGCATGTGTCAATTCTAGGCTAGGAGTGGGTCCTTTGGTTTTGTAATGTCGTCGTAGTGCATGTATATAGGTAGAGTGTGCGGACCTGTATGAGTGTGCTATCCTTAGGATATTAGTGATTGTCTCTTGTGTCGTGTATGTATACTCAGTGTGGTCCGTGATATACGTATGGAGTTGTCTGAATGATTGTATTCATATAGGTATCGACAGCGTCATATCAGGCAATTCCTTAGACTTAGTCTTTCGCATTATAGAATAGCTTATCTTTGGCTGCATGCGATTGTATCAAAGGTTTTGTTTTCTTTTAAACCAAACTTCTTAAAGTTTTGAAACTAGGCACAAAGATCACACCCTTTATCCTCCCTCATCCAATACCAACTCCACACGTTTTCCCACATGTTATTTTTAAAATATGTCCTTGGCCTTAAAATTTCTTTCCTCTTCTTCCCTCTTTGAAGTGTTATTTTCATTGTTGTTATAGTATTAGAACATGTTATTATTGCTATAGGATTATGTTTGCGGGTAGGCTTACAGTGAGGTGACATATGTCGTAGCGATGATTAATTGATTTTAGAACACAAGGATATTGGATTAGATGTCTTTGGATGAAAAGAATGAGCTGTCCAAGACTTATTTATAATACCGATGTGTGAAGGACTCAGTGGAGAACTCTGATTGGATGAAATTATGTATAGGGAGATGAGTACTTAATCGACACGAAACTTGGACGAGTGATAAATAAGAGTAGCTAGGACGGCATAGTATGATTTAGAGTGATCATGAGAATGAGTAGAACTTTTAAAGCGTCAGGATTTGATTATTAAGTTGAGATGAGAAGGCATTGGAGATAACACGATGCGTTGAGACGAACGGAATGTTATGGAGATGGATTTAATAGGATTAAGAGATTAGATGATAGGGGTAAGGATAGATGTAGTTTTTGATTCATTGATTTTGGAGAATAGATATATGAGTCGATATGATGGATGATATATTGGGGAGGAGATGATTGTTGATTGTACACTGTAATATGGATCTATATTCAGGTGCTAAGATGTGATTCTAGTTATAGCATTAGCCAGTGGAGAGACGAGTTATGACGTATTATTTGAAAAATGATGTTTGAAGTTATGGGATTAGCGATCATTATGTGTAGATATGAGAGTTGTGGGCATAAGTGTATATAGATATTATTACTATTAGTATAAGTGATTCCGAGGATAGAATCATTTCTAAGGTGGGTAGAATGTAACAGCTGCTTTCCGATCGTTCGTATTTTCTGCGCGTACGACTCTTTTCGTACGCGTATTTTATTTGGCACTTTCTTGGTTTCGGTATATACGATGTGATATGTCGTTGTGACAGTATGGAAGTGTATTATTTTATAGTAATTTTTGGGAACATCATCTCACGGCTCGTCTTCTCGCAAAACAGCTTTGAATGGAAGGGCATTTTGGTCTTTTGGCACCAATACGCGGTTCCCGATTTTACGATAATTTTTGGTAGGTGTAGCACGCGATCAGTCCCCGTAGCCCCGTATTTCTCGTCTCTGCGATCGTTCCGGTATTTTTGGATTATTTTTCCGATGCCCGTAGCGAGAATTATCACCTAATCAATTTCCATCCCTTAATTAGCCTTTGACTTTTTAAAACCCAAAATTTAAACCAAATCTTAATCAATCCCACATTTATCTCCAACGTATGAGGGGATATCAATCAGCCACTATTGTCACTCCTCTTTTCCCTTAACTCTACTCCCCTATCTCTATCTCTCTCCCTCATTTAACCAAAAACCTAAAAGGCAAATAGCAAACTTCATCTTCAAATCACCAATTCTGGCCGAATACAACTATCCACGCAAAACCCAACCCTAGCCGATTTTCTTCTTCTCCTCTGGCCACCCAAGGCCGCCCCCAGCCTCCCCTCTTCGACCACCACCTACACCACCTTCTTCTCCGCCCTCTCCTCCCAAAGAGCCTCAAAACTCCATGAAAACCCCACAAAAGACAGTCATGCACAGATCTGTGCGCCCGCCGGAAAAACGGCCGCCGCCGCCGCTCCGGCCACCCCCTCCAGCGATCTCCACCACCATCGAACTCCACTTTGACCCCCCGATCATCTCCAACTCCCCTTACCCTCTTCCCTCATCTCTATCTCCCTCAAAACGTTTTCAAACAAAACCCAAACGACAGTTTTACAGATCTGCGCCACCGCCGGGAAAATTCACGCCCACCGTCCATCCGGCCACCTACGACGACCACCCTACCGCTGTTGGACTCCTATCGAACCCCTCTACCAACTTCAATTTCCCTCACGCTCATATCCCACCTATAACTCCTGGAAAATTCATCGAAATCAAGCCCAGTCGCTGTTTTTGACAGATCTGGCCGCCGGAGTTACTGTTCACGGCTAGCCACCGACTGCCGCCGTCGCCGGTGACCACCACTGACACTTTGTTCCCCTTTGACTCCTCTCCGCTCTGCAACTTCCCTCACGCTCATAGCCCACCTGTAGCTCCCGAAATCCTCGTCGGAACACGCCGTATCGGCTGTTTTTCACAGATCTGGAAGCTGAACTTTGCCGCCCGCGCAGGGCCACCTCCGACCACCCCCAGCGACAATTCTACTGCCGTTGGCTTCGTCTTGAAGTCCTTTGACTTCTGCAACTTCCCGTTGTCGCTGATCATCGCTGAAATTCCGCTGAGACGCGCGACAACGGACGTTGCACAAATCTGTCCTCTCCGGCTTCTCACGGCCACCCACCGCCGTACGCTCACGCCGTCGGCCACCCTCCGGGCCGAGTATCTTCATCTGGTCCTACTTCATCTACCGACAGCCCCCTTGGACTCTCAAAGTTCACGTGCATTGCCGCACGCACGTACTTTTAGCCGACGTCGCCGTTATCGTGAAGATCCGTTGGACTACTCGCAACTGGAGGAGAATCGCTGTTAGCTCGCTGATTTCGTGCCACCACCCCGCTGTCCAGAGGTACCTAGCTACACTACCTGCGGCCGAGGAGTTCTAGACGACGCCGACGTTTCGCCTTTCAGACCCGACTTCCGCTTGTTGGACGACATCACTAGGTTGGTTTCCCTAACGAGTAGTAAAACTCACACCGTAGCTAACCAAAACCTAAACTAAAATTGGTCAACTTGAACTAAATTTATTTTCTGCATCTTTAAAACGTTGCCCACCATAGGAAAGATCGACGAACGGACTTATTTTCTGTGCACATAGGGTAGACGTCGATCTAGACTGAACAAACACCAAAAACGTGACTTTTTGACAGATAGGTTAGTCCCGCCAAATTTAGAAACAAACCGTAATAGGATTGACAAAAAGCGCGATCTGACATCGCCGAGACCCTGTTTCAGACGGACTACTGCAGACACGATGCTTGGACGGGACGCTCCGGACGGACGACACACTCGCCACTGCAGGCAAGTGTACTCACTTGTACTTTTGGCCGTGCCTAGGCCTTAGACTGCTAGAACTATTAAACTGTGAACAAAGAGAACCGGACGTGAAATGATAGCATCTGGGACACCCCTTGACAGCTTAGACTTGACGACGAAGTCTAAGCACAACAACAACAATTGACACCTTACGGTATTTCTGTGTGTGCGTGCGTGTGGAACCCCTAGAATAACAATTCCTTGCGTGTCATGTCGTGTCCTGTTACACAAAAAGCCTTCGGGCGTTTCGGATGCTCTCCACGCGAGAGTGATCATTGTTACACAAAAAGCCTTCGGGCGTTTCGGATGCTCTCCACGCGAGAGTGATCCCTGTTACACAAAAAGCCTTCGGGCGTTTCGGATGCTCTCCACGCGAGAGTGATCCCTGTTACACAAAAAGCCTTTGGGCGTTTCGGATGCTCTCCATGCGAGAGTGATCCCTGTTACACAAAAAGCCTCTAGGCGTTTCGGATGCTTCCCTAGCGGGAGTGATCCATGTACCTTCTTGTCCTGAGTTCCTGGGTTGGGGTAGGGTTGAGCGTGCGCACGGGAAGAGAGTCTGATCCCCCTCGAACCGTAAGGCGTGAACCATTCGTGTCACACGCGTCTTGTCCCATCTTGTCTTGTCCCGTCTTGTCTCGTCCCTCTTAGGTTAGTCCCGTAGTCGGTAGCACACGCTACGACTACTGCTTGCTACGCTTTACTTTCCTGCTGCGTTTTCTTCCTTTTGATACTCTGTTATAACCCCAGCATGCTAATCAACCAGTAAGCTGTTGTTTAATAGTTTGGTACACTTGCAGTAGAGTCCAACCCTTTTTGTAGACTTTACCTGACGTACAGTTCCTTTCTTTTGGGTGATGTACGTCAGGTGTCGAGCCAGAGTTTGTGGACGAGGCAGACTTATCGGAGTACGTGGAGCCCGAGGACGTCGACCCAGAGTACGTGCCTGACGAGGACCAGACCTTGAGGACTTTTCAGTCGCCGCCTTTAAGAGGTTACTACTTTTAGTTTACTCTTTCGATAGTTCTTTGCCATGCTTAGGCTTCTCTTTTTAGACTTTGTACTCACTGGATATTATCTCTCTATATTAATGAATGCCACTTTCTTTCTGTACTTTCTATTGTTCCGAATCTTATTAATGCAAGAACCTGAAATTTTAAGATGGTACCCCTACAGACGCTTATTGGGTTCTAGCTTCACAGCTCCGGCCCAAGCGGGCCTTAGTCATGCTTGGCCTCCGTAGTTTTGGGAAGCGGGGCGTGACATCGTTTCCACCTACGCCCCCGCCTTGAATTAACGGCAAAAACCCTGGGATAAGCTCTTAAAAGACCCAATGCTACGATTGGGCAACCCGTTGTACCATTCGTCCATCGCCTTGGTCAAAGTTGTATGGAAGGCTCGACACAGGAATGGTCCATCTGCTCATGTATCTCCATCACGCTCTTATATTTTTAGACGTGCTTGCAAGGATCACACGTGCCATCATATTGGGCCAGGGGAGGCAACTTGCATTTTGGCAAGCATGGAGCTAAAGTGATGTTCTTCTTCAGCAGGTCGCGCTCGTCCTCTGAATCAGAAGATGGAGAATTGGGACGCGGTATGTCGTCGCGACGTTTAGTCTACCGACAAGTCGAGGCACGGGAGGAATCAGTCGCGCCCCTTCTCGAACCATTGGGAGAGTTTAAGGAAGGGCCACATCCACGGCTCTTACTCTTGTGCCCAGTTTTAGGCTTCTGAGGTGGACTGCGGCTGCAGCAGGCCCTTGCTTGTTTTATGTCGCTGTAAGTAGTGCGACATGAAACTCGTCTATTGATGGAGGGTCCTTGGTCTTTTGGCCAGGTGGAGGTGTTGTTGTCGACCTTCTGGTTACCACGGCCTCCATTGACGGGGCCGACCGTGGGTCTCTGCCGAGGTGGGGGAGAGGCATCAATCAAGGGGTCTACTTGCCACTCTAAGTTCGGCTCATCAGCCCTCTGGCTCCTCGGTGCATAGTGTTGCCCCTCTGGGCCCAACATCGAATTCGGGGGCAAGTGCCCCGCGGCCCCCTGTGTCGGCTGAGGCAACATTCGTTCTATTACAGTACTCAATGCCCGAAGGCTAGCATATCGTCTTCGAGAACGCTTGGAATTGCTCCAGAGTGACTAGACGTGGCTCTGCTCTCCCCTCCGAAGAAGAACTTGAATCTTCATGGATGATCGGGGCGTCCATATCCCCGGAAATTAATGGTTCCGTGGAACCACGGTTGGTGGGCAAAGTTGACATTGTTGTGGATATGGATGCTGATTCTGATTTTCTACAGATGTCGCCAACTGTTGATGGATGAAATCGTCGAACAGTGAATTTTAGCTGACGAGGACGTCTCTGGTGACATGGACCTTCGTTGGCTGAGGACTGGGACCCGCGATGGCTCGAACCCAAGTCAAGGAGAGCTGAATCCGAGCTACTGAGATGAAGCCCGACCCAACTCCGAGTCTTCTTGTATGGTCTGTCGAGCTATCTGCAGTACAGACAAATCGGCAAAGGGGTCGGATTTGGGTTCCGACACAAATCCTCTCCGATGCTTAAGTCAGTGATGGACTTAAAGAATGATCGAGGCATATATGACCGACCTAGAGGGAGATCGTCTAATCACTGTCGCAGCGCGCTTTGGAGGAAGAAATATAAGTGGAAGTAAAGAAGATAAGTTATCAGTGTACCGTAGTCTTGAGTATCTCTGGAGTATCCTCTTCTTTTGTTGATGTTCAGGCTTATTTATAAGTGACGGAGTCCGCTTAGTACCGTTGGTGGGTAACGGCCGTGCAATAATGTCGACACGATTATCCCTAAAAGAGATGCATAACCGCTATCCATTTATTCCGCCATTAATATCCATCTGATTCCTTGGAGTTAGGGCCTCCAAAGGTTAGACGTGACTTGGTCTGGACTGGGCGAGCGGTTAGCCTTCCGCGTGGAGTTCATAGGCCTACTAGGCTCCTTTACTCAAGTGAAAATATCCATCTTGTCTTCGATGGTCGGTCCAATGTTGTAACAAAATCATATTACATCAATATCCTATCCATATCCATATTTGTTTTTTAGCGATATGAATACCCAATATTCTTTCCGTATAACACATGTATATGTATTTGTACTCAGAAAAAGATTTTTTTTATCCATTGAAAAGCTAGTTAAAGACATGCACGTTCCACATCCACTAGGGATCGATCCCTGGTGGCCCCAATGAAAAACGGAGGTAAATGCCGCTGGACCACAGTGATTCAGCTTAGAAAAATTGGAATATGAATATGTTAAAATATATACCGGTTCCGTATCAGAATTGATTAAATCTATAAATTCTAATCCATGTTGTGAAGGGAATTTAGGGAGAAATAGGTGTAAGGGGTTAAGAGCCCCCTACCCATGTATTTATATCTTTCAATAGTGGGTTGGATACCCAATTGGCCCATTGGGCCTATTCATAACACTTCCCCTTATCCAATCAACATTGAAATAAGAGGTGGATTCTTCAGGATCCGAGTTAGGGTAACTGTCTTGTTAAAGAAAGAACAGTTAACCCATAACTTCCCCTGTTTTGGGGATGTGTCAAGGGGTGGATACTTCAGGATCCAGAGTCAACGAGGTTGCCTCGTCAAAACCTTGACTACGGAAAACCCAGTGGGAAAAAACCTGTAGCCAAGGGAAAAGAGTACAACTCTGCAGTTGACTCCCCCTTATCTGACCAAGCTTCAGGCTTGCAGATTTCCTATGAATCTATACATCAGTCTCCTATGTATCTATGAGTTCATAGTTCTCTCATCCTGACACAGTTTACATTTACTCACTCTCCTCATCCCAATCCCATATACAAGTTTCTCAAAGATACTAGTAGGCAGGGATTTGGTAAGCAAATCCGCCAAGTTATTACATGATTGGATCTTCTGTACCTCAATCTGTTTTTGCTTCTGAAGGTCGTGCGTCCAGAAGAACTTGGGGGATATATGCTTCGTCTTGTCACCTTTGATGTAGCCGTCCTGTAGCTGGGCTATACATGCTGCATTGTCTTCATGTAGTGGAGTGGGTGCAAGTACGCCGGTCGTAAGGCCGGTGGAGGTGAGTATGTGCTGGATCACTGAGCGTAGCCAGAAGCATTCCTTGCTTGCTTCGAAGATCGCGAGTAGCTCTGAGTGGGTGGATGAGACGGTCGTCATGGTCTGCTTCACAGATCTCCAGGATATGGCAGTACCGCCATATGTGAACATGTATCCGGTCTGAGACTTCTCTGTATGAGGATCGGACCTGTAACCTGCGTCAGCATAACCAACTAAACCAGTTGATGCCCCTTTCCTGTAGAATAGACCTAAGTCTATGGACCCTTGGAGGTAGCGCAGAAGATGCTTAACTCCGGCCCAGTGCCGCTGTGTAGGTGCAGCACTATATCTGGCTAGTAAGTTTACTGCAAACGCTATGTCAGGGCGAGTGCAGTTAGCCAGGTAAAGGAGTGCACCGATAGCACTTAAATAAGGCACTTCGGGGCCTAGTACTTCCTCCCCCTCTTCCAGCGGCCGGAAGGGGTCTTTGTGAACATCCAATGATCTGACGACCATCGGAGTGCTGAGGGGGTGGCACTTATCCATCTGAAACTTTTTCAGTAAGTTCGATGTGTAAGTTGACTGGTGTAACAGGATCCCATCTTTAAGATGCTCTATCTGAAGGCCTAAACAGAATTTTGATTTTCCGAGGGCTTTCATCTCGAAAGTTTCTGTCAGGCTTCTAGAAATCTTTGTGATCTCTTCAGGAGATCCGATGAGGTTTAAGTCGTCTACATAGACGGCTATTATTACAAATCCTGTTGCCTTTGCTCTTATAAAGATGCAAGGACAGACTGGGTCGTTTTTAAATCCTTGCTGTGCAAGGAAATCGCTCAGTCTGTTATACCACATCCTTCCAGATTGTTTTAGACCATATAATGATCTTTGCAGTTTCACTGAGTAGATGTCACGGTCTCTCTCTTTTAGTGCTGCAGGCAAAGAATAACCGTCAGGCAATCTCATATAGATGTCTCGGTCTAGGTTGCCATATAGGTATGTAGTAACCACGTCCATGAGTTGCATATCTAAACCCTCTTGTGCTGTTATGCCAATGAGGAATCGGAAGGTGATCGCGTCCATGACTGGGGAGTATGTGGCTTCAAAATCCACCCCAGGACGTTGGGTAAAACCCTGCGCTACAAGCCTTGCTTTGTAGCGTACGATCTCATTTTGTTCATTTCTTTTTCTAACAAATACCCATTTATAACCCACAGGTTTTACACCTTTTGGTGTCTGGACTATTGGTCCGAAGACCTTGCGTTTGGTGAGTGAATCCAACTCCACTCCTATTGCCGCTTTCCACTTTGGCCAATCATCTCTGCTTTGACATTCTGTCAGAGAGCGTGGTTCAATATCATCGTCGCAGTACGCGACGTTGATGGCAATATTACACACAAATGTGTCATCTATTGTTGTGTTTTTTCTGTCCCAATACTCCCCAGTTCGTACATTGTGTATCGATACTTCATTTTCTCCCGGTTTTTCCTCTTCATGAGAGTTTGGGAGAGATGGGGTAGCAGGGCTTAAATTAGCATCCTGTGGTGGTATTTGTTTACCATTGCCAAGGGTCCTGCTCTTACGAGGGACTTGGTCCTTGGATCCCGGTGGTCGTCCTCTCTTTTTGAGAGGTCCAACCATTTCTGCTGCAGGCGGATTGCATCCATTTTGCGGTATGTCAATCCTAGCTGGAGTGTTAGCAGCAGGGACGTGTGATTTGACAATCTTCTGGTTGTCAGTAAATTTGTCCGGCAAGAGATGGACAGTGTTTTGGATGTGGAGAATCTTCAGGACCTCCTCCTCACACTGGCTTGTTGGCGGATCAAAGTGACATAAAGTTTTTGTATCCCAAGTGATACTTTCTGAAGCTTCGGGCTTCTTTGTCTGTGAGCCTAGTCTTGGGAACGATGTTTCATCGAATTCACAGTCTTCTAGACGTGCCTTAAAGACGTCCCTCGTTAGGGGTTCTAGGAATCTAATTATGGAGGGGGTGTCAAACCCAACATAAATGCCTAGGCGACGTTGTGGACCCATCTTTGTCCTTTGTGGTGGTGCTATGGGGACGTATACTGCACAACCAAATATTCTCAAATGTGAGACAATTGGTGGGGCTCCAAGTGCTAGTTGCATTGGAGAAGATGACTGACCTCCAGAGGGTCTTAATTTTATTAAAGATGCAGCATGCAAAATTGCATGACCCCACGCATTCACTGGCATCTGGGATTGAAGTAATAATGGACGAGCGATCCATTGCAGTCTCTTAATTAGAGATTCTGCTAACACATTTTGGGTGTGAACATGCGCTACAGGATGTTCGACTTCAATTCCCTGAGCTTGGCAATAGTCTAGAAAGACTTGTGACGTAAACTCCCCCGCATTGTCCAGACGAAGTTTCTTTATCTGGTGGTCGGGGAAGTGGGCCCGTAACTTTATTATCCGAGCTAAAAGCTTAGATAGTGCTAGGTTACGGGTGGACAGTAGGCACACATGTGACCACTTAGTTGATGCGTCTATCAGGACCATAAAGTACCTGAACGGACCACTTGATGGGTGAATCGGCCCACAAATGTCTCCGTGGATTCTTTCCAGAAAGCTGGGAGACTCCACATCCACTTTCAGTGGAGAGGGTCTCGTGATCAGTTTACCCTTGTAACAGGGTGGACATGAGAATTTGCCTTTTTGAAGAATCTTCAGGTTCTTCAGGTCAATGCCCCTGGAGTTCTTTATGATGCGGTACATCATAACCGAACCAGGGTGTCCCAGTCGACTGTGCCAGAGTTGGAATTCTGGTGTTTGGGGGCACTGCAGGTGCTCCACCATGGATGTTTCTGGAGTTTGTATACTTGTTTGGTAGAGTCCCGAGGGGAGTCCCTTGAAACGTTCCACAATGGTTTTTGAACCATTTGTAAGAGCCGTTACAAGCAAGTATTCCCTTTTATCCTCCTCGACCGTCTCTAAGTGATATCCGTTTAAACGGATGTCTTTAAAACTTAGGAGGTTTCGGATGGATTTTGGGGAGTATAACGCATTTTTAAGTGTTATTTGTGTGTTGCCGGGGAGCAATATAATTGCTTCCCCTGATCCTTCGATTATATTTGCTGGCCCTGAGATTGTTCTCAGTGGGCCAGAATAACTACTTACGCTCGTGAAATAGTCTATGTTTTGAAGGATCGAGTGCGTCGATGCACTGTCCACTAGGCAGATAAGTTCCATATCTAAAATATTGGGGAAAGACATTCAAGCAATAAATATAGATAAAAGATTCACTTTCATAAATAAATGCTAAAAAGATATTGTTTGACATGGAAAAAAGAACTAGATACGATGCATAAAAATTTAAGATACATTGCTAATTGCATAAAAGTGGTCCAGATCTAGAGAGTATCATCTCCCATGAAATCTTCGGGAGTCCATGAGGTCTCTGCCAACGCTGCGCTCTCCATCAGGTTTGTCTCAGCTCGAGGCTTGAGGCTTGCCTGGTAGAGGTCCTGGAGGTGTTTTGCTGTGCGGCAGATTCTGGACCAGTGGCCCGTCATCCCGCATTTTGAGCATTTGTCCTCCCAGTCTTTCTTGGGAGTGCCTCCTTTGTTGGGAATCCTCTTCTGCTTCTTGTCCACGAACTTCTGGTTCTGGGGAGGAGCTGGGTGGGTGGCCTTCTTCCGCTGCTTCTGTTCTTTCCATTTCTGGAATTTTGCCTTTTTGTCCGTCTTCTTCTTCTGGGAAGACTGGAAGTGGGCCTCTGCAGGAGGTGGCAATGGAGCGGAGCCAGGAGGGCGCAGGTTGTGGGTGGCAACCAACAGGTCTCTGTTCTGTTCAGCCATAAGTAGGCATGAAAGAAGGTCAGAGTACTTTGTGAACTTCCTCTCTCGATATTGTTGCATAAGGATCATGTCCTTTTCATGGAAAGACGTAAACGTCTTTTCCAGCAACATTTTCTCCGTCACTGGTTCACCACACAACTTCAGGCGTGAGGTGATGCGGAAGAGAGCTGAGTTGTACTCCGCTACGGATTTGAAATCCTGTATGCGGAGGTGAGTCCACTCGTACTGTGCACGGGGGAGTATGACATCCCTCTGATGTCGGTACCTCTCCTCGAGTGCATCCCACAGCTCGTAAGGGTCCTCTACAGTGAGGTACTCGTCCTTTAAGGTCGAGTCTAAGTGTTTCCTGATATATATAATGGCTTTCGCCTTTAATATATCGGAAACTTCCTCTGTATGAGGTGCTTCCACTGAAGCCTCTTTGTTAGCTGGGGCAGTACTAGTTGTTGCCTTTTCAGTCTGTGTGAGACTGAAACCATGAGAGCGCAGATGGAACTTCAGGTCCAACTGCCAACTCAGGTAGTTTGACCCATCAGCCTTCAGGACTGAGAAGTCTACATTTGCGAGTCTGGCCATTTTATGATCTAGCATGTACAGAAACAAAATAGCATGTATCATTAAGACTGAAAATAAGACAGACATCCACGCATGTAATGTAGTCATTTTCATGAATTTAAATTACTGTGGTTTTAACATACATGCTTTTTCAGGTAATGTGAATAATTAATTACTAAAAATTAACAATCACGCATGCTGTTTGATGGTTTTCATTGCGACATTAAAACATGGTATTAAAGCTAATTAATCAACCACGCAGTTTAATGCAAAAACAATGAAAAACAGAAATAATGACCTTAGGCTATGGGGATCAGCCAGCCGACACCAAAAAATAAATAAAAAGTCCAGTCCGAGGTTACATCAAAATAAAAGGCATGAAAATAAATTACAACTCGGGAACTTCAGAGAGAAGCCCCTATCTTCATTGAGCGAAACGCCTTCAGCTTCTTTTTGGTGTCCTCCGGTCTTCTTTTTACATTTTCATCCTCACATACAAAGTTTCTCTCAAAAGAAAAGAAAAATTGCGGGAATTTAAAACGGTGTCGGAAACCTGGCTGATCCCTAAAAACATAGCCTAATATTTGCACATCCACGCAGATAATATTTTTGCAACATACAACCACGCAGATAATCGAAACACAAGCATTTAAAATAATTTTAAAATTGTGTGCGACGTGCAAGAAAATTTTTTTTTTTTGAAAACTTTTGCCTTTTTGATCCATATTTTATTGTTTTATTTTACCGCTTTAAACCCTTTCAAATTTTCTTTTACCTATTTTGGGCTTTTTAGGGCCAAAAAAATAAATAAAATAATTTGTGTGAATGGGCTAATTTTCTGGCCTTTTTGGGCCATGAAAACAACCCATTAGGGTTAATATTGGGCCTCCCCCGAAAAATAACCCGTTAGGGTTAGGGTTTCAGGAAACCCTAGGGGGGGCCCGCGGCGTGTCGCCGCGACGGCTGGCCGCGTAGGGTGCGGCCGCCGTCGCGGCGACGGGCCGCGGCCGCCGCGGCGGCGGGCCGCGGCCTGCAGGCCGCGGCGCAGTGCCGCGGCCTCGGGCCGCGGCCGCCGCGGCCTCGGGCCGCGGCCGCCGCGGCCTCGGGCCGCGGCCGCCGCGGCCTCGGGCCGCGGCCGCCGCGGCCTCGGGCCGCGGCCGCCGCGGCCTCGGGCCGCGGCGATTGATTCCGCCGGCGGCGCGAAGGGCGCGCCGCCGTTTCGCCCTATGGGCGTACGGAAATTTGGATCAAAGGCGGGGAGGTAAAAATCGGGTTTTTTCAACAATTTTGATCGCTAAAAAACAAGTTTTTATTGTTTTAAACATGCAGATCTTATTAAAAATGTTGAATTTTACCGAGTTTATCAACTTTTTGATCCTAAAACATGCAGATCTAATGAGAAAAGCAGGTTTAGATCTAAAAGTTTGGATTTTTACCTTCTAGATTCGACGAGGAATCTAGGCGACGGTTGGTGAAGGATGCCCTTTTCGCTCCCCGTTGAGAAGATTACGATCTTCTTTTTCTGAGCGATTTGTGGATCTCCTTTCCTGCGAGCCGCCGTCTCCTCCAACGAGCGTGATCGTGCTGATAACGTGTTGTGAAGGGAATTTAGGGAGAAATAGGTGTAAGGGGTTAAGAGCCCCCTACCCATGTATTTATATCTTTCAATAGTGGGTTGGATACCCAATTGGCCCATTGGGCCTATTCATAACAATCCAGTCGTAATCAATGACGCAAATATTTTTAGAAAAACGGCAAATTCTGCTAACACCCACCCCACTCAAATCCAAAAAAGGGGCGGTTTGTTAGTTGGGGTTGGTCTGAGCTTTTAGCCCCAACTCTAGCCAACCATAACCAAACGGCTGAAATTGTCACGGAAACGAATAAACAGGCGAAATAGACAAATTATGATGTAAAGTGGCCTTTTCGGTTAAAAAATTTGCTAATTAATCAGGTAATCTTAATCAAATAAATTTTTTTATTATAAACATACAAAATCATTATCAAATAAGTTTTGAATATGAAGTACCTAAGGTATTTACGGGTTTGCATCTCCCTCTTTTCCGTATGGATCTGCCATCGATATTTTTTTCACTCTGACCCCATGTTTTTAGTACTTTAACACATGTTTTTTCCACCTTTTACCTCAGACGATACGTCACACACATCCACACTTTCCTCTCTTTTTCAGTTGGGTGAGGTCCGCATACTGTGTATGGATAAATAACTCTATTTAGATACCAAACGTAGATATATGGAAAAAATATGTCTTTAACATGGAAAATCTACTATGTTGTTCGGTTCATGCTAATCATGCATTAAAAGAACGTGATCAAGGACAAATGAATCATGAGCGTAACCATTATTGGCATCTCGGATATCCATAACCATAGCTCCCATCCCAAAAAAAGTAATCTTACCATTCAAATTTAAATTCGTATCCGATCAGATAAAAGATTTTAATATCCTTATCCGCAATCAACATTACGATGCCGATCCTGATTTGGATAATCCAAATCCGTTTTGTTACAACGTTGGGATGGCCCACGAAGCGGAGAGAGATATTTCGCCCGATAAGAAAAACCCATGGAAAGAGAAAGGCTTCAGCCTAATGGCCCAAGAACTCTTCCAATAGAGCAAGCTAATTACCCGATCAAAGCGTCAGCTCATATACTCGTTGAGCTCCGCTGATATCAAGGAATTGATTAAAAATAATGGAGGAGTAAATGGGCAGCTATTACCACCATTTCCGGAGATGATCACCAGCCATAGAGGCAAAGCCGTTGCTCATTAACAGCCCAAAGGAGAAATCATTACCTATATATAGAGGAAAGGACAACGAAGAAAAGGTTCAAGCTTCAAAGATACTAAGCACATAGATACAAAGCATTATGTACTCTGACTACTCTCTCTAGCTTCCACTTTACATTTTTTCCTCCATAGCTCGACGTAACAGTAACAAGTCAACCTCCGAATAGGTCAGTCTCGACTGCCCCGAGCCTTCTTGAGTCTCTTACTGACCTAACCTAACCATCGACAGGAATTTAGATCGGAACCCAGATCCAACCTCCCTGACGATTTGTCTGTGCTGTAGACAGCTCGGCAGTAAGGCCGGGCTTCATCCGATAGCTCGAACTTAGCTCTCCCTGACCCGAATTAAGCCATCTTCGGGTCCCGCTCCCCAGCCGACGAAGCGCCACGTCACCGGATGCATCCTCATCAACTCCAACTCACTGTTCAACGAATTACCCAGTCAACACGATTACATCCCAGACCAAGAAGGGATATAACAAAAAACTAAACATATATCCCATACGGGCCGAGCTAGTTTTCCACTAGTATTTAGATCGCAGAATAAAAAAAGTCCAAAAAAATTGTTTAACTACATGAATTTTAATCGCTCATCATTTGAGAATTAATACATATAATCCAAAGAGCCGCGATGGTCATACCACAAGGCTGCTGACGCAAGGGATTTGGGTCGTTTTGTAATGTGGCATATCATGCATCTATGAGTGTGAACTGTGAAGTATATGATATTTGTCAATTTATTGATGTATATAGCTACGTGTTTCCCAAATAATACCCAAGATAATTCAAGAATCAGCCCAAAACCTGGCCAACCATGATCCCATGCTCTGCAATGTCCCAAAGAAACTGCCTAAACGAACGTTCAGGGGAATTTTATGTCAGACTTTGGTAGGATGAAGCATATATAGGATGCTCACAATCAGCTGAATCGGAAATAAATCTCTTCCACTGTCAAATAAATCTCGCTGAATCTGAAATTGATCCATGCTGGAAGCTCTCTACTTCAATTGTGCTTCGGGCGGTTGTCCACTTGTCCTCGATACTTCTGCACTCTCGTGGTGAAGGGCAGAACAGCATAGATGATTTCTGGGACTAGTAGTTATAAGGGCTCAATGAAGGTTTTGCACAAAGTGACTCTCCACATTATGCAAAGAGTGCTAAGCTGAAGACACGAGGAACTAATCTGGTTCATGTCAGCTGCATCATGTAGCCGCGGAATGATGAGTTCACCAGCACATTGGCATGTATAGATAAGTCAATCGATGCACCGAAGCTCTCAGCATCTGGTACAACCAACCAAACAAATGCCCAAAAACTCAGTCAAGCAGGAGTCGATCATAACAGACACGTCTTTTCAAGGCGGTAAAAAAAAGAATCAGCTGCTGAAATGATTAATAGACATACAATGTTGAAAATGATATCTCACAATAATTTGACAATCTGGCAGTGGGAGGATCAGAAGTGATAACATGAAGTATCATGTCTGTTTGTATTGCTCATCTAATGGCCATTTGGTATCCCTTGCATGTCAAACTTAGCTTCCAAGAGTTCGTGGAATTGGCAGTCATTTGTGCTGCACTGGGGTAAGAGGTGATAGGCCGAATGCAATGGTTGAGTTACGAAATTCATGACAGAGTATAGATCCATTCAACAAAACAAGTAAATTTCATAATTCTCGCTCTTAACTGAACCTCTATCGATGTAGGTATATGCAAAATGGTGTTGGGGTTGGCTGCAACGTAAATCAACGCCTCACAATTCATGTAAAAGTCCAGGCAAATTGGGATTTTACCAACACCACCTTGCTCTAACCAATATATGCATGTTACACATCTCATACTCGATCCTAATGTTATTAAAGAAAATCAGGAACCCCACATGATGCCCAATAAAACAAAATAAATATGTTTGAGCCATGTAATCCTCAAGCATGCATAAAGCAAATCTAATAGGTCCCTATCTTCTGACTATTTTTAGAGAGTTTCGACATCATCTTGCCAAAATGCCTCAGGTGCTCTGAACTCTGAGACACCATTAACCATGTCAGCTATGTAATTTGCAAATCCATCATCTCGACAAATAGTTGAAGCCGATGCCTTTTTAAAAAAACTAGCTTAAATAATCAAGAATCCACCACGAACAGTACAAACTGAAGAGATTTTGATTTGCCTTAGTTTTAAAAGGTAGTACTTCCATCAACTAGTATGTTAGAAACCACCAAGCACAACGTTGAAATTTGCAAAAATATGTAGTATAGAAAATTCTTATTTGCAGTTTTACTACTTATTCAATGTCCATGCCACTTGGAATTCTTGATGCAAGCAAAATATAAGTTTGTGTGCGTATGCGCGTGGTTATGAGCTTTCCCAGTCATCTATGGTTATCCCAATTTGTGGCTTAGCTAATATGACAATGTTGATACGCATTCAGTTTCGACACAGAGACGAGACCAGGATCAAATGTAATGGGGTGCACTGTTAAACCCAATATTTAACTATAATTCTTGCTAGCGAGGCCAGGCTTATTTGTAAAAGGATTGGGTTGGGAAATTGGAGGTCTCATGTTCAAGACTAAGCTCCGGCCTTTATTTTTTAGTAAAAACAACAATAATTCTCAACTTTCATACTATAAACATTTTTAACAAGATATTTTAAAAGGATTGGGTTGATAAACATGATGTTCCGCCCCACATCTGCTGCATAGTTATGTGATACTGGATGCTTTCATACCTTAAAAAGATAAGTACAATGAAAATTTGCATTGATACCGGCACAACTTACCCAGTTACTACGTCAACAAGCTCGACAAAATATCCAGCATGTAACCTAATAGTAGGACCCGATGTTCAACGAACACGAGGTGCATTCACATTATACTCCTCCTAGCAATCAATACTCTCACCATCAATGCCAACATCCCGTTACTAACCCGATATACAATAACTGTAATGCCCTGCTAAGCTACTGCACAAGTACTAGAAGGGGGGTGAATAGTACTTTAAAATAATTAAGAGGCTAATTCCTAATTACTTGCAAACTCTACCAAACAATGCGGAAAATGCGGAAATGTAAATGTTAGACAACAAAGAAACAATCGCAAACAACGATATTACTGGGTTCGGATC